>JAWHQI010000035.1:11250000-12595060 GCA_033032865.1 Dactylorhiza incarnata
AAAGACTATTTTCGTCTCAAGGTAATTCGACATCGGGCGCTATCTTCATCATCGTTTAAAATTCTAGTTATACGTATATTATCGCTCTACAAAAATTAAAAACCAACTCAAAAGATTACTCCGATAAAATAATAGTTCGTTCCTTATAAGTAGAAGTAATCAACAGGATCCGTGGAAATATTCGACCTCGATATTTTCTAAACCAAAATATCCTGTACTACATGCGATAAGGTATACTTACCTTTATCAAATGATTAGTTTGGATATAAATTAAACAAAAGCTTTTCAAACCCAAAACTTGCAAAACTCTCATTTTCTATTTAAAAATCAATAGAATTCGACGTCGTAGCTGGTGCGTAATCGTCAATATTTTGAAGGAAAAAAACATTACTTCTATCTTTCGATAGGATAACAGTTAGTTTCTCGAAGTAAGATTACTTGCGAAACTCCTCAAAAACACCCGCCTAATTCTAATCTCATCACAATAAAGTTGTGCACACACAAAACAAATCCAAATTTAATTCATCAAGTTGTGCAAACACAAAACAAATTCAAAAGGAATGTTCGAATCGTCCCAGGAGATTCCTAGGTCATATACTAATAATAATTTTTTTTTGGTTTTGGCGTTTTATATATATTTTGTTTTATATTTTGAAATATTTAAGTAATAAAATTAATAGTGATTCCTTTTTCAAAATATCAATAATGTCCCCGGCAACGACGCCAAAAAATAAAGATTCCTTTTTTTTTTTAAAATATGAAGTAAAACATTACAATTTTATTAGAAAAATTTATTTGAAACGGGGAAAAACACCCCCATACTTAAAACCCAACATTGTCCTCAATGTTGTAATTTAAGTATGAAGAAGGGAAAATGAAAATGCAGTATGTACAATAATAAAAAGGGTGCAAAAAGGCTTCCCTGAATTAAAGCTGGCGGGGGTAAAAGAAACCCAGCAAAAACATATAAAAAGAACAAAGCATAATAAAATATTAGATAAATATGGGGTGCCTCCCACAAGCGCTTTGTTTATCACCGCGTAGCTTGACTAAACTAAAGAACAGGGATCATCGTTTGATAGGGAGTGCTGCAATGAGGCATTAATGTGCAGAGTAACTTCGTCGTCTCCGACCCGAAGGATGAGTAGACCATTACTAACATCAATAAGCGCACGGGAGGTGGCGAGGAAGGGGCGACCGAGGATGATAGGCACCTCAGCTTCTTCCTCTATGTTGAGGATGACAAAGTCTACCGGGAAGATAAACTTGTCTACCTGGATCAGAACATCCTCCACTACCCCTATTGGGTACTTTATCAAGTTATCCATGAGTTGGATACTCATCTTTGTCGGGTTTGGAATTCCTAGATTGAGTTTGTAGAAAAGTGAAAAAGGAATCAAATTGATGATGGCGCCCAAGTACGTTAGAGCGTACTTTAGTAACATATTGCCGAAGAGTCACAAGATGGAGAACCGTCATGGGTTATTTAGTTTGGGCGGCAATTTGTTAAGGAAAATAGTTGAGCATTCTGCGTTAAGGGAAATGCGCGAAACATCTTCGAGTTTCTTTTTACCAAAAAGTAACTCTTTAAGATATTTCGCGCATTTCGGAATTTGGGAGAGTGCCTAGCAGAAGGGAACATTTATTTTAATTTGTTTGAAAATGTGTAAGAATTTTTTGTATTGCTCATTTTTCCGCTCATTATTTAATTTTGAAGGATAAGGAAGAGGCAATAAGAAATGGTTGACAAAATCGAAAGACTCGGTGATTTATCTATAGAGGGAGAGGGTGTATGGGTCGGTGTCAAAATATGTACCTTAGGCTCAACCCATTGTGGGGAGGTTACCTCCTTGTCACTGCGAAGATTTATGGCGTTGGCAGTTTCTCGGGGGTTCGGCTCCCTGTTTCCTGGTAGAGCTCCATATGGCCGCTCGGAGACCATCTTTGCAAGTTGTCCACCCTGATTTTTCCAAGTTTTTAATCGATCTGGTAATATATTGGATATTTGAGTCGGTGGACGCGACATATTTAGCAAAAACGTCTTCGAGCGGAGAAGGTTTTGGAGGAGGAGGCTGGAATCCGTGCGGAAATCCTTGTGGAAATCCTTGCAGATTCATATTTGGGGGCCCCTGAGCGTTGTTTAGATTGCTCCAAGAGAAGTTTGGTTGGTTCCTCCTACCCGAATTGTAATTATTACTATACGGGTTATTATTAGGGTTGATGGGGGCCGAACTGGGTTGCCTATGTAATCTACAGTTTCTTCGGCAAAATTATTATTATTATTTGGAGCCCAAGTGGGAGTGGAGTAGGAAGCAGTCAACTCTTCCACTTGCTTACTTAACCTTTCAACTTGAGAGGCTAAGTGATAAGTGGCATCCACTTTATACATCCCAGTTGGTTTATTAGGGTGCGATCTAGGCGCATTCCATTGATAGGCATTCTTGGACATTTTTTCGAACAGAACTTGAGCGGCCTCTGGTGTTTTGTTGTATAACGTTCCCCCAGCGGCTACATCGATCATCTGTCACGTTGAGAAATTTAAGCCTTTGTATAACGTCTGGACCTGCTGCCAGGACGACAGCGCATGATGAGGACACCTACGCAAAAATCTTTAAAATGCTCCCAAGTCTTATAGAGATACTCAGAATCGAATTGAATGAAAGAGGCGATATTTGTGCGTAGTTTAGCAGTTTTAGAAGGAGAAAAATACTTTGTCAGAAATTTCTCCGCTAATTGGGCCCACGTAGTTAAGGATCCTCTGGGGAGAGAACTTAAGCAAGCCTTTGCGTTTGTCCGTAGAAAAATTGGAAATAAGCGTAGAAGAATAATGTCATCAGTAACGCCATTAATCTTAAAAATGTCGCAAATTTCCAAAAAATAGAAAGGTATAAATGCGCATCCTCATCCGAAAAACCGTCAAATCTGATTGACTGTTGTACCATTTGAATGATGCTAGATTTTATTTCAAAATTATTATTAGCCACAGTTGGGCGTGTAATACTTGATCCCGTATCTTCCAAATTCGGCCTGGCATAATATGCCATGGTCCGTGGTGGGGCCGCATCTGGAGTTGGATCGGTCATAGCTTCAGTGTAAGTATCTCTGATTGACTCTTCGGGAAACTTGAGTAAGTTTTGATCATGAAATCAGAGGCGCTCAGGAAAGGTGCGCTCGATTTCGGGGTCAAAAGGAATGTTCGAATCGTCTGAGGAGTTTCCTCGGGTCATATACTAATAATAATTATTATTTTTTTGTTTTGGCTTTTTCTAATTTTTTTTATATTTTGAAATATATAAGTAATAAAATTAATAGTGACTCATTTTTCAAAATAACAACAATGTCCCCGGCAACGGTGCCAAAAATATGATGAATTAAATTTGGATTTGTTTTGTTTTGCAAAGTTTTTATTTAATTTATATCCAAACTAGCCTTCGATAAAAGCAAGTATACCTTATCGCGTATAGTACATGATATTTCGGTTTAGAAAATATCGAGGTCATATATTTCCTCGGATCCTGTTAATTATTCTTACTTATAAGGAACAGACTATTATTTTATCGGAGTAATATTTTGAGTTGGTTTTTTATTTTTATAGAACGATAATATGCGTATAACTAGAGTTCTAAACGATGATGAAGATAGCACCCAATGTCGAATTACCTTGAGATGAAAATAGTCCTTTTTAGAGGTAAAATGTTGAAATTATTGAAGTGAAGTGGAAGGTGGCCGACGGTCTATATATTGGTGATCGCAGAGACTGCACGGTCTCTGTGTTGGTGCTCTGCCGGTCTGGCTCTACCGGTCTGGTTCTAGGCGGTCTAAGGAAGGAGTGATCTGTGTCCGCGTGGCTTGTGCGCGGTCTGCTGCTGATTTGCGGTCTTGGATAGGATGTTGTCCAAGTGGTGTGATCGCGCGGTCTGCTCTGTGAGACGGCTCGCGATCTGATGGGTGGTGACTGTACCTCTCTTGCGGCGGTGACGACATCCGTCTCCTCGCCTATAAATAGGGATGCTGGGCCCGTCATTCATAACGAGAACTGTAAGAACTAGAGCCTGGGTTGTTTTGTGCGGTCTCAACTTTGAGGTCGGGCGGTCTCGGAAGCGATTTGACTATTTGTTGTGTTCGCAGGTTTGCGGTCAGCAGATTGCGGTCTACTTCCTTGGTGATTTCTCAGTGGCTTGAATAAACAGTTCGGCATCAGCTTGTCTGCAAACTGGTTTATGTTGTTCTTGTGTTGTTCGCAGCGAGCTCAGCGATCAGGCGACCTTTTGTGGTTAGGCGATCTGAGTTGCGGTCTGGCGACAACTTCTGTTCTCTGTTTAGTTCTATAAGCTCCAGTTCGTGCGGTCTGAGGTGGCGGTCTTGCAGTGCAGGTCATCTTGTCTGTTTTCTGTTCGTGCGGTCTCAGGACAAGCTGGGCTGTCTCTGAAGTGCAGCGGTTTGTGCGGTCTCTGCTTTGTCAGGTCGCCAGATTTGTGTTTTTGGTGTGTTTTGTTCTTTTCTCCTTCGTGATTCTTATGAATCATGTCTCGCCATGTATGTCTCGAAATGTAATGAAGTTTTGTGATTCAATAAAGACTTTTGTGTTGCTGTGTGGCATTGTGGTTGTTTGGCTATAACTCAGTTGATGCAACTCCTGTTTACTCCTAAACGATTCAAATCAAAAATTTTAACATGGTATCAGAGCGAGGTTATTGGAGTGGATAAGCAGTGTTCAACTTGAGTTGCCATCGTCTTTGTGAAGAAGAGACCACATAGTTTGACATGGAAGCTGGATACGCAAGAGGGCTTGGTATTGAACTCCTTGCATCGACTAACTTCAAGAAATGGAAGTCATGTATGGAGAGTTACTTGCTTGGCGAGGATCTATGGGATATAGTTGGAGGAGAAGACACACAAGAAGTTCATCTAGCAGGAGATAGTGATGTGTTGTTCTCTGGGAAGAAGAAGAAAAAGTGGGAGAAGAAGAAGCCAGGTCATGATGGACCCTCTACTTCAGGTCAGTAGGATAGGGGTTATGCTCCTAAGTCTGATGGGAAGAAGAGGGGAGAGGGACCAAGGTGCTTCAGGTGCAATAAGATCGGCCACTTCAAGAAGTATTGCCGGGATAATCTTCAGTCGGGACATGCAGTGGAGAAGGAGAAGCCAAAGTCTGATGAAGCTGGATGGGGAGGAGCCTTTGCGGCCAATATGATGGTGATGCCCGTTAAGGCTTTGGATGCCATCAACATTGAAGAGGATTGGATCGTGGATTCAGGGTGTGGGCATCACCTCACCGGGGATGAATCAAAGTTCTCTTCTTTAGCACCTTACTTAGGTAACGATGCAATCATTATGGCTGATAATTCTGTTCTTGCAGTAGAACAAGAAGGTGTTTTCTCTCTGAGCAGTGATAAGGGTCCACTCACATTAAGGAGTGTTTATCACGTGCCGGGTATGAAGAAGAATCTCTTCTCTGTGACCAATGCAGTCGATGCCGGTTATTACGTTCTGTTTGGCCCAACAGAAGTGAAGTTTCTTAAAATTCAACCGGAGATAAAGGGAGATGTAATTCATGTTGTAAAGCGGGTAAAGGAGTTGTTCGTGTTATCGATAAGTACCTATGTTGATAAGATGAAGACCAACGATAGCGCGACTATCTGACATGAAAGGGTGGGGCATGTTGGCATGGACAAATTGAAGGCTATGGTGGTAAGGGGCCTTGTCAAGGGATTGCCTAGCTTGTCCTCCTATGGAGACGGTCATGTTTGTGCGGGATGTCAGTTTGGTAAGTCTCATCGAATTCCATTTGATAAATCACAAACAAGATGCAAACCACCGTTGGAGTGCATTCACGGTGATTTGATGGGACCGACTGCCACCCCAAGCCTTGGAGGCAACAGATATATGTTGGTGTTGATCAACGATTATACCAGATATGTCTGGGTGTATTTTCTAAAAGAGAAGTCAGACGCTTTTGCGAAGTTCGCGGAGTTCAAGGAGCTGGTGGAAGGTCGGTTAGGCCTGCGGGTGTAAAAATTGAGAACTGACAATGGTGGGGAGTTCACCTCTGGTGAGTTCTCAAGTTTTTGCAGGAAGCACGGCGTCCGAAGAGAGCTCACTTGTGCCCATACTCCACAGCAAAATGGCGTTGCAGAGAGGAAGATCCGTCATCTGACAGAAAACTGCAAATGCTGGCTTCATGTCAAGAGTATCCCAAAGTCCTTTTGGGAGGATGGAATGTCTTGTGCAGCATACGTCATCAACAGGATGCCTCTAAGTCCTATCAACATGAAGACCCCTCATGAACTGATGTTCAAGGAGAAGCAAAGTGTTGCACACCTTCAGGTGTTGGGGTCAATCTGTTATGTGCATATCCCTGATGCTCTTCGGACAAAGCTAGATGTGAAAGCAAGGAAGCTAGTCTTCGTTGGATATGATGAGCGGAAGAAGGGATGGAGATGCATGGATCCTGATACACGGAGATCAGTGGTATCTCGGGATGTGTTGTTCAATGAGGTGACTTCTTACAAGGGGAGTTCAGGAGTTGAACTACCAGAGAGCAGGGTTGATGAAAAAGGGAAGGCTGCGGAAAATCTTCAAGTGGAGTTGCCTGTTTCACCAGGAGCTCCAGCTGTGTCAAGCTCAGAGATGGAGGCTTCAGTTTCTGGAAGCAGGGGGAGCGATGCTCCAAGTTCACCTGGAAGGGGAGCTAGCACAGAAGAAGCAGCTGAGGAGCTGGTTAGTGAGGTGCAACCTCTTAGGAGGTCGAAGAGGACTACCAAGCCACCGGATCGATACACAGGAGGAAACATGGTGAGCTTTGTATCATGTTTCTTTGCTGGTCCCTTGGATGAGAGGGAGCCGTCGAGATTTGAGAAGGCCAAAGGAGTGAAGTAGTGGGAGATTGCTATGCAGGAGGAGATGGATGCTCTCAAGAAGAATGAGACTTGGTCTCTAGTGCCCAGGCCCAAGGGCATTACCCCTGTGACATTCAAGTGGGTCTGTAAGCTCAAGAAGAAAGCTGACGGAATGATCGAGCGATACAAGGCTCGCCTTGGAGCCGAGCTTGCTATCAGATTTTAGATGAAGGATCTGAGTGAGCTCCACCATTTCCTTGGACTCAAGGTTTAGAGGTGAGAGAGCGGAGTGCTCATTTCTTAGGCTGGATATGCGGAGCGGATCGTTCAACAATTTGGCATGGAGGAAGGGAAGAGCAGCTCTATACCTCTGGAACAGCATCCTAAACTACGGAAGGATGAGGGGAGAGTTCTATCTGAACCGTTGGTGTTCCGAGCTATGGTTGGGAGCTTGATCTACTTGACCATCACGAGGCCAGATATTGCTTATGCAGTTGGCAAGGTGAGTCGGTACATGGCGGAACCACGGAAGCCTCATCTTCTGGTGGCAAAAGGATTTTTGAAGTATGTGAAGTCGACCTCTGATCTGGGTCTCCTATATAGGAGAGGGTTAAGCTTGGAGTTGCATGGGTACATGGATGCTGATTACGAGGGAGACTTAGATGATCGGAGATCAACGTCTGGTTATGTCTTTATGACAGGCCCCACAACTATTTCTTGGTAAAGTAAAAAGCAGGACTCGGTGTCTGTTTCTACCACAGAAGCGGAATACAAGGCTTCGGCTTTGGCAGCTCAGGAAGCTATTTGGCTCAGGAGGGTGGTGGAGGACGTTCATGAGGAGGTTCGAAGTCCCACTATGCTACGGGGAGACAATGAGAGTGCTCTCAAGTTGGTTAATAATCCAGTCTGTCATGCGAGGACCAAGCACATTGAGATTGATCACCATTGCATTCGTGAGAAGGTGTTGGGAGGATCTCTTATGGTCGAGCATGTTCGGAGTGTGGACAATATTGCCGACATCTTCACAAAGTCGCTGGCAAAGGGACCAGTTTACTCGATTGCGGAGTTTACGTTGGCTAGTTTCCAATTCCCACTTCAAGGGGAGTGTTGAAATTTTTGAAGTGAAGTGGAAGGTGGCCGGTGGTATGTATATTGGTGATCGCAGAGACCGCGCGGTCTCTGCACAGGTGCTCTGCCAGTCTGGCTCTGTCGGTCTGGTTCTTGACAGTCTAAGGAAGGAGTGATCTGTGTCCGCATGGCTTGTGCGCGGTCTGCTGCTGATTTGCGGTCTTGGACAGGATGTTGTCCAAGTGGTGTGATCGCGCAGTCTACTCTGTGAGACCGCTCGCGATTTGATGGGAGGTGACTGTACCTCTCTTGCGGCGGTGACGACATCCGTCTCCTCGCCTATAAATAGGGGTGCAGGACTCATCATTCATAACGAGAACTGTAAGAACTAGAGCCTGGGTTGCTTTGTGCGGTCTCAACTTTGAGGTCGGGCGGTCTCGGAAGCGAGTTGACTATTTGTTGTGTTCGCAGGTTTGCGATCAGCAGATTGCGGTCTCCTTCCTTGGTGATTTCTCAGTGGCTTGAATAAACAGTTCGGCAGCGGCTTTTCTGCGAACTGGTTTATGTTGCTCTTGTGTTGTTCGCAGCGAGCTCAGAGATTAGGCGACCTTCTGTGGTTAGGCAATCTGAGTTGCGGTCTGGCGATAGCTTCTGTTCTCAAATCAGTTCAATAAGCTCCAGTTCATGCGGTCTGAGGTGGCGGTCTTGCAGTGCAAGTCATCTTTCCTGTTTTCTGTTCATGCGGTCTGAGACAAGTCGGGCGGTCTCTAGAGTGCAGCGGTCTATGCGGTCTCTGCTTTGTCAGGTCGCAAGATTTGTGTTTTTGGTGTATTTTGTTCTTCTCTCCTTCGTGATTCTTATGAATCATGTCTCGCCATGTATGTCTCGAAATGTAATGAAGTTTTGTGATTCAATAAAGACTTTTGTGTTGCTGTGTGGCATTGTGGTTGTTTGGCTATAACTCAGTTGATGCAACTCCTGCATACTCCTAAACGATTCATATCAAAATTTTTAACATAAAATTTATGACTTTTCAAAACATCAAAACAGCTTGGCCGTGGAGGTTCCATAAATATGAACGCACCTCTCTCGAGGATACGCCCACCTGAGATTAAGAATATTCGACCGAACTCTCGTTATTTAATCAAATCACCTTAATACTCGCTTTATGTTATGAACACTTCAATTGGGTTTTTATTCCCAATTCGGGAGACTTACTTCATTCTCTCTTGAGGGTAGAGCATACTTCTCTTTACCCGTGAGCGATCAATCCATACGCATGAGCCTCTCGTCTAACTAGTGTATGGAAATGGAAATGAGAACCACACATCGTTTATATGGTTCCACTCAACATTTTTCTCGGGTATACCTTAAGCTCATTAATTATTTTTAGAATAGAGATATTTTAGTCTTTAGAAAACCATTTATTTGTCCCAATGCTCTTCGACATCATATGCTGAAGGAAATTAACCACTCATCAGAATGGAGACGACATAAGTAATTCGAAAAGACATGTTAATATTTTAAGAGGATATGAGCGGGTTTAACAATGAAAATTAAGACTTATAAAATGCAGAAATAATATCCGTCCCAAACATCTTAATCAAGCGCTAAATAGTACTTAGCCTCTCATCCGGGATGGGGTGGTATAGAATTGAAAAAAATAAAAAAGCATAAATAATATTTGTCCCAACCATCTTAATCAAGCGCTAAAAAGTACTTAGCCTCTCATCTGGGATGGGGGTGGTATAGAACATTTATAGAATAATTTGAGCACTGAAATTTGATAACTTAAAAGAGTGTTACACACTCAGAACCCCAAATAGGGTTTGGGAATCACTCAAAAGTTACTTCTAAACATTATATAGAACTATGTAAAACTATGTTGCAATGAGAAAACAACTATTTTATTTCCAAAATAAAGATTACAACTAGACTAGGAAAGAGAAAATAACTACTTAGAAATGCAGAAAATAACTCACATACGCTCTACACTACTCCAGAAAAACACTAAACACAGAAAATTCTGGATGGAATTGCTTCAGCCGAGCCCCTTTATTTATAGGGAAAATTTTAAAATTACATGACCTCGGTCACGGGCGTGAGTGAGAGCGTTACATCTGCGTGTGCTGGGAATATAGACTCAACTTCCTTCTGGAAGCCATTGACCAGGAAAATGGCTACACACGGCTGTGTCTTGAGGTCTCACGGGTGTGACCTTTGATGGTAGACGTTAGGTTCAATTGGGGCATGATGACTGGTATGTACGCTGGCTTCTGGAAGGAGTTGATGGGTCACGACCTCTATCACGAGTATGACATTGTAAATATCGATGGGACCAGGTGCTGATCGATGGGACGGGAGGTCGATCGATGAGACGGGAGGTCGATCGATGGGTGATGAAGTTGAACGCAGGGTACATAGGCATGACTGTGTAAGCCTACAGGATAGTAAGCCGATCGACAGGACCGCAAGCCGATCGACAGGATGGGATGTTGATCAAGCTGAAATTAGCATTTTAGGATTACACGCCCTTGGTCACGGACGTGACTGAGGGCGTGACCTAACAAAACATG
The DNA here is from genome assembly GCA_033032865.1 of Dactylorhiza incarnata. Classification (NCBI taxonomy): domain Eukaryota; kingdom Viridiplantae; phylum Streptophyta; class Magnoliopsida; order Asparagales; family Orchidaceae; genus Dactylorhiza; species Dactylorhiza incarnata. Next base: position 11,260,484 of record JAWHQI010000035.1, read on the forward strand.
CTAAAATTGCTGAAAAATAGAAAAAAAAAGTATGTTAGTAAGAAAATAATAAAAACAAGCAATTTATTCATTAATTTACATAAAAATATTTACAATATTACTTAAATTTATACTAGAAACTATACTAAAATACGTATATTTTACTACTTATCAAAGGACATGTCATTTGTGTGGACACCATGGTGCGAAGTAGCCTTCCAGGAGCTGAAGGACAGATTGACAACTACTCCAATCCTTGCACTTCCATCTGGGAAGGAAGGATTTCAGGCCTACACTGATGCATCATACCAGGGGATGGGTGTCGTGCTGATGCACCATGGTCATGTCATTGCTTATGCTTCCCTCCAGTTGAAGAAGCATGAGGAGAACTATCCGGTGCACGACCCCGAGCTCAGAGCGGTGATATTTGCGTTGAAGTCCTGGAGTCACTACTTGTACGGTGTCCACTGCGATATATTCTTCGATCAAAAAAATTTTAAGTACGTGGATACGCAGAAGGACCTGAATCTCAAGCAGAGGTAGTGGGTGGAGTTTCTTTGTGACTTTGAGGACACCATGCACTACCACCCTGGAATGGAGAACTCCATGGTAGACGCACTTAGCAGGAGAGTGAGCACATCTGATCGAAATCCCCAACTGATGGTCACGGAGCTAGTGCAGGTGCGTAAGGACATGCAGATCACACCGTGCCAAGGATCACCCTGAGGTTTATGCAAAGTACTTGGCTTCGATGAGCATGGTTTGTGATATATGGGACCCCATCAGGGTTGGGCAGAGGTAGGATGCAGCATTGAAGCCAGTGTTTTGGGACCTGGAGGTAGGCTCTTCTGGAGACTTTTCTTTGCATGACGATCTCGTTCACTTCCTATTCCGAATATATATACTAGCAAGAGATAGGATCTGGAGGACATCTTGGAAGAAGCACATTGTAGCATATATTCAGTGCATTCGGGGATCTCCAAGATGTTAGTGGACCTAAGGAGAACGATGTACTAGCCCAACATGAAGAAGGATGTTGGTTATAGAACAATTACCAAAGGGGGGGGGGGGGGGGGGGGGGGGGGTTAGGTGATTAAAATTATTTTGCAATAATTGAGTTTAATGGAAGCACTGCACAAGAGAGTCACAGAAAATCACAGCACACACACAACACAAGATGATAGAGTTTCCTCAATACTGGGTGTCTTGAGTTGTCCTCTGTCCCTGTGCGCCTACCCAGCAGTGTGTTAGGCCCGACAAATTTTGCCAATATCTCAGACCCGCAAGCCTTACAACTCAGACCCGCAAGTCCCTGCAGCCTAGGCCCGCAAGCCCCTTCACTACACCCGAGCTCGCAAGCTCGACACTCAGGCCCTCAAGCCGTACACAGCACAGACACGCAAGTCTTTCCTGTAGCCTAGGCCCCTAAGCCCCTTCACTGCACCCGAGCCTGCAAGCTCGACACTCAGGCCCACAAGCCCTACACAGCAAAGACCGGCAAGTCTTGCCTGCAGCCTAGGCCCGCATGCCCCTTCAATGCACCTGAGCCCGCAAGCTCGACAAGTTTGGACCCACAAGTCCCTTTGCCATAGCCCTCAAGCCTCACAGATCTCAACCCCTCAAGTTTGACACACAAATCTGAAAACAGATCTGACAACTTTGGCCCGCAAGCCTTACATAGATTGATTTACAATATTTGAACTTCTGCCAGATGGAGATCGACTTCTTTTCTTGAAGAAGATGCTTTTGCTCTGAGCCTTGATAGTGCAAATCTTCTCCAAGCTATCTTCTATCTGGAACTCTTCTTTTTCAGTCGATGAATCTGGACTAATTCTCTTGAGAACAAAAGATGAAGATCAACTTGTTCTCTGTTCTTGCTTATCTCCGCCGTTAGTGTTCAATTCAAGATTGCTTAGGGAGATTCTCTAATGTTCCAGGATTCGAGAGAGAGTTCAGGGCATCCATTGTTCCCTTTTATAGGACTGTGATGCCGCTTAACGGTCTCATATTATGTCTTATTCCGACAGACGCCCATCCCTCAAGAGCATGCACTGATTAGACAATCAGCCGGCGGCATTAAATGCTGACAGGGTGTCCGACTATTTTTGAATCTGTCTCGACGATATTTCCAATTTTACGATGACATGGACAATATCTCGACGGCAGAGCTTGTCGATGTCTTGAACTGGTTACTTCTTCAATTCTTCAACAGATAGTGATATCTCGACGATATGGTACATCACTTCTACACTCGAGCTTAAGACGATATGAAGTCATCAAACTGATATCGGCAAGAAATCCATGTCTGCTAGATATCGTTGAAACCACATTATCTTGTCGACGACATAATTGATATCATGTCGACGGACTATAACTTCAGCAACTGCCTATCTTCATATGACCTTATTTAGTCTTCTCAACATCATGCCTTCTTTATGACGATGCCATCGGCATCAGTCTTGCTTAGCCTTTCCGACGATAAGGCTTCTTGTGGACGACATCTGTTCTTCCTTAGCCTTATCGACGTCAAGGCTTCTTGTCGATGACATTTGTTCTTCCTTAGCCTTATCGACGTGAAGGCTTCTTGTCGATGACATCTGTTCTTCCTTAGCCTTATCGACGTCAAGGCTTCTTCTCGACGACATCTGTTTTCCTTAGCCTTATCGACGTTAAGGCTTCTTGTCGACGACATCTGTTCTTCCTTAGCCTTATCGACGTTAAGGCTTCTTGACTTTCTGATATCGCTGTAAGGTGATGTAGTGTTGATGTCACAATGATATCACTATTTTTCCTTGCTCTGCATGTTGTTGATGATATTCCTGATGTTGTCAACGATACGCTTAATCCTTTTCGACGACATCAAGCACATTAATTCTTCTTTGCTTTGCCCATCATTTCAATGATGTGCCTATACTTGTCTTTTACTGAAATGATAAAGCTAAGAGGATAATCAAATACATAGTGAAGTTCTCTTGAATGGTGGCTTCTCCAAATCAGGAATCAAGAGGGCAAGATTCCTAATAATCTCCCCCTATTTGAAGAAGTCAGAATCCCAATTCAAGATTACTTGCACTGACCACTAAGATGTGAGTTGATACATTGGATGTTAACATAGTTACCATCTTCTTGAGCTGGTATCTCCCCCTTGATCTTTACTCCCCCTTGACCTTTACTCCCCCATGATGTGATACATCACATGATGTATCTTCTCTACTTAGGTTAGTCTTTTCTCCCCCTTTCTGACTTTTTTCATTATAGGCCTTTTATGACCAGATTGTCTCAGTACTTGACCTGCAAGTTCTTCTTACTATTATATGTAGGGAGATTAGTGAGCAGTAAGTTTGAAATTTACTCTAAGTTTAACATTCCCAATTGGAATTTGAAGAAGTTAAACTTAGCTTCATCTAGGGGCTTTGTGAATATATCAGCCACTTGTTTGTCTGTGGGAACAAACTCAAGGATTATTTCTTAATTCTCCACATGCTCCCTGATGAAGTGATAACTGATCTCAATGTGCTTAGTCCTGCTATGTGATACAAGGTTTTTAGCAATTGAGATTGCACTGGAAGAGTCACAAAACAGGGGTGTTTTGGTTATCTTTAGATTGTACTCTTCAAGTTGATGTTGGATCCATAACAGCTGAGCATAGCAGCTCCCAGCAGAGATGTATTCTGATTCTGCCATGGATATTGCTACACTTGTATGCTTCTTCCTGCTTCAAGAGATCAGTCTTCCTCCAAGGAATTGTCATGTTCCTAAGGTACTTTTCCAATCTTCTTTACATCCTTCATAATCTGCATCTGAGTAGCATGTCAGTTCACACCCATTGTTCTAAGGGTACCATAGGCCAAAATTGGATGTACCCTTTAGGTATCTTAGGATTCTCTTTACAGAGACATGATGAGATTCCTTAGGGATCACCTGATATCTAGCACAGACACATGTGGCAAACATTATGTCAGTCCTACTTGCAGTTAGGTATAGTAAAGATCCAATCATGCATCTGTACATGGTTTCATCAAAGGGTATTCCCTTCTCATCCTTGTCCAGAGACACATTGGTTCCCATTAGAGTTTTCATAGAGGAAGCACTCTCCAATCCAAACTTCTTTACTAGCTCTCTAGTGAACTTGGTCTGAGAGATTAATATGCCATCTTCAGATTGTTTCACTTGGAGACCTAGGAAGTATTTGAGCTCACCCATGCTGCTCATCTCAAACTTTCCCTGCATCAAGTTGGCAAAGTTTTTGCATTGATTGTTATCTGTAGAGCCAAAGATAATGTCATCTACATAGATCTGCACTAGCAAAATCTTTCTCTTAACTTCCCTTAGGAATAATGTCTTGTCAATCTTTCCTCTAGAGAATTTATTCTCAATGAGAAAGATTGACAGAGTCTCATACTAGGCTCTAGGTGCCTGCTTTAAGCCATATAAAGCTTACTTAAGAAAATATACATAGTCAGGATGTGTTGAATCAACAAAACCTGAGAGCTGATCTATATAGACTTCCTCTTTGAGGTCACCATTTAGAAATGCTGACTTTACATCCATCTGATAGACTTTGAATCCTTGGTAGGCAGCATAGGCTAAGAATAGTCTGATGGATTCCAGTCTGGCTACAGGGGCAAAGGTCTGATCAAAGTCAATCCCCTCTTCCAGTCTATATCCCTTTGCCACCAGCCTTGCTTTATTATTTGATTATTCCATTTTCATCCAATTTATTTCTGTATACCCACTTATTTCATATGATATTTTGCCGTTGGGGTCTAAGAACCAATTTCCATACTTTGCATCTCTTAAATTGATTCATCTCCTCCTATTTTGCTGCAATCCAAAATGAATCCTGATTTGCTTCCTCAAATTTCTTGGGTTCAATTTGAGAGAGAAAACTCAGGTACAATGCTTCATTTATAGCACTACTCCTTGTCAGCACTCCTTGGTTGACATCTCATATTATTTGCTCTTGGGGATGATCTCTCATTTGTCTCAAGGCACTTGGAAGTATTCTGGTGACTTCTTCATTGACAGGTTCTTCAGGATGCATTTCCTTTGCTGTTTCTGAGCCTTCTATAGTTTCTTCTTCAATTTCAACTATTGCTGACTGATTATTATCTTTGATTGAGGTATTAGCCTTTTCATCAATAGATAATTTCTCCATTTTCTCTTTTGTACCTGCATTCACTAGAGAACTACACCAACCCTTATGTATAAGGCTAGTCTCATCAAATACAACATGTACAGATTCTTCCACTGCTTGGGTATTGATGTTGTACACCCTATAAGCCTTGCCATAGGAGCTGTAACCAACATGAATACCCTCTCTGCTTTTCTCAGCAAACTTGGTTAGCCTGGCCTTCACATTATTAAGTACATAGGATTTACTCCCAAAGATCCTAAAGTAGGACAAGGTAGGTCTTTTGCCCTTCACTAGCTCATATGGAGTCTTTTTGCGGTGTTTGATGATGGAGGCCCTATTTATCACACGACAAGAAGTGTTCACATCCTCTGCCCAGAAATATTCTGGAAGGGTGGAATCACTTAACATTATCCTACATGCCTCTATCAAGGTTCTATTTTTGCTTTCTGCAACCCCATTTTGTTGAGGAGTTCTAGGAGAGCAAAATTCTTGGGAGATACCTAGTTATTGGCAGAATTCTGTCATGGGTCCTGACTGAAAATCTTTACCATGGTCACTTCTGATTTTGACCATAGTACAGTCCATCTCATTCTGGATCTGCCTGACAAAGTTCTTCAAGATGTCTAAGGTATCTGACTTCTTTTTAAGGAAGAATACCCAAGTGAACCTTGAGTAATCATCAACTACCGCAAGGGTGTAGGCCTTCCATCCCAAGCTGAGAACTGACATAGGACCAAACAGATCCATGTGCAGTAAAAATAGGCACCTGAAGGAATCTTTTCCAGATATGCTTTTAAAGCTGGTCCTTGTCTGCTTCCCAAGTTGGCAGGCTTGACAAGGACCTTCCTTGATGCATTTAATATTAGGTCCATTTTTCACTAAGTCTTGTGAGAAAAGCTTGCTTATGGTCTTATAGTTAATGTGTGCAAGTCTCTTGTGCCATCGAACACATAGAGCTTCTTTGTCATTAGCTACAGGGCACACAGGCATGGAAGAATTTGCATTCTGAAAATTTAAGCAATAATTATTACCACTCCTAGTTCCAGTCAAGACAACCTCAGAATCTAAGGACTTCTTGATTAAGCACTTATCCTTGTGGAAGGTGATTATAAAACCTAGATCACAGAGTTGACTTATGCTTATGAGATTATGTTTCAATCCCTCAACATAAGCTACTTTAGTGATGGTAACTAGGCCATTTGAAATGTTACCATAGACTTTAGTCATCCCTTTTTCTGAACCTCCAAAGATTACTGTTGGTCCATTCTCCATAGGGATGAAGCTTCTTAGATACTTTCTGACTCCAGTCATATGGCTGGAGCAGCCACTATCCAAATACCAGATTGGAGACTGGCTGGTACTTGGATATACCTGCAAGAGAAATTAATTCCCCTTAGGTACAAATTTGAATTGGGTCCTTGGTTCCTGTTAGGAAAATAAAATGGAATGTCACACCACTGAGGGTTCTGCACTATCTTTGCATTGGGTCCTGTTGGGTTGAACCAACAATCCATGGCAAAGTGGCCTACTTTCCCATAGCACCAACATTCATACCTATTGTACCTTCTCTTCTGCCTCACCATTTGAGTAGGGTGAGAGTGTTGGTGAGCAGGAGGGAGGACACCTGACCTAACAGGTCTTGGGAGAACCTTACAGGTGTGAGAGTTGTGTTTCATAACTTGTTGGTCCACCTTCTTGGGAACAGGCTTTGTGGAAGCAGCCATTCCATAACTTTTCAGTGTTGTTGTTGTAGGTCCATGTCCAGAAGAACCTGATGCTAGTACCTTCTTAAAAGAAGATTGAGCTTCAGAACCTTTGTCCTTGACAGTCTCCTAATTGAATCCTATACCAGCTCTGAATGATCCAGAGAAGGTATCAATGATAGGTAAGACTGTCTTGGGCATAGATAAGCTTGCAACAAGTTTTTTCTCAGCCAACAACATCTCTTCAAGGTCCTTAATGACCTTGTCCTTCTGACCTAATTCAGCATTCCTAAGCCTTGTGGATAACTTGAATCTGTCCACTTCTTTGCTCATGGCAGCCAGCTTTTCAGCTGTCTCATTGAGCTCTGACTGGACATCCTTCAAGGAATCTAACTCCTTAGTCTGCACTTTTAGGAGTTTCTTGTAGTTCTTAAAGTCTTTCCACAAAGCATTATACTACTTTATTAGGCCAGATTCAACATCATATTGAGATCTTGAGGTTGTGCTGTTGGTTGTAGACACACTCTCATTATCATGCAAAGAGTCTTTTACTGATTCAGAATTAGAGACAGACAGATGGGCTTCAATAGGTACCTTCCTAGGAGAGATGTTAACCTGGTTGTCTTCCTTTATATCCATTAGACCTATCAGTGCCTCTTCCTCAGTATCTGATGAGCTTGAATCAGAATCACTTAGAGTTCTGATTTTCTTTGCTATAAACCCTCTTTTAGGTTTCTTCTTATCCTTTGACCTTCTCTTGTCTTCAAAATTCCTTGATTCCCTTCTCTTAGAAGAGCAATCAGCAGCTATGTGACCTGTCTTATTACAGGAGTAACAGATAATGTTAGCAAAATCAAAGTTACTAGGTTTTGATTTATACCTGTCCTCCCTTGAGGATTTAGACCTGTCATGTTGATCAGATATTTTTGAGCTTGAGGAGGTAGGTTTGTAGTTATATCTTCTTCTGGTTATCAGTTTCTTGAACTGCTTAGAGAGATGGACCATCTCTTTGTCAGTATCATTAAAGTCTGATGTGCTGGCATCAGACTCTTCACTGCTCTCTGATATGTGCTAATAAGCGAGAGTCTTATCCTTAGATCTCCTTCTGCACCCAGCCTTGAGAGCCATAGATCTTTCTCTAGAGCTCCCTTTTGAGCTCTCCTCTTCAGCCTTCCTGGTATTGATCTGAAGTTCATGGGATAGCAACTTCCTATATAGATTCTTGGGCTCCAAGATGCCCAGCTGACCCATCTCTCTGATGGCACAGATCCTTATATCCCATTCCTTAGAGAGAGATATAAGGAATTTATCATTTAGGTCAGAGTTTGGGAAGTCTCTGCCATAATTCTTCAGTCCATTAACCATTTTGAAAAACCTCTCATAATAGCTTGAGATAGTTTCAATCTTGCCTTGCTTGAAGGCTTTATACTCCTGATTGAGGAGAAATTTTCTATCATCCCTTACCTCTTCAGTGCCCTCCATGTAGACAATCAGAGAGTCCCACATCTCCATGGCTGTCTTGCAGTGAATTAGATTCTGGAGAGTTGAGTCATCAATGGCACTTACGATTACATTAGGTTCCCTTTTATCCATACTTGTCAGGGTCAGCTCATCCTTGGTCATGTCTGTATACTTCTTGACCACCATCCTAGTTGGATTAATTGGGGATGCTATCATGGGAATGAAGGGGCCTTCTTGCACAGTTATATAGACACTTGAATCAGCTACCTCCATGAACAACTTTACTCTTTCCTTCCAGATAGGAAAGTTCTCCTTTGGGCAGATTGGGAGTTTCATGGGTCTCATCTCTCGATGTTGATCACCTCCAGCCATGTTGGATATTTCTAAGATCTCAATCTGACGGTTAAGTCGCTTTCTTGATCAACCTAGCTTTGATACCACTTGTTGGTTATAGAACAATCACCAAAGGGTGATTAAAATTATTTTGCAAGAAATGAGTTTAATGGAAGCACTCACAGGAGAGTCACAAAAAATCACAGCACACACACAACACAAGATGTATAGAGGTTCCTCAAGACCGGGTGTCTTGTGTAGTCCTCTGTCCCTCTGTGCCTACCCAGCAGTGTGCTAGGCTCGAGAAACTTTGCCAATATCTCTGGCCCGCAAGCCTTACAACTCAGACCCGCAAGTCACTACAGCCTAGGCCCGCAAGCCCCTTCACTGCACCCAATCCTGCAAGCTCGACACTCATGCCCTCAAGCCCTACACAGCACAGACCCGCAAGTCTTGTCTGCAGCCTAGGCTCACAAGCCCCTTCACTGCACCCGAGCCCGCAAGCTCGATACTCAGGCCCTCTAGCCATACACAACACAGACCTGCAAGTCCTGCTTGCATCCTAGGCCCGCAAGCCCCTTCATTGCACCTGAGCTCGCAAGTTCGACAATTTTTGACCAGCAAGTTCCTCTGCCCTAGCCCTCAAGCCTCGCAGATCTCAACACCTCATGCTTGACACACAGATCTGAAAATAGATCTTAAAATTTGGCCCGCAAGCCTAACAAAGATTGATTTACAATATTTGAACTTCTGCCTGATGGAGATCGGCTTCTTTTCTTGAAGAAGATGCTTTTGCTCTGAGGCTTGATAGTCGATGAAGCTGGACTGATTCTCTTGAGAACAAAAGATGAAGATCAACTGGTTCTCTGTTCTTGCTTATCTCCACCGTTACTGTTCTATTCAAGATTGCTTAGGGAGATTCTCTTAAGATCCAGGATTCGAGAGAGAGTTTAGGGCATCCACTGTTCCCGTTTATAGGACTGTGATGCTGCTTAACGGTCTCCTATGATGTCCTATTCTGACAGATGCCCATCCCTCAAGATCACGCGTTGATTGGACAATCAGGCGGCGGCTTTAAATGCTGACAGGGCGTCCGACTATTTTTGAATCTGTCTCGACAATATTTCCATTTTTACGACGACATGGACAATATCTCGACAATAGGGCTTGTCTATGTCTTGAATTAGTTTCTTCTTCAATTATTCAACAGATAGTGATATCTCGACGATACGGGACATCACTTCTGCACTCGAGCTTAAGACGACATGAAGTCATCAAACTGATATCGGCGAGAACTCCATGTCTGCTAGATATCGCTGAAACTACATTATCTTGTCGACGACATAATTGATATCATATCGACAGTCTATACTTCAGCAACTGCCTGTCTTCATATGACCTTATTTAGTCTTCTCGACATCACGCCTTCTTTATGATGTTGTCATTGGCATCAGTCTTGCTTAGCCTTTCTGAAAGTGAGGTTAGTTCTTAAAGTTACTCTAGAGGGGGGGGGGGGGGGGGGGATTGAGTATTAAAAAGATTTTCACTTATTTTTGTAGCGGAATTAAAATAGTGATATAAATATATATGTGTACTGAGTGAGTTATAAAAACAAATAAAGAAAACACAAAGAGATCACACAGCAAAGCACAGTAAAATAAACAAGAATCATAGAGGACAGAAGGATCTATAGTAGTTCCCAATAAACCTGGGTACATCTACTCTTCTACCACCCTTGGTAGGAATCCACTAGGTTTTTGATCAGGTGCCCTATCACCAATTTGTTTTTGATCAGGTGCCCAAACACCACTGACCTTTTGATCAGGTGCTCAAACAAAACTACAGGTTTTTGTTCAGGTGCCCTGCCACCAATGGGTTAACTTTTGAAGGGAGTTATAACCTTGTATAAGATGGGATAAAGAGGGTTATGAAGTTCTTCTCTGTCAATAATCTGAGAGAAGACTAGTGGATTGAGTTGTTGTAAAGCTCCCCCTGTCTGATAGAAATGGTTGACAGTTGAGGAGGGAGCTTTCTATTGAATGTAGATCTTCCTTGATAGCTGATGAATCTAAGAGACAAAGGTTTCACAGATTGTTTGTTTCTCTTGAAGATTTAAAACTTGCAGCAGAAATCTGAGATAAGATTTATGTTGTTGTTCTCAGAGATTGAGATGCGCTGCTTGAGGAAGATGAAGATCTGTAAACTTTTTCTTTCTGTATATCTTTTTCTTCTTCCTCTCGACTGTATTCTTCTTCTCTTTTTTGTCTTGTTGTACTGCTGTTATACTATAATACTTCTTCTTTTCCTTTTTCCTTAAAGAAATCTCTAGCTGATTTGAAATTCAAATCTTTTAATTTAAGGAATAAAATATTCAGAAGAGATATTCTTGGAACTACAAATCTGATCTTTATTCCCTTTTCCTTTTCAATAAATGTATCCTTTTCCGATTAGCCAAACGGCTACTTTCTCGAAATAAGAGTATAATAAAAGAAAAGATAATATCCTTGACTTATCTGGAATAATAGATCCATTGCTGATAGATGATCTGAGTTCAGAGAATAGAATAAAACTGATCTGTCTGAAATTAACAAACTGAAGAGAAACTTTCGTCGACTTGAGAGCTGAGTTCGTCGAACTGAATGATGATTTCGTCGAACTAAACTTCTGTTGCTGATTCGTCGAACGCAGACTGGAATTCGTCGATCCCAAGTTGTAGTTCATCGAACTGAAGAGTAAACTGCTGGACTGGCTGAAGAACTGAGTGCATCGACCTGAGATGATATTTCATCGAACGCAGAGAGAAGTTCGTCGAATGCTGAGATAACCTTAATTCGTTGAGCGCTGAGACTTGGCAAGTTCGTCGAACGCTAAGACTTGGCAAGTTCGTCAACCGCTAAGACTGGACAAATTCATCGACCACTGAGACTGGAGAAATTCGTCGACCGCTGAGACTGAGCAAATTCGTCGACCGCTGAGACTAAGCAAATTCGTCGAACTGGAGCAAGGCGTTCGTCGAACGCAGAATGCATTTCGTCGAACACATATAGCATTTTGTCGTACACAGAACCTTAGCTTTTCCTTAAGTTCTAGCTAACTTAACATCCTAAAACCTTGACCCTTAGACTATACAATGGGGGTCAACTTAGTCCTAGTTAACAGATAGTGATCTTAGCCCAAATCAGTTATAGGGCTGTTCCAACACTTTCCAACGATAAGGCTTCTTGCCGATGACATATGTTCTTCCTTAGCCTTATCGACATCAAAGCTTTTTGTCCATGACATCTGTTCTTCCTTAGCCTTATCAAAGTTAAAGCTTCTTGTCGATGACATCTGTTCTTCGTTAGCCTTATCGACGTCAAGGCTTCTTATCGACGCCATCTGTTTCTCCTTAGCCTTATCGATGTTAAGGCTTCTTGTCGACGACATTTGTTCTTCCTTAGCCTTATCGACGTGAAGGCTTCTTGACTTTCTGATATCGCTGTAAGGTGATGTAGTGTTGATGTCACAACAATATTACCATTTTGCCTTGCTCTGCATGTTATTGACGATATGCCTGCTATTGTCAATGATATGCTTGATCTTTTTCGACGACATCAGACACAATCATTCTTTTTTGCTTTGCCCATCATTTCAACGATGTGCCAATACTTGTCTTTTACTGAAATGATAAAGCTAAGAGGTTAATCAAATACATACTGAAGTTCTCTTGAATTGGTGACTTCTCCAAATCAGGAATCATGAGGGCAAGATTCCCAACAAAGGAGATTGCACACTTTGTGATGCACTGCAAAACCTATCAGTGGGTAAAAGCCGAGTGTAAGAGACTAGGAGGATTATTGAAGCCACTGCCAATGTCGGAGTGGAAGTTTAAGGGAATATCTATGGACTTCGTACACAAGTTACCTCGCTCCCACTCCGGGCATAATTCTGTATGGGTGATCATGGATAGGCTGACAAAGGTCTCTAGGTTCATTCCCGTCGGGAAGGATGCTCTGATATGTATCCTGGTGTGGCTATTTATGGAACAGTTCATACAATACCATGGAGTTCCCAGATCGATTATGTCAGATTGGGATGTCCGATTCACCTCTAGGAATGGAGAGTGGTCCAGGCTTATATGGGGTCTCGGTTGACCTTCAGCACCACTTTCCATCCTCAGACGGATGGCCAGATGGAGCGTACCATCAGGATGATGGAGGATTTGCTAAGACTTTGCATCATAGACATTGGGGAGCCATGGGAGAGATTGCTATCGCTTATCGAGTTATCTTACAACAACATCCATCAATCTAGTACCAGCACGGCCCATACGAACCATTATACAAATGGAGGTGTAGGACTCCGCTATCTTGGGTCCAGGACGAGGATCCTAAGGGGCTGGGATCGTAATATGGGGAGGATACGAATGTTTAGGTACGACTGATACGTGAGTTGATGCTAGAGGCACAGAGAAGACATGCAAAGTATTACTATGCGTGACATCTTAAGGTAGAGGTCCAGGTGGGAGACAGAGTTTTCTTGAAGATATGTCCGATTTATGGTGTCACGCGGGTGCAGAGACTAAAGAATCTCATTCCTAGATATAAGGTGCCTTATAGGATCCTGGTGCGGATCTCCCCCTAGCTTACCGACTGGAGCTACCACAGGAGCTGGAAAATATGCACGATGACGTTCATGTCTCTTCACTCAGGAGGGCTCTACTTCGGCCAGAGCGGCAGATTACTTCTACATCTGGCCCGATAGCATCCGATTGTTCAGTCCGCTTAGAGTCAATTTAGATCGATGACACAGACGTTCAAGGTATGCGGTGGAAGAAGGACCCGTAGGTCAAGGTCCTATGGTCGAATCATGGGCAGGAGGAGCATACATAGGAGCCCTTGGACCTCATGCAACAACATTACCCGACACTCTTTGCATATGGTATACCCTAACCCTCTTGATGTTTTACTTTTATTTACCACAAGTGAGCACCCTGTATACCCAAACTTAATTTCGGAGATGAATTGTTTTCCTTATGTATTGGGAATTGTAACATCCCTAGAATAACTAGGTGCCCCAAGTGTATGTTGTCATGACAAGTGTCATGGCATAAGGCTAGGTTTGCCCAAAATGGCCTTAGAAGTCTAAGTGACCAGTTGAAAACACCTTGGTCTGCAATCAACAATTTTAGGTCACCTAGCCTAGGGTTAACCAAATGAGCTTAAATATGTCAATATAACCTCACCATAACTCACATATCTCTTCTAGGAGACGAATATGTCACTATGGACCCAATGGGGTCAACTAAATTGGCCAAGTTGACAAAAGTCATCCCTAACCCTAAATGGGTCAAACCTCTCTAATTAGTGTCAATAAGCTCCTTTATGACCAAATTGGCCTCACCCAAACTTTCCTAACCCTTAAGGGAGGTCAATGAATTCAAATCAACCCATTGAGTTCAACCAAAATGGTCAAGTTGACCAAAGTTAACTGTAACTCTAAATAGGTCAAACCATCCTACTTGGGGCCAATTAGCCTTCATGTGGCCAATGTGAGATCACCCAAGCCTTCGAACCCTCAAGGGAGTTCAATGGGTCACTAATAACTCATTGGGTCAAACCAAGTCTATTGATTAGGCCAAAATCACCATTGGACCCACTTTGCCCAATTTGACCTAGTATGGTCAAATGACCCTAAATTGGTCACACCAAGCCATGATTCACCTTGGGTGGTGTCCATAAACTCAAGATCATCAATGTGGCTTGGCCACATTGCCCAATTTGACCTAGGGTCAACTCAAGTGCGCTTAGTCCAAACCTCAAATCCATTAGGTTTAGCCCAATGTTTGGGCCCAATCACCAAGCCCATAAATTTCTTCTCTGATTAATATAATATATTTAAAAATGGGAGGAAAATTATGGATGAAATTAATTTAGCCATAATTTCAAATGAAGCCAAAAAGGGGAAACATGGAATGAGTGCCAAATGGTACTCAATTCCTCTTCCCAAGCTTCCCTCTGAGCTCAGGGATTAATTCCCATCCATCTTCATGACAGCTAGCTACCTGCTTATTGGCTATTTGGGGTGGTGGAGCATGGCCGAATTAAGCCTTCAATGACAATAACTGATAAAGCTTACCCCCCCCCCCCCCCCTTGCAATTTCGATACCCACACACCTTCAGTGAGCTGAGAGGAAGAAAACCCCCCACTTTGGAGAAAAATCATGCAGTGAGGGCCAAGATAACCATTGCTCTCAAGCTTCCAAGGTCGGCCATGGCACCCAGGAGATTGACAAGGCAAATGGCCTCGAATCTGGAAGGCTTCCTCTTCTCCTCCCCGTGTGCTAGTATCAAGCTCTATTAGAACTTGATTCAAGCCCAATCAGGCTCAAATCAAGCAAGAAATTGGCTTGGTTTTGAGCCAATTAGCCCTTCCCCCAACTCACTGTTCCGGCCACCACTGACCGGCAAATCACCACCCAATGACAACCCCCATATCGGCGTAGGTGGTGGTGGTTGCAGCCGGCCAGAGAAGTGCTCAGGTGACCAGGAAATAGCCACTAAAGATGGCCCGGGATGGGACAATCCCTTCCCTTGGCTATAGGTAGTAGACAAAATCATGGTCGTTAGATCTATATGAAATTGTTATCGGTAGCTCATTTTTATTAAATGATATGATTTACTTATTATGTCACACATTTTACATTGAATTAAACTAAATATTTAGTCCACCTAGAATCCGATTTATTAAAAACTGCCCGAGAGAAACATTGTAACCCTTGATGTCTATTTTCCATAGGATTTTAAATCACATAATTTGCAGCCATGCAGCCCCCAGTGAAGGAATTTTACTGAGTTGTTTCCTAAGGGAGGATCAGTCATTAAAATATGAATATACATTGCATGGATGATTTCACAGGCATAATATTTTGTTCATGCAAGTATATAGCCTAGCCACACCCCGTGCCCAAAAATCATAATTTGTGGGCACAAATTTTCTATAGTTTTGTTAGTAATATGATTTTTCATATATTTGAAATTAATGTGGCTAGACTAACTCAAATTTACCCAACTCTTGGGTGGTATGTTTCTTCGATCATGTACACTCACTAGTAAAAGTTTGAAGTCATTTTGACCTCTTCATGTTGGTATATTTCACATGCATGTGATAATTGTGTATGGGGATTTGGTGTGCATTTAGCAAATTTATGTATTATTGTCACACTTCATGTAGTAGATTCAAGGAATTATTTAGGTACCTTAGATCCTGAACTAGGGAAAGTTTTCAATACAAAAAATGTATATCTATGTCTTAACTACACATAGGAATTTGATTCATGTGATTTGGTGAAACACAACTCCCTGGGCACCTATTTTGGTTCAGGGTGTATAAAGCAAACCATATACACAAATCTGTGTGCCCCCATCTTTTGACTCAACCAAATGAGCTGGAAATTTAATAATGCATGTAATATTGTGGGATTCACATGATGTCGAAAAATCAGAATTTTTGGAGACATAATTTCTATAGTTTTAGAAACACTTTAAATCCCATGCATCTGGTGGATTTAGGGTTTAATGAAGTCAAATCCACTCAAGTATTTTATGTATGATATACTAGGTCAAGAAAAATACTTGGAGAAAATTGTGGACCATTTAGACTTGTGCATGCTGAGATATCACACATGCAAGTTTGGTAAATGTTAGGGAACGTTGTGCACGTTGCATAATTTCATGCTTTATGAATTTCTCATTAATCCCGTGATGTATGCCCATGAAATTTGAGGCATGCAAATAATATGATGAACTTAATCATCCCTAAAAAATTAGGATTTTTGGAGTTAAAAATCCTAGGTATTTAATTAATTGTGATTATGTCACACAATTAAATTAATGAAATGGTAGAGACTAAAACACTTTCGAAAATTAGGACATTCTCGCTCAAATGTTTCGGGAGCAACGACTGTGCGGGGTCCTATCACGTGTTTCACCTGCGGGAAGGTGGGACACAAGGCCGCGGTGTGTCGAAGTGGTCCCCCGAAGGCAGAGAACCGAGCGTTGGACCATGCTCGTGCTGCGGAAAAGGGTAAAGATGCGGAATCTTCGGCTTCCCAGCACATTATTCCGACTCAGCCGAGAGTCTATTCGCTTGGCCAGCAAGAAGCTATACGACAACCTGATGTCGTCACAGGTATGGATTAAAAGTTAGCTTTTAAATAGCTATTTGTGATTTTACCGTCGTGCAACCGTATGTTTTATTCGTGTGCAATTAGGCTTTGTCCTAATTTTCAACTATTCGGCGAGAGCTCTATTTGATACGGGTGCATCGCACTTTTTCTGTCCGAGGACTTCGTGGTGCGAATCGGAGTGTCGTCTACCTTTGTAGAGGATAGATTGGAAGTAGTTCTACCCAATGGATCTCGCATGAGTGCGGATAGGAAGAGCTGTGTGAAGGTGCGGATCGGAAATCAGGATTTCAATTTGGAAGCATCGTTATTACTGTTAGCTGAATTCGATGTGATCTTCGGCATGGACTGGCTCTCGGAGCAACGAGCATGCATAGATTGCAATTCAAAGGAGATCACTCTGGGAAAGAACACCGAAGGAGAAACCACATTCGCCGGTATGCGAGGAGTGAGCAAGACGCTGATGTCTGCTCTCTAAGTGGTTAAGGCAGTGAGAAAAGGCGCCGAGTTGTTCTTCACTTTGTTGGAGGCTTCAGAGCCAAAGCCCAGGTTATGTGATGTCCCAACTGTAGCGGAGTACGCCGACGTGTTTCCTAACGAACTCCCTGGGGCTCCGCCTCATCGGGAGATTGATTTCTGTATCGAGTTGGTGCTAGGTGCCAAACCTGTGGCCCGCTCACCGTACCGGATAGCGCCAAAGGAACTGGCAGAGCTGAAGGTCCAATTGCAAGAGCTGCTAGAGCAAGGCTACGTACGTCCAAGTTCATCGCCTTGGAGTGCACCGGTCCTCTTTGTGAAAAAGAAGGACGGGAGCTTGCGTCTACGTATTGATTATCGAGAGTTAAACAAGTTGACCGAGAAGAACCGATATCCGATTCCAAGAATCGATGATCTATTCGACCAACTGGTTGGGTCGACGGTATACTCCAAACTAGACCTAAGGTCCGGTTATTACCAACTGCGGATAAGGGAATGTGATATTCCAAAGACAGCGTTCAGTACCCGCTTTGGGCACTATGAGTTCACGGTGATGCCGTTCGGTCTGTCTAATGCACCGTCGGTATTCATGGACTTAATGAACAGGACGTTTCGAGAGTATTTGGATCAATTTGTGATCGTCTTCATCGACGACATTTTGGTATACTCTCAGTCGAAAGAGGAGCATGTAGGGCATTTGCACGCAGTTCTGAGCACCTTTAGGAGGAGTCAGCTATATGCCAAGTTCTCCAAGTGCGAGTTTTGGCTATCGTCAGTAGCATTCCTTGGTCATGTTGTTAGTGGAGAAGGAATTGCAGTTGATCCGTCGAAGATAGAAGCGGTCCGAGCGTGGCCTTTGTTGAAAAACGTAGCGGAAGTCCGAAATTTCTTAGGACTTGCCGGCTATTATAGGCGCTTTGTGGAAAACTTCTCGAGGATTGCACTCCCTCTCACTAAACTGACTAGGAAAGATCATAAGTTCGTTTGGTCGCCAGAGTGCGCACGAGCTTTTGAAGAGCTGAAGAGCCGTTTGACCACGGCGCCCATTCTATGCTCGCCATGCGGTACCCAAGGCTACGAAATTTATAGCGACGCCTCGGGGAGTGGTTTGGGTTGTGTCCTACTGCAGTTCGGAAAGGTAATTGCCTACGGCTCCCGGCAACTGAAAGTTCATGAGAGGAATTACCCGGTCCATGATTTGGAGCTAGCGGCCGTGGTATTTGCTCTTAAGCTGTGGAGGCATTATTTGTATGGCGTGAAGATCGACATCTTTACCGACCACAAGAGCCTCAAGTACCTGCTGGATCAAAGGGAGTTGAATATGCGTCAAAGGAGGTGGATGGAGTTCCTTGGGGACTACACCTTCGACATCAAATATACTCCTGGAAAGGGAAATGTAGTTGTGGACGCGTTGAGTCGTCGGGCTCCCGCTCAAGCAAATTGGATTTTGATGCACGATGAGCGTCTAATCCGCGAGCTAGAAGAAATGGAGATCATTTGCGTTGATCGAAGAGCGTCTACTTCAGCATGCTTGAACTGGACGGAGGTTTAATACCACCTTGCCGACCGAGTTCGACAGGCTTTGGAGCTGGACGAGAGCATGAAACGCTATAAAGCGGAAACTATTGACGGGTTAAACGCTAATTTCTCTTTCGAAGATGGCCTTATGTGGAAGAATGGTAGATTGTGCGTCCCAGACGTTGGTACTCTACGGGCGGAGTTGATGTACGAGGCTCATCATACCAAGTACTCGATCCACCCTGGGAGCACGAAAATGTACATGGACATGAAGAAACTTTTCTGGTGGCCGGGTATGAAGAAAGACATTGCCCTCTACGTGGCCAAGTGTAACACTTGCGCGTTGGTGAAGGTGGAATGTCAACGCCCTGGTGGATTTTTGAAGTCCTTGCCGATTCCGGAATGGAAGTTTGACGATATTTCGATGGATTTTGTGCATGGATTGCCGAGATCGCAACAGGGAAACGACGCCATCTGGGTGATCGTGGACCGATTGACGAAGGTATCGCATTTTATTCCTAACCGGAAGGATGATTCTTTAGTAAAGCTAGCGAAGCTCTATGTCGATAGTATTGTGAGGCTGCACGGTGTCCCTCGTAGCATCGTCAGCGATCGTGACGGGCGTTTCACATCGAAAGATTGGATGCTTATCCATGAACTGTTGGGCACTAAATTGAAGTTCATCACGGCCTTCCACCCGCAAATGGATGGACAGACCGAGAGGACCAACAGGACTATGGAGGATATGCTCCGAATGTGCGCTCTAGATTTTGGAAAGAAGTGGGAAGATCATCTCTATATGATCGAGTTCGCCTACAATAATAGCTACCAAGCCAGTATAAAGATGGCTCCTTTCGAGGCCCTCTATGGTAAGAAGTGTCGCACACCATTGTCTTGGACAGAAACGGGCGATACTAAGCTATTAAAGCGAAAGGATGTTGAGGATGCAACTTCGATGATCCGAACTATACGTGAAAGGCTATTGATTGCCCAGGATAGGCAAGCAAAATATTTCAACGCCAAGCATAGGAACCTAGTGTTCGCCGTAGGTGACCGGGTTTACTTGAAGATCAAACCGTTCAAAGGGGTATCAAGGATCCGACGCTTGAAAAAGCTCAGTCCAAGGTACTTAGGACCGTTTGAGATCATGGAGTGTGTTGGTGATGCGGCTTATCGGCTTGCACTATCTGCAGAGCTGAGCTTTCTAGACGACGTGTTTCACATTTCAGTTTTGAGAAAGGCAGTGCAAGAGCCTACTCACATCGTTGCGGTTGGCAAAGTGCCGGTTGATAGTGGGTTGTCGATGAAAGTCAAGCCCTTACGCATCGAAGATACTGAAGTAAAGCAGTTGCGGAACAAGTCCATTCGGATGGTGAAAGTTCGGTGGGATAATTGCGGCCGAGAGGAGCTATCTTGGGAGAGAGAGCAAGGGATGCTTGCGGAGTACCCCGAGCTATTCCTCTCAGGTAATTTATAACTGAAATTCCTGCTATTACTGTTTCGAAATTTCGGGACGAAATTCTTTTAAGGGGGGTGGAGTTGTAACACCCCAAAATTCTTAGTTCATCGAAGTAGGCGGAGTGGTAGTGCTGCGCTCGGGATAGGCTAAAAATTCCACAACAGTTCTCTGCGCACGACCATTGTCCTCTTCGCGCACGACCAGTGATCATGCGCCAATGATCGTGCGTTCATTCGCAAGGAATCGGAGTTCTGTCTCGGCTTATCGAACGACCATTCTCCTCTTCGCGCACGACCAGTGATCGTGCGCCTGTGATCGTGCGCCCTGTTTATTCTGCTCCGCGATTTTGAGCGGAGAAGACGATCCGGCCGTCCAAATCTTTTGGAATCCGATCCAATGGCTAGGATTAAATGCTGGAGGGTCTTAGGGCTTGTGAGAGGAGATTAATCCTCATTCATTTGAGGTGTTTCTCTCTCCTAGGCTAGAGGAAGAAGAAGGAGGTAAGGAAGAAGAAGGAGAGATCCCGCCATTGACGGAGCTCCGGAGCTCCGTTTCGCGAGCCGTTTCCAGATCTGGAGAGTGCAGCCCGGTGCGGTCGTTTCCCTCCGTCTAGAATCTCAGATCCATGGCGAAGAAGAACGCTCCTAGGGTAACGATTCTTCCTCTCGATTCTTTGGACTTGTCATTTGTCCTCTCCTTCATTTCTCTATGCTTTCATGAGGAATCCCTTTCACCAAATGGGTGAAGTGTAGGATTTTCCTCAAGTCCTTCGGAACTCTGGGTCGATTGTGTCCGTCCCCGGCATATTGCATGTAGAAAATCCGGTAGTCGTGCGGATTTAGGCATTGTGTGTGAAGCCTATTCGTGGTCGTGAGCCCGAATCGGTGATGCTTGATTTGCGACGTTGCATTTAGGTTAAGCCTAGAATCCGTGCCGGAGAATGACTCCGTGAAATCATCTTTAGTATTGCGGGATTTAAATTGTAGGCGTCTTGTGAAGATCCTAACGAAAGCCCTATGCTTGAGATTGGATGAAGGCAAACCTTCACCACGAAATTGATGCGGAGTGTTTTGTACCTCCTTTGTTGAATATTTGTGAAGCCTAGATCCTTGCGAAGGGGTTAGGTGCGTAGCTTATATTTTGTGTAGCACGTGAAAGTGCTAAACTCTTACGGGCTGAGGTGAAGCCGTACCCGCGTCGTGCGATAGATCGCGATGATTAGAGCACGGGCAAAGCTAAACCGAACCCGTTTCCATGCAGATCGGTAAGAGGTCCCTACCTCATGTAAGCCGTGTGATCATGGGAGAGGTCGTGGAAGGTGATTTTCCTAGACCAACCAAAAGCTCTTTTTCCCACCTAAGGCGATGGCCCTTACGGTGGAGTGTTTGGTGGAATTGATGTTGTTAGCCTCATGCGGTTGTTTAGGCGGTTGTGGGGAACCTTTGGGTGAACCCAACCAACATCATGTGCATACCTAGGTTCCCTCCTTTTTGATGCTCAGCCTAGAAGATTGAATGTGCTTGAAACCTCACCTTGTGTAGTTGCACCTTCTTTATATTAGTACTTGTGCTAGTATGGCTTGCTTGTAGGGTAGAAGCTCCGCCACCCCGGAAAAGGGTTGGGGTCGTTATAATTTGGTCAGCTGTGCTGACCGTTACTTTGTTTGCCACCGCTTGGTGGAATGTTCTTATGCAGGTGCAGGTGAGCCTAGTGGGAAATAGCGGGCGGTGGCCCTTTTGCTGAGTTGGCCCTTGAAGGCCAACCTCCCTTTTTAGCTTTCTCATGTATTGCCGGCCTGCGTGCCGATGTATGTTTTGGAGTTTTAGTACATTTGTTAAATGTAAGGCCTTAAGGCCATAACTCTATTTCATGGTTTCATTCCTATGATAGTGGACAATTCTAATTGGAATGTTAAATCTTTATGCTTCCGCTAGTGTTTAGTATACTCTGTTGTAGTTTCTTTCTGTTTATCACCTTTTAACTCCTAGCTAGTGTGGTTTGTATGGCGTGGGGTCCCGGCTGAACCTACTGTTATACTATTCGTACTAGTAGGGTGTTACACTTAGTGAATTCCAAACCAGTGAGAGGAGTGCACTAACTAAGGATAAGGACATTAATAATCCAAATAAAATAACAATGGTTAATAAAGTAAATCTAAACAAAGAAATGAAACATCTAGGCAAGAGTAATTCAGAGAAACTAACCAACAATAATGAAAAGGTTAAAATGAAAAGTAAAATAATTAAACATTCTGCTGATTTATTATATTTAGATATAATTTTTTACACATCTGAAGTATCAAGATAATAGGTCAGGTTTGATAAACTCACTCTCTGCCATTCAAAGGGATATAATGAAACACCCTTCTACTCTTTAATAGAACCGTATAATGGTAAAAGCAAAGGGCCCAAGGTAACCTAGGTACCTTCTAATGTTTGAGTTACTTGTGCAGGAAGATGTACAGTTCTTTGTTGGATCGTGTGACGCCCTTAGAGGGGGGGGGGGGTGAATAAGGGTGTGTTTAAAAATATAATTTTTACTTAATAATTTTTAGACAAATTTTACTTTACTAAAAAGTTACTTATAAATAATTTTAAACCAATGCAATTTTTGTATTAAACCAAACACAAATTTCTAAGATAAAGATTTAAGCAAACAAATTTGCAATTAGTGAAAAGAGCATAATTATATTTATCATGAAATTTGTGTACAATAAAAAATGATCTTAACAATGCTTAAGATCAAGGCACAATTATGATAATAAAAAATACAATAATTTTTGGTTTACCAATCCTTCTCCCAAGGATCGGAAGGCTATCACTTGTCTCTCCCAAGACAAGGCCCAAGCCTATCCTCTAGATCTTCCCAAGATCTAGACGTAGCTCACAAGGCCACGATTTCCCACCAAGCCATGCAAGGACTTGGACGCTCCGCACAAGGAAGCGATTTTCCCCTAAGCCGCGCAAGGACTTAGACGCCGCACGCAAGACAACGATTTCTCTACCAATACAAAATGAAATGTGTGTAAATGAAAATACAATATGAAAAGGACAACTCCCTAGAATTTTAGATCTCTGAAAGGATGGTTGAAGCCTCGAGATGATCGTTGATGAAGAAGCGTGCCCGATCTCGTCTTCAATCTTCAATCCTTCTTTGCACAAATGGGAGTTGAAGAGGTTCTGGAGCTCTCTGGTTCGTATGCACTCAGGAAGGGACTTGGAATTCTCAAAGCTTGGAATGCACGAACACAAGGAGTCAATTTATAGAAAATCGTTGTCGCCTGGGCGACATCCACTGTCGGAATTTTCCGACAGCGCTAAACTGCCGCTGGAGTGCCGTCGTGCGGGCAGTTGCTGTAACCGCCGAGCTGTCGCCTGGGCGACATCGATGTCAGATTTCCGACAGCGCAAAACTGCCGATCGTGGGTGGTGTCGTGGGCAGTTATTGTAACCTCCGAGCTGTCGCCTGGGCGACATCGCTGTCGGAATTCCGACAGCTCAAAACTGCCTTTCGTCGTGCTGCCGTGGAGGGAAGTAGTTGTAACTTCTCTACTATCACCTGGGCGACATCGGCTGTCGGAATTTTCCGACAGTGAAATTTCCCATATTCAGATTTAGCTCCAACAGAAATGTGAACATCTCATACCTGTTACCTGCACACCATAAATAAAAATAGAATCAAATACAAATGGGACTTTGTTATTATCAAACCGGAGGAGTGTGAAATGCATGCTCCAATAATCTCCCCCTTTTGATAATAACAAATTCGTATAAAAAGAAATCATGTCTATTTAGATTGTTGATTTTAACATTTGGTGTGTGCACAAAAATAACATGATATATTTCTCTTAAAATAAATAATCTCCCTTTAGATGAAAGCGCCCCCTAAATGAATGCTCCCCCTAAATATATGCTCCCCCTAAATATATGATGTATTGTGTAGGTGGAATATTTAGGTGTAATAGATTTGTGATTTTTCTTTTTATACTTTTAATTCTCCCCCTTTTGGTATTAGCAAAAGTTAATATTAGATAAAAGAGTAGTTCTTAAGGGAAAGGATATAGGATATAGAAATGAAGAGTAAGCGGAAGCACTTTGTTGGAAATGATTGAAGTCCACGAAATAATAGGAATATGCCATAGTATGAATAAACTCATGAAGTGACGGTAAAGCCATATGAAGTAATGAAAGAAAATAACTTAAACATGAGTAAGGTCATTTGAAAGTATCATAGAAAGACACAATAGTGTATAGAATTATGGAATATTTTCGGTCCAATTCTCATGAGATTAATGTTTATATAACATAATGATGTGTACATGTGATACTTAGATCAAACATATGAAGTTATTTAATTTACATGATCATTGAAATGTAGAACATAATATAATCATATAAAGTTAACTTTGACTTTGAAGATATAGCACAAGATGAATTGAAAACCATTTTTCTTTTGCACAAGACACTTTACAATTCTTTCCAAGGTGCTTAACCTCACAATGCTCATTAAGACTTATCAGGAGGGTAAGTAGTGCTTGGTGGAGTATCCTTGTCTTTATTTTAAATTTTTTTTGATCACAGATGTTGTGATATCTTAATTTTGAGATATTGATATTTTTTTAATTGACCAAGGATCTCCGAATTCACTTGAATCGCAAAAGATGGTGTATATTTTGTTGTGCTAACAAATCAAGGTTGAAAGTTGTATTTATGAAGTGCTATTTTATTATGTTAAAGCAAATATGATCCATGTATATATTAAATAAAAAGACATACGTATTGATCAAAAGAAATGAACGTGATAGTTCATTATGATAGATAAGCAATTTCTCATACATAGAGGCATGCGAAAACAATTTCCAATGGTCTACACAACTATGTAGGAGTGTCAATACGATGATAGCTTGGAAATGAAATCATATAATCATGTAAGAGTCATTTTTTTTAAATAAAAAGCACATGGTTTGTCATCAAGTCATAAGGTGAAACAGTAATAATGACATATAACTATTGTAAAGCATCAAAGGGACCAAAAATTGAAGATTTATCAAATCGGGAGGTGTCGGAAATTTCCGACAGTCACTATCGCCTGGGCGACAGCCAAAAATATAAATAGGGCTTTAGACCGAGTCAAACCCTATTGTGCTTCATTTTTCTGGACTGTAGAGCGAGAGAAGACTTTCGGAGGTCGGCGACAACTCTAGATCTAAGGTATGGATTTTTGATTTTTATGTTTTTGACTCTATTTTTTTTTTTGGAATTTGTGATTTTGAAAGTAGAGAAGAAGGAAAATGTAGTTTTCATTTTGATTTTTGATGAATGGTGGAGGTTTTTGAAGTTTTGTGTTTGAAAAGTGTAGATCTAGTTTAAAGCAAGTGGATCTTGTTGGATCTTTGTTAAAAATGTTTTGATTTTGTGGTTCTTGTGGTTGAAGGTTTTCTTTTGTTCATAGTCTAATTTTAAAAATGGAAGATTTTCCTTTTTGAAAGAAGGTTGAAGATGATGAATAGTAAAGGATATGGAGAAGATGTAGATTTAAATTTTTTTTTTTTTTTAAACTTGATGTTGAAATAAACTTGATTTTGAGTAGATCTGGAAGTGTATGTACAAAATTTCAAGAGAAGTTTACTGAAGTACTGTCGGAATTTTCCGACAGTCACTGTCGCCTGGGCGACAGTGTTCCAGTGCACAACACATTTTTAATTCATGTTTTTTATATGTTTTTTGCAGAATGGCTTCCAGTTCTAAAGCGCGAAGAAGTACTTCTGAAGATGCTCATAGTTCGTATCAAGTGTATCCTGGGGTTGAGAAAGACATAGTAGGAGTAGCAAAATATGTGGAATTTGATTCGCCGAAGCACGATCATATCTATGATCGGCTTGCGAATGCAGGTATACTCTCAATAATCACACCAGATTCGTTCTCTTCCTTTTTGATTCGAGAGTTCTATAATCATTTGGAAGATCCAAATTATACTGAGTTGGATGGAGGAGTTAGATCAAGAATCCATGGTCAACATGTGGAAATAACACATGTTGATCTAAGAGAGGAATTCAGACTAGTGATGAGTGAAAATATGCCGGATATAGTGGAGAGTTATAGAAAAGATAGAGATTGGACCCTTGTAAACATGAGTTTACATGGGAATCAAAAGAAGACACTAACCACTGAAGTTACGTCACTCACTCCGGATGCTTTCTTAGTTCAAGATATATTAAGGAATTCAGTCATGTTGAAGAGTGGAGATACAAAAAGTATTACGGCTCAGTTGACCCTCATTACTTACTACATTATGGAGGATGAGCTTTTTGATGTGGCGGATTTTATACTCTCCCAGACTCGGTATGCGTTTAGATTAAAGCATCCAAAATGGGTGAAGGTTCATACGCTACCAATGGGGGCGATAATTCAGCGTATATTATATAAGAAGTACGGATGGATAGTGCAAGGTTCTTATTTGGATGATTGTTATCCGGAGATATATTATACGGGTTCGATGAAAGTGAAGAAGACGCAGAAAAAGGCCCATCCCGGAATTGAGATACGAGAGCCGCCAATGCCTAGGGCAGGATCACTACGAGAGTCCATTGATGATTTACGTGATTCATTAGAGGATCACAAGAAAGAAGTGAAAAAGGACCGTAGTCGAATGCAGAAGTTTATGAAGTTTCTCGTGAATGGTCTGAAGTTAAAGCCAACTCCGGAGGAAGAGGCCGAATGGCAAGTTCCAAACGAAGAATCGCCATGCCAATTGGTTAGGCGGACTCACCGTGGTAAAGTCGTGAGACGAGGACCTCCAGAAGACTGTCCAGAGAGCAGCGGGGCTGGTTTTGAAGATTCTGAGTAGTTTCATCAGGCTGCTGCTGCTGGTTGATGTCGGAAATTTCTGACATCCACTATCGCCTGGGCGACAGTGAACTTCTTCAGATTACTATTTCTGTTTAATGAGCTTGATCCTTATGTTGTTTTCTACTGTTTTTATTGGAACAATATTGATGTAATATTAATGATGTTTGAATTTTTGTTAAGTCTTTTGAAATTCTATGGTTTGATTTTAAAATTTAGCCTTTTTTTAAATTGTTTAGGTTTTGTGATAATTAATTTTTAATTTTATAGGCTTTAAATAGTGATATATTCATTGTGAAATGTCTAGAATTCCCAATTCTAGCCTAAGCATAGAAAAACGTGAATCCGGTAACGGCTTAGTGAATATATCCGCTAGTTGATTTTCCGTGCCTATAAAGTTGATTTTTATATTACCCTTCTTAATATGATCCCTTATAAAATGATGTCAGACATCTATATGCTTATATCTAGAATGTAATATGGGATTGTTAGTTAAGTCTATAACACTTTTATTGTCACACTTTAATTCTACACTACTTTGTTGCATGCCAAAATCTTCTAACATTTGTGACATCCAAAGAGCTTGGGCACAACAACTACCTAGTGCAATATATTCGGCCTCGGTAGTAGAGAGGGCAACAGAATTCTATTTCCTACTCGACCATGAAATAAGTGAAGGGCGGATAAAGTGACAAGTGCCACTAGTGCTTTTCCTATCTAAAGAACATCCCGCATAATCAGAATCCGAAAAACCATGCAAAATAAAGGAATCATTATGAGGATACCATAAACCTAATTTTGATGTTCCTATGAGATATCTAAAAATACGTTTCACCGCTTTTAAATGTGACTCTTTAGGATTAGCTTGAAATCTAGCACATAAACAAACGGCAAACATAATATCAGGTTTAGATGCGGTTAAATACAATAAAGATCCTATCATACTTCTATAAAGGGTTTGTTCAATTGAAACACCACTTTCATCTTTTCCTAATTTTAGTGAAGTACTCATAGGAGTGTTTGCATGCTTAAGATTTTCAAATCCAAATCTTTTTAACATATCATGAATATATTTGGTTTGACATATAAAAATTCCATCATATTTTTGTGTAATTTGAAAACCTAAAAAATATGAAAGTTCTCCAACCATACTCATTTCAAATTCATTTTTCATAATTTGAACTACTTCATTACACAACTCTTCATTAGTGGCTCCAAAAATAATATCATCAACATAAATTTGTAAAATAACTAAATCATGATCAATTTGCTTAATGAAGAGTGTAGAATCAGCACTTCCTATTTTATAATCGTGCTTTAACAAATATTGAGTTAATCGATCATACCAAGTATGAGGCGCTTGTTTTAATCCATAAAGCGCTTTATCTAATTTATAAACATAATTTGGATATTTCTCATTTATAAAGCCAGGGGGTTGTTCTACATAAACCTCTTCTTTTATATACCCATTTAAAAATGCGGTTTTGACATGCATTTGATATAATTTAAATCCTTTAAAACAAGAAAATGCAAGAAATATCCTAACCGCTTCTAATCTTGCTACGGGTGCAAAAGTTTCATCAAAATCTACCCCTTCAATTTGTGCATAACCTTTTGCAACTAATCTGGCTTTATTTCTAACAATTCTAGATTCATTATCCATTTTATTTTTAAAAATCCACTTAACACCAACTACAGGACGATTTTTGGGTCGTTCTACAAGATTCCAAACCTTATAACGTTCAAATTGATTAAGTTCTTCATTCATAGCTAAAAACCAAAATTCATCATTTAAAGCGGTGGAAACATCTTTTGGTTCTATTTCAGAAACAAAACAAAGGTTTGAAAATAAAACATGTAGCGATGAACGAGTACTAACCCCTTTTTGCGGATCTCCAATGATAAGCTCCTTTGGATGATCCTTTGAGAATCTCAATTCACTTGGAGGCACATATCCTTCTCTTTCTTCTTCTTCTCTATCTTCTTCTCCTCTTTCTTCTTCTCTTTCTTCTTCTTTTTCTTCTTCATTTTCTCCAAGTTCTTTGATGAGTACTATTTGTACTCATCGTTTAGCATAATTTTGATGTAATTTTAATATGAATTTATATCAATTATTTGTTTTATCTTATAATAATCATTCCTTTTTATTTCTGTCACTAATATAAGTTTAGTTTATGTTTTGCAGGTTTTCTGGGCACTTTGAGCAAAAATATCAAGTACACGCCCAAGGTCACGGGCGTGACCAAGGGCGTGTCAGCCTAAGATGTGTTCCAGACCTGCTGCCGCTACTTCGGGCCCATTCCGTGAAAATTCGCCAAGTACACGCCCCAGGTCACGCCCGTGACCAAGGGCGTGACATCCAAGTCACGTTCGGGACCACTCCACCAGCATCCAGATCGAGCCGCCGCGTCATTTAAAGTTACACGCCCTCGGTCACGGGCGTGACCGAGGGCGTGACCTACAGTCACGGGCGTGACTCGCCCCGCGCTTCTTCCGCCAAAGTTTCCCGCCAGCAGCACTATTTCAAGATTACACGCCCCAGGTCACGGGCGTGACGCGTCCGAAACGCCTGCATTGAAGCCAGAATGCGCCCTCTCCGCACCAGCATCGATCACGCCCCTTACACGCCCTTGGTCACGGGCGTGACCAAGGGCGTGTAACCTCATTTTTTCAGCTATATAAAGCCAGCTTTTCCAGAGGTTAAAAAACGTGTTTTTTAGGATGAGATACTTCGTTTCATGTTTATTTTTCATGTTTTAGTAGTCTTGTAATCCTTCTTCTTGCAAATTGTATTTTCATTTCAATAGTCGTAATTCTCAATTTCATAGCTTGTACTCTTTTTTGTAATTTAATAAATTAGATCTTTTCTTCTCTCATTCCCTCTCTCTTTTATGATACGCTCTTTTATTTATTTTGATTCCCCAATCTCCATGAGTACCTAAAATCTCTATTGGTACTCGATCGAGATGATCCAAGGAATAATATTGGTTTTGAAGTAAATTAGAATTGCTCTTTCTCTTTTCTAAAAACGCTTAAGATTTATCCTTGATTTTAATGAAATAAGATTATACTTTCTAGTTTATAATTCTCGTTCTTGTTTTCGTTCTTTAGTTACCCGAACAAGCTCGTAAGGCGAATCGATCATTCAAGGATAAAAAGAGTAGAATGCAATCCTCGAGAGAGGACGACGTTACCCTTCCGGATTGGAGTAAAAGCCAATAGCGGGATTCACTTCGATAAGGCGAGTTTTATGGGTTTCGATTCTAGAACGAGAGTTCGATTGATCAACCTAAACTCAGGTGAGCGCATCCTCGAGAGAGGTGCGTTCATAATTCGGGAATCTCCACGGTCAAGGCTATTTTATTAAGAGAATGCGCTTTTATTCTTCGTTCTTATTTTATCTCCAAGGTGATTCAAAGATCGAGTGCTGACCTTTTTACTCGTCATTTAATTTAATCTTATTTTTATTTTCCGTTTGCAAAATCGCTCCCAAGTTCTATTTGATAAAATAATAGAGATTTTCTTGAAGTAAGAGTACTCAACCGCCCCGAGTCTAATACGACCTTGTTTCAATAACCTATACTACATTCGATACGGTACACTTGCCGTTATCGTTTGCAAGCATAGTTTTGCCCCATCAAGTTTTTGGCGCCGTTGCCGGGGACACGGTTGATATTCCGAAAAAAGAAATATTTATTAATTTTATCGTTCTCTTTCTTCTCCCCCTTTTCTTTAATTTTATTTTTATATAAAAAAAAAAAAAAATCTTAAAAAGCGCAATCTAAATTCTCAGAAAGGACGCTTTGGGTTTGAATTCCCATCATAGCCTCTAGTACCTTGCAAACCCTTCACCGGGTAGATCTTGGGAAGTCCGGGACTAATTTAACCCGCTTTTTGAAAAAAAAAATTTATAATAAAAATATTTATAAAATTCCATTCATTTAGGTGAAGGTTGTTTCCTTTTTATTTATTTTAATATAAAAGAATCGGAAATGGCTGTTAAGGTTGTCGAGCTTCGAAACCAACTTTATCTCTTACAAGCAGCACGAGAACGCCAATTTAGTTGTCATTATTGTGGTGCGCCTCATCAAAGTGAGGAATGTTATTTGCATTCTTATTCTCAAAATAATTATTATGAAAATAATTATCCTTAATATTATGAAAATAATTTTGATAATAACTACGATCATAATTTTTCATCTTTTAATAATTTTTCAAACTTCGATGAAAATAATTTTTCAAATTTTAATGAAAATAATCTTTCGGCATTTAATAATTGTTCTTCTAGCTCCGAAGTAGATTATTCCTCATGGCAAGCTCACCCGGATAGTTTACGGAGCAATGAAGATAAATCTTTAGTTCCGAATTTTTGTTTTTCTTCTTATACACCGCTGTCTTCGTTCTCTAATTTGGGGGAAATTTCACCAATTCATATAGATACTTCCCCCCAAAATTTAGAGGAAAATGTCATTTCGTCTAGCGTTTTCTCTAATTTTCACAAGAATAATTTTTCGGCTTCTAATAATTTTTCTTCTATCCCCGAAGTAGATTATTCTTGGTGGCAAGGTCACCCAGATAGTTTACGGGGCGATGAAGATAAATCTTTAGAATCGAATTCTTGTTCTTCTTCTTTTACGCCGCAACCTTCGTGCTCTAATTTTGGGGAATGTCCGCCGATTCAAATAGATACTACCCCCCAAATTTTAGAGGAAAATTTTATTTCTACTAGTATTTTTTCTCCACCTTCGGATGATTTAGTTATGGAGGAACATGTGGTTTCATGTAATCCCATAACTTCTTTTACCGAAAATGAAGAAAAATTACTTTACCAAGAATTTCTTAAAGTTATGGGCACCTCGGATGAAATAGAAGAAGAACAAGTTTCTTCCCCTACTTCACCCGGATTTTATTTTTTTTGTCATGAATACTCGCGAATTCCTTCTATCCAACCAAAAATTCATGAAAATTTAGTGTCCGAAAATTTAATTCCGCTTGATAATACACTAGATTTTTTTAAAGAAATAATTATTATAGAAAAGGAACAACCGGATCTTAATCATTTATTTTCGCAAGCGCCTCCTCCTTGCGAAATATTATCTGACAAGTTTAATTGTGATTCTCTTTATACTAATAATTTCCAGGTTGAAGATGAGTCGTTGCTACCCCAATTAATTGATGATCCATATGCCGCCCATCTTTATAAATTCAAATCACCTCAGGTATGTATAGGTGATTTGGATTTACATATTCAAGTTCAAGGACAAAAGGAGAATCACAAGATAAACGGAGGAGTTGCCGTGCGACTGACGCCGGCCCATTCACCCACACGTGAATTAGGGGAGTTGCCTGTTCACTTCTCTTTCAAATTTCCATTTTCCTAACAATAACTGTCTAGCTTAAAGACGGGAAAAAGAAAGCGCTCTTGGGAGGCACCCCTTGCCTATCTTTAATTTTATGTATTTTTTTTTTAAAGTTTATTTTTCAAAATTTTCTTCATACTTAGTTTTAAACATTGGGACAATGTTTAATTTTAAGTATGGGGGTGTAGCTTCGCTTTCATTATTTTTTATTTGAAAAAAAAATAGTAATAATAATAAATAACGCCTAGCCTTGGTGTTTTTAATATTCTAGAAATTTAGTTTGAGGTACGATTATAAGTATTCCTACATTTTTAATTTAGCTAATATTTTATTTTATCAAAATTTGTTAAATTTAAATTTGAAGTAATTTGGTTTTAAGAAACATTTTATGTTTTTAATTCGATTAGAGAGTTAATTTAGCACTACTTCTCCGTTTAATTTTAAATAGCTTCACTTTGTGGTAAATTGGCTAAACATCTCTAGATTTTTTTCATTATATTCGCTTTTAACTTTAAGATCTTAGGAAATTTCATTCCACTAAAAATTTGCTCTCAAAATAGTTTAATTTATAAACTAGAAGTTTTCTTTACCCTTGGTAAACATATGTATTTTTTTCTTTTCCCCTTTTGTTAGATCATATGTTATGGGAATAAGGAGATGTCAGTTCTTTATTCTCTGGTAAACATATGCAACCCAAAATTCCAAAAAAATGAAGAGAGAAAAATGTGTA
This sequence comes from Dactylorhiza incarnata, assembly GCA_033032865.1. NCBI lineage: Eukaryota > Viridiplantae > Streptophyta > Magnoliopsida > Asparagales > Orchidaceae > Dactylorhiza > Dactylorhiza incarnata. Next base: position 11,293,650 of record JAWHQI010000035.1, read on the forward strand.
TATGTCGTGGAAATGATAGGATAATAGTCTATCATTCTCTGGTATTACATATACTTAAAAAAAATGAAAAAAAGGGGCTGAGAGGATAAAATTCATCACCCCAATCAAAAACCTCTTCATATCCTTTGTCTTCATTTTGCCATTCCGCTTAAACACACTCCTAGCCAATTTCATTGTTTCTAGTCTTAAACTAAATTATTAAGAGAGCAATATTTTGGTAGGTGTCTTTTCCTTAAGTTTCTTTTATGTTAGAGTGTCTATAATTTTAATCTAATTTTGTTTGAAAATTTCTATAATTTCGATTGCTAAATAGTTATCTTGAGAAGTAGTTAGCTAAACCAATTCCTCTTTTTAAATTATCAACATAACTTATGACTTAATTCTTGAATTCCTAAAATTTGCTTTTGACTTATTCTTGGTTTAATAAAATTTTAGTTAATTAGAAATAATACCGATGTCTTGTAACTCTTCCCTCATTCTTTTGCTCTGGAATAGCAAAAGCTCAAGTATGGGGGTGTTTGATGAGTACTATTTGTACTCATCTTTTAGCATAATTTTGATGTAATTTTAATATGAATTTATATCAATTATTTGTTTTATCTTATAATAATCATTCCTTTTTATTTCTGTCACTAATATAAGTTTAGTTTATGTTTTGCAGGTTTTCTGGGCACTTTAAGCAAAAATATCAAGTACACGCCCAAGGTCACGGGCGTGACCAAGGGCGTGTCATCCTAAGATGTGTTCCAGACCTGCTGCCGCTACTTCGGGCCCATTCCGTGAAAATTCGCCAAGTACACGCCCCAGGTCACGCACGTGACCAAGGGCGTGACAGCCCGTGACCAAGGGTGTGACATCCAAGTCACGGTCGGGACCACGCCACCAGCATCCAGATCGAGCCGCCGCGTCATTTAAAGTTGCACGCCCTCGGTCACGGGCATGACCGAGGGCGTGACCTACAGTCACGGGCGTGACTCGCCCCGCGCTTCTTCCCGCCAAAGTTTCCCGCCAGCAGCACTATTTCAAGATTACACGCCCCAGGTCACGGGCGTGACCTAGGGCGTGACGCGTCTGAAACGCCTGCATTGAAGCCAGAACGCGCCCTCTCCGCACCAGCATCGATCACGCCCCTTACACGCCCTTGGTCACGGGCGTGACCAAGGGCGTGTAACCTCATTTTTTCCGCTATATAAAGCCAGCTTTTCCAGATGTTAAAAAACTAGTTTTTTAGGATGAGATACTTCGTTTCATGTTTATTTTTCATGTTTTAGTAGTCTTGTAATCCTTCTTCTTGCAAATTGTATTTTCATTTCAATAGTCGTAATTCTCAATTTCATAGCTTGTACTCTCTTTTGTAATTTAATAAATTAGATCTTTTCTTCTCTCATTCCCTCTCTCTTTTATGATACGCTCTTTTATTTATTTTGATTCCCCAATCTCCATGAGTACCTAAAATCTCTATTGGTACTCGATCGAGATGATCCAAGGTATAATATTGGTTTTGAAGTAAATTATAATTGTTCTTTCTCTTTTCTAAAAACGCTTAAGATTTATCCTTGATTTTAATGAAATGAGATTATACTTTCTAGTTTATAATTCTCGTTCTTGTTTTCGTTCTTTAGTTAGCCGAACAAGCTCGTAAGGCGAATCGATCATTCAAGGATAAAAAGAGTAGAATGCAATCCTCGAGAGAGGACGACGTTACCCTTCCGGATTGGAGTAAAAGCCAATAGCGGGATTCACTTCGATAAGGCGAGTTTTAGGGGTTTCAATTCTAGAACGAGAGTTTGATTGATCAACCTAAACTCAGGTGAGCGCATCCTCGAGAGAGGTGCGTTCATAATTCGGGAATCTCCACGGTCGAGGCTATTTTATTAAGAGAATGCGCTTTTATTCTTCGTTCTTATTTTATCTCCAAGGTGATTCAATGATCGAGTGCTGACCTTTTTACTCGTCATTTAATTTAATTTTATTTTTATTTTCCGTTTGCAAAATCGCTCCCAAGTTCTATTTGATAAAATAATAGAGATTTTCTTAAAGTAAGAGTACTCAACCGCCCCGAGTCTAATACGACCTTGTTTCAATAACCTATACTACATTCGATACGGTACACTTGCCGTTATCGTTTGCAAGCATAGTTTTGCCCCATCAAGTTTTTGGCGCCGTTGCCGGGGACACGGTTGATATTCCGAAAAAAGAAATATTTATTAATTTTATCGTTCTCTTTCTTCTCCCTCTTTTCTTTAATTTTATTTTTATATAAAAAAAAAATCTTAAAAAACGCAATCTAAATTCTTGGAAAAGACGCTTTGGGTTTGAATTCCCATCATAGCCTCTAGTACCTTGCAAACCCTTCACCGGGTAGATCTTGGGAAGTCCGGGACTAATTTAACCCGCTTTTTGAAATAATAAAATTTATAATAAAAATATTTATAAAATTCCATTCATTTAAGTGAAGGTTGTTTCCTTTTTATTTATTTTAATATGAAAGAATCGGAATTGGCTGTTAAGGTTGTCGAGCTTCGAAACCAACTTTATCTCTTACAAGCCGCACGAGAACGCCAATTTAGTTGTCATTATTGTGGTGCGCCTCATCAAAGTGAGGAATGTTATTTGCATTCTTATTCTCAAAATAATTATTATGAAAATAATTATCCTCAATATTATGAAAATAATTTTGATAATAACTACGATCATAATTTTTCATCTTTTAATAATTTTTCAAACTTCGATGAAAATAATTTTTCAAATTTTAATGAAAATAATCTTTCGGCATTTAATAATTGTTCTTCTAGCTCCGAACTAGATTATTCCTCATGGCAAGCTCACCCGGATAGTTTACGGAGCAATGAAGATAAATCTTTAGTTCCGAATTTTTGTTTTTCTTCTTATACACCGCTGTCTTCGTTCTCTAATTTGGGGGAAATTTCGCCAATTCATATAGATACTTCCCCCCAAAATTTAGAGGAAAATGTCATTTCGTCTAGCATTTTCTCTAATTTTCACAAGAATAATTTTTCGGCTTCTAATAATTTTTCTTCTATCCCCGAAGTAGATTATTCTTGGTGGCAAGGTCACCCGGATAGTTTACGGGGAAATGAAGATAAATCTTTAGAATCGAATTCTTGTTCTTCTTCTTTTACGCCGCAACCTTCGTGCTCTAATTTTGGGGAATGTCCGCCGATTCAAATAGATACTACCCCCCCAAATTTTAGAGGAAAATTTTATTTCTACTAGTATTTTTTCTCCACCTTCGGATGATTTAGTTATGGAGGAACATGTGGTTTCATGTAATCCCATAACTTCTTTTACCGAAGATGAAGAAAAATTACTTTACCAAGAATTTCTTAAAGTTATGGGCACCTCGGATGAAATAGAAGAAGAACAAGTTTCTTCCCCTACTTCACCCGGATTTTATTTTTTCTGTCATGAATACTCGCGAATTCCTTCTATCCAACCAAAAATTCATGAAAATTTAGTGTCCGAAAATTTAATTCCGCTTGATAATACACTAGATTTTTTTAAAGAAATAATTATTATAGAAAAGGAACAACCGGATCTTAATCATTTATTTTCGCAAGCGCCTCCTCCTTGCGAAATATTATCTGACAAGTTTAATTATGATTCTCTTTATACTAATAATTTCCAGGTTGAAGATGAGTCGTTGCTACCCCAATTAATTGATGATCCATATGCCGCCCATCTTTATAAATTCAAATCACCTCAGGTATGTATAGGTGATTTGGATTTACATATTCAAGTTCAAGGACAAAAGGAGAATCACAAGATAAACGGAGGAGTTGTCGTGCGACTGACGCCGGCCCATTCACCCACGCGTGAATTAGGGGAGTTGCCTGTTCACTTCTCTTTCAAATTTCCATTTTCCTAACAATAACCGTATAGCTTAAAGACGGGAAAAAGAAAGCGCTCTTGGGAGGCACCCCTTGCCTATCTTTAATTTTATGTATTTTTCTTTTAAAAAAAAAAGTTTATTTTTCAAAATTTTCTTCATACTTAGTTTTAAACATTGGGACAATGTTTAATTTTAAGTATGGGGGTGTAGCTTCGCTTTCATTATTTTTTATTTGAAAAAAAAAATAGTAATAATAATAAATAACGCCTAGCCTTGTTGTTTTTAATATTCTAGAAATTTAGTTTGAGGTACGATTATAAGTATTCCTACATTTTTAATTTAGCTAATATTTTATTTTATCAAAATTTGTTAAATTTAAATTTGAAGTAATTTGGTTTTAAGAAACATTTTATGTTTTTAATTCGATTAGAGAGTTAATTTAGCACTATTCTCCGTTTAATTTTAAATAGCTTCACTTTGTGGTAAATTGGCTAAACATCTCTAGATTTTTTTCATTATATTCGCTTTTAACTTTAAGATCTTAGGAAATTTCATTCCACTAAAAATTTGCTCTCAAAATAGTTTAATTTATAAACTAGAAGTTTTCTTTACCCTTGGTAAACATATGTATTTTTTTCTTTTCCCCTTTTGTTAGATCATATGTTATGGGAATAAGGAGATGTCAGTTCTTTATTCTCTGGTAAACATATGCAACCCAAAATTCCAAAAAAATGAAGAGAGAAAAATGTGTATATGTCGTGGAAATGATAGGATAATAGTCTATCATTCTCTGGTATTACATATACTTAAAAAAAATGAAAAAAAGGGGCTGAGAGGATAAAATTCATCACCCCAATCAAAAACCTCTTCATATCCTTTGTCTTCATTTTGCCATTCCGCTTAAACACACTCCTAGCCAATTTCATTGTTTCTAGTCTTAAACTAAATTATTAAGAGAGCAATATTTTGGTAGGTGTCTTTTCCTTAAGTTTCTTTTATGTTAGAGTGTCTATAATTTTAATCTAATTTTGTTTGAAAATTTCTATAATTTCGATTGCTAAATAGTTATCTTGAGAAGTAGTTAGCTAAACAAATTCCTCTTTTTAAATTATCAACATAACTTATGACTTAATTCTTGAATTCCTAAAATTTGCTTTTGACTTATTCTTGGTTTAATAAAATTTTAGTTAATTAGAAATAATACTGATGTCTTGTAACTCTTCCCTCATTCTTTTGCTCTGGAATAGCAAAAGCTCAAGTATGGGGGTGTTTGATGAGTACTATTTGTACTCATCTTTTAGCATAATTTTGATGTAATTTTAATATAAATTTATATCAATTATTTGTTTTATCTTATAATAATCATTCCTTTTTATTTCTGTCACTAATATAAGTTTAGTTTATGTTTTGCAGGTTTTCTGGGCACTTTGAGCAAAAATATCAAGTACACGCCCAAGGTCACGGGCGTGACCAAGGGCGTGTCAGCCTAAGATGTGTTCCAGACCTGCTGCCGCTACTTCGGGCCCATTCCGTGAAAATTTGCCAAGTACACGCCCCAGGTCACGCCCGTGACCAAGGGTGTGACATCCAAGTCACGGTCGGGACCACGCCACCAGCATCCAGATCGAGCCGCCGCGTCATTTAAAGTTACACGCCCTCGGTCACGGGCAATGACCGAGGGCGTGACCTACAGTCACGGGCGTGACTCGCCCCGCGCTTCTTCCCGCCAAAGTTTCCCGCCAGCAGCACTATTTCAAGATTACACGCCCCAGGTCACGGGCGTGACCTAGGGCGTGACGCGTTCGAAACGCCTGCATTGAAGCCAGAACGCGCCCTCTCCGCACCAGCATCGATCACGCCCCTTACACGCCCTTGGTCACGGGCGTGACCAAGGGCGTGTAACCTCATTTTTTCAGCTATATAAAGCCAGCTTTTCCAGATGTTAAAAAATGAGTTTTTTAGGATGAGATACTTCGTTTCATGTTTATTTTTCATGTTTTAGTAGTCTTGTAATCCTTCTTCTTGCAAATTGTATTTTCATTTCAATAGTCGTAATTCTCAATTTCATAGCTTGTACTCTCTTTTGTAATTTAATAAATTAGATCTTTTCTTCTCTCATTCCCTCTCTCTTTTATGATACGCTCTTTTATTTATTTTGATTCCCCAATCTCCATGAGTACCTAAAATCTCTATTGGTACTCGATCGAGATGATCCAAGGAATAATATTGGTTTTGAAGTAAATTAGAATTGCTCTTTCTCTTTTCTAAAAACGCTTAAGATTTATCCTTGATTTTAATGAAATGAGATTATACTTTCTAGTTTATAATTCCCGTTCTTGTTTTCATTCTTTAGTTAGCCGAATAAGCTCGTAAGGCGAATCGATCATTCAAGGATAAAAAGAGTAGAATGCAATCCTCGAGAGAGGACGACGTTACCCTTCCGGATTGGAGTAAAAGCCAATAGCGGGATTCACTTCGATAAGGCGAGTTTTAGGGGTTTCGATTCTAGAACGAGAGTTTGATTGATCAACCTAAACTCAGGTGAGCGCATCCTCGAGAGAGGTGCGTTCATAATTCGGGAATCTCCACGGTCAAGGCTATTTTATTAAGAGAATGCGCTTTTATTCTTCGTTCTTATTTTATCTCCAAGGTGATTCAAAGATCGAGTGCTGACCTTTTTACTCGTCATTTAATTTAATCTTATTTTTATTTTCCGTTTGCAAAATCGCACCCAAGTTCTATTTGATAAAATAATAGAGATTTTCTTGAAGTAAGAGTACTCAACCGCCCCGAGTCTAATACGACCTTGTTTCAATAACCTATACTACATTCGATACGGTACACTTGCCGTTATCGTTTGCAAGCATAGTTTTGCCCCATCATTCTTCTTCATCATTCTCCACCGTGGGAAGGAGTTCATCTTCTTTTCCTATAATTTTCTTTTCTACACATGAAGCAAACTCATCAAACCTAACATGAATAGATTCTTCAACTATTTTTGTTCTTTTATTAAAAATTCTATAAGCTTTACTAGTTGAAGAATAGCCAATAAAAATACCTTCATCACATTTTCATCAAATTTTCCTAAGGAACCTTTAGAATTTAAAATAAAACATTTACAACCAAAAACTTTGAAATAAGAAACATTTGGTTGTTTATTAAAAAATAATTCATAAGGAGTTAATTTTAAAATAGGGCGAAGCATTACTCTATTAATTACATAACATGCCGTGCTAACCGCTTCAGCCCAAAAAGATTTTGGTAATTTGAATTCAGATAACATTGTACGGGCTAACTCTTGAAGAGTTCTATTTTTCCTCTCCACTACACCATTTTGCTGTGGTGTGCGTGGAGCGGAAAATTCATGTTTAATTCCTAACTTCGTACAAAAAGAAATAAACTTTTCATTTTCAAATTCTCTTCCATGATCCGATCGTATGCGTTTAATTTTTAACTCAAATTCATTTTGAATACGCAAACATAATTTTGAAAATTCTGAAAATGCATCGGATTTGGAGGTTAGAAATAAAGTCCAACAAAAACGAGAATAATCATCAATCAATACAAATGTGTATTTTCTACCTCCTAAGCTAGAAATTCCAATTGGCCCAAATAAATCCATATGTATTAATTGAAGTGGCCTAGTGGTAGAAATAATGTTTTTACTTTTGAAAGATGATTTTGAAAATTTTCCTTTTTGGCAAGGCACACATAGTGAAGAAGATAAATTTTCATTTAACATAGGTAAACCTTTAATTAATTTATCTTTTGAAAGTTTTGTAATTAACTTGGCACTAGTATGTCCAAGTCTCCTATGCCATAAATCTAATTCATCATTTTTTGATAACAGACATTTCAAAGTAGAATTTGAAAAATCTAGAAATTTAATCATATATACATTATGACATCTAGGTGCGGTAAAAACAATTTCATTTGTTTTGGAATTAATAATTTTGCACAAATTTGTAGAAGATTCAAATAAAACATTTAAACCCTTATCACATAATTGACTAATAGAAATCAAATTATGCTTTAATCCTTCTACAAATAAAACATCTGAAATTGAAAAATTTTCATTACCCACAACTCCGATGCCGATGATTTTTCCTTTTCCATTGTCTCCGAATGTCACAACTCCTCCTTTCTTCATCTCCAGGCTAAGGAACTTCTCTTTATTGCCCGTCATGTGCTTTGAACAACCCGAGTCCAAGTACCACACGTCTTCTTTGTCCTTAGCCTGCCAACACACCTAGAAAGAAGAGGTGAGTAAAGATCTGGTTACCCAAGTGGTTCCACCCATAGTATAGGTAGAAGCCTTAGGCACCCAGATTTGTTTAATTTTACTTTTTCCTTCCTTCCAGCAAGAGTCCGTAGTGTGGCCAAATCTATTGCATTTGGCACATGTAATGTATTTAGAGGAGTATAACTTTTCTGGACTTTTACTGGATGAGGATGCAGTATTTAACAATTCATTAATTTTAGAATTTTTAAAAGTGAATTTTCTGGACTTCTCACTGTCGCCGGCGACAGTGGTTGCCGTCGGGCGACAGCTTCCAGATGTGTATCCGAGCCCAAACCTTCCAGATCCATGGCGTTGGTATCCTAAGATCATATCCAGTGATCTTCGACCCATTCCAAATTTTTTCATGGCTAGTGTTAAGTCATGAATCTGGTGTCTCATTTTTGTATTCTCGGATACTAGATTTACGCATCTCCGTTCAAAAGATTTCTTTCCCTCATGGACTATGGAAATTGAAGATTTCAGATCTCTCTCTAAAATCTCATTCTTTTTAGTAAGAACTTTTATTGTAGAATGAGATTTGGAAAGAGATTCTTCAAGTTCTTTAATTCTTCCCAAAGAGTGATCACACTCTTGGCAAGAAATATCTCTTTTTCCAATAGTCTTAATTTCATTTAACAATTTTTTGTTTTCTTTAAGTAAAATTTCATTTTCAGATTTAAGATGATCATTATCTTTTAAACTTTTTTCAAAAAATTTGCAAGTCTTTAAAAATTCAGAAAATAATTCATCATAGGTTGGAGGAGTTACCTCAGTGTCGCTTTGGACACTGCATTCGTCATCAGATATGACGCTCTTTCCCATTAAGCACATGTTGGCCTCCTCTTCTTTACTTGAGTCGGAACTGCTTGCATCCTCAGAAGTAGTATCATAACATGTTTCCGCCTTCAACACCTTCTTCGACCCTTTGTGCTTCTTTTCTTTAAGTTATTTCAAGTATTTTGGACCTTGCTTCGGATGTGTCCTAACTTCTTGCAGTGATAGCACTCCGGTGGCGGTCTCTCTTCCTCCTCATTGCCTTCCTTTCCTTTTTTCTTCCTAAAACTCTCCTTCTTAAAATACTTCTTAAACGTATTCCTCCTCTCCGGATTTTTCATAAATTTTCTAAATTTTTTAACAAATAAACTTTCCTCATCTTCTTCATCCTCCTCAGAATCACTAGTTTCTTCCTTGTTAGATCTTAGAGCCAATCCCTTCTTCCTTGGCTCCATATACTCCTGTTGTTGAATTTTCAATTCAACTTCATGAGTTTTCACGTTCCCAATGAGGCTCTCCAATTGTAAGGTCTTAAGATCATGTGACTCGGAAATTGCAGTCACTTTAGGATTGAACTTTGGGGGAAGTGATCTTAAGATTTTCCTTACTAAATCTCCATTTGAGAACACCTTTCCTAGCACCTTTGAGTCGTTCACAATTTTTGTGAATCGTGTGTACATCGTATCAATCTCTTCATCTACCTCCATTTTGAACCTTTCAAATTCAGATTCCAGTTGAAATAGCTTTGAATCATTTACCTGCGAAGTACCTTCATGAGTGATTTCTAATAAATTCCAAATTTCAAATGCAGTATTACAAGCACAAACTCTATTAAATTCAGTGCGATCTAGTGCGTAAAATAAAGCATTCATGGCTTTTGCATTGTTCTTACATTTTAATTTATCGTTGTCATCCCACTTGTCTTTGGGCTTATCCATGGTTATATCTCCTACAACAAATGTTGGAGAAGTGTAACTAGATTCTACCATATTCCAGACTTCTATATCTAGCGCAATTAGAAAACAACGCATACGTGTTTTCCAATAATTATAGTATGTGCCCGTAAAAAGTGGTGGCCTACTAATTCCTTGCCCGTCAACGAACGTGTGATCTTTGTGCGCCATTACTCCCGATGGTAAAACCGTTTTGGAGTAACCTACCTCTGATACCACTTGTTGGATCGTGTGACGCCCTTTGAGGGGGGGGGGGGGGGTGAATAAGGGTGTGTTTAAAAATATAATTTTTACTTAATAATTTTTAGACAAATTTTACTTTACTAAAAAGTTACTTATAAATAATTTTAAACCAATGCAATTTTTGTATTAAACCAAACACAAATTTCTAAGATAAAGATTTAAGCAAACAAATTTGCAATTAGTGAAAAGAGCATAATTATATTTATCATGAAATTTGTGTACAATAAAAAATGATCTTAACAATGCTTAAGATCAAGGCAGAATTATGATAATAAAAAATACAATAATTTTTGGTTTACCAATCCTTCTCCCAAGGATCGGAAGGCTATCACTTGTCTCTCCCAAGACCAAGCCCAAGCCTATCCTCTAGATCTTCCCAAGATCTAGACGTATCTCACAAGGCCACGATTTCCCACCAAGCCACGCAAGGACTTGGACGCTCCGCACAAGGAAGTGATTTTCCCCTAAGCCGCGCAAGGACTTAGACGCCGCACGCAAGACGACGATTTCTCTACCAATACAAAATGAAATGTGTGTAAATGAAAATACAATATGAAAAGGACAACTCCCTAGAATTTCAGATCTCTGAAAGGATGGTTGAAGCCTCGAGATGATCGTTGATGAAGAAGCGCGCCCGATCTCGTCTTCAATCTTCAATCCTTCTTTGCACAAATGGGAGTTGAAGAGGTTCTGGAGCTCTCTGGTTCGTATGCACTCAGGAAGGGTCTTGGAATTCTCAAAGCTTGGAATGCACGAACACAAGGAGTCAATTTATAGAAAATCGATGTCGCCTGGGCGACATCCACTGTCGGAATTTTCCGACAGCGCTAAACTGCCGCTGGAGTGCCGTCGTGCGGGCAGTTGCTGTAACCGCCGAGCTGTCGCCTGGGCGACATCGATGTCGAATTTCCGACAGCACAAAACTGCCGATCGTGGGTGGTGTCGTGGGCAGTTGTTGTAACCTCTGAGCTGTCGCCTGGGCGACATCGCTGTCGGAATTCCGACAGCTCAAAACTGCCTTTCGTCGTGCTGCCGTGGAGGGAAGTAGTTGTAACTTCTCTGCTATCGCCTGGGCGACAGCGGCTGTCGGAATTTTCCGACAATGAAATTTCCCATATTCAGATTTAGCTCCAGCAGAAATGTGAACATCTCATACCTGTTACCTGCACACCATAAATAAAAATAGAATCAAATACAAACGGGACTTTGTTATTATCAAACCGGAGGAGTGCGAAACGCATGCTCCAACATTCTTTTCCCAGAGAAAGTGAAGGGAAAAGAACGAAGTGGCTGATCAATTGTAAACAACTCATGCAAAAGGGAGAAATTTATGTTGAAAATGTTGAAGTGGAAGTTGCGAAGTTGGCGGTTTGGGGGGAGACCGCGCTGTCTGGTTTGACCGCACGGTCTTGCGGTCTCCTCTAGCGGTCTGACCTCTCTGGTCTAGCCGTGGGCTATTCAGCGTGACCGCCGTTCTTCTGTCCCAAGGGTGCCGAGGTGAGGCCACGCGGTCTGGTCATGTGGCCGCATGGCGAGCTGGAGTAATCTCGTGATCTGATGCTTGTGATCGCGTGGTGGGGGGCAGCCCGGTCTGGTGGCTGTCCTGGTTCTTTGTGGTGCGCGCGGACTAAGGTCTTTTTAGTCGTGCGGTCTCCTCTTCTTAGTTCGCATAAGCGGTTCCCTGGCGATCTGCTGGTATATGCGGTCTCCGGTTTGTGTTCGCATGGCTGGTCCTTCAGCGATCTGTTGGTATATGCGGTCACAGGTGATTGATCGACTTGGCGGGCTATTGCCCTAGTCGGTCTGGTATGTTCGCGGTCTCTAGAGGAGGTCGGTTGGCGAACACAGGTGGTAAGCTTCATGACTGGGCGTGTTGTCATGATCATGCGGCTTCTTCGTGAAGTCGGCGAGCTTACCAAGCAGAAGGATCTTTTGCTGATCGCGCGGTCTAATCGGTCTGGTCGCGCGATCAAGAGGGCGGTGACTCTATCTCATAGGGTGGTAACTGGATCAGGTCTCACGCCTATAAATAGGAGCCACTGTAGCAGCAAACCATATCGCACCAAGTGTAAGCAGAACTCGCGGCTAGTTCTTGCAGTCTCATTTCTTGTGACCGGTCGGTCTTGCTGATTGAACTTCTTTTGTGCAGCTTCTGCAGATTGTGCGGGCAACAGCGGTCATCTGCTCTTCTGAAGGTGTTCGGGCTGTCTCACGGGTTGCTGGAGTTCGGGAGAATCAGTGGGAGTTCGCGGGGTTCTCAGTTATTGTTTTTCAAGTCGCTGACAGGCAGTTTGGGCGGTCTCGTCTTCTAGTCGAGCAAACTATCAGGTCGCGCAGTCAGGCGGTCTCAATTTGGTCGACCGCTGGTTATCTTTCAGCTTTGTTTTTTCTCCTATTTTTTGTGTACTGGCGAAATCATGTCTCGTCATGTATACCTCGCTTTGTAATGAAGCTTTCCGTTTGCATCAATAAAGATTGAAGTTGTTTTCCATGTGCTTCTGTTTGTTTGCTTAAACTTTGGGTTATATTATTCCTGCTCACTCCTAGATTTAAAAAAATTTCACATGGTATATGAGCCAGGTTGGAGTGGATAGAGGAGTGATTATCTCATAGTTGCCATCGCATTTGTGAAGAAGGAACCAGTGGTAGAGCCATAGAAGCAAGGGGTCTTGGAATTGAGATGCTAAACTCGACCAACTTTAAGTGGTGGAGGTCTTGTATGCTATGCGGAGCGAATCGTGGAGCGGTTCGGCATGAAGGAAGGGAAGTGCATCTCTACACCTATGGAGAAGGCCATGAAACTTTGGAAGGATGAGGGGAGGATTTTGGAAGATCTGCTGGTGTTTCGAGCTCTGGTTGGTAGCTTGATTTATCTGACGATCACTAGGCCGGATATTGCATATGCAGTTGGCAGGGTGAGTCGTTATATGGTGGAACCACGGATGCCTCATCTTCTAGCGGCCAAGAATATATTGAAGTATGTCAAGGCGACTACGGATATGGGTCTCATTTAAAGGAGGGATGCGGGCTTTGAGGTGCATGGGTACATGCATGCTGATTATGGGGGAGATTCGGATGATTGGAAGTCGATGTCTGGATACGTCTTCATGGCGGGCCCCACGGCTACATCATGGTGCACCAAGAAGCAGGATTTCGTGTCGGTCTCCACCATGGAAGTGGAATACAAGGCTTCGGCCTTGGCAGCTCAAGAAGCCATCTGGCTTAGGAGGTTGGTGGGATATGTCCATAAGGAGGTTCGGGGTCCGACTCTGCTAACCGGCGACAATGCGAGTGCTCTCAAACTGGTTACTAATCCAGTTTGTCACGCGAGGACCAAGCATATCGAGATCGAGCATCATTTCATTCGTGAGAAGGTGCTGGAGGGGTCTCTTTCGGTCGAGCATGTTCAGAGTCAGGACAACGTTGCTGACAACTTCACAAAGGTGATGGCGAAGGGGCCGTTTACTCGGCTAAGGAGTTTACTGGGGTTGTTTTCAACTTCCCACTTCAAGGAGGAGTGTTGAAATTGTTGAAATGGAAGTTGTGAAGTTGGCGGTCTGGGGGGAGACCGCGCGGTCTGGTTTGACCGCACAGTCTTGCGGTCTCCTCTGGCGGTCTAACCTCTCTGGTCTATCCGCGGGCTATTCAGTGTGACCGTCGTTCTTCTTACCCAAGGGTTCCGAGGTGAGGACACACGGTCTGGTCATGTGACCGTGTGGCGATCTAGAGTAGTCTCGCGATCTGGTGCTTGTGATCGCATGGTGGGGGCATCCCGGTCTGGTGGCTGTCCGGGTTCTTTGTGGTGCGCGCGGACTAAGGTCTTTTTTGTCGCACGGTCCCCTCTTCTGAGTTCGCATAAGTTGGTCCATGGCGATCTGCTGGTATATGTGGTCTCGGGTTTGTGTTCGCATGGCTGGTCCTTCGGCGATCTGCTGGTATATGCGGTCACAGGTGATTGATCAACTTGGCGGGCTGTTGCCCTAGTCAGTCTGGTGTGTTCGCGGTCTCTGGAGGAGGTCGGGTGGTGAACATAGGTGGTAAGCTTCATGACCGGGCGTGTTGTCATGATCACGCGGCTTCTTCGTGAAGTCGGCGAGCTTACCAAGAAGAAGGATCTTTTGCTGATCGCGCGGTCTGATCGGTCTGGTCGAGCGATCAAGGGGGAGGTGACTCTATCTCATAGGGTTATGACTGGATCAGGTCTCACGCCTATAAATAGGAGCTACTGTAGCAGCAAAACATATCGCACCAAGTGTAAGCAGAACTCGCGGCTACTTCTTGCGGTCTCATATCTTGTGACCGGTCGGTCTTGCTGATTGAACTTCTTTTGTGCAGCTTCTGCGGATTGTGCGGGCACCAGTGGTCATCTCCTCTTCTGAAGGTGTTCGGGCGGTCTCGCGGCTTGCAGTGCGGGTTGCTAGAGTTCGGGAGAATCAGTGGGAGTTCGCAGGGTTCTCAGTTGGTGTTGTTCAAGTCGCTGGCAGGCAGTTTGGGCAGTCTCGTCTTCTAGTCGAGCGAACTGTCAGGTCGCGCGGTCAGGCGCTCTCAATTTGGCAGACCGCTGGTTATCTTTCATCTTTGTTTTTTCTCCTGTTTTTTGTGTACATGAGAAATCATGTCTCGCCATATATACCACGCCTTGTAATGAAGCTTTATGTTTGCATCAATAAAGATTGAAGTTGTTTTTCATGTGCTTCTGGTTGTTGGCTTGAACTTTGGGTTATACTATTCCTGCTCACTTCTATATCTACAGAAAATTTCACAATTTATACTTCAAAATTCTTTGATGAGTTTATAATTCACGAAAATATTAGTATAAATACTATTTTCATTAAAAACTCATTGCTGGGAAAAACAGCAAAACTTTCTAAGTAAATAGAACTATTTATTCAGAGTTGCGTCGAATAGAATTCGACGTGCCATCTAATTCTACTCGACGCTTGCTCCAAAAGCAATATACAACTGCTAATTCAGAGTTGCATCGAATAGAATTTGACATACCATCTAATTCTATTCGATGCTAGCTTCGAGAGCCATCCAAAGCAGATAATTCGAAAAGCATTCAACACAATGTCAATTTCATATCGACTGATACGTCGAATTAATAGCTTCACATCAAATTCGAAGATGCGTTGACATGCCAAGCGGGCGTAGCTTCACTTCTAGAAGCGACTTAGACAAATTTTGGAGCGCTGTTTATTAATACTTTCGACGGTGCTTCAGATAAAACCCTAAGTTGCGATGAATCATCTTCTTTTAAGCAACTTCAGTGTCAAATTTTTTACGTTGTTGAATTCTCTCCTCATTGCTCTAGTGCTCTCCACTTCTCCAGTTCTTCCTTGCTCCTGTCTCTCTCTTTCTTTCTCTCTTTCATGTTCTTTTTGCAGGTACATCTAATTCCATGGCTCCACCAAAGATAAATTCTCGCTTTGATGTGGATGTTGACTCCTTTAGTGCTGCTCCAAAATGTTTCAAAGCCATTCTCGGCTTGTTTCAAGATGCTGGATTAACAAAACTGATATCCACAAGATGTAAGATTCTGGATGTCGAGTTGATAGAGTTAAAAGAGATTATTCATATAGGAACTGATGGCACCCTCCAAGGGAAAATTTCTAAGCATGATATCATCATAACCGAGGAATTACTAAATCAGACATATGATCTTCCAACTGAGAGTGACTCAGATGAATTGACAGGGGATGAGATCAAGAAGACTCTAGAGATCATAAAGTTCAAGAAATACAAGGCCATCAATATGAAGAAGATTAATTTTGGAGAAAAATATAGGTTCCTTGCTGACATAGTTGGGAAAGTGCTATTGTGTAAGATTTCAGCGCATGATGCTATTCCAAAGAAACAACTTCAAATAATCGGAGTTCTTGTTCTTAAGAAGAAGATAAACTGGGGGAGTTGCCTCCTGAAAATGATTGGGCATAAATACTCTCATAAGGAAAATGCATATATGAAAGTTATGAGTCAACTACTTCTCGACCACTACCCAGCTTTGTGCAAATCAAAAGGAGTGCTCATTCCTCCTGGGAAAAGGATCAATATTGGGATCTTTTCTAGTGGACCAGCCAGATTCTAATGCCTGGTCAAGTTGCACCTTCACCTCCTCCTTCTTCACCTCCTCAAGATTCAGAGAGACAAGTACCAGATCCTCCAAGGGATAACACCTCAGCATAGGTCCTTGCAGCAGAACAATAAGATACCATCCCAAATGATACTCCTGCCCAGAATGCCCAGTCCACCCCATCTACTACAGTTCCAGAGCCAACCCCTCACATTCATCTCCAACCACAACAACAAACATCCACCATACTTCCTGACAACCAGTCTGCTCCACCACCACCACCAATTTATATCTCTCCAGAAACCTATCAATCCCTTTCCCCTGTCCATCAGGATTCTCCAGATCTGAATGAGAACTTCAATCCAATTCATCAAAAAATCTTATCCACACCTCCACCTGCCCCAACCTCCCATTTTACTCCCCCAATTGATATTGAGCAAGCCTTTGTAAGGGAAGTAGGGTTGGCTTCTAGCACCTTTGCTGACCTAATGACCACTCAAGCCAGAAAGTTTGATTAAA
This sequence comes from Dactylorhiza incarnata, assembly GCA_033032865.1. Classification (NCBI taxonomy): domain Eukaryota; kingdom Viridiplantae; phylum Streptophyta; class Magnoliopsida; order Asparagales; family Orchidaceae; genus Dactylorhiza; species Dactylorhiza incarnata. The sequence goes on from JAWHQI010000035.1 coordinate 11,310,347, forward strand.
AGTACTCTCAGATGAAAAGTGAAATACTTGATTCAAGAGTGTCGCTAATGGCTCTCAAAGAATATGTGTCCTCCTCCATGGTTACTAAAGAGTTCTTAACCTCCCTTCTCAGCAAGGTTAAGAAGGGGGAGAAAATTCAGGAGCAGTAAGGGACAATTCTAGAAAAGAATGACCAGGAGAAGGATAAGGATGTGGAAAATCCTGCTAAACTTACTGTATTTCAAATAGTAAGTCCAGATGCAAATGTCCAGGGGGAGCCTCATACAATTACCCAAGATAATCCAGTACAAAACCAGGGGAGCTTCTTACAATAACCCAGGAACCAACTGAAGCATTGCCTGTAGAAAATCAGGCGGAGCTCCTTGTAGATGATCTACTTCTAGATGAGGTTAGAATAATTACTATGGAATTCTGAAGAAGAGAATGAACCACTAACATTTGCCCCAAGAAAGGTAATTCCAAAGATATTCTCAAGAAAAAGGAAAACTCCTGAGAAGGAGCATTGAAGCTCAGGTATTCTGTCAACACTATACTTTCTAAAAGCAAACAGTTGTGGTGAACAATATAATTCCTAGACAATGTATGAAATGGCATGTGATTTTGTTCTATCATATTGTCTATGTATGTCTTGTCTGAATTTCAGTTAATGTCAAAGTATGTGTAAAATCATTTTAAACCATCTGTAAAATTTGTTAAAATAAATAGGGCGAGATTGTTGGGAAAAACTCCTTTTGATTTAACTTAAAAAATTAACAATATGTGATTTTACTTCTTAGGTTACATTACCCACATTGTATAGTAAGGGTAAATTGGTCATTAGATATCTTAGGATGTCACACCCAACTTAGAGTGTCAAGGCCAATTCAAAGCAATCACAAAACAAGTTAAGATAAGACTTGCGTCGAATAAAAGTTGACGTAACTTCGACTGGATGTCGACGTAACTCTGACTAGAAGTCGGAGTAACTTATTCATACTGTCAAAGTATAATGTCATGTTGACGCAACGTCGAAAGGAACTCAATGTAGATGGAAGAACTTGTCGAAGCCATCTCAGAAGTCAAAGCAACTTCGACTACAATTCGACACAGAAAATAAAATCTCATGTCCAAGGCTTCAACTCAACGGACACGTCGATAAGGAATCGACGTAACGTCGACATCGGAGTTCAGCCAAAGCTAAGAAGAAATTTGAAGCTACGTCGATAAGAACTCAAAGGTGCGTCGACATGAAGTTTGATGAAGTCGACGCAATGCCGAATACAGTTAGAAAAAGTAAGCTTATTCAGCTATCCTTTTGGGACCTTTTCAGGAGGACCCCCAGGCTAGAGACAGTTCTCCAATGGCTCATTTGTTGCCAAGAATAGAATGAAGCTTTCCAGGACACAAAAAATTACTTATAGTTAATTTGTTAAGTTAAATCAAAAGTAGTTTTTCCCAACATCCATGAATTTTTCTTTAATATCATTACAATCAAAACAAGGCTTTGTAATCTCAATTAGAGAGCAAGATGGAGAAGCCACATCACAACTAGATTCAACATTAACATTAGCTTTTAACCTTTTATTTTCTATGTAAGACCCTTTTTTTTTCAAACCCGGGGTCTTAGGCCCAAAACCGCCGCTTTGCAGTGACCCCTTCACTCGGGAAGGTCACCACAACAAAACACCGATCCTGCCGGCCAAATTGATCACAAAGAAAAGTGCATAAAAGAAGACAAGTCCACATAATCAACATGAAAAATAAAACCATAAAGGTAAATGTCCACAGATATAACTGAATAAAAAGATAACAAATGTTACAATAATAAAGGGCTCACGCCCTGTACATCATATCCTCACTACAAGATCACTCGCGGAAGCTAACTCCTAATCACTCACTGATCTTGAATCCTGTGCTCCTGTACTGCACCGGTCTGCCTCCGTCTACATCGGCCTCTGGTGTTGCTGCGTCTCCTCGATCCCCTAAAATGATATAGTCCACCGACCGTTAGTCAAAAAGACTAAGCCTTATATTCCGCACCCCACCCCCAATGGTTCCTAGGCACCGTGCGGGAGGATGAAGCGGAGGATAGCAAGGGGTATAACAAAGAGCAGGTGACAGTGGTACATGAAATGTTTCTACATTACACATGTGTATATATATAACTGAAGCAGTAAAGGGGCATAGTAAGAGCAGGTAAAAAATAAGTAAAGTGCAGTAAGTAAAGACAATAGTAATAGAAAAGTAACCATTGATTTATACGAATGCCCATACTAACCTATAGACCAAGGGGTCGTTTAGCAAGGCCTATCGTATAAGAAGTCCCATAACCGACTTATACTATAGGGGTAGGGGTTCAAATGCAATGTTTATGCTATGACATGCAAGGTATGTTGTTATGCTATGTTCATACAAGTGCAACTCACCCACTTCGACTCTATGCGCATAGACCTTCAGTTCCCCCTTTTTGGAGCGAGCTAGACTCCCAGGATACTCCCGTAGTGGCAAACGGAAGCGATGGGTTGGGCCTCGCCCACCTCTAGGTTGGTATTCACACTACCTAACCTAGACCTATCGTACGCCTCAACGCAAAACCGCGGAGCATCTGCGTACTCTTACTGGCTGGACCACCAGACTTTCAAGGCTAAGTGCAAATTCCACACTTGCCGAGTCAACGTATTGACATCAGTGTGAACAATCGTCCAATACCGAAGACCCGCCACCTTCGTGCACATGCAACATGTTCTACTATCTATCTCCGAGCCTTAAGCTCCCCGGGATAACCCGCCCGTACCAACGTACTGAGTCACAAGCTCACTAGACTAACTAGTCTGCTGCTACAACCACAGAGCCTACCGCTCGTACAACCAAACCAACTAATCTCCCGTAACTACGGGGTGTGCGTGTGTGCGTTATTGAGATAATCTTGTATAACAACTTCTTACTCCTATGACTTTTGGTTAATCTTGGACTTCCCGAGGATTACCCTATAAGGGGCTCGCTACGGTACAAGGAACTGTAATGGGATGACACCCCAAAGTTCCCCTTCTCAAGACACTTAGTGTTGTTGGTATCTACCCATAAGAACACCCTCCTTGTTATTACACTTGAATTACCCCTAAGCATTTTATGACAGGCTAAGGGAAAGACGATCTTTTGTCAATCCCGAGCACCACTTTACCCTTAACTCACCAAGCACACTCTCATCACCTAAACCCCTTTCTGGTGACCTAAATCTCTTTATCCTGACCATGTAAACCAACTACATGCCATTCCCACTTAATAGACCACTAGTTACCCAAGTTCCACAGTTTTACTAAACGGAGACCAAACTAACTATATGACGCTCACAACTAGAGGTACTCCAAATATTCATCAAACTGACCCAAGCTATTTACTGGAGGTCTATCATGATGTTATAAGACTAATTCCAGAGAATCATATTTTTACTTAATTATTTAGCATTTATATTAATTTCTCCAAACATTGCCAAGTATGAAAATGATCATGAATTGTAAGTAAATCTTATGATATGGCTCTCCAAAAATTATGATAAATCTATGATGATCAAATAACATCAGAAACAACTTATCATATTTTACAGTAAGAATTGTCCTCTAATTTAATTATTTATCATCCATCCAAAATTGTAATTTTATGAAGGAACCACCAAAAAGATCAACACTAAAATTATGGGAAAAATACCAAACTCTTGTATTCATCAGAAAAGGATACTGACTAAGTTTCAGGATTTGAGGAAATCACTTTCTCACTAAAATAAATACATTAAGAAAACCTCAAATTAAATGACTTGTGAAGTAGCCTACTGATTTAAGTCTTCAAAAATTCTATAATAATTCACAGAGCTTCCTAATGTTCTGAAAGGTCCTATCACCAATTTGCACAATTTAATAATGAGTTTTGGACCCTAAAATATTTTTCCTAAGATTAAATCAAAACAAGTGCCTTGTGAAAGAAGTACTGATTAAATCATTTAATAAAATTCACAAAAAGTACCAGAGGTCTAAAACATGATTATAAGGGCACAACCAGAGTTTCATCATCATCCAAGACTTTTTAAGCATGGAAATGCTTCTTATAAGAAGTTTCCCTAAAGGGGTTATGTCCTAATTCAAAGGGAATATTGGCTCCTAAAATTCTTATAAAATTACCTAGGGTTTATTTACACCATATGAACTTATCCACCAAGTTTCATGACCATTCTATAACTTTTGACCACATGTCCTTCACAAAGCTCTACATGCACCCCAAGGGGTAAATCTAGGATCCTAGGGCATATCCACCTCCACACCACCCCTACTCACTCATGGGGGTGTTTTAGGTGATCCTAATTCATTGGACAATGTTTCATCTCATGGTGAGGAGATTTGACCACAATACCCCAAGATAAACATCATGCCCTAATTTTGACGTAATTAGACTCAACTTAGGTTAACCAATTTCCAAACTAAATCAGACCCAATTGGGCTGAGATTTTTACCAGGGTCATGTAATAACCCTAAGAAGTACCCACCAAAATTTGGAGGGCATTTGACCCAATAATTAATTAATATGTGATTTATGAAATTATTACAAAAACATTATAAAAATGTTCTCCTAAAATTTCCACCATTGGATATGATATGTGTGTAGGTATACGAAGGCTATGTTTCAAATCTCAAGTCCATATAATTTCCCAATCAAAAGTTATTCAAGAAATGGTGGCTGTCCTACACTAGGGACCAGCCCCACCAAAATGGACCTACAGGGAGCTACAGAACTCCTTTTGGGGTGAAAATAATTTTAAAATAAAGTAGACTCCAAGGGCTACAACTTTGGTGTTGACCACTCTTTCTGAAGAGGGGCCTAAGTATTTTTAATAATTAATTCTAGGTACAGCAATACTTGTGACAGAAAATACAAATATCAATTAAACTAATTACCGGATCTGTGCACAGATCTTAAAGCAAAATCGTGGGGCAGCTGGTCACCTTCCTCCTCCAGCCAAGGGTGGAGATTTACCCGACCTGTAGCCTATCTACCATGGTTTTTCCGGCCACCCACGCCCCTCCCCGGCCGGCCAATGCCACCACCACCTTCCTTGAGGTGGTGGCCGGCGATAGGAGGTGTTGGCCGGCCGGTGGTGGCCGGAACCAGTGGTTTTGGCAAGAAGAAAATCTCCAATAAAAGGAGATTTCGGCCATGAAAATGGAGGACCAATTGGACCCAATCCTTGACGATTTCTGAAGTGGATCTACCCACTAGAGAAGAGGAGAAGAACCAGACCTGTTGGGAGGGTTGATTCCTTGCCGATTAGGTGATCCTCCATGGCCGACCTCAAGCTTTGGCGCCATTGCAACCTCCACACCAAGTTGCTCAAAATATTTAGGTGAGTGGGGGAAACTCATCCTCACAGCCTTGTGAAGCTTTTTAAAGAGCCACTTGTGGAAGGGGGAGAGGTGAAACCTCCAATTTCACCATTAATGGCCATTAGGAATTTTTGACCAAAACTGAAACCCCATTAAATTAGCCACTTGGGTGGCCGGTCGTGGCTATTAAACTCCTCAATACTGATGAGGGGGGAGATACAAAGCCATTGGATATGAAGAGGGGACGCCCTTGGCCTCCCATGGCCACTAATGGCCTTCTCTCTCTTCTTTATCTATCTTCAAAATTGGGGAAATTGCACTTTCTCTCTCCTACTCATCATTTCCAGAAATTGAGTGGTAACTACTGGTAATTATCAGCCTCCTAGGCTAATGGGCTACTCCAATTAGTCCTAGCCCAAGTGGATTGGGCTTGAGTTAGCCTTTTCCCCTCTTTTTGGGCAAGGTTGACGAAGTGTTGACTAGAGGTGCTGACTTGGTCAACTGATGGGTTGACTGGTCCAAGTGGTGTGTCTTGAGTCCCTTGACACCACCCAAAGTTGGTTGAGTCATGGTGGTGCCCCAATTGGGCCAATTAATCAAAAAGGTGTTGGTTTGACCAAAACAGGACTAGAGTTGACTTTGGTCAATTTGGCCTCTTTGGTTGACCCCAATGGGTCCTTGGTGCTCTAAGGGGACCCCTAAAGGGTTAAGTATGCTATGTTGGGGTCAAAGGGTCAAGGTGAGGCCCTTAAGTCCAACCCTATGCTTGGTAACTAGAAATTGCTATTTGCAGACCAAGGTGTTCTTCTCCTTCAAGCCTAAGGCCAAGTGATCTCTTCAAGCTTCCTAGGGTTTGTCATGACCTAGTCATGAAAAAACCACTCTAGGGGTCTAGTTGTTTGGGGGATGTTACAAATCCCAATAAACAAAAAAATAATTTCGTCCTCGAAATTTAGGCTAGGTTCGTGGGGTTTTCACCAAGAGTGACTGAACGTAACATCCCCTAAGATTGGAAGTTATTCCTGACTCAAAGAGCACCGACTATCTCTGTTACATCAGTTCTAGAGGCTCCCTGATAATCCTCTCCTGTCCATGATTTCTCCATAGGACCTTGATCAGCGGGACCTTACGCCGCAAGACCCGCATCTTCGTGCCATCTAACCAGACCGGCTCCAGGTGAATCAATCAATTGGAGGCTACCGGGCCATCTATAGTAGAAATTCGCTACTACGTTCATAGTAAAGATTTCCTAAAGGAGGAGACATGGAAGATGTCGGGCAATCCTGCTAACTCCGGTGGCAACTCCAGGATAATCCATTCCAGGATCATGCAGAGCCCCATCTATCTCATACTGAGCTTCTTCTGCCTGCGAACCCGCAAGACTCCCTGCATCGGACGTATCTTCCAGAACACCTGGGTATCTGTATCCTTCACAAATTCAGAGTCGAGTCTCCTTAAATCCTCTTCCTGGGTCCAAGATGGTGGAATTCTGCTCCTTTGAATTTCTGAGGGTGGAAAGCTTTGCTGAACGCCAACCAAGAGCTGAGATAAGCCTGGACTTATCTTCACTCTTGGAGATAACCTGTTCATCCTGATCCGACATGATCGTCCTGGTCACACCAGGATAACGGATAAACTACTCAACAAATCTCATCAAACACCAACGAGAGCGTCCTTCCAGTCCATGGTGACCCTAGCTACGTTGGTTAATCTATCCTCGTTTTTTCAAATAAGACTGTGTTCGGAGTGGTAACCTGTGTGTGAAATCCATAGTTATGTCCTTGAACTCCACTCTAACACAGGCAGTGACTGTGGTAGTTCTCCAAATATGTTTGCACTTGGCCTTCACCGTGCATCACAAAACTTACGATGTCTTTCTTCATTTCGAGGAAATATACATTCCGCAATACACCATTTTTCTGGTGACTATATTTCTCATCTATGTGGGTAGGTAGCGACTCTATACAAACTTCTCTACACAATCAACTTCTTATTCCTACGAGTACGCCCGAGTCATCAACCAACTCAACTTTATGATTTTAAACGATTCTTATCATTTAGTGGGACTGATCGCATCATCAAGCGTCCCAATTATCCTTAGAATTTAAGGGGGTGTACACATGGATCTTACGATCATATGTTAACCAACCAACACTAGTATCAATGTTTGAAGATGACTCCCAAACACTTTCTATGTGGAGTTTGACTCATAAGGTATACGGGTAAAATCTTTTGAAACCTTAAGATTTTTCACAAGTCAATTCCATCACGGAAATATCATCACGTTTATTTCACCAAAATCCTATCACTTCCACATATGCTAGTCTTGATCACTTTCGGATGATCCAAAGTAAGATAAACTTAGATCGATCTTATCATAGTAAACTCAAACACTATATTCTAATTCCAAATAGTCATCGTCTAAGATCTTTGGTTATTCATCATCATAGCTCCCAAGGTATAAGGGTTATTGTTGTAGTTAAAATTTTCTACCATGACAGAGCGTGATTTTTTTTAACAATTCATAAGTTAATCGCTTCCGAATGCCCCAAGTCACAATAACCTCAAATATAACTACAACTTGTATGACCTAGTTTCCGTCCTCAACTTCTAGAACGGGACATCGACATCCTTAAGTGATTAATCCTGGCGTCTTTACATTTCCAATGATTCAACTAAGGTCAAGTTGTTGTTTGATCAATGATGTTTATCCATTGTCCTGGTAATACTTCAGATCATTATTCTGAACATACTGTTACACCATCTCAACTTTGTCCCAGTAATATTGAATAAGATCGACTTCAAAATCATCATGTTCCCGACATAGCACTTTCTAAATTAGATCTAAGGGACACCCAAGTCAGTAACTAATTTGCCCAATAAACAAATAGTAACCCCCAATAAACAAAAGATTAGCCTCTATCTATTTTTGGGCTATGTATCTTCAATATCACCAAGTTATATTCGTCCCAATTATGCAAACAATTCCTAGGGCACTGATGAGTCCTGATCATATACACTTTTATGGACTCATCTGGGCCGTTTAGTTAGTCATTTCACTGCACTTTTGCCCTGTTTTAGTTCATATTTGTTAATCCATGCTAGGTGCACCTTTTGGCCCATTTTGGTGTGATTTCATGTTGATTTTCATTAGTAGTTTTCATGCATTGTTCGGTGCCACTTTTAGTGGCCGGATTGGTGGTTGTACGCTAGAACAGGAGTCGTGCAGGTGTTTCCGGTGCAATTCTGCACAGGAACACTGCGCACGATCACTGGTTCTATTGCGCACGACCACTGGTCGTGCGCCACTGATCGTGTGCACTTAACGCCTTTTTCACGAGTTCTGTTTGGTGCAGTGCGCACGACCACCAACGCCAGTGCGCACGACCACCGGTCGTGCGCCACTGCTCGTGCGCACTGACCATTAATTTCTGAGTTCTGTTTCGTTTATTGCGCACGACCACTGACGCTAGTGCGCACGACCACCGGTCGTGCGCCACTGGTCGTGCGAACATTTTATTTTATAATTTCTGTCTTTGCAGGTTCCGTCCAGGCAGAGCGCACGATCACAGGATTCTAGTGCGCACGACCACTGGTCGTGCGCCACTGATCGTGCGCACTGTTTAATTCCAGCGCCTATAAAATCCGCTGCTCGCGATTTAGGTCGAATCCCTCGCTTCCAGCCGCCGTTTTCCGCCCGATTCCGCCCAGTTTCGCCCCTCCACCGTCGCCCACCATCTAGAGGTGCTCCGGGCTTGCTCTTCACGCCTATCTTGAGCCGGAGTTTCCTCTCGGCCTCCTCCTTCATCCAAGAGCTCTAAAGGAAGACCTAGCCGCTATCTCCATCGAGCAAGAGGAAGTTGGCAACCTCCACCGGATCGTGACACGAAGAAGACGGGTCCATTGGAGAGTCGTGACAGCTCTCTCTACCCCGGACGTAGTTGTTGACCGAGCTTGGACGCGGATTGACAACCCGGCGATTCCAACCGTGAATCTTCAACGAGCCTTCGGATTCGGTCGATTTCTTGCCTTGTTCTCTTCTTATTGATGTGTATGTAGCTAGATCTAACATTATGATGAAGCGTGCTTGATTATTAGCATTTTTACTTGATTATGTCTATGTGATTTGAGTATTCTTGCTTATTATTTTGAGGTGTGCCTTGTGGTGTGGATTGTTGGTTGTGTTGTGCCGCCCTAACAATTGTTAGTGGTGTGCTTGTCGAAGAGGTGCGTGCGACCCTCATTCCACTAGCCTACTCGCTCATCCGCCTACCGAAACGTGGCATCGCGGCCCGTATTCCATCCCGCCTAACGAAGCAGCGCGCTCAAGGCCTGCATAGTTCGATTCCATTAGCCTTCTCGTCCATCCGCCCTTGCGACGCAGCGCGCTCAAGGCCTGCCTAGTTTCCATCCCGCCAAGCGAAGCTTTGCATAGCGGCATTGCATAGGAGTAGTTGTAGTGTTTTCTTTTATTTTCCAAAAGCCAACCCAACTCTCCCGCAATCCATTCGACCTAAAGGACTTCGATCCCAAGTCCTTCCTCGACATTTAACTCCACCTTATTGTGTTCCTCAAGAGACCGACACTCGGGGATTTATTCCCAACATTTATTACTTGAACGATCGGTACACTGCCGTTTCGTGTCGCAGTCAAGCTACCGCCTATAGCGGTGTGTGAGATTTGCGCCATCAAGTTTTTGGCGCCGTTGCCGGGGAACACAGTCGTGTGAGTTTTCTGGAGAGGGAGAACCTGAGAGAAAAGCCCTTCCATTTGTAAATGGCATTTTCTGTTATTTTATTTCTGTTCTTTTTATTCCATTTTCTTGTTTTATAGTAGGTTGCTTTAGTAAATTTTTGTTAGGTGTAGTATTTCGCACAATAGTGTTTGTCTTTTTGAATCGTTTTATCTTCACACTATGTGGGCACATCTAAATTTCCGTTGCCGTTGGTGTGGAGCTACTTCCCACTCTAGTGTTGAATGCCCTACGGAGAATAGTAGGCATAATTCCTCTCGCCCAGCATATAGAGCATCGACTCCGTCTGATACTCCATATGGTGCGCGTAAGTCTTATGGCTACTCTGCTGAGCCATTACCGTCTTACTTCTTTTCGGCTCCAGCCCCCGCTGTGCCAAAGAAGCCCGCTAGGCAGTGCCAGTTTTGTCGGAGCACAGATCATGCCCTGAAGGATTGTGCTGCTTTTCGTCGCCAATTGGATGAGGATGATGAGCCGGATATCCGGATCGTCCCAACTCCTAACTCTGGCGGCACACCTTCAACATCCGGTTTTGTGTCTTTGCCACCTTCACATCTTGAAGGGTATGGCGTTGACACAGTCACCAGATGTGTGGCTGATCTGGGCACCGATATTGCTGAGCCCATTCTCCCGGTGCATCCACCACCTCTAGTGGATTCGATTCTTTGTGAGGAATCGGTGCTCGACTTTTATCCGAGCACTATTCCTCTCCCTGTTGTGCATACTACACTCGTCTCTGACGACATTGTTGATGATGTGTCGCAGGAGGAGGCGGTTGATCTTAGTATTGTGCCTATTCCTATGGAGGAGGACAACCTTCTAGGTGAAGAGGAGTTTTCCTCAGCACCGGTGGAGGAAGTCCAAATCTCTAGCTTGGCCACTGTTGATCCCGCCGAATCTTGTAGCATTGATGACAATGCAAACATTATTTTACTTCCCCAACCTAATGGGAGTGAGACCGGGACCACTCCCCCGATTTTTGATTATTTATGTTCTTCATCTTGTTTACTTCTCGATCCCCCCTCTTCACCCGAGCCTGTGCAGGTTGAATCTTCACAGGTACTTCAGGAGGACTTGGAGCTTTTTGCTCAAGTCAATGATGAGAGTATCCTCTCATGTGAGGAGATTTATTCCCCCTCCGTTGAGGAAGCTCCACTCATTGCCTTCTCCTCCTGCGAACCTGCCGCAGACGATACCTTGCTGGGCAAGGATATTTTTGGTAAGATGAGTGAGGACCAGGCCTCCTCCTCTTCTTACTTTCTTTTCCCTCTACCTGTGATGGGCAGGTTTTATCTTTATTCAGGTAGAGGCGTGACTGTTCTATCTCCGTATCGGTACCCGCTACCGACACGCATATTAGGCCAGTTACCTGTCCACTTCTCCTTCCATAGGCCCATTAGCTAGAATCGTTAAGATTTTGAATAAGTCGTGCTGGGATGACAATAACCCCAGTAGTTATCTTCCTTTTCTGCAATTTTTATTTTTATCTAATCATGTTTAGTTAGTAGTATTTTCTTTTCAGTTTTCTATTTTCTTCTGTTTTTGCGGAGCTGACCCCCTGCAGGTATCTCTTCTGGATGACGGACGCTGCAGCTTAGTCCAGGTTTTCACGCCAATCTTCTGGTGTGCTCATTTCTGAGCACTGAGTACTCTCTTTCCCTAGCATTATTCTGAATTTTATAGCTGCATTTTGCGCATATTGTTTAGTTTAAGTCTGGGGGGGGGGAGTGTACCGAGTGTTCACTACACGTGTACACGTTTTTGCATATCAGAAGTGTATTTTTATTATTGCATACACCATATCACCCACTTGAGCGCGTACTCATCTGTTTGCTTGCTCTGTTGTGAATTTAATTCTTTTGCTTATTTGGGAAAATCTAGGTGATGGCTTAAGACTATGTAGTAGAGTAAAATGTTGACTCTAGTAGTGCTCCTAGTCGAGTGCTCGGTTGCATAGGAATTTGTGTAGATTAGACTTCTTTTTATACTATGGTTTTATATTTTTCTTATTAGTGTAAATGTTGTTTACTTTACTCAAATGGTGAATCTGGTGTGAATCAAACGGTAGCATAGGGATGTGTGTAAACGATCGCTAGATTCGTATTGCTTGAGTCGGGAGAAAGGAGAATCTTTCTCGGTGGCTAGAACTTGCCCCAAGCGATTCTTGAAGCATTGACATAGGATAGTTCTAGTGCGCGAGAATGACGTAGGCCATTATTTTGGCCCGGTTGAACTTTTTATTTCATGCCTATCGTCTACCCTTGCTAGCCCCTTTGTGCCTACCCTTTCCTTGATTCAGCTCCACATGTTTCTCACCAAAGCCTAAAAGCCTAACCTAGTCGCACACCCAAATCTGAGCTTTAGTTGTAATTTCATTTACATTTTGGGGGGTGTTGATTGTGGTGTTTACTATGAGAACCTGTGGTTATGCTCATTTGAAAATTTGCTGAAAGAAAACGACAAGGAAAAGAAGATTTAAAGAAAAAGAAAAAAAAAAAATTGAAAAGGAAAAAAGAGAAAAAGAAAGGTGAGTTTTATTGAAAATCATGTAGAAGAATTGTGTATTGGGAGTAGGCGGTGCACACACCTATGTTGCAAATGTCCAAGTCTGGGGGTGTGATGCACTTGCATTCGATTTTGGTGCGTGGGTAGTTATTTTTAAAGCTCATTTGGGTTATGTGTTTAAGCCATTTTGTGTATCCTTGTTTACCTCACCGTAACCCAAGCCCCATCTCTAACCTAAAGTCCTACCGACTCACGCTATGAACCAATCTAGTGTCGTGGAGAGAATGTGACCGGGCAAGCCTATGGTCACCGACACTGATGGATTTCAGTGGAGTTTTTCCCGCATCCCGATCTTGGGCAATGCTCGTCTCAGCGTTCTATTTACTTTCTCCGTATGCATGACCGAACGATTCACTGTTGTTCACCAATTGAGTAGTTGTAATATGCTTTTACCCTTTTAGAAATATATAAACTGTTGTTATAATTAGAAACCTTTTCTACTATTTTTCTTATGCACGTGAGCATGCGACTTCGCATGATACTCTATAGTGTAGTTTTAAGCCATCTACTTTTCTTTCCCCGTTCGCTTAGAATTTGTTTGCTCGGGACGCGCAAACAGTTAAGTCTGGGGGTGTGATGAGTCCTGATCATATACACTTTTATGGACTCATCTGGGCCGTTTAGTTAGTCATTTCACTGCACTTTAGCCCTGTTTTAGTTCATATTTGTTAATCCATGCTAGGTGCACCTTTTGGCCCATTTTGGTGTGATTTCATGTTGATTTTCATTAGTAGTTTTCATGCATTGTTCGGTGCCACTTTTAGTGGCCGGATTGGTGGTTGTACGCTAGAACAGGAGTCGTGCAGGTGTTTCCGGTGCAATTCTGCACAGGAACACTGCGCACGATCACTGGTTCTATTGCGCACGACCACTGGTCGTGCGCCACTGATCGTGTGCACTTAACGCCTTTTTCACGAGTTCTGTTTGGTGCAGTGCGCACGACCACCAACGCCAGTGCGCACGACCACCGGTCGTGCGCCACTGCTCGTGCGCACTGACCATTAATTTCTGAGTTCTGTTTCGTTTATTGCGCACGACCACTGACGCTAGTGCGCACGACCACCGGTCGTGCGCCACTGGTCGTGCGAACATTTTATTTTATAATTTCTGTCTTTGCAGGTTCCGTCCAGGCAGAGCGCACGATCACAGGATTCTAGTGCGCACGACCACTGGTCGTGCGCCACTGATCGTGCGCACTGTTTAATTCCAGCGCCTATAAAATCCGCTGCTCGCGATTTAGGTCGAATCCCTCGCTTCCAGCCGCCGTTTTCCGCCCGATTCCGCCCAGTTTCGCCCCTCCACCGTCGCCCACCATCTAGAGGTGCTCCGGGCTTGCTCTTCACGCCTATCTTGAGCCGGAGTTTCCTCTCGGCCTCCTCCTTCATCCAAGAGCTCTAAAGGAAGACCTAGCCGCTATCTCCATCGAGCAAGAGGAAGTTGGCAACCTCCACCGGATCGTGACACGAAGAAGACGGGTCCATTGGAGAGTCGTGACAGCTCTCTCTACCCCGGACGTAGTTGTGGACCGAGCTTGGACGCGGATTGACAACCCGGCGATTCCAACCGTGAATCTTCAACGAGCCTTCGGATTCGGTCGATTTCTTGCCTTGTTCTCTTCTTATTGATGTGTATGTAGCTAGATCTAACATTATGATGAAGCGTGCTTGATTATTAGCATTTTTACTTGATTATGTCTATGTGATTTGAGTATTCTTGCTTATTATTTTGAGGTGTGCCTTGTGGTGTGGATTGTTGGTTGTGTTGTGCCGCCCTAACAATTGTTAGTGGTGTGCTTGTCGAAGAGGTGCGTGCGACCCTCATTCCACTAGCCTACTCGCCCATCCGCCTACCGAAACGTGGCATCGCGGCCCGTATTCCATCCTGCCTAACGAAGCAGCGCACTCAAGGCCTGCATAGTTCGATTCCATTAGCCTTCTCGTCCATCCGCCCTTGCGACGCAGCGCGCTCAAGGCCTGCCTAGTTTCCATCCCGCCAAGCGAAGCTTTGCATAGCGGCATTGCATAGGAGTAGTTGTAGTGTTTTCTTTTATTTTCCAAAAGCCAACCCAACTCTCCCGCAATCCATTCGACCTAAAGGACTTCGATCCCAAGTCCTTCCTCGACATTTAACTCCACCTTATTGTGTTCCTCAAGAGACCGACACTCGGGGATTTATTCCCAACATTTATTACTTGAACGATCGGTACACTGCCGTTTCGTGTCGCAGTCAAGCTACCGCCTATAGCGGTGTGTGAGATTTGCGCCATCAGGCACAGAACCTTAGACTTGGGGTTCTATCTTGAAACTTGTTAATTCATTCCATTATTCAGACTCTTCAAGGTACCCTCCACGACAACCTTAAACATGTGACCCAATCCCAAATAGGTCTCTTCTTAATCTTGAATTTCTTATCCGGCCCTCGGTGCTTAGTGTGATGGTTGTCTCAATGTAATCATGTCACCGGTATGAGGGTTGAGTCTACAAGTCCCATACCATTCTACTTATGAGCCAATCTCTCTTTCTCTAGCCACTTTGGGGTATCCTCATACCTTCACCAAAAGTCATACCTACTGTCCATTTCAGACTAGGTCATGGGTGGTATAAATTATCATGGAAAGTCACGTGTCCTAGTGGAGTTTAAAACTAACTCATTGACTAAAGGACTATATAAAGAGATCTTTGCAGCCGGAGGTATTCCCTGCTGGGGGCAGGGTTTGCCGCTGGCTACAAAAGAAAACTTGACACTTGTAAAGAGATTTGACTAAAAAGATTCAGTTAAAAGTGGACTTTTCATGTGATTTTCCCATTTGGGCACACCACTGCTTCCGCTGCTAGTTTGTCCTCAAACTAAGCTCGCGCGGTGTAACACCCTGCCAGTACGAATAGTATAACAGTAGGTCCGGCCGGGACCCCACGCCATACAAACCACACTAGCTAGGAGTTAAAAGGTGATAAACAGAAAGAAACTACAACAGAGTATACTAAACACTAGCGGAAGCATAAAGATTTAACATTCCAATTAGAATTGTCCACTATCATAGGAATGAAACCATGAAATAGAGTTATGGCCTTAAGGCCTTACATTTAACAAATGTACTAAAACTCCAAAACATACATCGGCACGCAGGCCGGCAATACATGAGAAAGCTAAAAAGGGAGGTTGGCCTTCAAGGGCCAACTCAGCAAAAGGGCCACCGCCCGCTATTTCCCACTAGGCTCACCTGCACCTGCATAAGAACATTCCACCAAGCGGTGGCAAACAAAGTAACGGTCAGCACAGCTGACCAAATTATAACGACCCCACACCCTTTTCCGGGGTGGCGGAGCTTCTACCCTGCAAGCAAGCCATACTAGCACAAGTACTAATATAAAGAAGGTGCAACTACACAAGGTGAGGTTTCAAGCACATTCAATCTTCTAGGTTGAGCATCAAAAAGGAGGGAACCTAGGTATGCACATAATGTTGGTTGGGTTCACCCAAAGGTTCCCCACAACCGCCTAAACAACCGCATGAGGCTAACAACATCAATTCCACCAAACACTCCACCGTAAGGGCCATCGCCTTAGGTGGGAAAAAGAGCTTTTGGTCGGTCTAGGAAAATCACCTTCCACGACCTCTCCCATGATCACACGGCTTACATGAGGTAGGGACCTCTTACCGATCTGCATGGAAACGGGTTCGGTTTAGCTTTGCCCGTGCTCTAATCGTCGCGATCTATCGCACGACGCGGGTACGGCTTCACCTCGGCCCGTAAGAGTTTAGCACTTTCACGTGCTACACAAAATATAAGCTACGCACCTAACCCCTTCGCAAGGATCTAGGCTTCACAAATATTCAACAAAGGAGGTACAAAACACTCCGCATCATTTTCGTGGTGAAGGTTTGCCTTCATCCAATCTCAAGCATGGGGCTTTCGTTAGGATCTTCACAAGACGCCTACAATTTAAATCCCACAATACTAAAGATGATTTCACGGAGTCATTCTCCGGCACGCATTCTAGGCTTAACCTAAATGCAACGTCGCAAATCAAGCATCACCGATTCGGGCTCATGACCACGAATAGGCTTCACACACAATGCCTAAATCCGCACGACTACCGGATTTTCTACATGCAATATGCCGGGGACGGACACAATCGACCCGGAGTTCCGAAGAACTTGAGGAAAATCCTACACTTCACCCATTTGGTGAAAGGGATTCCTCATGCAAGCATAGAGAAATGAAGGAGAGGACAAATGACAAGTCCAAAGAATCGAGAGGAAGAATCGTTACCCTAGGAGCGTTCTTCTTCGCCATGGATCCGAGATTCTAGACGGAGGGAAACGACCGCACCAGGCTGCACTCTCCATATCTGGAAACGGCTCGCGAAACGGAGCTCCGGAGCTCCGTCAATGGCGGGATCTCTCCTTCTTCTTCCTTACCTCCTTCTTCTTCCTCTAGCCTAGGAGAGAGAAACACCTCAAAAGAATGAGGATTAATCTCCTCTCACAAGCCCTAAGACCCTCCAACATTTAATCCTAGCCATTGGATCGGATTCCAAAAGATTTGGACGGCCGGATCGCCTTCTCCGCTCAAAATCGCGGAGCAGAATAAACAGGGCGCACGATCACAGGCGCACGATCACTGGTCGTGCACGAAGAGGAGAATGGTCGTGCGATAAGCCGAGACAGAACTCCGATTCCTTGCGAATGAACGCACGATCATTGGTGCACGATCACTGGTCGTGCGCGAAGAGGACAATGGTCGTGCGCAGAGAACTGTTGTGGAATTTTTAGCCTATCCCGAGCGCAGCACTACCACTCCGCCTACTTCGCTGAACTAAGAATTTTGGGGTGTTACAACTCCACCCCCCTTAAAAGAATTTCGTCCCGAAATTTCGAAACAGTAATAGCAGGAATTTCAGTTATAAATTACCTGAGAGGAATAGCTCGGGGTACTCCGCAAGCATCGCTTGCTCTCTCTCCCAAGATAGCTCCTCTCGGCCGCAATTATCCCACCGGACTTTCACCATCCGAATGGACTTGTTCCGCAACTGCTTTACTTTGGTATCTTCGATGCGTAAGGGCTTGACTTTCGTCGATAACCCACTATCAACCGACACTTTGCCAACCGCAACGATGTGAGTAGGCTCTTGCTCTGCAGATAGTGCAAGCCGATAAGCCGCATCACCAACACGCTCCACGATCTCAAACGGTCCTAAGTACCTTGGACTGAGCTTTTTCAATCGTCGGATCCTTGATACCCCTTTGAACGGTTTGATCTTCAAGTAAACCCGGTCACCTACGGCGAACACTAGGTTCCTATGCTTGGCGTTGAAATATTTTGCTTGCCTATCCTGGGCAATCAATAGCCTTTCACGTATAGTTCGGATCGTCGAAGTTGCTTCCTCAACATCCTTTCGCTTTAATTGCTGAGTATCGCCCGTTTCTGCCCAAGACAACGGCGTGCGACACTTCTTACCATAGAGGGCCTCGAAAGGAGCCATCTTTATACTGGCTTGGTAGCTATTATTGTAGGCGAACTCGATCATATAGAGATGATCTTCCCTCTTCTTTCCAAAATCTAGAGCACACATTCGGAGCATATCCTCCATAGTTGATAATGCTAAATCTAGTTAGTTTAATTAGGTTATTTTTAGGTTATTTACTCTTACTTTTTGCTTATTGTTGTTTACCTAAATGCAATTTTGGTTCATTTTCCTATTTTTAGTGCTAACTTAAGTTTTCTGAATTTTCAGGTCAAAAATGCAAAATTTCCTAAGTCACGCCCTAGGTCACGCCCGTGACCTAGGGCGTGTAAGTTGTTGTTTCCAGTTAAGCTGCAGCCATCATAATTCAGAAGATCTGATCAGACACGCCCGTGACACACAAGTCACGCCAGTGACACTCAAGCCACGCCCGTGACCAGCCCGTGAACAGCTCAGATTCGACCAGCTGACCACCGAATTGGTCACACCACTATTACACGGGCGTGCTTCCAGTCACGCCCGTGACTGCCACGTCAGCCAGCCACCAGCGCCCATGATCGCCGCCAGCGCCCATGACCAGACTAACCACCGAAATGGTCACGCCCTCAGCCACGGGCGTGACCTAGGGCGTGACCCATCAAATCGCGTCAGAATCGTGCGCCGAACCTGATCCAAGCCGCAGAATTGATTAAACAATGTCACGCCCCTAGTCACGGGCATGACTGAGGGCGTGACCGAGGCAGAAAAATTTCTATAAATTGAAATGACCTCCAAGCTTTCCCCATTCAGTTTTTGGAGAGAGAACTAGTGCTACTACTCTATTTTCAGTAATTTTCATGTCATTTTATTCTCTTTCTCTCTCTCTCTCTCTTATTTCAATGCATTTCCTTTTCTAGTTTTCATATGAATGTTGTAATGCCTTTGTAATTTCCTTTCATAGTGTATTACTAATGTTTAGTAGGCTTTCCATGCAAATGTAATCTCAGTTGAACTTTTGTTTAATAAAAATTGTATGTTTTTGTTCTCTTAAAATCTTCATCATTTCTCTCTCCTACCCCTCCACCATGAGTAACTAAATCCTCATAGTACTCGATCTTGATGATCTGAGGATGAGTTGATCAAGTTATGATCCTTTAGTCTTCTTTCACTTTCTAAAGTGTTGGGCCTTAGATTTACTCTTAATTAAAATTTAGTGGAGCTATATTATCGATATATAATCCCCACCTTTGCTTTCATTCATTTCTAGCCGAGAGGCCGATAGTCTGAAGTGAGCACTTAAGAGTAAAGAGAGTTACACACATTTCTCGAGAGAGAATGACGTAAATCTCCTGGATTGGAGTCAAACCCAATAGCGGGGTTCACCACTTAAAGCGAGTTTTAGGTATTCGAATACGGGACGAGAGTTCGGTCGGATTTTCCTAAACTCAGTTGGGCATATCTTCGAGAGAAGCATGTTCAAACTATAGGAACCCCCACGGTCAAGCTACCCTTACTTTATTAAGTTTTAAGTTTGCTTTTGAATTTTGATCAACTTAAGCCGAAGTAAGTCAAGATCGAGTGCTATTTCTTAATCATCGTTTAGCCGTACTTTTATCCAGCTTTTATTTCAACTTAGCAGACAAAACCTTCCAAAAAATCATTAAGATAAAATAATAGTAATTCGTTTGAGTATAAGTAATCAACGGTTCTCGGATTTTAATACGACACTTGTGTTCCTATACTACAGTTCGATAGGTATACTTGCCTTCTCGGATTGCTAGTTCGGATTTCATTTCGTGCAAGCGGAATTTTAATCATCAAGTTTTTGGCGCCGTTGCCGGGGACTCGCATATTGTTGATATTTTGAAAGAACGAATCTATTACTTTTATCACCTCTTTTTTTTCTCTCCTCTTTCTTGAAAAACAAAATTAATTCAATAAAAAAAGAGAGACCTTTTCTTTTTCGAATTTCTCAATCTTATTTTCCCTTCTCTCTTTCTAGTTTATGACCCGAGCGAATCCGTCAGAACTTGTAGACTTGGACCAAGAACTTGAGCGTACTCTTCGGAGAAAATCGCAAGTTCAAGATCCTATATTCCAAGAACTGGCCGAGGATTCGGAGTCGGTTGTTAATATGGGCGAACCTAACCAAAATGAAGTCCCCAACATGGTTGCGGCCCCTGAATGGACTATGTCCCATTATGCAAGGCCTAACCTGGAAGGGACGAAAACTAGTATAGTCCGCCCTGCCATAAATAATAATAATTTCGAACTAAAGCCAAGCATAATTCACATGGTGCAGCAATACGTGCAGTTCGACGGATTACAAGATGAAGATCCGAATGCACATATTGCTAGCTTCCTTGAAATCTGTGACACCTTCAAAATAAATGGTGTTACGGATGATGCAATTAGGCTAAGACTCTTCCCATTTTCTTTAAGAACAAAGGCTAAGCAGTGGTTGTCAACTCTACCTAGAGGTTTTATCACCACTTGGGCCCAGTTAACTGAAAAATTTCTAACTAAGTATTTTCCACCTGCGAAAACTGCTAAGCTTAGAAATGATATTTCTTCTTTTTGCCAAATAGATTCTGAAACGCTATATGATACCTGGGAAAGGTATAAAGAATTCTTAAGACGTTGCCCTCATCACGCTCTGCCTGTATGGTTGCAAGTGCAGACGTTTTATAACGGGCTAAATCAACATACTAAGCAAATGATAGACGCCGCTTCCGGTGGTACCTTAAATAACAAAACCCTGGAAGCCGCTCTTAAACTATCTGAGGATATGGCCATGAACACCTATTAGTGGAATGTGCCAAGATCCCGCCCAAACAAACCTGCAGGTATGTACGAAGTGGATAACGTCTCCCAGCTGGCACTACAAGTGGAAATGCTTAGCAAAAAGATATCTGAAATGAATGCTCCTTTCGCACCTCAGGTTTGGGAATTCGCAAAAGCCACCTCCGAACAAGCTGATTTCGTAGGCAATAGAAATGCTTATAATAATTATTCTGCTTCTAATTTTCATGCACCTGGTTTTCAATTACCGAATAATTATAATCCTGCGCTGCGTAATCACCCGAACTTTTCTTGGAGTAATCCTGCAAACACAACTCGCCCGCCTCTACAAAATGAATTTACACCACCTCCACCCCCTGTTAACTTTCAAAAAACTCCATCTTTGGAGGAGATGTTTTCAAAATATATAAGTACGAACGAAGCAACCGTCCGGAACTTAGCCGGATCCGTTAAAAATCTAGAAAACCAAATCGGGCAGCTCGCCAAAATAATATCCGAGCGACCGCCCGGGACTCTTCCCGCTAACACCGAGCCCAACCCGAAAGAGCAAGCGAAAGCTGTAACTCTTCGGAGTGGGAAGCAAGTATCCGATCCGGTTAACGAAGAGCCCGAGGCAAGATCCGCCCCTATTTTAAAAACACCACTCACTCAAACAGATTTTATCACTCCACCTCATATTTTCAAAAACAACCCCGCCCCGCCTTATCCATCTCAACTCAACAAGGAAAAATTAGATGATCAATATCATCGCTTCCTGGAAATGTTTAAGCAAATACACATCAATTTGCCCTTCCATGAAGCGATATCACAAATGCCCAAGTACGCTAAGTACCTGAAGGATCTTCTAACTAATAAGAAAAAGCTAGAAAATCTATCGCACGTAACTTTAAATGCTGAGTGTTCCGCCGTCCTAACAAATAAATTACCGAAAAAGGCTAACGATCCGGGTAGTTTTTCTATCCCGTGCCTCTTTGGTGATCTATTTGTAAAGAACGCGTTGGCCGACTTAGGAGCAAGCATCAACTTAATGCCATTCTCCTTGTTTAATAAGTTAGGAGTGGGCACCCTTAGCCCCATACATATGAGTATACAACTAGCAGATAGGACGATAAAATATCCGCTGGGAATTGTGGAGGACGTGCTCGTAAAAGTAGACAAATTCATCTTCCCGGTGGATTTTGTCATTTTGGACATTGAAGAGGATGTCGAGGTTCCCCTAATCCTTGGCCGCCCCTTCCTTGCCACCTCCCGTGCTATCATTGATGTGAGTAATGGTAAGCTATTCCTCCGAGTTGGAGATGATGAAGTAACCTTCTCCATAACACCCTCTATGAAAAATACCCTAGAAAATGACGATTCGTGTTTTTTCTTAGATGTGTTAAGTGAAGACCCTTCTTTTTGTATTTCTGAAAATGGTTCTTCTTCTTTTTGTTCATCTTCAAACACCTCCACTGAAATATTACAAGAAATGAAAATGGTCATTGCTCCCGCCCCCTCAAATTTTCAAATTAAATCAAAAATTTTTGAAGAAATTACTTTTGAAAAAGAAAAGTCTTTCAAATCTTCATACGAGGAACCTCCCACATTAGAACTTAAAGAACTACCCAATCATTTAAAATATGAATTTTTAGAAAAAGACTCTAAGTTACCAGTAATAGTGTCGGCCCATTTAAGTGGATCTGAAAATGCCAAATTACTAAAAGTTTTACAAAAGCACCGCCAAGCAATTGCTTGGTAGATTTCTGATATTAAGGGCATAAGTCCATCTTTCTGCATGCACAAAATTCTAATGGAAGATAATTCACATAATTCTATTCAACCTCAATGCCGATTAAACCCAAACATGAAAGAAGTAGTAAAGGGTGAGGTCGTGAAATTATTAGACGCAGGAATTATTTATCCAATTTCAGATAGCAAATGGGTAAGCCCCGTTCAAGTAGTTCCTAAAAAGGGAGGTATCACGGTAGTGTTAAATGATAATAATGACTTAATCCCAACACGGACGGTGACTGGGTGGCGTATGTGTATTGATTATCACAAATTGAACGACGCCACCCGCAAGGACCATTTCCCCTTGCCATTCATCGATCAAATCTTAGAACGATTATCCGGCCATAGCTTTTATTGTTTTCTCGATGGTCTCTCGGGCTACTTCCAAATTCCCATCTCGCCCGAGGACCAGGAGAAAATGATGTTTACTTGTCCTTTCGGCACCTTCGCCTACCGAAGAATGCCGTTTGGCTTATGTAATGCGCCGACAACATTTCAACGGTGTATGTTGGCCATTTTCGACAAGTACGTAGAAAGTATTATGGAGGTATTTATGGACGACTTTTCCGTGTTTGGTGATTCCTTCGATTTTTGTTTAGAAAATTTAGAAAAAGTGTTAGAACGGTGTGAGGAAACCAATCTCGCCCTGAACTGGGAAAAATTCCATTTCATGGTACGGGAGGGATTGGTTTTAGGTCATAAGATATCAGCAAGAGGAATTGAGGTCGATGAAGCAAAAATAGAAGTGATCGAAAAACTGCCACCGCCAACCAACGTTAAGGTCATAAGAAGCTTTCTAGGACATGCCGGTTTTTACCGGCGATTTATAAAAGATTTTTCGAAAATTACCAAACCCCTCACTCATCTTTTAGAAAAAGACACTCCATTTATTATTAATAATACCTGCTTATCTGCTTTTCAATTAATCAAAAATAAGCTAATAAATGCGTCAATTATGATAGCTCCATTCTGGGACCTTCCATTCGAAATCATGTGCGATGCAAGTAGCTTTGCGGTGGGAGACGTTTTAGGACAACGTATATCTAAAAACTTCCACCCTATTTTCTATGCAAGTAAAACACTTACATCCGCGCAAGCAAACTATACCACAACGGAGAAAGAATTATTAGCAGTTATTTTTGCATTCGACAAATTTTGACCTTATATTACGCTTTCAAAAATTATTGTTTTTACGGACCACTCGGCCCTCAAATATTTACTTTCTAAACCGGATGCCAAACCACGCTTACTCCGCTGGGTCTTACTCCTCCAGGAGTTCGACTTGGAAATCCGAGATAAAAAGGGGGCTGAGAATTTGGCTGCAGACCATCTTTCACGATTAGATAACCCGTTTATTGAAGATTTAAATGAACAAACTTTTAATGATTATTTTCCCGACGAGAAGTTATTATCAATCAACACTACTCCTTCTCCTTGGTTTGCAAACTTCGCCAACTACTTAGTAGCTCGAGTCCTCCCAAAAGAATTTTCCTATCAGCAAAAGAAGAAATTCTTCTCTGACCTGAAGAATTATTTTTGGGAAGACCCGTATCTGTTTCGAGTTTGTGCAGACCAAGTAGTAAGGAGATGTGTTTCTCTCGAAGAAGGACAAAATATTTTCAAACACTTACACGAAGGACCGACTGGTGGGCACTATCAAGCCAATCGGACTGCTCACAAAGTGCTAAGTGCAGGCTTTTATTGGCCTAGCCTTTTTAGTTGCGGTAGACTACGTGTCTCGATGGGCAGAGGCCCAAGCTCTTCCTACCAATGACTCCCGAGTCGTTATTATTTTCTTAAAAAAATTATTTTCTCGATTCGGTACTCCTAGGGCCATCGTTAGCGATAGGGGTTCGCACTTTTGTAACGCACAATTTGCAAAAACTCTTTTAAAATATGGCGTTACACTTAAGCTTTCAACTTCTTACCACCCCCAAACTAACGGCCAGGTCGAGGTAGTGAATAGAGAAATCAAACGTATTTTAGAAAAAACTGTTTCCACCTCACGTAAGGACTGGTCACATAAATTAGACGATGCTCTATGGGCTTACCTGTAACATCCGGCCAGTACGAAGAGTATAACAGCAGGTCCGGCCGGGACCCCACGCCATACAAACCACACTAGCTAGGAGTTAAAAGGTGATAACCAGAAAAGCAACAACTAAACGAGAGTACAAAACGTAAGCGGAAGCATTAATTAAACCATTCAAAAGAACTGTCCACTATCATAGGAATGTATCCAGAATAAGAGTTACGGCCTTAAGGCCTTACATTCATCCAATGCACAAAACTCCAAGCATACATCGGCACGCAGGCCGGCCATACATGAATAACAGGAAAAGGGCTGGCCTTCGAGGGCCAACATTGCAAAGGGCCATCGCCCGCTATTTCCCGCTAGGCTCACCTACACCTGCATAAGAACATTCCACCAAGCGGTGGCAAACAAAGTAACGGTCAGCACAACTGATCAAATTATAACGACCCCACCCCTTTTCCGGGGTGGCGGAGCTTCTACCCTGCAAGCAAGCCATACTAGCACAAGTACTAAATATAAAGAAAGTGCAAACTACACAAGGTGAGGTTTCAAGCACAATCAATCTTCTAGGTTGAGCATCAAAAGAGAGGGGAACCTAGGTATGCACATGATGTTGGTTGAGTTCACCCGAAGGTTCCCCACAACCGCCTAAGCAATCGCATGAGGCTAATCATAACATCCATTTCACAAAACACTCCATCGTAAGGGCCACAACCTTGGGTGGAAACAAGAGCTTTTGGTCGGTCTAGGTATGACACCTTCCACGACCTCTCCCATGATCACACGGCTTTCCTGAGGAAGGGACCTCTTACCGATCTGCATGGAAACGGGTTCGGTTTAGCTTTGCCCGTGCTCTAATCATCGCGATCTATCGCACGACGCGGGTACGGCTTCGCCTCGGCCCGTGAGGGTTTAGCACCTTCAAGTGCTACACTAAATATACGCTACGCACCTAACCCCTTCACAAGGATCTAGGTTTCACGAATACTCAACAAGGGAGGTGCAATACACTCCGCATCAATTTCGTGGTGAAGGTTTGCCTTCATCCAAAACTCAAAGCATGGGGCTTTTGTTAGGATCTTCACAAGACTCCTACACCGAGTTCCCGCAATACTATAGGTGAGTTCACGGAGTCATTCTCAGGCACGCATTCTAGGCCTAACCTAAATGCAACGTCGCAAATCAAGCATCACCGATTCGGGCTCACAGCCACGAATAGGCTTCACACAAAATGCCTAAATCCGCGCGACTACCGGATTTTCTACTTGCAAAAAAATGCCGGGGACGGACACAATCTACCCGGAGTTCCGAAGAACTTGAGGAAATCCTACACTTCACCCATTTGGTGAAAGGGATACCTCATGCAAACATAGAAAGAGGAATGAAAGGACAAATACAAGTCCAAAGTTCGGGAGGAAGAATCGTTACCCTAGACGCGTTCTTTTTCGCCATAGATCCGAGATTCTACACGGAGAGAAACGACCGCACCGGGCTGGACTCTCCAAATCTGGAAACGGCTCGCGAAACGGAGCTCCGGAGCTCCGTCAATGGCGGGATCTACCTTCTTCTTCCTTGGCTCCCCCTTCTTTCTCTAGGGTTTGGAGAGAGAATGGCTTAGAGAATATGAGGGTTTAACCCCCTCTCATCAGCCCTAAAGGTCTCCCGCAACTAAACCTAGCCGTTGGATCAATTTCCAAAAGATTTGGACGGTCCGATCTTCTTCTCCGCTCAAAATCGCGGAACAGAATAAACAGGGCGCACGATCGCTGGCGCACGATCACTGGTCATGCGCGAAGAGGAAAATGGTCGTGTGCACTGTCTGAGACAGAACTCGATTCTCTCCTGAATTAATGCACGATCGCTGGCGCACGATCACTGGTCGTGCGCGATGAGGCCTCTGATCGTGCGCTAAGAGAAGAAAGGGAAGATTTAGCCTGCTTCAAGTGCAGCACTACCACTCCGCCTACTTCACTGAACCACGATTTTTGGGGTGTTACAACTCCACCCTCCTTAAAAGAATTTCGTCCCGGAATTTATAAAACAGAAATAGCCAGAAATTCAGCTATAAATTACCTGAGAGAAATAGCTCGGGGTACTCCGCAAGCATCGCTTGCTCTCTCTCCCAAGAGAGCTCCTCTCGGCCGCAATTATCCCACCGGACTTTTACCATCCGAATGGACTTGTTCCGCAGCTGCTTTACTTCGGTATCTTCGATGCGTAAGGGCTTGACCTTCGTCGACAACCCACTATCAACCGGAACTTTGCCGACCGCAACGATATGAGTAGGCTCTTGCACTGCCTTCCTCAACACTAAAATGTGAAACACGTCGTGCAGACCGCTCAGCTCTGCAGATAGTGCAAGCCGATAAGCCGCATCACCAACACGCTCCACGATCTCAAACGGTCCTAAGTACCTTGGACTGAGCTTTTTCAAGCGTCAGATCCTTGATACCCCTTTGCACGGTTTGATCTTCAAGTAAACCCGGTCACCGACGGCAAACTCTAGGTTCCTATGCTTGGCATTGAAATACTTTGCTTGCCTATCCTGGGCATCCAATAGCCTTTCACGTATAGTCCAGATCGTCGAAGTTGCTTCTTCAACATCCTTTCGCTTCAATAGCTTAGTATCGCCCGTTTCCGCCCAAGACAACGGCGTACGACACTTCTTACCATAGAGGGCTTCGAAGGGAGCCATCTTTATACTGGCTTGATAGCTATTATTGTAGGCGAACTCGATCATGTAGAGATGATCTTCCCACCTCTTTCCAAAATCTAGAGCGCACATTCGGAGCATATCCTCCATAGTCCTGTTGGTTCTCTCTGTCTGTCCATCCATTTGCGGGTGGAAGGCCGTGCTGAACTTCAATTTCGTGCCCAACAGTTCATGGATAAGCCTCCAATCTTTCGATGTGAAACGCCCGTCACGATCGCTGACGATGCTACGAGGGATACCATGCAGTCTCACAATACTATCAACATAGAGCTTTGCTAGCTTCTCTACCGAATCATCCTTCCGGTTCGGAATGAAGTGTGATACCTTTGTCATACGGTCCACGATCACCCAGATGGCGTCGTTTCCATGCTGCGATCTCGGCAATCCGTGCACGAAATCCATCGAAATATCATCAAACTTCCATTCCGGAATCGGCAGGGACTTCAGAAACCCACCGGGACGTTGACATTCCGCTTTCACCAACGCGCAAGTATGACACTTGGCCATGTAAAGGGCAATGTCTTTCTTCATTCCCGGCCACCAGAAAAGCTTCTTCATATCCATAAACATTTTAGTGCTCCCCGGGTGGATTGAGTACTTGGTATGATGAGCCTCGTACATCAACTCCGCCCGTAGAGTGCCAACGTTTGGGATGCACAACCTTTCCTGTTTCCACATAAGGTCGTCTTCGAAGGAAAAATCAGCGTTTAACCCCTCAACGGTTTCCGCCTTATAGCGTTTCATGCTCTCGTCCAGCTCCAATGCTTGTCGAACTCGGTCGGCAAGGTCGTATTGAACCTCCGTCCAGTTCAAGCATGTTGAAGTAGACATTCTCCTATCAATGCAAATGATCTCCATTTCTTCCAGCTCGCGGATTAGACGCTCATCGTGCATCAAAATCCAATTTGCTTGAGCGGGAGCCCGACGACTCAGCGCGTCCGCTACTACGTTTCCCTTACCGGGAGTATAATTGATGTCGAAGGTGTAGTCCCCAAGGAACTCCATCCACCTCCTTTGACGCATATTCAACTCCCTTTGATCCAGCAAGTACTTGAGGCTCTTGTGGTCGGTAAAGATATCGATCTTCACGCCATATAAATAATGCCTCCAAAGCTTAAGAGCAAATACCACGGCCGCTAGCTCCAAATCATGGGCCGGGTAATTCCTCTCATTAACCTTCAGTTGCCGGGAGCCGTAGGCAATTACCTTCCCGAACTGCACTAGGACACAACCCAAACCACTTCCTGAGGCGTCGCTATAAATTTCGTAGCCTTCCGTACCTTGTGGCGAGCATAGAATGGGCGCCGTGGTCAGACGGCTCTTCAGTTCTTCAAAAGCTCGTCCGCACTCGGGCGACCAAACGAACTTATGATCCTTCCTAGTCAGTTTTGTTAGAGGAAGTGCGATCCTCGAGAAGTTTTCCACAAAGCGCCTATAATAGCCGGCAAGTCCTAAGAAACTTCGGACTTCCGCTACGTTTCTCAACAAAGGCCACGCTCAGATCGCTTCTATCTTCGACGGATCTACTGTAATTCCATCGCCACTAACGACGTGACCAAGGAATGCTACTGACGGTAGCCAAAACTCGCACTTGGAGAACTTGGCATAGAGCTGACTCCTCCTCAAGGTGCTCAGAACGGCGTGCAGATGCCCTACATGCTCCTCTTCCGATTGAGAGTATACCAAAATGTCGTCGATAAAGACGATCACAAATTGATCCAAATACTCACGGAACGTCCTGTTCATTAAGTCCATGAATACCGACGGTGCATTGGACAGACCGAACGGCATCACCGTGAACTCATAGTGCCCAAAGCGGGTACTGAACGCTGTTTTTGGAATGTCACATTCCCTTATCCGCAGTTGGTTATAGCCGGACCTTAGGTCCAGCTTGGAGTAAATCGTCGACCCCACCAATTGGTCGAATAGATCATCGATTCTTGGAATCGGATATCGGTTCTTCTCGGTCAACTTGTTTAGCTCTCGATAATCAATGCATAGACGCAAGCTCCCGTCCTTCTTTTTCACAAAGAGGACCGGTGCACTCCAAGGCGATAAACTTGGACGTACGTAGCCTTGTTCTAGCAGCTCTTGCAATTGAACCTTCAGCTCTGCCAATTCCTTTGGCGCTATCCGGTATGGTGAGCGGGCCACAGGTTTGGCACCTGGCACCAACTCGATACAGAAATCGATCTCCCGCTGAGGCGGAGCCCCAGGGAGTTCGTTAGGAAACACGTCGGCGTACTCCGCTACAACTGGGACATCACATAACCTGGGCATTGGCTCTGAAGTCTCCAACAAGGTGAAGAACAACTCGGCGCCTTTTCTCACCGCCTTAACCACCTGGAGAGCAGACATCAGCGTCTTGCTCGCTCCTCGCATACCAGCGAACATGGTTTCTCCTTCGGTGTCCCTTCCCAGAGTGATCTCCTTTGTATTGCAATCTATGCATGCCCGCTGCTCCGAGAGCCAGTCCATGCCGAAGATCACATCAAATTCAGCTAACGGTAATAACGACGCTTCCAAGTCGAAATCCTGACTTCCGATCCGCACCTTCACACGGCTCTTCCTACCCGCACTCATTCGAGATCCATTGGGTAGCACTACTTCCAATCTATCCTCTACGAAGGTAGACGGCACTCCGATTCGCACAACGAAGTCCTCGGACAGAAAAGAGTGCGATGCACCCGCATCAAATAGAGCTCTCGCCGGATAGTTGAAAATTAGGACGAAACCTAATTGCACACAAATAAATCATGTAGTCGTACCACAGTATGAATTATATATATAGCTGTAAAAGCTAACTTCTAATTCGTACCTGTGACGACATCAGTTTGTCGTATAGCTTCTTGTTGGCCAAGCGAATAGACTCTCGGCTGAGTCGGAATGTGCTGGGAAGCCGAAGACTCAGCAGCTTTACCCTTTTCGGCAGCACGAGCATAATCCACCGCTCGATTACCAGCCTTCGGGGGACCACTTCGACACACCGCAGCTTTGTGTCCCACCTTCCCGCAGGTGAAACACGTAATAGGAGTCCGCGCGGTCGTGGCTCCCGAAACATTTGAAGGAGCTGGTTCCGCCTGTTTGAACTTCCTTTTGTTCCTTCTGAAATCCGATTTGGACTGAGAGGCCGACGCATGAAACTCAGGTTTCTTTACAACACCCCTTGCTTGTACCCTCTTCATGTCCAACTCCAAAGATCTGGCAGTTTGCACCATCACTTGGAAGCCAAACGTCATAGGGCCTGCAAGGAGCAGCCTCAACTCGTCCCGAAGCCCTTCATAGAACTTATTTGTCTTTGTCTCCTCATCCTCCACCAAGGACCCCGCATAGCGACTCAGTCTGGTAAACTCATGCAAGTAATCGTCAACGGAGCGATCACCTTGTGTCAACCTCAAGAACTGGTTTTGCAACGCAATGCGCTGGGCAGAGGGGATAAATCTTTGGAGGAACGACTTTGAAAACTCAGCCATTGTAATTTCAGTAATATCTCTACCGCAGAACTTAAGCAGCTCCTGCTCTTCCCACCACAGCACAGCCTCTCCATCAAGAAGTAAAGTGGCTAAGGTGACCATCATGGCTTCGTCCGTCGTTGTCGCCCTCAGAGTTCTTCTAACTCTTGACAACCAGTCTTCTGCCTCCGTTGGGGACTCAGATCCCGAGAAGGTAGGAGGATTAAAGCTCAGGAAATGCTTTAATTGCTGGTCACGCGCTCGCCCCGCAACTACTTGCGTAACTTGAGGTTCCACCCTCGGCGCTACCGCAGGTTCTACTGCAGCTACAGGCACAGGGGCCTCCACCCTTGGTTCCGCCGCAGGTTCCACTGCAGCAACAGCCTCAGGGGCCACATCCGGAGTAGGAGTAGCAGGCTGGACTAGCCTTTGGGGTTGAGCGTTGATCATCGCGAAGACCGCTTCTGCGACTAATTTGATCATTTCAGCAGAAGGAGTGGTCGCTGGCACTTCAGCCGACCCACTACTTTCAGCGGTGTTACGGGGTCGAGACTGCCCCGCAGCACTTCTAGTCACCAATAATCATGCAAAGCACAATTTAGTGACCCAAAACATATCAAACATCAATCATGGAACGCTCAGGTTCCGCAAACAAGTATGTTTTCTTTTCATTCCTAAGTGGACATTCTTATTAGTTTTTGTCGTTTTAGGTGAATGCACAACCCGTGCGCACCACCCCTTAAAAGGAATTCGTCCCGAATTCGCTAAACTACGGATCGACGCCTTAAGTCCGATACCAAATTGTAACATCCGGCCAGTACGAAGAGTATAACAGCAGGTCCGGCCGGGACCCCACGCCATACAAACCACACTAGCTAGGAGTTAAAAGGTGATAACCAGAAAAGCAACAACTAAACGAGAGTACAAAATGTAAGCGGAAGCATTAATTAAACCATTCAAAAGAACTGTCCACTATCATAGGAATGTATCCAGAATAAGAGTTACGGCCTTAAGGCCTTACATTCATCCAATGCACAAAACTCCAAGCATACATCGGCACGCAGGCCGGCCATACATGAATAACAGGAAAAGGGCTGGCCTTCGAGGGCCAACATTGCAAAGGGCCATCGCCCACTATTTCCCGCTAGGCTCACCTGCACCTACATAAGAACATTCCACCAAGCGGTGGCAAACAAAGTAACGGTCAGCACAGCTGACCAAATTATAACGACCCCACCCCTTTTCCGGGGTGGCGGAGCTTCTACCCTGCAAGCAAGCCATACTAGCACAAGTACTAAATATAAAGAAAGTGCAAACTACATAAGGTGAGGTTTCAAGCACAATCAATCTTCTAAGTTGAGCATCAAAAGAGAGGGGAACCTAGGTATGCACATGATGTTGGTTGAGTTCACCCGAAGGTTCCCCACAACCGCCTAAGCAATCGCATGAGGCTAATCATAACATCCATTTCACAAAACACTGCACCGTAAGGGCCACAACCTTGGGTGGAATCAAGAGCTTTTGGTCGGTCTAGGTATGACACCTTCCACGACCTCTCCCATGATCATACGACTTTCCTGAGGAAGGGACCTCTTACCGATCTGCATGGAAATGGGTTCGGTTTAGCTTTGCCCGTGCTCTAATTGTCGCGATCTATCGAACGACGCGGGTACGGCTTCGCCTCGGCCCGTGAGGGTTTAGCACCTTCAAGTGCTACACTAAATATACGCTACGCACCTAACCCCTTCACAAGGATCTAGGTTTCACGAATACTCAACAAGGGAGGTGCAATACACTCCGCATCAATTTCGTGGTGAAGGTTTGCCTTCATCCAAAACTCAAAGCATGGGGCTTTTGTTAGGATCTTCACAAGACGCCTACACCGAGTTCCCGCAATACTATAGGTGAGTTCACGGAGTCATTCTCTGACACGCATTCTAGGCCTAACCTAAATGCAACGTCGCAAATCAAGCATCACCGATTCAGGCTCACGGCCACGAATAGGCTTCACACAAAATGCCTAAATCCGCGCGACTACCGGATTTTCTACTTGCAAAAAAATGCCGGGGACGGACACAATCTACCCGGAGTTCCGAAGAACTTGAGGAAATCCTACACTTCACCCATTTGGTGAAAGGGATACCTCATGCAAACATAGAAAGAGGAATGAAAGGACAAATACAAGTCCAAAGTTCGGGAGGAAGAATCGTTACCCTAGACGCATTCTTTTTCGCCATAGATCCGAGATTCTACATGGAGAGAAACGACCGCACCGGGATGCACTCTCCAAATCTGGAAACGGCTCGCGAAACGGAGCTCCGGAGCTCCGTCAATGGCGGGATCTACCTTCTTCTTCCTTGGCTCCCCCTTCTTTCTCTAGGGTTTGGAGAGAGAATGGCTTAGAGAATATGAGGGTTTAACCCTCTCTCATCAGCCCTAAAGGTCTCCCGCAACTAAACCTAGCCGTTGGATCAATTTCCAAAAGATTTGGATGGTCCGATCTTCTTCTCCGCTCAAAATCGCGGAACAGAATAAACAGGGCGCACGATCGCTGGCGCACGATCACTGGTCGTGCGCGAAGAGGAAAATGGTCGTGTGCACTGTCCGAGACAGAACTCGATTCTCTCCTGAATTAACGCACGATCGCTGGCGCACGATCACTGGTCGTGCGCGATGAGGCCACTGATCGTGCGCTAAGAGCAGAAAGGGAAGATTTAGCCTGCTTCAAGTGCAGCACTACCACTCCGCCTACTTCGCTGAACCACGATTTTTGGGGTGTTACATTACCGAACAGCATACAAGACCGCCATCGGTTGTACACCGTATCGGTTAGTATATGTGAAATCGTGCCATTTACCGGTCGAATTAGAACATCGTGCTTTCTGGGCCCTTAAAGTTTTAAATTTTGATCCCCACTCCACCGCCGATCTTCGAAAATTCCAACTTAACGAACTCGATCAGTGGCGCTCCAATGCGTATGAAAATAATAAATTATATAAGGAACGAACGAAATGCTTTCACGATAAAAATTTAAGGCACCCGAAAACATTTAAACCAGGCGACCAAGTATTACTTTATAATTCTCGTCTACGTTTATTTCCTGGAAAGTTAAAATCTAGATGGTCAGGTCCTTTTAATGTAAAGGAAGCTTATCCGTATGGAACTGTTTTGATATCACACCCAGATAAGGGTGATTTCAAGGTTAATGGGCATCGTCTAAAACTTATTTTTCTGGTGACAATGTTGACATGGACAGTGAAAAACTTCTTTTGTCTGGACTGTAATAATTTGGATTAACTTTTGAACTATATTCTTTTAGTCGAGCTCAAACGACATCAAACAGAGGGCGCTCTATGGGAGGCAACCCAAGGTTTTTAAAATTTGTTGTTTTAATTTTTCTTTGGCCCTGGGTGGCTCCGATACTCTCAACTTCGGCGATCGCCTGCTTCAACATTGATGGTTTCAAGAAAAATTCAATATGATATTTCATGAAGATTCAAAGCGCCAACAAGGGGGAGCGGCATCACACATCCTTTCAAGCCCATAAATCCAGGGAAGTGCCTGTTTCAGTTTTTCAGTTTTAATTTCTTTTCTTAGTTACCCCTTCCTTCACTCTCCTTTTCCATTGAGGACAATGTTTATCGTAAGCTTGGGGGAGAATGTCTTCTTTTCTTTTGTTTTAGTAGTCTAAATTAGATTTTGGTAAAATCAATAGTACCCCTTGCTTTATGTTTTGTTTTTCCCAAAATATTTTATATAGCCTTAGTTAATTTCAAATTTCTAATCCTACTTTTAATTATGTTTCACAAGTAAATTGTTGACTCATATAGTGTTCTAATTCTAGGTAGCATGTTAATCTGAAAAGTTTTTTCTAAAATCTTGTACTTTCCTTATCGTTTTCTCTTTTATCTTCTTTACTTTCGTAAAAATTCTTCATCCACTATTTTCCTCTTCATTTTTAGATATATTTTGCAGGGTTAACTTTTGATTTGTGTAGTAAATGTGAATAATCCTAGACGCTTATTATTCTTATTTTCAGGATAAGTTCATTAGTCTTTATTTAATATCTAGGGCTTACTTTTTGAAATCCTTCAAAACTCATGCTTTAAATAAATTTAGAGAGCAATGAAAATGATTTAGGCCATTTTTTTTAAGTTTGAGCCTTCATGCCAACCCTTAA
This sequence comes from Dactylorhiza incarnata, assembly GCA_033032865.1. Classification (NCBI taxonomy): domain Eukaryota; kingdom Viridiplantae; phylum Streptophyta; class Magnoliopsida; order Asparagales; family Orchidaceae; genus Dactylorhiza; species Dactylorhiza incarnata. The sequence goes on from JAWHQI010000035.1 coordinate 11,345,412, forward strand.
AAAGAAGCCCTTTGTTAGCCTCTTTTGAGCCTTTTCCCATGTTTTATTGTCACCTCCACTTATCAAATTTTTCACCAAAGCCAAAATTTCCAAACCTATTTGAATCACACTAACACTTTGAGTTTTATTTAAATTTCTAAAAGAGTGTGATTGGTTTATTGCATAGAGAGCTTCAAAGAAAAGAATTTGCTCAAAAAGGAGATTTTTAAGCATATTTGTATTAGTTATCTTTGCCAAAATTTCAAAAAAAAAAATGGCTATGAAAGAGAACGAAAGAAAATATGTTATATGCTTATAATGAAGGATTGCCTCTTATCATTCATATCGAAAATTTTATAAAACTCATGTTTATGGTTTAGTGTGATTATAGCAATCACTTTTATCTTCGATTTCCATTCCAAATCATATGCCTAAACCAAACATTTCGGTCCTAATAAAGTCCTCTTGATTCATGCTCCTAAATTTGCTTTCGCTAAGTAAAGATGAAAAGTAGAATAGTGAAGTCTTGGGTATGAATTTAGATCCTTGTTCTTAGAATGATATAATTATAATTTGTCTCTTAGGGTTTAGTAACAATTCAATGCACTATCTCACTTGTTACTTTGCTCAATTTTATTTTAAAACTTTTTAGTTAAAATTTTGGATGATTAATTTTTGTTAGTAAAGGGTATAAAAATTAAGCTTAAATAAAGTACTTATTTTAGGTTCCCTTTTCACTATTCTCCCTACTTGGAATTTCGCAAGGTACTCGTGTTTAGCATAATTAAATCTTTTTGATTAGTCCTTTTGTTTTATTAGCTAAAGCATATTTCTTTGCTTGGGGACAAGCAAAGTGTAAGCTTGGGGGAATTTGATAATGCTAAATCTAGTTAGTTTAATTAGGTTATTTACTCTTACTTTTTGCTTATTGTTGTTTACCTAAATGCAATTTTGGTTCATTTTCCTATTTTTGTGCTAACTTAAGTTTTCTGAATTTTCAGGTCAAAAATGCAAAATTTCCTAAGTCCTAGGTCACGCCCGTGACCTAGGGCGTGTAAGTTGCTGTTTCCAGTTAAGCTGCTGCCACCATAATTCAGAAGATCTGATCAGACACGCCCGTGACACACAAGTCACGCCCGTGACACTCAAGCCATGCCCGTGACCAGCCCGTGAACAGCTCAGATTCGACCAGCTGACCACCGAATTGGTCACGCCACTGTTACACGGGCGTGCTTCCAGTCACGCCCGTGACTGCCACGTCAGCCAACCACCAGCGCCCATGATCGCCGCTAGCGCCCATGACCAGACTAACCACCGAAATGGTCACGCCCTCAGTCACGGGCGTGACCTAGGGCGTGACCCATCAAATCGCGTCAGAATCGTGCGCCGAACCTGATCCAAGCCGCAGAATTGATTAAACAATGTCACTCCCCTAGTCACAGGCGTGACTGAGGGCGTGACCGAGGCAGAAAAATTTCTATAAATTGAAATGACCTCCAAGCTTTCCCCATTCAGTTTTTGGAGAGAGAACTAGTGCTACTACTCTATTTTCAGTAATTTTCATGTCATTTTATTCTCTTTCTCTCTCTCTCTCTCTTATTTCAATGCATTTCCTTTTCTAGTTTTCATATGGATGTTGTAATGCCTTTGTAATTTCCTTTCAGTGTATTACTAATGTTTAGTAGGCTTTCCATGCAAATGTAATCTCAGTTGAACTTTTGTTTAATAAAATTTGTATGTTTTTGTTCTCTTAAAATCTTCATCATTTCTCTCTCCTACCCCTCCACCATGAGTAACTAAATCCTCATAGTACTCGATCTTGATGATCTGAGGATGAGTTGATCAAGTTATGATCCTTTAGTCTTCTTTCACTTTCTAAAGTGTTGGGCCTTAGATTTACTCTTAATTAAAATTTAGTGGAGCTATATTATCGATATATAATCCCCACCTTTGCTTTCATTCTTGGCTAGCCGAGAGGCCGATAGTCTGAAGTGAGCACTTAAGAGTAAAGAGAGTTACACACATTTCTCGAGAGAGAATGACGTAAATCTCCTGGATTGGAGTCAAACCCAATAGCGGGGTTCACCACTTAAAGCGAGTTTTAGGTATTCGAATACGGGACGAGAGTTCGGTCGGATTTTCCTAAACTCAGTTGGGCATATCTTCGAGAGAAGCATGTTCAAACTATAGGAACCCCCACGGTCAAGCTACCCTTACTTTATTAAGTTTTAAGTTTGCTTTTGAATTTTGATCAACTTAAGCCGAAGTAAGTCAAGATCGAATGCTATTTCTTAATCATCGTTTAGCCGTACTTTTATCCAGCTTTTATTTCAACTTAGCAGACAAAACCTTCCAAAAAATCATTAAGATAAAATAATAGTAATTCGTTTTAGTATAAGTAATCAACTGTTCTCGGATTTTAATACGACACTTGTGTTCCTATACTACAGTTCGATAGGTATACTTGCCTTCTAGGATTGCTAGTTCGGATTTCATTTCGTGCAAGCGGAATTTTAATCATCAATAGTCCTGTTGGTCCTCTCGGTCTGTCCATCCGTTTGCGGGTGGAAGGCCGTGCTGAACTTCAATTTAGTGCCCAACAGTTCATGGATAAGCCTCCAATCTTTCGATGTGAAATGCCCGTCACGATCGCTGACGATGCTACGAGGGACACCGTGCAGCCTCACAATACTATCGACATAGAGCTTCGCTAGCTTTTCTACAGAATCATCCTTTCGGTTCGGAATAAAATGCGATACCTTCGTCAATCGGTCCACGATAACCCAGATGGCGTCGTTTCCCTGTTGCGATCTCGGCAATCCGTGCACGAAATCCATCGAAATATCTTCAAACTTCCATTCCGGAATCGGCAAGGACTTCAAAAATCCACCGGGACGTTGACATTCCACCTTCACCAACGCGCAAGTGTTACACTTGGCCACGTAGAGGGCAATGTCTTTCTTCATACCCGGCCACAAGAAAAGTTTCTTCATGTCCATGTACATTTTCGTGCTCCCAGGGTGGATCGAGTACTTGGTATGATGAGCCTCGTATATCAACTCCGCCCGTAGAGTACCAACGTTTGGGACGCACAATCTACCATTCTTCCACATAAGGCCATCTTCGAAAGAGAAATCAGCGTTTAACCCGTCAACGGTTTCCGCTTTATAGCATTTCATGCTCTCGTCCAGCTCCAAAGCCTGTCGAACTCGGTCGGCATGGTGGTGTTGAACCTCCGTCTAGTTCAAGCATGCTGAAGTAGACGCTCTTCGATCAACGCAAATGATCTCCATTTCTTCCAGCTCGTGGATTAGACGCTCATCGTGCATCAAAATCCAATTTGCTTGAGTGGGAGCCCGACAACTCAACGCGTCCGCAACTACATTTCCCTTTCCATTAGTATATTTGATGTCGAAGGTGTAGTCCCCAAGGAACTCCATCCACCTCCTTTGACGCATATTCAACTCCCTTTGATCCAGCAGGTACTTGAGGCTCTTGTGGTCGGTAAAGATGTCGATCTTCACGCCATACAAATAATGCCTCCACAGCTTAAGAGCAAATACCACGGCCGCTAGCTCCAAATCATGGACCGGGTAATTCCTCTCATGAACTTTCAGTTGCCGGGAGCCGTAGGCAATTACCTTTCCGAACTGCACTAGGACACAACCCAAACCACTCCCCGAGGCGTCGCTATAAATTTCGTAGCCTTCCGTACCGCATGGTGAGCATAGAATGGGCGCCGTGGTTAGAAGGCTCTTCAGCTCTTCAAAAGCTCGTGCGCACTCGGGCGACCAAACGAACTTATGATCTTTCCTAGTCAGTTTAGTGAGAGGGAGTGCAATCCTCGAGAAGTTTTCCACAAAGCGCCTATAATAGCCGGCAAGTCCTAAGAAACTTCGGACTTCCTCTACGTTTTTCAACAAAGGCCACGCTCGGACCGCTTCTATCTTCGACGGATCAACTGCAATTCCTTCTCCACTAACAACATGACCAAGAAATGCTACTGACGATAGCCAAAACTCGCACTTGGAAAACTTGGCATATAGCTGACTCCTCCTCAAGGTGCTCAGAACTGCGTGCAGATGCCCTACATGCTCCTCTTTCGACTGAGAGTATACCAAAATGTCGTCGGTGAAGACGATCACAAATTGATCCAAATACTCTCGAATCATCCTGTTCATTAAGTCCATGAATACCGACGGTGCATTAGACAGACCGAACGGCATCACCGTGAACTCATAGTGCCCAAAGCTGGTACTAAACGCTGTCTTTGGAATATCACATTCCCTTATTCGCAGTTGGTAATAACCGGACCTTAGGTCCAGTTTGGAGTATACCGTCGACCCAACCAGTTGGTCGAATAGATCATCGATTCTTTGAATCGGATATCGGTTCTTCTCGGTCAACTTGTTTAACTCTCGATAATCAATACATAGACGCAAGCTCCCGTCCTTCTTTTTCACAAAGAGGACCGGTGCACTCCAAGGCGATGAACTTGGACGTACGTAGCCTTGCTCTAGCAGCTCTTGCAATTGGACCTTCAGCTCTGCCAGTTCCTTTGGCGCTATCCGGTACGGTGAGCGGGCCACAGGTTTGGCACCTGGCACCAACTCGATACAGAAATCAATCTCCCGATGAGGCGGAGCCCCAGGGAGTTCGTTAGGAAACACGTCGGCGTACTCCGCTACAATTGGGACATCACAAAACCTGGGCTTTGGCTCCGAAGCCTCCAACAAAGTGAAGAACAACTCGGCGCCTTTTCTCACCGCCTTAACCACTTGGAGAGCAGACATCCGCGTCTTGCTCTCTCCTCGCATACCGGCGAATATGGTTTCTACTTCGGTGTTCTTTCCCAGAGTGATCTCCTTTGAATTGCAATCTATGCATGCTCGCTACTCCGAGAGCCAGTCCATGTCGAAGATCACATCGAATTCAGCTAACGGTAATAACGATGCTTCCAAATTGAAATCCTGATTTCCGATCCGCACCTTCACACAGCTCTTCCTATCCGCACTCATGCGAGATCCATTGGGTAGAACTACTTCCAATCTATCCTCTACGAAGGTAAACGGCACTCTGATTCGCACCACGAAGTCCTCGGACAGAAAAGAGTGCGATGCACCCGTATCAAATAGAGCTCTCGCCGGATAGTTGAAAATAAGGACAAAGCCTAATTGCACACGAATAAAACATACGGTTGCACGACGGTAAAATCACAAATAGCTATTTAAAAGCTAACTTTTAATCCATACCTGTGACGACATCAGGTTGTCATATAGCTTCTTGCTGGCCAAGCGAATAGACTCTCGGCTGAGTCGGAATAATGTGCTGGGAAGCCGAAGATTCCGCAGCTTTACCCTTTTCCGCAGCACGAGCATGGTCCAACGCTCGGTTCTCTACCTTCGGGGGACCACTTCGACACACCGCGGCCTTGTGTCCCACCTTCCCGCAGGTGAAACACGTGATAGGACCCCGCACAGTCGTTGCTCCCGAAACATTTGAGCGAGAATGCTCTGCCGGTTTGAACTTCCTTTTGTTCTTTCTGAACTCTGACTTGGACTGAGAGGCCGGCGCATGAAACTCAGGTTTCTTTGCCACGGTTTTCGCTTGTACTCTCTTCATGTCCAACTCTAGGGATCTGGCAGTTTGGACCATCACCTGGAAACCTAACATCATTGGGCCTGCAAGGAGCAGCCTCAACTCATCCCGAAGACCTTCATAGAACTTGTTCGTCTTTGTCTCTTCATCTTCCATCATAGGCCCCGCATAACGACCCAGTTTAGTGAACTCGTGCAAGTACTCATCCACCGAGCTGTCGCCTTGAGTTAACTTCAGAAACTGGTTCTGCAATGCAATGCGTTGGGCAGAAGGAATATACCTTTGAAGAAATGACTTTGAGAACTCCGCTAACGTGATCTCGGTAATCTCCTTGCCTCCAAACCTGTGCACTTCCTGTTCGGCCCACCAACGCTCTGCCTCTCCGTTAAGGAGGAAGGTGGCTAAAGTGACCATCATAACTTATTCTGTTGTTGTCGCCCTTAGAATTTTCCTAACCGTTGACAGCCAGTCCTCCACCTCCGTTGGAGATCCGGTCCCCGAGAAAGTTGGAGGGTGGAAGCTTAGAAAGTGTTGTAGCTGTTGATCACGCGCTCGCGCAACAACTACACGCTCTACAGGACGCTCCACCCTTTGCACCACTGCAGGTTCCACTGCAGCCACTGGCACAGGGGTCTCAACCCTCGGTTCCACTGCAGGTTCCACTGCAGGTTCGATCGCCGGGGCCGCATCTGTATTAGGCGTAGCAGGCTGTGCAAGCCTTTGCGGTTGAGCATTGATCATCGCGAAGACAGCTTCTGCGATTAACCTGATCATCTCCGCAGGAGGAGTGGTCATGGCACTTCAGCCGACCCACTACTTTCAGCAGTGTTACGGGGTTAAGACGCCCCCGCACCACTCCTAGTCACCTATAATCGTGTAAGACACAATTTAGTGACTGAAAACATAGCAAACAACAATCATAGAACGCTCAGGTTCCGCAAACAAATATGTTTTTCCCATTCCTAAGTGGACATTCTTATTAGTTTTTGTCGTCTTAGGTGAATGCGCATCCTGTGCACACCACCCCTTAAAAGGAATTCATCCCGAATTCGCTAAACTATGGATCGATGCCTTAAGTCTGATACCAAATTGTAACACCCTGCCAGTACGAATAGTATAACAGTAGGTCCGGCCGGGACCCCACGCTATACAAACCACGCTAGCTAGGAGTTAAAAGGTGATAAACAGAAAGAAACTACAACAGAGTATACTAAACACTAGCGGAAGCATAAAGATTTAACATTCCAATTAGAATTGTCCACTATCATAGGAATGAAACCATGAAATAGAGTTATGGACTTAAGGCCTTACATTTAACAAATATATTAAAACTCCAAAACATACATCGGCACGCAGACCGGCAATACATGAGAAAGCTAAAAAGGGAGGTTGGCCTTCAAGGGCCAACTCAGCAAAAGGGCCACCGCCCGCTATTTCCCACTAGGCTCACCTGCACCTGCATAAGAACATTCCACCAAGAGGTGGCAAACAAAGTAACGGTCAGCACAACTGACCAAATTATAACGACCCCACCCCTTTTCCGGGGTGGCGGAGCTTCTACCCTGCAAGCAATCCATACTAGCACAAGTACTAATATAAAGAATGTGCAACTACACAAGGTGAGGTTTCAAGCACATTCAATCTTTTAGGTTGAGCATCAAAAAGGAGGGAACCTAGGTATGCACATGATGTTGGTTGGGTTCACCCAAAGGTTCCCCACAACCGCCTAAACAACCGCATGAGGCTAACAACATCAATTCCACCAAACACTCCACCGTAAGGGCCATCGCCTTAGGTGGGAAAAAGAGCTTTTGGTCGGTCTAGGAAAATCACCTTCCACAACCTCTCCCATGATCACACGGCTTACATGAGGTAGGGACCTCTTACCGATCTGCATCGAAACGGGTTCGGTTTAGCTTTGCCCGTTCTCTAATCATCGCGATCTATAGCACGACGCGGGTACAGCTTCACCTCGGCCCGTAAGAGTTTAGCACTTTCACGTGCTACACAAAATATAAGCTACGCACCTAACCCCTTCGCAAGGATCTAGGCTTCACAAATATTCAACAAAGGAGGTACAAAACACTCCGCATCAATTTCGTGGTGAAGGTTTGCCATCATCCAATCTCAAGCATGGGGCTTTCGTTAGGATCTTCACAAGACGCCTACAATTTAAATCCCGCAATACTAAAGATGATTTCACGGAGTCATTCTCCGGCACGCATTTTAGGCTTAACCTAAATGCAACGTCGCAAATCAAGCATCACCGATTCGGGCTCACGACCACGAATAGGCTTCACACACAATGCCTAAATCCGCACGACCACCGGATTTTCTACATGCAATATGCCGGGGAGGGACACAATCGACCCGGAGTTCCGAAGAACTTGAGGAAAATCCTACACTTTACCCATTTGGTGAAAGGGATTCCTCATGCAAGCATAGAGAAATGAAGGAGAGGACAAATGACAAGTCCATAGAATCGAGAGGAAGAATCATTACCCTAGGAGCGTTCTTCTTCGCCATGGATCCGAGATTCTAGACGGAGGGAAACGACCGCACCGGGCTGCACTCTTCAGATCTGGAAACGGCTCGCGAAACGGAGCTCCGGAGCTCCGTCAATGGCGGGATCTCTCCTTCTTCTTCCTTACCTCCTTCTTCTTCCTCTAGCCTAGGAGAGAGAAACACCTCAAAAGAATGAGGATTAATCTCCTCTCACAAGCCCTAAGACCCTCCAGCATTTAATCCTAGCCATTGGATCGGATTCCAAAAGATTTGGACGGCCGGATCGTCTTCTCCGCTCAAAATCGCGGAGCAGAATAAACAGGGCGCACGATCACTGGTCGTGCGCGAAGAGGAGAATGGTCGTGCGATAAGCCGAGACAGAACTCCGATTCCTTGCGAATGTACGCACGATCATTGGCGCACGATCATTGGTCGTGCGCGAAGAGGACAATGGTCGTGCGCAGAGAACTGTTGTGGAATTTTTAGCCTATCCCGAGCGCAGCACTACCACTCCGCCTACTTCGCTGAACTAAGAATTTTGGGGTGTTACACGCGGGGTGGCCCAGGGTTTGTGGACTTCTTTTCTTCGGATCGAGGTTTGCTCTGATACCACTTGTAAGACCCTTTTTTTTAACCCGGGGTCTTAGGCCCAGAACCGCCGCTTTGCAGTGACCCCTTCACTCGGGAAGGTCACCACTACAAAACACTGATCCTGTCGGCCAAATCGATCACAAAGAAAAGTGCATAAAAGAAGACAAGTCCACAGAATCAACATGAAAAATAAAACCATAAAGGCAAATGTCCACAGATATAACTGAATAAAAAGATAACAAATGTTACAATAATAACGGGCTCACGCCCTGTACATCATATCCTCACTACAAGATCACTCACGGAAGCTAACTCCTAATCACTCACTGATCTTGAATCATGTGCTTCTCTACTGCACCGGTCTGCCTCCGTATTCATCGGCCTCTGGTGTTGCTGCCTCTCCTCGATCCCCTAAAATGATATGGTCCACCGACCGTTAGTCAAAAATACTAAGCCTTATGTTCCCCACCCCACCCCCAATGGCTCCTAGGCACTGTGCGGGAGGATGAAGCGGAGGACACCAAGGGTTATAACAAAGTGCAGGTGATAGTGGTACAAGAAATGTCTCTACACTACACATGTGTATATATATAACTGAAGCGGTAAAGGGGCATAGTCAGAGCAGGTAAAGAATAAGTAAAGTGCAGTAAGTAAAGACAATAGTAATAGAAAAGTAACCATTGATTTATAGTAATGCCCATACAACCTATACACCAAGGGGTCGTTTAGCAAGGCCTATCGTATAAGAAGTCCCATAACCGACTTATACGATAGGTGTAGGGGTTGAAATGCAATGTTTATGCTATGACATGCAAGGGATGCTGTTATGCTATGTTCATACAAGTGCAACTCACCCACTTCGACTCTATGCGCATAGACCTTTAGTTCCCCCTTTTTGGAGCGAGCTAGACTCCCAGGATACTCCCGTAGTGGCAAACGGAAGCGGTGTATTGGGCCTCGACCACCTCTAGGTTGGTATTCACACTACCTAACCTAGACCTATCGTACGCCTCAGTGCAAAACCGCGGAGCATCTGCGTACTCTTACTGGCTGGACCACCACACTTTCAAGGCTAAGTGCAAATTCCACACTTGCCGAGTCAACGTATTGACGTCGGTGTGAACGATCATCCAATACCGAAGACCCACCACCTTCGTGCACATGCAACATGTTCTACTATCTATCTTCGAGCCATAAGCTCCCCGGGCTAACTCGCCCGTAATAACCTACTGAGTCACAAGATTACTAGACTAACTAGTCTGCTGCTACAACCACCGAGCCTACCGCTCGTACAACCAAACCGACTAACCTCCCGTAACTACTGGGTGTGCGTGTGTGCGTTATTGAGTTAATCTTGTATAACAACTTCTTACTCCTACGACTTTTGGTTAATCTTGCACTTCCCGAGGATTACCCTATAAGGGGCTCTCTACGGTACTAGGAACTGTAAGGGGATGACACCCCAAAGTTCCCTTTCTCAAGACACTTAGTGTTGTTGGTATCTACCCATAAGAACACCCTCTTTCATATTACACTTGAATTACCCCTAAGCATTTTATGACAGGCTAAGGGAAAGATGATCTTTCGTCAATCCCGAGCACCACTTTACCCTTAACTCACCAAGCACACTGATGAGTCCCAATTATATACATATTTTTGGACTCATTCGGGCCGATTGTCTAATCTTTGCACTACACTTTAGGCATGTTTTCATTCATATTTGATATTCCATGCTATGTGCACTTTTAGGCCCGTTTCGGTGTATTTTTATGTTTATCTTACTTATGCTTTATTTTGCAATTTAATTTCTATATTTGAGAATGTGTGGAATGCCCATTTGCGTGGCCCGATGATCTTTCATGTTGATACAGGGGTCGTGCGAGTGTTCTGGGGCGCTAAAACTGCATAGGAACACTGCGCACGAGCACTGGACATTAGTGCGCACGACCACTGGTCGTGCGCCACTGATCGTGCATTAATTCTCACTTAAAATGGGTCTGTCCGGCACTGCGCACGACCATTGGATATAGTGCGCACGACCACTGGTCGTGCGCCACTGATCGTGCGCTATTTTGCAGTTCATGATTATGCTACAGGTTCTTCGCGCACTATCACAGGCATTCCTTCACGCACGGTCACTGGTCGTGCACCACTGACCGTGCGCGCTCAAAATTCTGCTTTCTATAAATACGCATTTTCACGAATCCTTTCACCCTAATCCACATTTTAGGTCTTTTTCAGCGCCGTTTTCAGGGGCTCTTCGTTCTCCTTCACCCTCCATCATCCAAGATCCTTCAAGGAGAGGATTCTAGCCCAAAGATCATCAATACCAAGCAAGGAGATCGTGTATCGGAGTAGATCGGGTCGTGAGACGAAGAATACGGGTCATTGGGAGGAAGTGACAGCCCTCCTCTACCCCGGACGCAGTTGTGGACCGAGTTTGGACGTGGATTGACAACCCAGCGATTCCTACCGTGAATCCCAACAAGGCTTCGAACGTGGTTGATTCCTTTACTCATTTTCCTCTTGATTTGTTATTTAGGGTAGGATTTCTCTATCTTTTGATGATGAGCACTATAAACCATGTGTGTAATGTTATTTCATTTATATGAAATCATCTCGTTTATAAGTGTGTATGAGGTGTGATTTAGTGGAGATTGTGGTGTGAGTGTTGGTGTGCCGCACTAGCAATTGCTAGTGGCGTGCTTGTTGACGAGGTGCTTGCGACCCTCATTTCGCCGGTGTGACCCACTCCATCCGCAAGCCTACTCTTCCTTCCGCCTCGCGAAGAGTGGCATAGCGCCCCGTGTAATCCATTCGCCTTACGAAGCAGTGCACTCAAGGCCTGCATAGTTCGATTCCGCACTTATTCACCTCATCCGCTAGCCTACTCGCCCATCCGCCTAGTGATGCAGCGCGCTCAAGGCCTGCCTAGTTTCCATCCCGCCAAGCGAAGCATTGCATAGCGGCATTGCATAGGAGTAGTTGTAGCTTTCACTTTATTTTCCACAATCCAAACCAAGCCTCCCGCAATCCATCCGACCTAAAGGACTTCGATCTCAAGTCCTTCCTCAATAGTAAACTCCACCTTACTGTGTTCCTTCCGAGATCGATACTCGGGGATTTACTCCTCGTTTTATATTACTTGAACGATCGGTACACTGCCGTTTCGTGCCGTAGTCGAGCTACCGCCTATAGCGGTGTGCGAGATTTGCGCATCAAGTATTTTGCGCCGTTGCCGGGGATCGCAGTCGTGTGAGTTTCTGGAGAGGGAGACGAGAGTTAGAAGTTCTTCCATTATGTATAGTCCTCTCATTATTTTGTTTGCTTTTTATTTAATTTTTGCTTTTCTTATTTTTATTATTTCCCACTTTCCTGTTTAATTTTTTTAGGCAAGTTGTTCCGAAGTAGTTTTAGTTGATTGTGTAGATTTTCTTGCAAAGAATTCAATTTTTGTTATATCTGCATCCTTCAAAAAAAATGTATTCCGGGACTGAACCTAGCATTTATGACAAGATGAGCGCTTATATCGATCAAATGAGGGAATTAAATGCTACGTATCGTAAGGGTTTTTTTTGTTTAATTTGTAAAAGTGAAAATCATATTTTGAAGGACTGCCCCAGTTTTTTACCTATTCCAACTCCCGACTGCAGTCCTTCACATCCTGATGACAAATTCCCTATCGCTCAGTCTTTACCCGTGGAGGGAATCGAGCCCTCAACCCCCGAGCTTATTTCTTGCATGGACTCTTCGCTCCCTGTATATGGCTTTACTACTAGTGATGACGATGATTCATTTGATGGCCAACAAGATGAGATTTGGGAGCTCCATGATGAACCAGAGTGGGATGAGGAGAGTGTTCTCTCTAGTGGGGAGGTGCTTGCAGATATTTTTGCGGAGGAACCTGATATTTTACTTTCTGATTCTGATGTTCCTCCAGTTTCTTTGCATGCTTTTTCTACACCTTTTTCTTATGATCCTGTCGAAGATTATTTGCAGAGTGATGTTTTGGACCTCCAAGCTGAACCGAAGTGGGATGACGAGGATGACCTTTCTGATGAGGAGTTGTGCACCTCTTCATTGGTGAAGGAGATCTGCCGCACCACTGATTCCTTCGAGTTCTCAGATGCACCTCGTTTTGATTCTTATGACACCGACAGTGATCAGGCTTGGGAACCTGCCAGGAGTGACACCGGGGCCACTCCTCCTTTATTTGAACCTTTTACTTCTTCATCTATTTTATTTCCTAATCATCCCTCTTTTAATGCTAATATTGATAAATTCATCCTTCCTGCTTTATCGCCTACTTTATTGTCTGATATTTCATTTACCCCTCTGCAGGTGCATGAATATCTAGGCCCATTTTTGGGCAATTCTGTGTGGCAGTCTTGGAAGGAAAAGCAAACGGCAATGATGAAATCCATCGCCTATTCCACCTCATCATCATTGCCTGCATTTTCCTTGAAAGACTGGGTGCAGGGTGGTAAACGCTACTTCATCCATGACCGCAGATTGGAGGAGAGGAAGAGGATGAAGAAAGATGAAATATGGAGATGGAAAGCTCCTGATCCTCTTGACTGCTGCTGTTGGGTCTTCGGGCCCATCTCTTTTATTTTCAGTTACCACTTTAAATCAACGTACAGTTGATCTTTTTGGCATGCTTGTAATAATTAGGATATTTTAGTTTTCTCTTTTATGTTTAGACAATATTACTAACTGCTTAATACAGTTATTAAGTCCAGCTTAAGGAAGGTAAACAAAAGCGCTGCTGGGAGACAACCCAAGTTTTTGTTGCTAACCCGTTAATAGTTTAGTTTTATATAATTTTTGCTTGGAGCCTCTTTGCCTGCAGGTGTGCGGCAATTTCTTTGGTGGCGGACTCTTGGAGAGAAATTTTCAGAATTTAACGCCAATTCTTCCGGTATGCTCACTTCTGAGCATGGGGTACACTATCCCTTTTCTCCTTAGTTTAATGCTTAAAGAATCATATTTTAGATTATGCTTTCATGTTGTCTGGGGGAGAGTGAGAACCATGCATGTGCACGCACACACACATTCTGGTAGTGTTATTATTTTAGCTTTCAGTTTATTTAGTTTATCAATTTTTATGTGGCACACACACACCGCACCCACTATGCATGCACTTACTTGCGAGTGCTACCGTGCCAAATTTCCTTTCGGAATGGAGTCGGGAAGTCAATTGTGTTAGCTAGGAATTGTGGTTTGGAGTACGATGTCGACTCCAGTAGTGTTCTAATCGAATACTCATATTTTGCATAGAATTTTGCGTAGAAGCTATTTCTATTTTCATGCTTTGTATCTTTATTCTTATCTAATCTAGTAATTAGAGTTTTATTTGACTCAAAGCATGAACCTGTGCCGATCTACCGGTAGTGTAGGTGAGTTGGTATCGAACGCTAGATTCGTATTTCTTGAGTCGGGAGAAAGAGTTATCTTTCTCGGTGGCTAAGAACTTGCCCCTAGCGACTCTCGAAACATAGGCACCGGGTAGTTCTAATGCATTAGCATGATGTAGGTCATTCTTTCGACCGTTTGAGCCTTGAGCCAAAAACCAGAAATTTACCCTTGCTAACCAATTTTGAGCCTATCCCACCTTTTCTATTTAGCTCCACCGCTCTCGCTTTAGCCAAGATCACCAAACCTGTATACGCACATGTTTTGAGCTTTATAGTATAACTAATTATTGTGACGTGGTGTTATTGGCTAAGTTAAAGAAAAAAAAAGTAAAGAAAAAAAGAGGGTATTAGTGAGCTAAAAATTGAAAAGATTAGCGCTCCAAAAGAAAAAAAATTTCGAGTTCTTTACATTCTAATTCAGAAGTTCTGAATTGTTTGATAGGAATTACTTTATGTTGGGTGTTGGCGATGAACACATCAGCTTTATGTGTTGCCGGGGTTTTACAAATTGTATTGCTCAAATGTGTTAGGTGCGTTAGCCTCCGAGTTTATCATTGTATATCCTACCGCAACCTAAGCCACATATTTACCCGAAAGCCCTATTGACTAGTGTGTAGTTTTACCTAATGTTGTGGAGAGAGTGCGAAAGTGCAAGCTTATGGCTCCCGACACCGATGGATTTCGGTGGAGTTAGTTCTGTATCCCGTATTTGTCGAAATACTCGTCTGAGCGCGTCTCTACATCCTCCCTACACGTGACTGGCAGATCTCACTTGGTTCAGCTTTTGAGTAAACTAATCTCTTATTTACTATTTTAGATATTTGTAAATTACTTTGCATAGTAGAAATTTCTTCTACGAAAATTTTATGTACGTGATTATTTGATTTCGCATATTACTCCTAGCCACAATCACCTTTCTAACCCTTGTTTTTCCCGTCCGCCGAGAGTTATTTGCTCGGGATGCGCAAATAGGTAAGTCTGGGGGTGTGATGAGTCCCAATTATATACATATTTTTGGACTCATTCAGGCCGATTATCTAGTCTTTGCACTACACTTTAGGCATGTTTTCATTCATATTTGACATTCCATGCTATGTGCACTTTTAGGCTCGTTTCGGTGTATTTTTATGTTTATCTTACTTATGCTTTATGTTGCAATTTAATTTCTATATTTGAGAATGTGTGGAATGCCCATTTGCGTGGCCCGATGATCTTTCATGTTGATACATGGGTTGTGCGAGTGTTCCGGGGCGCAAAAACTGCATAGGAACACTGCGCACGAGCATTGAACATTAGTGCGCACGACCACTGGTCGTGCGCCACTGATCGTGCATTAATACTCACTTAAAATGGGTCTGTCCGGCACTGCGCACGACCACTGGATATAGTGCGCACGACCACTGGTCGTGCGCCACTGATCGTGCGCTATTTTGCAGTTCAGGATTATGCAATAGGTTCTTCGCGCACTATTACAGACATTCCTTCACGCACGGTCACTGGTCGTACGCCACTGACCGTGCATGCTCAAAATTCTGCTTTCTATAAATACGCGTTTTCACGAATCCTTTCGCCCTAATCTGCATTTTAGGTCTTTTTCAGCGCCGTTTTCAGGGGCTCTTCGTTCTCCTTCACCCTCCATCATCCAAGAGCCTTTAAGGAGAGGATTCTAGCCCAAAGATCATCAATACCA
Organism: Dactylorhiza incarnata; assembly: GCA_033032865.1. Lineage (NCBI taxonomy): Eukaryota > Viridiplantae > Streptophyta > Magnoliopsida > Asparagales > Orchidaceae > Dactylorhiza > Dactylorhiza incarnata. Next base: position 11,361,192 of record JAWHQI010000035.1, read on the forward strand.
AGCAAGGAGATCGTGTATCGGAGTAGATCGGGTCGTGAGACGAAGAAGACGGGTCATTGGGAGGAAGTGACAGCCCTCCTCTACCCCGGACGCAGTTGTGGACCGAGTTTGGACGTGGATTGACAACACAGCGATTCCTACCGTGAATCCCAACAAGGCTTCGGACGTGGTTGATTCCTTTACTCATTTTCCTCTTGATTTGTTATTTAAGGTAGTATTTCTCTATCTTTTGATGATGAGCACTATAAACCATGTGTGTAATGTTATTTCATTTATATGAAATCATCTTGTTTATAAGTGTGTATGAGGTGTGATTTAGTGGAGATTGTGGTGTGAGTGTTGGTGTGCCGCACTAGCAATTGCTAGTGGCGTGCTTGTTGACGAGTTGCTTGTGACCCTCATTCCGCCGTTGTGACCCACTCCATCCGCAAGCCTACTCTTCCTTCCGCCTAGCGAAGCGTGGCATAGCGGCCCGTGTAATCCATTCGCCTTACGAAGCAGTGCGCTCAAGGCCTGCATAGTTCGATTCCGCACTTATTCACCTCATCCGCTAGCCTACTCGCCCTTCCGCCTAGTGAAGCAGCGCGCTCAAGGCCTTCCTAGTTTCCATCCCGCTAAGCAAAGCATTGCATAGCGGCATTGCATAGGAGTAGTTGTAGCTTTCACTTTATTTTCCACAATCCAAACCAAGCCTCCAGCAATCCATCCGACCTAAAGGACTTCGATCTCAAGTCATTCCTCAATAATAAACTCCACCTTACTGTGTTCCTTCCGAGATCGGTACTCGGGGATTTACTCCTCATTTTAGATTACTTGAACGATCGGTACACTGCCGTTTCGTGCCGCAGTCGAGCTACCGCCTATAGCGGTGTGCGAGTATTGCGCATCACACACTCTCATCACCTAAACCCCTTTCTGGTGACCTAAATCTCTTTATCCTGACCATGTACACCAACTACATGCCATTCCCACTTAGGCCACTAGTTACCCAAGTTCCACAGTTTTACTAAACGCAGACCAAACTAACTATATGACGCTCACAACTAGAGGTGTTGAAATTGTTGAAGTGGAAGTGAAGGTGGCTTTTGGACCTGGGCGGTCTGACGTGACCTCACGACCTGGCGGTCTGCATCTGCGGTCTGGCTGATCTTAGCCTAGCTGCGGTCTCCCAGGTTGACCGCTGGTCTTGTCCAAAGTCTGTTGAAGGTGGAGCCGCGCGGTCTATGCGTGACCGCGTGGCGTGCTGTTCTCTTCAAGGCTGTGACAGTCTGGTGTGACCGCACAGTTTGATCCAGGTTCTCTCCGTAATGCGGTCTGGTAGCTGACCGGGCTTTCTGGGGGTATTCGCGGACTAAGGGTCTTAGTCGCGCGGTCTCAGCTCACGGTCTCAGGAGGAGACTGGTATGCGAGCTGGTTGCTGTTCGCAGTCTCAGGAGGAGATCGGCATGCGGACAGGAGTTTGTGATCTGATGGTGAACTGACTGTGTTCGCGGTCTCGTGCGAACACAGGTGGTGAATAGCTTCGGGCGGTCTGGCGAGCTCTTTGTGGAGTCGCGGTCTGCTGTGAGAGTGGCGGTCTCTCATGGCGACATTGAAGCTGGCGGGTTCACCAAAAATGAAGCAGATGTAATGTTGCTGATCGGGCAGTGTGACTGGTCAGGTCGCGCGGTCTGGAGGGTGGTGATCATATCTCATAGGGTGGTGACTGGATCAGGTCTCACGCCTATAAATAGGAGCCACTGTTGCAGCAAACTGAGAGACACACCAAGTGTAAGCTGAGTTCGCTCTTGTTCTTGCGGTCTGTTTATTTCTGACCGGGCGGTCTCTGATTGAACTTTTATTGTGCAGCTTCTGCGGATAGTGTGGGCAGCAGCGATCACCTCTTCCTCTGAAAGTGTTCGGGCGGTCTGCGGCTTGGAGTTGTGGTGCTGGAGTTCGGGAGAATCAGGAGGTCGAAAGAAGGGAGCGGTCTGTGCAGCGGTCTAGTGGTGTTCTGTGGTCGGCAGAGAGTTGCGTTCGTGCAACTGGCAGATATTGCAGGGGAGTTTGCGCGGTTTGGGCGGTCTCCAGTTATCCTCAGTTTTTTGTATTTCTCTTTGGAGTTTTGTGCTGACGAAATCATGTCTCGTCAAGCATGTCTTGCCCTGTAATTGAAGTTTGCTATCAATAAAGATCGTTTGTTTGCCTAAGATTGTTTCTGGTTGTTTTGGCTTGTATCTCTAGTTGTTATTCCTGCTTGCTCTCACAAGGTCCGAGAAATTTTCACATGGTATCAGAGCTAGGTTAGAGTGGATAGAGCAGTGAATAACTTAGAGTAGCCATCGTCTTTGTGACGAAGGAACCAGAGGAAGAACAATGGAAGGTGGATTTGTAAGAGGTCTTGGGATTGAGATGCTTACATCGACTAACTTTAAGAAGTGGAAGTCATGTATGTAGAGCTATCTTCTAGGGGAGGACCTCTGGGAGGTTGTTGGAGGAGATGCGACAGAAGAGGTGAAGGCAACAGAAGCGGGTGACAATGGTCCGGCCGTGAGGGCGTGGAGAAAGACCAATGCTAAGGCCGAGTTCACTTTGAAGCGTGCCATTTCACCTGATCTATTTGATCACATCTTAGGGTGTGGATCAGCTGCCGAGATCTGGAGAGCCCTGGATGGGCTGTTTAACAAGAAGAATGTAGCGAGGCTGCAGTTCTTGGAGAATGAGCTGGCAAGGTCGGCTCAGGGCGATCTTTCTATCTCCACTTTCTTTCTGAAGATGAAGAACCTCTGCGCTGAGATATCAGCACTGGATCCTGATGAGCCAACTTCTGAGGCGAAGCTGAAGAGGCACATCATCCGCGGCTTGCGGAAGGAATATGTGGCCTTTGTGATGTCGGTGCAGGGTTGGGCTAATCAGCCATCTCTGATAGAGCTGGAGAATCTCCTAGCGTCGCAGGAAAGTCTGGCAAGGCAGATGGCGGGGGTGTCCGTGTCTGGGGGAGATGGCGAGGTTCTCTTCTCAGGGAAGAAGAAGAAGTGGGATAAGAAGAAGAAGACCGTTGGAGGCTATGGGCCTTCAACTTCTGGACAGCAGGAGAGGGGCTATCCTCCTAAGACTGAGGAGAAGAAGAAGAAGGAAGGTTTCAAATGCTACAAGTGCGGGAAGGTTGGGCTCTTCAAGAAGGACTGCAGGCTGAATACTCAGCCAGGGCATGCTGCTGAGAAGGAGGAAGCTGAGGCCAGGCACATTCAAGGAGGTTGGGGAGGAGCCTTCTCGGCTTCTGTTGGAGCTTCTTCTCCTATCAACTATCAGGAGGACTGGATCGTGGACTCGGGGTGTGGTCATCACCTCACCGGGGATGGGTCAAAGCTTTCTTCAGCGGAGCCCTACACAGGTAACAATGCTATTATTACTGCAGATAATACTGTGCATGCAGTCGAGAAGGTGGGGGTTGTTTCCTTGGGCAGTGATAGAGGGCCATTAACCTTGAAGAGTGTCTATCATGTGCCCGATATGAGGAAAAACCTCTTCTCCGTGACCAACGCTGTTGACGCTAGGTATCACGTTCTGTTCGGCCCAACAGAAGTGAAATTTCTACGTAATGTAGAAGCCGTGAAGGCCGAGGTCGTCCATGTCGGGAGGAGAGCGAAAGACTTGTTCGTTTTATCAACAAGTTCTTATGTCGACAAGATGAAGACGAATGATGGTGCCGTGATATGGCATGAGAGGTTGGGGCACGTAGGGATGGATAAGCTGAAAGCTATAGCGGTGAGAGGTCTGGTCAAGGGCCTGCCAAATCTATCTTCCTACGGTGAAGGTCATGTTTGCGAGGGATGTCAGTTCGACAAGTCTCATCGACTGCCGTTTGATAAGTCGCAGACAAGGTGTAGTGTGCCGTTGGAGTGCATCCACGGAGACTTGATGGGACCAACTGCTACCCCAAGCCTCGGAGGCAGCAGGTATATGCTGGTGTTGATCGATGATTACACCAGATATGTCTGGGTTTATTTTCTGAAGGAGAAGGCGAAGGCGTTTGACAAGTTTGTGGAGTTCAAGGAGCTCGTGGAGGGTCGGTTGAATCTGCGGATCAAGAAGCTGAGGACGGACAACGGAGGGGAGTTCACCTCTGCTGAGTTCTCCAGTTTTTGCAGGAAGGTAGGCATCCGGAGGGAGCTCACTTGTGCTCATACTCCACAACAGAACGGAGTTGCAAAGCGGAAGATCCGTCATCTGACGGAAACCTGCAAGTGTTGGCTGCATGCCAAGAGTATCCCAAAGTCCTTCTGGGCTGAGGGAATGTCGGGTGCTGCCTACGTCATCAATAGGATGCCTCTGAGCCCCATCAACATGTTGACCCCACATGAGATGATGTTCAAGGAGAAGCCAAGCGTGGCACACCTTCGGTTGTTTGGATCCACCAGCTACGTGCATGTTCCAGATGCTCTTCAGACGAAGCTAGGTGCGAAAGCAAGGAAGCTAGTCTTCATGGGATACGATGAGCGGAAGAAAGGATGGAAGAGCATGGACCCGGAGACGCGGAGATTTGTGGTATCTCGCGACGTCGTGTTCGATGAGGTGACATATTACAAGGGGTCTTCTGATGTGGAGCTACCAGAAAGCAGGATGGAAATGCCAGAGAAAGCTGTGGAGAATCTTCAGGTGGAGCTACCTGTGTCACCAGGTGGTCCATCAGGTTCTAGCTCTAAGACGGAGGTTTCTGGTTCAAGGAGCAGGGGGAGCGGTGGTCCTAGCACGTCTGGAAGGGGAGCTAGAGAAGAAGCAGCTTGAGACAATGCGGTTCAGGGGAATGAGCTGAGGAGGTCGAAGAGAGCGATCACCGTCCCTGATCGCTATACAGGAGGAAACGCAGTGAGCTTTGTCTCATGTTTCTTTGCTGGTCCCTTGGATGAGAGGGAGCCATCGAGCTTTGAGAAGGCCAGAGGCGTGAAGGAGTGGGATATTGCGATGCAAGAGGAGATGGAAGCTCTCGAGAAAAATGAGACCCGGTCTCTAGTGCCCAAGCCAAAGGGCACCACTCCGGTGACATGCAAGTGGGTCTACAAGCTCAAGAAGAAGGCTGACGGCAGTATCGAGCGGTACAAGGCTCGCCTTGTGGCTCGGGGGTACTCGCAGCAATACGGTGAGGACTATGAGGAGACATTCAGTCCGGTGGCAAAAATGACTTCAGTTCGGTTTATCATTGCCTTGGCAGCATTCAATGGATGGAAGATTTGGCAGCTCGACGTCAAGAACGCCTTCTTGTACGGCGAGATCGACAAGGATATCTTCATGGTCCAGCCGCCAGGCTTTCTGTCTAAGGATTTTCCGGAGCATGTCTGCAAGCTGAAGAAGGCCCTGTATGGGTTGAAGCAAGCGCCGAGGGCGTGGTATGGGAAGATCGCAGAATATCTCCTATTCTGTGGATTTGTTGCTTCAGACTCAGACTCAAGCTTGTTCGTCAAGAAGAGCGGGGAGCTTCAAGTCATCGTGCTGCTTTACGTCGACGATATGATCGTGACCGGGAACTCAAAGGAGGAAGTAGCACAGCTACGGGCCGAGTTGTCTATCAGGTTCGAGATGAAGGACTTAGGTGAGCTTCACCATTTCCTTGGACTCGAGGTGCAGAGGAAGGAAAGTGGAGTGCTGGTGTCCCAGGCTGGATATGCGGAGCGAATCGTGGAGCGATTCGGCATGAAGGAAGGGAAGTGCATCTCTACACCTCTGGAGAAGGCTATGAAGCTTCGGAAGGATGAGGGGAGGATTATGCAAGATCCGTTGGTGTTCCGAGCTCTGGTTGGGAGCTTGATCTATCTGACGATCACGAGGCCGGATATTGCATATGCAGTAGGCAGAGTGAGTCGGTATATGGCGGAGCCACGGGTACCTCATCTGCTAGAAGCCAAGAACATTCTGAAGTATGTCAAGGCGACCTCGGACATGGGTCTCCTATATAGGAGGGATGCGGGCTTCGAAGTGCATGGATACATGGATGCTGATTACGGGGGAGATTCGGATGATCAGAAGTCGACATCTGGATTCGTCTTCATGGCGGGCCCTACGGCTATATCATGGTAAAGCAAGAAGCAGGATTCCGTATCGGTCTCCACCACGGAAGCGGAATACAAGGCTTCGACCTTGGCAGCTCAGGAAGCCATCTGGCTTAGGAGGTTGGTGGGAGACGTCCACAAGGAGGTTCGGGAGCCGACTTTGCTACGCGGTGACAACGAGAGTGCTCTCAAACTGGTAACCAATCCAGTTTGTCACGCGAGGACCAAGCATATCGAGATCGAGCACCACTTCATACGGGAGAAGGTGCTGGAGGGATCTCTCTCGGTTGGGCATGTGCGGAGTGCGGACAATGTCGCAGACATATTCACAACGGCACTGGAAAAGGGGTCATTCACACGGCTAAGGGAGCTACTTGGGCTAGTTTCCACTTCCCACATCAAGGGGGAGTGTTGAAATTGTTGAAGTGGAAGTGAAGGTGGCTTTTGGACCTGGGCGGTCTGGGAGGAGGTCGGGCGGTCTGACGTGACCGCACGACCTGGCGGTCTGCATCTGCGGTTTGGCTGATCTTAGCTTAGCTGCGGTCTCCCGGGTTGACCGCTGGTCTTGTCCAAAGTCTGCTGAAGGTGGAGCCGCACGGTCTGTGCGTGACCGCGTGGCGTGCTGTCCTCTTCAAGGTTGTGGCAGTCTGGTGTGACCGCATAGTTTGATCCAGTTTCTCTCCGGAATGTGGTCTGGTAGCTGACCGGGCTTTCTGGGGGTATTCGCGGACTAAGGGTCTTAGTCGCGCGGTCTCAGTTCTCGATCTCAGGAAGAGACTGGTATGCGAGCTGGTTGCTGTTCGCAGTCTCAGAAGGAGATCGGCATGCGGACAGGAGTTCGCGATCTGATGGCGAACTGACTGTGTTCGCGGTCTCGTGCGAACACAGGTGGTGAATAGCTTCAGGCGGTCTGGCGAGCTCTTTGTGGAGTCGCGGTCTGCTGTGAGAGTGGCGGTCTCTCATGGCGACATTGAAGCTGGCGGGTTCACCAAAAATGAAGCAGAAGTAATGTTGCTGATCGCGCAGTGTGACTGGTCAAGTCGCGCGGTCTGGAGGGTGGTGATCCTATCTCATAGGGTGGTGACTGGATCAGGTCTCACGCCTATAAATAGGAGCCACTGTTGCAGCAAACTGAGAGACACACCAAGTGTAAGCTGAGTTCGCTCTTATTCTTGCGGTCTATTTATTTCTGACCGGGCGGTCTCTGATTGAACTTTTATTGTGTAGCTTCTGTGGATAGTGTGGGCAGCAGTGATCACCTCTTCCTCTGAAAGTGTTCGGGCAGTCTGCGGCTTGGAGTTGTGGTGCTGGAGTTTGGGAGAATCAGGAGGTCGAAAGAAGGGAGCGGTCTGTGCAGCGGTCTGGTGGTGTTCTGTGGTCGGCAGAGAGTTGCGGTCTTGCAACTGGCAGAGATCGCAGGGGAGGTCGCGCGGTTTGGGCGGTCTCCATTTATCCTCAGTTTTTTGTATTTCTCTTTGGAGTTTTGTGCTGACGAAATCATGTCTCGTCAAGCATGTCTTGCCCTGTAATTGAAGTTTGCTATCAATAAAGATCGTTTGTTTGCCTAAGATTGTTTCTGGTTGTTTTGGCTTGTATCTCTAGTTGTTATTCCTGCTTGCTCTCACAAGGTCCGAGAAATTTTCACAAGAGGTACTCCAAATATTCATCCAACTGACCCAAGCTATTTACTGGAGGTCTATCATGATGTTATAAGACTAATTCCAGAGAATCATATTTTTCCTTAATTATTTATCATTTATTTTAATTTCTCCAAACATTGCCAAGTATGAAAATGATCATGAAGTGTAAGTAAATATTATGATATGGCTCTCCAAAAATTATGATAAATCTATGATGATCAAATAACATCAGAAACAGCATATCATATTTTTACAGTAAGAATTGTCCTCTAATTTAATTATTTATCATCCATCCAAAATTGTAAATTTATGAAGGAACCACCAAAAAGATCAACACTAAAATTATGGGAAAAATACCAAACTCTTGTATTCATCAGAAAAGGCTACTGACTAAGTTTCAGGATTTAAGGAAATCACTTTCTCACTAAAATAAATACTTTAAGAAAATCTCAAATTAAATGACTTGTGAAGTAGCCTACTGATTTATGTCTTCAAAAATTCTATAAAAATTCACAGAGCTTCCTAATGTTCTGAAAGGTCCTATCACCAATTTGCACAATTTAACAATGAGTTTTGGACCCTTAAATATTTTTCCTATGTTTAAAACAAAACAAGTGCCTTGTGAAAGAAGTACTGATTAAATCATTTAATAAAATTCACAAAAATTACCAGAGGTCTAGAACAGGATTATAAGGGCACAACCAGAGTTTCATCATCATCCAAGACTTTTTAAGCATAGTAATGCTTCTTATAAGAAGTTTCCCTAAAGGGGTTATGTCCTAATTCAAAGGGAATATTGGCTCCTAAAATTCTTATAAAATTACATAGGGCCTATTTACACCCTATAATCGTATCCACCAAGTTTCATGACCATTCTATAGCTTTTGACCACATGTCCTTCACAAAGCTCTACATGCACCCCAAGGGGTAAATCTAGGATCCAAGGGCATATCCACCTCCACACCACCCCAACTCACTCATTGGGGTGTTTTAGGTGATCCTAATCCATTGGCCAAGGTTTCATCTCATGGGGAGGAGATTTGACCACAATACCCCAAGATAAACATCATGCCCTAATTTTGACCTAATTAGACTCAACTTAGGTTAACCAATTTCTAAACTAAATTAGTCCCAATTGGTTGGCTGAGATTTTTACCAGGGTCATGTAATAACCCTAGGAAGTACCCACCAAAATTTGGAGGGCATTGGAGGTCATTTGACCCAATAATTAATTAATATGTGATTTATGAAATTATTACAAAAACCTTATAAAAATGTTCTCCTAAAATTCCCATCTTTGGATATAAAGTGTGTGTAGGTATAGGTAGGCTATGTTTTAAATCTCAAGTCCATATCTTTTCCCAATCAAAAGTTACTCAAGAAATGGTGGCTGTCCTACATTAGGGACCAGCCCCACCAAAATGGACCTATAGGGAGCTACAGAACTCCTTTTGGGGTAAAATTAATTTTAAAATAAAGTAGACTCCAAGGTCTACAACTTTGGTGTTGACCACTTTTTCTGTAGAGGGGCCTAAGTATTTTTAATAATTAATACTAGGTACAGCAATACTTGTGACAGAAAATACAAATATCAATTAAACTAATTACGAGATCTGTGCACAGATCTTAAAGCAAAATCGTGGGGCAGCTGGTCATCTTCCTTCTCCAGCCAAGGGTGGAGATTTACCCAACCTGTAGCCTATCTACCATGGTTTTCCCGGCCACCCACGCCCCTCTCCGGCCGACCAATGCCACCACCACCTTCCTTGAGGTGGTGGCCGGCGATAAGAGGTGTTGGCCGGCCGGTGGTGGCCGGAACCAGTGGTTTTGGCAAGAAAAAAATCTCCAATAAAAGGAGATTTCGGCCATGAAGATGGAGGACCAATTGGCCCCAATCCTTGCCGATTTATTAAGTAGATCTACCCACTAGAGAAGAAGAGAAGAACCAGACCTGTTAGGAGGGTTGATTCCTTGCCGATTAGGTGATCCTCCATGGACGACCTCAAGCTTTGGCGCCATTGCAACCTCCACACCAAGTTGCTCAAAATATTTAGGTGAGTGGGGGAAACTCATCCTCACAGCCTTGTGAATCTTTTTAAAGAGCCACTTGTGGAAGGGGGAGAGGTGAAACCTCCAATTTCACCATTAATGGCCATTAGGAATTTTTGACCAAAACTGAAACCCCATTAAATTAGCCACTTGGGTTGCCGGTCATGGCTATTAAACTCCTCAAAACTGATGAGGGGGAGATACAAAGTCATTGGAGATGAAGAGGGGAGGCCCTTGGCCTCCCATGGCCACTAATGGCCTTCTCTCTCTTCTTTATCTCTCTTCAAAATTGGGGAAATTGCACTTTCTCTCTCCTACTCATCATTTCCATAAATTTAGTGGTAACTCCTGGTAATTATCAGCCTCCTAGGCTAATGGGATACTCCAATTAGTCCTAGCCCAAGTGGATTGGGCTTGAGTTAGCCTTTTCCCCTCTTTTTGGGCAAGGTTGACAAAGTGTTGACTTGAGGTACTGACTTGGTCAACTGATGGGTTGACAGGTCCAAGTGGTGTGTCTTGAGTCCCTTGACACCACCCAAAGTTGGTTGAGTCATGGTGGTGCCCCAATTGGGCGAATTAATCCAAAAGGTGTTGGTTTGACCAAAACAGGACTACAGTTGACTTTGGTCAATTTGGCCTCTTTGGTTGACCCCAATGGGTCCTTGGTGCTCTAAGGGGACCCCTAAAGGGTTAGATATGCTATGGTGGGGTCAAAGGGTCAAGGTGAGGCCCTTAAGTCCAACCCTATGCTTGGTAACTGGAAATTGCTATTTGCAGACCAAGGTGCTCTTCTCCTTCAAGCCTAAGGCCAAGTGATCTCTTCAAGCTTCCTAGGGTTTGTCATGACCAAGTCATGACAAAACCACTCTAGGGGTCTAGTTGTTTGGGGGATGTTACATTCTAAATGTAATTTCTCATTAGCAATTTTCAATTTTGTAATTTTACATTTAGTAATTTATAGCAATTGTAAAGTAGAAATAGAATTGCAAACAATAAGGGAATTTGATTTCCTTACAGTGCTTTTGGATGCGGTGAGATTTGAGCATAGAGTTTCTTTGTTATCTTCATCTTTTTGGCACTCCACTTCCAAAGATAAAATTTCTTCTTCTCTTCCACTTGATGTGCACTCCATTGATCCATCATGAGAGGAGCTTTCATGAACATCTGTGCAAGCTTGTATGTTCTCCAATTCTTGCATTTGTTCCATACCTATATATGAAGAATCATAAGTTATTTTTAAAGAAATTCCACATCTCATATGTAGTAGGAAAAGTATAAATGAGTTTGGAAATATTTTTATTAATTGCACAAAATAGGCAATTCCTTGATTTAGCATTTAAAACACACTCTTCCCTACTCAACTTATTTGGTGGCTTCTTAATGGTAATATTCTATATTTTAATATCTAATGACTTAAGAAATTTTTCCATTAATAGTTTCCACCCTTTACATTTTTTTCCTTCAAATAAAGGTGGCGCCAAAGACTTTCCCTCTATATAAGTATTTCACTCACTAGTAGAATAGAGATCATGACTACGAAGGACCATTATTCCCTGTTGTTAAGCCAATTTGGAATAAACCGCTCTGATACCACTTGTTGGATCTGTAAGCGCCCTTAGATGGGGGGTGAATAAGGGTTTTAAAAACTTATGTAATATTTTTAAATACATGAAATAATAAGAGATCAAAATAGAGCAAAATCAAACAAATCAAGTGAAATAAAATAGAGATATGATTTTATTAATATGAAATGTAGGATTACAAAACTTGATTTCTTATGACGCTAGAAATCGAAGGCGAATAGTAAAAATAATTTTTCGTTTTCTATCCAGACTTGTATCCCCATGAGCCGGTGGCTTTAGCATATCCTTCCCCCGGATACGACCTCAAGCCGCTCTAGCAAATCTACCCCCGGATACGGTCTCGAGCAACCCCTAGATCTACACCCAAGACCTAGTCGCCAACACAAAGCGAATTTCTGCCCTAAGTCCTACCAAGACCTAGTCGCCAACACAAGGCGAATTTACTGTACGAGTTTGAAAGAGTAAATAAATGAAACAACAACAATATAAAAACTCCCTATGTGGATCTCTTGAATAAGTAAACGATGCAGTCTTTCATCACGATGATAAAGTGTGTTGAAATCTTCTCCATGGATCTCCTTAGGCCATCATGGATTTGTGGGAGTATCTCTCTAAAACTTCCTCTATACGATGTGGCACGAAGCTCTGGAATTTAGGGGTGTGAGGTGATGAAGAAGACGGAGCCAAGGGGTCTTTTTAATAGTATTGGTGCTAGCGCCTATGCTATCGCTACCGCCGATGCTATCTAGATTTAGGAAACATTCTCCGAGTGTGTATCTTCATTCCAAGGTCCTGCCGACATTCCTCATATGCGTCGAGATAGCTCCTGCGCTAGCCGCTAGCGCCTTCTATAATTCCCTCCCGAAAATTCCTAATCGGTGCTAACACCTGTTCTAGTGGCTACCGTCGGTGCTAGGGTTAGCGCCTGCGTTAGTGGCTACTACCGACGCTATTGCTAGCGCCTGCGCTAGTGGCCACCACCGGCACTAGTGGGCAAGCGGGAATTTTGGCTTCAAACTTGGGGGAAACCTTCTTATGTTATCCTTGAGTCATATGGTATTGTTTCCTGCACACATAAAGACATAAGATCAAATACACAAAGGATTTGTTATTCTCACACCTAGGAGATGCGGAAGAGCATGTTCCAATAGAGTTGTCTCCTATTGGTAGATCAAAGGCAAGACTCAACATTTCCTCAATGATTTCAATGTCATTTCCAAAAATTCTTCCATGGAGAGACCCATCCTCTCCAATATGAATGTTGTTGGGTAAATTTAGAGCTTTGCAAAAGCCTTTGTTGTGATGAGGATAAGAATTAGGCGGGCATTTTCAAGGAGTCTCGCGAGTACTCCTACATCGACAAACTAACTGTTATCCTATCGGGAGATAGAAGTAACGGTCTTTTCTTCTTTCGACATATCGACGATTACGTCCTAGCTACGGTGCGGAATTCTTTAAATGTGTAATTAGAAAATGAGAGTTTGTAAGTTTTTGTAATTATTATCCAAACTAATCATTCGATGAAGGCAAGTATACCTTATCGCGTATAGTGTAGGATATTTTTTTTTTAGAAAATATCAAGGTCGTATTTTTCCAGATCCTGTTAATTATTTTTACTTTTTAAGAATGCGCTATTATTTTATCGATTAAATAAGCGATTAATTTCGCAATTTTGAAAGAGAGATGACGATAATAATTTAAGCGATTGCAAGCGTTAGCAAAAACAAAGAAAACAATTATAAGGAGAAAAACGAAAAGAGCACACTAAATTAAAAACTCATGCACTCTAAGGAAATTAAAATGACTGAAATAAAAAAGCAAAAAAGCTATCTCTTACACGCACACATTCTACGGAAATTAAATGACCGAAATAAATAAAGCAGACAAGCTATCTCTTACACGCACGCACTCTACGGAAATTAAATGACTGAAATAAATAAAGCATAAAAGTTATCTCATATATGCACCCACTCCACGGTATTTGAAAGATAAATTAAAAGAAAAGAAAATCTAAACTCTTACACTCACACACACAACGTAAAAGGAACTAGATTAAAAGAAAGTAAAATTCATACTCATGCACTCACACACACAACTTTGAATTAAAAACAAAATTATCAAAAACTAAAACAAGAATTATTCACCTACACACACACACTTACATAAAGAAAAACTAAACGAAAACAAAAACAAAAGCAAAATCAAAAGTTAAAATTAAACTCATACACAAAAAAAAAACTTAAAAGCAAACTAAATTAAAAAGAGAACAAAACTATAAAACAAATTACTCTCATACACGCACACACTTACATAAAAAGAGAATTAAGAAAGGAGAAAAAACATAAGAGAAGAAGAAAATCTAAATTAATGGAAGAATACAAAAATTATACCCTTACACACACACGAACATTAAGAAAGAGGAGATAATTGAAGGAAACAAATCTATTCCATTACCCAAAGGAAAATATTACAACCTAGGAGAGAGAATCTGCAAAAACATAAGAAAATACATAAAAGCCAAAACAACAAAGAGTGGTCCACAACTCCCAAAAAAGACAAAAAATAGTGAACCCCCACCATCAGCTGAGTCCTGGTATTTTTAGAAAAAACAATTGGAATGACACACCCTCGATCACGGCCGTGACCGAGGGCATGACCTATGGGGTGCGGATAGAGGGCACCAGCTGGCATCTTCTAGAAGATATTGGAATCTTTTTATGGGAGAGGTGGCGGAACACGGGCGTTACCCGAGTGTCACGGGCGTGACTTAATGTCGGCAGGCGGTACTGGCTGAGGGCATGATAGCTGCTGTGTACATTGACTTCTGGAGGATCTATCGGGTCACGGGCGTTACTGGTACACGCCCTCAATCATGGGCGTGACCGAGGGCATGACTTGATCAATTTAGTTGGGAGGTGGCTGTGAGCTGCAAATAAGAAAATTAAGCAGACACGGCCTCGGTCACGGGCGTGACTAAGGGCATGACTTAAGAAAAAAAGAAAAAACATAGAAAAAGAAAAAAATATTAAGTTAGAAATAGAAATAAATAAAAACGAGCATTTTATTCATTAATTTACATATAAAATTCACAATTTTAGTTTAAAACTATATAAAAGCTATACTAAAAACACGTATATTTTACTATTCATCAAATACCCCAATACTTAAGCTTTTGCAATTCCATGGCAAAAGTAAGAGAGATCTATATGGGATTAACATAAGTTTTAGTTTTTTTGGATATCGTATTATTTAATAAAAAGAGATCGAAAAATAAAAAACTGGGGTATAAAGAGTTAAGTCCTAAATTACACAAATAATTTAAGTAGGGAGAAATGTCTTAGCCAAAATACTTCTTGATTAACCAAATATCAAGCAAAAATGCATTCGTTTAGTAAATGAGATTAGATCAGAATTATAGTAACCCTTTCTTTTAAGAATTTTGGAGGAAATAATACAAATTACTAATTATGCTCTCAAAAGATTTTTAAATTAAGTCTAAGAACTTGAAATTGGTTAGGGGAAAAGGGGGGGGGGGGGGGGGTGCAATGTTTTGGCAAAAGAAAAGATTTGAATTAGGGGTGATGAATTTTATCCTCTCACGCCTCCTTTTGATTTTTTTTGTTTTGCGCCCGTCGTGGTTTACGAGGGGAAACAAATTCAAATAATTTTTTATTAACCCAATGCATATATTTATGAAACAAAATCTTATTCCCATTGACGTAAGATCTTTTTAATATTTATTGGGTACCTATGTTTGCGGAATGAAATCTTATTCTAATTGACATAAAATCATTTTAATTTTTGAAATGAAAACTTCTTCTATTTTTTATGCCAAGCTATATGGGTGAATGATAATGGGTTTTCAAGAAAGATTCTGGAGTTTAATAAAAAAAATTGAGAGCAACCTTAGTAGTTTGAACATTCCTGAATTTCTAAAGGCTTAAAGTAAAGATAATTGAGGTCTAAGGTTGTTTTGCTAACATAATACACATGCCTCTATTTTAGATAAGTTAGAAGTAGTGCTTGAAAACAAATCATCTATTTAAATTAAAAACGCAAGATATTCCTTGAAACTTAACCCTGAATGCTTAAATCTATCAATTTTAGATAAATAAACAAATATCAAACTATGAATTATGAAAATCGGCAGATAGATACTCTCGAAACTAAATGCTTTTAAGAATAAAAACAAGTGGGGTTTTATTATATATATTTTGTGTTTTTGAACTACACAATAAACACATATATATATAATTTGAGAAATTTTAGGGTTTTTAAAATATTTTTTTGGAGTTTTCTAAGTTTGGTACTATGAAATAAACTATTTATTTGAAAATTTTTGGGTTTTGCAATTTCTTTTTTTGAATTTTTCCAAGTTTATATTTATGTTTTTGGTTTTTTTTCTAATTAACAAAAAAAACAAGGCTTGAAGTAAGAAATAAAATGCAGAATAAAAATAAATGGAGAAAAGGGCACGCCACTGATATGGAGATGGGGTGACCGCATGAACACCTACAAAACACGTAAAACTATACAAAACAAATGAAAATATTTATTTTTGTAAATAAAATTTTTGGTTTTTTTAAAGGTTACAAGAGAAAGAGAAATATTTTTGATGTTTTAATTAGTTTTGGAGTTCCCGAGGTCTACCCGTTGAAGGGTTCACAAGGTACTAGGAGATGCGATGGGATGATTCCCAAATCCCCCTTTCCAAAATTAAGTAATAACAAATTTTGGGGTTTTGTAAATTTTTTCATATTTTCTAAGTTATTTATTTATAAAGTTAGGATAAAGATAAAGATGAAGATGAAATTATCAAAGTATAAAAATTTTACAAAGTTATTTATTTATTTTCAAAGTTATTTATTTACAAACTATGATTTTTTTTTATTTTTGGTGTTTTTATGTAATTTGTTTGGATTTTGGTGTTTCTTAGATTTTTTTTTGGATTTTGGTTAAAGAATGGAAAAACAGAAAAGCACCCCCATACTTAAAATCCAACATTGTCCTCAATGTTGTAATTTATGTATAAATGAGCAAAAATGAAAGTGCGGTTTGTAAAAAAACTTGTAAAAAAATGGAGCATAATAGTAGATAAATATGGGGTGCCTCCCACGAGCGCTTTGTTTATCATCACGTAGCTCGACTGAATTGTCGTTAAGATTTTTAGAAGTTGGGAAGGGGTATAGATTCGAGCTTATCGTCCACTGAATCACCCGCAATATATAATTTTAGACGATGACCGTTGACTTTAAGCTCGCCTTTTTCTGGGTGGGAGATAAGGACTGTCCCATATGGGCAAACCTCTTTAACTTCAAAGGGGTCGGACCATCGGGATTTTTGCTTACCAGGAAAAAGGCAAAGACGTGAATTAAATAAAAGGACAAGATCGCCCGACGTAAATGATTTTTGAAATTTAATTTTTTGATCGTGGTAGAACTTAGAACGCTCCTTATAAAATTTATTACTCTCGTAAGCATTTGCAGGCCATTCATCGAGTTCGTTTGATTGAAATTTTCTACTCTCGGAGGATAAGTCCAGATCGAGGTTTAAAAATTTAGAGCCCAAAAGGTGTGGTGCTCTAACTCTACCGACAAATGGCACACCTTATCATAGACTAATCGATATGGCGTACAACCAATGGCGGTCTTGTACGCCATACGATACGCCCACAATGCGTAATCAAGTTTTATAGACCAATCTTTTCTATTCGTCGAAATAGTTTTTTCTAAAATTTGTTTAATCTCTCGATTTACTACCTCTACTTGGCCACTTTTTTGGGGTTGATAGGCGGTGCGGAGCTTATGCGTGACTCCGTATTTAGATAATGTTTTTGCAAACTGGGCATTGTAGAGGTGCGTACCCCTATCACTCACTATCGCGCGAGACGTACCGAAGCGAGAAAATATATTTTATTTGAAATTTGATGATGACTCTCACATCGTTGGTGGG
Organism: Dactylorhiza incarnata; assembly: GCA_033032865.1. Lineage (NCBI taxonomy): Eukaryota > Viridiplantae > Streptophyta > Magnoliopsida > Asparagales > Orchidaceae > Dactylorhiza > Dactylorhiza incarnata. Next base: position 11,378,442 of record JAWHQI010000035.1, read on the forward strand.
GAGAGCTTGATCTTCTGCCCACCTAGATACGTAGTCGACCGCCACTAAAATGTAGCGATTAGTATAAGAGGGAGGTAGGGGGCCTATGAAGTCTATGCCCCATAAATCAATGAATTCGCATTCTAAATAAAAATTTTGGGGCATCTCGTCACGACTAGAGATGTTACCCGACCGCTGGCAGCTATCGCAATTAAAGAGAGTGGGCCAATAAAAGCCCGCATCTAGCACTTTTCGCGGGGTCCGATTGGCTTGATAACCCACCCCCACCCCGACTGGCCCCTCGTGGCAGTGCTGCAAAATTTGCGCACCATCCTCTCTTGAAACGCAACTCTGCACAACTTGGTCTGCGCAGATGCGAAAAAGAAATGGTTCTTCCCAAAAGTATTTTTTAAAATCAGAAAACAATTTTTTCTTTTGCTGTTTTGAAAAGTCTTTCAGAAGGACCCACACAACTAAACAGTTTGTGCAGTCCGTGAACAAAGGAGTGGGGGAAGTTCTTTTATTAGAAAAAGCTAAGAGGCGCTCCTCAGAAAATCTATCATCTATATCGGGTTGGATGAGCTCTTCCACGATTGGGCAATTCTAAATGAGAGAGGTGGTCGACCACAAAATTTTCAGCCCCCCCCCCCCCCCCCGCTTGTCCCGGATTTGTAGGTCGAACTCATGCAGTAGGAGGATCCATCGAAGCAAGCTGGGTTTGGCGTCCACCTTGGCTAATAAATATTTGAGGGCTGATGAGTACTTTTCATACTCAACTTTTAGTATAATTTTAATACTATTTTAAAACTAATTTATGTAATTTATATGAATTATCTCTATTAATTGGTTTCTTTTCACTTTTATTAGCTAACTTAAGCTCATTTTATTTTTTCAGGTTTTCTGGGCAATTTTGAGAAAAATTCCAAAGTACATGCCCATGGTCACGGGCGTGACCAAAGGCGTGACAGCCAAAGAGGTGATCCAGACCCGATTCCGCCACCCTAGGCTCATTCCGTGAAGATTTGCCAAGTATACGCCCCAGGTCACGGTCGTGACCAACGACATGATCCAGATCACGGCCATGACCCATCTCCAGTATTCCAGATCAAGCTGCCATGTCAATTAAAATTACACGCCCTCAGTCACAGGCGTGGCCAAGGGCGTGACATCTAGTCACGGGCATGACTCATCTCGCGCTTCTTCTCGTCGAAGATTCCCGCCAGCAGCTAGATTTAAGGATTACATTCCCTAGGTCACAGGCCTGACCTAGGGCATGACACGCACGTAACACCCGCATTGAATCCAGAACACGCCCACTCCGCACCTGCATCGATCACGCCCCTTACACGCCCTTGGTCACGGGCGTGACCAAGGGCGTGTAACTTCAAATTTCAGGCTATTTAAATCCAGCTCCTCTACAACTCAAGGGACAAATATTTAAGAGTTAGATTCTTCATTTCTTGTACTATTTTCATGTTTTTAGTAGTTCTTGTAATCCTTCTTTCTTTCTTGCAATGTACTTTCAATTCAATAGTTATAATTTTTATTTCAAAAGCTTGTATTTCTCTTCTTTGCAAAATCAATAAAATAGTTTGTTCTTATTCTTTTATTCTCTTCTTATTTCACCATGAACTCCTTTATTTTTATTGATTCCTTAATCTCAATGAGTAACTAATTTTCTATTAGTACTCGATCGAGATGATCCAAGGAATGATATAAGTCATGAAATAATTTATAGTTGCTCTTTCTCTTTTCTAAAATGCTTTGGATTTATCCTTGATTTTAAAATAATGATATCATAATTTCGATATATAATTCTTGTTCTTGTTTTCGTACTTTAGTTAGCCGAGAGGCTCGTAATGCGAATTGATCACTCAAGCATAAAAAAAAGTGTAGAATGCAATCCTCGAGAGAGGACGACGTTACCCTTCTGGATTGGAGTAAAAGCCAATAGCAGGATTCACCTCGTAATGCAAGTATTAGGTTATTGATTATAGATTGAGAATTCAGTTGATATTCCTAATCTTAGTTAGGCATATCCTCGACGCAAGGTGCGTTTATAATTCAAGAATCCCCACGGTCAAAGCTATTTTATTAAGAGAATGTGATTTTATTCTTTCTTCATAGTTTTTATCTCCGAGGTGATTTAAAGATCGAGTGTTAATCATTCTAGTTATTGTTTTAATCTTTATTTAAATTCTTCTCTCTTTAGTACAAAAACTAATTCAAAGTTCTATTGATAAAATAATAGAGATTTTCTTGAAGTAAGAGTACTCAACCGCCCCGAGTCTAATACGACCTTGGTTTTATAAACCTATACTACTTTCGTTACGGTACACTTGCCTTGTCATTTGCAGATACAGTTTTATGCATCAAGTTTTCGGCGTCGTTGTCGGGCAATTAGGTTGATATTTTGAAAAAAGAAATATCTATTAATTTTATCGCTCTTTTTCTTTTCCCCCTTCTCCTAAAATTTTTAAAAAAATCTTAAGAGGCGCAATTTAAATTCTCAGAAATGGGGGTTTGGGCTATTATCCCATCATATCTCCATGTACTGGTGCGAACCCTTCATAGGGTAGAGCTCAGGAAGTCCGAGACTAATTTAACCCGCTTTTTGAAAAAAAAATGTATTTATAAATTATTTCTCTTCTTTATTCCCCCTCTAAAATTCCATTCATTTAAGTGAAGGTTGTTTTATTTTTATTAAATGAGGTTATCTAAATTGGCCGTAAAAGTTGTCGAGCTTCAAAACAAAGTTAATCTTTTGGAAGCCGCACGAAAGCGTCAAATTAGTTACAATTATTGTGGTGCGCCTCATCAAAGTGATTTTCATTCCTATCCTCAAAATTTATACTATGAAAATTATTTTTCTCAATCTTATGCAAATAATTTTGCTAATAATTACGATCATAATTTTTCCTTTTTTCAAGAAAATAAATTTTCCAACTTTGATTAACATGTTTTTACTAATTTTCATGTGAATAACTTTTCGATTTTTAATTATTTTTCTTCTATCTCTGAAGAAGATTATTCATGGTGGCAAGCTCACCCGGATAATTTTTGGAGCAATGAAGATGAATCCTTAGATCCGAATTTTGTTCTTCCTCTTTTGTGCTGCAAGTTTCGTACTCTAATATTTGGGAATTTCCACCAATTCAATTCGATGCTCTCCCGGAAAATTTTGATGAGAACATTATTTCGTCTAAAAATTTTTCTCCATCTTTGGATAATTTAGTTATGGTGGAACATGTCATTTCATGTAATCCCATAATTTCTTTTACTGAAAATGAAGAAATATTATTATACCAAGAATTTCTTAATGTTGTGGGAGCCTCAGATGAAATAGAAGAAGAACAAGTTTCTTCCCCTATTCCACACGGATCTTCTTTTATTTGTCATGAATTTTCACAAAATTCTTCAATTTCAGTTCAACCGAAAATTCAGGAAATCTTTGTGTCCGAAAATTTCATTCCACTTGGTAATGCACTAGATTTTCCAAAAGAAAAATTTATTTTAAAAAATGAACAACCGGAGCTTGATCATATATTTTCGCAAGCACCTCCTCCTTACGAAAATTTTTTTGACTCGTTTATTTGTGATTCTATATATACTAATAATTTTTAGGTTGAAGATGAGCTGTTGCCCCCCCAGGTAATAAATGATCCATATGCCGCTCATCTTTATTTTTCCAAATCACCTCAGGTATGCATAGGTGATTTGGATTTGCATATTCAAGTCCAAAGACAAAAGGAGAATCATATGATAAACGAAGGAGTAGCCGGACAACTGGCGTCGGCACATTCACCTATAGGGAATTAAGGGAGTTGACTATGCACTTCTCTTTTTAATTTTTGTTTAGTAAACACTAACTGTCTAGCTACAAGACCGGAAAAAGAAAGCGCTCTTGGGAGGCACCCCTTGCTTATCTTTAGTTTTTATACATTTTTCTTTTCACGCATTTTCCTTTCACGTGTTCTTCAGACATAGTTTTAAACATTGGGGACAATGTTTAATTTTAAGTATGGGGGTGTAGCGTAGCTTTTAGGCTTTCTTTTCAATTTATAAAAAAAATATTTATAAAAATCATAAAAAAAATCTAATTTCTTCGAATGGAAGGTTTGGGCTTGTCATCCCATCACACCTCCTAGTACCTTGCGAGCCCTTCACCGGGTAGACCTTGGTAAGTCCCGGAATTTTTCAAAAATATATATTAATCCTTACATATCATTTTTTATTTTTCTAGAAATCTAGTTTGATTATAAGTATTCTTATATTTTTAATTTAGCTAATATTTTGTTTTATCAGAATTTGTTAAATATAAATTTGAAGTAATTTAGTTTTAAGAAACACTTTATGTTTTTAAATCGATTACAGAATCTATTTAGCACTAGTTCTCATGTTAATTCTAAATAGCTTCACTTTATGGTAAATTGGTTAAACATCTCTAGATTTTTATTATATTTTCTATTAACTTTAAGTTCTTAGGAAATTTCATTCCACTAAAAAGTTACTCTTAAAATAGTTTAATTTTTAAACTAGAATTTTTTCTTTACCCTCACCTTTGTTGGCAAATAAAAAAATGTGTAGTAAAAGATAAGATGTCATGGGAATAAGAGGATAAAATTCATTATTTCCTAAACATATGCTCCCAAAATCATTTAAAAGATTATAAGTCATGATGTAAGAGGATACAATTCATTACTTCTAAACATATACATTTTGGGTTTTTAATTGAAGAGAAATTTTAAAACATTATATGGCATGGAAAATAAGAGGATAAAATTCATTATTTTCCTAAACATATACAAATTTATATTTAAATAAGGTTAGAGGATAAAATTCATCACCTCTATTTTTGTATCTCTTCATTTTGTCATTTTGTTAAAACCCATCCCTAACCAATTATATTGATTCTAGTCCTAAATAAAATTATTATGAGAGCAATATTTTAGTAGGTGTCTTCTCCTTATGGTTTCATTTATGTTAGAGTGTCTATAATTTCAATCTAATGTTGTTTGAAAATTTCAATAATTTTGGCTGCTAAATAGTTATCTTGAGAAGTAGTTAGCTTAACAAATTTCTCTTTTTAAATTATCACCATAACTTATGACTTAATTCTTGAATTCCTAAAATTTACTTTTAACTTACTCTTGGTTTAATGAAATTTTAGTTAATTAAAAATAATATCGATGTATTATAATTCTTTCCTCATTCTTTTGCTCTGGAATAGCAAAAGTTTAAGTATGGGGGTGTTGTATGACTACTTTTCATACTCATCTTTTAGTATAATTTTATTACTATTTTGTGAAGATTCGCCATGTACATGCCCCAGGTCACAGTCGTGACCAAGGGCGTGACCCAGATCACGGACATGACCCGCCTCCAGTATTCTAGATCAAGCCTCCATGCCAATTAAAATTATATGCCCTCGGTCACGGGTGTGACAGAGGGCATGACATCCAGTCACGGGCGTGACTCATCCCGTGCTTCTTCCCGCCAAAGATTCCAGTCAGCAGCCAGATTTAAAGATTACATTCCCTAGGTCATGAACGTGTCCTAGGGCGTGATGCGCATGTAATGCCCGTATTGAAGCCAGAAGGCGCCCTCTCTATACCAGCACCGATCACGCCCCTTACACGCCCTTAGTCACGGGCATGTAACTTCAAATTTCAGGTTATTTAAAGCCAGCTCCTCTACAACTCAAGGGACGAATTTTTAGGAGTTAGATTCTTCATTTCTTGTATTATTATCATGTTTTTAGTAATTCTTGTAATCCTTCTTTCTTTCTTGCAATTGTACTTTCAATTCAATAGTTATAATTTTTATTTCAATAGCTTGTATTTCTCTTCTTTGCAAAATCAATAAAATAGTTTGTTCTTATTCTTTTATTCTCTTCTTATTTCACCATGAACTCTTTTATTTTTATTGATTCCTTAATCTCAATGAGTAACTAATTTTCTGTTAGTACTCGATCGAGATGATCCAAGGAATGATATAAGTCATGAAATAATTTATAGTTATTCTTTCTATTTTCTAAAATGCTTAGGAATTATCCTTGATTTTAAGATAACGAGATTATAATTTCGATATATAATTCTTGTTATTGTTTTCGTACTTTAGTTAGCCGAGAGGCTCGTAATGCGAATCGAACACTCAAGGATAAAAAAAGAGTAGATATAATCCTCGAGAGAGCACGACGTTACCCTTCCAGATTGGAGTAAAAGCCAATAGCGGGATTCACCTCGTAATGCAAGTATTAGGTTATTTATTATAGAATGAGAATTCGGTTGATATTCCTAATCTTAGTTGGGCGTATCCTCGGCCCAAGGTGCGTTCATAATTCGGGAATCCCCACGGTCAAAGCTATTTTATTAAGAGAATGCGATTTTATTCATTCTTCATATTTTTAGCTCCGAGGTGATTTAAAGATTGAGTGCTAATCATTCTTGTTATTGTTTTAATCTTCATTTAAATTCTTCTCTCTTTAGTGCAAAAACTAATCCAAAGTTCTATTGATAAAATAATAGAGATTTTCTTGAAGTAAGAGTACTCAACCGCCCCGAGTCTAATACGACCTTGGTTTTATAAACCTATACTACTTTCGATATAGTACACTTGTCGTTGTCATTTGCGGATACAGTTTTGTGCATCAAGGGCGGAGTGATCAAATGATGACTTAAGAAAGCGTGACGTATGGCCTAAACTTATCGAAGGCAAAGACGACGGCGAGAAGTTCCTTTTCCATCATAGTGTAGTTAGCATGTGCTGCTGTGAGCATGCAACAAGAGAAATAGATGGGATGAAAATATTTATTAAGAGGTTGGCCTAGTACGGCTCCCACCGTGATATCGCTCGCATCGCACATTATCTCAACCGGAGGGACCAATCTGGCGCCACGAGAATGGGAGAATGGATAAGTTTTTCTTTTATAATATTAAACTCCTCTACGCGTGCATTATCAAAAATAAATGGAGATTCCTTCTCCAAGAGGTGGGTTAGGGGTTTCGTTATTTTGGAAAATTTTTGAATAAACCGCCTGTAAAAACCCGTGTGGCCAAGAATACTCATAATAGAATTTATATTTGAAGGAGCGGGAAGTTTTTCAATAATTTTGACCTTGGCCTTGTCGACCTCCATTCCTTTTGTGGAAATCTTGTGTCTAAGAACTAAACTTTCCCGGACCATAAAATTACACTTATCCCAGTTTAAAACCAAGTTCATGTCTTCGGATCTTTGGAGGACTCGATCTAGATTATGGAGACAATTGGAAAAGGAGCTCCCGAATTCATAGAAGTCATCCATAAAGACTTCTATAATGTCTTCTACAAGCTCGCCAAAGATGGCCAACATACATCATTAGAATGTAGCTGGCGCATTGTAGAGGCCAAATGACATCCTTCGATATGCGAAGGTGCCGATGGAGCACGTAAAGGTTGTTTTCTCCTGGTCTTTAGAGGAGATAAGAATTTGGAAAACCCACGATAGACCATCGATAAAACAATAATATGGATTGCCCAAAAGTCGCTCCAAAATCTGATCAATAAATGGCAACAGGAAGTGGTCTTTCTGGTGGCATCATTTAACTTTCGGTAGTCGATGCAAACCCGCCAACCCATAACTATACTGGTTGGGATCAATTCATTGTTCTGATTGGCCACCACCGTTAGACCGCCCTTTTTGGCATGACTTGTATGGGGCTAACCCACGTACTATCTGATATTTTGTACATAATCCCCACATCTAGAAGTTTTATTACTTCAGCCTTAACGATATCCCGCATGTTTGGGTTGAGTCACCGCTGAGGCTGGATGGTTTTGTGAGAATTATCTTCTAAAAAGATTTTGTGCGTGCAAAAAGAGGGGTTTATCCCCTTAATATTTGAAATTTGCCATGCAATTGCATGGCGACGCTGATAAAACTTCAACCAATTCAGATGTTTCTGAATCGGTTAAAGTAGACGAAATTATAACCGGACATTTTAAGTTTTCGGCAAGAAAAATGTATTTTAAATGGTCGGGGAGTTGCTTGAGCTCCAAGACTGGGGGTTCTTCATAAGATTTGGAGATTTTTAACTTTTTCTAATTGAAAGGCTCGAAGGGCGAATCTGGCGGCAATTCGTCTAAAAAAGGTTGATTTGCCAGATCTGAATCGTCTAGCATTAATGATAATAATTCCGAATGAGAAGAACACTCATCCTCCAATGCAGATTCCAAATTATAGCAGGAATCATCATTCGATAAGGAATTCCGCATAGAGGGATTAATGTGAAGAGTAACTTCGTCGTCTCCGACCTGAAGAAGGAGGCGTCCGTTAATTATAACAATTAATGCTCGGGAGGTCGTGAGGAAAGGGAGACTGAGGATAATTGGTACCTCGACGTCCTCCTCGATGTTGAGGATGATGAAGTCTACCATGAAGATAAACTTGTCAACCTTAACCAGGGCGGCGTCCACTACCCATATAAGATACTTTATCGAGCGATCCGCGAGTTGGATGCTCATTTTAGTTGGGCTAGGAGTGCCCAAATCTAGTTTTTTAAAAAAGGGAGAAGGGCATTAAATTTATACTCGCGCCTAGGTCCGCTAGGGCGTATTTTATTAACAAATTGCCGAAAAGGCACAGGATGGAGAACCTTCTTGGGTCATTTAATTTGGGCGCAATTTGTTAAGTAGGACCATCGAGCATTCTGCGTTAAGTGAAACCCGCAAATACCCTAGAGCTTCTTTTAATTATAAAGCAGCTCTTATAGGTATTTCGTGTATTTTGGCATCTGAGAGAGTGCCTCACAGAAGGGGATGTTAATTTGGATTTGTTTTAATATACGCAAATGTTTTTGATAATGTTCATCCTCCTTCTCTTTATTAATTTTTGAAGGGTATGGAATTTACGGGCTCGAAACGTTCGGTGCAATTGGGAAATCTGGAGCTATTAAAAATTGAAGAAGAGGGTGGGGGTCGGAGTTGAAATGTGTACCTTAGGCTCAACCCGCGATGGGGAGACGACCTCCTTGTCTCTACGAAGGGTTATAGTATGGGCATTTTTGCGAGGATTCGACTCAATATTCCCTGGCAAAGCTCTGAGTGGCTACTCAGAGATCATTTTTGCAAGCTGTCCAACCTGCATTTCTAGATTTTTTAGCGGTCTGGTAATATTCTTGATATTTGTTTCATTGTACGTGACGTATTTAGCAAAAACTTCCTCGAGCGGAGAAGGTTTTGGAGGTGGCGACGGAAATCCCTGATGAAATTCGTGCAGAAATCCTTGCGGATTCGCATTTGGAGGTCGCTGCGCATTATTTGGATTACTCCAAGAGAAATTTGGGTGGTTCCTCCAACCCGGATTATAATTATTACTATAAGGATTATTATTAGGGTTGAAGGGGGGCCTAACTGGATTACCGAGGTAATCCACCGTCTCTTCAATTAAGTTATTATTATTATTATTACTATTATTAATATTATTCGCCCATGCGGGAGTGGAGGAGGAAACAATCATCTCCGCCACATGCTTACTTAGTCGCTCTACCTACGAGGATAAGTGAGTAGTGGCATATACTTCAAAAATTCCATCCATTTTATTCGTACGCGACCTTGGCACATTCCATTGGTACGCGTTCATGGCCATTTCCTCAAAAATATCTTGGCACATTTCTGGGGTTTTGTTATTTAACGTTTCCCCGGCGACCGCATCGATCATTTGTCGAGTATGGAAATTCAGGCCATTATAGAATGATTGGACCTGTAGCCAAGATGGTAGTGCGTGATGAGGACAACGCATATATTCTTTAAAATGCTCCCAAGTCTCGTAAAGAGACTCGGAATTGAATTGTATAAAATATGTGATATTTGTGCGTAATTTAGTGGTTTTGACGGAGGAAAATACTTAGTTAAAAAATTTTCTGTCAACTCGGCCCACGTAGTTATGAACCCTCTTGGAAGAGAGGTCAACCACGATTTGGCCCTTGTCCTCAAAGAAAAAGTAATTAAGCGCAAGTGAATGATGTCATCAGCGACACCATTAATTTTAAAAGTGTCGCATAATTTTAAAACCGTCGAACAATATCGATAGTTGTACCATCTGGATTATACTGGATTTTATTTTAAAAAGGTTATTAGCTACCGTGGGGCGAGTGACACTTGACCCAGTATCTTCCAAATTTGGCATGGTATTGTAAGACATGGTTTACTGCGGGGCAGCATTTGGAATGTGATCTATGATGTTATCTGATATAGTATCGCCGATTAACTCTTCGAGATTTAAGGGTTGATGTTGGTCAGGAGATTGAAGGCGCTCGTGAAGAGTGCGCTCGATTTCAGGATCAAAAGCAATTTTTGGATTATCCGAAGAGCTTCCCCAGGTCATGTACTTTTATAGGAAAAAGTTTTCCTTTTTTTGTAATTAAAAAAAATTTTTATTTGATTTTTTGGTTTTTTGGTTTTTTGGAGAGAAATATAAATACAAGAGAAAGAGAAAGAGAAAGGACTTTTATAGACAAAAAAACTTGTTTTGATTTTTAGTTTTTTTTTGAAGATAATATATTCAAGAGGAAAATAGAGAAAGAGGTTTTAAAAAATTTTGATTTGATTTTGTGGGCTCTTTGATGATCATATAAATAAAAGAAAGAAAGAGCTTTTTAATTAATTTTTTTGATTGTTTGGATGATAATATATATAAATGATTCGATTTATGAATTTTTTTTTAGTTTTTCGAGCTTTTTCTATTTTTCGGGTTCGTTTGGGTAGAAAATAGATATAAGAGATAAAGAAAGAGTTTTTTTTTTTGTAAATTTTTTTAACCTTTTTTGATAATAATATATATAGATGATGTGATATTTTCATTTTTTTGAATTTTTTTTGCTTGTTCTATTTTTTGGGTTTTTGTTTAGAAAATATATGTACAAGTGAAAAACGGGGAGGAAGAAATAAAAGATAAAATTAATAGCGATTCTTTTTTCGAAATAACAACAAGTCCCCGGCAGCAGTGCCAAAAACTTGATGGGTAAATTTAGAGCTTTAAAAAAACCTTTGTCAATGCCATTTCCAAAAATTCTTCCATGGAGAGACCCATCCTCTCCAATATGAATGTTGATGGGTAAATTTAGAGCTTTCAAAAACCTTTGTTGTGATAAGGATAAGAATTAGGCGGGCATTTTTGAGGAGTCTCGCGAGTACTCCTATTTCGAGAAACTAAACGGTATCCGATCGGGAGATAGAAGTAATGATCTTTTCTTCTTTCAAAATATCGACGATTATGTCCTGGCTACGACGCCAAATTCTTTAAATGTGTAAAGAAAAGGAGAGTTTTGCAAGTTTTTGTAATTATTATCGAAACTAATCTTTCGATGAAGGCAGGTATACCTTATCACGTAAAGTATATGATATTTTTTTTAGAAAATATCAAGGTCATATTTTTCCGGATCCTGTTGATTATTTTTACTTGTTAAGAAAGCATTATTATTTTATCGATTAAACGAGCGATTAATTTTGCACTTTTGAAAGAGCAATGATGATAATAATTTAAGCGATTGCGTGCGTCAGCAAAAACAAAGAAAACAATTATAAGGAGAAAAACGGAAAGAGCGCACTAAATTAAAAACTCACGCACTCTACGTAAATTTATATGACTAAAATAAATAAAGTAGAAAAGTTATCTCTTACACGCACGCACTTTACGGAAATTAAATGACCGAAATAAATAAAGCAGAAAAGCTATCTCTTACATGCATGCACTCTACGGATATTAAATGACTAAAATCAATAAAGCAGAAAAGTTATCTCATATACGCACCTGCTCTATGATAATTGAAAGCTAAATTAAAAGAAAAGAAAATCTAAACTCTTACACTCACACACACAATGAAAAAAAAACTAGAATAAAAGAAAGTAAAATTTAGACTCATACACTCACATACATAACTTTGAATTAAAAATTAAATTATCAAAAACTAAAACCAGAATTATTCACCTACACACACACACACACTTACATAAAGAAAAATGAAATGAAAACAAAAACAAAAACAAAAGATAAAATTAAACTCTTACACACACAAACTTGAAAACAAACTACATTTAAAAAAGAACAAAATTATAAAACAAATTACTCTCATACAAACACACACACTTACATAAAAAGAGAAAAAAAGGAGAAAAACATAAAACATAAAAGAAGAAGAAAATATAAATTAAAGGAAGAATACAAAAAGTATACCTTTACACACACACACAAACATTAAGAAAGAAGATACAATTGAAGGAAACAAATCAATTTCATTACCCAAAGGAAAATATTACAACCAAGGAGAGAGAAAGTGGAAAAACAAAAAAATTACATAAAATCCAAAACAACAAAGAGTGGTCAACAAATCCCAAAAAAGACAAAAATTTATGAACCCCCACCATCAGCTGAGTCCTGGTATTTATAGAGAAAATTTTGGAATTACACGCCCTCGGTCATTGTCGTGACCGAGGGCATGACCTATAGGGTGCGAATAGAGGTCACCAGCTGGCATCTCTTGGAAGATTTTGGAAGCTTTTCACGGGAGAGGTGGCGGAACATGTTAAATTTTTTGATTTGAATCGTTTAGGAGTAAGCAGAAGTTGCATCAACTGAGTTATAGCCAAACAACCACAATGCCACACTGCAACACAAGAAACTTTATTGAATCACAAACTTCATTTACAGTGCGAGGTATATATGGCGAGACATGATTCATAAGAATCACGGAGGAGAGAAGAACAAAACACACCAAAATGCAAAACTGGCAGCTAGACAAGCTGAGACCGCACAGACCGCACAACTCCAGAGATCGCCCGGCTTGACCTGAGACCGCGCGAACAGAAATCAGACAGATCGACTGCACTGCAAGACCGCCACCTCAGACCGCACGAACTGGAGCTTTATTGAACGAAGAACTGAAGCTGTCGCCAGATCCTAACTCAGATCGCCTAACCGCTGAAGGTCGCCTGACCGCTGAGCTCGCTGCGAACAACACAAGAACGAACATAAACCTGTTCGCAGACATACCACTGCCGAACTGTTTATTCAAGATGCTGGGAATCACCAAGGAAGGAGACCGCAACCTGCTGACCGCAAACTCGCGAACACAATAAATAGTCAACCCGCTTCTGAGACCGCCCGACCTCAAAAGTTGAGACAGCACGAATTAACCCAGGATCTAGTTCTTACAGTTCTCGTTATAAATGACGGGCCCTGCACCCCTATTTATAGGAGGGTAGATGGATGTCGTCACCGCACAGGAGAGGTACAATCACCACCGGTCAGATCGCCAGCGGTCTCACAAGGCAGACCGCGCGATCATACAACTTGGACGACCATCCGACCAAGACCGCAGATAAGCAGATAGATCGCGCACAGATTGCGTGAACACGAGACCGCGCACAAGCCGCGTGGACACAAGTTTACTCCTTCCTTAGACCTCCAGGAGCAAACCAAGAACCATCTGGCCGACTTCAGACAAGTCGCCAGATTGCCAGCATAGGCTGCCCGGACAGGCGGTCACATAAGAATATACCGCCCAGTCTTCCAACAAAGAAGACAGGCCAACCAAATAGAACTCTAGAACAGACCGCAGCGATCAGGAACAGACCGGCCAACCAACAGAACGCCAGAACAGACCGGTAGATCACAAATACAGACCGTGCGGTCTCGCGGTCACCCAAAATCAGACCGCCCGGACACCTCCACTTCACTTCAATAATTTCAACACTCCCCCTTGAAGTGGGAAGTGGAGACTAGCCCGAGTAAACTCTGCAACCGTGTAAACGGTCCCTTCGCCAGCGGCTTTGTGAAGATGTCTGCAACATTGTCCGCACTCCGAAAATGCTCGACCATAAGAGATCCTCCCAACACCTTTTCACGAATGAAATGGTGCTCAATCTCAATAAGCTTGGTCCTCGCGTGACAGACTGGATTACTAACCAGCTTGAGAGCACTCTCATTGTCCCCGCGTAGCATAGTGGGAACTTGAACCTCCTCATGAACGTCCTCCACCTACCTCCTGAGCCAAATGGCTTCCTGAGCCGCCAAGGACGAAGCCTTGTATTCCGCTTCTGTGGTAGATACGAACACTGAGTCCTGCTTTTTGCTGCACCAAGAGATAGTTGTGGGGCTCGTCATAAAGACATAACCAGACATTGATCTCCGATCATCCACGTCTCCCCCGTAGTCAGCATCCATGTATCCATGCAACTCCAAGATTGACCCTCTCCTAAATAGGAGACCCAAATCAGAGGTCGACTTCACATATTTCAGAATACCTTTTGCCGCTAGAAGATGAGGCTTCCGTGGCTCCGCCATGTACCGACTCACTTTGCCAACTGCATAAGCAATATCTGGCCTCATGATGGTCAAGTAAATCAAGCTCCCAACTAGAGCTCGGAACACCAACGGATCAGATAGAACTCTTCCCTCATCCTCCCAAAGTTTATGATGTTGTTCCAGAGGTATAGAGCTGCTCTTCCCTTCCTCCATGCCAAATCGTTGAACGATCTGCTCTACATATCCAGCCTGAGAAATAAGCACTACGCTCTCCCGCCTCTGGACCTTGAGTCCAAGGAAATGGTGAAGCTCACCCAGATCCTTCATCTCAAACCTGATAGCAAGCTCAACTCTCAGCCTTGCTACCGCCTCCTTCGAGTTCCCGGTGACAATCATGTCATCCACATACAACAAAACAATAACCCGAAGCGCCCCCTTCTTCTTGACGAACAAGCTAAAATCAGAGTCTGAAGCAAAGAACCCACAGAATAAAAGATACTCTACGATCTTTCCATACCACGCCCGAGGCGCTTGCTTCAACCCATACAGGGCCTTCTTCAGTTTGCAGACGTAGTCCGGACGATCTTCCGAGATGAACCCCGGCGGCTGGATCATGAAGATATCCTTGTCAATCTCTCCGTATAAGAAAGCATGCTTCACATCGAGCTGCCAAATCTCCCATTCACAAGATGCCGCCAAAGCAATAACAAATCGTACCGAAGTCATCTTTGCCACTGGACTAAATGTCTCATCATAATCTTCACCATACTGCTGTGAGAACTCGCGAGCTACAAGGAGAGCCTTGTATCGCTCGATCATGCCGTCAGCATTCTTCTTGAGCTTATAAACCCATTTGCATGTCACAAGGGTAATGCCCTTGGGCCTGGGCACTAGAGACCAAGTGTAACACCCTGCCAGTATGAATAGTTAAACAGTAGGTCCGGCCGAGACCCCACGCCATACAAACAACACTAGCTAGGAGTTAAAAGGTGATAAACAGAAAGAACTACAACAGAGTATACTAAACACTAGCGGAAGCATAATGATTTAACATTTGTTTAGAACTGTCCACTATCATAGGAATGAAACCATAAAATAGAGTTACGGCCTTAAGGCCTTACATTCACCAATGTACAAAACTCAGAACATACTTCAGCACGCATGCCGGCAATACATGAGAAAGCAGAAAAGGGAGGCTGGCCTTCAAGGATCAACTCAGTAAAAGGGCCACCGCCCGCTATTTCCCACTAGGCTCACCTGCACCTACATAAGAACATTCCACCAAGCGGTGGCAAACAAAGTAACGGTCAGCACAGCTGACCAAATTATAATGACCCCACCCCTTTCCCGGGGTGGCGGAGCTTCTACCCTGCAAGCAAGCCATACTAGCACAAGTACTAATATAAAGAAAGTGCAACTACACAAGGTGAGGTTTCAAGCACAATCAATCTTCTAGGTTGAGCATCAAAAAGGAGGGAACCTAGGTATGCACATGATGTTGGTTGGGTTCACCCGAAGGTTCCCCACAACCGCCTAAACAACCGCATTAGGCTAACAACATTAAGTCCACAAAACACTCCACCGTAAGGGCCATCGCCTTAGGTGGGAAAAAGAGCTTTTGGTCGGTTTAGGCAAGACGCCTTTCGCAACCTCTCCCAAGGTCGTTCGGGTTTACAAGAGACAAATCCCTCTATCGCCGCGCCTGGAAACGGGTTCAGTTCAGCCAATTCCTGTGCTCTTGTCATTGATTGAACACACGATGCGGGTATGACATCACCTCGGCCCGTAAGGGTTTAGCACTTGTTAGTGCTACACAAAACATAAGTTACAACACCCAAGCCTACAAGAGGACTTAAGCTTTACACGTAACCAAAAAGGAGGTACAAGACCACTCCTCAACAATTCTAGTGGTGAAGGTTTGCATTCAACCATTCGCAAAGCATGGGGTTTTCGTTAGGATCTTCACAAGACGCCTACACTAAAATCCCGCAATACTATCGCATATATCACGGAGTCATTCTCCGGCACGCATTCTAGGCTTAACCTAAATGCAACGTCGCAAATCAGCCATCACTGATTCGGGCTCACGGCCACGAATAGGCTTCACACACAATGCCTAAATCCGCACGACTATCAGATTTTCTACATGCAATATGCCGGGGACGGACACAATCAACCCGGAGTTCCGAAGAACTTGAGGAGATCCTACACTTCACCCATTTGGTGAAAGGGATTCCTCATGCAAGCATAGAGAAATGAAAGAGAGGACAAATGACAAGTCCAAAAATCAGGAGGAAGAATCATTACCCTAGTGTTCTTCTTAGCCATGGATCTGAGATTTTACACGGAGGGATAGGACCGCACTGGGCTGCACTCTCCAGATCTGGAAACGGCTCGCGAAACGGAGCTCCGAAGCTCTGTCAATGGCGGGATCTCTCCTTCTTCTTCCTTGCCTCCTTCTTTCTCTAACCTTGGAGAGAGAAAGTCCTTGGATTAATGAGGGATTAACCCCTCTCCAAAGACCTAAGACCGTCCAGCATATCCTCCATAGTCCTGTTGGTCCTCTCGGTCTGTCCATCCATTTGCGGGTGGAAGGCCGTGCTGAACTTCAATTTAGTGCCCAAAAGTTCATGGATAAGCCTCCTATCTTTCGATGTGAAATGCCCGTCACGATCGCTGACGATGCTACGAGGGACACCGTGCAGCCGCACAATACTATCAACATAGAGCTTCACTAGATTTTGTACAGAATCATCCTTCCGGTTCGGAATAAAATGCGAAACCTTCGTTAATCGGTCCATGATCACCCAGATGGCGTCCTTTCCCTGCTGTGATCTCGACAATCCGTGCACGAAATCCATCGAGATATCATCAAACTTCCACTCCGGAATCGGCAAGGACTTCAAAAATCCCCCGGGATGTTGACATTCCGCCTTCACCAACGCGCAAGTATTACACTTGGCCACGTAGAGGGCAATGTCTTTCTTCATACCCGGCCACCAGAAAAGTTTCTTCATGTCCATGTACATTTTTGTGCTCCCCGGGTGGATAGAGTACTTGGTATGATGAGCCTCGTACATCAACTCCGCCCGTAATGTACCAACTTTTGGGACGCACAATCTGTCATTCTTCCACATAAGGCCATCTTCGAAGGAGAAATCAGCGTTTAACCCATCAACGGTTTCTGCTTTAAAGCGTTTCATGCTCTCATCCAGCTCCAATGCCTGTTGAACTCGGTCGACATGGTTGTATTGAACCTCCGTCTAGTTCAAGCATGTTGAAGTAGACGCTCTTCTATCAACGCAAATGATCTCCATTTCTTCCAGCTCGCGGATTAGATGCTCATCGTGCATCAAAATCCAATTTGCTTGAGCGGGAGCCCGATGACTCAACGCGTCCGCAACTACATTTCCCTTTCCAGGAGTATATTTGATGTCGAAGGTGTAGTCCCCAAGGAACTCCATCCACCTCCTCTGACGCATATTCAACTCCCTTTGATCCAGCAGGTACTTGAGGCTCTTGTGGTCAGTAAAGATGTCGATCTTCACGCCATACAAATAATGCCTCCAAAGATTAAGAGCAAATACCACGACCGCTAGCTCCAAATCATGGACCGGGTAATTCCTCTCATGAACCTTCAGTTGCCGGGAGCCGTAGGCAATTACCTTTCTGAACTGCACTAGGACACAACCCAAGCCACTCCCTGAGGCGTCGCTATAAATTTTGTAGCCTTCCGTACCACATGGCGAGCATAGAATGGGCGTCGTGGTCAGACGGCTCTTCAGCTCTTCAAAATCTCATGCGCACTCGGGCGACCAAACAAACTTATGATCTTTCCTAGTCAGTTTAGTGAGAGGGAGTGCAATCCTCGAGAAGTTTTCCACAAAGCTCCTATAATAGCCGGCAAGTCCTAAGAAACTTCGGACTTCCGCTACGTTTTTCAACAAAGGCCACGCTCGGATCGCTTCTATCTTCGACGGATCAACTGCAATTCCTTCTCCACTAACGACATGACCAAGGAATGCTACTGACGGTAGCCAAAACTCGCACTTGGAGAACTTGGCATATAGCTGACTCCTCCTCAAGGTGCTCAGAACTGCGTGCAGATGCCCTATATGCTTCTCTTTTGACTGAGAGTATACCAAAATGTCGTCGATGAAGACGATCACAAATTGATCCAAATACTCTCGGAACGTCCTGTTCATTAAGTCCATGAATACCGACGGTGCATTAGACAGACCGAACGGCATCACCGTGAACTCATAGTGCCCAAAGCAGGTACTGAACGCTGTCTTTGGAATATCACATTCCCTAATACTAAGCTGATAGTAGCCGGACCTTAAGTCAAGCATAGAATATACCGTCGACCCAACCAGTTGGTCAAGTAAGTCGTCGATTCTCAGAATCGGATAACGGTTCCTCTCGGTCAGCTTGGTTCGCTACTACTAGGACAACATAAAACTGGTCTTAGGCCCCGAATCCTTCAACAAGGTGAAGAACATCTTCGCGCCTTTTCACAGCTTCTCCTATTCGCGCTCACTCGAGATCTATTGGGCAGCATTACCTCCAATCTATCCTTGACTAAGGTAAATGACAATTCGATTCATAACACGAAGTCCTTAGACAAATAGGAGAGCGATGCTCCCACACCAACAGAGCTCTCGTCGAATAGTCGATAATTAGGACAAGGCCTAATTGCACACAAATACAAGACATAAAATTTTGTTGTCAACAGATACAGTGGACACATTTCTATCTCTATCCTCACACGGGGTAGAAATCATATTAGGAGATGATCATCCATACCTGTGGCAACATCGCATTGTTGAATGACCTTTTGCTGGCCATAAGAGTAGACTATCGGCTGGGTTAGAGAAAACTGGGGAATCGAAGACTCCACCGCCTTGCCTTTCTCCATAGGAGCTGAACCCATCGCACGAGCATAGTCCACTTCTCCGCTTTTTGCTTTTGGGGGACCACTTCGACACACCGCGGCTTTGTGTCCCACCTTCCCGCAAGTGAAACAAATTAAGGAACACTGTGCAGTCTTAGCTTCCACAGAGTTAAACTTTCTCTTGTTTCTTCTGAACTCAGACTTGGATTGAGAGACCGGCGCATGAAACTCTGACTTCTTTGCATTGAAGTCTTTCGTGCGCTGCATACTCTTCATATCCATTTCTAGAGATTTAGATGTTTTCACTAAGACGTTGAAGCCGAGTAACTTTGAACCCACAAGCATTAGTCTTAGGTCATCTCGCAGCCCATTGTAGAACTTGTTGACCTTGGTCTCCTCATCTTCCCACATAGACCTCTCATAACGACCCAGACTGATGAACTCAATCAGGTACTCATCCACTGAGTGTTCTCCCTGCTCTAGGTGTGAACACTGATCTTGTAGTGCAGGAATCTCGGTTAGGGGTATGAACTTTAGAAGGAATGACTCATGGAAGTTTTCCCAAGAGATTTCGGCAAGTTGTCTCCCACCAAACTTGTGCAACAACTCTTCTTCCCACCAAAGTCTTCCTTCTCTTATAAGTAGGAAGGTGGTTAAGGTTACCAACATATCTTTGCTTATAATCATTGACATTAAAGTCCTCTTTATTTCTGACAACCACTCAGTAACTCTCCCAGGGGATTCCGTCCCCGCTAAGGATGGAGGGTTGAGGCTCAAAAAGTACTTTAATTGCTGATTACGCGCTCGCCCCACAACTACCTGCGCAACTCGACGTTCCACCCTCAGCTCTACCGCAGGTTCCACTGCAGCAACAGTTACAGGGGACACATCCAGAGTCGGAGTAGTAGGTTGTGCAAGCCGCCCAGACTGAGTGTTGATCATCGCGAAGACCGCTTCAGCGACTAACTTGATCATCTCAGGCAAAGGAGTGATCGCTGGTACCTCAACAAACGCACTACTTTCAGCAGTATTATGGGGTTGAAACTGCCCCGCACCACTCCTAGTCACCTATAATCGTGGAAGACACAATTTAGCGACTGAAAACAAGGCGAACAACAGTCATGGAACGCTCAGGTTCCGCAAACAAGTATGTTTTTCCATTCCTAAGTGGACATTCTTATTAGTTTTTGTCGTTGTAGGTGAATGCACATCCCGTGCACACCACCCCTTAAAAGGAATTCATCCCGAATTCGCTAAACTACGGATCGACGCCTTAAGTCCGATACCAAATTGTAACACCCTGCCAGTACGAATAGTATAACAGTAGGTCCGGCCGAGACCCCGCGCCATACAAACCACACTAGCTAGGAGTTAAAAGGTGATAAACAGAAAGAACTACAACAGAGTATACTAAACTCTAGCGGAACCATAATGATTTAACATTTCGTTTAGAACTGTCCACTATCATAGGAATGAAACCATAAAATAGAGTTACGGCCTTAAGGCCTTACATTCACCAATGTACAAAACTCAGTACTTCGGCATGCAGGCCGACAATACCTGAGAAAGCAGAAATGGGAGGCTGGCCTTCAAGGGCCAACTCAGCAAAAGGGCCACCGCCCGCTATTTCCCACTAGGCTCACCTACACCTGCATAAGAACATTCCACCAAGCGGTGGCAAACAAAGTAACGGTCAGCACAGCTGACCAAATTATAATGACCCCACCCCTTTCCCGGGGTGGCAGAGCTTCTACCCTGCAAGCAAACCATACTTGCACAAGTACTAATATAAAGAAAGTGCAACTACACAAGGTGAGGTTTCAAGCACAATCAATCTTCTAGGTTGAGCATCAAAAAGGAGGGAACCTAGGTATGCACATGATGTTGGTTGGGTTCACCCGAAGGTTCCCCACAACCGCATAAACAACCGCATGATGCTAACAACATCAATTCCAAAAAACACTCCACCGTAAGGGCCATCGCCTTAGGTGGGAAAAAGTGCTTTTGGTCGGTTTAGGCAAGACGCCTTTCGCAACCTCTCCCAAGGTCGTTCGGGTTTACAAGAGACAAATCCCTCTACCGCCGCGCCTGGAAACGGGTTCAGTTCAGCCAATTCCCGTGCTCTTATCATCGATTGAACACACGATGCAGGTATGACATCACCTCGGCCCGTAAGGGTTTAACACTTGTTAGTGCTACACAAAACATAAGTTACAACACCCAAGCCTACAAGAGGACTTAGGCTTTACACGTAACCAAAAAGGAGGTACAAGACCGCTGCTCAACTATTCTAGTGGTGAAGGTTTGCATTCAACCATTCGCAAAGCATGGGGTTTTCGTTAGGATCTTCACAAGACGCCTACGCTTAAATCACGCAATACTATCGCATATATGATGGAGTCATTCTCCGGCACGTATTCTAGGCTTAACCTAAATGCAACGTCGCAAATCAAGCATTCACTGATTTGGTCTCACGGCCACGAATAGGCTTCACACACAATGCCTAAATCCGCACAACTACCGAATTTTCTACATGCAATATGCCGGGGACGGACACAATCAACCCGGAGTGCCGAAGAACTTGAGGAGATCCTACACTTCACCCATTTGGTGAAAGGGATTCCTCATGCAAGCATAGAGAAATGAAAGAGAGGACAAATGACAAGTCCAAAAATCGGGAGGAAGAATCGTTACCCTAGGAGCGTTCTTCTTAGCCATGGATCTGAGATTTTACACGGTGGGATAGGACCGCACCAGGCTGCACTCTCCAGATCTGGAAACGGCTCGCGAAACGGAGCTCCGGAGCTCCGTCAATGGCGGGATCTCTCCTTCTTCTTCCTTGCCTCCTTCTTCTTTCTCTAACCTTGGAGAGAGAAAGGCCTTGGATTAATGAGGTATTAACCCCTCTCCAAAGACCTAAGACCCTCCAGCATCTAATCCTAGCCGTCGGATCGGATTCCAATAGATTGGATCAACCCGATCTTCTTCTCCGCTCAAATTCGCGGAGCAGAATAAACAGTGCGCATGAGCATCGATGCACAGTCAGTGGTCGTGCGCAAGCACTTCCCCTGATCGTGCGCACTTACCGCAACAGAACTCTGAATCCTTGTGAATTAAGGCACGATCGCTGGCGCACGATCACTGGTCGTGCGCAAAGAGGGACAGTGGTCGTCGTGAAGAGCTGCTATAAAATTTCCAGCCTAATCCAAGCGCAACACCACCTCTCCGCCTAATTTGCTGAATTATGAATTTTGGGGTGTTACACCAAGTCTCATTCTTCTTGAGAGCATACATCTTTTCTTTCATAGCAATATGCCACTACTTCACGCCTTTGGCTTTCTCAAAGCTTGACAGCTCCCTTTCATCCAAGGGACCAGCGAAGAAACATGAGACGAAGCTCACCATGTTTCCTCCTGTATATCGATCCGGTGGCTTGATTGTCCTCTTCGACCTCCTAAGAGGTTGCTCCTGACTAACCAACTCCTCAACTGCTTCTTCTGTGCAATCTCCTCTTCTAGACGAAATTGGAGCATCGCTCCCCCTGCTTCCAAAACCTGAAGCCACCATCTCAGATCTTGACACAGCTGGAGCTCCTGGTGAAATAGGCAACTCCACTTGAAGATTTCCTGCAGCCCTCCCTGCTTCATCAACCCTGCTCTCCGGTAGTTCAACTCCTGAACTCCCCTTGTAGGAAGTCACTTCATCGAACACCACATCTCGAGATACCACTGATCTCCGTGTCTCGGGATCCATGCAACTCCATCCCTTCTTCCGCCCATCATACCCAACAAAGACTAGCTTCCTTGCTTTCGCATCTATCTTTGTCCGAAGAGCATCAGGAATATGCACATAGCAGGTTGACCCAAACACCCGAAGGTGTGCAACACTTGGCTTCACCTTGAACATCAGTTCGTGGGGGGTCTTCATGTTGATAGGACTTAGAGGCATCCTGTTGATGATGTAAGCAGCACAAGACATTCCCTCGGCCCAAAAGGACTTGGGGATACTCTTGGCATGAAGCCAGCATTTGCAGGTTTCCGTCAGATGACAGATCTTCCTCTCCACAATGCCATTTTGCTGTGGAGTATGGGCACAAGTGAGCTCTCTCCGAACGCCGTGTTTCCTGCAAAAACTTGAGAACTCACCAGAGGTGAACTCCCCACCATTGTCCGTTCTCAATTTTTTCACCCGCAGGCCTAACCGACCTTCCACCAGCTCCTTGAACTCCACGAACTTCGCAAAGGCTTCTGACTTCTCTTTTAGAAAATACACCCAGACATATCTGGTGTAATCATCAATCAACACCAACATATATCTATTGCCTCCAAGGCTTGGGGTGGCAGTCGGTCCCATCAAATCACCGTGAATGCACTCCAACGGCGCTTTGCATCTTGTTTGCGATTTATCAAATGGAAGTCGATGAGACTTACCAAACTGACATCCCGCACAAACATGACCGTCTCCAAAAGAGGACAAGCTAGGCAAGCCCTTGACAAGGCCCCTTACCGCCATAGCCTTCAATTTGTCCATGCCAACATGCCCCAACCTTTCATGCCAGATAGCCGCGCTATCATTGGTCTTCATCTTATCAACATAGGTACTTGTCGATAAAACGAACAAGTCCTTCACCCGCTTTCCAACATGGATAACATCTCCCTTTATCTCTGGTTGAGTTTTAAGAAACTTCACTTCTGTTGGGCCAAACAGAATGTGATAACCGGCATCGACCGCATTGGTCACAGAGAAAAGATTCTTCTTCATACCAGGCACGTGATAAACACTCCTCAATGTGAGTGGACCCTTATCACTACTCAGGGAGATAACACCTTCTTGTTCTACTGCATGAACAGGATTATTAGCCGTAATGATAGCATCGTTACCTGAGTAAGGCGCCAAAGAAGAGAACTTTGATTCATCCCCGGTGAGATGATGTCCACACCCTGAATCAACAATCCAATCCTCTTCGAAGTTGATGGCAGCCAAGGCCTTAACGGGCATCGCCGTCATATTAGCCGCAAAGGCTCCTCCCCATCCAGCTTCATCAGACTTTGGCTTCTCCTTCTCCGCTACATGTCCCGACTGAAGATTAACCCGACAATCCTTCTTGAAGTGGCCGATCTTATTACACCTGAAGCACCTTGGTCCCTCTCCCTTCTTCTTCCCATCAGACTTAAAAGCATAACCTTTATCCTGCTGACCTGAAGTAGAGGGTCCATCTTGACCTGGCTTCTTCTTCTCCCACTTCTTCTTCTTCTTTCCAGAGAACAACACATCACTATCTCCCCCAGAGATAGAAGTCCCCGCCATCTGTCTTGCCAAACTTTCCTGCGAAGTAAGTAAGTTCTCCAGCTCCAACAGAGATGGTTGATTTGCCCTAACTTGAACTGAAGTCACAAAGGCAAGATACTCCATCCGCAACCCGCGGATGATATGCCTCTTCAGTTTTGCCTCTGAGATGGGCTCATCAAGGTCCAATGCAGAAATCTCTGATGTGAGGTTCTTCATCTTGAGAAAGAAGGTAGAAATAGAAAGATCACCTTGAGAGGCCTTCGCCAACTCATTTTCAAGAAAATGTAGCTGAGCTACATTCTTCTTATTAAACAACCCATCCAAAGACGTCCAAATCTCAGCAGCAGATTTACATCCAATGATGTGATCAAATAGCTCCGGTGAGATAGCCCTCTTGAGAGTGAACACTGCCTTAGCACTAGTCCTCCTCCAAAGTCTCACCTCTGCCATATTATCTCCTGCTAGAAACACTTCTTGTGTGTCTTCTCCTCCAACTATCTCCCATAGATCCTCGCCAAGTAAGTAACTCCCCATACACGACCTCCACTTCTTGTAGTTAGTCGATGTTAGGAGTTCAATACCAAGCCCTCTTGCGTATCCACCTTCCATGGCAATCTATGTGGTCTCTTCTTCACAAAGATGATGGCAACTCAAGTTGAACATTACTTATCCACTCCAACAACCTACCTCTGATACCATGTTAAAATTTTTGATTTAAATCGTTTAGGAGTAAGCAGGAGTTGCATCAACTGAGTTATAGCCAAACAACCATAATGCCACACAGCAACACAAGAAACTATATTGAATCACAAACTTCATTTACAGTGCGAGGTATACACGGCGAGACATGATTCATAAGAATCACGGAGGAGAGAAGAAAAAAACACACCAAAAAGCAAAACTGGCGGCTAGACAAGCTGAGACCATACAACTCCAGAGATCGCCCAACTTGACCTGAGACCGCGCGAACAGAAATCAGATAGACCGCCTGCACTACAAGACCGCCACCTGAGACCGCACAAACAGGAGCTTTATTTAACGTAGAAATGAAGCTGTCGCCAGACCGCAACTCAAATCGCCTAACCGCTGAACGTCGCCTGACCGCTGAGCTCGCTGCGAATAGCACAAGAATGAACATAAACCAGTTCGCAGACAGACCGCTGCCGAACTGTTTATTCAAGCCGCTTGGAATCACCAAGGAAGGAGACCGCAACCTGCTGACCGCAAACCTGCGAACACAACAAACAGTCAACTCGCTTCCGAGACCGCCCGACCTCAAAAGTTGAGACCGCATGAATTAACCCAGGCTCTAGTTCTTACAGTTCTCGTTATAAATGATTGGCCCTGCACCCCTTTGTATAGGCGGGTATACGGATGTCGTCACCGCACAGGAGAGGTACAATCACCACCTGTCAGATCACCAACGGTCTCACAGGGCAGACCGCGCGATCACACAACTTGGACGACTATCCGACCAAGACCGCAGATCAGCAGACAGATCACGCACAGATCGCGTGAACACGAGATTGCGCACAAGCTGCGCGGACACAAGTGTACTCCTTCCTTAGACCGCTATGAGAAAACCTAGAACAATCTGTCCGACTTCAGACAAGTCGCCAGATCGCCAGCACAGGCCGCTCGGACAGGCGGTCACATAAGAACAGACCGCCCGGTCTTCCAACAAAGAAGACAGGCCAACCAAACAGAACTCGAGAACAGACCGCAGCGATCAGGAACAGACCGGCCAACCAGCAGACTGCCAGAATAGACCGGCAGAGCCAGACCGACAGATCACAAATACAGATTGTGCGGTCTCGCAGTCACCCAAAATCAGACCGCACGGACACCTCCACTTCACTTCAATAATTTCAACAGAACACGGGCGTGACCCGAGTGTCACGGGCGTAACTTGATGTCGGCAGGAGGTAGCGGCTGAGAGCGTGATAGCTGCCGTGTACATTAACTTTTGGAAAATCTATAGGGTCACGGGTGTGACTGGTACATGCCCTCAGTCACGGGCGTGACCAAGGGCGTGACTTGATGATTTTAGCTAGGAGGCGGCTGTGAGCTGTAAATAAGAAAATTAAGCAGACACGCCCTCGGTCACGAGTGTGGCCGAGGGCGTGACCTAAGAAAAAAACAAAAAACATAGAAAAAGAAAAATATTATGTTAGAAATGAACATAAATAAAAACAAGCATTTTATTCATTAATTTACATATAGAATTCACAATTTTAGTTTTAAACTATATAAAAGCTATACTAAAGACACTTATATTTTACTCATCAAATGTTTTCCATTAGTATGGCCAATTTGACATCATATATTTTTCTTGTTGTCGAAATCAACTTGGCGAGTCCTACAGTTTGAAACAAGTTCAAGGTTCCCTTGAAATTTTCTTCTACGACATTGAATGAGTCGATGTCGACATCAAATCCTGAATTAACATTTGGAGGAGCCATTGATTCTTACAGTAGTACCTACAAAAAGAAGACTATAAAGAGAGAAAGAAAGTGGGAGCAAGAATGCAAGAAAGCAGGAGAACAAGAGAGCAAGAGAGAGAAAATTTAAAAGCGTAAGATTATCTAACGTCTGAGTTGCTAAAAAGAAGATGATTGTGTTGGGAAAAACCCTGTGATTTAACTTAACAAATTATCTAAAAAGTGATTTTATCTCTTAGGTTGAATTACCCATTGTATAGTGACGGTAATATGGTCATTAGATGTCTTAGGATGTCACACTCAACCTAGGGTGTCAAGACCATATTAATAGAATCACAATTTGGACAAAGTTAACATTTGCGTCGAATAGAAATCGACACAACATTGAGTTAATTTCGACGCTACTCTGACTAGAAGTCCAAGTGGTTCAACCATTCAGTCAAAGTAATTCAAGTCTACATTACGTCGAATAGATATCGACGTAGAGACCATGGACCTGTCGAAGTACCTTGAGAAGTCGACTTAGCTTTTACTTCAATTCAACGCAGAAGGAAGTATCTATCGAAGCCATCTAAATTCGATGCAACGTCGACTTCATCTCGATGCAGATAATGGAGTTCAGAGCCATGTACTCAACTCGATGGTTACATTAATAAGATATCGACGCAATGTCGACTAGCTGAGTTCAATCAAAGCAAGGATGAATTCAAAGCTGCTCTTACAAGGACTCGGAGGTGCGTAGATAAGAGAGGAAGAAAACTCGACGCTACGTCGAATACAGTCTGAAAAGGAAATCTTTTCAGCTGTCATTTTTGGACCTTCTCTCATGGCCCACAACACTGAAGACTGTTCTCCAACGGTTCCATAATTGCATCAAATATAATGAAGAATTAACAGAGGACAGAGAAAAGCTTTCTTAGAAATGTGCTAATAGTTGGTGGATGGGTCGGTAATTAAAGAAGGAAGGAAAGAGAAATTGTCCTGTAGTGAATACCTTTTTAGGAATTACCAGAAGGGGAAACGAAATTCAAATTCAAGATGGACAATAAAAGGGAATAAAAGAAAGAGAAAGATAGAGCAATCATCACAATCGGCTAACAGTTTTCTATTAGGGCTCCATCCTCTTTTTCCTTCTCAGGAACCCTAATAGAGAAAGAAACAGTGAAGAAAGAACAACTGCTCTCCATCTCTTACTACAGAACAACTGAAGGCTGCTCATCATCACAATCATATAGCAGCCAAAGTTTGATTAGAAAGAAGAGAAAAGATCTAACAATCATAGCTCCTGCAAACCATCACAATCATAAGCAGGAGTTTATCACTAGCAGATCAAGTAGAAGAAAATAGAAGGTTTTTCTTGAGACAGGGATTCATAAGAATTCTGAGAATAGAATTCTTCCTCCTCCCCCTTTTTCTTTATCCTTCTCAATCTCAACTGTAAAAGAGATTTAAGAATCCCTCTTCCAAAGGATTCAGTGGTTCAAGATCTCCTTATCAAAACATCTGGTGGTTCAAGATCTCCTTATCAAAAGATCTGGTTGGTTCATGATCTCCTTATCAAGAGATCAGTGGTTCTGAGAGTCTCCTTGTCAAAAGATTCAGGCACTGTTAGTGCATTCCTCACAGGTGGTAGAAGAGAGGACTACCCACATTTTGGGGAACCTCTATAAAATCTTTGTGTCTTCTGGTTGTTTATTTTTTGTGCTGCTCCATATAGTTTAGATTTAGTTTACTATTTTTCTGTTTCATATTTCAGCACTTTAGTTTTATTCTGTGTGGGATTTGTTGAAGCGTTAACACTTAGTCTTTTATTTTATTTGCACAAATAGGATAGAAGTATTTTTAAATCTCTATCCCCCCCCCCCCCTCTAGTGTATTCTCAGAGGCACACGGTGCACTTTCAATTGGTATCAGAGGTAGGTTGATCATTAAAAGGTTAACACCTTGATCAAAAAGACCTCCTACACTTTTTCTTTATTATAAATAATATTTTATAAAGAAAATGAGTTCTAAGGATTATGCTTCTACAAGACCTCCAGTGTGTAATCTGAACATGTTTACACACTGGAAGGACAGAATTAAACTTTATATGAATTCTATTGAAGAAGACATCAATAATGTTCTTCTCACAGGTCCTCCAGCTCCAGTCAGACAAAAGGCAGGAGAATCTTAAACAACAGAGGCTGTCCCAAGAAATGAATGGACAGAGGCTGAGAAGAAGGTCAAGGCATGTGATGCCAAGGCCATGAACATTCTGGTTTCAACAATGTCAGATGATATTTTCTAGAAGGTTGTTGAATGCCAATCAGCAAAAGATATCTGGGATTCTCTCACCAGAATGGTGGATTGAAACTCAGATGAAAGGAAGGACAAAAAGTCCCTTCTCATATCCCAATATGAGAACTTTCAAAAGAAATCTGAAGAATCTATTGCTGATATGTATGACAGATTCAACATTATCATTAATGAGCTCAGAGGCATGGAGAAGGAGATGTCCTTGACTGAAATTAATGATAAAATCCTCATGTGCTTCCCTAGCTAATGGGATTCAAGAATCTGGGCAATTTGAGAGTTCAGGTACCATAGAGAAATCTAAACTGAAGCTTTGCTAATGAAAGCTTAAGTCATATGAGATGCTACTAAAGAATAGGGTTGAGTCAGAAGAGAGGGAAACTACTCCAGCTCCTATCCAAAGGAGCCTTGCTCCGAAAGCTACTGAAGGAGATCCCTCTACTCCTGAAGATGAGTTGTTCAATCTCCTAGCATGGAGATTCAAGAAATTGTTCAAGATAGAAGACTCAAGGAGGAGAGAAAGGAGCTTAAGGCCTAGGTATGATAAAACTCCAAAGAAGGATATTATATGTTTCACTTGCAACATGCCAGGGCACATTGCTTCAGAGTGCCCACAATAGCAAAGGGAAAGAAGCAACAACAAAGAGGAGAAGAAGAAGTCCTTCAATGGAAAGGATAAGAAGAAAGCCAAGGGTTCCATTGCTGAAACCTGTAGTGATTCTGAAGCAGAATTAAGCTCATCATCATCTAAAAGTGATGATGATGCAGCAGAAGAAGCAACCTGCATGATGGCACTAGGGATGTTATCAGATGATGAAGAGGAACAGGTATGTATTTTTGATGAGTTTGATTTTAGCTAAGGTGATTTTAAAACTTGTTTTAAAGATTTCTACATTGATCTTCTTAGGGTAGAAAAAGAATTAGACACAGCTAGGACAAAATTAGAGAACCTTAAGAAAGATGAAATGCACCTAATAAATCAAAATCTAACAAATGAATTAAAAATAAAGAGGCAGAATTGATTAAACTGGGAGAAGAAAACATACCATTAAAAGAAGAGCTAGCAAAGGCCTTTGAGGACTCACTAAATGGGGGGAGTCAGAAGCTCAAAGACATCACAGAAAATCTTTCTATGAGATTTAATCATCTAGGGTTCGGAGCAAAGCCCTCCACTAGCACTGAAGACCTAGGAAACCTGCCTGGAAAAATTCAGTATCATTTGTTAGACCTAGTGAGTACCAACCAAGTGAGAAGAGTGCATCATCCAATATTAAGGATAACAATCAGCCAGATAGGATAGATAAACCTAATAAAGTAAATCTAAATAACAAAGAGAAACCCTTAGGTAAGAGCAAAGAAGAGAAACTAAATAACCACAATCATAAGAATAAAGCAAAACCTAGGATAATAAAACATTCTGCTGACTTGTTATACCTAGATACATTCTATACTCACCTCAAGTATCAAAATAATAGGTTTGAGAATCCCATTCCTTATCATCCAAAAGGGTATCATGAAAGACCTTTTATTCCTTTATTGAACCCTAAAATGGTAAAAGCAAAGGGCCCAAGGTAACCTGGGTCCCTTCGAATGTTTGAACTATTTGTGCTGGATTAGGTTTGTCCCACTTAGGAGAAAATGGAGTGGGAAGAAAGAAGTAGGTCATGAATAAGGAACAAACTTTATACAAGGGAGTGATTTCTACCTTGAGTTTTCCTTAAAGTTTATAATATTGATATTATAATCTATTTTCAATAAATATAATTGCTGAGAAAAACAGCAAGAATTTTCTGAGGAAATTGATCTGTTCACTCATAGGTGCGTCAAATAAAAGTCGACATACCATTGACTTCTACTCGACGTTAGCGTCAAGAAGCAATAAGAGTGGGTAATTCAAAAAGACTTCAACGTATTGTTAAGTTCATATCGACGCATGCGTCGACTCAATGGTCGCTGCTCAAAGTCGAGGTAGCATCTATTGAAAATTGACGCATCATCGACAAGATTACATCGACGTAAGAACCACTGAACTATCTCGAAGTTACGTCGAATACTAGTCGACGCAATGTCGATATGAAAGCACACGCAGTCCTGCTTCTAGAAACAATCTTAACACAGCTTTTCGCGCCAAATAATTAGTTTTATTGATGGTGCGTCGACCTAAACTGTATGTTGCGGCGATTCATCTCCTTTTAAACAATTACAGCGTCGAGATCATTGCACTTTCGAATTCTTCTCTCCTATCTTTCTTGCTCTCTTGTTCTCAAGTTATCTCATGCCTTTCTCTCTCGCATTTTCTCTCTGTGTTTGCAGGTACCATCGGTCAAATGGCTCCACCCAAGATTAACTCAGGATTTGATGTCGACATTGATTCGTTCGATGCTGCGGTCGAAAGCTTCAAGGACATTCTTATCCTATTTCAAGATGCTGGCTTAATCAAGCTGATATCCACAGGATGCAAGATCCTGGATATTGAATTGACTGAGTTTAAAGATAGTGTGCAAATAGAACAGGATGGAACCCTTAAGGGAAATATGTCTAACCCAGATATACTGATAACAGAGGATCTACTAAATCAAACATATGATCTTCTAACTGGAAATGAGTTAGATGAACTAACAGGGGATAAGACCAAGAGGGCCCTAGAGCTTATACAGTTCAAGAAAGATAAGCCCATAAATCTAAAAATGGTTGACCTTGGAGAAGAATACAAGTTCCTAGCTGACATAGTATGAAAGGTATTGTTGTGTAATGTCTAAGAACATGATGCTATTCCAAAGCAACAGCTTCAAATTATGGGAGATCTAGTTCTGAAGAAAAGGATAAACTAGGGGAAATGCCTCCTAAGGTTGATTGGGCACAAATATGCCCACAAAGAAAATGCCTATAAGAGGATAATGAGTCAAGTGTTGCTCCACCACTTCCCAGCAGTGTGTAAGTCAAAAGGATTGTCTATTCCTCCTGGAAAGAGAATAAACATAGGAATATTCTCTAATTGGACCAGGCAGATCTTAAAGCCTGGCCAAGCTCCATCTTCACCTCCTCCCTCTCCTCGTCCTCAAGATTCTGAAAGGCAAATACCAAATCCCCCGAGGGATAATATCCCTCCACTGGACACTATTCCAGATCCCTTTCAGGAAGATATTCTAGGTCCACAACAACAACAACAACACCAATCCACTTCAGCCCCAGACCACCTCCTCAAATTGCTCATCAGCTTCCATCCACTTTTGCTCCTCTACCACCTCCATCAATTCATATCTATGCTGAAATTTACCAGGCTCTCTCCCCTGTCCAAGAAGACTTCCCTCCATCACCTCCTCCATCTATCTCCCTTATCCCCATAATTGATCTTGAGCAAATCAACTTCAAAGTAGTTGGCCTTTCCTCCACTACCTTTGCAGACATGGTGGCCTCTCCATCAAGGAAATTTGACAGGAAGTACTCCCAAATAGAGGCTGTGTTATTAGATTCTACAAGATCCTTCCAAATCCTCAAAGACTTTGTGTCTTACTCCATGGCCACAAAAGAATTTTTAACCTCTGTTCACAGCAAGGTTAAGAAGAGGAGAACATTTTGTAGGAAGAAAGACATGTCCTAGGTTTGAGTGGACATGGTAAATATGATGCTGATAAAGCTCCTACTCCTGACAAAGTGTTCACCTTCCAAGGTGCACAGATCTAGGGGGAGCCTGCAGATCAGGGGGAGCTCCCAGAAAAGCTGAATGAGGAGCAAACAGAATCAACATATCAGGAAAAGAAGAACTCTTGAGAAGGAGCAGTGAGGTACTTTGTAAAGTATTATAGTTCCTGAAAAACAGTTGTAGATATCTATATATTTCTTGACAATTGAATGAAATGGCCTGTGAAAACTGTCTGGAATTCTCTTATGTCTATATTGTCTTGTATGTATATTTGTTTATGAAAAGGAATGTGTAAAATCACTTTGAACAATCTGTAAAATTTGTTAAGATAAATAGGGGAGATTGTTGGGAAAAACCATTTGATTTAACTTAACAAATTATCTAAGAAGTGATTTTATCTCTTAGGTTGAATTACCCATTGTATAGTTAGGGTAATATGGTCATTAGATGTCTTAGGATGTCACACTCAACCTAGGGTGTCAAGACCATATCAAGAGAAGCACAATTTGACAAAGTTAACATTTGCATCGAATAGAAATCGATGCAACTTCGAGTTAATTTCGATGCTACTCTGACTATAAGTCCAAGTGGTTCAACCCTTCTATCGAATTAATTCAAGTCAACATTACGTTGAATAGATATCGACGTAAAGACCATGGACCTGTCGAAGTACATTGATAAGTTGACGCAGCTTTTACTTCAACTCAACGCAGAAGGAAGTATCTGTCGAAGCCATCTAAAGTCGACGCAACGTCGACTTCATCTCGACACAGATTGTAGAGTTCAGAGCCATGTCCTCAACTCGACGGTTATGTCGATAAGATATCGATGCAACGTAAACTAGCTGAGTTCAATCAGAGTAAGGATGAATTCAAAGCTGCTCTTACATGGTCTCGAAGGTGCATCGATAAGAGAGGAAGAAAACTCGACGCTACGTCAAATACAATCTGAAAAGGAAATCCTTTCAGCTGTCATTTTTGGACCTTCTCGCATGGCCCACAACACTGAAGACCGTTCTCCAACGGCTCCTTAATTGCCTCAAATAGAATGAAGAATTAACAAGGACAGAGAAAGGCTTTCTTGGAAATATGCTAATAGTTGGTGGACGGGTCAGGAATTAAAGAAGGAAGGAACAATAAATTGTCCTGTGGTGAATACCTTTTTAGGACTTACCAGAAGGAGAAATGAAATTCAAATTCAAGAGGGACAATAAAAGGGATGGAAAGAAAGAGAAAGATAGAGAATTCATTACAATCAGCTAACAGTTTTCTATTAGGGCTCTATCTTCTTCTTCCTCCTCAAGAACCCTAATAAAGAAACAAACAGTGAAGAAAGAACAACTGCTCTTCATCTCTTACTGCAGAACAACTAAAGGCTGCTCATCATCACAATCATATAGCAGCCAAAGTTTGATCAGAAAGAAGAGAAAAGATCTGACAATCATAGCTCCTGCAAACCAACACAATCATAAGCAATAATTTATCACTAACAGATCAAGTAGAAGAAAATAGAAGTTATTTCTTGAGACAGTGCATCATATGCATTCTGATAACAGAATTCCTCCTCCTCCCCCTTCTTCTTTCTCCTTCTCATTCTCACCTATAAAAGAGTTTTAAGAATCCCTCTTTCAAAGGATTCAGTGGTTCAAGATCTCCTTATCAAAAGATCTGGTGGTTAAAGATCTCTTTATCAAAAGATCTGGTTGGTTCAAGATCTCCTTATCAAAAGATCAGTGATTCTGAGAGTCTCCTTGTCAAAAGACTTAGGCTTAGTTGGTGTATTCCTACCAGGTGGTATAAGAGAGGACTACCCACATTTTGGAGAACCTCTATAAAGTCTTTTTGTCTACTGGTTATTTATGTTCTGTGTTGTCCCATATAGTTTAGATTTATTTTACAATTTTTCTGTTTCATATCTCAGCACTTTAGTTTTATTTTGTGTAGGATTTGTTGAAGCATAAACACTTAGTGTTTTATTGTATTTGCATAAATAGGATAGAAATATTTCTAAATCTCTATTCACCCCCTCTAGATTATTCTCAGAGGCACATAGTGCACTTTCAGATTGATCATAGCATAGGGTTTTAATAGAAGCAACATCGAATGGAAATAGATGCAGTGTGCCAAAATAAGTTGATATAGCTTCTAGAAGCAAAACTGCATGCCCTTGACATGTCGACGTTGAGTCGAGTGGTAATCCATGTGACTTTGTGTTCTTACAGCAACTATTAAGTCAATGCCTGCATCGATATGAATTTGATGCTGCGTCAACTGCTTTTTGAATTAACTAACTCAGGAAACTCTCAAAGCTAGCGTCGAGTAGAACTCAATGGTGGGTCAAATTCTATTCGACGCAACTCTGAATTTGAATTTGTATTTCCTTCAAAGAGTTTTGTTATTTTTCCCAACAATAATTTTTATTAAAAATATCATTTATAAGATTATATGTGTAAATTAGAAAGCATCATAGGGGTTTAGAGAAGAAATCATCCCATTTGATTATCTGTAGTTCCACATTGAAGATTTAGTTCTCCCTTTCTCTACATTATCTCTGAGGAAGGGACCCTAAGTTTTCATGCACATGTAATTCAAACATTAGAGGGTACCCAAGTTACCTTGGGCCCTTTGCTTTGTGATGAGTCCCAAATATATACACATTTATGGACTCATCTGGGCCGATTTTCTAGTCTATGCACTACACTTTAGGCATGTTTTCGCTCATATTTGTTGTTCCATGCTACGTGCACCTCTAGGCCCGTTTTGGTGCTATTTCTTGTTTATCTTCATTATTAGTTTTCATGCATGGTTAAGTGTCACTTTTAGTGGTTTGATTAGTGTTGTATGCTGGAGCAGGAGTCGTGCAGGTGTTCCCGGTACAAATATGTACAGGAACACTGCGCACGATCACTGGTTCTATTGCGCACGACCACTGGTCGTGCGCCACTGATCGTGCGCACCTACCCCCTGAAATCTGAGTTCTGTCTTCCTTATCGCACGACCACTTACGATAGCACGCACGACCACTGGTCGTGCGCCACTGGTCATGCGAACATTGTATTTTATAATTTTCTTACCTTGCAGGCTCCGTCCAGGCAGGCGCACGATCACAGGATTCTAGTGCGCACGACCACTGGTCGTGCGCCAATGACGGTGCACACTGTTTATTCCAGCGCCTATAAATTGACCTGCTCGCGAATTAGGTCGAATCCTCCAATTTTCTTCCGCCCGAGTCCGCCGTTTCCTGCTCCGTTCTGCCGGATTTTGCCCCTCCATCGCCGCCCACCATCGGGAGGTACTCCGGGCTTGTTCTTCACGCCATTCTTGAGCCGGAGCTTCCTCTCGGCCTCCTCCTTCATCCAAGAGCTTCAAGGAAGGTTTAGCCGCCATCGCCATCAAGCAAGAGGAAGTTTGCAACCTCTACCGGATCGTGACACGAAGAAGACGGGCTCATTGGAGAGTAGTTACAGCTCTCTCTACCCCGGACGTAGTTGCGGACCGAGCTAGGACGCGGATTGACAACCCGGTGCTTCCTACCGTGAATCTACAATGAGCCTTCGGATTCGGTCGATTTCTTGCATTATTCTTCTCTTATTGATGTATATATAGTTAGAGCCATTATTATGATGAAGTTGCACTCAAACTTGTTTGTATTTTTATATATTTCATGTCTATTTGAAATGCTTGTTGTTTGAGTTGCTTGAGGTGCGCCCAATTCCATCCTCCATCCCGCCATCACGTTCGTCGCCGCACTAGCAATTGCTAGTGGCGTGCTTGTTGAAGAGGTGCTTACGACCCTCACTCCGTTAGCCTACTCGTCCATCCGCCTACCGAAGCGTGGCATCGCGGCCCGTGTAATCCACTCGCCCTTCGAAGCAGCGCGCTCAAGGCCTGCATAGTTCGATTCCGTCTGCCTACTCGTCCATCCGCCCTTGCGACGCAGCGCGCTCAAGGCCTGCCTAGTCTCCATTCCGGCAAGCGAAGCATTGCATAGCGGCATTGCATAGGAGTAGTCATAGCATTTTCTCTTTATTTTCCACAATCCAAAATCCCCGTTTTCACAATCCATCCGACCCAAAGGACTTCGATCTCAAGTCCTTCCTCGAACGTTAACTCCACCTTACTGTGTTCCTTGAGAGATTCGATACTTGGGGATTTACTTCCTCATATTATTACTTGACAACGACCGGTTCACTGCCGTTTCGTGCCGCAGTTTAGCTACCGCCTATAGCGGTGTGCGAGATTTGCGCCATCAAGTTTTTGGCGCCGTTGCCGGGGAACACAGTCATGTGAGTTTTCTAGAGAGGGAGAACCTGAGAGAGAAGCCCTTCCATTTGTAAATTGCATTTCTTTGTTTTATTTCTTTTTATTCCATTTTCCTGCTTTAATTAGGTTGCTTTAGTAATTTTTGTTAGGTGTAGTATTTTGCACAATAGCATTTTTATTTTTGAATCGTTTTATCTTCGCACTATGTGGGCACATCTTAATTTCCGTTGCCGTTGGTGTGGAGCTACCTCCCACTCTAGTGATGAATGCCCTACGGAGAATAGTAGGCATAATTCTTATAGCCCAGCATATGGAGCACCGACTTCGTCTGATACTCCATAAGGTGCGCGTAAGTCTTATGGCTACTCTGCTGAGCCTTTACCGTCTTATTTCTTTTCGGCTTCACCACCCGCTGTGCCAAAGAAGCCCGCTAGGCAGTGCCGGTTTTGTCAGAGCACTGATCATGTCTTGAAGGACTGTGCCGAGTATCTTCGCCAATTGGATGAGGATGACGAGCCGGATATCCGGATCGTCCCAACTCCTAACTCTGGCGGCACACCTTCAACATCCGGTTATGTATCTTTGTCACCTTCACATCTTGAAGGGAATGGCATGGATACGGTCACCGGATGTGCGGCTGATCTATGCACCGACATTGCTGAGCCTATTCTCCCAGTGCATCCACCACCCCTAGTGGATTCGATTCTTTGTGAGTAATCGGTGCTCGACTTTTATCCGAGCACTACTCCTCTCCCTGTTGTGCATACTACTTTCGTCTCTGACGACATTGTTGAGGATGTGTCACGGGATGAAGCTGGCGATTTATGTGTTATGCCTGCTCCTATGGAGGAGGACAACCTTCTAGGTGAAGAGGAGCTTTCCTCAACACCGGTGGAGGAAGTCCAAATCTTGGGCATGACCACTGTCGATCCCGCTGAACCTTGCGGCATTGATGACAATGCCAACATTATTTTACTTCCCCAACTTGATGGGAGTGAGACCGGGACCACTCCCCCGATTTTTGTTTATTTATGTTCTTCGTCTTCTTTATTTCTTGATCCCCTTCCTTCATCTGAGTCTGTGCAGGTTGAATCTTCACAGGTACTTCAGGAGGACTTGGAGCTTTTTGCTCAAGTCAATGATGAGAGCATCCTCTCATGTGAGGAGGTTTATTCCCCCTCCGTAGAGGAAGCTCCACTCATTGCCTTCGCCTCCTGCTGCCTCCCTGTGGACGATACCTTGCTGGGCAAGGATAGTTTTGGTGAGATGAGTGAGGACCAGGCCTCCTCCTCTTCTTACTTTCTTTTCCCTCTACCTGTGATGGGCAGGTTTTATTTATATTCGGGTAGAGGCGTGACTGTTCTTTCTCCATATAGGTACCCGCTACCGACACGGATATTGGGCCAGTTACCTGTCCACTTCTCCTTCCATACTCCCATTAGCTAGATATTATAAAGTTTTGAATAAGTCGTGCTGGGATGACAATAACCCCAGTAGTTATCTTAATTTTTCCAGCATTTTCATTTCTTTTCTCTTTTTATTTAGTTAATTGCACTTTATTTCAGTTTTCTATTTTCTTTTGTTTTTGCGGAGCCGACCCCTGCAGGTATCCTTCTTCTGGATGGCGGATGTTGTAGCTTCATTTTAGCTTACACGCCAATCTTCTGGTATGCTCATTTCTGAGCATTGGGTACTCTCTTCCCCTAGCTCTTTTCTGAATTTCATAGATATATATTGTGTGTATTATCTAGTTTAAGTCTGGGGGAGAGTAGTTCTGTGTGCCCACGCACGTGCAATATTGCATTTGCATACTAGGAGTATTTTAATTTCAATTATTTAGTTATGTACAATTGCGTTGCACACCACTACACCCACTCGAGCGTGCACTTAGCTGTTGGCACGTCTTGAGCCGAACTCATCTCTTTTCGTGTGATTTGGAAAATCACTGTGCTGGCTTAGGATTATGCGGCAGAGTAAAAGATTGACTCCGGTAGTGCTCCTAGTCGAGTGCTCATGTCTCGTTTAGAAAATCGTGTAGATTCAATTTCCTTTTATGCTTTTAGTTTATATTTTTTTTCTATTAGCGTAAATATTGTTTACTCTACTCAATTGGTGTATCCGGTGTGAATCAAACGGTAGCATAGGAATGTGTGTAGATGCTCGTTAGCCTCGTATTGCCCGAGTCGGGAGAAAGGATTATCTTTCTCGGTGGCTAGAACTTGCCCCAAGCGATTCTTGAAGCATGAGTATACTGTTTGTCAATTGCGTGAATGTGATATAGGCCATCATTTTGGCCCGGTTGAGCCTTTGTGCCCACTCCTATCGCGTTATCCTCGTTAGCCCAGTTGTGCCTACCCTTTCTTTGATTCAGCCCCACTGTTGTCTCACCAAAGCCTAAATGCCAATCCTAGTCGCACACCCAAATCTGAGCTTTA
This sequence comes from Dactylorhiza incarnata, assembly GCA_033032865.1. NCBI lineage: Eukaryota > Viridiplantae > Streptophyta > Magnoliopsida > Asparagales > Orchidaceae > Dactylorhiza > Dactylorhiza incarnata. The sequence goes on from JAWHQI010000035.1 coordinate 11,417,957, forward strand.
GCTGTTTATTATTTTCTTGAGTTGGGTTGTTGATTTGGTGATAAGTTTGTGAAGATGTGGATGTGTTTTATTGTTCAGTTGCTGAAAATGATAAGAAAAGAAAAGAAGAAAATGAGAGAAAGAAAAGAAGTGAAAAGAAAAGAAAAAAAAAGATGTGAGCTTTAATGAAAAGTCTGTGTAAAAATATATGTTTGGGAGTAGGCGGTGCACACACCCATGTTGTTAAGTCCAAGTCTGGGGGTGTGATGTACCCGTGTGTTTGTGTGGTGAACGAGAATACTTTCTGCATAAGCTTATTTGGGTTTAGTGCTTGAGCCGTCGTTTTTATCTTTGTTTATCCTCACCTAAACCCAAGCCTTATCTAAAACCTAAAGTCCTATTGATTCACGCATTTGAGTCATACCAGTGCCGTGGAGAGAGTGCGAACGGGCAAGCTTATGGTCACCGACATTGATGGATTTCAATGGAGTTGTCCCGATCCCCGACCATTGGCAATGCTCGCCTCAGCGTTCGGTTTACTTTCTTCCTATGTGCGACCTTATGATTCACCGTGATTCAATTTTTGAGTAAATGTAATATATAAATACGCTCCTAGGATATTATAAACTAATATGCAAAATTAGGAATTTTGTCTACTGTATTTCTACGCGCATGAGCATGCAACTTCGCATGATACCCCGCTTTACAATTTCTATGCCAGCTGTGTATTTTTCTCAGCTGCTTGAGGGATTTGTTTGCTCGGGATGCGCAAACAGGTAAGTCTGGGGGTGTGATGAGTGCCAAATATATACACATTTATGGACTCATCTGGGCCGATTTTCTAGTCTATGCACTACACTTTAGGCATGTTTTCGCTCATATTTGTTGTTCCATGATACGTGCACCTCTAGGCCCGTTTTGGTGTTATTTCTTGTTTATCTTCATTATTAGTTTTCATGCATGGTTAAGTGTCACTTTTAGTGGTTTGATTAGTGTTGTATGCTGGAGCAGGAGTCGTGCAGGTGTTCCCGGTACAAATATGTACAGGAACACTGCGCACGATCACTGGTTCTATTGCGCATGACCACTGGTCGTGCGCCACTGATCGTGCGCACTTACCCCCTGAAATCTGAGTTCTGTCTTCCTTATCGCACGACCACTTACGATAGCGCGCACGACCATTGGTCGTGCGCCACTGGTCGTGCGAACATTGTATTTTATAATTTTCTTACCTTGCAGGCTCCGTCCAGGCAGGCGCATGATCACAGGATTCTAGTGCGCACGACCACTGGTCGTGCGCCAATGACCGCGCGCACTATTTATTCCAGCGCCTATAAATTGACCTGCTCGCGAATTAGGTCGGATCCTCCGATTTTCTTCCGCCCGAGTCCGCCGTTTCCTGCTCCGTTCTGCCGGATTTCGCCCCTCCATCGCCGCCCACCATCGGGAGGTGCTCCGGGCTTGTTCTTCACGCCATTCTTGAGCCGGAGCTTCCTCTCGGCCTCCTCCTTCATCCAAGAGCTTCAAGGAAGGTTTAGCCGCCATCGCCATCAAGCAAGAGGAAGTTTGCAACCTCTACCGGATCGTGACACGAAGAAGACGGGCTCATTGGAGAGTAGTGACAGCTCTCTCTACCCCGGACGTAGTTGCGGACCGAGCTAAGACGCGGATTGACAACCCGGTGCTTCCTACCGTTAATATACAACGAGCCTTCGGATTTGGTAGATTTCTTGCCTTATTCTTCTCTTATTGATGTATATGTAGTTAGAGCCATTATTATGATGAAGTTGCACTCAAACTTGTTTGTATTTTTATATATTTCATGTCTATGTGAAATGCTTGTTGTTTGAGTTGCTTGAGGTGCGCCCAATTCCATCCTCCATCCCGCCATCACGTTTGTCGCCGCACTAGCAATTGCTAGTGGCGTGCTTGTTGAAGAGGTGCTTACGTCCCTCACTCCGTTAGCCTACTCGTCCATCCGCTTACCGAAGCGTGGCATCGCGGCCCGTGTAATCCACTCGCCCTTCGAAGCAGCGCGCTCAAGGCCTGCATAGTTCGATTCCGTCTGCCTACTCGTCCTTTGACCATTATAAGGTGATATGAAAGAACAGAGTGGTCTTTCTTTATACCTTTTTGGATGGCAGAAGATAGGTTTATCAAGCCTAGATTTGTTACCTTGGTACTGGAAGTTTATATAGAATGTATCTAGATATAGTAAATCTTTAGAATGCCTAATAATTTTTCTTTGTATTTTACCTTTTTGATTGTGGTTGGTTAGTTTCTCTGAATTGTTCTTGCCTAGAGTTCTTTTCTCATTATTAAGATTCACTCTATTACACACTGGATTATTTTCATTTATTTGATAATCACCAGGTCTAACAAATATTAAAGGATTTTTTCCGTCATGTTTGCTAGAGATTGTTGTACTAGTTAATGATTCTACTCCTAGACCAAGATATCTAGATCTCATAGAAAGATTTCGTGTAATATCCTTAGCTTTTGACTCCTCCCATTTAGTGAGCCTTCAAAGGCTTTTGCCTTTGTAAGCTTTTCTTTTTGAGTTGAATTATCACTAGTTAATTCACTTATTTCTGTTTCCTTTTTATATATTTGATTCCTTACCTCGTAGTTAACAGATTACATATTTTCTTTCTTAAGATCTTCTAGTTCTTCCTTAACTATTTCAATTTCTTTTTGAAGTTTAAGATAATCTTGACAAAATTCTTTAAAACAATTTCTAAAATCTTCTGAAGAGAAATAAAATTCATCAAAGAAAAATACCTAATATTCTTTTGTTGAATCTTCTAAAGCCATTAGACAGGCTTCTTCAACACACAATCTTCATCTGTTGGGAATTATCACTGTCAGATGAAGAGGATCTTGGCTCAGATTCTGAGTCACTCCAGGTTTCATCTATGAACCATTTTCCCTTCTTCTTGTCCTTCTTTCGGAAGGATTTCTTCTTATGCTCCTTCTTGGTGCTGCTTCTATCCTTTTGCTCTTGAGGACATTAAAGGGTAATATGCCCTAGTTTTCTACATGCAAAGCTAATTATTTCTTGCTTTGGAGTCTTATCAAACCTTGGTTTGTTTGAACACCTTTCATTCCTTCCAGAGTCTTTAGACTTGACCCATCTTCTGATTTTTTTGGCCAAGAGATTGAACATCTCTTCTTCAGAAGAAGAAGGCCCTCCTTTAGATGCCTTCAAAGATATAGTCCACTCTTTGTGGTTGAGATTTTCGCCTTAGCTTTTGTCTCAGCTCTGCTCTTCAGTAGTATCTCATAGGACTTGATCTTGCCTAAGCAAGACATCAGTGGAGATCTCTATATGGCATCTGGAATCTCTAGTAGCCCAGATCAATGAATCCCAAGTGCTTGAGAAGCATATGAGAAGCTTGTCATTGATCTCAGTTAATGAGATCTCTTTATTTAGACCCTTGAGCACATTGATGATTAGGCTGAATCTTTCTTATATTCATCCACATTCTCTTGAGCTTTCTTTTGGAAGTTCTTACATTGAGATATAAGAAGGGACTTCCTGTCTTTTCTATCATCTAAGCTACCTTCAACCCGTCTGGACAAAGACTCCCAGATCTCTTTTGCTGATTGGCAGTCAACCACCTTCTGGAATATGTCTTCTGACATAGTTTGCATCACTAGCCTTCAAGTTCTTCTCAGCATCAGTCCATTCAGCTCTAAGGACAAGTTCCAATGTCACAGTCCAACTTGCATCTTTTCTGAATGGTGTTGGAGGACCTGATACAATGAAATCAAAAATGTCTTCATCAATTGAATTCACCTAATGTTTTATTCTGGCCTTCCAGAGTGTAATCTTATTCAGATTACACACTGGTGGTCTTGTGGATGCATAGTCTTTAGAACTCATTTTTTGAAAATAGTTTTAGAATATAAAAATTTGAGTGAGGGGATCTTTTGATCAAGGTGTTGACCTTTTTATGATCAACCTCGCTCTGATACCAGTTGAAAGGGCAAGGTGAGTCCTCCAATTATTCTCTAGAGTGGGGTGAATAGAGTTTAAATCTTTTTCACAAGATATGCACATAATAATAAAATAATTCTAAAATCTATGCATTTAGAAATCCAATCCAGAATAAAACAAACACAGAATGACAGAAATAAAGAAGGGACAACACAGAAAATTCATAGCACAAATTAAGATAAGATTTATAGTTGTTCTCCAAAATATGGGTACTCCACACTTCTATCACCTTGGTATGAATACACTATCTAGTGCTTGAGAATTTTGATAAGGAGACTCTTTTTACCAAGTCTAAGTCTTTTGTTAAGGAGACTCTTAGAACCAAGGTAGATCATTTTATAAGGAGATCTTGAACCAAATCTAGATCTTTTGATAAGGAGATCTTGAACCAGTGCTAGATATTTTGTTAAGGAGACATTGAACCACTAAATTCTTTGAAGAGTGACTCTAAAGACTTTTTACTCAGTTTTATAGATGTGGAAGAAAGTGTAAAGAAGAAGAAGAAGATTAAAATGGTTCTTCTCTGGATCAATCCTCCTGCAGTAATCAATGAGAATTATTGGCACTTAGTGTTCTGGACTCTGTTTAGTAGATAAATGCTTGAGAGATAGATGCAAGGATTGTGAAAGTCCAGATCCTGACGATGATCTTTGTATGTCTGTATGCTTTTTACTGTGAAAGGAATAAGAAAAAGAAGCCTTGTTGTATTTTCAGTACAGAGATCTGTTCTATCTTTTCTGTAAAAATAGAGAGCTGGAGAAGAATGTTGCAGAAAGATTACCGAGCAAAATTACTCTTCTCTATTCTCTTCAGTATACTTATTCTTCTATCGAATAATGATAAATTACTTTCCTCTTCTGTTGTTTCCCTAGTAGGAATATCCAAGAGGTTGTATTGCTCTCTTTCTATTTCTATTGACTGCCCGTCCAAATATTTTTGAATAACTTTCAAATATCTTTATTATATCTCTGGAGTTCTTCTTTCCATTCTTGACTTTGGACGACCCATTAGAATTCAAATAACTTCCATTTATAACTTCTGAATAAGCCTCTCAATTGAATCCAAAAAGTATTCTAATTATTTTTCTGTATTCGACGTTGCATCGAATACCTTTGCCTTCTTATCAACGCACCTCTGAGTTCTAATAGAAGCTGCTTCGACATCTTCCTCAACTTTGAAATGAACTTTGATAACTATATTGCGTCGAGCCCTTATCGATATATCCATTGAGATGAAGACCTCGATTCTGAGCTCTGTCTTCTACATCAAATACAATTCGAAGTTGCATCGACTTCAAATGTTGCTTTGACTGTCTCTGGTTTCTGCATTGAATACAATTTGATGTTGTGTCGACTTCAACTAATACATCGACTGCCAGTCTAAGTTATCCTTACTTCTATTCTAAGTTACTTCGACATGAAGTCGAAGCTGCGTCAACTTCTAGTCGACGTAGAATTAACTCAACTAAATTTTTGCACTGTTTTGGACTGGTCTTTGACACCCTAATATGAGTGTGATATCTTATGACATCTAATGACCATATTACAATCATTATATATCATGGGTAATGAATCCTAGATGATGAAATCACTTCTACATAATTTCTAAGATAAATTCAGATGAAGTTTTTCCCAACAGTAGACGTTCAGAGGGCCAGGATTGCATTACTGCGCGACCGGAAGGTCATAATCCTTAATAACCCTACACTTAGCCTTATAAAAGGTCTGATTTCGATGGATATAGCAAGAGTATGCAGGAGCTCATGAGTACCTAGGAGTGGTGCCATAGCTTACATTAGGGCCTAGGTCTGGTAGTGTGTTATAACCACCTAGGTGAGGAGACGCCTGCTCCTCTGCCACCGTTTGACCATGATGGGAGGTGCCTAAGAGGTCATCGACCTCCAAAAAGTGGGAACTGAAAGATCTATACATACAGAGTCGAGTGTGTGAATTTCATGTGTGTGAAGTCATATCATAATCATTACATGACATAGCCTATGCACCATTGCATACAACAAGACCCTCATTGTATAAACTAGTATGAGCTCTTTTATACGATGGGTTTATTATTTTAAAATGACCCTTAACTTATAAATTTATATGGGCATTTATATAAGTTAAGTTATTTCCATGCTAGTATATTATGCCCTCTTTTTTACTTACTGTTGCTTCATTTTCTTACTTGTAGACTATAGTAGAATTGTTAAAGTAGGTTTCTATACATTTTTGCCTACTTGTACATATTACCTGTTAGCTAGGGCCACCATCACCTGCTTGATTACTTTCTATTTGATGTCATTTCATGCCTAGTGCTTAGGAGTCAACGGGCGAGGGGTGGGGAAATCGCTTAGTATGATTAACTAATGTTTGGATGTGGCATAACAAACAGGAGTACCAGGAGCTATAGAACATGCATATCATGAGGGATGAGTGTGTCGAGGTGATCCACCATCAGCTAGCACCTATCGCAGCAGCCATAGTAGTGAGTGTGTAGTTATTTTAGCTTTTCTTCCATGATCGTTTGTAATGAGGATATGATGTACTGGGCTTAAGCCCTTTTTATTTATCTATACTCTTTTTATCTAGTCTGTGGACTCTACTCCTGATTATATATATATATATGTGTTGTGATATGTGGACTTAGTATTCATTTACTTTCTATTACTCTGTGATTCATGGTTGGCCTGGATGTTTGAATTGTCAGTAGGATCGACGTCTTGTAGTGGTGACCAGCCCATGTGTTGGTGTCATCGCAAGGCGCTAGTTTTGGGCGTAAGACCTGGGCAATAAAAGCAAAAAAGGGGATCTTAAAATATGTCTGATAGAAGAAGTATAGATGATGCTGCAAGTGAGGGGAGCATGACACTGAGCTCCCTTCTCAAGTAGTATAAGTGATAAATAAAATCATTGAGGTTGAGGATGTTGTCCACACGGGGTTAGTAGTCCAAAAGGACCTATCTGAAAACCAAGAAAAGTATGTTGTCAACTCATGCAGGGAGTTGATAGGTACTGAAGCCACCATTATTCTTGAGATTGAAGTGAGTCAAACTTCTATAAGAAGATCTTCTTTTCCAATGTATGAAGAAGCAGAAGGAATGGAAGATCTTCTCCAAAAGGTAATGAGGAAGAAAGTTGAGCCTGAACCTGAAAAGCCAAGCTCCTCCACAGGCCAAATGCCAGAAGATTCCTCAATGCTAAATCAGATAAAGATGCACCTGGAAGAGCAAAGATCTAAGCTTGAACTTATGTTGATACTGAAGTTAATGGTTTAAGAAGTGATATGTCCAGTGAGACTGCATGTCTAAGGATAGAAATGAAACTTCTAAAAGAACACACCTTCAATTTCTTTATGAGAGTAGCTCCAGTAGTAGATCATACTGCTACACATCTCGAACTTACCCACAAGGGTATAGCTGATATTATTGAAAATCAATGTGCATCATTTGAGAATCTGGAGGAGGCTTTCAAAGCTACTGCTAGGGAAATGGTTGAGCACAGAAGGATCAACAAAGAAACAATGGACTTCTGCAGCCAGGTGCTGAACAACCATCTTGTAGAGATAAAGAATCATTTGACTGGTGGAATTAATATGTTGAAGGGCAAGATTCAAAATCTTCAAGTCAATCTGCAGAAGGACCTATTTGAAGAAGTCCTAAATTGGGAGAGATCCATGATAAAGGCCAGTGGTGAGCATGCTATCTGGACCTATAATTCAATAAAGGAAGCAATGAAACTTCCCCTATATATTATGATGAGCCTGCTGAAATACCTGATGTTGTACCAACTGGTGCTGTACCTATTGCCCCTACCACATCTATCGTACTTATTGTTGTTGAATAAGGCAATGGAAAGGGGATTGTATCTAAGGAGGATGAGATAAAGATAAGAAAGAAAAGGTACAGGGAGGAAATGGAAAAGAAATAGGATTATGCGCAGTGGAACCCCAAATCAAGGGAAATTATATTAGCTGCATGGGTACATATTAGAACAAATAAAAATTATAGAATCAAACTGTACAACACCCATGAATGGGCCAAACATGAAAACCAGGAAGACTTAAGAAGAATCTGCAAAAAGGATAAGATAGCAGGAAAGATTCCAGGAGAAGCAAAAGAACCATTGAGATATCATCCAAAGCCTTATGGCTATTTCACCAGATAGTCTGAAAAGAAAAAGGAAGTTATTGCCAAGAATGCAAGAGGTGGAATAGTCATAAGAGAACCTGAACAATAGTTGGCTTTCATTTTATGGGCAAATGTAGAAATGTTTTAAAATTCAAAACATTTAACACTTATTCATTCATATTATGCTAATGATATTTCTTATGTAGTGCACTACAATGTTCTGAATATTTTCTACTCTCTGCTCTTAATTCTAATTATTGTTATTTATCATTAACTGGGTTATGACTTCTTCAAACAGGGGGAGATTATTGTGAACACTGCCCATAATGTTTCAGATTTGGAAAAGTCTCTAAGTCAATGATAAGTTTATTTTGTATTTAATATTTATCTAATGTGACATGAGTAGGTTGGGACATCAATCTTATTTATAATGTTTAGAGATCAAGCACAAAATCTCTAAGTTAAATATCGTCGTGTATTTGACACTCACACGATTATATCATTTTGATCAATCATAGAAGGCAACAAAAGAAGTCAGTCAACAATTGACATGATAATAAGATGAACACGACGATATCATGGTTTCAAAAGGGTCCACATGACGATATCATTGTGAGAGCTCAAGGAAAGTGCTAAGATATATATTGTCAAGATAACAAGCTTCACCCGACGATATCATTGTAAGAGATCAAGGAAAGAATGTTAAGGTATATATCGTCGTGAAAATAAGCTTCACGCGACGATATCGCTGTGAAAGCTCAAGGAAAGCCATCTAAGTAATTTATCATCGTGACATCAAGGTGCAAACGACGATATTATTGCAAGAACTCAAGAGAAGACTGTTAAGTCATTTATCATTGTGTTAACCAACTTCACATAATGATATTGTCTTATCAAGCTCAAAAAATGGGATTTCAAACTAACGAAGATGACAAAAGCATATGTCAAATCAATCACTTCTGAAAAGTGTTCTGAGACAAAACCTTGTAGGGTCTCGGCCGTTTGAAGGTTCATAGCTATGAAAGGATAAGAGAGGGTCGGCTAACCCTAACCTTTGAGCATATATCATTGAGAAATCAAAAATAGAAAAGCTTGTCTTCCATTAAAAAGCAATAGATCAGTAAAGAGCAAGCTTACTAAAGAAGAAGGAGAAGAATAAAAGCTTCACCAAAAAGAAAGCTCTCATTTTAGAGATCAAGAAGACATCTATTATCAAGAAAAGCTCAGCATTGATCCTGGTATTAAAGAATTTCTGCTGATTAATCCAGTGATGTTGCTGAAGAAGACTTTCTTTTCAGAAAGATCTAATGAAAGGAGATTAGTTCTTATATATATATATATATATTGAAAGGGACAATTGATATGCTCTGATGAGGTGCAAGAAAATGAAGTGATAAAATCAACCTGCTTTGATACCAATTGAAAGGAGAGTTTAATTCTTATAATACGTTAAAAGATTTTGATTAAATTTTTACTTTCAAAGTAAATGATATATATATAAATATATATGTGTTTGCTGTATGAGTAATAAAATCAAATAGTTAGAGTGCATATAAATAACACAACACAAATAAGAAAATAAAACAAAAAGCAAACCAAACAATCCAGATGACACAAGGAAATATAGTAGTTCCCCTCAACTGGGTACATCTACTCTTCTACCCACTGGTAGGAATCCACTGGAGGTTGTTGATAAGGTGCCCTCACACCAAGGTATTTTTGATAAGGGGCCCACACACCAATGGAGGTTTGATCAGGTGCCCAATTCACCTATAAGCTTTTGATAAGGTACTTATAAACCAAGATGCAGGTTTTTGCTAAGGTGGCCTGTCACAGAGAGTAAACTTTTGAAGGGAGTTTTAACCCTTTACAAGATGGGAAGGAGAAAGGGAAAAGATATTTTGTTCTTCTATTTTTGCTGAGAAGACTTTTGATGATCCTGATGAGATGTTCATTTGGATCTTGATGATGTTGAAGAAAGCTCCCCCTGCCTGATTGAGTTTAGATGACAGCTTTGTTTATGGAGCTTCTTCTCTTAATTGCAAATCCTTTGTTCTTCTTCTTGCAGTTTTAGATCCCTGAGCAAATGATATTTGATTTGGTGTCTCAGGTTGTAGATGATCTGCAAGAGAAGAGTTAGGCAAAAAGAAGATATAATATATTGATCAGCTTCTTCTGTTAGCTCCTCTGTTTCTCTTCTTCTTCCTTTTCTTGTACAACAAGTGTTAATGTATATGTTCTGTCTATCTTAAATCTGTACAACAATATATGATATACATATAATCTGTCTAGAGAGACAGCAATATGTAATCTGTTATATAATTAATCTGCTGTATATAAAATCTGCTGTATATATAAAAATGTTGTCCTATTTCCTTGCTAATTTGAATCATTGCCGACCAAAGAGGAAGGATATATTATCTCTTTCATTTCCCAGATCCTCGAGCAGACAAATTTCTTCTTTAGCTTGCTGCAATGGCTACAACATTTATTGCTTCTGCCAACGGCTATAATATTAAATTCTTGCACGCTGTAATGTCAGATTAATAATATATATAGCAATATATAAATAGGATAAATAAAATATTGCTTAGAATATTAGTCGAGCTGAGATAGAAGAAATATAATTGTTGATAACAATTTCGTCGAGCTCAGCTTCACTTTCGTCGACCTGAGAATTCTATTCGTCGGCCGCTGTTGTATTGTATTTCGTCGACCGCTGAGATCTTTGGATTTCTTCGAACGCAGCCTTGAGTTCGTCGAACGGTACTTTTCGTCGACCGCTGAGATGGGATGATTTCGTCGACCGCTGAGCCGCTGTTCTTCGACCGTTGAGATGGCTGGATTTCATCGAACGCTGCTTGGATTTCATCGAACGCAGCTTTGAACCATTTCGTCGACCGCCGGGCGCCGTTCGTTGAACGCAGATCACTGTTCGTCGAACGCAGAGAATATATGTAAATTTAATTCTTCTCTTATTTTCTGCCTATTATTTATATATATATTTCTCAGTATATTATTTATATTATTTTCAGCCTTCTTTCTTAACAGGATATTTAATCTAAGTTATGAAATATGTTATGATATAAACTTAGACTCTAAAGGTGGATCCTAACTGAAATCAAAACTAAGGTTCTAACAATCTCCCCCTATTTGAGTTGGGATTCTAATCCAAATTGAGACTAGGTTCTAACAATCTCCCCCTATTTGGTTTAGGATTCCTAAGCATAAAAAGTCTTGAATTAACTTAAGGCTTAAGGGATAGAGATTATTTTCTTACTTTATAAAATTCATTTAAGCAATTCTGATTTCCTAAATTTTGATTTAAATAGGATTTTTAATATGTGAATTACTAGCTGTTATTAGATTCTAGGAATTTAAAAATCAAAAAGACAAAGTCTGATAGATTCTTTCTATAGAATCCCCTTAATTAGAAGAGACTCACACTCAGAGCTCTGTTCATTTCTGATCTATGCTACTTGAGTAGAATGCTCAAACTGATTTTGGAGAAAAAAATCTGTAAGAGAGTGAAGTTATCTGAAATTGCTTTTAAAATAGAAAAATTCCAAGGAATCATTTACCTGCTGTTTAATTTAATTATAAATGTTTTAAAATAGGTAAAAGCAAATGTTTTATAATTAGATATGTTGGTCTTTTTATTTCATTGAAATACAAATTTGAAAATTTATTCTGATTTTGATGTTGATGAATATAAAATTTTCTTTTTTCTTTAAAAGTTTGTTTAAAGTTATCAGCTTTAATGAACTTATCTTTTAAACAGATAATGTGTTCAGCTGATGTTTTAAAATTTTCTTGAATTTTATCATATTCAGGAGTTGAAATATTTATTTTTGTTAACTCCTTTTTAATTTCTTTCTCAAATATTAAATCTGTATATGTTATTTTAAAATCAAATTTGTGATTTTTAGATTTATAATTTGCAGCAATTATTAAATCTGTACATAATGAGTTAAAAACAGATTTAAAATCAGATGTAGAAATAAAGTGGGAAGTTACCTCTACTACCTTTTCTGGTTCAGATTCTGCATCTGAGATATAATTTGAGCCATATATAGCCATCATACAGAAGTTTCTGGCTTTTTGTTCTTCCTTGTCTTCTTCTTCACTTAGAGTTGAAGATGGTTCTGCATCAAAAATGATGTTAGTGGAAGAAGAGAAAGATGGTTCATTTACCATCCTTGAGAGCGAGTTCATAATGCCCTTTGCTGAAGTGCAATCAGCCACTTTAAGAAAAATGTCTATTGACATTGATTTAGCCAATATCTTCATGGCCATGACATCAGCACTTTTCAGCTTTTCTTGATCATCTGTTGAAGAAGTTGAAGATGAAGTTCCTGTCAAAACAGATTTGTAAATATCTTCATCTATTGCATTCATATATAATTTAATTCTAACTTACCATAACTCAAATCTATCCAAATTACATAAAGGTGGATGAGAAAATGAAAAATCTGCAAGTGCCATTTAGAAAAACCTTTTTAAAAACAAAATAAGAACTAAGTGATCTTTGTCATTTCAGGTGTTAGCCTGTGCGAAAAATCAACTTCCTCTGATACCAATTGAAAGGAGATTTGTTCTTATATATATATATTGAAAGGGATAATTGATATGCTATGATGATGTGCAGGAAAATGAAGTGATAAAATCAACCTGCTTTGATACCAATTGAAAGGAGAGTTTAGTTCTTATTATATGTTAAAAGATCTTGATTAAATTTTTACTTTCAAAGTAAATGATATATATATAAATATATATGTGTTTGCTGTATGAGTAATAAAATCAAACAGTTAGAGTCCATATTAATAACACAGCACAAATAAGAAAATAAAACAAAAAGCAAACCAAACAATCCAGATGACACAAGGAAATATAGTAGTTCCCCTCAACTGGGTTCATTTACTCTTCTACCCACTGGTAGGAATCCACTGGAGGTTGTTGATAAGGTGCCCTCACAAAAAGGTATTTTTGATAAGGTGCCTACACACCAATGGAGGTTTGATCAGGTGCCCAATTCACCTATAAGCTTTTGATAAGGTACTTATAAACCAAGATGCAGGTTTTTGCTAAGGTGGACTATCACCGAGAGTAAACTTTTGAAGGGAGTTTTAACCCTTTACAAGATGGGAAGGAGAAAGGGAAAAGATATTTTGTTCTTCTCTTTTTGCTGAGAAGACTCTTGATGATCCTGATAAGATTTTCAGTTGGATCTTGATGATGTTGAAGAAAGCTCCCCCTTATCTGATTGAGTTTAGATGACAGCTTTGTGTATGGAGCTTATTCTCTTGATTGCAAATCCTATGTTCTTCTACTTGCAGTTTTAGATCCCTGAGCAAATGATATTTGATTTGGTGTCTCAGGTTGTAGATGATCTGCAAGAGAAGAGTTAGGCAAAATGAAGATATAATATATTGATCAGCTTCTTCTTTTTGCTCCTCTGTTTCTCTTCTTCTTCCTTTTCCTGTACAGCAAGTGTTAATGTATATGTTCTGTCTATCTTAAATCTGTACAACAATATATGATATATATGTAATCTGTCCAGAGAGACAGCAGTATATATCTGTTATATAATTAATCTGCACTATATAAAATCTGCTGTATATATAAAGATGTCGTCCTCTTTCCTGGCTAATTTGAATCCTTGCTGGCCAAAGAGGAAGGATATATTATCTCTTTCATTTCCCAGATCCTCAAGCAGACAAATTTCTTCTTTAGCTTGCTGCAATGGCTACAACATTTATTGCTTCTGCCAACGACTATAATATTAAATGCTTGCACGCTGTAATGTCAGATCAACAATACATATATAGCGATATATAAATAGGATAAATAAAATATTGCTTAGAATATTAGTCGAGCTGAGATAGAAGAAATATAATTGCCATTAACAATTTCGTCGAGCTCAGCTTCACTTTCGTCGACATGAGAATTCTGTTCGTCGACCGTTGTTGTATTGTTGTTCGTCGACCGCTGAGATCTTTGGATTTCGTCGAACGCAGCCTTGAGTTCGTCGAACGGAACTTTTCGTCGACCGCTGAGACAGGATGATTTCGTCGACCGCTGAGCCACTGTTCTTCGACCGCTGAGATGGTTGGATTTCGTCGAACGCTGCTTGGATTTCGTCGAACGCAGCTTTGAACCATTTCGTCGACCGCAGGGCGGCGTTCGTCAAACGCAAATCGCCGTTCATCGAACGCAGAGAATAGGTTTAAATTTAATTCTTCTCTTATTTTCTGCCTATTATTTATATATATATTTCTCAGTATATTATTTATATTATATATATATTATTTTCAGCCTTCTTTCTTAACAGGATATTTAATCGAAGTTATGAAATATGTTATGATATAAACTTAGACACTAAAGGTAGATCCTAACTCAAATCAAAACTAAGGTTCCAACAATCAACTTCTTCTGATACCAATTGAAAGGAGATTAGTTCTTATATATATATATTGAAAGGGACAATTGATATGCTCTGATGAGGTGCAAGAAAATGAAGTGATAAAATCAACCTGCTTTGATACCAATTAAAAGGAGAGTTTAGTTCTTATTATATGTTAAAACTCTTTTTTAAGTTTTACTTTCAAAGTAAATGATATATATATAAATATATATGTGTTTGTTGTATGAGTAATAAAATAAAACAGTTAGAGTGCATATAAATAACATAGCACAAATATGAAAATAAAACAAAAAGCAAACCAAACAATCCAGATGACACAAGGAAATATAGTAGTTCCCCTTAATTGGGTACATCTACTCTTCTACCCACTGGTAGGAATCCCCTAAAGGTTGTTGATAAGGTGCCCTCACACCAAGGTATTTTTGATAAGGTGCCCACACACCAATGGAGGTTTGATCAGGTGCCCAATTCACCTATAAGCTTTTGTTAAGGTACTTATAAACCAAGATGCAGGTTTTTGCTAAGGTGGCCTGTCACCGAGAGTAAACTTTTGAAGGGAGTTTTAGCCCTTATAAGATTTGAAGGAGAAAGGGAAAAGATATTTTGTTCTTCTCTTTTTGCTGAGAAGACTCTTGATGATCCTGATGAGATGTTCAGTTGGATCTTGATGATGTTGAAGAAAGCTCCCCCTGTCTGATTGAGTTTAGATGACAGCTTTGAGTATGGAGCTTCTTCTCTTGATTGCAAATCCTCTTTTCTTTTTCTTGCAGTTTTTGATCCCTGAGCAAATGATATTTGATTTGGTGTCTCAGGTTGTAGATGATCTGCAAGAGAAGAGTTAGGCAAAAAGAAGACATAATATATTGATCAGCTTCTTCTTTTTGCTCCTCTGTTTCTCTTCTTCTTCCTTTTCCTGTACAGCAAGTGTTAATGTATATGTTCTGTCTATCTTAAATCTGTACAACAATATATGATATATATGTAATCTGTCTAGAGAGACAGCAATATATAATATGTTATATAATTAATCTGCTGTATATAAAATCTGCTGTATATATAAAGATGTTGTCCTCTTTCCTAGCTAATTTGAATCCTTGCCGACCAAAGAGGAAGGATATATTATCTCTTTCATTTCCCAGATCCTCGAGCAGACAAATTTATTCTTTAGCTTGCTACAACAGCTACAGCAGTTTTTGTCTCTGCCAACGGCTATAATATTAAATGGTTGCACGCTGTAATGTCAGATCAACAATATATATATAGCAATATATAAATAGGATAAATAAAATATTGCTTAGAATATTAGTCGAGCTGAGATAAAAGAAATATAATTGCTATTAACAATGTCGTCGAGCTCAGCTTCACTTTCGTCGACCTGAAAATTCTGTTCGTCGACCGATGTTGTATTGTTGTTCATCGACCGCTGAGATCATTGGATTTTTCTCGAACGCAGCCTTGAGTTCGTTGAACGAAACTTTTCGTCGAACGCTGAGACAAGATGATTTCATCGACCGCTGAGCCGCTGTTCTTCGACCGCTGAGATGGCTGGATTTCGTCGAACGATGCTTGGATTTCGTCGAACGCAGCTTTGAACCATTTCGTCGACCGCATGGCGCCGTTCATCGAACATAGGTCGTCGTTTGTCGAACGCAGAGAATATGTGTAAACTTAATTCTTCTCTTATTTTCTGCCTATTATTTATATATATATTTCTCAGTATATTATTTATATTATATATATATTATTTTCAGCCTTCTTTCTTAATAGGATATTTAATCTAAGTTATGAAATATGTTATGATATAAAATTTGACACTAAAGGTGGATCCTAACTCAAATCAAAACTAAGGTTCCAACAATCTCCCCTTATTTGAGTTGGGATCCTAATCCAAATTAAGACTAGGTTCTAACAATCTCCCCCTATTTGGTTTAGGATTCCTAAGCATAAAAAGTCAAGAATTAACTTAAGGCTTAAGGGACAAAGATTATTTTCTTACTTTATAAAATTCATTTAAGAAATTCTGATTTCCTAAATTTTGATTTAAATAGGATTTTTAATATGTGAATTACTAGCTGTTATTAGATTCTAGGAATTTAAAAATCAAAAAGACAAAGTCTGATAGCTTCTTTCTATAGAATCCCCTTAATCAGAAGAGACTCACACTCAGAGCTCTGATCATTTCTGATCTATGCTACTTGAGTAGAATGCTCAAACTGATTTTGGAGAAAAAATCTGTAAGAGAGTGAAGTTATCTGACATTGCTTTTAAAATAGAAAAATTCCAAAGAATCATTTACCTGCTGTTTAATTTAATTATAAATGTTTTAAAATAGGTAAAAGCAAATGTTTTATAATTAGATATGTTGGTCTTTTTATTTCATTGAAATACAAATTTGAAAATTTATTCTGATTTTGATGTTGCTGAATATAAAATTTTCTTTTTTCTTTAAAAGTTTGTTTAAAGTTATCAACTTTAATGAACTTATTTTCTAAACAGATAATGTGTTCAGCTGATGTTGTAAAATTTTCTTGAATTTTATCATATTCAGGAGTTGAAATATTTATTTTTGTTAACTCCTTTTTAATTTCTTTCTTAAATATTAAATCTGTATATGCTATTTTAAAATCAGATTTGTGATTTTTAGATTTGTAATTTGCAGCAATTATTAAATCTGTACGTAATGAGTTGAAAACAGATTTAAAATCAGAGGTAGAAATAAAGTGTGAAGTTACCTCTACTACATTTTCTTGTTAGGATTCTGCATCTGAGATATAATTTGAGCCATATATAGCCATCATACAGAAGTTTCTGGCTTTTTGTTCTTCCTTGTCTTCTTCTTCACATAGAGCTGAAGATGGTTCTGCATCAAAAATGATGTTAGTGGAAGAAGAGAAAGATGGTTCATTTACCATCCTTGAGAGGGAGTTCATAATGCCCTTTGCTAAAGTGCAATCAGCCACTTTAAGAAAAATGTATGTTGACATTGATTTAGCCAATATCTTCATGGCCATGGCATCAACACTTTTCAGCTTTTCTTGATCATCTGTTGAAGAAGTTGAAGATGAAGTTCCTGTCAAAACAGATTTGTAAATATCTTCATCTATTGCATTCATATATAATTTAATTCTAACTTGCCATAACTCAAATCTACCCAAATTACATAAAGGTGGATAAGAAAATGAAAAATCTGCATGTGCCATTTAGAAAAACCTTTTTAAAAACAAAATAAGAACTAAGTGATCTTTGTGATTTCAGGTGTTAGCCTATGTGAAAAATTAACTTCCTCTGATACCAATTGAAAGGAGATTAGTTCTTATATATATATATTGAAAGGGACAATTGATATGCTCTGATGAGGTGCAAGAAAATGAAGTGATTAAATCAACCTGCTTTGATACCAATTGAAAGGAGAGTTTAGTTCTTATTATATGTTAAAAGATCTTGATTAAATTTTACTTTCAAAGTAAATGATATATATATATATATATAAATATATGAGTTTGCTGTTTGAGTAATAAAATCAAACAGTTAGAGTGCATATAAATAACACAGCACAAATAAGAAAATAAAATAAAAAGCAAACCAAACAATCCAGATGACATAAGGAAATATCGTAGTTCCCCTTAACTGGGTGCATCTACTCTTCTACCCACTAGTAGGAATCTAATGGAGGTTGTTGATAAGGTGCCCTCACACCAAGGTATTTTTGATAAGGTGCCCACACACCAATGAAGGTTTGATCAGGTGCCCAATTCACCTATAAGCTTTTGATAAGGTACTTATAAACCAAGATGCAGGTTTTTGCTAAGGTGGCCTGTCACCGAGAGTAAACTTTTGAAGGGAGTTTTAACCCTTTATAAGATGGGAAGGAGAAAGGGAAAATATATTTTGTTCTTCTCTTTTTGCTGAGAAGACTCTTGATGATCCTGATGAGATGTTCAGTTGGATCTTGATGATATTGAAGAAAGCTCCCCCTGTTTGATTGAGTTTAGATGACAGCTTTGTGTATGGAGCTTCTTCTCTTGATTGCAAATCCTCTGTTCTTCTTCTTGCAGATTTAGATCCCTGAGCAAATGATATTTGATTTGGTGTCTCAGGTTGTAGATGATCTGCAAGAGAAAAGTTAGGCAAAAAGAAGATATAATATATTGACCAGCTTCTTCTTTTTGCTCCTCGATTTCTCTTCTTCTTCCTTTTCCTATATAGCAAGTGTTAATGTATATGTTCTGTCTATCTTAAATCTGTAGAGCAATATATTATATATATGTAATCTGTCTAGAGAGATAGCAGTATATATTCTGTTAAATAATTAATCTGCTGTATATAAAATCTGATGTATACCAGCCTGAAAAAATCCAGTTAGATTTAATAGACTTAGTGAATTCCAAACCAGTGAGAGGAGTGCACTAACTAAGGATAAGGACATTAATAATCCAAATAAAATAACTATGGTTAATAAAGTAAATCTAAACAAAGAAATGAAACCTCTAGGCAAGAGTAATTCAGAGAAACTAACCAACAATAATCAAAAGGTTAAAATGAAAAGTAAAATAATTAAACAT
Organism: Dactylorhiza incarnata; assembly: GCA_033032865.1. Taxonomy (NCBI): domain Eukaryota; kingdom Viridiplantae; phylum Streptophyta; class Magnoliopsida; order Asparagales; family Orchidaceae; genus Dactylorhiza; species Dactylorhiza incarnata. Next base: position 11,437,045 of record JAWHQI010000035.1, read on the forward strand.
TCTGCTGATTTATTATATTTAGATATATTTTTTACACATCTGAAGTATCAAAATAATAGGTCAGGTTTGATAAACTCACTCTCTGCCATCCAAAGGGATATCATGAAAGACCCTTCTACTCTTTAATAGAACCATATAATGGTAAAAGCAAAGGGCCCAAGGTAACCTAGGTACCTTCTAATGTTTGAGTTACTTGTGCAGGAAGATGTAGAGTTCTTTTCCCAAAGAAAGTGAAGGGAAAAGAAAGAAGTGGATAATCAACTGTAAACAACTCATGCAAAGGGAGAAATTTATGTTGAAAATATTGAAGTGGAAGTTGTGATGTTGGCGGTCTGGGGGAGACCGCGCGGTCTGGTCTGACCGCACGGTCTTGCGGTCTCCTCTGGCGGTCTGATCTCTCTGGTCTAGCCGCGGGCTATTCAGTGTGACCGCCATTCTTCTGTTCCAAGGGTGCCGAGGTGAAGTCACGCGCTCTGGACATGTGACCGCATGGCGAGCTGGAGTAATCTCGCGATCTGGTGCGTGTGATCGCGTGGTGGGGGGCAGCCCGGTCTGGTGGCTGTCCTGGTTCTTTGTGGCGTGCGCAGACTAAGGTCTTTTTAGTCGTGCGGTCTCCACTTCTGAGTTCGCATAAGCTGGTCCATGGCGATCTGCTGGTATATTCGGTCTCCGGTTTGTGTTCGCATGGCTGGTCCTTCGACGATTTGTTGGTATATGCAGTCACAGGTGATTGATCGACTTGGCGGGCTGTTGCCCTAGTCGATCTGGTGTGTTCGCGGTCTTTGGAGGAGGTCAGGTGGCGAACACAGGTGGTAAGCTTCATGACCGGGCGTGTTGTCATGATCACGCGGCTTCTTCGTGAAGTCGGTGAGCTTACCAAGCAGAAGGATCTTTTGCTGATCGCATGGTCTGATCGGTCTAGTCGCGCGATCAAGGGGGTGGTGACTCTATCTCATAGGGTGGTGACTGGATCAGGTCTCACGCCTATAAATAGGAGCCACTGTAGAAGCAAACCATATCACACCAAGTGTAAGCAGAACTCGCGGCATGTTCTTGTAGTCTCATTTCTTGTGACCGGTCGGTCTTGCTGATTGAACTTCTTTTGTGCAGCTTCTGCGGATTGTGCGGGCAGCATCGGTCATCTCCTCTTCTGAAGGTGTTCGGGCGGTCTCGCGGGTTGCTGGAGTTCGGGAGAATCAGTGGGAGTTCGTGGGGTTCTCAGTTGGTGTTGTTCAAGTCGCTAGCAGGCAGTTCGGGCAGTCTCGTCTTCTAGTCGAGCGAACTGTCAGGTCGCGCGGTCAGGCGGTCTCAATTTGGCAGACAGCTGGTTATCTTTCAGCTTTGTTTTTTCTCCTGTTTTTTGTGTACTGCGAAATCATGTCTTTCCATGTATACCTCACCTTGTAATGAAGCTTTCTGTTTGCATCAATAAAGATTGAAGTTGTTTTCCATGTGCTTCTGTTTGTTGGCTTGAACTTTGGGTTATGCTATTCCTGCTCACTCCTAGATCTAAAAAAAATTCACATGGTATCAGAGCTAGGTTGGAGTGGATAGAGCAGTGATTATCTCATAGTTTCCATCGCATTTGTGAAGAAGGAACCAGTGGTAGAGCCATGGAAGCAAGGGGTCTTGGAATTTAGATGCTAAACTCGAACAACTTTATGAAGTGGAGGTCTTGTATGCAGAGTTATCTTCTGGGTGAGGACCTCTGGGAGGTGGTTGGAGGAGAGAGCACGGAGGAAGTTTTTCTGGTTGGAGATAACCATCATGAGGTGAGGAACTGGAGGTGGATCAATGCCAAAGACGAGTTCGCCCGGAAAAGGGCAATATCACCTGACCTGTTTGATCACATCATGGGGTGTGCATCAGCTGCAGAGATCTGGAGAGCCCTGGATGGGCTGTTTAACAAAAAGAATGTGGCAAGACTTCAATTCTTGGAGAATGAGCTGGCTAGATCGGCTCAAGGTGATCTTTCTATCTCTACATTCTTCTTGAAGATGAAGAACTTGTGCGCTGAGATTTCAGCGCTGGATCCTGATGAGCCAATTTCTGAGGTGAAGCTAAAGAGGCACATCATCTGTGGCTTGCGGAAGGAATATGTTGCCTTTGTGACGTCGGTGTAGGGTTGGGCAAATCAGCCGTCTCTGCTAGAGCTGGAAAATCTGCTTGCTTCGCAGGAGAGTCTGGCAAGGCAGATGGAGGGGGTGTCGGTGTTTGGGGGAGATGGCAAAGTTCTCTTCACAGGGAAGAAGAAGAAGTGGGATAAGAAGAAGACCGCTGGAGGAGGCAATGAGCCTTCAACTTCTGGACAGCAGGGGATGGGCTATGCTCCAAAGGCTGAAGGGAAGAAGAAGAAGGGAGAAGGTCCCAAGTGCTTCAGGTGCGGAAAGGTTGGTCACATCAGGAAGGATTCTCGGGTGAATCTTCGGCCGGGGCATGCTGCTGTGGGATAGGAGGAAGCTGAAGCCAGGCAGATTGATGGAGGATGGGGAGGAGCCTTCTCGGCTTCTATTAGAGCTGCGACTCCTATCAACTATCAGGAGGACTGGATCATGGACTCGAGGTGTGGTCATCACCTCACCGGGGATGAGTCGAAGCTTACTTCTGCGCAGCCCTACTCAGGTAATGATATCATTATTACTGCTGATAGTACCGTGCATGCTGTAGAGAAGGTGAGGGTTGTTTCCTTGGGCAGTGATAGGGGGCCACTAACCTTGAAGACTGTCTATCATGTGCCCGGGATGAGGAAAAACCTCTTCTCCATGACCGACATTGTAGACACTGAGTATCACGTTCTGTTTGGCCTAATAGAAGTGAGGTTTCTTCGGAATGTGGAGGCGGTGAAGGCTGAGGTCGTTCATGTTGGAAGGAGGACAAAAGACTTGTTCGTTTTATCGACAACTTCTTATGTCGACAAGATGAGGACAAATGATAGTGTCGTGATATGGCACGAGAGGTTGGGGCATGTAGGGATGGACAAGTTGAAGGATATGGCGGTGAGAGGCCTGGTCAAGGGCCTGCCTAGTCTATCTTCCTAGGGAGATGGTCATGTGTGCGAGGGATGTCAGTTCGGCAAGTCTCATTGACTACTGTTTGACAAGTCGCAGACAAGGAGTAGTGTGCCATTGGAGTGCATCCATGGAGACTTGATGGGACCGACTGCTACCTCAAGCCTCGGAGGCAGCAGATATATGCTGGTGTTGATCAATGATTACACCAGATATGTCAGGGTATTTTTCTTGAAGGATAAGGCGGAGGCGTTTGCCAAGTTTGTGGAGTTCAAGGAGCTTGTGGAGGGTCGGCTTGGCCTGCGGGTTAAGAAGCTGAGGACTGACAATGGAGGGGAGTTCACGTATGGTGAGTTCTCTACCTTTTGCAGGAATGCGGGAAACCAGAGGGAGCTTACTTGTGCGCGTACTCCACAACAAAACGGAGTTGCAGAGCGGAAGATCCATCTGACGGAGACCTGCAAGTGTTGGCTGCATGCCAAGAGTATCCCAAAGACCTTCTGGATGGAGGGAATGTCTTGTGCTGCCTACGTCATCAACAGGATGCCTCTCAGTCCTATCAATATGAAGACCCTGCATGAATTGATGTTCAAGGAAAAGCCAAGTGTGGCGCACCTTCAGGTGTTTTGTTCCACCTGCTATGTGCACGTTCCAGATGCGCTTCGGACGAAACTAGATGTGAAAGCAAGGAAGATAGTCTTTGTGGATTATGATGATCGAAAGAAGGGCTGGAAGTGCATGGACCCTGAGACGCAGAGATTTGTTGTATCTCGCGATGTCATGTTCGACGAGGTGACATCTTACTAGGGGAGTTCTGGTGTTGAGCTACCAAAAAGCAGGGTGGAGGAGCCGGAGAAATCTGTGGAAAATCTTCAGGTGGAGTTACCTGTGTCACCAGGTGGTCCATCAATATCTAGTTCTGAGATGGAGGATTCTGGTTCAGGAAGTAGGGGGAGCGATGCTCCTAGTACGTCTGGAAGGGGAGTTAGGGAAGAAGAAGCTGAGGATACTGCGAGTCAGGGGAAGGCGTTGTGGAGATCGAAGAGAACTATCATTGCCCTTGATCGCTATACAGGAGGGAACATGGTGAGCTTTATCTCGTGTTTCTTTGCTGGTCCCTTGGATGAGAGGGAGTCGTCGAGCTTTGAGAAGGACAAAGGTGCGGAACAGTGGGATTCAACTATGCAGGAAGAGATGAGTGCTCTTGAGAAGAATGAGACTTGGTCTCTGGTACCCAAGCCCAAGGGTATCACCCCTGTGACATGCAAGTGGGTTTACAAGCTCAAGAAGAAGGCTGACGGCAGTATCGAGCGATACAAGGCTCGTCTTGTGGCTCGGGGATTCTTGCAGCAATACGGTGAAGACGATGAAGAGACATTCAGTCCGGTGGCAAAAATGACTTCAGTTCTGGTTGTGATTGCCTTTGCGGCATGTTGAGGTTGGCAGATTTGGCAGCTCGACGTAAAGAATGCGTTCTTGTACGGTGAGATTGACAAGGACATCTTCATGGTCCAGCCGCCAGGCTTAGTATCTGAAGATTTTCCGGAGCATGTCTGCAAGCTGAAGAAGGCCCTGTATGGGTTGAAGCAAGCACCGAGGGCTTGGTATTGAAAGATTGCAGAATATCTCCTATTTTGCAGGCTTGGTGCTTCAGAGTAAGACTCAAGCTTGTTCGTCAAGAAGAGCGGGGAGCTTCAAGTCATCATGCTGCTTTACGTCGACGATATGATCATGACGGGCAATTTGAAGGAGGAGGTAGCGAAGCTTCGGGCAGAGCTATCTATCAGGTTTGAGATGAAGGATCTGGGTGAGATTCACCATTTCCTTGGACTCGAGGTGCAGAGAAAGGAGAGTGGAGTGCTGGTGTCCCAGGCTGGATATGCGGAGCGAATCGTGGAGCGGTTCGGCATGAAGGAAGGGAAGTGCATCTCTACACCTCTGGAGAAGTCCATGAAACTTTGGAAGGATAAGGAGAGGATTTTGGAAGATCCGTTGGTGTTTCGAGCTCTAGTTGGGAGCTTGATTTATCTGACAATCACTAGGCCGGATATTGCATATGCAGTTGGCAGGGTGAGTCGGTATATGGCGGAACCACGGATGCCTCATCTTCTAACAGACAAGAATATATTGAAGTATGTCAAGGTGACTTCAGATATGGGTCTCCTTTATAGGAGGGATGCGGGCTTCGAGGTGCATAGGTACATGCATGTTGATTATGGGGGAGATTCGGATGATCGGAAGTCGACGTCTGGATACGTCTTCATGGTGGGCCCCATGGCTATATCATGGTGCAACAAGAAGCAGGATTCTGTGTCGGTCTCCACCATGGAAACGGAATACAAGGCTTCGGCCTTAGCAGCTCAAGAAGCCATCTGGCTTAGGAGGTTGGTGGGATATGTCCATAAGGAGGTTTAGGGTCCGACTCTGCTCCGCGACGACAATGAGAGTGCTCTCAAACTGGTTACTAATCCAGTTTGTCACGCTAGGACCAAGCATATCGAGACGAGCATCATTTCATTCGTGAGAAGGTGCTGGAGGGGTCTCTTTCGGTCGAGCATGTTCGGAGTCAGGACAATGTTGCTGACATCTTCACAAAGGCGATGGCAAAGGGGCCGTTTAATCGGCTAAGGAGTTTACTTGGGCTGTTTTCAACTTCCCACTTCAAGGGGGAGTGTTGAAAATGTTGAAGTGGAAGTTGTGAAGTTGGCGGTCTGGGGGGAGACCGTGCGGTCTGGTCTGACCGCACGGTCTTGCGGTCTCCTCTGGTGGTCTGACCTCTCTGGTCTAGCCGCGAGCTATTCAGCGTGGCCGCCATTCCTCTGTCCCAAGGGTTCCGAGGTGAGGCCATGCGGTCTCATCATGTGACCCGTGGCGAGCTAGAGTAATCTCGCGATCTGGTGCTTGTGATCGTATGGTGGGGGGCACCCCGGTCTGGTGGCTGTCCGGGTTCTTTGTGGTGCGCGCGGACTAAGGTCTTTTTAGTCGCACGATCTCCTCTTCTGAGTTCGCATAAGCTAGTCCCTGGCAATCTGCTGTTATATGTGGTCTCTGGTTTGTGTTTGCATGGCTGGTCCTTCGGCGATCTGCTGGTATATGCGGTCACAGGTGATTGATCGACTTGGCGGGCTGTTGCCCTAGTCGGTCTGGTGTGTTCGCGGTCTCTGGAGGAGGTCGGGTGGTGAACACAGGTGGTAAGCTTCATGATCGGGTGTGTTGTCATGATCACGCGGCTTCTTTGTGAAGTCGGCGAGCTTATCAAGCAGAAGGATCTTTTGCTGATCGCGCGGTCTGATCGGTCTGGTCGCGTGATCAAGAGGGCGGTGACTCTATCTCATAGGGTGGTGACTGGATCAGGTCTCACTCCTATAAATAGGAGCCACTGTAGCAGCAAAACATATCGCACCAAGTGTAAGCAGAACTCGCGGCTAGTTCTTGCGGTCTCATTTCTTGTGACCAGTCGGTCTTGCTGATTGAATTTCTTTTGTGCAGCTTCTGCGGATTGTGCGGGATGCAGCGGTCTTCTCCTATTTTGAAGGTGTTCAGGCGGTCTCGTGGCTTGTAGAGCGGGTTGCTGGAGTTCGGGAGAATCAGTGGGAGTTCGTGGGGTTCTCAGTTGGTGTTGTTCAAGTCGCTGGCAGGCAGTTCGGGCGGTCTTGTCTTCTAGTCGAGCAAACTATCAAGTCGCGCGGTCAGGCGGTCTCAATTTGGCAGACCGCTGGTTATCTTTCAGCTTTGTTTTTCTCCTGTTTTTGTGTACTGGCGTAATCATGTCTCGCCATGTATACCTCGCCTTGTAATGAAGCTTTCTGTTTGCATCAATAAAGATTGAAGTTGTTTTTCATGTTCTTCTGGTTGTTGGCTTGAACTTTGGGTTATACTATTCCTGCTCACTCCTATATCTACAGAAAATTTCACAATTTATACTTCAAAATTCTTTGATAAGTTTATAATTCATGAAAATATTAGTATAAATACTATTTTCATTAAAAATCCTTGCTGGGAAAAACAGCAAGAACTTTCTAAGTAAATAGAACTATTTATTCAGAGTTGCGTCGAATAGAATTCGACGTGCCATCTAATTCTACTTGATGCTAGCTCCAAAAGCAATATGCAACTGGTAATTCAGAGTTGAATCGAATAGAATTTGACATACCATCTAATTCTATTCGATGCTAGCTTCGAGAGCCATCCAAAGCAGATAATTCGAAAAGCATTCAACACAATGTCAATTTCATATCGACTGATAGGTCGAATTAATAGCTTCACATCAAATTCGAAGATGCGTCGACATGCCAAGCGTGCACAGCTTCACTTCTATAAGCGACTTAGACAAATTTTGGAGCACTGTTTATTAATATTTTTGACAGTGTTTCAGATAAAACCTTAAGTTGCGATGAATCATCTTCTTTTAAGCAACTTCAGTGTCGAATTTTTTACGCTGTTGAATTCTCTCCTCATTGCTCTCGTGCTCTCCCCTTCTCCAGTTCTTCCTTGCTCTTGTCTCTCTCTTTCTTTTTCTCTTTCGTGTTCTTTTTGTAGGTACATCTAATTCAATGGCTCCACCAAAGATAAATTCTGGTTGATATGGATGTTGACTCCTTTAGTGCTGGTGCAAAACATTTCAAAGCCATTCTCGGCTTATTGCAAGACGCTGGATTAACAAAACTGATATCCACAAGGTGTAAGATTCTGGATGTCGAGTTGACAGAGATAAAAGAGAATATTCATATAGGAACTGATGGCACCCTCCAAGGGAAAATTTCTAAGCATGATATCATCATAACAGAGGAATTACTAAATCAGACATATGATCTTCCAACTGAGAGCGACTCAGATGAATTGACAGGGGATGAGATCAAGAAGACTCTAGAGATCATAAAGTTCAAGAGATACAAGGCCATCAATCTGAAGAAGATTAATTTTGGAGAAAAATATAGGTTCCTTTCTGACATAGTAGGGAAAGTGCTATTGTGTAAGATTTCAGCGCATGATGCTATTCCCAAGAAACAACTTCAAATAATCGGAGTTCTTGTTCTTAAGAAGAAGATAAACTGGGGGAGTTGCCTCTTGAAAATGATTGGGCATAAATACTCTCATAAGGAAAATGCATATATGAGAATTATGAGTCATGTACTTCCCGACCACTACCCAGCATTGTGCAAATCAAAAGGAGTGCCCATTCCTCTTGGGAAAAGGATCAACATTGGGATCTTTTCTAAGTGGACCAGGCAGATTCTAAAGCCTGGTCATGCTGCACCTTCACCTCCTCCTTCTTCACCTCCTCAAGATTCAGAGAGACAAGTACCAGATCCTCCAAGGGATAACACCTCAGCATAGGTCCTTGCAGCAGAACAATAAGATACCATCCCAAATGATACACCTGCCCAGAATGCCCAGTTCACCCCATCTACTACAGTTCCAGAGCCAACACCTCACATTCATCTCCAACCATAACAACAAACATCCACCATACTTCCTGACAACCAATCTGCTCTACCACCACCACCAATTTATATCTCTCCAGAAACCTATCAATCCCTTTCCCCTGTCCACCAGGATTCTCCAGATCTGAATGAGAACTTCAATCCAATTCATCCAAATATCTTATCCACACCTCCACCTGCCCCGACCTCCCATTCTACACCCCAATTGATATTGAGTAAGCCTTTGCAAGGGAAGTAGGGTTGGCTTCTAGCACCTTTGCTGACCTAATGGCCACTCAAGCCAGAAAGTTTGATTAAAAGTACTCTCAGAATTTGTGTCCTCCTCCATGGTCACTAAAGAGTTCGTAACCTCCCTTCTCAGCAAGGTTAAGAAGGGGGAGAAAATTTAGGAGCAGGAAGGGTCAATCCTAGAAAAGAATGACCAGGAGAAGGATAAGGATGTGGAAAATCCTGATAAACTTACTATATTTCAAATAGTAAGTCCAGATGCAAATTTCCAGGGGGATCCTCATACAATTCCCCAAGATAATCCAGTACAAAACTAGGGGAGCTTCTTACAATAACCTAGGAACCAACTGAAGCATTGCCTGTGGAAAATCAGGCGGAGCTCCTTGTAGATGATCTACTTTTAGATGAGGTTAGAATAATTACTATGGAATTCTGAAGAAGAGAATGAACCACTAACATTTGCCCCAAGAAAGGTAATTCCAAAGATATTCTCAAGAAAAAGGAAAACTTCTGAGAAGGAGCATTGAAGCTCAGGTATTCTGTCAACACTATACTTTCTAAAAGCAAACAGTTGTGGTGAACAATATAATTCCTAGACAATGTATGAAATGGCATGTGATTTTGTTCTATCATATTGTCTATGTATATCTTGTCTGAATTTCAGTTAATGTCAAAGTATGTGTAAAATCATTTTAAACCATCTGTAAAATTTGTTAAAATAAATAGGGGGAGATTGTTGGGAAAAACTCCTTTTGATTTAACTTAAGAAATTAACTATATGTGATTTTACTTCTTAGGTTACATTACCCACATTGTATAATAAGGGTAAATTGGTCATTAGATATCTTAGGATGTCACACCCAACTTAGAGTGTCAGGGCCAAGTCAAAGCAATCACAAAACAAGTTAAGATAAGACTTGCGTCAAATAAAAGTCAACGTAACTTCGACTGGATATCTACGTAACTCTGACTAGAAGTCGGAGTAACATACTCAGACTGTCAAAGTATAAAGTCAAGTTGACGCAATGTCGAAAGGAACTCAATGTATATGGAAGAACTTGTCGAAGCCATCTCAGAAGTCAAAGCAACTTCGGCTACAATTCGACACAGAAATTAAAATCTCATGTCCAAGGCTTCAACTCGACGGACACGTCGATAGGGAATCGACGTAACGTCGACATCAGAGTTCAGCCAAAGCTAAGAAGAAATTTGAAGCTACGTCGATAAGAACTCAAAGTTGCGTCGACATGAAGTTTGATGAAGTCGACGCAACGCCGAATACAGTTAGAAAAAGGAAGCTTTTTCAGCTATCCTTTTGGGACCTTTTCAGAAGGACCCCCAGGCTAGAGACAGTTATCCAATGGCAATTTGTTACCAAGAATAGAATGAAGCTTTCCACGACACAGCAAATTACTTATAGTTAATTTGTTAAGTTAAATCAAAAGTAGTTTTTCCCAACATCCATGAATTTTTCTTTAATATCATTACAATCAAAACAAGGCTTTGAAATCTCAATTAGAGAGCAAGATGGAGAAGCCACATCACAACTAGATTCTACATTAACATTAGCTTTTAACCTTTTAATTTCTAAACATAATTTCTCATTAGCAATTTTCAATTTTGTAATTTTACATTTAGTAATTTATAGCAATTTTTAAGTAGAAATAGAATTGCAAACAATAAGGGAATTTGATTTTCCTACTACAATAGAGTTTCTTTGTTATCTTCATCTTTTTGGCACTCCTCTTCCAAAGATAAAATTTCTTCTTCTCTTCCACTTGATGTTGCACTCCATTGATCCATCATGAGAGGAGCTTTCATGAACATCTGTGCAAGCTTGTATGTTCTCCAATTCTTGCATTTGTTCCATACCTATAGATGAAGAATCATAAGTTATTTCAAGAAATTCCACATCTCATATGTAGTAGGAAAAATATAAATGAGTTTGGAAATATTTTTATTAAGTGCACAAAATAGGCAATTCCTTGATTTAGCATTTAAAACACACTCTTCCCTACTCAACTTTTTTGGTGGCTTCTTAATGGTAATATTCTATATTTTAATATCTAATGACTTAAGAAATTTTTCCATTAATATTTCCACCCTTTACATTTTTTTCCTTCAAATAAAGGTGGTGCCAAAGACTTTCCCTCTATATAAGTATTTCACTCACTAGTAGAAGAGAGATCATGACTACGAAGGACCATTATTCCCTGTTGTTAAGCCAATTTGGAATAACCCGCTCTGATACCACTTGTTGGATCTGTAGGCGCCCTTAAAAGGGGGGGGGGGGGGTGAATAAGGGTTTTAAAAACTTATGTAATATATTGAAATACATGAAATAATAAGAGATCAAAATATAGCAAAATCAAACAAATCAAGTGAAATAAAATAGAGATATGATTTTATTAATATGAAATGTAGGATTACAAAACTTGATTTCTTATGACGCTAGAAATCGAAGGCGAATAGTAAAAATAATTTTTCGTTTTCTATCCAGACTTGTATCCCCATGAGCCGGTGGCTTTAGCATATCCTTCCCCCGGATACGACCTCAAGCCGCTCTAGCAAATCCACCCCCGGATACGGTCTCAAGTAACCCCTAGATCTATACCCAAGACCTAGTCGCCAACACACACCAAATTTCTACCCTAAGTCCTACCAAGACCTAGTCGCTAACACAAGGCGAATTTACTGTACGAGTTTGAAAGAGTAAATAAATGAGACAACAACAATATAAAAACTCCTTATGTGGATCTCTTGAAGAAGTAGACGATGCAGTCTTTCGTCACGATGATGAAGTGTGTTGAAATCTTCTCCACAGATCTCCTTAGGCCTTCATGGATTTGTGGGAGTATCTCTCTAAAACTTCCTCTATATGATGTGGCACGAAGCTCTGGAATTTAGGGGTGTGAGGTGATGAAGAAGAGGGAGCCAAGGGGTCTTTGTAATAGTATTGGTGCTAGAGCCTGTGCTATCGCTACCGCCAACGCTATAGAGATTAATGAAACATTCTCCGCGTGTGTATCTTCATTCCAAGGAAATCCTGCCGACATTCCTCATATGCGTCGAGATAGCTCCTGCGCTAGCCGCTAGCGCCTTCTATAATTGCCTCCCGAAATTTCCTAATCGGAGCTAACACCTGTTCCAGTGGATACCGTCGGTGCTAGGGCTAGCGCCTGCGTTAGTGGCTACTACCGACGCTATTGCTAGCGCCTGCGCTAGTGGATACCACCGACACTAGTGGGCAAGCGGGAATTTTGGCTTCAAAATTGGGGGCAACCTTCTTATGTTATCCTTGAGTCATATGGCATTGTTTCCTGCACACATAAACACATAAGATTAAATACATAAAGGATTTGTTATACTCACACCTAGGAGATGTGGAAGACCATGTTCCAATAGAGTTGTCTCCTATTGGTAGATCGAAGGCAAGACTCAACATTTCCTCAGTGATTTCAATGTCATTTCCAAAAATTCTTCCATGGAGAGACCCATCCTCTCCAATGTGAATGTTGATGGGTAAATTTAGAGCTTTGCAAAAGCCTTTGTTGTGATGAGGATAAGAATTAGGCGGGCATTTTCAAGGAGTCTCGCGAGTACTCCTACTTCGAGAAACTAACAGTTATCCTATCGAGAGATAGAAGTAACGGTCTTTTCTTCTTTCAAAATATCGACCATTACGTCCTGGCTACGGTGCGGAATTCTTTAAATGTGTAATTAGAAAATGAGAGTTTGTAAGTTTTTGTAATTATTATCCAAACTAATCATTCGATGAAGGCAAGTATACCTTATCGCGTATATAGGATATTTTTTTTTTAGAAAATATCAAGGTCGTATTTTTCCAGATCCTGTTAATTATTTTTACTTTTTAAGAATGCGATATTATTTTATCGATTAAATAAGCGATTAATTTCGCAATTTTAAAAGAGCGATGACGATAATAATTTAAGCGATTGCATGCGTTAGTAAAAACAAAGAAAACAATTAGAAGGAAAAAAATGAAAAGAGCACATTAAATTAAAAACTCAAGCACTCCAAGGAAATTAAAATGACTGAAACAAAAAAGCAAAAAAGCTATCTCTTACACGCACGCATTCTACGGAAATTAAATGACCGAAATAAATAAAGCAGAAAAGCTATCTCTTACACGCACGCACTCTACAGAAATTAAATGACTGAAATAAATAAAGCATAAAAGTTATCTCATATATGCACCCACTCCACGGTATTTGAAAAAGCTATAAATTAAAACAAAAGAAAATCTAAACTCTTACACTCACACACACAACGTAAAAGGAACTAGATTAAAAGAAAGTAAAATTCAGACTCATACACTTACACACAAAACTTTGTATTAAAAACAAAATTATCAAAAACTAAAACAAGAATTATTCACCTACACACACACACACATGCATAAAGAAAAACTAAACGAAAACAATAACAAAATCAAAAGTTAAAATTAAACTCATACACAAAAAAAAATTTAAAAACAAACTAAATTAAAAAGAGAACAAAATTATAAAACAAATTACTCTCATACACGCACACACTTACATCAAAAGAAAAATAATAAAGAGAAAAAAAACATAAGAGAAGAAGAAAATCTAAATTAACGGAAGAATATAAAAATTATACCCTTACACACACACACACGAACATTAAGAAAGAGGAGACAATTGAAGGAAACAAATCTATTCCATTACCCAAAGGAAAATATTACAACCTAGGAGAGAGAATCTGCAAAAACATAAAAAAATACATAAAAGCCAAAATAACAAAGAGTGGTCCACAACTCCCAAAAAAAGACAAAAAATTGTGAACCCACACCATCAGCTAAGTCCTGGTATTTTTAGAAAAAAAAATTGGAATAACACACCCTCGATCACGGCCGTGACCGAGGCCGTGACCTATGGGGTGCGGATAGAGGGCACCAGCTGGCATCTTCTGGAAGATTATGGAAGCTTTTTATGGGAGAGGTGGCGGAACACGGGCGTTACCCGAGTGTCATGGGCGTGACATAATGTCGGCAGGCGGTAGTGGCTGAGGGCATGATAGTTGCTGTGTACATTAACTTGTGGAGGATCTATCGGGTCACGGGCATTACTGGTACACGCCCTCAATCACGGGCGTGACCGAGGGCATGACTTGATCAATTTAGCTGGGAGGTGGCTGTGAGCTGCAAATAAGAAAATTAAGCAGACACGTCCTCGGTCACGGGCGTGACTGAGGGCATGACTTAAGAAAAAAAGAAAAAACATAGAAAAAGGAAAAATATTAAGTTAGAAATTAAAATAAATAAAAACGAGCATTTTATTCATTAATTTACATATAAAATTCACAATTTTAGTTTAAAACTATATAAAAGCTATACTAAAAACACGTATATTTTACTATTCATCAAATACCCCAATACTTAAGCTTTTGCAATTCCATAGCAAAAGTAAGAGAGATCTATATGGGATTAACATAAGTTCTAGTTTTTTTGGATATCATATTATTTAATAAAAAGAGACGGGAAAATAAAAAACCGGGGTATAACGAGTTAAGTCCTAAATTACACAAATAATTTAAGTAGGGTGAAATGTCTTAGCCAAAAGTCTTCTTGATTAACCAAATATCAATCAAAAATGCATTTGTTGAGTAAATGAGATTAGATCAGAATTATAGTAACCCTTTCTTTTAAGAATTTTGGAGGAAATAATACAAATTACTAATTATGCTCTCAAAAGATTTTTAAATTAAGTCTAAGAACAAGAAATTGGTTAGGGGAAAAAGGGGGTGCAATGTTTTGGCAAAAGAAGAGATTTGAATTAGGGGTGTTGAATTTTATCCTCTCACGCCTCCTTTTGATTTTTTTTTGTTTTGCGCCCGTCATGGTTTACGAGGGGAAACAAATTCAAATAATTTTTTATTAACCCAATGCATATATTTACGAAACAAAATCTTATTCCCATTGACGTAAGATCTTTTTAATTTCTATTGGGTACCTATGTTTGTGGAATGTATTCTTATTCTAATTGACATAAAATTATTTTAATTTTTCAAATGAAAACTTCTTCTATTTTTCTATGCCAAGCTATATGTGTGAATGATACTGGGTTTTCAAGAAAGATTCTAGAGTTTAATAATAATAAAATTGAGAGCAACCTTAGTAGTTTGAACATTCCTGAATTTCTAAAGGCTTAAAGTAAAGATAATTGAGGTCTAAGGTTGTTTTGCCAACATAATACACATGCCTCTATTTTAGATAAGTTAGAAGTAGTGCTTGAAAACAAATCATCTATTTAAATTAAAAACACAAGATATTCCTTGAAACTTAACCCTGAATGTTTAAATCTATCAATTTTAGATAAATAAACAAATATCAAACTATGAATTATGAAAATCCGCAGATAAATACTCTCGAAACTAAATGCTTTTAAGAATAAAAACAAAGTGGGGTTTTATTATATATATTTTGTGTTTTTGAACTACACAATAAACACAAATATATATATATATATATATATATATATAATTTGAGAAATTTTGGGGTTTTTTAAATATTTTTTTGGATTTTTCTAAGTTTAGTACTACGAAATAAACTATTTATTTGAAAATTTTTGGGTTTTGTAATTTCGTTTTTTGAATTTTTGAAGTTTACATTTATGTTTTTGGTTTTTTTTTTCTAATTAACAAAAAAAACAAGGCTTGAAGTAAGAAATAAAATACAGAATAAAAATAAATGGAGAAAAGGGCATGCCACTGTTATGGAGATGGGGTGACCACATGAACACCTACAAAACACGTAAAACTATACAAAAAAAAACGAAAATATTTATTTTTGTAAACAAAATTATTGGTTTTCTTAAAGGTTACAAGAGAAAGAGAAATATTTTTGATGTTTTAATTAGTTTTGGAGTTCCCGAGGTCTACCCGGTGAAGGGTTCACAAGGTACTAGCAGATGCGATGGGATGAATCCCAAATCTCCCTTTCCAAAATTAAGTAATAAAATTTTTGGGGTTTTGTAAATTTTTTCATATTTTCTAAGTTATTTATTTATAAAGTTAGGATAAAGATAAAGATGAAGATGAAATTATCAAAGTATAAAAATTTTACAAAGTTATTTATTTATTTTCAAAGTTATTTATTTACAAACTACGTTTTTTTTTTATTTTTGGTGTTTTTATGTAATTTTTTTGGATTTTGGTGTTTCTTATAATTTTTTTGGATTTTGGTAAAAGAATGGAAAAATAGAAAAACACCCCCATACTTAAAATCCAACATTGTCCTCAATGTTGTAATTTTTGTATAAATGAGCAAAAATGAAAGTGCGGTTTGTAAAAAACTTGTAAAAAAATTGAGCGTAATAGTAGATAAATATGGGGTGCCTCTCACGAGCGCTTTGTTTATCATCACGTAGCTCGACTGAATTGTCGTTAAGATTTTTAGAAGTTGGGAAGGGGTATAGATTCGAGCTTATCGTCCACTGAATCACCCGCAATATATAATTTTAGATGATGACCGTTGACTTTAAGCTCGCCTTTTTCTGGGTGGGAGATAAAGACTGTCCCATATGGGCAAACCTCTTTAACTTCAAAGGGGTCAGACCATCGGGATTTTTGCTTACCAGGAAAAAGGCAAAGACGTGAATTAAATAAAAGGACAAGATCGCCCGGCATAAATGATTTTGGAAATTTAATTTTTTGATCGTGGTAGAGCTTAGAATGCTCCTTATAAACTTTATTACTCTCGTAAGCATTTGCAGCCATTCATCGAGTTTGTTTGATTGAAATTTTCTACTCTCGGAGGCTATGTCCAGATCGAGGTTTAAAAATTTAGAGCCCAAAAGGTGCGGTGCTCTAACTCTACTGGCAAATGGCACGCCTTATCATAGACTAATTGATATGGCGTACAACCAATGGCGGTCTTGTACGCCATACGATACGCCGACAATGCGTCATCGAGTTTTAAAGACCAATCTTTTCTATTCGTCGAAACAGTTTTTTCTAAAATTTGATTAATCTCTCGATTTACAACCTCTACTTGGCCACTTTTTTGGGGTTGATAGGCGGTGGGGAGCTTATGCGTAACTCCATATTTAAATAATGTTTTTGTAAACTGGGAATTGTAGAGGTGTGTACCCCTATCACTCACTATCGCGCGAGACGTACCGAAGCGAGAAAATATATCTTGTTAGAAATTTGACGACGACTCGCACATTGTTGGTAGGGCTAGCTTGCGCTTCCGCCCACCTAGATACATAGTCGACCACCACTAAAATGTAGCGATTAGTATAAGAGGGAGGTATGGGGCCTATGAAGTCTATGACCCATAAATCAGTGATTTCGCATTCTAAATAAAAATTTTGGGGCATCTCGTCACGACTAAAGATGTTACCCGACCGCTGGCAGCTATCGCAATTAAAGAGAGTGGGCCAATAAAAGCCCACCTCTAGCGCTTTTCGCGGGGTCCGATTGGGTTGATAATCGCCCCTTGACCGGCCCCTCGTGGCAGTGCTGCAATATTTGCGCACCATCCTCTCTTGAAACACAACTCCGCACAACTTGGTCTGCGCAGATGCGAAAAAGAAATGGTTCTTCCCAAAAGTAATTTTTAAAATCAGAAAAGAATTTCTTCTTTTGCTGTTTTGAAAAGTATATCAGAAGGACCCACGCAACTAAATAGTTTGTGCAGTCCGCGAACAAAGTAGTGGGGGAAGTTCTTTAATTAGAAAAAGCTAAGAGGCGCTCCTCAAAAAATCTATCATCTATATCGGGTTGGACGAGCTCTTCCACGATTGGGAATTCTAAATGAGAGAGGTGGTCGACCGCTAAATTTTTAGCCCCCCCCCCCCCCCCCCCACTGCTTGTCCCGGTTTTGTAGGTCAAACTCATACAGTAGGAGGATCCATCGAAGCAAGCTGGGTTTGGCGTCCACCTTGGCTAATAAATATTTGAGGGCTGATGAGTACTTTTCATACTCAACTTTTAGTATAATTGTAACACTATTTTAATACTAATTTATGTAATTTATATGAATTATTTCTATTAATATGTTTCTTTACACTTTTATGAGCTAACTTAAGCTCATTTTATTTTTTTAGGTTTTCTGGGCACTTTTGAGAAAAATTCCAATGTGCATGCCCATGGTCGTGACCCAGATCACGGCCATGACCCATGTCCAGTATTCCAGATCAATCCACAATGTCAATTAAAATTACACGCCCTCATTCACAGGAGTGGCTGAGGGCGTGCCCTCTAGTCACGGGCATGAGTCATCTCGCGCTTCTTCTCGCCGAAGATTCCTGCCAGCAGCTAGATTTAAAGATTACATGCCCTAGGTCATGTGCGTAACCTAGGGCATGACACGCACGTAACGCCCGCATTGAATCCAGAACGCGCCCTCTCCGCACCAACACCGATCACGCCCCTTACACGCCCTTGGTCACGGGCGTGACCAAGGGCGTGTAACTTCAAATTTTAGGCTATTTAAAGCCAGCTCCTCTACAACTCAAGTGACAGATTCTTAAGTGTTAGATTCTTCATTTCTTGTACTATTTACATGTTTTTAGTAGTTCTTGTAATCCTTCTTTCTTTCATGCAATTGTAGTTTCAATTCAATAGTTATAATTTTTATTTCAATAGCTTGTATTTCTCTTCTTTGCAAAATCAATAAAATAGTTTGTTATTATTCTTTTATTCTCTTCTTATTTCACCACGAACTCCTTTATTTTTATTGATTCCTTAATCTCAATGAGTAACTAATTTTCTATTAGTACTCGATCGAGATGATCCAAGGAATGATATAAGTCATGAAATAATTTATAGTTGCTCTTTCTCTTTTCTAAAATACATTGGATTTATCCTTGATTTTAAAATAACAAGATTGTAATTTCGATATATAATTCTTGTTCTTGTTTTCGTACTTTAGTTAGCCGAGAGGCTCGTAATGCGATTTGATCACTCAAGCATAAAAAAAGTGTAGAATGCAATCCTCGAGAGAGGACGGCGTTACCCTTCTAGATTGGAGTAAAAGTCAATAGCGGGATTCACCTCGTAATGCAAGTATTAGGTTATTGATTATAGATTGAGAATTCAGTTGATATTCCAAATCTTAGTTAGGCATATCCTCGACCCAAGGTGCGTTTATAATTCAGGAATCCCCACGGTCAAAGCTATTTTATTAAGAGAATGTGATTTTATTCTTTCTTCATTGTTTTTATCTACGAGGTGATTTAAATATTGAGTGTTAATCATTCTTGTTATTGTTTTAACTTTATTTAAATTCTTCTCTCTTTAGTGCAAAAACTAATCCAAAGTTCTATTGATAAAATAATAGAGATTTTCTTGAAGTAAGAGTACTCAACCGCCCCGAGTCTAATACGACCTTGGTTTTATAAACCTATACTACTTTCGATACGGTACACTTGCCTTGTCATTTGCAGATACTGTTTTGCGCATCAAGTTTTCGGCGTCATTGCCGGGGAATTAGGTTGATATTTTGAAAAAAGAAATATCTATTAATTTTATCGCTCTTTTTCTTTTCCCGCTTCTCCTAAAATTTAAAAAAAAATCTTAAAAGGCGCAATTTAAATTCTCAGAAAGGGGCGTTTGGGCTATTATCCCATCATATCTCCTTGTACTGGTGCGAACCCTTCCTAGGGTAGACCTCAGGAAATCCGGGACTAATTTAACCCGCTTTTTGAAAAAAGAAAAATGTATTTATAAATTATTTCTCTTCTTTATTCCCCATCTAAAACTCCATTCATTTAAGTGAAGTTTGTTTTCTTTGTATTAAATGAGGTTATCTGAATTGGCTGTAAAAGTTGTCGAGCTTCAAAACAAAGTTAATCTTTTGGAAGCCGCACGAAAGCGTCAAATTAGTTACAATTATTGTGGTGCGCCTCATCAAAGTGATTTTCATTCTTATCCTCAAAATTTATACTATGAAAATAATTTTTCTCAATCTTATGCAAATAATTTTGCTAATAATTACGATCATAATTTTTCCTTTTTTCAAGAAAATAATTTTTCCAACTTTGATGAACATGTTTTTACTAATTTTCATGTGAATAACTTTTCGAGTTTTAATTATTTTTCTTCTATCTCTGAAGTAGATTATTCTTGGTGGCAAGCTCACCCGGATAATTTTCGAAGCAATGAAGATGAATCCTTAGATCCGAATTTTGTTCTTCCTCTTTTGCGCTGCAAGTTTCGTACTCTAATTTTTGGGAATTTCCACCAATTCAATTCGATACACTCCCCGAAAATTTTGATGAGAACATTATTTCGTCTAAAATTTTTTCTCCATCTTTGGATAATTTAGTTATGGTGGAACATGTGGTTTCATGTAATCCCATAATTTCTTTTACTGAAAATGAAGAAATATTATTGTATCAAGAATTTCTTAATGTTGTGGGCGCCTCGGATGAAATAGAAGAAGAACAAGTTTCTTCCCCCATTCCACCCGGATCTTCTTTTGTTTGTCATGAATTTTCACAAAATTCTTCAATTTCAGTTCAACCGATAATTCACGAAATCTTTGTGTCTGAAAATTTCATTCCGCTTGGTAATGCACTAGATTTTCCAAAAGAAAAATTTATTTTAAAAAATGAACAACCGGAGCTTGATCATATATTTTCGCAAGCACCTCCTCCTTATGAAAAATTTTCTGACTCGTTTATTTATGATTCTATATATACTAATAATTTTCAGGTTGAAGATGAGCTGTTGCCCCCCCCCCAGGTAATAAATGATCCATATGCCGCTCATCTTTATTTTTCCAAATCACCTCAGGTATGCATAGGTGATTTGGATTTGCATATTCAATCCAAAGTCAAAAGGAGAATCATATGATAAACGAAGGAGTAGCCGGACGACTGGCGTCGGCACATTCAACTATAGGGAATTAAGGGAGTTGACTGTGCACTTCTCTTTTCAATTTCCGTTTAGTTAACACCAACTGTCTACCTAAAAGA
This sequence comes from Dactylorhiza incarnata, assembly GCA_033032865.1. Lineage (NCBI taxonomy): Eukaryota > Viridiplantae > Streptophyta > Magnoliopsida > Asparagales > Orchidaceae > Dactylorhiza > Dactylorhiza incarnata. The sequence goes on from JAWHQI010000035.1 coordinate 11,457,691, forward strand.
TCGGAAAAAGAAAGCGCTTTTGGGAGGCACCCCTTGCTTATCTTTAGTTTTTATACATTTTTCATTTCACGCATTTTCCTTTCACGTATTCTTCAGACTTAGTTTTAAACATTGGGGACAATGTTTAATTTTAAGTATGGGGGTGTAGCGTATCTTTTAGGCTTTCTTTTCAATTTATAAAAAAATATTTATAAAAATCATAAAAAAAATCTAATTTCTTCGAATGGGAGGTTTGGGCTTGTCATCCCATCACACCTCCAAGTACCTTGCGAGCCCTTCTCCGGGTAGACCTTGGTAAGTCCAGGAATTTTTCAAAAATATATATTAATCCTTACATGTCATTTTTTATTTTTCTAGAAATCTAATTTGATTATATGTATTCTTATATTTTTAATTTAGCTAATATTTTGTTTTATCAGAATTTGTTAAATAGAAATTTGAAGTAATTTAGTTTTAAGAAACACTTTATGTTTTTAAATCGCTTAGAGAATCTATTTAGCACTAGTTCTCATGTTAATTCTAAATAGCTTCACTTTATGGTAAATTGATTAAACATCTCTAGATTTTTATTATATTCTCAATTAACTTTAAGTTCTTAGGAAATTTCATTCCACTAAAAAGATACTCTTTAAATAGTTTAATTTTAAAATAAAAATTTTTCTATACCCTCACCTTTGTTGGCAAATAAAAAAATGTGTAGTAAAAGATCAGATGTCATGGGAATAAGAGGATAAAATTCATTATTTCCTAAACATATGCTCCCAAAATCATTTAAAAGACTATATGTCATGATGTAAGAGGATAAAATTCATTACTTCTAAACATATACATTTTGGGTTTTTGATTGAAGAGAAATTTTAAAACATTACATGGCATGGAAAATAAGAGGATAAAATTCATTATTTTCGTAAACATATACAAATTCATATTTAAATAAGGTGAGAGGATAAATTCATCACCTCTATTTTTGTATCTCCTCATTTTGTCATTTTGTTAAAACCCATCCCTAACCAATTATATTGATTCTAGTCCTAAATAAAATTATTATGAGAGCAATATTTTAGTAGGTGTCTTCTCCTTATGGTTTCTTTTATGTTAGAGTGTCTATAATTTCAATCTAATGTTGTTTGAAAATTTCAATAATTTTGTTTGCTAAATAGTTATCTTGAGAAGTAGTTAGCTTAACAAATTTCTCCTTTTCAATTATCACCATAACTTATGACTTAATTCTTGAATTCCTAAAATTTACTTTTAACTTACTCTTGGTTTAATGAAATCTTAGTTAATTAAAAATAATATCGATGTATTATAATTCTTTCCTCATTCTTTTGCTCTAGAATAGCAAAAGTTTAAGTATGGGGGTGTTTTATGACTACTTTTCATACTCATCTTTTAGTATAATTTTAGTACTATTTTATGAAGATTCGCCATGTACATGCCCCAGGTCACAGTCGTGACCAAGGGCGTGACCTAGATCACGGACATGACCCGCCTCCAGTATTCTAGATCAAGCCGCCATGTCAATTAAAATTATACGCCCTCGGTCATGGGTGTGACAGAGGGCATGACATCCAGTCACGGGCGTGACTCATCCCGTGCTTCTTCCCGCCAAAGATTCCCATCAGCAGCCAGATTTAAAGATTACATTCCCTAGGTCATGAGCGTGTCCTAGGGCGTGATGCACATGTAATGCCTGCATTGAAGCCAGAATGCACCCTCTCTGCACCAGCACCGATCACGCACCTTACACACCCTTGGTCACGGGCGTGTAACTTCAAATGTCAGGTTATTTAAAGCCAGCTCCTCTACAACTCAAGGGACGAATTTTTAGGATTTAGATTCTTCATTTCTTGTATTATTATCATATTTTTAGTAGTTCTTGTAATCCTTCGTTCTTTCTTGCAATTGTACTTTCAATTCAATAGTTATAATTTTTATTTCAATAGGTTGTATTTCTCTTCTTTGCAAAATCAATAAAATAGTTTGTTCTTATTCTTTTATTCTCTTCTTATTTCACCATGAACTCTTTTATTTTTATTGATTCCTTAATCTCAATGAGTAGTTAATTTTCTGTTAGTACTCGATCGAGATGATCCAAGGAATGATATAAGTCATGAAATAATTTATAGTTATTCTTTCTCTTTTCTAAAATGCTTAGGAATTATCCTTGATTTTAAGATAACGAGATTATATTATCGATATATAATTCTTGTTATTGTTTTTGTACGTTAGTTAGCCGAGAGGCTCGTAATGCGAATCGAACACTCAAGGATAAAAAAAGAGTAGAATGCAATCCTCGAGAGAGGACAACGTTACCCTTCCAGATTGGAGTAAAAGCTAATAGCGGGATTCACCTCATAATGCAAGTATTAGGTTATTGATTATAGAATGAGAATTCGGTTGATATTCCTAACCTTAGTTGGGTGTATCCTCGGCCCAAGGTGCGTTCATAATTCGAGAATCCCCACGGTCAAAGCTATTTTATTAAGAGAATGCAATTTTATTCATTCTTCATACTTTTAGCTCCGAGGTGATTTAAAGATTGAGTGCTAATCATCCTTGTTATTGTTTTAATCTTCATTTAAATTCTTCTCTCTTTAGTGCAAAAACTAACCCAAAGTTCTATTGATAAAATAATAGAGATTTTCTTGAAGTAAGAGTACTCAATCGCCCCGAGTCTAATACGACCTTGGTTTTATAAACCTATACTACTTTCGATATAGTACACTTGTCGTTGTAATTTGCGGATATAGTTTTGTGTGTCAAGGGCAGAGTGATCGGTAAAAATGATGACTTAAGAAAGCGTGACGTATGGCCTAAACTTATCGAAGGCAAAGATGACGGCGAGAAATTCCTTTTCCGTCTTAGTGTAGTTAACATGTGCTGCTGTGAGCATGCAACAAAAGAAATAGATGGGATGAAAATACTTATTAAAAGGTTGGCCTACTACGGCTCCCACAGTGATATCGCTCGCATCGCACATTATCTCAACCGGAGGGACCAATCTAGCGCCACGAGAATGGGAGAATGGATAAGTTTTTCTTTTATAATATTAAACTCCTCTACGCATGCATTATCAAAAATAAATGGAGATTCCTTCTCCAAGAGGTGAGTTAGGGGTTTTATTATTTTGGAAATTTTTTGAATAAACTGCCTGTACAAACCCGTGTGGCCAAGAAAACTCATAATACAATCTATATTTGAAGGAGCGGGAAGTTTTTCAATAATTTCGACCTTGGCCTTGTCGACCTCCATTCCTTTGGTGGAAATCTTGTGTCTGAGAACTAAACCTTCCCGGACCATAAAATTACACTTATCCCAGTTTAAAACCAAGTTCGGGTCTTTGGATCTTTGGAGGACTCAATCTAGATTATGGAGACAATTGGAAAAGGAGCTCCCGAATACGGAGAAGTTATCCATAAAGACTTCCATAATGTCTTCTATGAGCTCGCCAAAGATGGCCAACATACATCATTGGAATGTAACTAGCGCATTGCAGAGGCCAAACGACATCCTTCGATATGCAAAGGTGCCGAAGGAGCACGTAAAAGTTGTTTTCTCCTGGTCTTCAGAGGAGATAGGAATTTGGAAAACCCACGATAGACCATCGATAAAACAATAATATGGATTACCCAAAAGTCGCTGCAGAATCTGATCAATAAATGGCAACGGGAAGTGGTCTTTCTGGTGGCATCATTTAACTTTCGGTAGTCGATGCAAACCAGCCAACCCATAACTATACTGGTTGGGATCAATTCATTGCTCTGATTGGCCACCACCTTTAAACCACCATTTTTGGCACGACTTGTACGGGGCTAACCCACGTACTATCCGATATTTTCTAAATAATCCCCACATCCAGAAGTTTTATTACTTCAGCCTTAACGATATCCCGCATGTTTGGGTTGAGTCACCGCTGAGGCTGTATGGTTTTGCGAGAATTATCTTCTAAAAAAATTTTGGGCCTCCAAAAAGAGGGGTTTATCCCCTTAATATTTGAAATTTGCCATGCAATTGCATGGCGACGCTGATAAAACTTCAACCAATTTAGATGTTTCTGAATCGGTTAAAGTAGACGAAATAATAACCGGACATTTTAAGTTTTCGGCAAGAAAAACGTATTTTAAATGGTCGGGGAGTTGCTTGAGCTCCAAGACTGGGGGTTCTTCATAAGATGTGGAGATTTTTAACTTTTTCTAATCGAAAGGCTCGAAGGGCGAATCTAGCGGCAATTCATCTAAAAAAGGTTGATTTGCCAGATCCGAATTGTCTAGCATTAATGATAATAATTCCGAACGAGAAGAACACTCATCCTCCAATGCAGATTCCAAATTAAAGCAGGAATCGTCATTCAATAAGGAATTCCGCATAGAGTGATTAATGTGAAGAGTAACTTCGTCGTCTCCGACCTGAAGAAGGAGGCCACCGTTACATATAACAATTAATGCTCGGGAGGTCGTGAGGAAAGGGAGACTGAGGATAATTGGTACCTCGACGTCCTCCTCGATGTTGAGGATGATGAAGTCTACCAGGAAGATAAACTTGTCAACCTTAACCAGGGCGTCCTCCACTATCCATATAAGATACTTTATCGAGCGATCCGCGAGTTGGATGCTCATTTTAGTTGGGCTAGGAGTGCCCAAATCTAGTTTTTTAAAAAGGGAGAAGGGCATTAAATTTATACTCACGCCTAGGTCCGCTAGGGCATATTTTATTAACAAATTGCCGAAAAGGCACAGGATGGAGAACCTTCCCGGGTCATTCAATTTGGGCGCAATTTGTTAAGTAGGACCATCGAGGATTCTGCGTTAAGTGAAACCCACAAATACCCTAGAGCTTCTTTTTATTAGAAAGCAACTCCTTTAGGTGTTTCGTGTATTTTGGCATCTGAGAGAGTGCCTCGCAGAAGGGGATGTTAATTTGGATTTGTTTTAATATATGCAAATTTGTTTGATAATGTTCATCCTCCTTCTCGTTATTAATTTTTGAAGGGTATGGAATTTGCTGGCTCGAAACGTTCGGTGCAATTGGGAAATCTGGAGCTATTAAAAATTGAAGAAGAGGGTGGGGGTCGAAGTCAAAATGTGTACATTAGGCTCAACCCGCGATGGGGAGACGACCTCCTTGTCGCTACGAAGGGTTATAGCATGGGAATTTTTGCGAGGATTCAGCTCAATATTCCCTGGCAAAGCTCTGAGTGGCTACTCAGAGATCATTTTTGCAAGCTGTCCAACCTGCATTTCTAGATTTTTTAGTGTTCTGGTAATATTCTTGATATTTGTTTCATTGTACGTGACGTATTTAGCGAAAACTTCCTCGAGCGGAGAAGGTTTTGGAGGAGGCGGCGGAAATCCCGGATGAAATTCATGCGGAAATCCTTGCGGATTCGCATTTGGAGGTCGCTGCATATTATTTGGATTACTCTAAGAGAAATTCGGGTGGTTCCTCCAACCCAGATTATAATTATTACTATAAGGATTATTATTAGGGTTGAAGGGGGCCTAACTGGATTACCGAGGTAATCCACCGTCTCTTCAATTAAGTTATTATTATTACTATTATTAATATTATTCGCCCATGCGGGAGTGGAGGAGGAAGCAGTCATCTCCGCCACATGCTTACTTAGTCGCTCTACCTACGAGGCTAAGTGAGTAGTGCCATCTACTTCAAAAATTCCATCCGTTTTATTCGGACGCGACCTTGGCACATTCCATTGGTACGCGTTCATGGCCATTTCCTCAAAAATATCTTGGCACATTTCTGGGGTTTTGTTATTTAACGTTTCCCCGGCGGCCTCATCGATCATTTGTCGAGTATGGAAATTCAGGCCGTTATAGAACGATTGGACCTGTAGCCAAGATGGTAGCGCGTGATGAGGACAACGCATACATTCTTTAAAACACTCCCAAGTCTCGTAAAGAGACTCAGAATTGAATTGTATAAAAGATGTGATATTTGTGCGTAATTTAGTGGTTTTGACAGAGGAAAATACTTAGTTAAAAAATTTTCCGTCAACTCGGCCCACGTAGTTATGAACCCTCTTGGAAGAGAAGTCAACCACGATATGGCCCTTGTCCTCAAAGAAAAAGGAATTAAGCGCAAGTGAATGACGTCATCAGCGACGCCATTAATTTTAAAAGTGTCGCATAATTTTAAAACCGTCGAACAATATCGATTGTTGTACCATCTGGATTATAATAAATTTTATTTCAAAATTGTTATTAGCTACCGTGGGGCGAGTGACACTTGACACTGTATCTTCCAAATTTGGCCTGGTATAGTAGGACATGGTTTACTGCAGGGCAGCATTTGGAATGGGATCTGTGATGTTATCTGATATAATATCGCCGATTAACTCTTCGAGATTTAAGGGTTGATGTTGGTCAGGAGATCGAAGGCGCTCGTGAAGAGTGCGCTCGATTTCAGGATCAAAAGCAATTTTTGGATTATCCGAAGAGCTTCCCCGGGTCATGTACTTTTATAGAAAAAAGTTTTCCTTTTTTTGTAATTAATAAATTTTTTTATTGGATTTTTCGGTTTTTTGGAGAGAAATATAAATACAAGAGAAAGGACTTTTATAGACAAAAAAATTTGTTTTGATTTTTAGTTTTTTTTTTGAAAATAATATATTCAAGAGGAAAATAGAGAAAGAGGTTTTAAAAAATTTTGATTTGATTTTGTGGGCTCTTTGATGATCATATAAATAAAAGAAAGAAAGAGCTTTTTAATTAATTTTTTTGATTATTTGGATGAAAATATATATAAATGATTCGATTTATGATTTTTTTTTAGTTTTTCGAGCTTTTTCTATTTTTCGAGTTCGTTTGGGTAGAAAATAGATATAAGAGATAAAGAAAGAGTTTTTTTTTTGTAATTTTTTTAACCTTTTTTGATAATAATATATATAGATGATGTGATATTTTAATTTTTTGAATTTTTTTAGCTTGTTCTATTTTTTGGGTTTTTTGTTTAGAAAATATATGTACGAGTGAAAAACGGGGAGGAAGAAGTATAAGATAAAATTAATAGCGATTCCTTTTTCGAAATAACAACAAGTCCCCGGCAGCAGCGCCAAAAACTTGATGGCTAAATTTAGAGCTTTGCAAAAACCTTTGTCAATGCCATTTCCAAAAATTCTTACATGGAGAGACCCATCCTCTCCAATATGAATGTTGATGGCTAAATTTAGAGCTTTCAAAAACCTTTGTTGTGATAAGGATAAGAATTAGGCGGGCATTTTTGAGGAGTCTCGCGAGTACTCATATTTCGAGAAACTAAACGGTATCCTATCGGGAGATAGAAGTAATGATCTTTTCTTCTTTCAAAATATCGACGATTACGTCCCGGCTACGGCGCCAAATTCTTTAAAAAAGGAGAGTTTTGCAAGTTTTTGTAATTATTATCCAAACTTATCTTTCGATGAAGGCAAGTATACCTTATCATGTATAGTATATGATATTTTTTTAGAAAATATCAAGGTCATATTTTTCCGGATCCTGTTGATTATTTTTACTTGTTAAGAACGCATTATTATTTTATCGATTAAACGAGCGATTAATTTTGCACTTTTGAAAGAGCAATGATGATAATAATTTAAGCGATTGTGTGCGTCAGCATAAACAAAGAAAACAATTATAAGGAGAAAAATGGAAAGAGCGCACTAAATTTAAAACTCACGCACTCTACGGAAATTTATATGACTACAATAAATAAAGCAGAAAAGTTATCTCTTACACGCACACACTCTGCGGAAATTAAATGACCGAAATAAATAAAGTAGAAAAGCTATCTCTTAGCCGCATGCACTCTACGGAAATTAAATGACTAAAATCAATAAAGCGAAAAATTATCTCATATACGCACCCGCTCTATGAAAATTGAAATCTAAATTAAAAGAAAAGAAAATCTAAACTCTTACACTCACACACACACAACGAAAAAGAAACTAGAATAAAAGAAAGTAAAATTTAGACTCATACACTCACATACACAACTTTGAATTAAAAATTAAATTATCAAAAACTAAAACCAGAATTATTCACCTACACACACACACACACTTACATAAAGAAAGACGAAATGAAAACAAAAACAAAAACAAAAGCTAAAATTAAACTCTTACACACACAAACTTGAAAACAAACTACATTTAAAAAAGAACAAAATTATAAAACAAATTACTCTCATACAATCACACACACTTACATAAAAAGAGAAAAAAAGGAGAAAACACAAAACATAAAAGAAGAAGAAAATCTAAATTAAAGGAAGAATACAAAAATTATACCCTTACACACACACAAACATTAAGAAAGAAGATACAATTGAAGGAAACAAATCTAATTCTTTACCCAAAGGAAAATATTACAACCAAGGAGAGAGAAAGTGCAAAAACAAAAAATTACATAAAATCCAAAACAACAAAGAGTGGTCAACAACTCCCAAAAAAGACAAAAACTTATGAACCCCCACCATCAACTGAGTCCTGGTATTTATAAAGAAAATTTTGGAATTACACGCCCTCGGTCATGGTCGTGACCGAGGGCATGACCTATGGGGTGCGAATAGAGGTCACCAACTGGCATCTTCTGGAAGATTCTGGAAGCTTTTCACGGGAGAGGTGGCAGAACATGTTAAAATTTTTGATTTGAATCGTTTAGGAGTAAGCAGGAGTTGCATCAACTGAGTTATAGCCAAACAACCACAATGCCACACAGCAACACAAGAAACTTTATTGAATCACAAACTTCATTTATAGTGCGAGGTATACATGGCGAGACATGATTCATAAGAATCACGGAGGAGAGAAGAACAAAACATACCAAAAAGCAAAACTGGCGGCTAGACAAGCTGAGACCGAACAGACCGCACAACTCCAGAGATCGCCCGGCTTGATCTGAGACCGCGCGAACAGAAATCAGACAGACCGTCTGCACTGCAAGACCGCCACCTCAGACCGCACGAACTGGAGCATTATTGAACGAAGAACTGAAGCTGTCGCCAGACCGCAACTCAGATCGCCTAACCGCTGAAGGTCGCCTGGCCACTGAGCTCGCTGCGAACACCACAAGAACGAACATAAACCAGTTCGCAGACAGACCACTGCCGAACTGTTTATTCAAGCCGCTGGGAATCACCAAGGAAGGAGACCGCAACCTGCTGACCACAAACCCGCGAACATAACAAACATTCAACTCGCTTCCGAGACTGCCCGACCTCAAAAGTTGAGACCGCACGAATTAACCCAGGCTCTAGTTCTTACAATTCTCGTTATAAATGACGGGGCCTGCACCCATATTTATAGGCGGGTAGACGGATGTCATCACCGCACAGGAGAGGTACAATCACCACCCGTCAGATCGCCAGTGGTCTCACAAGGCAGACCGCGCGATCATACAACTTGGACGACCATCCGACCAAGACCGCAGATCAGCAGATAGATCGCGTGAACAGGAGATCGTGCACAAGCCGCGCGGACACAAGTGTACTCCTTCCTTAGACCGCCAAGAGCAAACCAAGAACCATCTGGCCGACTTCAGACAAGTTGCCAGATCTCTAGCACTGGCCGCCCGGACAGGCGGTCACATATGAACAGACCGCCCGGTCTTCCAACAAAGAAGACAGGCCAACAAAACAAAACTCGGGAACAGTCTGCAGCGATCAGGAACAGACCGGCCAACCAGCAGACCACCAGAACAGACCGGCAGAGCCAGACCGGCAGATCACAAATACAGACCACGCGGTCTCGCGGTCACCAAAAATCAGACCGTCCGGACACCTCCACTTCTCTTCAATAATTTCAACACTCCCCCTTGAAGTGGGAAGTGGAGACTAGCCCGAGTAAACTCTGCAACCGTTTAAACTGTCCCTTCGCCAGCGGCTTTGTGAAGATGTCTGCAACATTGTCCGCACTCCGAACATGCTCGACCATAAGAGATCCTCCCAACACCTTTTCACGAATGAAATGGTGCTCAATCTCAATATGCTTGGTCCTCGCGTGACAGACTGGATTACTAACCAGCTTGAGAGCACTCTCATTGTCCCCGCGTAGCATAGTGGGACCTCTAACCTCCTCATGAACGTCCTCCACCAACCTCCTGAGCCTAACGGCTTCCTGAGCTGCCAAGGCCGGAGCCTTGTATTCCGCTTCTGTGGTAGATACGGACACCGAGTCCTGCTTTTTGCTGCACCAAGAGATAGCTGTGGGGCCCGTCATAAAGACATAACCAGATGTTGATCTCCGATCATCCACGTCTCCCCCGTAGTCAGCATCCATGTATCCATGCAACTCCAAGCTTGACCCTCTCCTAAATAGGAGACCCAAATCAGAGGTCGACTTCACATATTTCAGAATACCTTTTGCCGCTAGAAGATGAGGCTTCTGTGGCTCCGCCATGTACCGAATCACTTTGCCAACTGCATAAGCAATATATGGCCTCGTGATAGTCAAGTAAATCAAGCTCCCAACTAGAGCTCGGAACACCAACGGATCAGATAGAACTCTTCCCTCATCCTTCCGAAGTTTATGATGTTGTTCCAGAGGTATAGAGCTGCTCTTCCCTTCCTCCATGCCAAATCGTTGAACGATCCACTCCACATATCCAGCCTGAGAAACGAGCACTCCGCTCTCCCGCCTCTGGACCTCGAGTCGAAGGAAATGGTGAAGCTCACCCAGATCCTTCATCTCAAACCTGATAGCAACCTCAGCTCTTAGCCTTGCTACCGCCTCCTTTGAGTTCCCGGTGACAATCATGTCATCCACATACAGCAGAACAATAACCCGAAGCGCCCCCTTCTTCTTGAAGAACAAGCTAGAATCAGAGTCTGAAGCAAAGAACCCGCAGAATAAAAGATACTCCGCGATCTTTCCATTCCACGCCCGAGGCGCTTGCTTCAACCCATACAGGGCCTTCGTCAGTTTGCAGATGTAGTCCGGACGATCCTCCGAGATGAACCCCGATGGCGGGATCATGAAGATATCCTTATCAATCTCTCCGTATAAGAAAGCATTCTTCACATCGAGCTGCCAAATCTCCCATTCACAAGATGCCGCCAAAGCAATAACAAATCGGACCGAAGTCATCTTTGCCACTGGACTAAACGTCTCATCATAATCTTCACCATACTGCTGTGAGAAACCACGAGCTACAAGGCGAGCCTTGTATCGCTCGATCGTGCAGTCAGCTTTCTTCTTGAGCTTATAAACCCATTTGCATGTCACAGGGTAATGCTCTTGGGCTTGGGCACTAGAGAGCAAGTCTCATTCTTCTTGAGAGCATCCATCTCTTCTTGCATAGCAATATCCCACTGATTCACGCCTTTGGCTTTCTCAAAGCTCGACGGCTCCCTTTCATCCAAGGGACCAGCGAAGAAACATGAGATGAAGCTTACCATGTTTCTTCCTATATATCGATCTGGTGGCTTGATAGTCCTCTTCGACCTCCTAATAGGTTGCTCCTGACTAACCACCTCCTCAGCTGCTTCTTCTGTGCAAGCTACTCTTCCAGACGAACTTGGAGCATCGCTGCCCCTGCTTCCAGAACCTGAAGCCTCCATCTCAGAGCTTGACACAGCTGGAGCTCCTGGTGAAACAGGCAACTCTCTTGAAGATTTCCTGCAGCCCTCCCTGCTTCATCAACCCTGCTCTCCGGTAGTTCAACTCCTGAACCCCCCTTATAGGAAGTCACTTCATCGAACACCACATCCCGAGATACCATTGATCTCCGTGTCTCAGGATCCATGCATCTCCATCCCTTCTTTCGCTCATCATACCCAACAAAGACTAGCTTCCTTGCTTTCGCATCTAGCTTTGTCCGAAGAGCATCAGGAATATGCACATAGCAGGTTGACCCAAACACCCAAAGGTGTGCAACACTTGGCTTCTCCTTGAACATCAGTTCATGAGGGGTCTACATGTTGATAGGACTTAGAGGCATCCTGTTGATGACGTAAGCCGCACAAGACATTCCCTCCGCCCAAAAGAACTTGGGGATACTCTTGGCATGAAGCCAGCTTTTGCAGGTTTCTGTCAGATGACAGATCTTCCTCTCCACACCACCATTTTGCTGTGGAGTATGGGCACAGGTGAGATCTCTCTAAACGCCATGTTTCCTGCAAAAACTTGAGAACTCACCAGAGGTGAACTCCCCACCATTGTCAGTTCTCAATTTTTCACCCGCAGGCCTAACCGACCTTCCACCAGCTCCTTGAACTCCACGAACTTCGCAAAGGCTTCTGACTTCTCTTTTAGAAAATACACCCAGACATATCTGGTGTAATCGTCAATCAACACCAACATATATCTATTGCCTCCAAGGCTTGGGGTGGCAGTCGGTCCCATCAAATCACCGTGAATGCACTCCAGCGGCGCTTTGCATCTTGTTTGCGATTTATCAAATGGAAGTCGATGAGACTTACCAAACTGACATCCCGCACAAACATGACCATCTCCAAAAGAGGACAAGCTAGGCAAGCCCTTGACAAGGCCCCTTACCGCCATAGCCTTCAATTTGTCCATGCCAACATACCCCAACCTTTCATGCCAGATAGTCGCGCTATCGTTGGTCTTCATCTTATCAACATAGGTACTTGTCGATAAAACGAACAAGTCCTTCACCCGCTTTCCAACATGGATAACATCTCCCTTTATCTCTGGTTGAGTTTTTAGAAACTTCACTTCTGTTGGGCCAAACAGAACGTGATAACCGGCATCGACCGCATTGGTCACAGAGAAGAGATTCTTCTTCATACCAGGCACATGATAAACACTCCTCAATGTTAGTGGACCCTTATCACTACTCAGGGAGACAACACCTTCTTGTTTTACTGCATGAATAGAATTATCAGCTGTAATGATAGCATCATTACCTGAGTAAGGCGCCAAAGAAGAGAACTTTGATTCATCCCCGGTGAGATGATGTCCACACCCTGAATCAACAATCCAATCCTCTTCGAAGTTGATGGCAGCCAAGGCCTTAACGGGCATCGCCGTCATATTAGTCGCAAAGGTTCCTCCCCATCCAGCTTCATCAGACTTTGGCTTCTCTTTCTCCGCTACATGTCCCGACAGAAGATTAACCCGGCAATCCTTCTTGAAGTGGCCGGTCTTATTACACCTGAAGCACCTTGGTCCCTCTCCCTTCATCTTTCCATCAGACTTAGAAGCATAACCTCTATCCTGCTGACCTGAAGTAGAGGGTCCATCTTCATCTGGCTTCTTCTTCTCCCACTTCTTCTTCTTCTTTCCAGAGAACAACACATCACTATCTCCCCCAGAGATAGAAATCCCCGCCATCTGTCTTGCCAAACTTTCTTGCGAAGCAAGTAAGTTCTACAGCTCCAACAGAGATGGTTGATTTGCCCAAACTTGAACTGAAGTCACAAAGGCAAGATACTCCTTCTGCAACCCGCAGATGATATGCCTCTTCAGTTTTGCCTCCGAGATGGGCTCATCAGGGTCCAATGCAGAAATCTGTGCTGTGAGGTTCTTCATCTTGAGAAAGAAGGTAGAAATAGAAAGATCACCTTGAGAGGCCTTCGCCAACTCATTTTCAAGAAACTGTAGCCGAGCTACATTCTTCTTGTTAAACAAACCTTCCAAGGACATCCAAATCTCAGCAGCAGATTTACATCCAATGATGTGATCAAATAGCTCCGGTGAGATAGCCCTCTTGAGAGTGAACTATGCCTTAGCATTAGTACTCCTCCAAAGTCTCACCTCTGCCATATTATCTCCTGCTAGAAACACTTCTTGTGTGTCTTCTCCTCCAACTATCTCCCATAGATCCTCGCCAATTAAGTAACTCTCCATACACGACCTCCACTTCTTGTAGTTAGTCGATGTTAGGAGTTCAATACCAAGCCCTCTTGCGTATCCAACTTCCATGGCAATCTATGTGGTCTCTTCTTCACAAAGACGATGGCAACTCAAGTTGAACACTGCTTATCCACTCCAACAACCTACCTCTGATACCATGTTACAATTTTTGATATGAATCGTTTATGAGTAAGCAGGAGTTGCATCAACTGAGTTATAACCAAACAACCACAATACCACACAGCAACACAAGAAACTTTATTGAATCACAAACTTCATTTACAGTGCGAGGTATACATGGCGAGACATGATTCATAAGAATCACGTAGGAGAGATGAAAAAGGCACACTAAAAAGCAAAACTGGCGGCTAGACAAGCTGAGACCGCACAGACCGCACAACTCCAGAGATCGCCATGCTTGACCTGAGACCGCAACCTGCTGACCGCAAACCTGCAAACACAACAAACAGTCAACTCGCTTCCGAGACCGCCCGACCTCAAAAGTTGAGACCGCACGAATTAACCCGGCCTCTTGTTCTTATAGTTCTCATTTTAAATGACGGGCCCTGCACCCCTATTTATTGGCGGGTAGACGGATGTCGTCACCTCACAGGAGAGGTACAATCACCACCCATCAGAATGCGAGCGATCTCACAAGGTAGGTTGCGGGATCACACAACTTGGATGACCATCCGACCAAGACCGCAGATCAGCAGACAGATCGCGCACAGATTGCGAGAACACGAGACTGTGCACAAGCCGCGCGGACACAAGTGTACTCCTTCCTTAGACCGCCAGGTGCAAACCAAGAACAATCTGGCCGACTTCAGACAAGTAGCCAGATCGCCAGCACAGGCCGCCCGGACAGGCGGTCACATAAGAAAAGACCGCCCGGTCTTCCAATAAAGAAGACAGGCCAACCAAACAGAACTCGGGAACATACCGCAACGATTAGGAACAGACCGGCCAACCAGCAGACCGCCAGAACAGACCGGCAGAGCCAGACCGGCAGATCACAAATACAGACCGCGCGGTCTCGCGGTCACCCAAAATCAGACCGCCCGGACACCTCCACTTCACTTCAATAATTTCAACAAAACAAGGGCGTCACCTGAGTGTCACGGGCTTGACTTGATGTCGGCAGGAAGTAGCGGCTGAGAGCGTGACAGCTGCCATGTATGTTGACTTCTAGAAAATCTATCGGGTCACGGGTGTGACTGGTACACGCCCTCAGTCACGGGCGTGACCAAGGGCGTGACTTGATGAATTTAGCTGGGAGGCGGCTGTGAGCTGTAAATAAGAAAATTAAGCAGACACGCCCTCGGTCACAGGTGTGACCGAGGGCGTGACCTAAGAAAAAAACCAAAAACATAGAAAAAGAAAAATATTAAGTTAGAAATGAGAATAAATAATAACAAGCATTTTTTTCATTAATTTACATATAAAATTCACAATTTTAGTTTTAAACTATATAAAAGCTATACTAAAGACACGTATATTTTACTCATCAAATGTTGTCCTTTAGTTTGGCCAATTTGACATAATATATTTTTCTTGTTGTCGAAATCAACTTGGCGAGTTCTACAGTTTGAAACAAGTTCAAGGTTCCCTTGAAATTTTCTACTACGACATTGAATGAGTCGATGTCGACATCAAATCCTGAATTAACATTTGGAGGAGCCATTGATTCTTACAGTAGTACCTACAAAAAGAAGACTATAAAGAGAGAAAGAAAGCGGGAGCAAGAATGCAAGAAAGAAGGAGAACAAGAGAGCAAGAGAGAGAAAATTCAAAAGCGTAAGATTATCTAACGTCTGAGTTGCTAAAAAGAAGATGATTGTGTTGGGAAAACCCTTTGATTTAACATAACAAATTATCTAAAAAGTGATTTTATCTCTTAGGTTGAATTACCCATTATATAGTGACGGTAATCTGGTCATTAAATGTCTTAGGATGTCATAGTCAACATAGGGTGTCAAGACTATATTAATAGAAGCATAATTTGGACAAAGTTAACATTTGCGTCGAATAGAAATCGACACAACATCGAGTTAATTTTGACGCTACTCTGACTAGAAGTCCAAGTGGTTCAACCATTCTGTCGAAGTAATTCAAGTCAACATTACGTCGAATAGATATCGACATAGAGACCATGGACCTATCGAAGTACCTTGAGAAGTCGACGCAGATTTTACTTCAATTCAACGCAGAAGGAAGTATCTGTCGAAGCCATCTAAATTCGACGCAATGTCGACTTCATCTCGATGCAGATAATGGAGTTCAGAGCCATGTACTCAACTTGATGGTTACGTTAATAAGATATCGACGCAATGTCGACTAGCTGAGTTCAATCAAAGCAAGGATGAATTCGAAGCTGCTCATACAAGGACTCGAAGGTGCGTAGATAAGAGAGGAAGAAAACTCGACGCTACGTCGAATACAGTCTGAAAAGGAAATCTTTTCAGCTGTCATTTTTGGACCTTCTCTCATGGCCCACAACACTGAAGACCGTTCTCCAACAGTTCCTTAATTGCATCAAATAGAATGAAGAATTAACAGAGGACAGAGAAAAGCATTCTTTGAAATATGTTAATAGTTGGTGGATGGGTCGGGAATTAAAGAAGGAAGGAATGAGAAATTGTCCTGTAGTGAATACCTTCTTAGGACTTACTAGAAGGGGAAACAAAATTCAAATTCAAGAGGGAGAATAAAAGGGAATAAAAGAAAGAGAAAGATAGAACATTCATCACAATCGGCTAACAGTTTTCTATTAGGGCTTCATCCTCTTCTTCCTTCTCAGGAACCCTAATAGAGAAAGAAACAGTGAAGAAAGAACAACTGCTCTCCATCTCTTACTGCAGAACAACTGAAGGCTACTCATCATCACAATCATATAGCAGCCAAAGTTTGATTAGAAAGAAGAGAAAAGATCTAACAATCATAGCTCCTGCAAACCATCACAATCATAAGCAGGATTTTATCACTAGCAGATCAAGTAGAAGAAAATAGAAGTTGTTTCTTGAGACAGAGCTTCATACGAATTCTGAGAATAGAATTCTTTCTCCTCGCCCTTTTTCTTTATCCTTCTCATTCTCACCTGTAAAAGAGATTTAAGAATCCCTCTTCCAAAGGATTCAGTGGTTCAAGATCTCCTTATCAAAAGATCTGGTGGTTCAAGATCTCCTTATCAAAAGATCTGGTTGGTTGATGATCTCCTTATCAAGAGATCAGTGTTTCTGAGAGTCTCCTTGTCAAAAGACTCATGCACTGTTGGTGCATTCCTAACAGGTGGTAGAAGAGAGGACTACCCACATTTTGGGGAACCTCTATAAAATCTTTGTGTCTTCTGGTTGTTTATTTTCTGTGCTGTCCCATATAGTTTAGATTTAGTTTACTATTTTTTTGTTTCATATTTCAGCACTTTAGTTTTATTCTATGTGGGATTTGTTGAAGCGTTAACACTTAGTCTTTTAGTTTATTTGCACAAATAGGACAGAAGTATTTTTTAAATCTCTATTCACCCCCCCCCCCCCCCCCCCCCCCTCTAGAGTATTCTCAGAGGCACACAATGCACTTTCAATTGGTATCAGAGGTAGGTTGATCATTAAAAGGTTAACACCTTGATCAAAAAGACCTCCTACACTTTTTCTTTATTATAAATAATATTTTATAAAGAAAATGAGTTCTAAGGATTATGCTTCTACAAGAATTCCAGTGTGTAATTTGAACATGTTTACACACTAGAAGGCCAGAATTAAACTTTATATATGAATTCTATTGAAGAAGATATCAATAATGTTCTTCTCACAGGTCCTCCAGCTCTAGTCAGACAAAAGGCAGGAGATTCTTCAACAACAGAGGCTGTCCCAAGAAATGAATGGACAGAGGCTGAGAAGAAGGTCAAGGCATGTGATGCCAAGGCCATGAACATTCTGGTTTCAATAATGTCAGATGATATTTTCTAAAAGGTTGTTGAATGTCAATCAGCAAAAGATATCTGGGATTCTCTCACCAGAATTGTGGATGGAACTCAGATGAAAGGAAGGACAAAAAGTCCCTTCTCATATCCCAATATGAGAACTTTCAAAAGAAATCTGAAGAATCTATTGCTGATCTGTATGACAGATTCAACATTATCATTAATGAGCTCAGAGGTATGGATAAGGAGATGTCCTTGACTGAAATTAATGATAAAATCTTCAT
This sequence comes from Dactylorhiza incarnata, assembly GCA_033032865.1. NCBI lineage: Eukaryota > Viridiplantae > Streptophyta > Magnoliopsida > Asparagales > Orchidaceae > Dactylorhiza > Dactylorhiza incarnata. The sequence goes on from JAWHQI010000035.1 coordinate 11,475,710, forward strand.
GTGCTTCCCTAACTCATGGGTTTCAAGAATCTGGACAATCTGAGAGTTCAGGTACCATAGAGAAATCTCAACTGAAGCTTTGCTAAGGAAAGCTTAAGTCATATGAGATGCTACTAAAGAATAGGGTTAAGTCAGAAGAGAGGGAAACTACTCCAGCTCCTATCCAAAGGAGCCTTGCTCCGAAAGCTACTGAAGGAGATCCCTCTACTCCTGAAGATGAGTTATTCAATCTCCTAGCAAGGAGATTCAAGAAATTGGTCAAGATAGAAGACTCAAGGAGGAGAGAAAGGAGCTTAAGGCCTAGGTATGATAAAAATTCAAAGAAGGACATTATATGTTTCACTTGCAACAAGCCAGGGCACATTGCTCTAGAGTGCCCACAAGAGCAAAGGGAAAGAAGCAACAACAAAGAGGAGAAGAAGAAGAAGAAGAAGTCCTTCAGAGGAAAGGACAAGAAGAAAGCCAAGGGTTTCATTGCTGAAACCTGTAGTGATTCTGAAGCAGAATTAAGCTCATCATCATCTGAAAGTGATGATGAAGCAGCAGAAGAAGCAACCTGCATGATGGCACTAGGGATGTCATCAGATGATGAAGAGGAACAGGTATGTATTTTTGATGAGTTTGATTTTAGCTAAGAAGATTTTAAAACTTGTTTTAAAGATTTCTGCATTGATCATCTTAGGGTAGAAAAAGAATTAGATACAACTAGGAATAAATTAGAGAACCTTAAGAAAGATGAAATGCACCTATTAAATCAAAATCTAACAAATGAAATTAAAAATAAAGAGGCAGAATTGATTAAAGTGGGAGAAGAAAACATACAATTAAAAGAAGAGCTAGCAAAGGCCTTTGAGGACTCACTAAATGGGGGATTCAGAAGCTCAAAGACATCATAGAAAATCTTTCTATGAGATTTAATCATCTAGGGTTGGGAGCAGAGCCCTCCACTAGCACAGAAGAACCCAGGAAACATGCCTGGAAAAATCTAGTATCATTTGTTAGACCTAGTGAGTACCAACCAAGTGAGAAGAGTGCATCATCCAAGGTTAAGGATAACAATCCGCCAGATAGGATAGGTAAACCTAATAAAGTAAATCTGAATAAGAAAGAGAAACCCTTATGTAAGAGCAATGCAGAGAAACTAAATAACCACAATCATAAGATTAAAGCAAAACATAGGATAATAAAACATTCCGCTGACTTGTTATACCTAGATACATTATATACTCACCTCAAGTATCAAAATAATAGGTTTGAGAATCCCATTCCTTATCATCCAAAAGGGTATCATGAAAGACCTTTTATTCCATCATTGAACCCTACAATGGTAAAATCAAAGGGCCCAAGGTAACCTGGGTCCCTTCAAATGTTTGAACTACTTGTGCAGGATTAGGTATGGTCCCACTTAGGAGAAAATCGAGTGGGAAGAAAGAAGTAGGTCATGAATAAGGAACAAACATTATACAAGGGAGTGATTTCTACCTTGAGATTCCTTAAAGTTTATATTATTGATATTATAATCTATTTTCAATAAATATAATTGCTGAGAAAAACAGCAAGAATTTTCTGAGGAAATGGATCTGTTCACTCATAGGTGCGTCAAATAAAAGTCGACATACCATTGACTTCTACTCGACGTTAGCGTCAAGAAGCAATAAGAGTGGGTAATTCAAAAAGACTTCAACGAATTGTTAAGTACATATCGACGCATGCGTCGACTCAATGGTCGCTGCTCAAAGTAGAGGTAGCATCTATTGAAAATCGATGCATCATCGACAAGATTACATCGACGTAAGAACCGCTGAACTATCTCAAAGTTACGTTGAATACTAGTCGACGCAATGTCGATATGAAAGCACACGCAGTCCTTCTTCTAGAAACAATCTTAACACAGCTTTTCGCGCCAAATAATAAGTTTTATCGATGGTGCGTCGACCTAAACCGTATGATGCGGCGATTCATCTCCTTTTAAACAATTACAGCATCCAGATCATTGCGCTTTCAAATTCTTTTCTCCTAGCTTTCTTGCTCCCTTGTTCTCCAGTTCTCTCATGACTTTCTCTCTCTCATTTTCTCTCTGTGTTTGCAGGTACCATCGGTCAAATTGCTCCACCCAAGATTAACTCAGGATTTGACATCGACATTGATTCGTTCGATGCTGCGGACGAAAGCTTCAAGGCCATTCTTGTCCTATTTCAAGATGCTGGCTTAATCAAGCTGATATCCACAGGATGCAAGATCCTGGATATTGAATTGACTGAGTTTAAAGATAGTGTGCAAATAGAAGAGGATGGAACCCTTAAGGGAAATATGTCTAACCCAGATATACTGATAACAGAGGATCTACTAAATCAAACATATGATCTTCTAACTGGAAATGAGTCAGATGAACTAACAGGGGATGAGATCAAGAGGGCCGTGGAGCTTATACAGTTGAAAGATAAGCCCATAAATCTGAAAATGGTTGACCTTAGAGAAGAATACAAATTCCTAGCTGACATAGTAGGAAAGGTATTGTTGTGTAAAATCTAAGAACATGATGCTGTTCCAAAGCAACAGCTTCAAATTATGGGAGATCTAGTTCTGAAGAAAAGGATAAACTAGGGGAAATGCCTCCTAAGGTTGATTGGGCACAAATATGCCCACAAAGAAAATGCCTATAAGAGGATAATGAGTCAAGTGTTTCTCCACCACTTCCCAGCAGTGGGTAAGTCAAAAGGAGTGTCTATTCCTCCTGGAAAGAGAATAAACATAGGAATATTCTCTAATTGGACCAAGAAGATCTTAAAGCCTGGCCAAGCTCCATCTTCACCTCCTCCCTCTCCTCCTCCTCAAGATTCTGAAAGGCAAATACCAGATCCCCCGAGGGATAATATCCCTCCACTGGACACTGTTCCAGTTCCCTTTCAGGAAGATATTCTATGTCCACAACAACAACAGCAACAACACCAATCCACTTCTGCCCGAGAACACCTCCTCAAATTCCTCATCAGCTTCCATCCACTTTTGCTCCTCTACCACCTCCATCAATTCATATCTATGCTGAAATTTACCTGGCTCTCTCCCCTGTCCAAGAAGACTTCCCTCCATCACATCCTCCATCTATCTCCCTTATCCCCATAATTGATCTTGAGCAAATCATCTTCAAAGTACTTGGCCTTTCCTCCACTACCTTTGCAGACATGGTGGCATCTCCATCAAGGAAATTTGACAGGAAGTACTCCGAAATAGAGGTTGTGTTATTAGATTCTAAAAGATCCTTCCAAAGACTCAAAGACTTTGTGTCTTCCTCCATGGACACACAAGAATTCTTAACCTCTCTTCACAACAAGGTTAAGAAGGGGAGAACATTTTGGAGGAAGAAAGACATGTCCTAGGTTTGAGTGGACATGGTAAAGATGATGCTGATAAAGCTCCTACTCCTGACAAAGTGTTCACCTTCCAAGGTGCATAGATCTAGGGGGAGCCTGCAGATCAGGGGGAGCTCCCAGAAAAGCTGAATGAGGAGCAAACAGAATCAACATATCAGGGGGAGCTCCCATATATTCATGGGGAGCCTTCTCCAGATGTTCAAAGGAATTTGGATATAAAGATGGCAGCTGTGAGTACAGTAGTGGGGGATCTTCAGAATGAAAATCTGCTAGATGAAGTAGCTAAGATTGCTCAGGAAGCTGCCCAGCTGGCTGAAGAGATTCAGGGGGAGCATTCCAAAGATGTTATTACAGAAGATGATGATCCTCTGAACATTGCTCCAAGGAAGGTAAAACTATTTTCAAGGAAAAGAAGAACTCCTGAGAAGGAGCAGTGAGGTTATTTGTAAAGTATTATAGTTCCTGAAAAACACTTATGGATATCTATATATTTCTTGACAATTGAATGAAATGGCCTGTGAAAATTGTCTGTCATTCTCTTATGTCTATATTGTCTTGTATGTATATTTGTTTATGAAAAGGAATGTGTAAAATCACTTTGAACAATCTGTAAAATTTGTTATGATAAATAGGGGAGATTGTTGGGAAAAACCATTTGATTTAACTTAAAAAATTATCTAAGAAGTGATTTTATCTCTTAGGTTCAATTACCCATTGTATAGTGAGGGTAATCTGGTCATTAGATGTCTTAGGATGTCACACTCAACCTAGGGTGTCAAGACCATATCAAGAGAAGCACAATTTGACAAAGTCAACATTTGCATCGAATAGAAATTGACACAACTTCGAGTTAATGTCGACGCTACTCAGACTATAAGTCCAAGTGGTTCAACCACTCTGTCGAAGTAATTCAAGTCAACGTTACATCGAATAGATATCGACGTAAAGACCATGGACCTGTCAAAGTACATTGATAAGTCGACACAGCTCTTGCTTCAACTCAACGCAGAAGGAAGTATCTGTCGAAGCCATCTAAAGTCGATGCAACGTTGACTTCATCTCGATATAGATAATGGAGTTCAGAGCCATGTCCTCAATTCGACGGTTATGTCGATAAGATATCGACGCACCGTCAACTAGCTGAGTTCAATCAGAGTAAGGATGAATTCAAAGCTGCTCTTACATGGACTCGAAGGTGCATCGATAAGAGAGGAAGAAAACTCGACGCTACGTCAAATATAGTCTGAAAAGGAAATACTTTCAGCTGTCATTTTTAGACCTTCTCTCATGGCCCACAACACTGAAGACCGTTCTCCAACGGCTCCTTAATTGTCTCAAATAGAATGAAGAATTAACAGAGGACAGAGAAAAGCTTTCTTGGAAATATGCTAATAGTTGGTGGACGGGTCAGGAATTAAAGAAGGAAGGAACAATAAATTGTCCTGTGGTGAATACCTTTTTAGGACTTACAAGAAGGAGAAATGAAATTCAAATTCAAGAGGGACAATAAAAGGGATGAAAAGAAAGAGAAAGATAGAGAATTCATTACAATCGGCTAACAGTTTTCTATTAGGGCTCTATCTTCTTCTTCCTCCTCAAGAACCCTAATAGAGAAACAAACAGTGAAGAAAGAGCAACTGCTCTTCATCTCTTACTGCAGAACAACTGAGGGATGCTCATCATCACAATCATATAGCAGCCAAAGTTTGATCAGAAAGAAGAGAAAAGATCTGACAATCATAGCTCCTGCAAACCATCACAATCATAAGCAATAGTTTATCACTAACAGATCAAGTAGAAGAAAATAAAAGTTGTTTCTTGAGACAGGGCATCATATGAATTCTGAAAACAGAATTCCTCCTCCTCCCCCTTCTTCTTTCTCCTTCTCATTCTCACCTATAAAAAAGTTTTAAGAATCCTTCTTCCAAAGGATTCAGTGGTTCAAGATCTCCTTATCAAAAGATTTGGTGGTTCAAGATCTCTTTATCAAAAGATCTGGTTGGTTCATGATCTCCTTATCAAAAGATCAGTGGTTCTGAGAGTCTACTTGTCAAAAGACTTAGGCATAGTTGGTGTATTCCTACCAGGTGGTAGAAGAGAGGACTACCCACATTTTGGAGAACCTCTATAAAGTCTTTTTGTCTACTGGTTGTTTATGTTCTGTGTTGTCCCATATAGTTTAGATTAATTTTACTATTTTTTTGTTTCATATTTCAGCACTTTAGTTTTATTTTGTATAGGATTTGTTGATGCATAAACACTTAGTTTTTTATTGTATTTGCATAAGTAGGATAGAAATATTTCTAAATCTCTATTCACCCCTGTTGGTGCCAAAAATGGTACCTCCAAAATTCACACTAAAGGGGATGGGAGAAAACTGCGAAGTATAGGTTACTGAGACAGAAGATGCTAAAACAAGGAGGAAAATGATCACGAAAAGGCGATCACGAAAAAATGAGACCGCTTACACAGGTTGTAAGCTGGAGCCTCGGAGCCAAAAGTCCTTTTCCTGGTACCCCTACCCCTCTATTTATAGACGAGGGGGCTGCCCAAACGGGCAGAATTGAAAACTACGGGCTGCCCGGGATACAGGAGAGCCAGGGCAGGGAGAAGGGGTGCAGATAACAAAAATAGAAAAAACAAACAGACTGCTCGATCTGGCTATCTCGGGCTTTTCTGACCGCTTGATACTTAGAAAATTCCGGCTGAGAAGGCAACTGGCGGTCTGGGCGATCACTCAAGCTGAGACCGCTGAGACCGAACGAATTGACTAGTAAGAGGAGGTCGCGGGCTTTTCTGGGCAAACATAATCCCCGCACATTTTTAAGTTGCACCTGGAACTTCGAAAATGTAAGCTTTGACCGCTGAGACCGCGACCATCATTAATGCGGCTTGGTCTATAAATACCGGCTGAAAACTTCATTTTGCAAGACATTGAGGAACTCCACTATTCGAGCGGTCTTTAATAATTACGCAGGTGCGACCTTACAAAGATGACCATGCTTGATCTCTTAAAAGCTCTCCCATCGAAAGCGAATTCTCCTGGGAAAAAGGAAAGCGTCAGCTCAAGGAAAGGAAAGAAAGCGCCGAAAATCTTAACAAAAGTGGGCACTTCAAAGGAGACCGCCCGATCTCCACTAAAGAAATCTGAGCTTCCTGAGGGCCCGATTGTGCCGGTCTATGTTGCTTCTGATCTGTCTAATACTTCTTCAGATCCTGTATGGAAATTGCCTGACTTTTCCATTTCTTTTAATTGTCAGAAATCTATGGAGGCACTGGATCAAGCATCTTCCAAGCTTCCTGAGACCGCCTCCACCGAGATCATTCTGGCTGGGCTGCGTCAGAAGGGAGCTGAGGCCGAATCCTTAAGGCAGAAGATCGCTGACCAGGAGATCGCTGCAAAGGACAGAAAAAGGAAGAATACAAGTCCATCTAGTTTAACTTATAAGAGGAGCAGAAGAAATGAGGAAGGAGGAGATGTGACCGCCATGGAGGCGTCCAGATTTTCTGAATCCATCGATCTGGAGGACGCTGATTTTCAGGTGAATGCCAAGGGCGATCTCCCCTTCCTTCCCGCGGTCTCAACCTTACCAAGAGAGGATGATTCTGGATTAATCGCCTACCTTGATGAGGTTTCTTCTAACAATTCATCTTTTTCATCATTGCAGGTGTTGGATCCCTTAGAGGCTTCAGCTCTCAGAAATGCCGCTGTTGATGAGGAGATCGCGGGCAGGGAGAAGGAGATCGCCGACGCAGCGATCAAGGCAAAAGAGGAGGAAAGGAAAAAGATAGAAATTGAAGAGACAGTGAAGAGGAGGAAAGAAAAAGCGGTAGAAGAGCAGAGGGAAAAAGAAGAGAAAGAAAAGGAGAAAGAAGAAAAAGATAAGAAAGAAAAGAAGGAGAAAAAAGAGAAGAAAAAGAAGGAGGACGATGAGAAGAAGAGAGACAAGGAGAAGAAAGATAAGAAGGAAAAGGAAGAAGAGGAGAAGAGGAGGGAGGCGGTCAGAGTTGCTGAGGAAAGAGCGGCTCTGATCGCTGAGGAGAAGAAGAAAGAAGCGGTCAGGGTCGCTGAAGAGAAGAAGAAAGAAGCGGTCAGGGTCGCTGAGGAAAAGGCGGCCCTGATCGCTGAAGAAAGAAAAAAGGTTGTCTTGCAGACTTTGGATAAAAACGGTGATGAGACCGTGGAGAGGCCGCAGATTGCCAAGGAAAAAACTGTGCTTTCTAGCGGTCTCCCGGATGATTTTCTCCAGGGAGATCGTTCGAACAAGGTTGCAGCAGATCGTGCGGCGGCGGCCTCGATTTCGCGAGCTGGTAAGAACAAAACGATTCTTCAGTCAGCCGAGTTCCCTCCATTTCCTACGGTTCGTTTTGCTTCTCCTGAAAGAAAACACGGGATCGTTTTTATTGAGACCGACAATGTCTTCTTAAGTAACGAGGAATTAAAAAGGAGACGAAAAGAGGGGGAAAAAACGCAGAAAAGAGATTTGGAAAGAACGGATCTGGAGCGCTTAAGGGGATCAGATCGTCTTTCTTTGACCGCAGATCCCGCGGTCACTAAAGATATCGGAAAGGCTTTACGTGACTGCGGTCTCGACTTTTTTCCAAGTACTCTTTCTGCTTATTCAAAAAGTTTATCTGATTATATGCTTATGATTGAAATAATCCATCTCCTATGGCCGCAGATAACAAAAATGCTGAGATCGAGGAGGGAGAACTTCCTCGACCCATCGAGATCACTCCTCAGTTAACCAACATCCTTAACCCCATGTTCGAGGATGTTCGTTCTATGCTGATGAGGGAGCGGACGCAGAATGACCAGATCCGCGATCTTGAAGAAAGATTGCGTTCCAATGAGAAGAGGATTCGTGAAGAATGCGATCTGAGGGTTGCCGAGATCGCGCGGGCTCTTAAGAAGGCTGAAAAAGAGGCTGAATACTATAGGGGAAAAGCTGCGGCGCTGTCCGCGGAAAACGAGAGGCTGAGGAGCGGTCACGGTAAGATGCTGATGCGACCGGGAGCCTCCAGCGATCATCCGGCGGAGAGACCGCAACCTGAGATTGTACTGATCCCCATGGAGCAGGTGGACAAGGAAATGTCGAAAATTCACCGGTCTGCAATGCTGGCTAACCACAGCCTGGTGTCGGTTATGGCCGCAGTGAACGACATGCAAGATGTCGCCGCTCACGTAGGGAGGAACAGGCCTCTTAGGAGATGAACATTAACCTTGAGACCGAGCGATCTCTATGCTTGAACAATATATCTTGTAATATTTTCACTGTTATCGTCCCATATCTGTGGCTGTTTTGTTTTTATATTGTGGTCTTGATTTGTTAAATTTCGATCCCTTTATGCCTGGATTGCTTGTATTGCTGCTGTATTTTTTATTGATTGAGATCGCCTACCATAGTATGCTTTCATATTACTTTGCATAGGTCGAGCGGTCTGATCATGTTTTAGATGGGCGGTCTTCCAGATGTAATGATTACGAAATGACCATTGGTCTTCTATAAATAGCTGTCTTCATGATCTTTATTTTATCTTTTCTTGAATGCGCTCTTAGCACCGATCTCATCGATCGCTTAAAATGGTGTCCGCTCGTGCTTCTTCTGCCACCATCTTCCGGAATGCCGATCACAAACAAGGTCGCCTGTCAAAAGATGAATATATTGAGTTTATAAAGAAATACATGATTCAAACTCAGGTAGTTGTGAGACCGCCAACTGAACAAGAAAGGTTGAACTTTGTGGAGGAGAAAAAGTTTATTATCCCTATCGATCACTTTCATACCTTTTGTAAGTTTTCCTAACTTTTTCCCGTTTTTTAGCGACCTTTGCGGTCCCTGTTCAAGATCCGATCTCCCCGGCTGCAGAGGTTCTTACTCAGAGGGAGAGGAGGCTGAAGCATGAGGCCGATGTGTTTGGCACCACCTCTGAGACCGCCGAGCGAGATTTTCCGTTGATTGGTTTCAAAAGAAAAATGAAAGACATTAAAGGAAAACCTCTCCTCAAATGGGCGGCCAAAGGAAGGTCTGTGAAGGTTTCCACCGATCTTCCTTTATGGAGTGGAAAAGTGACCCGCCACGCATATGCGGTCACTGCTGCTCTATACGGCAAAAAGAATACAAACGAAATATTGAATATAGAGACCGATGCTCTCCCCGACCTCTGTGCCCAGGTGACCGCTAGGAGCGCGATCTTAAATCACCATATGGGGCGATCTCTTCGCGGTGCTCTGGACGAAATAACTGCTTTGCAAGAAGAAAGAAAAGTAAGAATTTCACTTAATATTTTATGAATGCGTTACCTATGATCGCGCGGTCTTAACACATATCTCTTTTGCAGCAATCTGAAAATGCAGCTTATGACCCTGAAAATCCGGCCTTTCAGAGGGCTATGATGCATCACATTAAGGAGACCGCCGACCAAGTGCTGAATGAGGTTCGAGTTCGAGGTGGTTTTACTGAAGAGTATAAGGACATTACATTTGCCGATCTCTTCCCTGATGCGGCATAGAGGATTGAAGAGCAATCTTTAACTGCTGAAGAGACCGCTGATTTTGTTGATGAGACCGCTGGTCAAGATGAAGACGTGGTGATCGAAGATGAAGAAAGCGGAAGCCGTTATACTCAAGGCCGGGACTCAAGCTCGGGTTCTAGCTCTGGATCAAGAATTCCTCTTAGTAAATCGGAAGAATCTTCTGCAGATACTGACTCCACTTCTTCAGATGAGCGATCTCCGAAGAGATCGAAAAGGAATGAATTGTAATATATATTTTTTTTTGGAGACCGAGCGGTCTCGTTGTAACAGATATTTTAGAATATATATGAAAATTGGATTTTTGTTAGATTCTGGGTGAACTTGTTTTTGATGTACATTTATTTGTTCTTCTGAGTTCGAAAATCGGCATTCGATCTTAATGCCTAAGGTTTATCACGTAATTTTTATATCAACATTAAAGAACTACAGATGGCGATCTCTTGAAAAAGACATCAAGGATTTTGAAGGAAAAACTGATACTTTTGCGTAGATAGAACTACTCTGCGGTCTTGAGATAATCAAACCACTGAAGGAATATTTAGCAATTTAACTGTGATCAGAAAAATAACCAATTTATTTGCAACAGTCATGCGGTCTCATATTACACAGATCGCGATACAAAGAAACTAACTTGAAGATTTGAACTTATTGAACTCTGGGTGATCGGCGCCCAAATGACTTTCAGGAAATCCGTCTGATAAAGATCCCTTGATGGTCAAGGTTATTACTTGAAAAAAGGAAATAACTCTTCATGAATTTAGTTCAGCGACCTCATTATATTCAGACCGGCCTTGAAGAAAAAACCCACTTTCTCTTGATAAGAAACAGATCATCATGATTATTTCATGTAACTTTGAATAACAAGGAATATCAAAATCTCGTTCTTACTGAGACCGGGTCGACCTCTATCGGGCTGGCATAGAAGATTCTTGAATAGCGACCTCAATTATCCTGGAGAAAAATTTCATCTGACGATCATAAGCGATGTCACTCTTTGTAGGAAAAAATAGGCGGTCTCATAAACTGCTGACCGCCCGATCTCAGTACAAAAGGATTAAGAGAGATCTTTTTTTTTGTGTAGTAAGAAGATGGGAAAGAGGGATCTCAAAGATGTCCCAAAAGGATGGTGTGGTCATGCCGCGGAGGCTATACCGACATTGCCTTTTTTAAAAGAATTTCCGAGTTTACTGCAAACATGCCAATCCAAGGTTCAGGCGACGGTCATGGATGTTTCTGACCGCCCCTTACCTAACCACGCTTCAACGAGTATTCGAGAGTTACAAACCAAAATGATCTGTAGGGCAGGTGTGGTTATGCCGCGAAGGCTATACCGACATTGCTTTCCCTGAAAGATCATTAAGATCGTAACAATGTCCTTCCTATTGCATGACAGAGCTGAGCCAGCCACCCAGACCCCCTTGAAAAGCTGAGGTGTGCCAGATGTCAGCAAGGACCCGATATCCTAAACTTCCACCGCTCGAGCTTGGCGAGCTACTGCTACACAGATTCGAAATCTCCCCGACATCTGTGGTCCTGGCAGAATTACACGTCGAGCTGACAAGTCGAGGGGGAAATAGTAGGATCCGGCGATATCTCACTTGACAGGTTTTTGGCTTTTCAAAAATCAACTTATTTTTAAGATTTATCATCCAACACTTGTATTGCGAATGCCTTGGTGATACCTGCATGATGTTTAAGAAAAGAAAAGAGTGAGGATCAAGGAATGAGTGAATTAGGTACGAACATTTAAGAGAAGAAAAGCTTGAGATCATCTCCGCTCCAGGAATGGGGCAACTCTTCTCCTTCATAAGTTTGGAGATGGTAAGCACCATTTTTAAGCACATTCTTTACTACGAACGGCCCTGCCCAATTTGGATTAAGCTTTCCAACTGAACCAGCCCTTGCTGCTGCATCTACCTTCTTCAAGACTAGATCTCCAACAGCAAACTCTTTGGTTCTTACATTCTTATTGAACAACTTCGCCATTCTTCTTTTCACCTCTTCCTGTCTGATGATTGCAGTATCTCTCAATTCCTCAATTAAATCAAGGCTGCATTTTAACTCTTCATCATTTTCTTCCATCCACTCGATTTGATTTTGTTGCGCCAATAATACTCTTAGGCTTTTCACTTCAAATTCTACCGGAATAAGGGCTTCGGAACCGTGTGATAATTTGAACGGAGTTTCCCCAGTAGCAGAACTCGGAGTTGTCCTCAAGGCCCACAAGACGGAAGGTAGTTGTTCTGCCCAGTTGCCCCTAACGTTTTCTACCTTCTTTTTCAAGAGATTTATGATGAGTTTGTTGGCGGCCTCTACCTGCCCATTGCTTCTAGGATGATGCACGGAAGCGAAACGAAGCTCGATGTCAATTTGCTTGCAGAAATTAATAAGAGTCGAATTGTTGAATTGAGAACCATTATCCGTGATGATTGCCATTGGAATCCCGTGTCGACATACTATCTCTCCCCAAATAAAGTTTTTCATGGCTTGAGTGGTAATTTTGGCCAATGCTTTTGCCTCTATCCATTTGCTAAAATAGTCAATCATGACTATGACATATCGCCGCTGCCCACTTGCCATAGGGAAAGGCCCAATCAGATCCATTCCCCAAACTGCAAACGGCCATGGAGTTGCTATTGACTTATGTTGTTGAGCCGGTTGATTTTGGAGAGGAGCAAACTTCTGGCACTTTACACATTTCTTAGCAAATTTCTCCGCATCCTTCCTCATCTGGGGCCAAAAATAGCCTTGCCTCAGAATTCTTTTCTCCAAAGTTCTAGCTCCAGAGTGACTTCCACACTCTCCAGAATGGACTTCCTGGAGGATCGCCGGACTCTCTTCTTCCAAAACACATCGTGCTAATGGCGATAGAAAAGTTCTTCTATAAAGCACTCCTGCAACAAGATAATAGTTAGCCGCTTTCCGCTTAAACCTTTTTCTATCTTTTATTGCTGAATGGAAATCTCCAGTCGAAAGATATTGAATAAATGGATCCATCCAAGATGGATGCTGATCAATCTCCATAACTTCTCCTTCTTCAATTGCTGGGCGAAACAGTTCCGAAGTTGTTCCTCCCGAGGGAAGTCCAAATTTTGCCAACTCATCTGCTTCTACATTTTCACCTCTTGGAATATGATTGATGGTAAAGCTCTTGAACTTTCCAACCTCGATTTTTACCAAGGTTAGATACCGCTTTAAAATACTATCTCTTGTTTCGAAAGCTCCATTTACTTGAGAAGCCATCACCAAAGAATCTGTGAAAACTTCGACATCGTCAATCCCCAGTTCCCTGGCAAACTTGAGACCGGCTAGCAAAGCCTCATATTACGCTTGATTGTTTGTTACTTGAAAATAGAACTTCAGTGCTTGATCAAGCCTTACTCCATTTGGATTGATTAAGATAACTCCTGCTCCGGAAGAATTTTTCCCTGACCCTCTTCTGCGACTCAACTTCTTTAGCATCCACCATGAAGTCCGCTAAGACTTGAGCTTTGATTGCCATTTTTGGAACATAGGATATGTCAAACTCACTGAGCTCTATTGCCCACTTTGCCAATCTGCCTGAATGCTCCGGCTTCTCCAAGACACTCTTTAATGGAAGGTCAGTGACGACTAAAATCGAATGAGCTTGAAAATATGGTCTTAGTCTTCTTGCTGAAATTACGAGCATTAAGGCTAGCTTCTCTAGGATTGGATATCGAGTCTCTGCATTCTTCAAAATTCGGCTTACATAGTAAACTGGAAATTGTTTCTTTTTCTCTTCTCGGACCAAAACAGAGCTTATAGCATCGGTGCCAACTCCCAAATAGAGGAAAAGATCTTCCCCTTCTCGCGGGCTTTGGAGCAGAGGAATTGACGTCAACTGCTTTTTAAGCTGACTGAAAGCATCATCACACTCTTGAGTCCATTCAAACTTGGTCCCTCCCCGGAGGGTTTTAAAGAAAGGTGCACTTTTATCCCCTAACCGGGAGATGAATCGACTCAAGCCTGCCATTCTACCTCCCAACTGTTGAACTTCTTTTGGGGTTTTGGGAGGTGGCGTTTCCAAAATAGCTTTTACCTTATCTGGATTTGGTTCTAACCCTTCTGGAGTGAGGAGATGACCCAAAAATTTACCTCTGTTTGCTCCAAAAACACACTTTAATGGATTCAACCTCATATTGAAGGTTCGTAGGGTTGCAAAAATTTCCGAGAGATCTTTGAGATGAGAGGAGAAGGATTTGCTTTTCACCAAGAGGTCATCGACATACACCTCAAGGTTTCTTGCCTTCTGACTTTTGAAAACTGTATCCATCATTTTTTGGTAAGTTGCTCCAGCATTTTTCAACCCAAAAGGCATCACGAGATAACAGAAGCAACCATCATTTGTGATAAACGAAGTATGCGGTATATCCGGTTTATGCATCCTGATTTGGTGATAACCTGAAAAAGCATCTAAAAAACTCATAAAAGAATAACCTACCGCAGAATCCACTAAAGAATCTATCTGAGGCAAGGGATAGCAATCCTTGGGGCAAGCTTTATTGAGTTTGGTAAAATCGACACACATCCTCCACTTTCCACCTGGATTTGTTACCATTACAACGTTTGACACCCACTCAGGATATTGGATCGGTTGGATGAACTTCGCCCTCAGGAGCTTCTCCACTTCCTCACGGATAGGTTGAGCCAGAGTGGCTGCAACAGTCCTCTTCCTTTGCTGAATTGGGATGACATTTGGGCTGATGTTGAGGTGATGGCAAGCAACATCTGGATCCACTCCAGGCATGTCGTCTGCCGACCAAGCGAAGATATCTAAATTTTGCAGAAGACAAGAGATGAGCTGACTCTTGTCAGCCTCGGATAATTCAGCATTGATGGAGAGGCTCTTGCTCTCATCTTCCTTGCTGATCTGAATAGCTTGAATTGCTTGGGCAGGCTCCAAGCGAACTCCATCTCTCACATCCTCCACCTCTTCTGCGACTTGAACTTGTTCAGGAACTTCGATGGATTCAGTCATCATAACCTCCTGGGGTGGAGAAGACATGATCATGTTGACCGTCTTTACATAGCATTCTCTAGCTTTCTTGGGGTCGCTCCTGATTCGATGTTGTTTGCCATTCAAGGCGAACTTCACCGCTTGATGATAAGTGGAGACAATGGCTTGATACCCGTTCAGGAAGGGTCTTCCGAAAATTGCGTTGTAGCTACTGGGAGCATCAACGACTATAAATTTGACCAACCTTACTATTCCTCCGAGAATCACGGAGAGGGTGACGAGCCCTTCAACTTCTTTCTTTTCTCCTGAAAAACCATAAAGAGGTCCTTCAGTTGGTAGGAGAGTTTTACCTGTCTTTAACGCCTCAAAGGCAGGCTTAAAAAGCACATTGACTGAGCTCCCCGTATCTATTAGAATTTTTTCCACCGTATAGTTTTCAATCACAGCTTTGATGACGACTGCATCATCAAAGGGATTCGCGGTCTGAGGAAGATCTTCCTCTCCAAAGGTGACCGTCCCTCGAATCGGAGTCGAAGAAGTTGCGGCAACTTCTGACTGATAAACTCTCTTTAGACTTGCCTTTCTCGAGGACTCCGGGCCTGCACCCCCATGGATGCAGAAAAGGTTGCCCAAGGCACCCTCATCATTAGCGTCCATGCATTCGCTGGGAAACCCGATGTTGCCCAGATGGCCAACATCATCTACTTCCTCGCACTCCCAGTGAACTTCTGCTACCTCCTTGGCCTTTGAGGTTGAAGCTTTGGCAGAGTCATTCTTTTGAATGAAATCGCGAAGCTTTCCCTCCTTTAATAGTTTCTCTAAAAATAGGCGGAGAGCTCTACAATACTCTGTCAAATGCCCTCTATCTCTGTGATACTCACAGTAGAGGGTTGGGTTTCTGGTTTTCGGATCAGAATTCAGCGGAGCTGGCCTCTTAAAAAAGGGCTGTTTCTGGAGAACTTGCAGCACTTCATTCATAGAAACACCAAAGTCTGTGAAGGACTCTTGGGATTCATTATAAAGTGAAGGAACGGGTAGAAGAGGAGGTTGAGCATACTAGATCTGGTGGATGGGGGTGACTTGCGGAGCAGGAGTAGCAGGAGTTTGAAGAAATGAATTTTGAGGTGGGAAAAATTGATTACCTCGGTTGAAGCGGTTGTTGCGGTAATTCTTACCTCTTGGAGCTGGAGATGGAAGCTCTTGTTTAGTTTTCGAGGAAGATGGAGCAGGATAGAATCCCGCAGAGCCTTTCTGGGTGGCTCTGTTGGTCAGATTGCTCACATAGGTAGGGTTGTTGATCTCCCCTTCTATATAGCGATTGGCAATGCTGATCAGCTCCTGATAGGAGCCAGGCTCTTTGGTTGTGACTTTGAACTTCAGAGGACCCTCCTGCAAGCCGCTGATCAAAGCTACCATATAGAGTTTGGGGTCCATGTCTCTGACTCCCAAGATCTCCTTCTGAAAGCGATCAACGAAATGCGCTGCAGTCTCGTTGTCCCCTTGCTTAATTTTGAAGAGGGTCGCAGGACCACTCTTCCTTTTCTTTGCGGTGGCGAACCTCAGGAGGAGCTCTTGCCTTAGGGCGGCAAAGCTTGGGATAGACTGACAAGGCAGCTTACAGAACCATTCCATGGCTGACCCATCGAAGGAGGTGACCATCAGCTTGCACCTCACTCCATCTGAAATGTTCCTGAGAGCCACGGCAGACTCGAAGGCTTGAAGATGACACATGGGGTCGGTCTCTCCTGTATACATAGGAAGACGGGGTTCTCTGAATCCATGAGGAATTGGATCCCGACGAATCTCATCAGTGAAGGGGGAAGGCTCCCCAAAAACAGAAGGTCCTGGAGGAAGAAAAGGAGCTGGAGGATCTTGAGGGTAAGCAAACCCTTCTTCAAAATTCAAGGTCTGAGCCGGAGGCCCCTGGGCTGCGGCTCGGAAAGAATTACGACGGGTGGCGAACTCCTCATGCTGAGATCGCTGAGGAGCTGCAGGCTGGAAAACGGGATGATCGCTAGGGTGACCGCTTGCCATGCGGTCAGGTGTAGCGATCTGAGGGGATTGAGGAAGGATCTTCTGGGAGATCGCGGCCAGAACCTGGTTCATGGCCTCGATCTACTTCGCGGACTCCTGCTGAGTCCGGACAACTTCTTGTCGATCTCGAGCGGCCTCCTGCTGAGACCGCGCGATCTCTTGCTGAACAGCGGCAGCGTCCTGCCTGGCTCGGGCGGACTCGCGAAGAGCCTGCTCTACGCGAAGCTCGAAGCGGCGCTCCATCGCCTCTAACGGATTGTGATCGGAGGGGGGAACACTGGGAGACCGCAAAGGACGACCTCTATGGCGATCAGCCATCTTGAAAGCCTGGATTTCACCTAACACTTTGAATCTGAAGGTCGCGTGTTCGTTCTGTTGGTGCCAAAAATGGTACCTCCAAAATTCACACTAAAGGGGATGGGAGAAAACTGCGAAGTATAGGTTACTGAGACAGAAGATGCTAAAACAAGGAGGAAAACGATCACGAAAAGGCGATCACGAAAAAATGAGACCGCTTACACAGGTTGTAAGCTGGAGCCTCGGAGCCAAAAGTCCTTTTCCTGGTACCCCTACCCCTCTATTTATAGACGAGGGGGCTGCCCAAACGGGCAGAATTGAAAACTACGGGCTGCCCGGGATACAGGAGAGCCAGGGCAGGGAGGAGGGGTGCAGATAACAAAAATAGAAAAAACAAACAGACCGCTCGATCTGGCGATCTCGGGCTTTTCTGACCGCTTGATACTTAGAAAATTCCGGCTGAGAAGGCAACTGGCGGTCTGGGCGATCACTCAAGCTGAGACCGCTGAGACCGAACGAATTGACTAGTAAAAGGAGGTCGCGGGCTTTTCTGGGCAAACAACCCCCTCTAGATTATTCTCAGAGGCACACAGTGCACTTTCAGATTGATCATAGCATAGGGTTTTAATAGAAGCAACATCGAATGGAAATTGATGCAGTGTGCCAAAATAAGTTGATAAAGCTTCTAGAAGCAAAACTGCATGCCCTTGACATGTCGACGTTCAGTCGAGTGGTAATCCATGTGACTTTGAGTTCTTGCAGCTACTATTAAGTCAATGCCTGCATCGATATGAATTCGATGCTGCGTCAACTGCTTTTTGAATTAACTAACTCAGGCAACTCTCAAAACTAGCGTCGAGTAGAACTCAATGGTGGGTCGAATTCTATTCAACGCAACTCTGAATTTGAATTTGTATTTCCTTCAAAGAGTTTTGTCATTTTTCCCAACAATAATTTTTATTAAAAATATCATTTATAAGATTATATGTGTAAATTAGAAAGCATCATAGGGGTTTAGAGAAGAAATCATCCCCTTTGATTTCTGTAGTTCCACATTGAAGATTTAGTTCTCCCTTTACTCTACATTATCTCTGAGGAAGGGACCCTAAGTTTTCCTGCACATGTAATTCAAACATTAGAGGGTACCCAAGTAACCTTGGGCCCTTTGCTTTGACCATTATAAGGTGATATGAAAGAATAAAGTGGTCTTTCTTTATACCTTTTTGGATGGCAGAAGATAGGTTTATCAAGCCTAGATTTGTTACCTTGGTACTGGAAGTTTGCATAGAATGTATCTAGATATAGTAAATCTGTAGAATGCCTAACAATTTTTCTTTGTATTTTACCTTTTTGATTGTGATTGGTTAGTTTCTCTTAATTGTTCTTGCCTAGAGTTCTCTTCTCATTATTAGGATTCACTCTATTACACACTGGACTATTTTCATTTATTTGATAATCACTAGGTCTAACAAATATTAAAGGATTTTTTCCATCATTCTTGCTAGAGAGTGTTGTACTAGTTAATGATTCTGCTCCTGGACCAAGATATCTAGATCTCATAGAAAGATTTCGTGTAATATCCTTAGCTTTTGACTTCTCCTATTGAGTGAGCCTTCAAAGTCTTTTGCCTTTGTAAGCTTTTCTTTTTGAGTTGAATTATCACTAGTTAATTCACTTATTTCTGTTTCCTTTTTATATATTTGATTCCTTAACTCGTAGTTAACAGATTACATATTTTCTTTCTTAAGATCTTCTAGTTCTTCCTTAACTATTTCAATTTCTTTTTGAAGTTTAAGATAATCTTGACAAAATTCTTTAAAACAATTTCTAAAATCTTCTGAAGAGAAATCAAATTCATCAAATAAAAATACCTAATATTCTTTTGTTGAATCTTCTAAATCCATTAGACAGGCTTCTTAAACACACATTCTTCGTCTATTGGGAATCATCACTGTCAGATGAAGAGGAGCTTGGCTCAGATTCTGAGTCACTCCAGGTTTCATCTATGAACCATTTTCCCTTCTTCTTGTCCTTCTTTCTGAAGGACTTCTTCTTATGCTCCTTCTTGGTGCTGCTTCTATCCTTTTGTTCTTGAGGACATTAAAGGGTAATGTGCCCTAGTTTTCTGCATGCAAAGCTAATTATTTCTTGCTTTGGAGTCTTATCAAACCTTAGTTTGTTTGAATACCTTTCCTTCCTTCCAGAGTCTTTAGACTTGACCCATCTTCTGATTTTTTTTGGACAAGAGATTGAACATCTCTTCTTCAGAAGTGGAAGGCCCTCCTTTAGATGCCTTCAAAGATATAGTCCATTCTTTGTGGGTTGAGACTTTCTCTTTAGCTTCTGTCTCAGCTCTTCTCTTCAATAGTAGCTCATAGGACTTGATCTTGCCTAAGCAAGACATCAGTGGAGATCTCTCTATGGCATCTGTATTCTCTAATAGCCCAGATCAATGAATCCCAAGTGCTTGAGAAGCACATGAGAAGCTTGTCATTGATCTCAGTTAATGAGATCTCTTTATTTAGACCCTTGAGCACATTGATGATTAGGCTGAGTCTTTCTTATATTTCATCCACATTCTCTTGAGCTTTCTTTTGGAAGTTCTTTCATTAAGATATAAGAAGGGACTTCCTGTCTTTTCTATCATCTAAGCTACCTTCAGCCCGTGTGGACAAAGACTCCCAGATCTCTTTTGCTGATTGGCAGTCAACCACCATCTGGAATATGTCTTCTGACATAGTTTGCATCACAAGCCTTCAACTTCTTCTCAGCATCAGTCCATTCAGCTCTAAGGACAAGTTCCAATGTCACAGTCCAACTTGCATCTTTTCTGAATGGTGCTGGAGGACCTGATACAATGAAATCAAAAATTTCTTCATCAATTGAATTCACCTAATGTTTTATTCTGTCCTTCTAGTGTGTAAACTTATTCAGATTACACACTGGTGGTCTTGTGGATGCATAGTCTTTAGAACTCATTTTTTGAAAATAGTTTTAGAATATAGAAATTTGAGTGAGGGGATCTTTTGATCAAGGTATTGACCTTTTTATGATCAACCTCGCTCTGATACCAGTTGAAAGTGCAAGGTGAGGCCTCTGATTATTTTCTAGAGGGGGGTGAATAGAGTTTAAATCTTTTTTCACAAGATATGCACATAATAATAAAATAATTCTAAAATTTATGCATTTAGAAATCCAATCCAGAATAAAACAAACACAGAATGACAGAAATAAAGAAGGAACAACACAGAAAATTCATAGCACAAATTAATATAAGATCTATAGTTGTTCTCCAAAATATGGGTACTCCACACTTCTATCACCTTGGTATGAATACACTATCTAGTGCCTGAGAATTTTGATAAGGAGACTCTTCTTACCAGGTCTGAGTCTTTTGTTAAGGAGACTCTTAGAACCAAGGTAGATCTTTTGATAAGGAGATCTTGAACCAAATCTAGATCTTTTGATAAGGAGATCTTGAACCAGTGCTAGATATTTTCTTAAGGAGATATTGAACCACTAAATCCTTTGAAGAGTGACTCTAAATACTTTTTACTCAGTTTTATAGAAGTGGAAGAAAGTGTAAAGAAGAAGAAGAAGATTAAAATGGTTCTTCTCTGGATCAATCCTCCTGCAGTAATCAATGAGAATTATTGGCACTTAGTGTTCTGGACTCTATTTAGTAGATAAATGCTTGAGAGATAGATGCAATGATTGTGAAAGTCCAGATCCTGATGATGATCTCTGTACGTCTGTATGCTTTTTACTGTGAAAGGAATAAAAAGAAGAAGCCTTGTTGTATTGTCAGTATAGAGATCTGTTCTATCTTTTCTGTAAAAATAGGGAGCTGGAGAAGAACGTTGCAGAAAGATTACCGAGCAAAATTACTCTTCTCTATTCTCTTCAGTATACTTATTCTTCTATCGAATAATGATAAATTACTTTCCTCTTCTGTTGTTTCCCTGGTAGGAATATCCAAGAGGTTGTATTGCTCTCTTTCTATTTCTATTGACAGCCCGTCCAAATATTTTTGAATAACTTTCAAATATCTTTATTATATCTCTGGAGTTCTTCTTTCCATTCTTGACGTTGGACGACCCGTTAGAATTCAAATAACTTCCATTTATAACTTCTGAATAAGCTTCTGAATCGAATCCAAAAAGTATTCTAATTATGTTTCTGTATTCGACGTTGCATCGAATACCTTTGCCTTCTTATCAACGCACCTCTGAGTTCTAATAGAAGCCGCTTCGACATCTTCCACAACTTTGAAATGAACTTTTATAATGACATTGCGTCGAGCCCTTATCGATGTATCCATTGAGATAGACCTCGATTCTGAGCTCTGTCTTCTACATCAAATAAAATTCAAAGTTGCATCGACTTCAAATGTTGCTTTGACTGTCTCTGGTTTCTGCGTTGAATACAATTTGATGTTGTGTCGACTTCAACTAATACATAGACTGCCAGTCTGAGTTGTCCGTACTTCTATTCGAAGTTACTTCGACATGAAGTCAAAGCTGCGTCAACTTCTAGTCGACGTAGAATTAAATCAACTAAATTTTTGCACTGTTTTGGACTGGTCTTTGACACCCTAATATGAGTGTGATATCCTATGACATCTAATGACCATATTACAATCATTATATATCATGGGTAATGAATCCTAGATGATGAAATCACTTCTACATAATTTCTAAGATAAATTCAAATGAAGTTTTTCCCAACAGTAGACGTTCAGAGGGCCAGGATTGCATTACTGCGCGACCGGAAGGTCATATTCCTTAATAACCCTACACTTAGCCTTATAAAAGGTCTGATTTCGATGGATATAGCAATAGTATGCAGGAGCTTATGAGTTCCTAGGAGTGGTTCCATAGCTTACATTAGGGCCTAGGTCTGGTAGTGTGTTATAACCACCTAGGTGAGGAGACGCCTGCTCCTCTGCCACCGTTTGACCATGATGGGAAGTGCCTAAGAGGTCATCTACCTCCAAAAAGTGGGAACTGAAAGATCTATACGTACAGAGTCGAGTGTGTGAGTTGCATGTGTGTGAAGTCATAGCATAATCATTACATGACATAGCCTACGCACCATTGCATACAACAAGACCCTCATTGTATAAACTAGTATGAGCTCTTTTATACGATGGGTTTATTATTTTAAAATGACCTTAACTCATAAATTTATATGGGCATTTATATAAGTTAAGTTATTTCCATGCTAGTATATTATGCCCTCTTTTTTACTTACTGTTGCTTCATTTTCTTACTTGTAGACTATAGTAGAATTGTTAAAGTAGGTTTCTATACTTTTTTGCCTACTTGTACATATTACTTGCTAGCTAGGGCCACCGTCACCGGCTTGATTACTTTCTATTTGATGTCATTCCATGCCTAGTGCTTAGGAGTCAACGGGGGAGGGGGTGGGGAAATCGCTTAGTAATATTAACTAATGTTTGGATGTGGCATAACAAACAGGAGTACCAGGAGCTATAGAACAAGCATATCATGAGGGACGAGTGTGTCGAGGTGATCCACCACCAGCTAGCACCTATCGCAGCAGCCATAGTAGTGAGTGTGTAGTTATTTTAGCTTTTCTTCCACGATCGTTTGTAATGAGGATATGATGTACTGGGCTTAAGCCCTTTTTATTTATCTGTACTCTTTTTATCTAGTCTGTGGACTCTACTCCTGATTATATATATATGTGTTGTGATATGTGGACTTAGTCTTCATTTACTTTCTATTACTCTGTGATTCATAGTTGACCTGGATGTTTGAATTGTCAGCAGGATCGACATCTTGTAGTGGCGACCAGCCCATGTGTTGGTGTCATCACAAGGCGGTAGTTTTGGGCGTAAGACCTGGACAATAAAAGCAAAAAAGGGGATCATAAAATATGTCTGATAGAAGAAGTATAGATGATGCTGCAAGTGAGGGGGGCATGACACTGAGCTCCCTTTTCAAGTAGTATAAGTGATAAATAAAATCATTGAGGTTGATGATGTTATCCACACAGGGTTAGTAGTCCAAAAGGACCTATCTGAAAACCAAGAAAAGTATGTTGTCAACTCATGCAGGGAGTTGATAAGTACTCAAGCCACCATTATTCTTGAGACTAAAGTGAGTCAAACTTATATAAGAAGATCTTCTTTTCCAATGTATGAAGAAGCAGAAGGAATGGAAGATCTTCTCCAAAAGGTAATGAGGAAGAAAGTTGCGCCTGAACCTGAAAAGCCAAGCTCCTCCACAGGCCAAATGCCAGAAGATTCCACAACGCTAAATCAGATAAAGATGATCCTGGAAGAGCAAAGATCTAAGCTTGAACTTATGTTGATACTGAAGTTAATGGTTTAAGAAGTGATATGTCCAGTGTGACTGCATGTCTAAGGATAGAAATGAAACTTCTAAAAGAACACACCTTCAATTTCTTTATGAGAGCAGCTCCAGTAGTAGATCATACTGCTACACATCTCGAACTTACCCACAAGGGTATAGCTGATATTATTGAAAATCAATGTGCAGCATTTGAGAATCTGGAGGAGGCTTTCAAAGCTACTGCTAGGGAAATGGTTGAGCACAGAAGGATCACCAAAGAAACAATGGACTTCTGCAGCCAAGAGCTGAACAACCATCTTTTAGAGATAAAGAATCATTTGACTGGTGGAATTAATATGTTGAAGGATAAGATTCAAAATCTTCAAGTCAATCTGCAGAAGGACCTATTTCAAGAAGTCCTAAATCGGGAGAGATCCATGATAAAGGCCAGTGGTGAGCATGCTATCTGGACCTATAATTCAATAAGGGAAGCAATGAAACTTCCCCTATATATTATGATGAGCCTGCTGAAATACCTGATGTTGTACCAACTGGTGTTGTACCTATTGCCCCTACCACATCTGTCGTACTTATTGTTGTTGAATAAGGCAAAGGAAAGGGGATTGTATCTAAGGAGGATGAGATAAAGATAAGAAAGAAAAGGTACAGGGAGGAAATGGAAAAGAAATAGGATTATGCGCAGTGGAACCCCAAATCAAGGGAAATTATATTAGCCTTATGGGTACATATTAGAACAAATAAAACTTATAGAATCAAACTGTACAACACCCATGAATGGGCCAAACATGAAAACCAGGAAGACTTAAGAAGAATCTGCAAAAAGGATAAGATAGCAGGAAAGATTCCAGGAGAAGCAAAAGAACCATTGAGATATCATCCAAAGCCTTGTGGCTATTTCACCAGATAGTCTGAAAAGAAAAAGGAAGTTGTTGCCAAGAATGCAAGAGGTGGAATAGTCATAAGAGAACCTGAACAATAGTTGGCTTTCCTTTTATGGGCAAATGTAGAAATGTTTTAAAATTCAAAACATTTAACACTTATTCATTCATATTTTGCTAATGATATTTCTTATGTAGTGCACTGCAATGTTCTGAATATTTTCTACTCTCTGCTCTTAATTCTAATTATTGTTATTTATCATTAACTGGGTTATGACTTCTTCAAATAGGGGAGATTATTGTGAACACTGCCCACAATGTTTCAGATTTGGAAAAGTCTCTAAGTCAATGATAAGTTCATTTTGTATTTAATATTTATCTAATGTGACATGAGTAGGTTGGGACATCAATCTTATATATAATGTTTAGAGATCAAGCACAAAATCTCTATGTTAAATATCGTCGTGTATGTGACACTCACACGATGATATCATTTTGATCAATCATAGAAGGAAACAAAAGAAGTCAGTCAACAATTAACATGATAATAAGAAGAACACGATGATATCATGGTTTCAAAAGGGTCCACACGACGATATCATTGTGAGAGCTCAAGGAAAGTGCTAAGATATATATTGTCATGATAACAAGCTTCACCCAACGACATCGTTGTAAGAGCTCAAGGAAAGTATGCTAAGGTATATATCATCGTAAAAATAAGCTTCACGCGACGATATCGCTGTGAAAGCTCAAGGAAAGCCATCTAAGTTATTTATCATCATGACATCAAGGTGCAAATGACGATATTATTGCAAGAACTCAAGAGAAGACTGTTAAGTCATTTATCATTGTGTTAACCAACTTCACATAATGATATTGTCTTGTCAAGCTCAAAAAATGGGATTTCAAACTAACGAAGATGACAAAAGCATATTCCAAATCAATCACTTCTGAAAAGTGTTCTGCGACAAAACCTTGTAGGGTCTCGGCCATTTTAAGGTTCATAAATATGAAAGGATAAGAGAGGGTCGGCTAACCTTACCCTTTGAGCATATATCGTTGAGAAATCAAAAATAGAAAAGCTTGTCTTCCATTAAAAAACAATAGATCAGTAAAGATCAAGCTTACTAAAGAAGAAGGAGAAGAATAAAAGCTTCACGAAAAAGAAAGCTCTCATTTTAGAGATCAAGAAGACATCTATTATCAAGAAAAGCTCAGCATTGATCCTGGTATTAAAGAATTTCTGCTGATTAATCCAGTGATGTTGCTGAAGAAGACTTTCTTTTCATAAAGATCTAATGAAAGGAGATTAGTTCTTATATATATATATATTAAAAGGGACAATTGATATGCTCTGATGAGGTGCAAGAAAATGAAGTGATAAAATCAACCTATTTTGATACCAATTGAAAGGAGAGTTTAGTTCTTATTATATGTTAAAAGATCTTGATTAAATTTTTACTTTCAAAGTAAATGATATATATATAAATATATATGTGTTTGCTGTATGAGTAATAAAATCAAACAGTTAGAGTGCATATAAATAACACAGCACAAATAAGAAAATAAAACAAAAAGCAAACCAAACAATCCAGATGACACAAGGAAATATATTAGTTCCCCTCAACTGGTACATCTACTCTTCTACCCACTGGTAGGAATCCACTGGAGGTTGATAAGGTGCCCTCACACCAAGGTATTTTTGATAAGGTGCCCACACACCAATGAAGGTTTGATCAGGTGCCCAATTCACCTATAAGCTTTTGATAAGGTACTTATAAACCAATATGCAGGTTTTTGCTAAAGTGCCCTGTCACTGAGAGTAAACTTTTGAAGGGAGTTTTAACCCTTTACAAGATGGGAAGGAGAAAGGGAAAAGATATTTTGTTCTTCTATTTTTACTGAGAAGACTCTTGATGATCCTGATGAGATGTTCATTTGGATCTTGATGATGTTGAAGAAAGCTCCCCCTGTCTGATTGAGTTTAGATGACAGCTTTGTGTATGGATCTTCTTCTCTTGATTGCAAATCCTTTGTTCTTCTTCTTGTAGTTTTAGATCCCTGAGCAAATGATATTTGATTTGGTGTCTGTGGTTGTAGATGATCTGCGAGAGAGAAGAGTTAGGGAAAAAGAAGATATAATATATTGATCAGCTTCTTCTTTTTGCTCCTCTGTTTCTATTCTTCTTCCTTTTCCTGTACAGCAAGTGTTAATGTATATGTTCTGTCTATCTTAAATCTGTACAGCAATATATGATATATATGTAATCTGTCTAGAGAGACAGCAGTATGTAATCTGTTATATAATTAATCTACTGTATATAAAATCTGCTGTATATATAAAGATGTTGTTCTATTTCCTGGCTAATTTGAATCCTTGCCGACCAAAGAGGAAGGATATATTATCTTTTTCATTTCCCAGATCCTCGAGAAGACAAATTTCTTCTTTAGCTTGCTGCAACGGCTATAGCATTTATTGCTTCTGCCAACGGCTATAATATTAAATGCTTGCACGCTGTAATGTCAGATCAACAATATATATAGCAATATATAAATAGAATAAAAAAAATATTGCTTAGAATATTAGTCGAGCTGAGATAGAAGAAATATAATTGCTGTTAACAATTTCGTGGAGCTCAGCTTCACTTTCGTCGACCTGAGAATTCTGTTCGTCGACCGCTGTTGTATTATTGTTTGTCGACCGCTGAGATCTTTGGATTTCGTCGAACGCAGCCTTGAGTTCGTCGAACGAAACTTTTCGTCGACCGCTGAGATGGGATGATTTCATCGACTGCTGAGCCACTGTTCTTCGACCGCTAAGGTGGCTGGATTTTGTCGAACGCTACTTGGATTTCGTCGAACGCAGCTTTGAACCATTTCGTCGACCGCAGGGCGCCGTTCGTTGAACGTAGATCACCGTTCGTCGAACGCAGAGAATATGTGTAAATTTAATTCTTCTCTTATTTTCTGCCTATTATTTATATATATATTTCTCAGTATATTATTTATATTATATATATATTATTTTCAGCCTTCTTTCTTAACATGATATTTAATCTAAGTTATGAAATATGTTATGATATAAACTTAGACACTAAAGGTAGATCCTAACTCAAATCAAAACTAAGGTTCCAACAATCAACTTCCTCTGATACCAATTGAAAGGAGATTAGTTCTTATATATATATATATATATATATATATATATATATATATATATATATATATTGAAAGGGACAATTGATATGCTCTAATGAGGTGCAAGAAAATGAAGTGATAAAATCAACCTGCTTTGATACCAATTAAAAGGAGAGTTTAGTTCTTATTATATGTTAAAACTTTTTTTTAAGTTTTACTTTCAAAGTAAATGATATATATATAAATATATATGTGTTTGATGTATGAGTAATAAAATCAAACATTTAGAGTGCATATAAATAACATAGCACAAATAAGAAAATAAAACAAAACGCAAACCAAACAATCCAGATGATACAAGAAAATATAGTAGTTCCCCTCAACTGGGTACATCTACTCTTCTACCCACTAGTAGGAATCCACTGGAGGTTGTTGATAAGGTGCCCTCACACCAAGGTATTTTTGATAAGGTGCCCACACACCAATGGAGGTTTGATCAGGTGCGCTATTCACCTATAAGCTTTTGATAAGGTACTTATAAACCAAGATGCAGGTTTTTGCTAAGGTGGCCTGTCACCGAGAGTAAACTTTTGAAGGGAGTTTTAACCCTTTACAAGATGGGAAGGAGAAAGGGAAAAGATATTTTGTTCTTCTCTTTTTGCTGAGAAGACTCTTGATGATCCTGATAAGATGTTTAGTTGGATCTTGATGATGTTGAAGAAAGCTCCCCCCTGTCTTATTGAGTTTAGATGACAGCTTTGTGTATGGAGCTTCTTCTCTTGATTGCAAATCCTCTGTTCTTCTTCTTGCAGTTTTAGATCCCTGAACAAATGATATTTGATTTGGTGTCTCAAGTTGTAGATGATCTGCAAGAGAAGAGTTAGGCAAAAAGAAGATATAATATATTGATCAGCTTCTTCTTTTTGCTCCTTTGTTTCTCTTCTTCTTCCTTTTCCTGTACAGCAAGTGTTAATGTATATGTTCTGTCTATCTTAAATCTGTACAACAATATATGATATATATGTAATCTGTCTAGAGGGACAACAATATATAATCTGTTATATAATTAGTCTGCTGTATATATAAAGATGTCGTCCTCTTTCATGGCTAATTTTGAATCCTTGCTGACCAAAGAGGAAGGATATATTATCTCTTTCATTTCCCAGATCCTCGAGCAGACAAATTTCTTCTTTAGCTTGCTGCAATGGCTAAAGCATTTATCGCTTCTGCCAACGGCTATAATATTAAATGCTTGCACGTTGTAATGTCAGATCAACAATACATATATAACAATATATAAATAGGATAAATAAAATATTGCTTAGAATATTAGTCGAGGTGAGATAGAAGAAATATAATTACTATTAACAATTTCGTCGAGCTCAGCTTCACTTTTGTCGACCTGAGAATTCTGTTCGTCGACCGCTGTTGTATTGTTTTTCATCGACCCCTGAGATCTTTGGATTTCATCGAACGCAGCCTTGAGTTTGTCGAACGGAACTTTTCATCGTCCGCTGAGACGGGATGATTTTGTCGACCGCTGAGCCGCTGTTCTTCGACCGCTGATATGGCTGGATTTCGTCGAACGCTGCTTGGATTTCGTCGAACACAGCTTTGAACCATTTCGTCGACCGCAGGGCGCCGTTCATCGAACGCAGATCGTCGTTCATCAAACGCAGAGAATATGTGTAAATTTACTTCTTCTCTTATTTTCTGCCTATTATTTATATATATATTTCTTAGTATATTATTTATATTATATATATATTATTTTCAGCCTTCTTTCTTAACAGGATATTTAATCTAAGTTATGAAATATGTTATGATATAAACTTAGACACTAAAGGTAGATCCTAACTCAAATCAAAACTAAGGTTCCAACAATCAACTTCCTCTGATACCAATTGAAAGGAGATTAGTTCTTATATATATATATATATATATATATATATATATATATATATATTGAAAGGGACAATTGATATGCTCTGATGAGGTGCAAGAAAATGAAGTGATAAAATCAACCTACTTTGATACCAATTGAAAGGAGAGTTTAGTTCTTATTATATGTTAAAACTCTTTTTTAAGTTTTACTTTCAAAGTAAATGATATATATATAAATATATATGTGTTTGTTGTATGAGTAATAAAATCAAACAGTTAGAGTGCATATAAATAACATAGCACAAATAAGAAAATAAAACAAAAAGCAAACCAAACAATCCAGATGACACAAGAAAATATAGTAGTTCCCCTCAACTGGGTACATCTACTCTTCTACCCACTAGTAGGAATCCACTGGAGGTTGTTGATAAGGTGCCCTCACACCAACGTATTTTTTATAAGGTGCCCACACACCAATGGAGGTTTGATCAGGTGCCCAATTCACCTATAAGCTTTTGATAAGGTACTTATAAACCAAGATGCAGGTTTTTGCTAAGATGTCCTGTCACCGAGAGTAAACTTTTGAAGGGAGTTTTAACCCTTTATAAGATGGGAAGGAGAAAGGGAAAAGATATTTTGTTCTTCTCTTTTTGCTGAGAAGACTCTTGATGATCCTGTTGAGATGTTCAGTTGGATCTTGATGATGTTGAAGAAAGCTCCCCCTCTCTGATTGAGTTTAGATGACAGCTTTGTGTATGGAGCTTCTTCTCTTGATTGCAAATCCTCTGTTCTTCTTCTTGCAGTTTTAGATCCCTAAGCAAATGATATTTGATTTGGTGTCTCAGGTTGTAGATGATCTGCAAGAGAAGAGTTATGCAAAAAGAAGATATAATATATTGATCAGCTTCTTCTTTTTGCTCCTCTGTTTCTCTTCTTCTTCCTTTTCCTGTACAGCAAGTGTTAATGTATATGTTCTGTCTATCTTAAATCTGTACAGCAATATATGATATATATGTAATCTGTATAGAGAGACTGCAGTATATAATCTGTTATATAATTAATCTACTGTATATAAAATTTGTTGTATATATAAAGATGTTGTCCTCTTTCCTGGCTAATTTGAATCCTTGTCGACCAAAGAGGAAGGATATATTATCTCTTTCATTTCCCAGATCCTCGAGCAGACAAATTTCTTCTTTAGCTTGCTCCAACGGCTACAACATTTATTGCTTCTGCCAACGGCTATAATATTAAATGCTTGCACGCTGTAATGTCAGATCAACAATATATATATAGTAATATATAAATAGGATAAATAAAATATTGCTTAGAATATTAGTCGAGCTGAGATAGAAGAAATATAATTGCTGTTAACAATTTTGTCAAGCTCAGCTTCACTTTTGTCGAACTGAGAATTCCGTTCGTCGACCGCTGTTGCATTGTTGTTCATCGACCACTGAGATCATTGGATTTCGTCGAACGCAGCCTTGAGTTCATCGAATGGAACTTTTCGTCGACCGCTGAGAAGGCATGATTTTGTCGACCGCTGAGCCGCTGTTCTTCGACCGCTGAGACGCTGGATTTCGTCGAACGCTACTCGGATTTTGTCGAACGCAGCTTTGAACCATTTCGTCGACCACAGGGCGCCGTTCATCGAACGCAGATCGTCGTTTGTCGAACGCAGAGAATATGTGTAAATTTAATTCTTCTCTTATTTTCTGCCTATTATTTATATATATATTTCACAGTATATTATTTATATTATATATATATTATTTTCAGCCTTCTTTCTTAATAGGATATTTAATCTAAGTTATGATATAAACTTTGACACTAAAGGTGGATCCTAACTCAAATCAAAACTAAGGTTCCAACAATCTCCCCCTATTTGAGTTGGGATCCTAATCCAAATTAAGACTAGTTCTAACAATCTCCCCCTATTTGGTTTAGGATTCCTAAGCATAAAAAGTCTTGAATTAACTTAAGGCTTAAGGGAAATAGATTATTTTCTTACTTTATAAAATTCATTTAAGCCATTCTGATTTCCTAAATTTTGATTTAAACAGGATTTTTAATATGTGAATTACTAGCTGTTATTAGATTCTAGGAATTTAAAAATCAAAAAGACAAAGTCTGATAGCTTCTTTCTATAGAATCCTCTCAATCAGAAGAGACTCACACTCAGAGCTCTAATCATTTCTGATCTATCCTACTTGAGTAGAATGCTCAAATTGATTTTGGAGAAAAAATCTATAAGAGAGTGAAGTTATCTGACATTGCTTTTAAAATAGAAAAATTCCAAAGAATCTTTTACATGTTGTTTAATTTAATTATAAATGTTTTAAAATAGGTAAAAGCAAATGTTTTATAATTAGATATGTTGGTCTTTTTGTTTCATCGAAATACAAATTTGAAAATTTATTCTGATTTTGATGTTGCTGAATATAAAATTTTCTTTTTTCTTTAAAAGTTTGTTTGAAGTTATCAGCTTTAATGAACTTATTTTCTAAATAGATAATGTGTTTAGCTGATGTTGTAAAATTTTCTTGAATTTTATCATATTCAGGAGTTGAAATATTTATTTTTGTTAACTCCTTTTTAATTTCTTTCTCAAATATTAAATCTGTATATGTTATTTTAAAATCAGATTTGTGACTTTTAAATTTGTAATTTGCAACAATTATTAAATCTGTACATAATGAGTTGAAAACAGATTTAAAATCAGAGGTAGAAATAAAGTGTGAAGTTAACTCTACTACCTTTTCTGGTTAGGCTTCTGCATCTGAGATATAATTTGAGCCATATATAGCCATCATACAGAAGTTTCTGGCTTTTTGTTCTTCCTTGTCTTCTTCTTCACTTAGAGTTGAAGATGGTTCTGCATCAAAAATGATATTAGTGGAAGAAGAGAAAGATGGTTCATTTACCATCCTTGAGAGGGAGTTCATAATGCCCTTTGCTGAAGTGCAATCAGCCACTTTAAGAAAAATGTCTGTTGACATTGATTTAGCCAATATCTTCATGGCCATGGCATCATCACTTTTCAGCTATTCTTGATCATCTGTTGAAGAAGTTGAAGATGAAGTTCCTGTCAAAAAAGATTTGTAAATATCTTCATCTTTTGCATTCATATATAATTTAATTCTAACTTACCATAACTCAAATCTATCCAAATTACATAAAGGTGGATAAGAAAATGAAAAATCTGCAAGTGCCATTTGGAAAAACCTTTTTAAAAACAAAATAAGAATTAAGTGATCTTTGTGATTTCAGGTGTTAGCCTGTGTGAAAAATCAACTTCCTCTGATACCAATTGAAAGGAGATTAGTTCTTATATATATATATATTGAAAGGGACAATTGATATGCTCTGATGAGGTGCAAGAAAATAAAGTGATAAAATCAACCTGCTTTGATACCAATTGAAAGGAGAGTTTAGTTCTTATTATTTGTTAAAAGATCTTGATTAAATTTTTACTTTCAAAGTAAATGATATATATATATATAAATATATGTGTTTATTGTATGAGTAATAAAATCAAACAATTAGAGTGCATATAAATAACACAACACAAATAAGAAAATAAAACAGAATGCAAACCAAACAATCCAGATGACATAAGGAAATATAGTAGTTTCCCTCAACTGAGTACATCTACTCTTATACCCACTGGTAGGAATCCACTGGAGGTTGTTGATAAGGTGCCCTCACACCAAGGTATTTTTGATAAGGTTCCCACACACCAATGGAGGTTTGATCAGGTGCCCAATTCACCTATAAGCTTTTGATAAGGTACTTATAAACCAAGATGCAGGTTTTTGCTAAAGTGGCCTGTCACCGAGAGTAAACTTTTGAAGGGAGTTTTAACCCTTTACAAGATGGGAAGGATAAAGGGAAAAGATATTTTGTTCTTCACTTTTTGCTGAGAAGACTCTTAATGATCCTGATGAGATGTTCAGTTGGATCTTGATGATATTGAAGAAAGCTCCCCTATTTGATTGAGTTTAGATGACAGCTTTGTGTATGGAGCTTCTTCTCTTGATTGCAAATCATCTGTTCTTCTTCTTGCAGTTTTAGATCTCTTAGCAAATGATATTTGATTTGGTGTCTCGGGTTGTAGATGATCTGCAAGAGAAGAGTTTGGCAAAAAGAAGATATAATATATTGATAAGCTTCTTCTTTTTGCTCCTCTGTTTCTCTTCTTCTTCCTTTTCCTGTACAGCAAGTGTTAATGTATATGTTCTGTCTATCTTAAATTTGTACAGCAATATATGATATATATGTAATCTGTCTAGAGAGACAGCAGTATATAATCTGTTAAATAATTAATCTGCTGTATATAAAATCTGATGTATATATAAAGATGTTGTCCTCTTTCCTGGAAAATTTGAATTCTTGCCGACCAAAGAGGAAGGATATATTATCTCTTTCATTTCCCAGATCCTCGAGCAGACAAATTTCTTCTTTAGCTTGCTGCAATGGCTACATCATTTATTGCTTCTGCCAACGGCTATAATATTAAATGCTTTCACGCTGTATTGTCAGATCAACAATATATATAGCAATATATAAATAAGATAAATAAAATATTGCTTACAATATTAGTCGAGCTGAGATAGAAGAAATATAATTGTTGTTAATAATTTCGTCGAGCTCAGCTTCACTTTCGTCGACCTGAGAATTCTGTTCGTCGACCGCTGTTGTATTGTTGTTCGTTGACCGCTGAGATCTTTGGATTTCGTCGAACGCAACCTTGAGTTCGTCGAACAGAACTTTTCGTCGACCGCTGAGACGGGATGATTTCATCGATCGCTGAGCTGCTGTTCTTCGACCGCTGAGATGGCTGGATTTCGTCGAACGCTGCTTGGATTTTGTCGAACGCAACTTTGAACCATTTCGTCGACCGCAAGGCCCCGTTCGTCGAACGCAGATCGCCATTCGTCGAACGTAGAGAATATGTGAAAATTTAATTCTTCTTTTATTTTCTGCCTATTATTTATATATATATTTCTCAGTATATTATTTATATTATATATATATTATTTTCAGCCTTCTTTCATAACAGGATATTTAATCTAAGTTATGAAATATGTTATGATATAAACTTAGACACTAAAGGTGGATCCTAACTCAAATCAAAACTAAGGTTCCAACAATCAACTTCCTCTGATACCAATTAAAAGGAGATTAGTTTATATATATATATTGAAAGGGACAATTGATATGCTCTGATGAGGTGCAAGAAAATGAAGTGATAAAATCAACCTGCTTTGATACCAATTGAAAGGAGAGTTTAGTTCTTATTATATGTTAAAACTCTTATTTAAGTTTTACTTTCAAAGTAAATGATATATATATAAATATATATGTGTTTGCTGTATGAGTAATAAAATCAAACAGTTAGAGTGCATATAAATAACACAGCACAAATAAGAAAATAAAACAAAAAGCAAACCAAACAATCCAGATGACACAAGGAAATATAGTAGTTCCCCTAAACTGGGTATATCTAAACTTCTACCCACTGGTAGGAATCCACTGGAGGTTGTTGATAAGGTGCCATCACACCAAGGTATTTTTGATAAGGTGCCCACACACCAATGGAGGTTTAATCAGGTGCCCAATTCACCTATAAGCTTTTGATAAGGTACTTATAAACCAAGATGCAGGTTTTTGCTAAGGTGGCCTGTCACTGAGAGTAAACTTTTGAAGGGAGTTTTAACCCTTTACAAGATGGGAAGGAGATAGGGAAAAGATATTTTGTTCTTCTCTTTTTGCTGAGAAGACTCTTGATGATCCTGATGAGATGTTCAGTTGGATCTTGATGATGTTGAAGAGAGCTCCCCCTGTCTGATTGAGTTTCGATGACAGCTTTGTGTATGGAGCTTCTTCTCTTGATTGCAAATCTTCTGTTCTTCTTCTTGCAGTTTTAGATCCCTGAGCAAATGATATTTGATTTGGTGTCCCAGGTTGTAGATGATCTGCAAGAGAAGAGTTAGGCAAAAAGAAGATATAATATATTGATCAGCTTCTTCTTTTTGCTCCTCTCTGTCTCCTCTTCTTCCTTTTCCTGTACAGCAATTGTTAATGTATATGTTCTGTCTATCTTAAATCTGTACAGTAATATATGATATATATGTAATCTGTCTAGAGAGACAGCAGTATATGATCTATTATATAATTAAACTGCTGTATATAAAATATGATGTATATATAAAGATGTCGTCCTCTTTCCTGGCTAATTTGAATCCTTGCCAACAAAAGAGGAAGGATATATTATCTCTTTCATTTCCCAGATCCTCGAGAAGACAAATTCTTCTTTAGCTTGCTGCAACGGCTACAACATTTATTGCTTCTGCCAACGGCTATAATATAAAATGCTTGCACGCTGTAACGCCAGATCAACAATATATATAACAATATATAAATATGATAAATAAAATATTGATTAGAATATTAGTTGAGCTGAGATAGAAGAAATATAATTGTTGTTAACAATTTCATCGAGCTCAGCTTCACTTTCGTCGACCTGAGAATAATGTTTGTCGACCGATGTTGTATTGTTGTTCGTCAACCGCTGAGATCTTTGGATTTCATCGAATGCAGCCTTGAGTTCGTCAAATGGAACTTTTCGTCGACCGCTGAGATGGGATGATTTCGTCGACCGCTGAGCTGCTGTTCTTCGACCGCTGAGATGGCTGGATTTCGTCGAACGCTGCTTGGATTTCGTCGAACGCAGCTTTGAACCATTTCGTCGACCGCAGGGCGCCGTTCGTCGAACGCAGATCGCCGTTCGTCGAACACAGAGAATATGTGTAAATTTAATTCTTCTCTTATTTTCTGCCTATTATTTATATATATATTTTTCAGTATATTATTTATATTATATATATATTATTTTCAGCCTTCTTTCTTAATAGGAAATTTAATCTAAGTTATGAAATATGTTATGATATAAACTTAGACACTAAAGTTGGATCCTAACTCAAATCAAAACTAAGGTTCCAACAATCTCCCTCTATTTGAGTTGGGGTCCTAATCCAAATTAAGACTAGGTTCTAACATCTAAGAAGACTCAAGGCATACAGAATATCTTCTAGAGTCTAAATACTTTAAACAAAATCTTATATCTTCTTTATTGTAAGATCTATTTGAGATATGAGGAAGGGTTGTGCTGGAAGCCTAAGTGTAGTCATGGAGAGTTGGCCTAAGTGTAAGGCTTTGTTGTATGCCTGAGGTAGGGTCTTGTGAAGACCTAATGTAGGATTTAAAGGTGAATCTGAGTTGTAGGAGTGTTGTCACTCTGAAGTAGGGCTACTCTTTGCACCTGAGGTAGGATCCAAGGAGTGGATCAAAGGTAGGGAACTTGTTGGGTTCCTAAGTTGTAGGAGTCCAGGAATCTGAGGAGTAAGTTTATTGATCTGAGTTATTGGAGGAGTTGACCTAGTCTAGCACACTGCTAGATAGGTGGAGAGGGACAGTGGAGTACCCATCATCTGGGGAACTATAATAAAGAACTGTATGCTTTTCTATGTTGTTTGTTTTACTTTCTCTGAGCTAGAATAGTGAATGATGAATAGTAATTTATATGCTTTTTTATTATAGTTTTAATTAAAATTATAAATTTCTTATGTAAATTAATGAATAAAATGTTTTTTTTATATATTTTCATTTCTAACTTAATATTTTTATCTTTTTCTATTTTTCTATTTTTTTTGTTAGGTAACGCCCTCGGTCACGCCTGCGACCAAGGGCGTGTCAACTAAAATTGCCATTTTCCAGCTCTTAGACACTTTCGGTGAAGAATCTCGATGAATTGATCAAGTCACGCCCTCGGTCATGCCCGTGAAGTAGGTCGTGTAGCAAGTCACGCCCGTGTACTCCTAGTCAAGACGACAAGGTACGCCTTCAAGCAAATCGACCCAATATCTCGACGATTCACAAAGTCATGCCCTCGATCATGTTCGTGACCGAGGACATGTAGCGCGTTACCAGCCAAGCTTCCAGATCCATCCAGAAGGCCATCTGTTCCTTTGAATTCTCCAACAAACCTTAGGTCATGCTCATGTAGCAAGTCACGTCCGTGTTAAGCCACCTCAACGGTCAAAAGCCTCCGGAACCTTCTAGAACTGCCAGCTTTTTGGCTTCCCGAGCTTGCCCAGGATTACACGCCCTAGGTCACGCCCGTGACCAAGGTTGTTGTAATGCACCTAAATTTTCAGAAATTATTATATCATTCTTTGACATCATTTTGACGTAAGGGCATTACGTTAGTGTGGATTTAGCAGTCTGTCGTCATTTGCGCATTTGCATGTCCGATCGGTCAAGTCGACCGAATTTTGGAGCATGCCGGAGTTGGAAGATTTTGTGTTAGAAAATTAAATTAATTAATTTTAGAAATGCTCGTCGAAGTTTCGTTGTGATCCGAGCGATATTAGAGCCCCGATGATTTTCCAAAGATTTGTATAATTATCGTTCGCCGAAACTTCAAAAAATTTATATCTTGAGATTTGCTCGTCGGATTTTCTTTTTGACTTCTCTGTTAGATTCATAGCGTCGATGTTTGTCTTCGGTGCGATTTTCATTGGAATCGGTGACCGTTTGATCGGCCTTGCTTTCCTTATTATTATTATTATTATGAATGTGTTGTCATCCATTAACTATCTAAGTATATATATATTATATATTATTATACATACTATTCTTGTCCAACTTCTTCTTCCGCCCTGTTTATCAAGCCAGAAGCTTCGAGAGAGAGAAAAAGGGAGAGAGCATGGTTTTCGTGGAGCTTCCGACAGCCACCGCCAGAGCTTCGGTGCACAAAATCTTCGCCGGAGCATAGATTTGGAAAGCTCTCGCCGTGCTTGTCACGTGCGTTGTAAGTTTTGTCCGTTTCATAGGTTTTTGATGCTAGGGTTAGCGGCCCTAACCCTCATTTTGTCAAAATTTTCATATATTCTTTGTGCTTAGGCCGTGTTTGAGACGATCCTTGATGTGGAGGGCTTGATAGGCCGTATTTCGGTGGTTCGAGATATAGGAAAGTGGTGGTTTGCTCTTTCCCCCTTGGCTTGTGTTTTTTCTCCAAAATTCCTTTCTTATCCTCTTTATTTGGACATTTTGTGTTGTTGGGTTGCTTACCATAATTGAAATGTTGTTAGTTGAGTTATGTGATGGTAGTCCTGATATGGGCTTAGATAGAAATATGTTAGGTTTGTTTTAAAAAGATAGTTAGGAAAAAATATGTCTAAGTCAAAATCGATGGGACCTCCCGTCGATCGACGAGACCCTCCTGTCGATCATTGGCTTCAGCTGGGGAAATTGCTTCCTCGAGCCTCTAAGTTTAAATCGACGGGGCTTCCCATCGATCGATGGAACCACCCGTCGATCGACGAGAGCACCTACCAATTTTCCTCACTTAGTGCAGAATTTGGTTCTTTTGCCTGTTTCTCTTCCTTCAATGCTTGTTTTTCTCCCTTTAAGCTTTGATCATCTTGTTGACTTGCTCTTTGTTCTCTAGAGTGGGTTCTTTGCTCAGGTAGTTTTCTTAGTGAGGAGTATTGCTTCTTCCTCACTGTTTTTAGCAATCTTACTGGACGTAAGGTTTTTCTTAGTGGTTATGGGCTGCAAGTAGCAGTTTTTCTCCTTGATGACCCTTTTACCTGAGATTTAGTTATGCTTGGCTCTCTTGTTAGTTGTGTTCTTCAAGTAGTAGTAGTCTTCTTTGGCTTGTTTTCTATTTGATTGAAAGACCTTCATTTCAGTCCTCTCCTTCTTTCTTGTATGCCTAACTTATTGAGTTTAGGTTAGTGATTCTTGTTTTCCCCTTGTGGATCTTGTTTGGTTTTCTTGATTCCAGCTAATGAATTAATTTGTATGGCAAATAATTTTCTCATTCTTTGCTTGAATTCTTATGTTAAGATGTTGTAATCCTCCTTATCTAAAATTACTCCCTTTAATGTTTTTTCCCCTGACTGTTAAGATGCCTGCTTGGTATGCAAACTATATGCCATAAATCCTGAGGTTACTTGCATATATTTCTCGTTTTCTTTCACCTGTACAAATAATCTTTCATACCCTCTTAAACTTTAATTATGCTAATTGCTTGTTATTCATGCAAAAATCTCCATTCCCTTGGTTTACAAAAGATTACTCTTCTTAAGAGTGTTTGTAAAATTCTTTTGAAGCTTTTTCATGTGTTCTGGAGTTGAGTTTGAGCTCTGGTAGGATGTTTTGGTGGTTAGAAGAGATTTTATAAATACCTAAGTTAAAATCGGCATCCCAGCCCATCGATCGACCTCCAGTCCGGTCTATCAATGGGAGAGAGCAGGAAATTCAAGTTTGTTTAGCTTCTAAGTAAGAATCGACGGGACCTCACGTCGATCGGGCTCCCATCCTGTTGTTTAGGCCCTCATCCAGCCAATTTTTCCTTGAAGCTTCCCGTCGAATTTTTTTAAGTCTTCCCGTCGACTTTTGATTGGTCTTTTTGTCGATTTCATCGCATATCCTGAATTGTTTCATCAATAATTTAAGTCCTTTTTTGCCAGTGTCCTATGGTATCTTAAATTATAGTGTTGAGTGTTTTGAGTTCATTTGTTGAGACTTTAGATGAACTTATGCTCTATTAGTCGAGATCACCCTGATATTCGACTAGATCATTCTTTTCCAGTTTCCTTTGTCTTATATTTGCATTTGGAGCCGCCCAGCCATTTCTACTAGGACTAGTAGGATTGTTTCCTCATGTAATCCAAGGAAATTTTCCCTTGTCTTGTGTATGGTATATGGTTGATCATGTGGTTATTGTCTGAATGGTTAAGATAAGTGAAAGCATGGGTTTCCTTCTTTTGGAATTTTATTCCTTCATGATTCATGTATAACCCTCCTTGAATGCCAAACCAAGTATGTTGCTGATAAGTATAAATTTAAAGGATATTTTCTTTTATACTGGAGTGTGGGTGGTATTTCAGGCCCCCACCACATTGCCTTCTTTTATACTGGAGTGTGGGTGGTAATTCAGGCCCCCACCATAGTGGATTCTTTGATACTGGAGTGTGGGTGGTATTTCAGGCCCCCACCACAGTGGCTTCTTTTATATTGGAGTGTGGGTCGTATTTTAGGCCCCCGCCACAGTGGCTTTTTTTATACTGGAGTGTGGGTGGTATTTCAGGTCCCCACCACAGTGGCTTCTTTGTAGACTGGAGTGTGGGTGGATATGTTAGGCCCCCACCACAGTGGATAATGTTGGATTTGTTTTGAACTAGAAGGATGGGTAATGGGAACAATGTGGTCCTCCATCACAGTTCTTCTTATACTTTTGGGCGGCGAAGTCCCTTATATAGCAACTTTCTTTGCTTGATGCCCCCGTTTATGGGCTTGTTTTTCTGTAAGCTTCTGTACTTGTTCAAGCATATTTTGCTAAATCTATGATTACACTTGGCTAATATCTATTCCTGTTGCGTAATAGCTTTCATTCTTATACTTGTTGTTACTTGCTCCCTTTTGGCTAAGGCATTCTTTTCTTTTGAGTTCCCTAGGTTCAGGTTCAGGTCAGTAGCTGCAGCAAGCGGTAGAGCTGTGGTGAGTTGCAGTTGTCCGTTGCCTCCTCACTGTTGTGAGGTTGTTGTTCCTTTGCTTCATTTGTAGTCTTCCAGTGTTAGATTACTTGCTAGCTTATTTGTTGTTTCTTGTTGGTTATTTCTCGTTCTTTCTCTATGGGAAGTTTTATGTTAGGTTGCATGAGTTATTTTATGTATAGCAAATGACATCTTGCAAAGCATGATTTTATATAATTGTCACCTACTTTGAAGATCGTAGAAAAATCCTTCTTTACTTATACTAAATCTAGAGATGTGCATATCATTGCAGGGATGTTCGATCTTCATGTTCATATACGATAAAATGAATCATTCTTTCTGCTGCGTATGTATAGATTTCTTCTCATAGACTAGTTGATCCACTGGACTGAGGGACACAGTCTTAAACTAAAACTGTAAATCCTCTATTTAACTCAAACAAATTTATGTCATTTATAAATTTTCGTGAGTAGTGGTTGCATGAGTGTATGTTGTTGTCCCCTGCATGACGTGGCATCATAACACATATTTTCCCCTTGCTATGATAATATTTATTAAATTCGTGGGAAAATGCGGGTTGTGATAGTGGGTATCAGAGGGAGGTTAGCTGGGTTGATGGGATAGTCTGGTTGGCCCGGTTAACCCACTGATGAGAAGTGTTATTCATTGCATACACCCACCTCCACAACGCCCTGTATTTTGAGATTTGAAACCCTGCGGGATTTTACCCCGGGTTTGTTGGTTTACTGCTGGTGTGCTGGCGGAGGTATCTCCCACCACAGTTACTGGATACTTCTAATTTATGTGATCTATTTTGAGTGCTGAGAAGAGATCTTATCCGCATCCGTTCTCCTAGCCATCTTAAGATAGCGTTTCTATCTAGTGGGTGTGAGCTTTTATCCCCATTTGACCCTTTTTATTCATTTGTATTCTAAGTTTCGGTTCTAAGTTTCGGGACAAAACTTCCTTTTTGGTGGGGTGACTGTAACGCCCCTAAATTTTCAGAAATTATTTTATCCTTCTTTGATGTCATTTTGACATAAGGGCATTATGTTAGTGCCAAGTTAGCAGTGTGTCGTCATTTGCGCATTTGCGCATCCGTTTGGTCAAGTCGACCAAATTTTGGAGACTGCCGGAGTTGGAAGATTTTGAGTTAGAAAATTAAATTAATTAATTTTAGAAAGGCTCGTCGAAGTTTCATTACGATCCGAGCGATATTAGAGCCCTTGTGATTTTCCAAAGATTTGTATAATTATCGTTCGCCATAAACTTCAAAAAAATTATATTTTGAGATTTGCTCGTCGGATATTGTTTTCAACTTCTCCGTTGGATTCGTAGCACCGACGTTTGTCTTCGGTCTGATTTTCGTTGGAATCGGCCACAGTTGGTTCGGCCTTGCTTTCCATATTCTTCTTCTTCTTCTTATTATTATTATTATTATTATTATTATTATTTTTATTATTATGAATGTGTTGTCATCCATTAACTATCAAAGTATATATATATATTATATACTATTCTTCTCCATCTTCTTCTTCCTCCCTGTTTATCGAGCCAGAAGCTTCGAGAGAGAGAAAAAGGGAGAGAGCGTGGTTTCTATGGAGCTTCCGACCGCCGCCGTCAGAGCTCAGGTGCACGGAATCTTTGCCGTAACAAAGATTTGGAAAGCTCTCGCTGTGCGTGGTAAGTTTTGTCCATTTCATAGGTTTTTGACGCTAGGGTTAGCGGCCCTAACCCTTTTTTTGTCCAAATCTTCATAAATTCTTTGTACTTAGGTCGTGTTTGAGCCGATCCTTGTCGTGGAGGGCTTGAGAGGCCATATTTCGTTGGTTCGAGATATAGGCAAGTGGTGGTTTGCTCTTTCCCCCTGGGCTTGTGTTTTTTCTCCAGAATTTATTTCTTATCCTCCTTAATTTAGAAATTTTGTGTTGTTGGGTTGCTTACCCTAATTGAAATGTTGTTAGTTGAGTTATGTGTTGGTAGTCCTGATATGGGCTTTGATAGAAATAGGTTAGGTTAGTTTAGAAAATAAAGTTAGGGAAAAATGTGTCTAAGTCTTAATCGACGGGACCTCCCGTCGATCGACGAGACCTTCCCATCGATCGACGGCTTCAGCTGGGGAAATTGCTTCCCCAAGATTCTAAGTTTAAATCTTTAGGCCTTCACGTCAATCGACCAGACCACCCATCGATCGACAAGAGGACCCTCCGATTTTCCTCCCTTAGGGTAGATTTTGGTTCTTTTGCCTGTTTCTCTTCCTTTAATGCTTGTTTTTCTCCCTTTAAGCTTTGAGAATCTATTTGTCTCCCTCTTTTGTTCTCTAGAGTGGTTCTTTGCTCAGGTAGTTTTCTTAGTGAGTAGTATTGCTTCTTCCTCATTGATCTTAGCAATCTTGCTGGATGTAAGGTTTTTCTTAGTGGTTATGGGCTGCAAGTAGCAGTTTTTCTCCTTGATGACCCTTTTACCTAAGATTTAGTTATGCTTGGCTCTCTTATTAGATGTGTTCTTCAAGTAGTAGTAGTCCTCTTTGGCTTGTTAGTTGTGTGACTGAAGGTCCTTCATTTCAGTACTCTTCTTCTTTCTTGTATGCCTAGCTTGTTGAGTTTAGGTTAGTGACCGTTGTTTTCCCCTTGTGGGTCTTGTTTGGTTTTCTTGATTCCAGCTAAAGACTTAGTTTGTATGGCTAATAATTTTCTCATTTTGTGCTTGAATTCTTATGTTAAGAGGTTGTGATCCTCCTTATCTAAAATTACTCCCTTTAATGTTTTTTCCCCTGACTGTTAAGATGCCTGCTTGGTATGCAAACTATATGCCATAAATCCTGAGGTTACTTGCATAAATTTCTCCTTTTCTTTCACCTGTACAAATAATCTTTCATACCCTCTTAAACTTTAATTAGGTTAATTGCTTGATGTTTATGCAAAAATCTCCATTCCCTTGGTTTAGAAAAGATTACTCTTCTTAGGATTATTTGTTAAATTCTTCTGAAACTTTTTCATGTTTTCTGGAGTTGAGTTTGAGCTATGGTAGGATGTTTTTGTGGTTAGAAGATATTTTGTAAAAATCTAAGTTAAAATCGGCATCCCATCCCGTCGATCGACCTCTAGTCCCGTCAATCGAGGGGAGAGAGCAGGCAATTCAAGTTTGTTTAGCTTCTAAGTTAGAATCGACGGGACCTCCCATCGATCGGGGTCCCATCCCGTCGATCGGGTGCTCTTCCAGCAAATTTT
The DNA here is from genome assembly GCA_033032865.1 of Dactylorhiza incarnata. Lineage (NCBI taxonomy): Eukaryota > Viridiplantae > Streptophyta > Magnoliopsida > Asparagales > Orchidaceae > Dactylorhiza > Dactylorhiza incarnata. Next base: position 11,519,967 of record JAWHQI010000035.1, read on the forward strand.
TCCTTGAAGCTTTCCGTCGACTTTTGTTAAGTCTTCCCGTCGACTTTTGTTAAGTCTTCCCGTCGACTTTTGATAGGTCTTTCTATCGATTTCATCGCAAATCCCAAACTGTTTCATCAATAATTTAAATCCTTTTTGCCAGGTGTTCTCTGGTATCTTAAATTATGGCGTTTAGCGTTTTGAGTTCATTTGTTGAGACTTTACATGAAGTTATGCTCTATTCGCCAGGATCACCCTAATATTCGACTAGATCATCTTGATCCAGTTTCCTTAGTCTTCCGTTTGCATTTTGAGACTCCCGCCCATTTATAGTTGGGCTAGTCAGATTGTTTCCTCATGTAATCCAAGGAAATTTTCCCTTGTCTTGTGCATGGTATATGGTTGATCATGTGGTTATTGTCTGAATGGTTAAGATAAGTGAAAGCATGAGTTTCCTTCTTTTGGAATTTTATTCTTTCATGATTCATGTATAACCCTCCTTGAATGCCAATTCAAGTATGTTGTTGATAAGTATAAATTTAATGGATATTTTCTTTTAAACTTGAGTGTGGGTGGTATTTCAGGCCCCCACCATAGTGGCTTCTTTTATACTGGAGTGTGGGTGATATTTTAGGACCCCACCACAGTGGCTTCTTTTGTACTAGAGTGTGGGTGGTATTTCAGGCCCCCACCACAGTAGCTTCTTTTATACTGTAATATGGGTGGTATTTCAGGCCCCCACCATAGTGCCTTCTTTTATACTGGAGTGTGGGTGGTATTTCAGGCCCCCACCATAGTGGCTTCTTTTATACTGGAGCATGGGTGGTATTTCAGGCCACCACCACAGTGGCTTCCTTTTAGACTGGAGTTATATGTCAGGTCCCGACCATAGTGGATAATGATGGATTTGTTTTGAACTGGAAGGATGGGTAATGGGAACAATGTGGTCCTGCATCGCAGTTCCTTAAGTAGTAGTTGGTAGGACAATGAGGCTACCACCACGTCGCATTTTTATACATTTGGGAAATACAATAACTTTCTTTGCTTGATGCCCCCATTTATGGGCTTGTTTTTCTGTAAGCTTGTGTACTTGTTCAAGATAATTTTGCTAAATCTATGCTTACTCTTGGCTAGTATTTATTCATGTTGCGTAATAGCTTTCATTCTTATACTTGCTGTTACTTGCTCCCTTTTGGGCTGAGTTATTCTTTTCTTTTGAGAGCCCCAGGTTCAGGTTCAGGTTAGTAGCTGCGACAAGCAGTACAACTACGGTGAGTTGCAGTTGTCCGTTGCCTCCTCACTATTGTGAGGTAGTTGTTCCTTTACTTCAGTTATAGTCTTCCAGTGTTAGATTACTTGCTAGCTTATTTATTGTTACTTGCTGGTTATTTCTCGTACTTGCTCTTTGGGAAGTTTTATGTTAGGTTGCATGAGTTATTTTATGTAAAGCAAATGACATTCTTGCATAACATGATTGTATGTAATTGTCACCTATTTTGAAGATCCTAGAAAAATCCTTCTTTAGTTATACTAAATCAAGAGATGAGCTTATCATTTTAGGGATGTTCGATCTTCATGCTCATATAGGATAAAATAAATCTATCTTTCTGTTGCGTATGTATAGGTTTCTACTCGTGGACTAGTTGATCCACTGGACCGAGGGACACAGACTTAAGCTAAAAATGCTAATCCTCTATTTAACTCAAACAAATTTATGTCTTTTATAAATTTTAGTGAGTAGTGGCTGCCTGAGCGTATGTAGTTGTCCCCTGCATGACGTGGCATCATAACGCATATTTTCCCCTTGCTCTGATAATATTTATTAAATTAATGGGAAAATGCGGGTTGTGACAGGCGTGTACTGCAAAATTTTGCCTATAAATAGGGCCCGACCCCCTCAGCAATTCCCCCTCTTGGATTGCCCTTTTTGGGTGATCTTTGACCATATTTTCCAATTTTTTGTATTTTATTTTTAATATTTTGTATTTTCTTCTTAACTGTTTTGAAATTTAATTTCTTAGCTTAAATGTAATTTTATTTCTTGTAACACCTTTATTATGGCAATAAATATGTTTAGTTTTTATTTTGTGCATTTTCAGTTCTGTAATTTCAATTTTGTAGCATAGTTTTAATTCCGCAATTTCCTTTCTATCATGTAATGTTAATTCCTAGCTTAGCATTAATTTCCGCAATTTCAATTATGCAATTTCCTTTCAGTCATGCAATTTTAATTCATAGCTTAACTTCAATTTTAGCAATATCAATTCCTGCATTTTTCCTCTCTTTAGCTAAGTTTATTTATTGCCATAATATTAGGTTTCTCTTTGATTCGAATTTATTCGTCTTCGTAATTTTCGTTCTTTTCTTCCTTTACACGGCGTAGATTAGAGGCGAATATTATGTTTTCGTTTATTTTCATTTCAAATCGATTACCGTTCTCGTTATATTTCAATCCTAGCTTAGATTTCAATTTCTTGCAATTTCATTTTCTCGTTTTAGTTTTAGTTTCATTATAAATAGCTTATGTAATTTCCTTTAATAGTTTAGTTTTGACTTATTGCAATGCATTTATTTCCCCTCTACCTATTTGGGTAGAGATTGCACTTCTGTCTTTTAATTATGTCATTTCAATTCTAGAATTGGACTTAAAGCTTTTTGCATTGCTACTAATAATGAAATTAATAATAAAATGAGAAAATTTTGAATCTTTTTTCATTGTTTAGTTTCAATTCCCTCAATTTCATTTTTGTCATGCAATTTTCATTTCTAGCTTAGCTTTCATTTTATGCAATTTCATTTTCTGTGATTTCCTTTCTTGCAAAATTTTCCCGTTTTTAATTCGTTTTATTTTCTTATTAATTTCATTTTTGTCATGCAATGTTAATTCCTAGCTTAGCTTTTGTTTTCTTATTAATTTCAGTTTTAGTTAGTTTCTATTCGCGATAGTCCGTTTTCTCGAAGTAGAAGTACTCGACAGACCCTGGATTTTTATACGACCTTGATATTTTCTAAAAATATCCTATCCTATACGCGATAAGGTATACTTGACTTTATCGAAAGATTAGTTTGGATAAACTATACAAAAGCTCTGCAAAAAGCCTCCTTTTCTTTTAAACTTAGAGTTTTCGGCACCGTCGTCGTGGCATATTCATCGATATTTCGAAAGAAGAAAAGACTATTACTTCTATCTTTTGATAGGATAATGGTTAGTTTCTCGAAGTAGAAATACTCACGAGACCCCTCAAAAATGCTCGCCGAATTCTATTCTTCCCGAGAGCTTGTGCAGTACTCTAAATTTTACCCACCAGTCAACAACTTAAAAGAGACTTAACTTTTTGAAGCACCTATTCACCCCCCCCCCCCTTCTAGGTGATTAGACTACAGATTAAACTTTTTGAACATTTTAACTTTTGAAACAACAATGACCTTGACATTTCAAATTTGAAACACAAATATAGTTATCGTGTCTATAAGCCTATAACATCCTTTCTTATAAAATTGATAAGGGATTCATTTTTTTAATTTGAACATAAATCAGTTGATGCCCTCTTTGTATAATCACTAAAGTACTAAATTCTTACATTAGTGTACAACCCCATATTTGGCAAGTCGACCTATGGGTGTCGGTGAGTGCACCTAAGTTGGAGCGAGTGTAGCTCCCTACAAAATACAGCACTCGCTCGGGTGCTTGGACTAAGGGGTGAGTCTCATGACTCATAAGGGGCTCGCCGGTCCTAGGATAGAAGGCATGAACCATGGACCGTTGTGAGATTACTAAACCCATGTAAGTAAGGGTGAGTCAGTGTGAGTGCCCAACCATGTAAGGGCATTCGGCTCCCTGGGCGAGTGCACCGAAGGGAAGCACTCGCCAAGTATTTTTTTGTGGTCTGCCTCTAGTAATTTCAAATATCGGGTTTTTGCTATCCACAGACCATTTTGGGTTGCGGTTAGGAGAAACCAAAAGGCGGAGACCGTTATCCTCAATAAGTTTCTAGAGGGAGCTTCTTCTTTCCTGCTCTTTAGTTAATTTGAGGTGCCGAGCTCAGTCTTGGTTTGGGAGGGTAAGATACTTAGATCTTTTGGGTTTGTGGCGGGAATTCCACCGCTGCTGCTCATGGGTCTGTTTTTTGGATAAGGTCTCCTTGCGAGTGCCCCCGGTTATGAGTGCCCAATCATTTGTTCTCGCTCGTTAGAAGTAAGGGCGAGCAGCACCCTTCTTGGGGACCGAACTCCATGAATTGAGTTCTCGGTTCCAATATTTTTGGTGCGGTGAGCGTGGACAACAGCTCGCTTGAAAAACACTAGGCGAGATATATGATTGGAAGTGAAGACCTGGGGAACTCGCCCCATCCCGACGACTACGTGAGGAAGAGAGACTTCAACAAATTTAAGAAGTCAATCCTAGAGACCCTGGGCTTTGCGCTCACCCTCGCGGGCGAGTGCTCAACTCTAGCGGTGCCTGTTCTCGACTCGCATACTCTGGGTGAGGTGGCGCCACCCGAGCAACTCAGCAAGGAAGTACAGATGGAAGATGTTCAAACCCTTCATGCGCGAGTGCTATTTCCTTGCCCGGCAAATGCTCATCTTAGCGAGCAGGCTGGTCTAGGTTTGTTGACTCGCCAGGTAGGAAGGGGGAGCCCTTTCTACGAGTTGATCCTGTCTGCCCCAGTTCTGGAAGGGTTTAGGGAGCCAGTAATGTCCTACTACATGGGAAAAGATGACGCCCATCCAGCACTTTCAGTGGTTCGAGGATGTCATGTCCATCAGTCATATGATCGACGCATTCAACTGCTAACTATTTGCCATCTCCTTCAAAGGAAAGATGAGGGATTAGTTTCATCAACTCCCGTCGGGGTCCATCTACAATGTTGAAGATTTTAGGCAATGCTTTCTGCTGAGGTTCTCCACATCGAAGAAGAGGAGGAAAGGGGCAGATGCCCTTTTTGAGATCAAGCATAGAGCGGAAAAGCCACTGGGAAGCTATGTGTATCGGTTCCAAAAGAGGTCCTTCTCGTCAATGAGGTGTCTGGGCACACCTTACAGCTCGCGCTTAACATCGGGCTACGACAAGCATTTTTCCAAATGGGGTTGGCCTAGGACCCACCACTGTCTATCGAGGAGTTGATGGAATGAGCAGGGCGAGAGATCGAGAGTGAGGCGACAAACCAGGAATTCGTGGCAAAGCTGACCAAATGGACGGAAGGTGGGGAGAAGGCAGGAGAAGTTCAGCAGCCAGAGCCAAATAAGAGGGAGGAACCTAGAAAGCAGGGTTTCGAAGGACCTCTTGGGGGGCAGGAGATGGGGTGGAGATTCTAACCATCGGCCAACCAACCAGTCTGGAGGCTAGCAGAAGGGCCCCCTCAGGGCCAAGGAAGAGGTTACTTTCAGGGAGGTGGAAATTTCCATGGAAGGCAAGGGTGTTTTAACCCTCCAGGATGGCGTCCAGGCCTGAGGTCGGCGCAGCCTCAACCTCAGCATGCGATGGCGGTTGGTCAAGGAAGGAGAGGGAGAAGGAACCGCATTGGTGGAGGCGATGGCACAATAAGAAGTGAGAGGAGGGTGTTGCCTTTTTGTGACTTCCATCATGTGGAAGGTCATGCAACGACCACCTGCCCCAAATTCATAGAAGTTAGGAAAGGGAGCACTTTTATCTCCTGAGCAAGAGATAAAATGACACAAGCCTGCCATCTGTTGGATCTTGAGGCGCCTTTAGAGGGGGGTGAATAAAGGTTTTAGAAAACTTTAGGTTTTTAAAAAATCTTTTGTGATATTCTAATAAGTAAATTTAAACAAAAAGTAAAGTGCTAGAAATATGAAATCAATTTTATTTAACATGAAACGACAAGATTATCATTTATAGAATTTGATTACAAAATCCAATTTCTATGACGCTAGAAATTAAAGGCGAATATGAAATACTCTATTCTTTTTCTAAACCGACTCTTCTCACTAAGAACCGGTTGGCTTTAGCTGATCTTTCCTCATATACGGCCTCAAGTCACTCTAGCCATTCCATCCCCAGAAAGCCCTCGAACACCCCCTAGATCTACTCCCTAGACCTAGTCGTAAACACGAGGCAAATTTCTGACCTAAGTCCTACCCAGACCTAGTCTCCAACACGAGGCGAATTCACTAAACGTTCACAATGAAAAAGGTGTTACAAAAATACAAGAGACAAAGTATAAAACTCCCAGTGAGGAAATCTGAAGGAGATGACGAAGACTCGTTAAAGATTGTTGAAGTCATAGCGCGCATTCTTCGCGTTGAGTTAGCATTAATGCAAGCCTCCTTTGATTCCTTCTCTTGAATTTGTGTGGGAGATGGTGGTCTTGAAAATAAGGCCCTCACAGAGTTTCTGATGTGCTGGAATATGGCTCTCTAGAGTCTATATTTGAAGACAAAAAATGCCACATATTTTTAGGGTTGGAAGCTAACACCGACGTTAAGGCCAACGCCAGGCGTTGACCCAATATAGAAAGAAATTGATGGCTACGATATTCAAAACAAGAAGGGAATACTGCATCTCTGGAAACATTCATTTTAGGCAACCTTAAAGCTGGCGTTGAGGCAAACGGTGGTGTTAAGTCAAATCATTCCTAAAATTCTCCTGCAATCACGACATCTTCCCTCTATGCCATATCATCGTGTGTCAACGCCGGCATTAAGTCCTAATGCCTAGCGTTAGCCCACTTTTATCATTTTAGCATGTGGGCAAGTCCAGACCAACAGTGCAACACCCTAGTGTCAATATAGTTCAAATATGCATGCTAAAAACATAATGGCAAACAAGATCAAATACAAGAAGGATTTGTTATTCTCAAATCAAAGGGATACGGAAAACTGTGTTCCAACAATCTCCCCTTTTGATAATAACAAATCCAATAGTGATAAATAAGAATCATAAATATGAGATGTGTTTTTAGAAAGATATATGACACTAAGCAACATATAGATAAGATTTATAATTATAGTTTGTTAAATAATTGTGTTCCCCCTACTTAAGTGCCCCCCCCCCCCTTAGTGTATGCTCCCATAAACTAGATTCATGCTCCCCCTTAATCTAGTGAATCCAACTCCATTAATCATTAAGATTTATCATTTTATTCTCCCCCTTTTGTTATTAGCAAAAGTGGGTGGAGTGAAAAAACAAAACTAGAGTAAAGAAGACAAAAGTTTGGATAAACTAAGAGAGGATAAGAGTTTTTGAAAAGCATAAAGTAGGTCATGATCAAGCTAAAGAGAGAGTAGCACATCGGAAAAATAATATGATAAGCGAGAGTAATAATATCCCATGTACTTAAACAAGTCATTCTTCCACTTGTTAGAAAATAATGAACAAAAGATTTTGAAAGATACAAGTGAAGAAGAGACAAAAAAAATGAGCATGATAAAATTACATGATCAATTAATGCGGAAAAGCAAAAACAAAGTTACTTGGATTGATAAATTTGTAAAAAAATATTTTTTGTTTTGTTTGATAATATGTCTAGACTCTTCACATTTGAGCATTAACTTTGAAAATTTTTCATAACTAATAGGCAAGCATGATTTGACATATTCAAAAAGATAAGATCTACAATATAACTAATTCATATTTCAAGTGAAGAAAACATTGTAGAAAGAATGCATTGCAATCTAGTGCTTTTAATTAAGTTTTTAGGGAATCATGTAAATCTGCATTAGGATCCAATTCTCATGAGTAGAAGCTTTATGAAAAACAATGATCAGTGTGTAAAAGTGTTTTGATAAGAGTATACAGGTGAAGTAATCAAAACACATGACATATGTAATGAAATAGTAAAACAACATTAAGATTGTGTTCTTATAATTACTTTCACGCATCAATTCTAGAATACAATTTCAAAGCATAATGAAATAGTACAATTACCAAGGTGTTTCGCCCACACAAAGTTCATTAAGACTTATCAGGGAGCGAAGTATTGCTTGGAGATCACATAAGCAATTTTATTATTTTTATTTTGAGTGATCTAGTGTACAAAATTGAAGTGAGAAAGAAAATGTGTTTGCACAAGACACTTTATAATTCTTTCCAAGGTGCTCAACCTCACAATGCTCATTAAGACTTATCAGCAGGGTGAGAAGTACTTGGTGGAGCTATCTTTGTCATTTTATTTCATATTGTTAATTTTGGGACAAAGGTCTCCGAATTCACTTGTTTTTTGCAAACACTAACAATATTGAAATAACATTTCTATATGTGCAATACATAATTTGTTTGAGAGATGGTGTAGGTAATATAGACACACAACATATTAAGTTAAACCTATTACACTACACAATCGTGCAAGTCTAAGATTATGAGCATATTTAGATTAACAAAATAGTGTGTGAATGAATCATTGCTTAACATAACACAATACTCATACTTAGAGGCATGATAGGCAATCTTACAAAATTATCTATAGACCATTTTATTGCACATAATAAGATTAAGTTCAAGGCATGAAAAGATAAAATAATGTTTAGGAAACTTGAAAGGAAAATTAAACATTGAAGAAAAATCTTTAAGTGTATACGATATAAATTTTGACCATATGTAATGAAAATTCTAAGTTATTTTGCTCATGTGAAGTTTTTATAATCAAACCATATTTTTGTAAACATATAAGTGAACAAAACATATTTTTCATCATTTTGGATTATCTGAATTTTTTGTCCTTTTGAATTTTTTGGAATAAAAATAAATTAAGGAAGAAAAATAAAATCCAAGTCAGAGAAAATAATCATAAAATATGCATGTGAAAAATATCAAAGTTTTTGTAGAAAAACTAGAATGACAATTGAGCCAGAAGAGCTAATGTCGGGCGTTGACTCCTAACGCCCAAATAGAACATGATTTCCTTAGGTTTTGAAAAACTATTTCTTTGATTAAGAGGTATTATAACTAGGCCTTCCTAGTCTAGAAATTTCAAACATTTTGGAGATGTTTTGATGGCTCATTAAGCATGTTTTTGTTTGTATAAACTTTGTTTTTTATATTTTCATTATTTTTTCGAATACATGTGTTTTATAAGTCATTAAAGCTCAAAATGATAATATATGCAAAACATAAGATAATCATGTTTGATCAAAATAAGAATGCATAAATAATATAATCATAAAGACTGCATACAAAACATATGATATAGGTATGTCCTAGATTATAATACCCTAACTATATGCCTACACACTAGCCTCGTACTAAGTGACGGAATTGCAAGAGGAGCTGCACACATGTCATAGGTTGGGGTGTTAATCCCATATGCACACACTAAAGAACGCACAACCTAGCACTCTTTCCCCTAGTGCCTCGCAAGACCCTACTAGAACCCTCTCCGGTTAAGGAGAAGACATGACTTAGAGGTTAGTTCATCTATTGCACATAGTCATATGCCCTCGCTATTGTGAGACACATAATGAGGGTGAATGATCATGAACATCCTAAGCATTTTGTCCTATGGAATCAATTTATAATCTATGGCTTGTATAAGAGATTGATTTCTAATTATATTTGATTTTAAAGTCATATAATTATTATGAATTTTATCTTTCAATTTTTCTATTTTAAAACTAATTCATTATGGCAATATGAGATATAACTAGCATGAATAATAATATTTATTAGTTGATAATGATAGAGTGATGAATTATAATGCAATGATATGCCATATGATTAATTGAGGTAATGTTGCATGTATTCAAAAATAGTGATTCAATTTTTAGACATAGAATGAAGTGATGATTCTTGTTGATTTATTCTTATTGATAAAAAATTGATTCTATGGTCCACATATAAATGAGATACATGCACACACATTTTATAAACATTCATATACCATTCATGATCTCAAAGCATATTTTGAAAGCAATATGATCTTTTTCAATTATGTTTAATATTTGAATTAGAAGATCATTTCATTTTGTATGATTATTATCAATGATCATTTACTTTACCATATAGAAATTAAGTACTCATAATCAATTATTCACGATGATATAAGTGAAGTATTATGAGAAAATTCATATTCATCATATTGAAATTATTAAAGAGAGAGATTATAGGGTGAATAATAAATATAAATATAATGAGAAAATATTTTTGATTATGTTGAAAAGTTTAATATGATAGGGGCTAGCAAATGTAGCAATGAAATTAAATAAATAAAAAAAAAGTTGCACATTTTGTATTTCAACCAAAGACCCCTATATAGTTTGTTTAAATCCATTTTTGAAAAGAATTATATTAGTCTTTATAGTATCACATAACAAATTTAGTATTCAATTTATAAGACATTTATATGCAAAGGATTTAACAAGGATACAAACTAGAAAAGAGGATAAGTAGGTCACTTGAAATTATATGACTTTTAATAAAATTCTTTCAGTTTGATTAATTGATCATTAGGTTTTATGTGTAAAGTCATATTTAAAGATATATGAAGTGGCCATATCATTTTGGATCAAAAAAAACAAATAACAAACAAAAAGAAGTACGCATATCATAAAGTAGAGTATTGGTATTTCATTTTAATTGGTTTCTACTTCATGCAAATTGAGGATATTAATGAATGAGAGATTTAGGTATCCAAAGGGGACTAAGTAGGATGGTTCCTTTGGGTACCCAAATACATTTAGTTGGTTTTTCGGCAGACAAGGATGAATGGACCCTTTCATTTGACATTAGCGCGTCATTCTTAAGTATGGGTCTCCATTCATACCATGGTTTAGTATTGTTTTTATACATCAAATTTCCATTGTGGTTATCTTTATCTTTAAGATTATATTGTAATGATAATTGAAAATATTTTTCATAGGAAATTTCTGCAATTCTAATTTTAAGTTGCGAGAAACATGATTTAGTAAATAATAGTGGTTAGGATTTTTATTTACAAATGCTTTGTATTCCTTACTCCCATTTTTAGGCTTAGTCAAGATATTCATATTCAAATTCAACTTGCTTTTAGATATTGCTTGATATTGTGAATTTATGTGTTGTGAATTTTTATTCATAATTTTCATAAGCAAGTTGGTTTTTAATTTTAATTCTTCATTCTTGATCTTAAGATTATGTCTAGCTTTATTATAAGTTGTTGTGCTATTTTTAAGAGTGGAAATAATAGAGTCAATATGATTTTTATAATTATTTCTTAATTCTTCAAATGTTTCATCCATCTCTTTAATTTTAATTTTATAGTTTTTACACATAGCACAATTACTTTTCAAGCCTGACTCAGAGGAAGGTGATGATGATGATGGCAATGATAAGCCTGACTCAGAGCAAGTCCCGACAAGTCTTATTGTTTAGAAAGAAAGTGATCATCAGTCTGGTGAAGGAGAAGTGCCTGTAGAAAAAGAATCCACATCTGGTGGAGTTCTTAGTCTTGATGATATTCCTCCAATGTCTGAGGGGGAGCCTAAGAATGTGATCAGACCAGTCTATGCCACAGAAATTCTGTCAAAAAAGGATGAAGGAGAGGATATGTACTCTACACCTCCTGCTCAGGTACATGTGTCATCTCTAGGGGGAGCTCAGTCTGCAGAGCTAATGTTTTTTGATGAAAGTCATGGTACTCCACCTCAAATTCAGAACTGCTCCAATCCATTGAGGCACTGATCAAAAGTAATCTGAATTTTTTGAGTTTTCTTTGAAACAAATTTTTAATAAGGTTAAAGTGGTTGAATACGACATGAATAAAGGCCTAACAGAAGTAAAGTACACTATCTCTTCAATCAAAGATGATCTAGATAACTATTTCACAAATGGTGTAAAGGGGGAGGAGAAGATCTTAGTTCAGATGCATGACTTAAGCAAATAAGTTGAAAGTAAGTTCTATGAGGCCAGTGTTTTCAATCACCAAAGTTTTCAATGGCTATATGACAACTTGATAGGGAGGCCTCAAGGTCAAGTCTTTCCAGAACAAGCATATGAAGACATTGCTCCCATCCCTCCAGTTCAGTATAATCAGGTATGGTCTGATCATGAAGAATTTCCTGAAAATTTTCCAGAAGATATTCCTAAAGACATTCCTGAATCTTCTGACCCTCCTATCAAAAGAAGGAAATATAGTGATGGATATTTTGCTAGAAGGTCAGATCCCTCTACAAGGAGAAGTTCAGACATAGAGATCAGACAGCCTGTAGCAGAAAGAAGAGAATTAACTTAGGTTTAGAGCCCTATTTCTAAATCCATCATCTTGGACACATACAAGTTGGTTGATATCTCAAATGAACAACCTCAAAAGTATTATATTTAAGAAGAAATCAACAAGCACAAAGCCTCTCAATTGATAAGGAAATTTCCTTTTAGAGATTAAGGCTACAACAACCCAGATGTTCCTCCACCTCCTTCAAGATACTATCCTAAGCCAAAATCTTATTTTGACAGGCAAATTAAAAAGAGCAAGCATGGGCAGGCTAAGATGCCTTAAATGTAGATTGTGTTGAAAGTATCTAGTCGCAACCTAAATCACCTTGAGGGGGTGAATAGGTGGATTCTAAGGCATTTCATGAAATTAAAAATTATAAGAACAAAAGCACACAGAAACACAAACGCAGCACAACACAAGGATTTTGATAGAGGTTCCTCGATGTGGGTAGTCCTCTTTCCCACCTCGCCTATCTAGCACTTCGAGGCTAGATATGGCTACTTCACCAATCTTAGATTATAACAAATCTTACAACTCGGAGTCACAAATCCTACAACTCGGAGCACAAAACTCCTACACAAACTCGGAGATCAAACTCTCCTACAACTCGATCCCTAAACAAGGATCTACAAAAACTTGGAAGCAAGCTTCCTACAAGAGTATGTACAAGTAGATTTTACAGTACACTATGGATTGACTAGCAATCATCTAAGAACTTTAGAGAAATTTCTTTCTTCAGATCTGAAAATAGAATCTCTTCTTTCTTGTATGAATGGAGTTTAGCCTTTTGAGAAACAAGAAAGAAGAAATCTGTAATCTTTTGAGAGAACAATCTGAAACTTGAGAGTCGATAGAATCACGATTGATGTTGAAAAATTCTGATTTTGTAGATCTTATCGACTCTGACTTGAGAGGATGAATCATGAGCACACCTCTTGTCGACGATGTGAAAATCTTGCAAGGACAAGAGCGGCCGACAGAGAGAAATAACAAAGTTAAGATTTAGATTCACGATTAGGGTTTTTCGAAACTAACCCTTAGATATATATAGGATTCTTCTTCAATGGCTATAAACGCGAATTAGGGAACAAGCTCCACGTGCACTGTACCTAGAGGAAGCCCTAAATGGTGAACCAACACTTACTGAACCGGGAAACAGATTATTACCAATTCGTCTATTTTACCAAGAGACAAACGACGAGTAGCTTAACTAGCTCCACAAATTCGCCGTAAATATATCGACGAATTTTACTTGGTGAATTCGTCTATATAGAATCCGACTAAAACAACTAACGAACATCTTTAAGCCATTTGAAAAGATATAGCCAAATTCGTCTATATTCACTTAAACTATATCGACGAATGACTTGATATAATTCAAGGAATATAAAGAAATTTGGACTTAGATAAATTTTCTTTTCAACTAGAAAACAGCATCAGCTCCTATCCTTCAACTCCAGCACTTAGTATATGAAGTACACCCCAATAGAGAGATTTCACATGAGTCAACACCTTGGTCTACACAATGAAGGATTACATTGCATAGGCCTGTGTTTAATGACTCATTGAAACCTAACATTGGTTTGTACTTAGAATGTAATAACCTACAATATCACAGCTAAAGTGCATAATCAAATATAAACTCAATTCATCTTAGTTTGAAGAGAACTTCTTCAAATCAGGGTTATTGTGGTTACAATACCCAACAATCTCCCCCTATTTGAAGAAGTCAGAACTCTATCTACTAAGGTGAATAGCACAGAAAATAATAACTATAAATACAGAAATTTAAACATGATATGGAGAAATAATAAGCAAGAATTAGTCAACAAAACATTAATAAATATATAAATGTTAAAGAGGGAATCAGAGTTCAGGCATCATTCATCAATATCACTTATCCTTTCCCTTGCCCTTCAGGTTCTTCCGATATTTTCTTTCATAGTAAGTCCTCGGTTTGGTAAAGTACTTAGGAGGAGGAGCTGGAGCTGTTGGATTGTACTTTCCATGAGTTCTGAAATGAATTCTTCTTTTCAGCATCGAAGATTGTCATTTATTAATTTCTTCTCTATCATAATGATTTTTAGGTAGATCAATTGAAATAGTTATCAATCTCAGAGTATCAAGAATCATATTTCTAGATGTAGGGCTCCACACTTCTCCAACAAATCTTCCAGGAGCAACTCCTCTTCTATCTTCTGGCAATAGCACTGCCTCACTATGATTTGGTCTAGATCTCTTCCTGGAGGGTTCTGCCTCATCTTCCTGTCCTGACCAGTAATACTGTTCTGGAGGATCATAGGGTTCAGAGGGTGCAGCAAACTGAATAGATGGTTCAAACTATTGAAACTCATTTGCTTGCTAAGATGATTGGCCAAGATCCTGAAACCTAGTACCCCTAGATAATTCATTGTGCAACCACAAGTGACATTCATGAGTGTAAGCATTAGATTCCTAAAATCTTCCTTCTATATCTCTGCTTAAATCATAAATTTGACTTTGAAGCTTTTCTGGTAGTCTTTCCTCCCCCTTTCTGAATTCTTCAGATAGGGTTTGGATTATTTCTTCCTTGAAACATTGCACACTTCTTTGAAGAGAACTTGTACCATCTTCACTACTTTGATATATTCTTGCTTGGCCTCTTAGCAAATCATGAGAATTGTAATGAATATGATCTAACCCATCAACAGTGTATTGTAAGATTGAAGCACCTTTAACAAAGAAATTTTCTTGATTACTTTTGAAAGAGTCCAACTTGAGACCCATCACTACTAGACCATTGTTCATATCTTGTTCAATTACTTTGACTCTGTCAAACACTTGCTTAAGAGAAAAATCAAAATATTCTTTCTGCTTGATCATCATTGCTTCAATGGATCTGAGAAGAGAGCTGTTTGGATTAGAAGCTGGGGCTTGATGATGAGAGTAAAAGCCAAAGCTATATTCTGCAATTAAAAAATCATCTGAATTAACCTCCCCGAGAGAAGGTAATAGCTGAAGTACTGGACTCTCCTTAGTAGGGGGTGCAGAGGACACTTCTTCTCTTGCTCCTTCCACAATAATTTTAGTTTCAGCTTTATTAGGAGACTTTACTTTTAGAGATTCTTCTTTCTTTTCAGCAAAGGAGAGGATCTCATCTTCAATTTGATTCTCCCCCTAAGAATTTGCAGGTTTTTGACCTTCATAGTCAACTCCTTCTCGAACAGCAGACTTACCTTTGGTAGAAGAGCAGATGTTATCACCTCCATGATCAGGAGCATCATCACCATGATCATCATTATCACTGCCATCATTATTGCCTAAATCCTCTGTTTTGGTATAAGCATAAGAAGGGGGGCTGGGAATCTTTGGAGAATCATTTTTAGGATCTTCTTGAACTGAACCCGGAGCATGAGAACACTCCCCCTGAACTGTTGAATCCTTAGCTTTAGGAGAAATGTGAGGAGATGAAGGTTGATTCTCAATCTCATGATCATACTCAACCTCTTCTTCATCAGAAATGACTGCTAATTTTCTTGCTTTGAGCTATCCTATCTTCCTGTTCGATCTGTCAAAGATAGTAGTCTATCCTTTTGAAATGATGAATCATACTACCTGAGGCCATATTGAACCGATTTCCATCTACCTGATTGAGACACAAAGTTATCCTTCATCAGAAATGACTAGTTCGGAGTTGACAGACTGACAAAAATTTTATCAAACAGAATCCTTCCCAATCTATCCTTTTTCGGCAAACAATAGAGGCCATCATTTTAAACATCTCATTAGACAAGTAGTCGTGGGAACCTACTTTACACAGCAACACTTTACCTAGAATATCAGACATGAGCATTCCTTCTTCGTTCATAGACTTTCGACGAATAGAGGTCATGTCTTTAGGTAAACCGCAAAATGATAGATCCTTCTTGTAATCCTTTTTGGTGAACACATCTTCTTCTAATACTTCTGGTAGCCACAAGGTCCTGGTAAGCAGAGAGGGTGTGATTTTTACCTTAAAATCTCTGATTTTGCTTTTGATGACTGTACCCTTCCTTTGAAGCTCTGCGTGCTTGAAGAAATTGATCACTGCCTTATCTAACACAGGACAAGGGTGCTCCAGAATGAATGAGAGACCTGCGACTTCCAACATGAGGATGACAATGCGGAATTCATCTGTAGCACCGTCGAATCCAGTGTGAACTAGCTCACCACCAGACTTCAAAAGACTAGAATTCCTTCTTACCATTATGGGGAAGATAACGATAGGAAGTCGAAGCACCAAGAGTTTCAAAGGGTTACGGCGAATAATGTGTGAAATCTTAAAATCCTATTTGAGCATTTATATAGTGGTAATATTTTAATATGGGAAAAAGCGCGTACCTGTTTAAACTGAAATGCCTCTTCAGATCCAATAATAAAGTAGAATAAAGATTTGAAGTCCGATATAATTAACTCAGTGATACGGTGTGATAATATTTCAATGAATATGCTATATAATCAATTCCGCTATATAGTATAAGAGTATATAGACGAAGTATCATTTCGACAAATTGCCTATTTCGCCTAGATTGCTCAATGTTTCTTTAAGTCTTTGAATGAAAGAAATTCTAAACTTAACTTTTTTACTTTACTTAGCTTCTTTAGCTTGGATTCAAGAGTCCTTGTTCAGCATACCAAGCTCCAATTTGAAGTAATTGAACTTTGCCTCGTCAAGAGGCTTCGTGAAAATGTCTGCAACTTGCTTACCTGTAGGGACATAACTGAGGTTAATGTCCTTGTTCTCCACATGCTCCTGGATAAAATGATATCGTATCTCAATGTACTTTGTCCAGCTGTGAGAGATTGGATTATTTGCGATTGCAATGACGCTTGATGAATCACAAAAAATTGGAATCTCCATCAACTTTAGATTATAGTCTTCTAACTGATTCCTTATCCATAATAATTGTGCACAACAACTGCCTGCGGAGATGTACTCCGATTCAACATTTGATATTGCAACACTATTTTGTTTCTTGCTACTCCAAGAAACAAGCCTTTCTCATAGGAATTGACAAGTCCCGGAAGTGCTTTTTCTATCATCCCTGCTTCCTAAAAAATCAGCATCTGAAAAACCTATTAGCTCGAAGTCATTACTTTTAGGTACCATAAGTCAAGATTTAGTGTGCCTTTAAGATATCTCAAATTCCTCTTTGCAGCGACATAATGAGATTCCTTAGAGTTCACCTGAAATCTAGCACAAACGCATGTAGAAAACATTATATCTGGTCTACTAGTAGTGAGGTAGAGCAAGGATCCTATTATGCTTCTGTACTTGGTTTCATCAAAAGGTTTCCATTTCTCATCCTTCTCCAAAGTCATAGCTGAACCCATTGGAGTCCTCATAGAGGTTGCTTTCTCTATTCTGAATGTCTTAATTAACTCTTTGGTGAACTTCGTCTGAGAGATGAAAATTCCATCTTTAAATTGCTTCACCTGAAGTCCTAAGAAATACTTCAGCTCACCCATACTACTCATTTCAAATTTCCATTGCATCAAGTTAGAAAACATTTTGCAAAGGTTATCATCTGTAGATCCAAAGATAATTTCGCCGACATAGATTTGCACTAGCAAAATCTTCCCTTTTACTTCCCTAAGAAATAATGTCTTATCCATCTTTACTCTTGTGAATTTGTTCTCAAGAAGAAACCTAGAGAGCGTCTCATACCAAGCTCAGGGTGCTTGTTTTAGACCATATAATGCTTTACGTAAAAAGTAAACATGGTCAGGGATGGTTGAATCAACAAAAGCTGGGGGTTGTTCTATGTATACTTCTTCCTTTAAGTTACCATTAAGGTACGCTGACTTCACGTCCATTTGATAGACCTTAAATCCTTTGTGAGCCGCATACGGTAGAAATAACCTGATCGCTTCGAGCCTTACCACTGGAGCATAGGTTTGAATGAAGTCGATCCTTTCTTCTTGTCGGTAACCTTGGGCAACAAGTATGGCTTTGTTCTTGATGATTTTCCCATCTTCGTCCAGCTTGTTTTTGTAAACCCATTTTGTTCCGATAACTTTCTAACCTTTGGGTCTTTGCACCAGCTTCCAAACTTTGCATCATTTGAACTGATTGAGCTCCTCTTGCATTGCAATGATCCACGAAGCATCCTCTTTTGCTTCATCAAATTTCTTTTGTTCAACCTGCGAAAGAAAACTCAAATGCAAAACTTGATTAGTTGTACCTCTTCTTGTCCTTACTCCAACATTGGTTTCTCCGATGATTTGATCAAACAGATGTTCTCTTTGGTGTCTAATCACCAGATTTCTTGCATCTTCATTTATACAAGGTACTTCTACTTGAGGTATATCTTCAACTTCTTGAAGTTCTTCTCCTTCAGGAGTGATTGGATCACTAACTGAGACTGTCCCTGGAGCATCCTCCTTGATAATATTCTCCAAGTTCAGTTCTTTCAGTTTCATCCTGGCATCTGCATCTTCAACAAAAACACTAGAAGAGTTGTTGTGAAGCATACTCGTCTCATCAAAAACAACATTAATTGATTCTTCTATGACTAGTGTTTTCTTGTTGAAAATTCTATATGCCTTACTATGGCTACTATATCCTACGAAAATACCTTCAAAACACTTTTCACTAAACTTAGTTTTGTAATACTTCCCATTGTTAAGAATGAAGCATTTACTACAAAAAAATCTAAAATAGGATATAATTGATTTCCTGTCCTTTAGAAGTTCATAAGGTGTCTTATGATGATTCTTGTTGATTAATGCTCTATTTTGCACGTGACAAGCATTGTTGATGGCTTCTGCCCAGAAGTATTCTAGAAGGGAAGAATCATTCAACAATGTCCTGCTTGCCTCTATGAGTGTTGTATTCTTTCTCTCGACAACTCCCTGTTGTTGTGGAGTACGAGGAGATGAAAACTCATGAAAGATACCTAAGCTTTCACAAAACTTTGTCATTGCCCCAGATTTGAATTTTGTTATGTGGTCACTTCTGATTTTAACTACGGAGCAGTTTAATTCATTCTGTATTTACCTGACAAAATTAGTGAAAGAATCAAATGTATCTGACTTGTGTTTTAGAAAGAACACCTAAGAAAAATGTGAGTAGTCATCCACAATAACCAAAGTATAGGCTTTACCTCCTAAACTTCTAACTGGCATGGGACCAAATAGATCCATATGCAGCCAATATAAGCATCTGGTAGAATCTTTCCCAATTATGCTCTTAAAGTTAGCTCGAGTCTGCTTGCCCATTTGGCATGCATCACAAGGTCTCTATTTAAAGCACTTCGCATCAGGAGCGTTACTCACTAAGTTCTGAGAAAATAACATATTTATAGTTTTGAAATAAATATGTGCTAATCTCTTGTTCCATTGATCACAAAGAGATGCACTATCTTTTGCCAAAAAACAAACTGGTGTAGAAAATTTAAGCAAAAGATATTTCTACTCTGAGTGCCTATTAAAATAGTTTCTGACATATCAGACGACTTTATCAGGCACTTGACCTTGTAGAACTCAACCATATAGCCTTTGTCACAAAGTTGGCTTATACTAATAAGATTATGTTGTAATCCCTTAACATATGCTACATCTGTGAAAGAGACTTACCATTTGTAATCATATATTGTTAATGGAACGTTCACTTAGAGGGGGGGTATTAGGTGATCTCGCATCTTTTCAAAATATTAGCGTGATTTATGACTATTCAAGCAGAGCACACAAGTATTGCATAAGAAAATCACAGCAGACGACACAAGATCTATATAGGTTCCTCAAGACTGGGTGTCTAGAGTAGTCCTCTGTCCCTCTGCACCTACCTAGCAGTGTGCTATGATCAGAAAATTCCGCCAAAACTTCAGGCCCTCAAGCCTTACAACACGGACCCGCAAGTCCTACAGCCTAGGCCCGCAAGCCCCTACTACACCCGAGCCCTCAAGCTCGACACTTAGGACCTCAAGCCCTACACAACACAGACCCGCAAGTCCTGTGCCTACAGCCTAAGCCCGTAATCCCTTACTGTACCCAAGCCCTCAAGCTCGACGAAATCGGACCTACAAGTCCACTACCCTGGCCCTCAAGCCTCACAGCTCTCCAGCCCTCAAGCTAGACACTTAGGCACTCAAGCCTTACAACAATACAAGATTTTACAGTAATAAAAACTGTTTCTTCTGCCTGATGAAGATCGGCAACTTAAGGTTGAAGAAGATGTTTCTGATTCAGATCTTGAAAGCACAGTTCTTCATCAATCTCTTTTATTAGCCTGATTATGATCGGCTTCTTATTAGTCAATGGAGATGACTGATTCTTCTGAGAATGCTTGATTCTTGTTCTCTACTTTCTTTATGCCGCTTTTGCTATTCTATTTGTTGTATGCGTAAGTTCTTTTTGATTGATGATTCTTTAGGGCAACCTCTTATCTCTTTTATAAGATTGCGAGGCTTCCAACGTTCTTCTGAAAAAGTTCCTTAAGTGTCAGACGCCCTATTCCTTAAGAGCACGCGCTGATTTGACAATCAGACAGCCGCATTAAATGCTGACAGCGCGTCCGCAATATTTGAATTTCATCTCGATGATATTTCCATCTTTATGACGATACTGATAGATATACGACGATATGGATAATATCTCGACGATAGGACTTTGTCGATGCCTTAGGCCTTGGAAGATCTTCAAGCCCTGTAGCTTCTACCTCTGACATTGATATCTCGATGATACGAGATATTCTGGTTTTTCTGTATATACGGCAATATGCTATCTCTGACTGTGTCATCGTAATCACTTTGTTCTTTCGACGACATGAGCGATATCATATCGACAGACTCTTCTTTAGCAACTGCTTGTCTTCAGCTGACCTTCTTCAGTCTTCTCGACGTCACGGCTTCTTTACGATGATATCTGTTCTTCTCGACGACAAGGCTACTTTGATGATGTCGACGATACTGCATCTTATCAACGACACGGCATCTTTGATGATGTCGACGATACTGCATCTTCTTGACAACATTCCTTCCTCTTGAATCTGACTCAGTGGTTGGGCTGAGTTGGCTTCCTCTTCTCAGTGGATTCGTCGATCTGTAGAGAAGATTCTGCGTTTGAGAACTGCATTCTTTGTTCGACGAACAACATGATGCGTTCGACGAACCTCATTCTTCTGTCCTGTCTCTGCGTTCGACGAACTCGCCATGTCTCATTATTTGCTTCTCTCCTATCTTTGCATTCGACGAACTTCATTCTTCGTTCGACGAATAGCATTCTGTGTTCGACGAACTCGCCAAGTCTCAGCTTTTGCTTTGCTCATCATCATGACAACAAGCATACTTTGTCAACGACATTTCCTATTCCTCTTGATGACATACCTTTAACTTCCTGAGATTATGATCTAGAGAAGTCATCAAATACAAAGTGAAGTAGTCTTGACTTGGTGACTTCTTCAAATCAGGAATCATGTGGGCAAGATTCCCAACAATCTCCCCCCTATTTGAAAAAGTCAGAATCTTAATTCAAGACTACTTTCACTTGACAATAAATGTTATAATCTTAAATGGAAGACATGAGCATTTAAGATTTTACTTATCACTTTTGCTGAACTTATGAGAACATCAAGCTTGTAGCTCCCCCTTGATTTGATGTCTCTTCTTTCGGGGCCCCCCCTACTCCATTGCTCCCCCTATCTTTGAGGTCTTCTTGAGCACCTTTTCTTGAACATATTGATGCCATTTCTCCCCATTTCTGACTTCTTTCCTACAGCTCTCCTTTAGGTAGACTATGTTCAAGCTCCCCCTTGCTCAGTCATAGTTCATCCAAATCCTGAGAGAAAGGGGTTAGTGAAGAATAAGTTAAGGATTACTCTAAGTTTAACATTCCCAATTGGAATTTGAAGAAGTTAAACTTTGCTTCATCTAGTGGCTTTGTAAATATATCACCACTTGTTTGTCTGTTGGTACAAACTCAAGGGTGATATCTTCATTTTCCACATGCTCCCTGATGAAGTGATACCTGGTCTTAATATGCTTAGTCCTGCTGTGAGAGACACGGTTCATAGAAATTGAGATTGCACTTGAAGAGTCATAAAATAGGGGTGTTTTGGTCATCTTTAGATTGTAGTCTTCAAGTTGATGATGAATCCATAGCAGTTGGGCACAACAGCTTCCAGCAGAGATATACTCTGATTCTGCTGTAGAGATTGCCACACTGGTCTACTTCTTACTACTCCAAGAGATCAGTCTTCCACCAAGGAATTGACATGTCCCTGAGGTAATCTTCCAATCCTCCTTGCACCCTGCATAATCTGCATCTGAGTACTCAGTCAATTCACATCCATTGTTCCTAGGGTGCCATAGGCAAAGATTTGATGTACCCTTTAGGTATCTTATGATTCTCTTGACAGAGACATGATGAGTTTCCTTAGGATTCACCTGATATCTAGCACATACACATGTAGCAAACATTATGCCAGACCTACTTGCAGTTAGATAAAGCAAAGATCCAATCATGCATCTGTACTTGGTCTCATCAATGGGTATGCCCTTCTCATCCTTGTCCAGAGACACATTGGTTCACATTGGAGTCTTCATTGAAGAAGCACTCTCCAATCCAAATTTCTTGACTAGCTCCCTAATGAATTTGGTGTGGGAGATGAAAATACCATCTTCAGATTGTTTCACTTGGAGACCTAGGAAGTATATGAGATCACCCATACTGCTCATCTCAAAATTTCCCTGCATCAAGTCGGCAAACTTTTTGCAGAGATTGTTATCTGTAGAGCCAAAGATGATGTCATCCACATAGATCTGCACTAGCAAGATCTTGCCCTTTACTTCCCTTAGGAATAATGTCTTATCAATCTTTCCCCTTGAGAATTTATTCTCAATTAGAAAGCTTGACAGAGTTTCATACCAGGCCCTAGGTGCCTGTTTTAAGCCATAAATTGCTTTCTAAGAAAGTAAACATAATTAGAGTGAGTAGAGTCTGCAAAACCTGAGGGTTGCTCTACATATACATGCTCTTTGAGGTCACCATTTAGGAAGGCTGACTTCACATCCATCTGGTAGACCTTGAAACCTTGGTAGGTTGTATAAGCCAGAAACAGTCTTATTGCTTCCAGTCTGGCTACTGGAGCAAATGTCTGATCAAAATCTATCCATTCCTCTTGTCTGTAGCCTTTTGCCACAAGCCTTGCTTTATTCTTGGTGATGATTCCATTTTCATCCAATTTGTTTCTGTAGACCCATTTAGTTCCTATGATGTTCTGTCCTTGGGGTCTTGGAACCAGTTTCCAAACTTTGCATCTCTTAAACAGGTTCAATTCCTCCTGCATTGCAGCCTATATAATTTTTGTTGGCTACAGCTCTCAGCAAACTTGGTTAGTTTGGATTTCCCATTATTAAGGACATAGCATTTACTACCAAAGATCCTAATATAGGATAGGGTTGGTTATCTGCCCTTCATTAACTCATAGGGAGTTTTCTTTGGGTCATTGATGATTGAAGCCCTATTTATCACATGAAAAGCAGTGTTGACAGCCTCTGCCCAGAAGTATTCTAGTAGAGAGGAGTCACTTAGCATTGTCCTACTTGCCTCTATCAAGGTTCTGTTCTTCCTTTCAGCAACCCCATTCTGTTGAGGGGTTCTGGGTGAGGAAAATTCTTGGGAGATACCTAGTTCTTTGCAGAATTCTGTCATGGCCCTTGACTGAAATTCTTTCCCATGGTCACTTCTGAGTTTGACCACAGTACAGTCCATCTCATTCTGGATCTGCCTGATAAGATTTCTCAAGATATCTAGGGTATCTGATATCTTTTTGAGGAAGAATACCCTAGTGAACCTTGAGTAATCATCAACAACTATAAGGGTGTAGGCCTTCCCTCCTAGGCTATGAATTGACATAGGACCAAACAAATCCATTTGAAGTAAAAATAAGCACCTAGAGGACTCTTTGTTAGATATGCTTTTAAAGCGTGTCCTAGTCTGCTTTCCAAGTTGTCAAGCTTGACAAGGACCATCTTTGATGCACTTAATATTAGGTCCATTCCTAACTAGGTCTAGTGAGAGAAGCTTGCCTATTTCTTATAGTTGATGTGTGCAAGTCTCTTGTGCCATTGTACACATAGAGCCTCTTTACCATCAGCTACAAGACATATGGGCATGGAAGAATTTGTATTGAGAATGTTTAAGCAATAAATATTGTCACTCTGAGTGCCAGTTAAGGTAGCCTCAGAATCTGAGGACTTCTTAATTAGGCACTTGTCCTTGTGGAAAGTTATAACAAAGCCTAAATCACAAAGTTGACTTATGCTTATGAGATTGTGTTTCAACCCCTCCACATAATCTACCTTTGTGATGGTAACTAACCCATTAGAGATGTTGCCATAGCGCTTGGTCACCCCATTTTCTGAACCTCCAAAGATCACGGTTGGTCCATTCTCCACAGGGATGAACTCTCTTAAGTACTTTCTGACTCAAGTCATGTTCCTGGAGCAGCCACTGTCCAAATACCAAATTGGAGATTGGTTGGCATTTGGACATACCTGCAAAACAAATCACTTCCCCTTAGGTACCCAATAAGGATTGGGTCCTTGGTTTCTGTTAGGTTGGTATAATGGAACAACAAACCTCTTAGGGTTCTGCACTCTCTTTGCATTGAGTCCTGTTGGGTTGAACCAACAGTCCAAAGCAAAGTGGCCTACTTTCCCACAACACCAGCATTCATATTTGTTGTATCTTCTCTTCTGCTTCATCATCTGAATGGGGTGGCAGTGCTAATGAGCAGGAGAGAAGGCTTCTTGCCTAACAGATCTTGTGTGAACCTCGTATGTGTGAGTCTGGGGAGGAATTGGTCTCATCACATTTTGATTCACCTTCTTGGGAACAGGCTTTGTAGGAACAACCTTTCCCCTGCCCTTGACTATTGTTGCTGCAGGTCTGTAGGTTGAAGGACTTGACACCAACACCTTCTTATAGGAAGGTCTAGCTTCAGGATCCCGTAACTGTCACCTGATTGAAACCGATGCCAGCTCTGAACTGTCCAGAGAAGGTGTCGATGATGGGCAGGATAGTTTTGGGCATAGAGAAGTTGGATGCAAGTTTCTTCTCAGCCAACAACATTTCCTCAAGATCATTGATGACCTTGTTCTTCAATCCTAATTCAACATTCTTAAGCCTTATGGCTTCCTTGAATTTGTCCACTTCTTTGCTCATAGTAGCCAGCTTCTCAGTTGTCTCTTGGAGCTTAGATTGAATTGGCTTCAAGGAATCTAACTCCTTGGTCTGGACTTTGAGGAGTTTCTTACAGCTTCTTAAAGCTTTCCACAAGGCTTTATATTGTCTTATCAGTTCAGATTCAACATCATATTGGGATCTTGAGGCTGTGCTGTTGGCAGCAGAAACACCCTCATCATCATGCAAGGAATCTGATGTTGATTCAGAATCAGAGACATATAGAGAAGTTTTGTTAATTACCTTCCCAGGAGAGATATCATCCTAGTTGTCTTCACCGATTGCCATCAAGCCAATGAGTGCATCTTCCTCAGTACCAGAGGAGCTTGAGTGAGAGTCACTCAGTGTTCTGACCTTCTTGGCCACGAATCCTTTTTCAGATTTCCTCTTGCTCTTTGAGCTTCTTCTTTCTTCATGGTTCCTTGACTACTTCTTCTTAGAGGGGCACTCAGCAGCCATGTGACCTGTCTTGCTGCAGGAATAACAAACAGTATTATTTAAATCATGTTTACCAGGGTTATATCTGTACCTTTCCTCCCTGGGGGCTCTGGATCTGTCATGATAATCAGATCTTTTGGAGCTTGAGGAGGAGTTTCTGTGATTGTCCCTCCTCCATCTGTGTATCAGCTTCCTGAACTGTTCTGAGAGAAGGGCCACCTCTCTGTCAGTATCATCAGAATCTGAAGAGCTAGTTCTAATTCTTCACTGCTCTCAGATCTGTTCTGAGTTGCAGAGGTCTTGCCCTTGGATCTTCTCATGCTCTCAGCTTTTAGAGCCACAGATCTGTCTTTTGAGCTCCCCTTTGAGCATTCTTCTTCAGCCTTCCTAGTGTTGAGTTAAAGTTCATGAGACAACAACTTCCCATACAGGTTCTTGGGCTCCATGATGACCAGCTGACCCATCTCTCTGATGGCACAGATCTTGATGTCCCATTATTTTGTGAGGTATCTAAGAAACTTGTCATTAAGGTCAGAGTTGGTGAACTCTCTTTCATAGTTTCTTAATCCATTCACTATCTTGAAAAATCTCTCATAACTGTTAGAGATTGTTTCATTCTTGCCTTGCTTGAAGGCCTCATACTCCTGGTTGGAAGGGATTTTCTATCATCCCTTACCTCTTCAGTACCTTCCATGTACATGATTAGAGTGTCCCACATCTCCTTGGCCGTTTTGCAGTGAATCGGATTCTGGAGGGTAGAGTCATCTATGGCACTCATAATAACATTTTGGGCCCTCTTATCTAGGCCTGCCATGGCTAGCGCATCCTTGGTCATGTCCTCATATTTCTCTATCACCTTCCTTGTTGGATCAATGGTGGAGGGACTAGTAGGGATAAAGGGACCCTGTTGGGCTGTTAGATAAATTCTTGGATCAGCCGCCTCCATGTAAAGCCTTACACTTTCCTTCCAGATGGGAAAGTTCTCCTTTGTGCAGATTGGGAGTTTAATGGCTCTCATTTCCCGATTCTGATCTCCACCAGCCATGGCGAGTCATTCCAAGATCTAGATCAGATGGTTAAGTCTTCTTTTGATCAACCTCCCTCTGATACCACTTGTTGTTAATGGAACGTTCACCTAGAGGGGGGGGGGGGGGGGGGGTGTTAGGTGATCTCGCATCTTTTCAAAATATTAGCATGATTTATGACTATTCAAGCAGAGCACACAAGTATGGCACAAGAAAATCACCGCAGATGACACGAACTATAGAGGTTCCTCAAGACCGGGTGTCTAGAGTAGTCCTCTGTCCCTCTACGCCTACCTAGCAGTGTGCTAGGATCAGCAAACTTCGCCAAAACATCAGGCCCTCAAGCCTTACAACACGGACCCGCAAGTCCTATAGCCTAGGCCCGTAAGCCCCTACTGCACCCGAGCCCTCAAGCTCGACACTCAGGTCCTCAAGCCCTACACAACACAGACCCGCAAGTACTGTGCCTACAGCCTAAGCCCACAAGCCCTTACTGCACCCAAGCCCTCAAGCTCGACATAATCGGACCTGCAAGTCCACTGCCCTCCGGCCCTCAAGCCTCACATCTCTCCAGCCCTCAAGCTAGACACTTAGGCCCTCAAGCCTTACAACAACACAAGATTTTACATTAATAAAAACTATTTCTTCTGCCTGATGAAGATCGGCAACTTGAGGTTGAAGAAGATGTTTCTGATTCAGATCTTGAAAGCACAGTTCTTCTTCAATCTCTTTTCATAGCCTGATGATGATCGGCTTCTTATCAGTCGATGGAGATGACTGATTTTCTGAGAACGCTTGATTCTTGTTATCTACTTTCTTTACGCCGCTTTTGCTGTTATATTTGCTGTATGCGTAAGTTCTTTTTGATTGATGCTTCTTTAGGGCAACCTCTTATCTCTTTTATAAGACTGCGAGGCTCCCAACGGTCTTCTGAAAAAGTTCCTTAAGTGTCAGACGCCCCATTCCTTAAGAGCATGCGCTGATTTGACAATCAGACGGCGACATTAAATGCTGACAGCACGTCCGCAATATTTGAATTCTGTCTCGATGATATTTCCATCTTTATGACGATACTGATAGTTTTTGGACGATATGGATAATATCTCGACGACAGGACTTTGTCGATGCCTTAGGCCTTGGATGATCTTCAAGTATTCTAGCTTCTGCCTCTGACATTGATATATCGACGATACGAGATATTCTGGCATTTCTATATATACGACGATATGCTATCTTTGACTGTGTCATCGTAATCACTTTGTTCTTTCGATGACATGAGCAATATCATGTCGACAGACTCTTCTTTAGCAACTGCTTGTCTTCATCTGATCTTCTTCAGTCTTCTCGACGTTACGGCTTCTTTACGACGATATCTATTCTTCTTGACAACAAGGCTACTTTGATGATGTCGACGATACTGCATCTTCTCGATGACACGACTTCTTTGATGATGTCGACGATACTGCATCTTCTCGACGACATTCCTTCCTCTTGAATCTGACTCAGCGGTTGGGCTGAGATGGCTTCCTCTTCTCAGCGGATTCGTCGATCTGTAGAGAAGTTTCTGCGTTCGACGAACTGCATTCTTCGTTCGACGAACAACATGCTACGTTCGACGAACCTCATTCTTCTGTCCCATCTCTGCATTCGACGAACTCGCCAAGTCTCAGCATTTGCTTCTATCCTGTCTTTGCATTCGACGAACTTCATACTTCGTTCGACGAACAGCATTCTGCGTTTGACGTACATCATTCTGCATTTGACGAACTCGCCAAGTCTCAACTTTTGCTTTGCTCATCATCATGACGACAAACATACTTTGTCTATGACATCTCCTATTCCTCTCGATGACATACCTTTAACTTCCTGAGATTATGATCTAGAGAAGTGATCAAATACAAAGTGAAGTAGTCTTAACTTGGTGACTTCTTCAAATCAGGAATCATGTGGGCAAGATTCCCAACATCATACCATAGCCTTTTGTGATTCCCCGATAGGATCCACCAAAGATAACCTTTGGACCATCCTTGATTGGGGTGTACTTTTGTAGAAATCTTCTTGTTCTGGTCATATGCCGCAAACATCCACTATCCAAATACCATATAAGTGTGATGTTGGCCTTTGGACAAACCTGCAATCAACAATCAATTTCCCTTAGGAACCCAAAAGGATTTGGGTCCTTGGCTTCTTGTTTGACGACTTCCACTTCGATTGTTAACCTTGCGAGCGGTTGGGCTTGCATTGTTAACTAGTGGAATTCTAGCATTTTTTGGATTAAACCAGCAATCTATGGCGAAGTTACCAATTTTGCCACAACACCAACAGTTAAACCTGTTGTACCTTATCTTGCCCTCCAACTTGACTTTTTGAACGGGGGGGGGGGGGGGGGGGGGGGGTATAGCAAGGACTACCGACTTATGGGTAGAAGCCTCGTGATTGCAACAAACACAGGGTTCCTTCTCTTGTGTTTTGTTACAACAGTCTTGACTTTTGGTGCTCTCTTAGCAGACGGTCTATGCACGAATGAACCATAGTCCTTGAGGACTATCTCTTCGTAAGGTGCTTTAAAAACAGTCATTCCAAAGTATCGAGGATGGCTCCATCCTTGGTTACCCTTACTTGACACAATATGAGTTGGTCTCGTAAAGAGACCATACATTGTATCAAAGTCATATGTGTTAGTGGGAAACACTGCCTTCTTAAAAGAAGGTTGACTCTGATCAGCCTTATCCTTTCCCTTAATGGCTCTTTTCTTAGACGCCTTACTTTTCTCGGTTTGATGACCGATACCACTACCCTTCGCAGGAGCAGAAAATCCATCGATGAGAGGGAGGATAGTCTTTGGCTTAGACAAGCTTTCCACTAGCTTTCACTCTACCACTAGTTTTTCCTCCAGCTCATTTATGGATTTCTCCTTTTGCTTTAGTAATCCAGCAATGCTCTGGAGTTCATCCTTCAAGAACTGGACTTCATCTCTGAAGGGAAGTAATTTTTCAATTTCTTCTCTCAGATCCGATTCCACGGTCTTGAGAGACTCAATCTCCCTTGTCTGAGATTTGACTACGTTTTGGCACTTGTCAAATCCTTTCAATATGGCTTTGTACAGAACTAGTATAGCAGAATCATCCTCTGAGGATTAGCCTTCATCCGTTATGGAATCCGTCTCAGATTCAGAAAGAGGAGTATGAGAGTTTACCTTCCCCTCATAAGGGGTGTCATAGTTTTCCTCGTCAGTTTGAGCCATTGGACCAAAGTAGGCCTCTTCATCTAAGCTTGACTTATCTGAGTCTCTATCGCTAAGAGTCTTTGACTTTTTTGTGATGAAGTAATTCTCAGTTTTCTTCTTACCCTTGAAGGATCGCTTTTCTTCTTTCTTTGATCCTTATTTCTTCTTATATGGACACTCCGCAATTAAATGCCCTAGCTTATTGCAACAATAGCAAATAATTTCAGAGGAATTTTGTTTATTCGGTTTAGAATGATACCTGTCATTGTTGTAGCTTTTCTTGTGATGATCATCATCACCTCTAAATCTTCTGTGATCAGAGGAAGAAGATTGGTTCTTTCTTTGTCTTCTTTTATTAAGCAAACTTTTGAATTGCTTGGAGAGAAGAGAAAATTCTCCATCAGACATATCTGAGCTTGAGGGGCAAGCTTCAGATCCATCATCTTCATCTGATGGTGCTCTCCTTATAGGTGACACTGCCTTGCTTTTTCTCGAGCTTTCTGTTGAAAAA
Source organism: Dactylorhiza incarnata (assembly GCA_033032865.1). NCBI lineage: Eukaryota > Viridiplantae > Streptophyta > Magnoliopsida > Asparagales > Orchidaceae > Dactylorhiza > Dactylorhiza incarnata. Next base: position 11,550,495 of record JAWHQI010000035.1, read on the forward strand.
CTTGAGGTCCGGAGGTGAAGTAAAATGCGGAAACACTTCACAAAAAATTCAATAAGTGTAGCACAACAATGACAATGGGAAGACCGAATAGTGCTATGGTATTAACTATCTCTTTACAATTCGAGGTATACATGGAGAGACATGATTCATAAGAATCACGGAGGAGAGAAGCACAAAACACAAAATACAAGCTGCTGTGACCTGACAACTTGAGACCGCCAGACCTCGCGAACACACAAGCCAGACGGATAACCCCTGAGACTGCACGATCAGAGCACAAGCCGCACCTGTCTGACCGCAACCACAGACCGCCCAACCTGCTACTTTATTTAACTGCTGAAAGACAACCAGTTCGCACTCCTTGATTGCCTAGACCGCACGGTCTTGATCACAGAAGAACCCGCGAACTCTTGCCAACAAAAACTGCTTCCTGATGCAGACCGCAACTCAAGATTGCCTGGCCACTTAAGACCGCCTGATCAATTGAGTTCGCTGCACGGTCCAAGAACACCTAAACATAGTCCGCCCGGACTGGTTTATTCAAAGATGGAAGAAAGGAGACAAGCTGACCGCGAGCTGCTAGCCGCTAACCTACGAACAAACAAACTGGTCTGACAAAAATCTCAAACCGCACGACCTCAGAATCAGACCGGCACAATCAAGCCAAATTTGGTTCTTACAGTTCTCGTTATGAATGATGGGCCCTGCACCCCTATTTATAGGCGAGTAGACGGATGTCATCACCGCACAAATCGGGATACAATAACCACCCACCAGATCACATGCGGTCTCACAAAACAGACCGCCCGAGCTCAGCAACGCTAAACAGCTCCCTTATTAACCATACGATTATGTGCAACTGCCCGGTTACTGCAGTCTCCGAAAAACAGACTGCCCGGTCTTATTGCAAAAGCAAAGAACTTCTTCAGTAACCTAGACGGACTAGAACAAAACGTCAGACTGCCCGATCACAGCAAGAAGGCAGACCTACTTGAACATCTGGCTGACTTGAACAAGTCACCAGAACAATCCACGTGAGTTGCTTGGATAAATATGCGGTCTCCCAGATCAGACTGCTCAGATCAGACCGACTGATATAGAACCGGCCAGAGCACCAGTGCAGACCGCGCGGACTCTGCGGTCTCCAACATGCATACCGCCCAACACCATTCCACTTCCACTTAAAAAATTTAACACTCCCCCTTGAAGTGGGAAGTGGAAGTCAGCCCAAGCAAACTCCGAAACTAACCAAATGGTCCCTTCGACAGTGGCTTAGTAAATATGTCAACAACATTCTCGTTGCTCTGCACATGCTCCACAATCAGAGATCCATCCAACACCTTCTCACGAATGAAATGGTGATAAATATCTATGTGCTTCGTACGCGCGTGACAAACTAGATAGTTCACCAGTTTGAGAGCACTCTCATTGTCACCACTTAGCAAAGTAAGACCTCGTACCTCCCTATGAATGTCCTCCACAAGCCTCCTAAGCCAGAGGGCTTCCTGAGCCGCCAAAGCTGAAGCTTTGTACTTCGCTTCCATGGTAGATACAGACACAGAATCCTGCTTCTTGCTACACCATGATATAGCTATAGAGCCTTTCATAAAGACATATCCAGACGTCGATCTCCGATCATCCGAATGCCCTCCATAATCAGCATCCAAGTATCCGTCCAAGCAAAATCCCGAATCTCTCCCATAGAAGAGACCCAAATCCGAGGTGGATTTGACATACTTCAAGATACTCCTAGCCGCCACAAGATGAGGTTTCTGAGGCTCTGACATAAACCGACTCACCCTGCCAACTGTATAAGCAATATCTGCCCTCGTGATCATCAAGTATATCAAGCTTCCGAGCAAAGCCCGGAACACCAAAGGATCGGTAAGAACCTTCCTTTCATCTTGTCGAAGATGAACTCCAACCTCTAGTGGAGTAGAGCAGCTCTTCCCCCCTTCCATGCCGAACCTCTTCACGATTCGATCCGCATAACCCTTTTGGGAAACAAGCATACCGCTCTCTTTCCTCTCCACTTCGAGCCGAAGGAAATGGTGGAGCTCACCCAAATCCTTCATCTCTAATCTGATAGCTAGCTCAGCACGAAGCGTAGCTACCTCCATCTCAGAATTCCCCGTGATGATCATATCGTCAATGTATAGAAGCACCAGGACCTGAAGCTCCCCCTTCTTCTTTACGAATAAGCTTGAATCTGAATTAGAAGCATAGTATCAGCAGAACAGGAGGTATTCTGTGTAATACCCCAAATTCTGGAAATGCATTTCTCGAGAAATCTTAAGGCCAAGAGGATTGATTTCTCGAGAAATCAATTGGGCAGGAATTTACTTCTCGAAAGTTAAATGGCAGAGGATTGATTTCTCGAGAAATCAAATTATCAGGAATAAACTTCTCGAGAAATTAAATGGCAGGAGTTTACTTTTCGAGAAATCAATTAGGCAGAAGTTAAGCACTCGAGAAATTAATATGCAAAAGTATATAGCTTCTCGAGAAATCTTAAGGGCAGGCAGTACTGGTTCTCGGGAACAAGAAATGCCTTCATGCAGCCGTTCGTCGAACGCAGCCCGCCGTTCGTCGAGCGCAGGCAGCCCTTCGTCGAACGCAGGCTTAGCAGCCATTCATTGAACGCAGCCTGCCATTCGTTGAACGCAGGCAGCCGCGTCAAACGCAGGCTTAGCAGCCATTCGTCGAACGTAGGCTTAGCAGCCGTTCGTCGAACGCAGGCCGCCGTTCGTCGAACGCAGGCCGCTGTTCGTCGAACGCAGGCTTGTTAGCCGTTCGTCGAACGCAGCATTTCAACCGTTCGTCGAACGCAAGTTTGTTAGCCGTTCGTCAAACACAGGCTTTTTAGCATTCGTCGAATGCCGCTTTACTGCCATTCGTCGAACGCAGACTTAAATCTATTCGTCAAGCGCAGACAGAATCTGCGATTTGCGAATTAGCAGACCCGTGACTACTTGATCTGGCCGTCAAATCCAGGGCTTTAAATCCAAGCGTTGGGATTTCTTTCTGGGGTATCTTAGGGTTGTCCAGAGGGGTATATATATATCCTCTTTATCTTAAGTCTTATTCTCTTCCAGCGTGAATAAGACGGGAGCCGTGGAAAAACAGCGGTAGCGAGGAAGTAGAAGGGGTCGTCTTCTGCCATTGCCGGAGCTTCGGAGCTCTGATTCGCGAGCCATTTTCAGATCTGGAAAGTGTAGGCCGTTGCGAAACTTTCTATCCGAGTGAAATCTCAGATCTATGGCGAAGAAGAAAGATCCAAGGGTAACGATCCTTCCTCCCGGTCTTAGGACATGTTTTGTCCTCTTATTCCTTTTTCTATGCTTGCATGAGGAATCCCTTTCACCAAATTGGTGAAGTGTAGGATTTCCTCCAGTTCTTCGCAACTCCGGGTCGATTGTTTCCATCCCCGGCATATTGCATTTAGAAATCTGGTAGTCGTGCGGATTTAGGCATTTTGTGTGAAGCCTATTCGTGGCCGTGAGCCCGGATCGGTGATACTTGGATTGCGACGTTGCATTTAGGTTAATCCTAGAATGCGTGCCGGAGAATATCTCCGTGAGATCTTCTATTATGTTGCGGGACTTGAGTTTTAGGTGCCTTTTGAGAGCCTAATGAAAGCCCCTTGCTTGGGTGGTTGAATGCAACCCTTTGCCACTAGATTTGAAGAGGATTTGTCTTGGACCTCCTTCTGGTTGTTATTTGCGAAGTCTAAGTCCACGTGAAAGGATTAGAAGCGTAGCTTAATTTTCTGGGCACTTGATGTGCTAAACACTTACGGGCCGAGGTGAAGCCGAACCCGCGTCGTGCGATAGATCACGATGGTTAGAGCACGGGCAAAGCTGAACCGAACCCGTTTCCATGCCGATCGGTGAGAGGTCCATACCTCATGTAAGCCGTATGATCATGGGAGAGGTCGTGGAAGGTGTCCTACCTAGACTGACCAAAAGCTCTTTTTCCCCACCTAAGGCTATGCCCTTAGGGTGGAGTGTTTGTGATGAATTGATGTTATGTTAGCCTCATGCGGTTGCTTAGGCGGTTGTGGGGAACCTTCGGGTGAACCCAACCAACATCATGTGCATACCTAGGTTCCCTTTTACTTGATGCTCAACCTAGAAGATTGATTGTGCTTGAAACCTCACCTTGTAGTGTAGTTTGCACTTTCTTTATATTATTACATGTTGCATGTACGGCTTGCTTGCAGGTTAGCAGTGACACGCCCCTGAGCCGGCTAGATGGCCGGGGGTGGGATTGTTACGCGGTTTGTGGTTAGCTCATAGCTGACCCTTGTTTAGCTCTTATTGGATGTTGGTTGCAGGTGTAGGTGAGCCTAGCGGGAAATAGCGGGTGGTGGCCCTTTTGCTGTGTTGGCCCTTGAAGGGCAACCTCTTTTCTGCTTTACATGTATTGCCGGCCTGCGTGCCGATGTATGTTTTTGAGTTTCTATACATTTGATAAATGTAAGTCCTTAAGACCGTAACTCTATTTGTTTCATTACTGGGATAGTGGACAAATCTAAAAGATGTTTAATCCAAATGCTTCCGCTTACGTTGTTTATACTCTCGTGTAGTTGTAGTTCTTTTCTGTTTATCACCTTATAATGCCTAGCTAGTGTGTATAGTATGGCGTGGGGTCCCGGCTGGACCTACTGTTATATTATTTGTACTGGCAGGGTGTTACAATTTGGTATCAGACTTAGGGCGTTGATCCGTAGTTTAGCAAATTCGGGATGAATTCCTTTGAAGAGGTGGTGTGCACGGGATGTGCATTCATCTAAAATGACAAAAACTAATAAGAATGTCCACTTAGGAATGGAAAAACATACTTGTTTGTGGAACCTGAGCGTTCCATGATTGTTGTTTGCTATGTTTTCGGTCACTAAATTGTGTATTGCACAATTATAGGTGATTAGGAGTGCTGCGGGGCAGACTCGACCCCATAACACCGCTGAATTTAGTGCGTCGGCTGAGGTGCCAGCGACCACTCCTCCTGCTGAGATGATCAGGTTAATCGCTGAAGCGGTCTTAGCGATGATCAACACTTAACCTCAAAGGCTTGCACAGCCTGCTATGCCTACTCCGGATGTGGCCCCGGTGGCAGCTGCCGCAGTGGAAAATGCAGTGGAACCGAGGGTGGAGATCCCTGTACCAATGGCTGCAGTGGAACCTGCGGTGGAGCCAAGGGTGGAACGTCGAGTTGAGCGAGTAGCTGTTGCGCGAGCACGCGATCAACAACTTCAGCACTTTCTAAGATTCCATCCTCCAGCCTTTTCGGGAACTGGATCCCCAACGGAGGCGGAGGACTGGCTGTCAACAGTTAGAAAAACTCTAAAGGCGACAGCAACAGTAGAAGCTATGATGGTCACCCTAGCCACATTCCTCCTTAAAGGAGAAGCAGAGCTTTGGTGGGCCGAACAGGAAGCGCATAAGTTTGAAGGTAAGGATATTACCGAGATCACTTTGGCGGAGTTCTCGAAGTCGTTTCTTTAGAGATATATTCCCTCTGCCCAACGCATTGCATTGAAGAACCAGTTCTTGAAGTTAACTTAAGGCGATAGCTCGGTGGATGAGTACTTGCACGAATTCACTAGATTGGGCTGCTATGCGGGGTTTTGGTGGAAGATGAGGAAATGAAGACGAACAAGTTTTATGAAGGTCTTCGGGATGAGTTGAGGATGCTCCATGCAGGCCCAATGATGTTTGGCTTCCATGTGATGGTGCAAAGCGCCAGATCTCTGGAGTTGGACATGAAGAGAGTGCAAGCAAAGGGCGTGGCAAAGAAACCTGAATTTTATGCGCCGATCTCTCAATCCAAATCTGAGTTCAGGAGGAACAAAAGGAAGTTCAAGTCTGCGGAACCAACTCGCTCAATTGTGACGGGAGCTACGACTGCACGTGGTCCAATTACATGTTTCACTTGCGGAAAGGTGGGACACAAAGCACTCGTGTGTCGTAGTGGTCCCCCGAGGCCAGAGAACCGAGCGATGGATTATGCTCGTGCTGCAGGTAATGCGAAAAAGGGCAAAGTTGCGGAGTCTGCTGCTTCCCAGCATATTTTGACCCAGCCGAGAGTTTACTCGCTTGGCCAGCAAGAAGCCATACGACAAAATGATGTCGTCACAGGTATGGATTAGAAGTTAGCTTTTACAGCTATTTATGATTGATACTGTTGTGTGACTTTATGTTTGATTTGTGTGCAATTAGGTTTCGTCCTAATTTTCAATTATCTGGCCAGAGCTCTATTTGATACGGGTGCATCACACTCTTTCCTGTCTGAGGACTTCGTGGTGCGAATCGAAGTGTCATATACCTTAGTAGAGGATAGATTGGAAGTAGTGCTACCCAATGGATCTCGCATGGGTGCGGATAGGAAGAGTCGTGTGAAGGTGCGGATTGGAAATCAAGACTTCGACTTGGAAGCATCGTTATTACCGCTAGATGAATTTGACGTGATCTTCGGCATGGACTGGCTCTCAGAGCAGCGAGCATGCATTGATTGCAATTCAAAGGAGATCACTCTAAGAAAGAACACCAGAGACGAAACGATGTTCGCGGGTATGCGAGGAGTGAGCAAGACGCTGATGTCTGCTCTCCAGGTGGTTAAGGCGGTGAGAAAGGGCGCGGAGTTGTTCTTCACTTTGTTGAAGGCTTCGGAGCCAAAGCGCAGTTTAAGTGATGTCCTAGTTGTAGCAGAGTAAGCCGATGTGTTTCCTAATGAACTACCTGGGGCTCCACCTCAGCGAGAGATTGATTTCTATATTGAGTTGGTGCCAGGTGCCAAGCCTGTAGCACACTCACCATACCGAATAGCGCCAAAGGAATTGGCAGAGCTGAAGGTTCAGTTGCAAGAGCTACTAGAGCAAGGCTATGTACGTCCACGTTCTTCACCTTGGAGCGCACCGGTCCTCTTTGTGAAAAAGAAGGATGGGAGCTTGCGTCTATGTATTGACTATCGAGAGCTGAATAAGCTGACCGAGAAGAACCATTATCCAATTCCAAGAATCGACGACTTATTCGACAAACTGGTTGGGTCGACGGTATACTCTAAGCTAGACTTAAGGTTCGGCTATTATCAGCTTCGTATTCGGGAGTGTGACATCCCAAAGACAGCGTTCAGTACCCGCTTTGGGCACTATGAGTTCACGGTTATGTCGTTCGGTCTATCTAATGCACCATCGGTATTCATGGACTTAATGAACAGAACATTCTGAGAGTATTTGGATCAATTTGTGATCGTCTTCCTCGACGACATTTTGGTATACTCTCAGTCGGAAGAGGAGCATGCTGAGCATCTGCGCGCAGTTTTGAGCACCTTGAGGAAGAATCAGCTATATGCCAAGTTCTCCAAGTGCGAGTTTTGGCTATCGTCAGTAGCATTCCTTGGTCATGTTGTTAGTGGAGAAGGAATCGCAGTCAATCCTTCGAAGATAGAAGCAATCCAAGCATGGCCTGTGTTGAAAAATGTAGCAGAAGTCCGAAGTTTCTTAGGACTTGCCAGCTATTATAGGCGCTTTGTGGAAAACTTCTCGAGGATTGCACTTCCTCTCACTAAACTGACCAGGAAAGATCATAATTTCGTTTGGTCGACCGAGTGTGCACGAGCTTTTGAGGAGCTGAAGAGCCGTCTGGCCACGACGCCCATTCTATGCTCGCCCTGTGGGACAGAAGGTTACGAAATATATAGCGACGCCTCGGGGAGTGGCTTGGGTTGCGTTCTGGTGCAGTTCAGAAGTGTGATTGCCTATGGCTCCTGTCAGTTAAAGGTACATGAGAGGAACTACCCGGTCCATGATTTGGAGCTAGTGGCCATGGTATTTGCTCTTAAACTTTGGAGGCACTACTTGTATGGCGTGAAGATCGACATCTTTGCGGACCACAAAAGCCTCAAGTACCTGCTTGATCATAAGGAGTTGAATATGCGGCAAAGGAGGTGGATGGAGTTCCTTGGGGACTACACCTTCGACATTCGATACACTCCTGGGAAAGGAAATGTGGTTGCGTATGCGTTGAGTCGTCGGGCTCCTGCACAGGTAAACTGGATTTTGATGCATGATGAGCGTCTAATCCGGGAGCTAGAAGCCTTGGAGATCATTTGTGTCGATAGAAGAGCATCTCCTTCAGCATGTTTGAACTGGATGGAGGTTCAATATGACCTGGCCGACCGAGTTCGACAAGCTTTGGAGCTGGATTCGAGCATGAAGCATTATAAAGCGGAGACCGTGGATGGGTCAAACGCTGATTTCTCCTTCGAAGATGATCTTATGTGGAAAAATGGCAAATTGTGCGTCCCAAATGTTGGTACATTGTGGGCGGAATTGATGTACGAGGCTCACTATACCAAGTACTCGATCCACCCTGGGAGAACAAAGATGTACATGGATATGAAGAAACTCTTTTGGTGGCCAGGAATAAAGAAAGACATTGCACTCTACGTGGCCAAGTGTCACACTTGCGCGTTGGTGAAGGTTGAATGTCAAAGACCTGGTGGGTTTTCATAGTCTTTACCGATCCCGGAATGGAAGTTCGACGATATTTCGATGGATTTCGTGCACGGATTGCGGTAATCGCAACATGGAAACGACGCCATCTGGGTGATCATAGATCGATTGACGAAAGTTTCGCACTTTATTCCAAACCGGAAAGATGACTTCGTGGAAAAGCTAGCAAAGTTATACGTTGATAATATCGTGCGGTTAGACGGGATTCCCCGTAGAATCATGAGCGATCGTGATGGGCGGTTCACATCAAACGATTGGAGGCTGATTCATCAATTATTGGGTACCAAGCTAAAATTTTGCACGACCTTCCACCCGCAAATGGATGGATAGACTGAAAGGACCAATAGGACGATGGAAGACATGCTAAGGATGTGCACCCTGGACTTCGGAAAGAAATGGGAAGATCATCTCTATATGATTGAGTTTGTCTACAACAACAGCTACCAAGCTAGTATAAAGATAGCACCTTTCGAGGCTCTGTATGGTAGAAAATGTCGCACACCGTTGGCTTGGGCTGAAATGGGCGACACGAAGTTGTTGAAACGCAAGGACGTGGATGAAGCAAATACATCAATCCGGGCAATATGAGAGCGGTTGCTCATTGCCCAGGATAGGAAGGCAAAGTACTACAATGCAAATCACCAGAATGTCGAGTTCGCCGTTGGTGATTGGGTTTACCTGAAGATCAAACCGTTCAAAGGAGTATCGAGGATCCGACGCTTGAAAAAGCTAAGTCCGAGGTACTTATGACCGTTCGAGATCTTGGAGCACATTGGTGAAGCTGCCTACCGGCTTGCCCTATCTTCGGAGCTGAGCGGGCTGCATGATGTATTTCATATCTCTGTGTTGCAGAAGGCTGTCAAAGAGCCTAGTTATGTAGTTGCGGTCAATGAAGTGTCCGTAGATGGTGGGCTAACGACGGAAGTCAAGCCCATTCACATCGAAGACACAGAAGTAAAGCAGTTGCGGAACAAATCCATTCGGATGGTCAAGGTCCATTGGAATAATTGCGGAAGAGAGGAACTCTCTTGGGAAAGAGAGCAAACAATGCTTGCGGAGTACCCCCGAGCTTTTTCTCTCAGGTATAGTTTTATTTCTGTTGCTGCTGTTTTCGTAATTTCGGGATGAAATTCCTTAAAGGAGGGGAGATTTGTAACACCCCAAATTCCGGAAATGCATTTCTCGAGAAATCTTAAGGCTAAGAGGATTGATTTCTTGAGAAATCAATTGGGCAGGAATTTACTTCTCGAAAGTTAAATGGAAGAGGATTGATTTCTCGAGAAATCAAATTATCAGGAATAAACTTCTCGAGAAATTAAATGGCAGGAGTTTACTTTTTGAGAAATCAGTTAGGCAGAAGTTAAGCTCTCGAGAAATTAATATGCAGGAGTATATAGCTTCTCGAGAAATCTTAAGGGCAGGCAGTACCGGTTCTCGGGAACAAGAAATGCCTTCATGCAGCCGTTCGTCGAACGCAGCCCGCCGTTCGTCGAGTGCAGGTAGCCGTTCGTCGAACGCAGGCTTAGCAGCCATTCATCGAACGCAGCCTGCCATTCGTTGAACGCAGACAGCCGCATCGAACGCAGGCTTAGCAGCCGTTCGTCGAACGCAGGCTTAGCAGTCGTTCGTCGAACGCAGGCCGCCGTTCGTCGAACGCAGGCCGCTGTTCGTCGAACGCAGGCTTGTTAGCCGTTCGTCGAACGCAGCATTTCAACCGTTCGTCGAACGCAAGTTTGTTAGACGTTCATCAAATGCAGGATTTTTAGCATTCGTCGAATGCCGCTTTACTGCCATTCGTCGAACGCAGACTTAAATCTATTCGTCAAGCGTAGACAGAATCTGCGATTTGCGAATTAGCAGACCCGTGACTTCTTGATCTGGCCGTCAAATCCAGGGCTTTAAATCCAAGCGTTAGGATTTCTTTCTGGGGTATCTTAGGGTTGTCCAGAGGGGTATATATATATCCTCTTTATCTTATGTCTTATTCTCATCCAACGTGAAAAAGACGAGAGCCGGGGAAAAACAGCAACAGCGAGGAAGAAGAAAGAGTCGTCTTCTTCCATTGCCGGAGCTTCGGAGCTCCGATTTGCGAGCCATTTTTAGATCTGGAAAGTGTAGGCCGTTGCGAAACTTTCTATCCGAGTGAAATCTCAAATCTACGACGAAGAAGAAAGCTCCAAGGGTAACGATCCTTCCTCCCGGTCTTAGGACGTGTTTTGTCCTCTCATTCCATTTTCTATGCTTGCATGAGGAATCTCTTTCACCAAATGGGTGAAGTGTAGGATTTCCTCCAGTTCTTCGGAACTCGGGGTCGATTGTGTCCGTCCCCGGCATATTGCATTTAGAAATCCGATAGTCGTGCGGATTTAGGCATTTTGTGTGAAGCCTATTCGTGGCCGTGAGCCAGGATCGGTGATGCTTGGATTGCGACGTTGCATTTAGGTTAAGCCTAGAATGCTTGTCGGAGAATGTCTCCGTGAGATCTTCTATTATGTTGCGGGACTTGAGTTGTAGGTGCCTTTTGAGAGCCTAACGAAAGCCCCTTGCTTGGGTGGTTGAATGCAACCCTTCGCCACTAGATTTGAAGAGGAGTTGTCTTGGACCTACTTCTTGGTTGTTATTTGCGAAGTCTAAGTCCACGTGAAAGGATTAGATGCGTAGCTTAATTTTGTGGGCACTTAATGTGCTAAACCCTTACGGGACTAGTGAAGCTGTAGCTGCGTCGTGCGATAGATCGTGATGGTTAGAGCATGGGCAAAGCTGAACCGAACCCGTTTCCATGCCGATCGGTGAGAGGTCCATACATCATGTAAGCCGTGTGATCATGGGAGAGGTCGTGGAAGGTGTCTAACCTAGACCGACCAAGAGCACTTTTTCCCCACCTAAGTCTATGCCCTTAGGGTGGAGTGTTTGTGATGAATTGATGTTATGTTAGCCTCATGCGGTTGCTTAGGCGGTTGTGGGGAACCTTCGGGTGGACCCAACCAACATCATGTGCATACCTAGGTTCCCTTTTACTTGATGCTCAACCTAGAAGATTGATTGTGCTCGAAACCTCACCTTGTGTAGTGTAGTTTGCACTTTCTTCATATTATTACATGTTGCATGTACGGCTTGCTTGCAGGTTAGCGGTGACACGCCCCTGAGCCGTCTAGATGGCCGGGGGGTGGGATCGTTACGCGGTTTGTGGTCAGCTCATAGCTGACCCTCGTTTACCTCTTATTGGATGTTGGTTGCAGGTGCAGGTGAGCCTAGCGGGAAATAGCGGGTGGTGGCCCTTTTGCTGTGTTGGCCCTTGATGGCCAGTCTCTTTTCCGCTTTACCTGTATTACCGGCCTGTGTGCCGATGTATGTTTTTGAGTTTCTATACATTTGATAAATGTAAGGCCTTAAGGCCGTAACTCCATTTGTTTCATTCCTGGCATAGTGGACAATTCTAAAAGATGTTTAATCCAAATGCTTCCTCTTACATTTTTTATACTCTCGTGTAGTTGTTGTTCTTTTCTGTTTATCACCTTATAATGCCTAGCTAGTGTGTATAGTATCGCGTGGGGTCTCGGCCGGACCTACTGTTATATTATTTGTACTGGCAGGGTGTTACATTCTGCGATCTTCCCATACCACACACAAGGCGCTTGCTTCAAGCCGTAAAGAGCCTTCTTGAGCTTGCAAACCTATCTTGGGTGCTCTTCGGATAGATAACCAGGTGACTGATCCATGAAGATATCCTTGTCAATCTCGCCATATAAGAAAGCGTTCTTCATGTCGAGTTTCCAAATCTTCCACCCTTGGCATGCTGCCAATGCGATCACCACACAGACCGGAGTCATCTTGGCAATGGGGCTAAACGTTTCTTCATAATATTCCCCATACTTCTGAGACAAACCTCATGCTACAAGGCGAGCCTTGTACCGCTCAATACTTCCATCAGCCTTCTTCTTTAGTTTGAAAACCCACTTGCAAGTCACCGGAGTAACTCCCTCAACCTTAGGCACCAAGTCCCAAGTCTAATTCTTCCTGAGGGAAGCCATCTCTTCATCCATGGCTCCTTCCCACTCCTTGACTCTAACGACATTTTCATAACAAGATCGATCTCTCTCATCTAGGGGACCTGCGAAGAAACAAGAGACAAAGCTCACGAAGTTCCCGCCCGTATACCAATCAGGTGGAATAATAGTCCTCTTAGACCTCCTAAGAGCTTGACTCTAAGCCACCTCTTCCGCTGCAGCTTCTGGACAAGCTCTCCTTTCAGGTAAACATGGAGCATCGCTCCCTCTTTTTCCAGAACTTGAAGCACCTAACACAAAGCTAGAGATTCCTGGAGCACCTAGAGAAACAAGCAACTCCACCAGAACTTCCCTTGCAGCTTCCTCTGGTCCACCATCTACCCTGCTTCCTTGTAACTCAACAGAAGAGCTACCTTGGTATGAAGTCAGCTCGTCAAATACCACATCCCTAGAGACCACATATCTAGGTGTCTCGGAATCCATGCATCTCCACCCTTTCTTCCGGTCATCATAACCGACGAAGACTAGTTTCCTCTCCTTTGCATCTAGCTTCGTTCAAAGGGCATCCGAAACATGCACATAGCAGGTAGCCCCAAACACTCGAAAGTGTTCCACGCTTGGCTTCTCCTTGAACATTAACTCATGAGGGGTCTTCATGTTGATGGGACTGAGAGGCAGCCGGTTGATAACATAAGCAGCACAAGACATTCCCTCTGCCCAGAAGGACTTTGGGATACTCTTGGCATAAAGCCAACATTTGCAGGTCTCTGTAGGTGACGGATCTTCCGCTCCGTAACTCCATTCTGTTGTGGAGTGTGAGCACAAGAAAGCTCTCTTTGCATGCCATGCTTCCTGCAGAAGTTAAAGAACGCATTGGAGGTGAACTCCCCTCCATTGTCGGTTCTGAACCTCTTGACCCGCAGGTTAAGCCGACCTTCCACCAGCTCCTTGAAATCCACAAACCACAAGAACGCCTCCGACTTCTTCTTCAAAAAATATACCCAAGTATATCTGGTGAAGTCATCAACCAAAATTAGTATATAACTTCTACCTCCAAGACTAGCAGTGTTGGTAGGTCCAAACAGATCACCATGTATACACTCCTATGGTCTTTTACATTTGCTTTGTGTTTTGTCAAATGGATGATGTTGAGACTTACCAAACTGACAACCTGCACAAACGTGACCTTCCACGAAAGATGACAAGCTAGGCAGACCTTTCACCATGCCTCTTCCTACTATAGCTTTCAACTTATCCATCCCAACATGCCCAAGTATTTCGTGCCAGATAGCAGCGCTGTCGTTAGCCCTCATCTTATCAATATAAGAACTTGTTGAAAGAACAAACAAGTCCTTCACCCGTCTCCCAACATGAGTGACCTCAGCTTTCACAGCTAAAACATTTCGGAGAAATTTCACTTCTGTTGGACCGAACAAAACGTGATAGCCAGCATCCACCGCATTGGTCACCGAGAAGAGATTCTTCTTCATCCCCGGAACATGATAGAAACTCTTCAACGTAAGAGTACCTCTGCCATTGTTCAAAGAAACCACACCCTCCTTCTCTACTGCATAAATAGTATCAGCAGCCATAATGATAGCGTCACTCATTACCTGTATATGCCTGCAATAAGGAGAACTTCGACTCATCCTCGGTGAGGTGATGACCACCCCCAGAGTCCACTACCCAATCATCTTGATAGTTGATGGAATCCATTGCCCGAACAAACATGCCATCATGAATGCACCTCCACCACCCTAACTACCTTCAGAATTGGAACCAGCCTCCTCCTTTCCTGCAGCATGCCTTGGCTGAAGATTGATCTTGCAGTCTCTTTTGAAATGACCAATCTTGTTGCATCTGAAGCATCTAGGTCCTTCCTGCTTCTTCCCATCACGCTTAGGAGCATAGCTCCTCTCCTGCTAATATGAAGTAGATGGACCATCATCTCTAAATGTCTTCTTCTTCTTGTACCATCTCTTCTTCTTGCTAGAGAAGAGAACCTCTCCTTCTCCTCCAGAGACAGACGTCCCAGCCATTTGCTTAGCTAAACTCTCTTGCGAAGCATGTAAGTTCTCCAGCTCCAGCAACGATGGCTGATTGGCCCAGCCTTGAACAGAAGTAACAAAGGCCACATACTCCCTCTACAAGCCGCAGATTATGTGCCTCTTCAGCTTAGCTTCTAAGATAGGCTCATCCGGGTCCAAAGCCGATATCTCTGCGCAAAGGTTCTTCATCTTCAAGAAGAACGTTGAGATAGACAGATCTCCCTGAGTTTCTTTAGCCAACTCATTCTCCAAGAACTGTAGCCTAGCTACATTCTTCTTATTGAACAAGCCATCCAAGGCTGTCCAAATTTCAGCAGCTGAACTACATCCGATGATGTGATCAAACAGCTCCGGAATGATATCTCTCTTGAGAGTGAACTCCGCCTTAGCATTCGTTCTCCTCCAAGCCTTCACGAGCTCAGCATTCCCTTCAGCAGGAATAACAGCTTTTCTTGCTTCTCCTCCTACAACCACCCACAAATCCTCACCAAGAAGATAGCTCTCCATGCAAGACTTTCAATTTTTGAAGTTAGTCTGCGTAAGGAGCTCAATACCAAGACCTCTAGCATATCCTCCTTCCATTGCTATCCCACTGATTGTTAACCAACTTGAGGAACCCGACAGAAGTATCAGCAACTACTGCTCAGCAACCTCAGCAACCTGTCTATGATACCATGTTGAAAAACTTGAGGTCCAGAGGTGTAAGTAAAATGCGGAAACACTTCACAAAACTTTCCACAAGTGTAGCACAACAATGACAATGGGAAGACCGAATAGTGCTATGGTATTAACTATCTCTTTACAATTCGAGGTATACATGGCGAGACATGATTCATAAGAATCACGGAGGAGAGAAGCACAAAACACAAAATACAAGCTGCTGCGACTTGACAACTTGAGACCGCCAGACCGCACGAACATACAAGCCAGACAGATAACCCTTGAGACCGCACGAACAGAGCACAAGCCGTACCTGTCAGACCGCAACCACAGACTGCCCGACCTACTGCATTATTCAACTGTTGAAAAACAACCAGTTCGCACTACTTGATCGCCCAGACCGCACGGTCTTGATCACAGAAGAACCCGAAACTCTTACCAACAAAAACTGCTTCCTGATGCAGACCGCAACACAAAATCACCTGGACACATAAGACTGCCTGATCAACTGAGTTTGCTGCACAGTCCAAGAAGACCTAAACACAGTCTGCCCAGATTGATTTATTTAAAGCTGGAAGAAAAGAGACAAGCTGACCATAAGCTGCTAGTCGCTAACCTGCAAACAAACAAACCGGTCAGACAAAAATCTCAAAACGCACGACCTCATAATGAGACCGACACAATCAAGCCAACTTTGGTTCTTACAGTTCTCGTAATGAATGATGGGCACTGCACCCCCTATTTATAGGCGAGTAGACGGATGTCATCACCGCACAAACTGGGATACAATATCCGCCCACCAGATCGCGAGCGGTACCACAAAACAGACCGCCTGAGCTTAGCAATGCTAAACAGCTTCCTTATTAACCATATGGTTATGTACAACCACCCGGTTACTGCGGTCTCCAAGAAACAGACTGCCCGGTCTTATTGCAAAAGCAAAGAACTTCTTCAGTAACCCAAACTGACTATAACAAAACGTCAGACCGCCTGGTCACAACAAGAAGGCAGACCTACTTGAACATCTGGCCGACTTGAACAAGTCGCAAGAACAACCCGCGCGAGCTGCTTGGATAAACATGCGGTCTCCTAGATCAGGCCTCTCAGATCAGACCGACTGAGACAGAACCGGCCAGAGGACCAGCGCAGACTACGCGGTCTCTGCGGTCTCCAACTTGCAGACCGCCCAGCACCATTCCACTTCCACTTCAAAAATTTAACACTTTTGGCCTTGAGTGCAACAGACTTCTCTCTTCCTGAAGCCCTGCTCCCTTCTTCCTCAGCTCTTCTGATGCTTAGTTTAAGCTCATGTGATAAGATCTTTTCGAACAGTATTTTTGGCTCCATGGTAGCCAGATTCCCAAATTCCATGATATTTATAGCCTTGGTATCCCATTCTTTCATCAGGGATAACAAGAACTTATCATTCAATTCACCACCAGTGAATTCTCGGTCATAATTTCTTAGACCATTTACGATCTTAAAGAATTTTCATAGGTGTCAGAAATTGAGTCTCATGGATCTTGCTTGAATGCTTCATATTCTTGGTTTAGCAATGATCGTCGATCATCCCTCACTTCTTATGTACCTTCCATTAGGATTACTAGAGAATCCCACATCTCCTCGGCAGACTTGCGGTGTATAAGGTTTTGTAGCATTGAGGCATCCACTGCTCCGACAATGATGTTCTTTGCCTTCTTATCCAAGGCGACGAGAGCAATCTAACCTTTAGTGAGCTCTAACATCTTCTTAGCAATTTGAATATTTGAATTTATTGAAGATGGTTTCATCGGAATATGGGGACCTTCCTCAACGATCTGAAAGATTCTTGGATCTACAACTTCCAAATAGAATCTCAAACTTTCTTTCCACATTGGAAAGTTTTCCCTGGTGCAGACTGGCAGCTTCACTGAGGAATCCTTGGTTCTTTCCATTCTATACATATTGACTCTTGCAACTAGATTTAGAGATCTTGTTCATGGTGTTAACCTTTAGCGAACAACCTATCTCTGATACCAATTGAAAGTATCTAGTCACGACCTAAATCTCCTATAGGGGTGGAGAATAGGTGGATTCTATGGCTTTTCACGGAATTAAAAATTATAAGAATAAAAGCACTCAGAAACACAAACGCAGCACAACACAAGGATTTTATAGAGGTTCCCCGACGTGGGTAGTCCTCTTTCCCTCCTCGCCTATCTATAACTACGAGGCTAGATTTTTCTACTTCACCAATCTCATATTATAACAAATCTTACAACTCGGAGTCGCAACTCCTAGAACTCGAAGCACAAAACTCCTACACAAACTCGGAGAACAAACTCTCCTACAACTCAATCCCTAAACAAGGATCTACAAAAACTTGGAAGCTAGCTTCCTACAAGAGTATGTAAAAGTAGAGTTTTAGTACACTATGGATTGACTAGCAATCCTCTAAGAACTTCAAATAATGTTCTTTCTTCAGATCTGAAATTAGAATCTTTTCTTTCTTGTACGAATGGAGTTTAGCCTTTTGAGAAACGAGAAAGAAGAAATCTGTAATCTTTTGAGAGTGATGAGTCCCGATTATATGCACATATATGGACTCATCTGGGCCGTTTATCTAGTCATTCCACTGCACTTTAGCCTTGTTTAAGCTTATATTTGTTATCACTTGCTATGTGCACTTCTCGGCCCATTTTGGTGTTATTTCGTATCTTTCTTTGTTATTAGTTTTCTTGCGATGTTAAGTCCCACTTTCAGTGGCTAGACTGGCGTCGTACGCAGGAACAGGTGTCGTGCAGGTGTTTCCGGTGCAATTCTGCACAGGAACACTGCGCACGATCACCGGTTCTATTGCGCACGACCACTGGTCGTGCGCCACTGATCGTGTGCACTTAACCCTTTTTTATGAGTTCTGTTTGGTGCAGTGCGCACGACCATCTACGCTAGTGCGCACGACCACCAGTCGTGCGCCACTGTTCGTGCGCGCTTATCATCAATTTCTTGAGTTATGTTTCAATCAGTGCGCACCACTACCTACGATAGTGCGCACGACCACCGGTCGTGCGCCACTGGTCGTGCGAACATTTTATTTTATAATTTCTGTCTTTGCAGGTTCCGTCCAGGCAGAGCGCACGATCACAGGATTCTAGTGCGCACGACCACTGGTCGTGCGCCAATGACCGTGCGCACTGTTTATTCCAGCGAGTATAAATTCCGCTGCTCGCGATTTAGGTTGGGGGGATCCGCCGAGCTCCGCCGTTTCGCCCCCTTTCGCTGGTTCTCCGCCCCCTAGGCCTCCTCCATCATCCAAGAGCTTCAAGGAGGAGATTCCACTCATCTTCATCGCCAAGCAAGGAGTTCCTCGCATCAGACGTGGCCGGATTGTAAATCGCTGGAGAAGACGGGTCCCTTGAGAGGTGTGACAGCCCTCCTCTACCCCGGACGCAGTTGGGACCGAGCTAGGACGTGGATTGACAACTCAACGATTCCTACCGTGAATCTACAACGAGACTCCGGATTCGGTCGTATCTCTTGCCTTTTTCTTCTACTTGTGTGGTTGTAGTTGTTTGTAATCTCTATATTTAGATGATGAATGCTATGAACTAAGTGTATTATTGTTTATTTCATGTTTATGGAATTATTTAGTTCATATGTGTTAATGAGGTGCGCCCCCATCCATTTTCCACTCCACCACCGTGTCCGGTGCCGCACTAGCAATTGCTAGTGGCGTGCTTGTCGCAGAGGTGCTTGCGACCCTCATTCTGTTAGCCTACTCGCCCATCCGCCTACCGAAGCGTGGCATCGCGGCCCGTACTCCATCCCGCCTAACGAAGCAGCGCGCTCAAGGCCTGCATAGTTCGATCCGCTTGCCTACTCGTCCATCCGCCCTTACGAAGTAGCGCGTTCAAGGCCTACGTAGTCTTCCATCCCGCCGAGCGAAGCATTGCATAGCGGCATTGCATAGGAGTAGCTGTAGCTTTTTCTCTTTATTTTCCACAAACCAAATCAACCCCCATGTCCGCAATTCATCCGACCCAAAGGACTTCGATCTCAAGTCCTTCCTCGAACGTTAACTCCACCTTACTGTGTTCCTTGAGAGATTCGATACTTGGGGATTTACTTCCTCATATTATTACTTGACAACGACCGGTTCACTGCCGTTCGGATTGCAGTCTCGCTACCGCCTATAGCGGTGTGCAGGATTTGCGCATCAAGTTTTTGGCGCCGTTGCCGGGGAACACAGACGTGTGAGTTTTCTGGAGAGGGAGAGTCTGAGAGAGAAGCCCTTCCATTTGTAAATTGCATCCCTTATTTTATTTCTGTTCGTTTTATTCCTTTTTCTTGTTTTATAGTAGGTTGCTTTAGTAAATTTTTGTTAGGTGTAGTATTTCGCACAATAGTGTTCGTCTTTTTGAATCGTTTTATCTTCGCACTATGTGGGCACATCTTAATTTCCGTTGTCGTTGGTGTGGAGCTTCCTCCCACTCTAGTGATGAATGCCCTACGGAGAATAGTAGGCATAATTCTTATAGCCCAGCATATGGAGCACCGACTTCGTCTGGTACTCCATATGGTGCACATAAGTCTTATGGCTACTCTGCTGAGCCTTTACCGTCATACTTCTTTTCGGCTTCAGCACCCGCTGTGCCAAAGAAGCCTGCTAGGCAGTGCCAGTTTTGTCGGAGCACAGATCATGCCCTGAAGGATTGTGTTGCTTATCTTCGCCAATTGGATGAGGATGACGAGCCGGATATCCGGATCGTCCCGAATCCTAACTCTGGCGGCACACCTTCAACATCCGGTTATGTGTCTTTGTCACCTTCACATCTTGAAGGGTATGGCATGGACACGGTCACTGGATGTGTGGCTGATCTGGGCACCGACATTGCTGAGCCTATTCTCCCGGTGCATCCACCACCTCTAGTGGATTCGATTCTTTGTGAGGAATCGGTGCTCGACTTTTATCCGAGCACTACTCCTCTCCCTGTTGTGCATACTACACTCGTCTCTGACGACATTGTTGATGATGTGTCGCAGGAGGAGGCGGTTGATCTGAGTGTTGTGCCTATTCCTATGGAGGAGGACAACCTTCTAGGTGAAGAGGAATTTTCCTCAGCACCGGTGGAGGAAGTCCAAATCCTAAGCCTGGCCACCGTTGATCCCGCCGAATCTTGTAGCATTGATGACAATGCAAACATTATTTTACTTCCCCAACCTAATGGGAGTGAGACCGGGACCACTCCCCCGATTTTTGATTATCTATGTTCTTCATCTTGTTTATTTCTCGATCCCCCCTCTTCACCCGAGCCTGTGCAGGTTGAATCTTCACAGGTACTTCAGGAGGACTTGGAGCTTTGTGCTCAAGTCAATGATGAGTGTGTCCTTTTATGCGAGGAGGTTGATCCCTCCTCCATTAAGGAAGCCTCATTCGTTGCCTTCTCCTCCTGCGGACCTGCTGTGGACGATACCTTGCTGGGCAAGGATAGTTTTGGTGAGATGAGTGAGGACCAGGCCTCCTCCTCTTCTTACTTTCTTTTCCCTCTACCTGTGAGGAGCAGGTATTTATATTCAGGTAGAGGCGTGACTGTTCTTTCTCCGTATAGGTACTCGCTACCGACACGGATATTAGGCCAGTTACCTATCCACTTCTCCTTCCATAGGCCCATTAGCTAGAACTCTTAAAGTTTGAATAAGTCATGCTGGGAGGACAATAACCCCAGTAGTTATCTTTCTTTTCTGCATTTTTATTTCATCTAATCATGTTTAGTTAGTAATATTTCTTTTCAGTTTTCTATTTTCTTTTGTTTTTGCGGAGCTGACCCCTGCAGGTATCTTTTCTGGATGGCGGATGCTGCAGCTTCATTTTAGCTTACACGCCAATCTTCTGGTGTGCTCATTTCTGAGCACGGGGTACTCTCGTTCCCTAGCCTTTCCTGATTTTCATGTCATATATTCTGTGGATTGTTTAGTTTAAGTCTGGGGGAGAGTAGTTTTGTTTACCCGCTCACGTGCACTATTGCACTGCATACTAGAAGATTTCATTTAAAATGTTTTGTTTATTTTCATTGCACACCACAGCACCCACTTGAGCGCGTACTCATCTGTATGCAAGCTCTGTAGTGAATTTAATTCTTCTGCTTATGTGGGAAAATCTAGGTGATGGCTTAGGACTATGTAGCAGAGTAAAATGTTGACTCCCGTAGTGCTCCTAGTCGAGTGCTCGGTTGCATAGAAATTTGTGTAGATTAGACTTCTTTTTATATTTATGGTTTTATCTTTTTCTATTAGTGTAAATGTTGTTTACTCTACTCAAATGGTGAATCTGGTGGAATCAAACGGTAGTGTAGGGATGTGTGTAAACGATCGCTAGACTCGTATTGCTTGAGTCGGGAGAAAGGAGAATCTTTCTCGGTGGCTAGAACTTGCCCCAAGCGATTCTTGAAGCATTGGCATAGGATAGTTCTAGTGCGTGAGAATGACGTAGGCCATTATTTTGGCCCGGTTGAACTTTTCATTTCATGCCTATCGTCTACCCTTGCTAGCCCCTTTGTGCCTACCCTTTTCTTGATTCAGCTCCACATTTATCTCACCAAAGCCTAAAAGCCTAGCCTAGTCGCACACCCAAATCTGAGCTTTAGTTGTAGTCTCATTTACATTTTGGGGGGGTGTTGATTATGGTGTCTATTTTGTGAATCTGTGGATGTGCTCATTTGAAAATTTTTCTGAAAGAAAAAAAAAAGACAAGAAAAAGAAAGATAGAAAGAAAAATGAAAAAAAAAGAGAAGAAAGAAAAATGAGTTTTATTGAAAAATCATGTAGAAATATTATGTATTGGGAGTAGGCGGTGCACACACCTTTGTTGCAAAAGTCCAAGTCTGGGGGTGTGGTGCACTTGCATTCGATTTTGGTGCGCGGGTAGTTATGTTTAAAGCTCATTTGGGTTATGTGTTTAAGCCATTTTGTTTATCATTGTTTACCTCACCGTAACCCAAGCCCCATCTCTAACCTAAAGTCCTACCGACTCGCGCTATGAACCAATCTAGTGTCGTGGAGAGAATGTGTCCGGGCAAGCCTATGGTCACCGACACCGATGGATTTCGGTGGAGTTTATCCGGCACCCCAATCTTGAGCAATGCCCATCTCAGCGTTTAGTTTACTTTCTCCGTATGCGTGACCGAATGATTCACCGTAGTTCACCATTTTGAGTAGTTGTAATATGCTTTTACTCTTTTAGAAATATACAAACTGTTTTTATAGTCAGAAATCTTTTCTACTATTTTTCTTATGCACGTGAGCATGCGACTTCGCATGGTACTCTGTATTGTAGTTTTAAGCCATCTACTTTTCTTTCCCCGTTCGCATGGAATTTGTTTGCTCGGGACGCGCAAACAGGTAAGTCTGGGGGTGTGATGAGTCCCGATTATATACACATATATGGACTCATCTGGGCCGTTTATCTAGTCATTCCACTGCACTTTAGCCTTGTTTTAGCTTATATTTGTTATCACTTGCTATGTGCACTTCTCGGCCCATTTTGGTGTTATTTCGTATCTTTCTTTGTTATTAGTTTTCTTGCGATGTTAAGTCCCACTTTCAGTGGCTAGACTGGCGTCGTACGCTGGAACAGGTGTCGTGCAGGTGTTTCCGGTGCAATTCTGCACAGGAACACTGCGCACGATCACCGGTTCTATTGCGCACGACCACTGGTCGTGCGCCACTGATCGTGTGCACTTAACCCTTTTTTATGAGTTCTGTTTGGTGCAGTGCGCACGACCATCTACGCTAGTGCGCACGACCACCGGTCGTGCGCCACTGTTCGTGAGCGCTTATCATCAATTTCTTGAGTTCTGTTTCAATCAGTGCGCACGACTACCTACGATAGTGCGCACGACCACCGGTCGTGCGCCACTGGTCGCGCGAACATTTTATTTTATAATTTCTTTCTTTGCAGGCTCCGTCCAGGTAGAGCGCACGATCACAGGATTCTAGTGCGCACGACCACTGGTCGTGCGCCAATGACCGTGCGCACTGTTTATTCCAGCGCCTATAAATTCCGCTGCTCGCGATTTAGGTTGGGGGGATCCGCCGTTTTCTCGCCGAGCTCCGCCGTTTCGCCCCCTTTCGCTAGTTCTCCGCCCCCCTAGGCCTCCTCCATCATCCAAGAGCTTCAAGGAGGAGATTCCACTCATCTTCATCGCCAAGCAAGGAGTTCCTCGCATCAGACGTGGCTGGATTGTAAATCGCTGGAGAAGACGGGTCCATTGGGAGGTGTGACAGCCCTCCTCTACCCCGGACGCAGTTGGGACCGAGCTAGGACGTGGATTGACAACCCAACGATTCCTACCGTGAATCTACAACGAGACTCCGGATTCGGTCGTATCTCTTGCCTTTTTCTTCTACTTGTGTGGTTGTAGTTGTTTGTAATCTCTATATTTAGATGATGAATGCTATGAACTAAGTGTATTATTGTTTATTTCATGTTTATGGAATTATTTAGTTCATATGTGTTAATGAGGTGCGCCCCCATCCATTTTCCACTCCACCACCGTGTCCGGTGCCGCACTAGCAATTGCTAGTGGCGTGCTTGTCGCAGAGGTGCTTGCGACCCTCATTCCGTTAGCCTACTCGCCCATCCGCCTACCGAAGCGTGGCATCGCGGCCCGTACTCCATCCCGCCTAACGAAGCAGCGCGCTCAAGGCCTGCATAGTTCGATCCGCTTGCCTACTCGTCCATCCGCCCTTACGAAGTAGCGCGTTCAAGGCCTACGTAGTCTTCCATCCCGCCGAGCGAAGCATTGCATAGCGGCATTGCATAGGAGTAGCTGTAGCTTTTTCTCTTTATTTTCCACAAACCAAATCAACCCCCGTGTCCGCAATTCATCCGACCCAAAGGACTTCGATCTCAAGTCCTTCCTCGAACGTTAACTCCACCTTACTGTGTTCCTTGAGAGATTCGATACTTGGGGATTTACTTCCTCATATTATTACTTGATAATGACCGGTTCACTGCCGTTCGGATCGCAGTCTCGCTACCGCCTATAGCGGTGTGCAGGATTTGCGCATCAGAGAGCACGATATGAAACTTGCGAGCCGATAGAATCATGATTGATGTTGAGAGATTCTGATTCTGTAGATCTTATTGACTCTGACTTGCGAGGAAGAATTGTGAGAACACTTCTTGTCGACGATGAGAAAATCTTGCGAGGACAAGAGCGGCTGACAGAGAGAAATAACGAAGTTAAGATTTAGATTCACGATTTGGGTTTTTTGAAACTAACCCTTAGATATATATAGGATTCTTCTTCAAAGGCTACAAGCATAATTTTGGGAATAAGCTGCACGTGCACTGTACATGGAGGAATCCCTAAATGGTGAACCGTCACTTACAGAACCGGGAAATAGATTATCGCCAATTCGTCTATTTTACCCAAAAACAAACAAAGAATAGCTTAACTGGTTTCACAAATTCGCCGTAAATATATCGACGAATTTTACTTAGTGAATTCGTCTATATAGAATTCGACTAAAACAACTTAAGAACAACTTTTAGCCATTTGAAAAGATATAGCCGAATTCGTCTATATTCACTTATACTATATCGACGAATGACTTGATATAATTCATGGAATATAACCGAATTTGGACTTAGATAAATTTTCTTTTGAACTAGAAAATAGCATCAGCTCATATCCTTCAACTACAACACTTAGTATATGAAGTACACCCCAATAAAGGTATTTCATTGAGGGATTACATTGCATAGGCCTGTGTTTAATGACTCATTGAAACCTCACATTGGTTTGTACTTAGAATGTAATAACCTGCAATATCACATCTAAAGTGCATAATCAAATACAAACTCAATTCAACTTAGTTTGAAGAGAACTTCTTCAAATCAGGGTTATTGTGGTTACAATACCCAACATGTGACTTGATTGAAATCTGAAAAACATTTACATATATATTTTGATGTTTTGATATTTCAATTTATATGGTTTACTTCTTTATGTCATGATGTGTGTTTATATTTATAATTTTTATCTGTGCAATTTGTTAAACTTTTTGAAAGACCGATTAGGAGTAAGCAGGAGTTGTATCAACAAGAGTTATAGCCAAACAACCACAATGCCAAAACAGCAACACAAGAAATCTTTATTGAAACAGAACTGCTTTATAATGCGAGGTATACATGGCGAGACATGATTCATAAGAATCACGGAGATGAGAAGAACAAACACACCAAAAACGAAACTGGCAGTCTGCCAAAGCAGAGACCGCACAGACCGCAAAAAGGCTCAGGTCGCCCGGCTTGCTCTGCTGTACTCCCAGACCGCTTGCACAGTCAGACCGCAGAAACACCTTGAGACCGCGCGAACAGAAGCAGACAATCTGCACTGCTAGACCGCAATCCCAAACCGCACGAACTGAAGCTTTATTGAACAGAACAAAGAACTGAAGTTGTCGCCTGACCGCAACTCTGATCGCCTAACCGCTGAAGATCGCCTGATCGCTGAGCTCGCTGCGAACAGCACAAGAACACAATAAACCAGTTCGCTGACAGACCGCAGACGAACTGTTTATTCAAGCCACCAGAAATCACCAAGGAAGGAGACCGCACCCTACTGACCGCAAACCTGCGAACACAACAACGGTTAACTCACATCCAAGTCGCGCGACATCAAAACTTGAGTCCGCAAGAAACAATCCGGGCTTTTGTTCTTACAGTTCTTGTTAGGAATGACGGGCCCTGCACCTCTATTTATAGGCGAGTGGACGGATGTCGTCACCGCACAGAAGAGATACAGTCACCACCCATCAGATCGCGAACGGTCTCACAAGGCAGACCGCGCGAACACAACACTTGGACAAGATTCAGTCCAAGACCGAAGTCAGCAGCAAGCCGCGCACAAGCCGCGCGGACACAGCGACCACCCTTCCTGAGATCGCCAAGACAAGGACGAACATCTGGCCGACTTGAGCCAAGTCGCCAGAACAACCCAAACAAGCCGCGCGGTCTCTGCGGTCTCCAGCCTTCAGACCGGCCGGACTCCCTTCCACTTTACTTCAACAATTTCAACACTCCCCCTTGAAGTGGGAAGTGGAAACTAGACCGAGCAACTCCCATAACCGTGTAAACGGTCCCTTCACCAGCGGCTTTGTGAAGATGTCTGTGACATTGTCTGCACTCCGAACATGCTCAACCATAAGAGATCCTCCCAACACCTTTTCACGAATGAAATGGTGCTCAATCTCTATATGTTTGGTCCTCGCGTGACAGACTGGATTGTTGACCAGCTTGAGAGCACTCTCATTGTCCCTGCGTAGCATAGTGGGACTTTGAACCTCCTGATCAATGTCCTCTACCAACCACCTGAGCCAAACAGCTTCCTGAGCTGCTAAGGTCGAAGCCTTGTACTCCGCTTCCGTGGTAGATACGGACACCGAGTCTTGCTTCTTGCTGCACCAAGAGATAGCCCCTGGGACCCGTCATAAAGACATAACCAGATGTTGATCTCCGATCATCTATGTCTCCCCCATAATCAGCATCCATGAAACCATGCAACTCCAAGCTTGACCCTCTCCTATATTGGAGACCCAAATTAGAGGTTGACTTCACATACTTCAAGATGCCTCTTTCCGCCAGAAGATGAGGTTTCCGTGGTTCCGCCATGTACCGACTCACCTTGCCAACTACATAAGCAATATCTGGCCTTGTGATCGTCAGGTAGATCAAGCTCCCAACCAGAGCTCGGAAAACCAACGGTTCAGATAGAACTCTTCCCTCATCCTTCCGAAGTCTATGATGTTGCTCCAGAGGTATAGAGCTGCTCTTCCCTTCCTCCATGCCGAATCGCTGAACAATCCGCTCCGCATAGCCAGCCTGAGAAATGAGAACTCCGCTCTCCTGCCTCTGTACCTCGAGTCCAAGGAAATGGTGGAGCTCCCCCAGATCCTTCATCTCGAATCTGATAGCAAGCTCATCCCTGAGTCTTGCAGCAGCTTCTGTTGAAACCAATTTCTCGGTCTCTCGTAGAGCTCGGGGCCCTCACCGAAATGAGGGGCGGCTAGCCCTTACTGATCCCTCGAGGAGGGTAGACGGAAGATTAAGAAATTGACTAAGACGTTAGTCACAGCGAGGAGGTCCCTCCACTAACCCGGAAGATCGTTGAGCGCTTCCCCTCCCAAGCCAAAGCTGTGACTTGGGCACCTTGGAGAGCTCTGGAAATGCTAACCAAAGAAAGCCTTAGGAGAGGTAAGCTGAAGTGACCTCACTCCAAAGGTGCCCTTAAGGTCCTATTTATAGATTTTCTGGTCTGGTCTGCAAATAACAGGATTCCGCCTTTTGATTTTACTATCCGCACCCCAAATGGGTCTGCTAATAGCCAAGCTCCGCTGTTTGGAGAGGCTAAGGGTAGACCACCAAGGGTAAAAGGGTAAGTTGACCCTAATGATTTATGGATAAAGGATTGCGAGAATCTTACTGTCGGAGCTCTCGCATGTCTTCTCGCGGATCCTGCCTATGGCGCCTCTTTTAGAGGGTCTCCTTGCGAGAACCCTGCTGACGGAGCTCTCGCGGGTCTTCTCGCAAATACTGCTCGCGGCGCCTCTTTTGGGGGGTCGCCTTGCGAGGACTTCGCTGGCCCATTTTGGTGGTCTGCCGAGGTCTCATCGGCTGGGGGCCGAGCTCGGCGAGGTCCGGATCTCGCAACTCCTGTCTCGCTCGGTTTCCTTGCCTGGCGAATATCGGGGTTGTACAGCTTCCTTCGAGTTCCCGGTGACAATCATGTCATCCACGTACAGCAGCACAATCACCCGAAGCACCCCCTCCTTCTTGATGAACAAGCTAGAATCAGAGTCTGAAGCAAAGAATCCGCAGAATAAGAGATACTCTGCAATCTTCCCATACCACGCTCGAGGCGCTTGCTTCAACCCATACAGGGCCTTCTTCAACTTACAGATGTAGTCCGGATAATCCTTCAAGATGAAGCCTTGCGGTTGGATCATGAAGATATCCTTGTCAATCTCGCCATATAAGAAGGCATTCTTCACGTCGAGTTGCCAAATCTCCCAACCACTTGAAGCTGCCAAGGCAATAACAAATCGAACCGAAGTCATTTTTGCCACTGGACTGAACGTCTCATCATAATCTTCTCCGTACTGCTGTGAGAACCCGCGAGCTACAAGGAGAGCCTTGTAACGTTCGATACTACCGTCAACTTTCTTCTTCAGCTTGAAGACCCACTTGCAAGTGACAGGAGTGGTGCCCTTGGGCTTGGGCACAAGAGACCAGGTCTCATTCTTCTCGAGAGCTTCCATCTCTTCTTGCATAGCAATGTCCCACTCCTTTACGCCTCTGGCCTTCTCAAAGCTCGACGGCTCCCTCTCATCCAAGGGACCAGCGAAGAAAAATGAGACAAAGTTCATTATGTTCCCTCCTGTGTAACGATCTGGTGGTTGAATAGTCCTCTTCGACCTCCTAAGAGGTTGCTTCTGACTAACCACCTCCTCAGCTACTTCTTCTGTGCAAGCTCCTCTTCCAGATGAACTTGGAGCATCGCTCCCCCTGCTTCCAGAACCTGAAGCCTCCATCTCAGAGCTTGGCACAGCTGGAGCTCCTGGTGAAACAGGCAACTCCACTTGAAGACTTCCCGCAGCTTTTCCTCCTTCATCAACCCTGCTCTCCGGTAGTTCAACTCCTGAACTCCCCTTGTAGGAAGTTACTTCATCGAACACCACATCCCGAGAAACAATTGACCTCCGTGTCTCAGGATCCATGCATCTCCATCCCTTCTTCCGCTCATCATACCCAACAAAGACTAGCTTCCTTGCTTTCGCATCTACCTTTGTCCGAAGAGCATCAGGAATATGCACATAGCAGGTTGACCAGAACACCCGAAGGTGTGCAACACTCTGCTTCTCCTTGAACATCAATTCGTGAGGGGTCTTCATGTTGATAGAACTTAATGGCATCCTGTTGATGACATAAGCTGCACAAGACATTCCCTCTGCCCAGAAGGACTTTGGGATACTCTTAGCATGAAGCCAGCATTTGCATGTTTCCGTCAGATGACGAATCTTCCTCTCGGAAATGCCATTCTATTGTGGAGTATGGGCACAAGTATGCTCTCTCCTGATGCCATGCTTCCTGCAAAAACTTGAGAACTCACCAGAGGTGAACTCCCCAACATTGTCAGTTCTAAGTTTTTTAACCCGCAGGCCTAGCCGGCCTTCCACCAGCTCCTTGAACTCCACAAACTTTGCAAATGCATCCGACTTCTCCTTCAAAAAATAGACCCAAACATATCTGGTGTAATCGTCAATCAACACCAACATGTATCTGTTGCCTCCAAGGCTTGGGGTGGCAGTCGGTCCCATCAAATCACCGTGGATGCACTCCAACGACACTTTGCACCTTGTTTGCGATTTGTCAAATGGAAGTCGATGAGACTTACCAAACTGACATCCTTCGCAGACATGACCGTCTCCAAAGGAGGACAATCTAGGCAAGCCATTTACAAGGCCCCTTACCGCCATAGCCTTCAATTTGTCCATGCCTACATGC
This sequence comes from Dactylorhiza incarnata, assembly GCA_033032865.1. Classification (NCBI taxonomy): domain Eukaryota; kingdom Viridiplantae; phylum Streptophyta; class Magnoliopsida; order Asparagales; family Orchidaceae; genus Dactylorhiza; species Dactylorhiza incarnata. Next base: position 11,580,273 of record JAWHQI010000035.1, read on the forward strand.
CCCAACCTTTCATGCCAGATGGCCGCTCCATCATTGGTCCTCATCTTATCAACATAGGTACTTGTCGATAAAATGAACAAGTCCTTCACCCTCTTGCCTACATGAATAACATCTCCCTTTATCTCCGGTTGAGTTTTGAGAAACTTCACTTATGTTGGGCCAAACAGAACGTGATAACCGGCGTCGACCGCATTGGTCACAGAGAAGAGATTTTTCTTCATACCAGGCACGTGATAAACACTCCTCAATGTGAGTAGACCCTTATCACTGCTCAGAGAGATGACTCCTTCGTGCTCTACTGGATGAATAGAATTATCAGCCGTAATGATAGCATTGTTACCTGAGTAAGGCGCCAAAGAAGAGAACTTTGATCCATCCCCGGTGAGGTGATGCCCACACCCTGAATCTACAATCCAGTCCTCATCATATTTGATGGAAGCCAAGGCCTTAACGGGCATCGCCGTTATATTAGATGCAAAGGCTCCTCCCCATCCAACTTCACCAGACTTTGGCATCTCCTTCTCCACTGCATGTCCCGGCTGAAGATTCACCCGACAATCTTTCTTGAAGTGCCCGGTCTTATTGCATCTAAAGCACTTCGGTCCCTCTCCTTTCTTCCCATCAGACTTAGGGACATAGCCTCTATCTTGCTGACCTGAAGTGGAGGGTCCATCATGACCCGGCTTCTTCTTCTCCCATTTCTTCTTCTTCTTCCCAGATAACATCACATCACTTTCTCCCCCGGAGATAGAAACCCCCGCCATCTGTCTTGCTAAACTTTCTTGCGAAGCAAGAAGGTTCTCCAGCTCCAACAACGACGGTTGATTTGCCCAACCCTGAACTGAAGTCACAGAGATATGCCTCTTCAGTTTTGCCTCAGAGATTGGCTCATCAGGGTCCAATGCAGAAATCTCTGCCGTGAGGTTCTTCATCTTGAGGAAGAAGGTAGAAACAGAAAGATCACCTTGAGAGGCTTTCGCCAACTCATTTTCAAGATACTGTAGCCTCGCTACATTCTTATTATTGAATAATCCATCCAAGGATGTCCAGATCTCAGCAGTAGATTTACATCCGATGATGTGATCAAACAGCTCCGGTGAGATAGCCCTTTTGAGAGTGAACTCTGCCTTAGCATTCGTCCTCCTCCAAAGTCTCACCTCTGCCATATTATCTCCTGCTAGAAACACCTCTTGTGTGTCTTCTCCTCCAACTACCTCCCTCAGATCCTCGCCAAGCAAGTAACTCTCCATACATGACTTCCACTTTTTAAAGTTAGTCGATGTGAGGAGTTCAATACCAAGACCTCTTGCGTATCCACCTTCCATGGCAATCTATGTGGTTTCTTCTTCACAAAGACGATGGCAACTCTAGTTGATCACTGCTTATCCACTCCAGAAACCTCGCTTTGATACCATGTTAAACTTTTTGAAAGACCGTTTAGGAGTAAGCAGGAGTCGTATCAACAAGAGTTATAGCCAAACAACCACAATGCCAAAACAACAACACAAGAAATCTTTATTGAAACAGAACTGCTTTATAATGCGAGGTATACATGGCAAGACATGAATCATAAGAATCACGGAGATGAGAAGAACAAACACACCAAAAATGAAACAGGCGGTCTGCCAAAGCAGAGACCGCACAGACCGCACAGACCGCAAAAAGGCTCAGGTCGCCCAGCTTGCTCTGCTGTACTCCCAGACCGCTTGCACAGTCAGACCGCAGAAACACCTTGAGACTGCGCGAACAGAAGTAGACAATCTACACTGCCAGACCGCAATCCCAGACCGCACGAACTGAAGCTTTATTGAACTGAACAAAGAACTGAAGCTGTTGCCAGACCGCAACTCTGATCGCCTAACCGCTGAAGGTCTCCTGATCGCTGAGCTCGCTGCGAACAGCACAAGAACACAATAAACCAGTTCGCTGACAGACCTTCAGACGAACTGTTTATTCAAGCCACCGGAAATCACCAAGGAAGGAGACTGCACCCTGCTGACCGCAAACCTGCGTACACAACAACGGTTAACTCGCATCCAAGTCACGCGACCTCAAAACCTGAGTCCGCAAGAAACAATCCGGGCTCTTGTTCTTACAGTTCTTATTAGGAATGACGGGCCCTGCACCTCTATTTATAGGCGAGTAGACGGATGTCGTCACCGCACAGAAGAGATACAGTCACCACCCATCAGATCGCGAATTGTCTCACAAGGCAGACCGTGCGAACACAACAATTGGACAAGATTCAGTCCAAGACCGAAGTCAGCAGCAAGCCGTGCACAAGCCGCGCGGACACAGCGACCACCCTTCCTGAGATCGCCAAGATACGGACGAACATCTGGCCGACTTGAGCCAAGTCGCCAGAATAACCCAAACAAGCCGCGCGGTCTCTGCGGTCTCCAGCCTTCAGAGCGGCCGGACTCCCTTCCACTTTTCTTCAACAATTTCAACACAATTCACCTTAGTAAACAGGGTTCTGACTTCTTCAAATAGGGTGAGATTGTTAGGTACTGTTGTTGGTGTTTCTGAGGTGATCTCAAAGCAATCCAGCAGTTAGTCTTACTGCCAATGCAATATGAGCCTATTGGGTCGCACATAAAAGCGTTTGGAGAAGTTGGGGAGAGGATTGTGTTGGCCTCACTCATATTGGATATGTATGGAGGACCAATCCTATGACTGTTCGGAATTAAATTGAGAATGTCTCAACGGGAAATAAGTGTTCTTGATGAATCGTCGAAATGCTTTTGACGAATTCTATAGGACTTAGCAAAATCATCGAAAGTGTTTCGACGAATGGGTTTATACTAGACAAAATCGTTGAAAGTGTCTCAACGAAATGTGTCAATTCGTCTAATCGAGTTCGTCAAAATTGTTTCGATGAATAAGATACAAATTTAGTGGAAGTGTTTCGACGAAATTGTATCGACGAAATCGTCGAAAGTGTTTCGACGAAATCGTCGAAATTGTTTCGATGAAATCGTCGAAAGTGTTTCGACAAAATTGTGTCAAATCGTCAAAAGTGTTTAGATGAATTATATTATATTCGACGAATGTATAAATCCTGACGGAATTGTTCTGTTTACTTGGGCCTACGGATAACATATTTTATGCCTTGTGTATAAAAGGGGAAGCAATTAGGTCTTCTGGTAATCTATCCATTTCACGACTTTTAGAAAGCCCAAAGACGGTAGAGTTTCGATACTCCTCATCCCCATCTGCCGACCTAGACTTCACCGACCGTCGCCGCCTACCCTTCAACGGACCTAGCAATTTATGGGGACGCAGAGGACTGCTTTTCTTTGGCCCATCCCTTGTACGACAAGGCATTGGGTGTAACGCTCCTGATTTTCATTAATTATTTACGTGGCCGCTGTGACATAATTTTCGCGTAAGGGTGTTACGTCAGCTCATCAGGTTTAGTTTCGGGCCTTAGCTTAGTTAAAGTACGTAATTTATATCGAGCGTGCGAGACTTCGCGTCGTTTCGAGTTAGAGAGGAGACTTTGAGTAGTTATCAAGATTTTAGCTTCGGGAAGCTTTATCCCAAGTTTGGCTCGTCGGAATTGAATTTTGACTTCGCCGTTGGATTCGTAGCGTCGATTTTCAGTTTAGGTGCGATTTTCATGAAAATCCCATGTGTTTTGGTCGCCCTCGCAGTTTAAGAAAAAGGGAGAATTATTTAATTAATTAAATATTAAATTAGGGTTTATTATAAAACCTAAACTTCTCTCCCTACTCTTCTTCTTCCTTCATCAATCCAAACCATCCGCCGAGTGAGAGAGCGAGAGCGATGTGTCGTGGAGCTTTCAGCCGGCGATTCGAAGGCTGTAGCAGTCAGAATCGTGTTTGGAGAGTGGATTCGGAAAGCTCTCGGCGAGATCTTCCTTCTGGTGTTAAGCTTTTCCCGTTTCGTGGAATTTTTGGAGTTAAGGTTGTGACCTAACTCCTTATTATCCGTAAAGTTTCAAATTATCGTGCTCGAGTATTTCCTTGGCTTTTGGAGCGGAGAAATTTGAGTTTTCGCAGGGTTAAGGCAAGTGGCTATTTTTTCCTCATTCCTTCTTGTTGGTTGAAGCATTCTTCTTTTGCCTTGGTTTCTTTTTGCCTGCAGCCATGGATTTCTCAGGAAATCATTTGCCCTGGTTTCTTTTTGCCTGCAGCCTTGGATTTTGCGAGAAATCAGTTGATTCCTGATGTTCGTCGAACGGCCTGACGTTCGTCAAACTATTCTTTTCCCGACGTTCGTCGAACTCTTCTTTTCCTGACGTTCATCGAACTCTTTTTTTCCTGATGTTTGTCGAACTCCTCTTTCCTGACAATCTTCGAACTCTTTTTGCTTCCTGAAGTTCGTCGAACGGCGCATTCGACGAACGGCCTTGTGTTCGACGAATGACTTGGCTTTGAATCCTGCCCTTTATTATTTCGAGAAAGCTGATTCCGGCCCTTCATTTATCGAGAAGCTTTACCCCTGCCTTGATTTCTCGAGAACAACTTTACCCCTGCCTTGATTTCTCGAGAACAACATTTTTCCTGCCTTTAATTTCTCGAGAAGCAGCTTGATTCCTGCATCTAGTTTCTCGAGAAATCATAGTCCCTGTTTGTGATTTCTCGAGTAGTCTTTGTCCTTGCCCTTGGTTTCCCTAGAACTTTATGACCCCACTCCTTGATTTCCCGAGAACTATGTTCTTATCCTTTAGATTCTCGAGAAATGCCCTTTGCTTCTTAGTACTTGAGTTATGCCTCCGATTACTTCTCCTCTTTGAAATCTCATACCCGTTGTGGTTAAAATAACTTATGTGTTCTCTTATGAATCGTATTGAGAAATGTTTACTTTGTTGTGACCCTATCTCTTAGGGTATCCTGGTGATTGTTTTCACGGGCTTTGTCCCGTGCCATAATTAAAGAAATTAATTAATTTGAACCATTGCCTTTGTCCTTACACGGTGGGTCGTGTTTTGGGGAGACAGTGGGGAATTGTTGTAGCCTTGCACGGTGGCCATTTTAATGGTGAACCGCAGGCTTGGCATGTGGTCCCGTGGGCCGTGTTTGGGTGGTTGGGGATAGTGAAACCCCCACCCGTTTTTGGCTTTGGGTGGCAGTGGATAAAGGACTGCCCCGCTTAATTTGAGCTGATCAGTCTCTTTAAATAAATTTTACAAGATAAATGAACTTTACCTGTATCTCTATTTGGTATTTGGTGCACTTGGTGCATTGTTTAGCTCTGTGCTTGGAGCTTCCTTTCCTGTAAGTGTTGGGCTTGGGTTGGTACCCCTTATGCCTTATTTACTTTGCTTCTTATTTTTCTACCACTTCTAAATTCCTTGCTGAGGCGTTCTTTGTTTTATTGAATGCCTCGGGTTCAGAGCCTTAGCTGCTAGTGGTGTAGCCCAGAGTCTTCGGGAATTTTAGTTGATGTTTTACCCCGCTGCTGTGAGGTAGTTGTTGTTAGTTTTCTTCTTGTGTTCAGACATGCTAGTTTGGAGCCAACGGGTTAGTGTCAGGTTGTTGACGCCCGTCGTGCCCTTTTGATACTTTATAGATTACTTGCCCGCAAAATTCCACTGCTTTTAGATCTTGTGTATCTCTCACTCTCTGGGAATGATTTATTTCTAGGTGCATTATAGTTATAAAATGGCTTTTCTTTCATCATCATTGCATTCCTTTTAACTGAAATCCTTATCTTTAAGGTCACCTAAAGGTATTTTCTATACTTATACTATGCCTAGATATGTGCATATCATTTACTTTATGTCCCGCCATCACGTGCATTTAGGACCTTAAGTGAACTAAATCAAGTATTTTCCGCTGCAATTACATATATTTTCTCGGTGGACTAGTTGATCCACGAACTGAGAGACACAGTTCTTACCCCAAACTCTAATAAATGATTTCAAATGATGAGCAATCATGTAAACATGTTTTGATTAAATAAGTAATAGGTTCCCTCCTGAGCGTCTGCAGTTGTCTCCTGCATGACGTGGCATCATGACGCGTATTTTCTCTTACTCTGATATTCCTAAATTCGGAGAAAATGCGGGTTGTGACAGTTGGTAGTCAGAGCTAGGTTGTTCGACAAGTCGGTCGAGCAACAAATTTTGATATAGTATAGTTATTTTGGTTTCATTGCATACACACACCGATGTATCATCATTACATCTTAGCCGAAGCATGGACACTACACTCATAGCATGATAAGAAGTATACGGGTCATATTATGTAGTATGGGATGCATAATATGTGTCTGTATATGGATCCACCATAGGTGGCAACATGTGACGGTTATGTAGTATGGGATGCATAACCATCATCACATGGATGCCCATTAGCACATTTTCTTTTTGTTACATGCGATGTTATATAGTATGGGATGCATAATATTTCATGTGTATGTCGCTCATAACATGCATTAAGGCCTTTATTAGAATGCATAGCACAACATACATTACATAGCATTGCATAAGCACACGTGCAAAGCTAAATACTTATATGATGACACACGTACACTCATGATTTCAAAACGAACAGAAAATTCAAGCATTCATGACCTTTGCACATGAGTCAAGAGGGATGATGTAGTATCATTTCCCCAAATTTAGCATAACATCATGAAAAATCCCAGAGAAAGGTAGTGGAAATGGAAAGTATCTGTACATGTATGTTCTGAACCAAGCAGTGTAGTTCTAGTGTAAGGTTAAGTTTTAATAATAGGTGTATGTGTATTAGCAGAGATGGCATGCAAGCGAGTCACGACTAGGTCGACTCCTCAGTCGCAGGGCGAGTCATCCGGAGCGCAGAGTGAAGCTTTGATCGAGAGTCTGCGCAATGAGGCTCTAACTAGGCAGATGGTTGCGATGCAATTGCAAGTTGAGGCGTTGTTGTCTGCCGGTGCTAGGCAGCAATCCGTAGTGCACGCCCCCATAGTAGGACAGGCAGTACCTACTCCTCCTACTCCCTTAGTACCCCCAGTAGCGATACCTCCGGAAATGAATTTCATTTCGCACTTCCAAAGGTTGGGTCCTCCATCGTATGACGGTCGAGCTGACTTCGTGGCCTTAGACGATTGGCTTATACCATTGAAGAGATGTTCTCATATTCAGGAATCACTGTGGATTATAAGGTGATGGTCGCCGTGTACCAGCTTAAGGGTCTCGCAAAGAGTTGGAGGTTGAGGGAGAAGGAAGACCTCTCCGAAGGATGTTCATGGGAAACCTTCAAAGGAATGTTGTTAAGAAAGTTTCTGCCGTCGGTAGAGCAAGACTGGTTAATGAATGATTTCCTGCATCTGAAGTAGAGGCAGCTCTCGGTGGGTGAGTATGAAGTTGAATTTTGCAAGTTGAGCAGGTTTGCTCCGGCCCTAGTAGCCTCGGAAGAAGGAAGAGTGAAGAGATTTCTGGGTGGTCTCCGCAGCGACATCCAGCAGCTGGCCAGCGAGTACAGGTCGGGGAAGTACGCTGAGGTAGTTGAGGCAGCACTAAAAGTGGAGGTGATCGATAATGCCAAGAACCGAGGATCAATGATGCAGAAGGGAAAGAGAAAGGCTGGAGAAGAAGGAAATTCTGGTGCGCCTGCCTCGGTTTGAAGAAAGGAGGTGGTGAGGTCTGTAGTTTCTGTGGCCGCTCTGGCCATCTGTTTGAAAGGTGTTTCAAGAGGAAAGGAGTTCAGAAGCAGTAGTGAGTGCGGGCAATCCAGGGTGCTCCGAAGGGTGAGGTGCTTTGCCAGTTGTGCAAGCAGAAGGGGCACGATGTGGCCCAGTGTTGGACCAAAGATAAAGTCTGCTTCCAGTGAAGACAGAAGGGGCACGTGAAGTTTTAATGCCCGCGAGTTCAACCCCCGTTGCATCCAGTTCTGCTTCGAGCCTTGCCGCCACCGCAGCATCTGGATAAAGAAAGAGGAAAGCTGAACATGATAACCCAGGAGCAAGTGCAGTCTTCAACCCAAGTGATCGCAAGTTAGACCTTAAGCCAGCTGTTAAGTCTTGATTCCTTTAGTTTCGCTGTATTAGACTCGTTTTTTTTTTTCACGCTTATAGGGAGATTTAAGGTAAAGAATCGTTGGGCGCATATTCTGTTCGATTCGGGTGCTACCCATTCATTCATAGCATGGACTTTCATTGAGCATCGCCGTTTGTCCCCTGAGCTGGACAACGATTCGTTCCTCGATAAGTTCCCTTCTGGTGATTTGGTATCCTCGAACCAGTGCGTCCGAAGTTGCCCTGTTCTCTTAGGAGATTTCTTGGCTGTTGCTGATCTCAAGGTGTTGGACCTAGAAGACTTTGATGTGATTTTGGGTATGGACTGGTTGTCCAGCTATGATGTGGTCATCCGATGCAAGGAAAAGCGTCTGGACTTCGTGATGGACAACGGTCATCCCATGAGCATTTTTGGATCTCCGTGCCAGGGTTCCCCAATAATTTCTGCGGTATGCATTTGGAAACTGTTACATTCTGGTTGCTTGGCTTACCTTGTTTCGGTGTTAGAAATTGTTAGTGGTTCGTCGTGTATCGACGGTGTTCTGTTGGTGCGAGAGTTTCCTGATGTCTTTCCCGTCAGTCTTCCTGGTCTTCCGCCTGATAGAGATGTGGAGTTCGTTATTTATCTTGATCCTGGTACTCGTCCTATCGCTAAGGCACCATACCTTATGGCCCTGCGTGATCTAGAAGATTTGCGAACTCATTTAGATGAGTTGTTGCATTGTGGATTTATTAGGCCAAGTTCTTTGCCTAGGGGTGCTCCAATGTTGTTTGTGAAAAAGAAGGACAATTCTATGAGGTTGTGCATAGATTATAGAGAGTTAAACAAAGCGACCATCAAGAACAGGTATCCGTTGCCGAGGATAGATGATATGTTTGATCAGTTGCATGGTAGCACGGTGTTTTCGAAGATTGACCTTCGATCAGGGTACCATCAGTTGAGGATCCGTGAGTCAGATGTTCCCCGGACTACCTTTCATTCCCGTTATGGTCATTTAGAGTTTTTGGTTATGTCTTTTGGTTTGACGAATGCACCCTCTGCGTTTATGGACATGATGAACCGCGTGTTCAAGGATTTTCTGGATCATTTTGTTGTGGTATTCATCGATGATGTGTTGGTATATTCCAGAAGTGCTGAGGAGCATGCTACGCATTTGCGCTTAGTATTGTCTACTCTTTGAGAGCACAAGTTGTATACGAAACTGAGTAAGTGTGAGTTCTGGCTTCCTCAAGTATCCTTTCTAGGTCATGTGGTGAACAAGGATGAAATTACTGTAGACCCCACTAAGATTTCTGCTGTGATGGATTGGAAGACGCCTTCAACGCCTAAGGAGATAAGGAGTTTCTTACAGTTGGCTGGGTACTACAGGAGGTTTGTTCAAGGGTTCTCAGTGTTGCCAGCACCTTTAACTAAGCTTACCCAGAAGAATACCACTTTTGTTTGGAGGGATAAGTGTGAAGAAGCCTTTCAGGAATTAAAGAGGCGTTTGTGCAGTGCTCCTGTGTTGGCCTTGCCGATCGAAGGATTAGTGTATGCAGTTTATGTGGATGCATCTCACTCTGGTTTAGGGTGTGTTTTGATGCAAGAAGGAAAAGTGATTGCCTATGGGTCTAGACAATTGAAAGTTCATGAAAAGAATTACCCTACGCATGACATAGAATTTGATGGAGTGATTTATGCTTTAAAGCTTTGGAGACATCTGTTATATGGAGTGTCATGCAAGATTTTCACGGATCACAAGAGTCTGAAGTATGTCTTTACCCAGAAGGAGTTGAATTTGCGCCAGCGTAGATGGTTGGAATATGTTGCAGATTATGAAGATGATATCATGTATCATCTGAGTAAGGCTAATATGGTGGCCGATGCCCTGAGCAGAAAGACCGCGCAAGTCTTCAATCTTTCCATGCAGCCCTTAGTAGAGGAGTTTATGTTAATGGATATCTCAATCGGTAGTAGTACCGCACCTTCGAGTCTTGAAGCTGAAGAGCCTTCGTGGATTACCCTTACGAGATTGCACCAGAAGGAAGATCCTAACTTGCAGCATCTCCGGAATAGGACTGAGAAAGGAGAATTACCAGATTTTTTGATATATGATAAAGATACTTTGAAGTACCGAGGTAGGTATTGTATCCCCGCATTAGATGATATTTGGGCAAAGATCTGTAGGAAGCACATGACTCTAGTGTTTCCTATCATCCTGGTTCCATGAAAATGTATAAAGACCTGAAGCAGATCGTTTGGTGGTCAGGTATGAAGAATGATATAGCCAGATATGTTTCTGAATGTTTAACTTGTCAGCGCGTGATGGCGGATCATAAGAGGCCTGGAGGAAAGTTGAACCCGTTGGATGTTCCAAGATGGAAGTTTGAGAGTATTTCGATGGATTTCATTACTTGTTTACCGAGATCTCCCGGAGGACATGATTCAGTGTGGGTCATAGTCGACCGTTTGACAAAGTGTGCTCACTTTGTGCCTTTTAAGACCGGTTATTCTATGGAGAAGATAGCAGAGCTCTATTTGGCTGAAGTTATCAGATTGCATGGCGTGCCCATGAGCATTGTGTCGGACCGAGATTCAAGGTATATGTCTCATTTTTGGTGGAGTTTGCAGGGAGCTTTGGGCACTGACCTTAGATACTCTACCTCTTACCATCCTCAGACCAATGGTCAGACAGAGAGAGTGAATCAAATTTTGGAGGATATGATAAGGTGCTATATTCTAGATCATGGTGGAGCTTGGGATAAGCATCTTGGATTGATGGAATTTGCGTAGAATAATAGTTATCAGGAAAGCTTGCAAAGGGCCCCCTTCGAGGCTCTGTATGGGAGGCATTGCCGAACTCCCTTGTTTTGGGACGAGGTTGGTGAGAGGCCGTTGTTAGGCCCAGGGGATTTGGAAGAGATGAGCGTTGTCGTGACTCATATCCGCGAGAAGCTTCCTATCGCTCAGGAGCGGTATGAAAAGTATGCCAATCAGAGAAGGGTGGATCTTGAGTTTGCCGTCGGAGACTTAGTGTTCTTGAAAGTTTCTCCGATGCCGGGCATTAAGATATTTGGAAGGAACCACAAGTTGGATCTCCGGTATGTGGGACCTTTCCAGATTGTTGAGCGCATCGGAGCGTTAGCTTATAGATTGGATTTGCATGCTTCCTTCCCTAATGTTCATGATGTGTTTCATGTGAGCCAGCTGAGGAAGTGTTTGCGTAGTGGTTGTCTTGTTCTTGATTCGGTGCCCATATTGCTGCCCAATCTTTCGTATGTTGAAGAGCCTGTCCGAATCTTGGAGACTCAGGAGCGTGTGTTGCGGAGGAAGACGATCCCGATGGTTAAGGTTCTTTGGAAGAATCAGGGTGTCGAAAGCGCAACATGGGAGCTGGAGTCTGCCGTGAGAGAGACTCATCCTAGCCTCTTCTCTTAAATTTTGGGTAAATCTCTTGTCAGGTAACCTTTGGGATTTGATTTAGTATCTTTCTTAATCTTTGGATTTCATGTTTAGGGACGAAACTTCTTTTTAGGGGGAGTGATTGTAACGCCCCTGATTTTCATTAATTATTTACGTGGCCGTTGTGACGTAATTTTGGCGTAAGGGCGTTATGTCAGCTCATCAGGTTTAGTTTTGGGCCTTAGCTTAGTTAAAGTACATAATTTAGATCGAGCGTGCGAGACTTCGCGTCGTATCGACTTAGAGAGAAGACTTTGAGTAGTTAACAAGATTTTATCATTGGGAAGCTTTATCCTGAGTTTGGCGCATCAAAAATGAATTTTGACTTCGACGTTGGATTCGTAGCGCCGATTTTCAGTTTAGGCGCGATTTTCATGAAAATCCGAGGTGTTTTGGTCGCCCTCACAGTTTAAGAAAAAAGGAGAATTCTTTAATTAATTAAATATTAAATTAGGGTTTATTATAAAATCTAATATTCTCTCCCTACTCTTCTTCTTCCTTCGTCGATCCAAACCAGCCGCCGAGCGAGAGAGCGAGAGCGAAGTGTCGTGGAGCTTCCGGTCGGCGATTCGAAGGCTGTAGCAGTCAGAATCGTGTTTGGAGAGTGAATTCGGAAAGCTCTCGGCGAGACCTACGTTCTGGTGGTATGCTTTTCCCGTTTCATGGAATTTTTGGAGTTAAGGTTGTGACCTAACTACTCCTTTTGATCCGTAAAGTTTCAGGTTATCGTGCTCCAGTATTTCCTTGGCTTTTGGAGCGGAGAAATTCGTGTTTTCGCGAGGTTAAGGCAAGTGGCTATTTTTTCCTCCTTCCTTCTTGTTGGTTGAAGCATTCTTCTTTTGCCTTGGTTTCTTTTTGCCTGCAGCCTTGGATTTCTTAGGAAATCATTTTCCCTGGTTTCTTTTTGCCTGCAGCCTTGGTTTTCGCAAGAAATCAGTCGATTCCTGACGTTCGTCGAACAACCTGATGTTCGTCGAACTCTTCTTTTCCTGACATTGGTCGAACTCTTCTTTCCCTGACGTTCGTCGAACTCTTCTTTTCTTGACGTTCGTCGAACTCCTCTTTCCTGATGATCGTCGAACTCTTTTTTCTCCTAAAGTTCATCGAACGGCGCGTTCGACGAACGGCCTTGCGTTCGACGAACGCCGCGTTCGACGAACGGCCTTGCGTTCGACGAACGCCGCGTTCGACGAACGGCCTTGCGTTCGACGAACGGCCTTGCGTTTGACAAACGGACTTGCGTTCGACGAACGGCCTTGCATTCGTCGAACGACGCGTTTGACGAACAGCGCATTTGACGAACGGCCTTGCGCTCGACGAACGGCCTTGCGTTCGACGAACGGCCTTGCGAAGGCCGTTCGTCGAATGGCGTGTTCGACGAACGACCTTGCGTTCGACGAATGGCCTAGCTTTGATTCCTGCCCTTTCTTTTTTTGAGAAAGCTGATCCCGACCCTTCATTTCTCGAGAAGCTTTACCCCTGCCTTGATTTCTCGAGAACAGCTTTACCCCTGCATTGATTTCTCGAGAACAGCATTGTCCCTGCCTTTAATTTCTCGAGAAGCAGCTTGATCCATGCATCTAATTTCTCGAGAAATAATAGTCCCTGTTTGGGAGTTCTCAAGTAGTGTTTGTCCTTTCCCTTGGTTTCCCTAGAACTTTATGACCCCACTCCTTGATTTCTCGAGAACTATGGTCTTATCCTTTAGATTCTCAAGAAATGCCCTTTGCTTCTTAGTACTTAAGTTATGCCTCTGATTACTTCACCCTTTTGAAATCTCGTACCCGTTGTGGTTAAAATAACTTATGTGTTCTCTTATGAATAGTATTAGTAAATGTTTACTTTGTTGTGACCCTATCTCTTAGGGTATCCTGGTGATTGTTTTCTCGGGCTTTGCCCCGTGCCATAATTAAAGAAATTAATTAATTTGAACCATTGCCTTTGTCCTTACACAGTGCGTCGTGTTGGGGGGGGGGGGGCAGTGGGGAATTCTTGTAGCCTTGCACGGTGGCCATTTTAATGGTGAACCGCAGGCTTGGCATGTGGTCCCGTGGACCATGTTTGGGTGGTTGGGGATAGTGAAACCCCCACCCATTTTTGGCTTTGGGTGGCAGAGGATAAAGGACCGCCCCGCTTGATTTGAGCTGATCAGTCTCTTTAAATAAATTTAACAAGATAAATGAACTTTACCTGTATCTCTATTTGGTATTTGGTGCACTTGGTGCATTGTTTAGTTCTGTGCTTGGAGTTTCCTTTCCTGTAAGTGTTGGGCTAGGGTTGGTACCCCTTATGCCTTATTTACTTTATTTCTTGTTTTCCTGCCACTTGTAAATTCCTTGCTGAGGCGTTATTTGTTTTATTGAATGACTCAGGTTTAGAGTCTTAGCTGCTAGTGGTGTAGCCCGGAGTCTTCGGGAGTTTTAGTTGTTGTTTTACCCCGCTGCTGCGAGGTAGTTGTTGTTAGTTTTCTTCTTGTGTTCAGACATGCTAGTTTGGAGCCAACGGGTTAGTGTCAGGTTGTTGACGCCGGTCGTGCCCTTTTGATACTTTTTAGCTTACTTGCCAGTTAAATGCCACTGCTTTTAGATCTTGTGTATCTCTCTCTGGGAATGATTTATGTCTATGTGTATTATAGTTATAAAATGGCTTTTCTTTCATACTCATTGCATTCTTTTTAATTGAAATCCTTATCTTTAAGGTCGCCTAAAGGTATTTTCTATACTTATACTACGCCTAGATATATGCATATCATTTACTTTATGTCCTGCCATCACGTGCATTTAGGAACTCAAGTGAACTAAATTAAATATTTTCCGCTGCAATTACATATATTTTCTCGGTGGACTAGTTGATCCACGAACTGAGAGACACAGTGCTTACCCCAAACTTTAATAAATGATTTCAAATGATGACCAATCATGTAAACATGTTTTGACTAAATAAGTAATAGTTTCCCGCCTAAGCATCTGCAGTTGTCTCCTGCATGACGTGGCATCATGACGTGTATTTTCTCTTACTCTGATATTCCTAAATTCAGAGAAAATGCGGGTTGTGACATTGGGGTTCTTCATCACTTGTGTGGATCTCTATAGAGGGATCGATCCATTTCTATGCTTGGAACTCATAGTTCATCGCCCAGATTTCTTCCTGGAGCATCTTGGTTGAGTATTGACTCAATCCCATAAAGGTATATCGCATTTTGCTTTCCTAATCTTTAGATTCATGAAATCCGAAAGATCCTTACTCTTTGGGTTGTTCTTGTTGTTCATTCCGTTGCGCATATTCGATATGTTGTCCACTTTGATTTATAGAAAAATCCAACAGTGGTATCAGAGATAGGTTTGCGGTCAAGTGCATGTAAATCAGGAAATTTAGAAGCATTCCTCAATTTAATTCCGAACAGTCGTAGGATTGGTCCTCCACTCATATCCAATATGAGTGAGGCCAACACAATCCTTTCTCCAACTTCTCCAAACGCTTGTATGTGAGACCCTATAGGCTCATATTGTGTTGGCAGTAAGTCTAACTGCTTGATTGCTATGAGATCACCTCGAAAACTCCAACAGTGTCCCACTTCATCACAAAGTATCAACAAAAGTCTCACAAACAATGAGCGGCATCTAGCAATACTTCATTGCTACTCAAGCAATAAGAGTTCATAACTCAATAAGCCTGTCATGATCTTTTGTCCTTTACACCCGAATAGAACTAGAGGCATGGACCGTGTCACCCTCATGATTGTTCAATCCTAGTTTCTTGATCTATAATAGACTGTCTGAAATTGGTGAGCTCAATATCATATATTGACTCAACCAAGCATGGCCATGCATTTCTCAGTATCATTCCATCAAGGGGCCCATGGATGTAACTCATGTCATATAGGAGGACAAATTCCATTTCTGTCCACACACAAACACCCAAATGATTCGCAACATACCCAATAACCACCCTTATCATCAACCTTTCTCAAGGAAGACTTTAGATGGCATCAAAGTACGCTCTCCTTCACTTGATGAATGTTGGGACTTCAGGTCAAAGAACTACAAACACCATTGTCAGTTGAGACCTACTTGTGACATGTTCATATAATAATCCACAAAGTAGTCTCAAGGTGGGTATGTCCAGTACAACTTGTTCACTAACAAGTACCCATGTGTTGACTTGATATCACAATATCATGACCTGTGAGAACTGGTCATCAGTCAAATCACATGCTAGTCTTACTGTATCATCGTCGCCCTTCATCTTCTAAGATGATACTCCTACTAGTGACCATTTAAGAATGATGCTTCTAATTAAACATAGGCCCTCACATTCAAGTCATGCACTTGAATTCCTATGGAAGCAAACATTCTAAGGGCATCTATTATGTTAATTAATCTATTATATAGAAGCAGTTGACATAATAACAAGAACTTGCCATAAATAAAATATAAATTACTCTATTCATCACATTAATAAACATCACCGGACAAATATATATAAACTAAACCACAAGACTCCCACTAGAGATGATCATTCAGGTATCTAATACCCATTGATCTAGTACGACCATCATGGTTTCTCTGTGCAAGAGGCTTCGTCAGTGGATCTGGAATATTATCTTCAGTCGGTACTCTGCATATGCTAACATCTCCTCGATCGACAATCTCTCATATAAGATGGAACCGCCGAAGTATGTGCTTAGAGCACTGATGAGATATAGGTTCCTTAGCTTGTGCAATAGTACCATTGTTATCACAGTAGAGAACTATGGGATCAACAATGCTAGGAACTACACCGCATTTTCGCAAAATACTCGCCGCATTTGCAGCAACAATATACTCGGCCTCAGTCATAGAGTCAGTAACTGTCTCTTTCTTGGAACTCTTCCAGCTTACAGCTCCTCCACTTAGGCAAAATACAAAACCTGATTGGGACTTTGAATCATCCCTACCAATCTGGAAGCTAGCATCCGTGTAACCCTTTACAACGAGCTCTTCCTCTCCACAAAACACCAAGAATACATCATTCATCCTTCTCAAGTACTTTAGGATATTCTTGACAGCTATCCAGTGACCATCACAAGGATCAGACTGATACCTGCTCGTCATGCTCAAAGAATATGAGACATCGGGCTGAGTACACAACATTGCATACATGATTGATACAATTGCCGAAGCATATGAAATCAACTTTATGCGGTCCTTATCTTCCAAAGATTTAGGGCACTGGTCCTTAGAGAGACTCACACCATGTGACATGGGTAAGAATCCCTTCTTGGACTCAAGCATGTTAAACTATTTCAACATATTGTCAATGTATGTACTGTGGGTCAAACCCGTCAACTTCTTTGATCTATCTCTATAGATCTTAATACCAAGTATATAAGTCGCTTCACCCAAGTCCTTCATAGAAAAGCAGTCCCCTAGGATGTTCTTAACAGCTTGCAAGGTCGGAATGTCATTCCCGATCAGCAGTATGTCATCTACCTACAATATCAGGAAAACGTCAATGCTCCAACTAATCCTCTTGTAAACACAAGTTTCATCCTTGTTCTTGATTTTCTCATCAAAACGCAGATTCCAACTTCGAGAAGCTTGTTTCAATCCATAAATGGATCGATTCAACTTGCATATTTTAGTGGCTTCACTTGGAGATACAAAACCCTCGGGTTGTGTAATATACACTTCCTCAAGGAGGTTTCCATTAAGTAAAGCCGTTTTGACATCCATTTGCCAGATCTTGTAGTCATAATACGCAGCAATAGCAAGTAGAATTCTGATGGACTTGACCATAGCAACAGGGGAAATGGTCTCATCATAGTCAACACCATGAATTTGCCTGAAACCTTTAGCCACTAGGTGCCCTTTGAACGTCTGTACATTCACATCTATGTCGGTCTTCTTCTTGAAGACCAACTTGCACCCTATGGGTCTTACCCCTTCAGGTGGTTCCACCAAGGTCCAAACTTGGTTTGTATACATGGAGTCTATTTTAGATTTCATGGCTTCAAGCCACTTCTCGGAGTCAGGTTCATTCATAGCCTCTTGGTAGGTTGCAGGCTCAACATCATGATCCATAAGCAACACATTACCTATTTGAGACACGAGAAATCCATATCTCTCAGGTTCAAATCTTGGTCTACCAGATCTATGTAGGACTTGTGTTTCTTGAGCAGGCTCTCTAGCTACAACTACTTATAGTCCTTGCTCAGGTTCAAATCTAGGTTCATCTTCAGTTTGTGGTTCATGAACTTCTTCAAGTTCTACCTTTGCAGTCTTTCTGGACAAGAACTCTTTCTCCAAAAAGATGTCTGTCCTTGCAACAAACACTTTGCCCTCAGAATGCAAATAAAAGTAATACCCTTTGGTCTCCCTAGGATACCCCACTAAATAACATTTATCCGATTTGGGTTCCAGCTTGTTAGGCATTTGACATCGCACGTATGCCTCACAGCCCCAAATCTTAATGAAATACATACTAGGGCGCTTCCCAGTCCATATCTCATATGGTGTCTTTTGAACCGTTTTTGTTGGAGCGCAATTTAAAGTAAAAGTAGCAGTCTCTAAAGCAAATCCCCAAATGGAAACGGGCAAATCTGCATGACTCATCATTGACTGTACCATGTCCAACAAAGTACGATTCCTCCTCTCAGACACACCATTATGCTGTGGTGTTCTGGGCGAAGTGAGTTGTGATATAATACCACATTCTCTAAGATGATCACGAAACTCATGACTTAGATATTTACAACCTCGATCAGATCAGAGTGCTTTTATCCTTCTTCCCAGTTGGTTCTCTACTTCATTCATAAACTCTTTGAACTTTTCAAAGGTTTCAGATTTGTTCTTCATAAGAAACATGTATCTGTATCTACTGAAATCATCAGAGAATGTAACAAAGTAGTAGAACCCACCTCTAGCCATAGAACTCATGGGTCTGCATACATCACTGTGTATTACACCCAAAAGATCATCAACCCTCTCACGACAACTAGTGAAAGGGGCTTTTGTCATCTTTCCTAATAAACATGACTCGCATCTCTCAAATGATTCATAATCGAATGAGTCCAACATTCCATCTTTATGGAGCTTGGATATGCATTTTCTCATTTATATGGCATAAACGACAATGCCAAAGATACGAAGGATTCTAGTCATTAGTTTTTATTCTTTTAGTATTTTCTATGTTATAGATTGGTTGATCTAAGTTCAAAACGTATAAGTCATTAAAAAGTTGGGCTACACCATAACAAACATCATTCATAAATATTGAACAACTATTGTTCTTAATAATGAAAGTAAATCCTCTCATGTCTAAACATGACACAGATATAATGTTTCGAGTTATGGTTGGAACAAAATAACAATTATCTAATTCTATTACAAGCCCTGTGGGAAAAGAAAGGCGATATACTCTTACAGCAATGACATCAACTCTTGCTCCATTTCCAATGTGTAGGTCTACCTCTCCTCTACCCAGCAGTCTTCTCCTTCCCAGTTCCTGCACATTGGTACAAATGTGAGAGCCGCATCCGGTATCCAATACCCAAGATGAAGGAGCAGAAAGGTTTATTTCTATAACAAATATACCTGAAGTGGAAGTTACACTTCCTTTCTTCTTTTGCAGATCTTCAAGATAGAGGGAACAGTTCCTCCTCCAGTTCCCTGCCTTACCACAATGGTGGAACTTCCCTTCCTTTGCCAAGCCTTTGTTCTTCAGTGCTGAAGAATTGGGATCAAGATATGACTTAGGTCCTACCTTAGACTTCTTGAATCCCTTGGTCTTGCCCATGCTTTTATGCACCATTAATATGGGGCTAGCAGGCTTGACCTTCTTCATATTGATTTCAGCAGCTCTTAACATGCCTAGGAGCTCAGGCAGTGTCTTGTCAATTTCTTTTATATTGTAATTCAAGACAAACTACTCGTAACTGTCTGGCAACGATTGCAAATCCAGATCAGTGGCCAACTCTTGGCTCAAAGGAAACCCTAGTATTTCAAGGTTCTCTATATACCCAATCATCTTGAGTATGTGAGTCCATACTAGGTCTCGAGCTCCCATCTTACACTGAAATAATGCCCTGGATATGTCAAACCTCTCTTGGCGAGCTTGCCCTTGAAACATTTTCTTTAGGTGCTCGACCATCTCGTAATAACTCATGTTCTCGTGTTGCTTTTGAAGCTTAGAGTTCATGGTTGCGATCTTAAGGCATTCCACATCCAAGGAGTCATCTCCATACTTCTTGTAAGCATCTTTATCTGCACGTGGTGCAGAATCGGCTGACTCTTGGTTAGGATCTTCTTCCAGGACATAGAGCTTATAACGACTGAGGCGCGGCTCCAATCGGGACAACATCCACCGAGAGCTCCACCGAGACCCAGCTGGCGTTGCTACCGGGCTGCATCCCAAGCACCCCAACCCCTCTCCAGCCCACAGGCGAGTTGTTGGTTGCCAGAGCCTCCCTTTAGTGAGAAGTGATCCAGTTAAGCGCCTCTATGGGGCCTTCCCAGGATGTCACACATCCCAGTACTACTCCAGCCCGAGCACACACAATATAGTTAAGCGTGCTCGGGTTGGAGTAGTACTGGGATGGGTGGCCTCTTGGGAAGGCCCCGTAGAGGTGCTTAACTAGATCACTTCTCACCAAAGGGAGGTTGTGGTCACCAACAACCCGCCTGTGGGCTGGAGAGGGGTTGGGGTGCTTGGGCTGCATTTCGGTAGCGATGCCAGCTGGGTCCCGGTGGAGCTCTCGGTGGACGTTGTCCCGATTGGAGTCAGGCCTGGGTCGTTATAGAGCTTGCGCTCTTGCCTAAGAATAATTCTCAGGCTCTTGAACCAGTCTAGGAAATTTGTCCCATTTAGCTTGTTCTTCTCAAGGACCACCCTTAGGGACAAGGTGGAGTGAGAACCACTTGCCATGGATATTCTACAAGAAATTTTGCAAAGTATACTTTTAGTACTATATTTTAAAATACATTTTATTTTAATAAGGACTTTTATTAAAAGGTGGCTCCCACTATTTTAATCAAGTCGATAACCCTTAATATTGATTCAGAGAGTTTATGCGAGCTACTCTCTTAGTGGACAAGATCCATATTTCACCAATACAATGAGTCCGCTTTGGCGTTCCTCTCATAATGATGTTATTTAGGTAGACAACATTTGTCAATTGCATCATTATGCAACTCTTGTATGATTGGTGAATAACTCTTTATTCGCATCAATCATATGGAGCATGCGAACCCTATGCCTCTAGGCACTCAACCTTTGAGGTCACCTAGTTAAGATAGACCCAATGTCGACAGTGGGATATCACAATTATCCGCTCGCACCCTTACTAAGTTAGATTAATGCACCTTGCTTTGGCAAGCCCACACTTCATCGATCGAGGCAGGAAGAGTGTCATCCATCGGAAGGAATCCATATACTTAATATTAGATAAGGGATTTTATAATGAGCGAATAGCTTTTAATCATGATTAACATTTAATCAAAGTGCACATTCACAAAAAAAAATTACAACATTCGCAATCCAAATACATCCAATATCTGCACAAAATAAAATCATCAACACTTTGACAAAAAGGGTTAAATCTGAGCATTTAGAACACTTCTAAATCTCCATATTTATATGCATTGGATACACGAACAACAACTCCACTTATGCAGTAGACAAGTTTGTCTCTCAATGTCAGATTCAAAATCCAAGACATTTGATTTCACAAACCTTTTCGAGGGACGGTTACTACAAAGGAGAAACAATCTCTGAAACATGAAAATCGCAATGCAATCACAGGCATTCCTGGCGGGGTTCCAAGGGGCCGCGCCGGTGTCAGGGTCTTAGGGGCAGAGCCCCTAACGGGTTCCAAGGGGTAGTTCCCCTGGAGGTGGTCTCAAAAACACATCAAAATTGATGTTCCGAGAAGAATTATGGGCTTTTAGAATGCTTCTAAATTTCCTGATTTACACGCACTTGACCGCAAACCTCCATCTGATACCACTGTTGGGTTTTTCTTTACATCAAATTGGATAGCATATCATATAAGCGCAACGGAAGGAACAACAATTGTAGCCACAGTAACCATGATTTGAGGAAGTGTCCCTTGAACTAAGATGAATTGATTTTGTATTTGATGTAGTTTTTTAGTTATGTGTTTGCAGGACTCTAATTGCTAAGTACAAACCAATGTCAGGTTTCAATAAGTCATCAATACAGGCCTATGCAATATAATCCCCAGACCAAGGTGTTAAATCATGTGAAATCTCTTTATTGGGATGTACTTCATATTCAAACACTATAGAGAAGACAAGGTGACCAGGTGCTGAATTTAGAAGTGGAAGAAAATAGCCCAAGTCATTTTCGTTGTGTGGTCTCGAAGAATCCAAGTTAATTCATTGAGACAACTCCTGAAAGACTTAGCTATTCGTCGATTATACTCGAGAAGTATCAGAAAATTCTTTAAGTAATTTTCGTCGAGTAAAAGTCGTTCACTCGAGTTCACTCAGCGAATTTGTCAAGTGGTCTGTCGATTTCTCATGAACACTAGACGAATTCATCGAGTGATCTCGTGAAATACTCGAGTGGACTTAGTTTCTTTTCTTCGCAACTCAGCTCTTATCTCTTAGTCAATTCGTTGAGTCATAACAATAATTCGTTGAGTAATTTTGTATTCGATGAGTCCATTCGAAGAATCCAGATAGAGCGCATTTTCTTCAATTTGACGCATGTTTTCCTTTTAGGGTTTTTTGGTCATGCACAGTCCACGTGGATCTCTTTCTTTAAGAGTTGTTTATAGTCATTTGAAGTAGTGCTATAAATACCTAAAGGACATTTCTTTTAACCCTATTTGGAAAGAAACGCATCGAGATTTCCGTCGGCCATCTCTCTCGTTCTCACAAAGACGTTCTCTTGCCGCTAACAAGTTCTGTTTTCGATTCTTCAACAAGTCTCGATTCAACAAGATCTCAGTGCTCAGATTGATTCAAGTATTCTCTAGATCTTGTTATTTTGATAAGTATTTAGATCAAAGCATTCAAGACAAAGGATTTCTTCTTACCCGTTCAAGTTCAGGATTTCATCTATTTCAAGGAAGAAGAAGACCTTTTATTTCAGATCTGAAGAAGTAGAATCTCCTTAAGATTCTTAGAGATTGGATTTTCAATCCAAAGTTTTTGTAAAATCTTGTACATATTCTAGTAGTAAGTGTTATCTTTCGAGTATTTGTAGATCTAGTCTAGAGGATCGAGTTTGTAGGACAAATTATTCTCTGAGCTTTTTGTAAAAGAAGGTGTTCTCCGAGTTTGTAGGAGTTTTACTCTGAGTTGTAAGATTATTCATAATCTGAGATTAGTGAAGTAGCCTAGTCTAGACGGGCGTGCTATATAGGTGAGGCGGGAAAGTGGAGTACCCACATTGGGGAACCACTATAAAATCATTATGTTAGTGTGTGCTTTGTTTTCTGTGTACTTTTCTTTATAGATTTTAATTCCGCATAAAAAGCCATAGAACTCACCTATTCACCCCCTCTAGGTGATTTAGGTAGAAACTAGATACTTTTAATTGGTATCAGAGGTAGGTTGTTCTTTAAGAGGTTAACACCTTGAACAAACTCCTTCATCTAGTTGTTCAAAGACACCATGTCTGGAATGAATAGAAACAAGGATTCTTCCATGAAGCTACTAGTCTGCAAAAAGGAGAAATTCCCCATGTGGAAGGAAAGAGTTAAGTTTTATATGGAAGCCGCCGACCCAAGGATCTTTCAGATAGTTGAAGAAGGTCCTCATGCTCCAATGACGACATTTACCATCAACCATGCTGTTCAAGTTCCCAAGAAGATGCTTGATTTGACGAAGGATGAGATTGCTCTTGTCGCCTTAGACAAGAAGGCGAAGAATATAATTGCCAGTGTTGTGGACGATTCAATGCACCAAATTTTCTTCCATTGCAAATCTGTAAAAGAGATGTGGGATTCTCTTATCGTCTTGATGGAAGGTACGGAAGAAGTAAGGGATGATCAAAGATCTCTGCTCAATCAAGAATATGAAGCATTCAAGCAGGATCCAAGGGACTCAATTTTTGACACTTATGAGAAATTCTTCAAGATTGTCAATGGTCTTAGGAACTATGATCGAGAATTCACAGTAGGTGAACTGAATGACAAATTCTTGAGATCCCTGACGAAAGGGTGGGATACCAAGGCCATTGCCATCAGATAATTCAGAAAGATGGCTACTATGGAGCCACAATTTTTATTCCTGAAGCTTATTTCCCATGAGTTGAAGCTCAGCATCAGGAAAGCTGAGGAAGAAGGCAATAGGACCTTTGGAATGGAGAAGTTCATATCTCTGAAGGAAGATGGATCAAAGAAAGGCAAGGTCATGATACCAGTAAGGACACAGTCGTCAGAGGAAGATGACGAGTCTGTGGCTTGCTCCTCAAGCTCAGACATTTCCGATGGAGAGTTCTCCCTACTCTCCTAGAAATTCAAGAGATTGTTGAACAAGAGAAAGCAGAGGAGAGGTCAATCCTCCTGATCAGATCACAGAAGATCGAGAGGTGAGGGTGAACATCACAAGAAGAGTTACAACAATGATATATATAAATCTAAACCGAACAAAAATTCTTCGATTAATATAATTAGCAATTGTTGTAACAAGACAGGGCATGCGATCGCAAAGGGCCCATACAACAAGAAGGATGGATCAAGAAAAGAAGAAAAGAAATCCTTCAAAAGTAAGAAGGAGGAAGAGAGCTTTTTGGCTACAAAGTCAAAAACTCTGAGCGACTGTGACTCAGATGAGTCGAGCTCTGACGAAGAAGCCTACTTCGGTCTAATGGCTCAGACCGACAAGGAAAATTATGACACCCTATATGAGGAGAAGGTAAATTCTCATACACCTCTTTCTGAATCTGAGACGAATTCCATTGCAGATGAAGGTACTCCTCGGAGAAAGACTCTGCTATATTAGTTCAGTACAAAGCCTTATTGAAAGGATTTGACAAGTGCCGAAAGGTACCCAAATCCCATACAAAGGAGATTGAGTCTCTCAAGACCTGGAATTGAATCTGAGAGAAGAAATCGAAAAATTACTTCCTCTTAGAGATGAAGTCCAACTCTTGAAGGATGAACTCCTAAGCACTGCTGAACTATTAAAGGAAAAGTTGAACTCCATAACTGAGTTGGAAGGAAAGCTAGTGGTAGAGGGAAATCTAGTGGAAAGCCTCTGTAAACCAAAGACCATCCTTCCTCTTATTGATGGCTTTTCTGCTCTTGTGAAGGGTAGCGGTATCGGTCATTAGACCGAGAAAAGTAAGGCGACTAAGAAAAGAGGCATTAAGGGAAAGGGTGTGGCTGATCAGAGTGAACCTTCCTTCAAGAAGGTGGTGTTTCCCACAAACACATATGACTTTGAAAGATCATATGAGCACCTCACGAGACCAACTCACATTGAGTTAAGTTAGAGCAACCAAGGATTGAGCCATCCCCGAAGCTTTGGATCGACTACTTTCAAAGCACCTTATGAATAGATAGTCCTGAAGGACTATGGTTCATTCGTGCATGGACCGTCTGCAAAGAAAGCACAAAAAGTAAAATTCATTGCGACGAAACCACTTGAGACAGAGTCGTGTGTTTGCTGCAATAACGAGGCCTCCACCTCCAAGTCGGTAGCCCCTGCTAGACCCCCCATTAAAACCTCAAGCAGGAGGGTAAGAGAAGCTACAAAAGGTTCGACTATTGCTATTGTTGCAAAGTTGGTCACTTTGCCATGGATTGCTGGTTTAATCCAAAGAATGCTAGAATTGCACTTGTAAATAATGCAAGGCCGACCACTCACAATGTTAACAACCCAAGTGGAAGTCATCTAATAAAAAGCCAAGGACCCAAATCCTTTTGGGTTCCTAAGGGAAATTGATTATTGATTGCTGGTATTTCCAAAGGCCACCAACACGCCTATATGGTATTTGGACAGTGGATGTTCGCGGTACATGACCGGAATAAGAAGCTTATTGCAGAACTTCAACCCAGTCAAGGATGGTCCAAAGGTTATCTTTGGTGGATCTGATCGGGGGATCACAAAAGGCTACAGTATGATAACCAACGGTATAGTCTCTTTCACAGATGTAGCTTATGTTAAAGGATTACAACATAATCTCATTAGCATAAGTCAACTTTGCGACAAAGGCTATATGGTTGAGTTCTATAAGGATAAGTGCTTGATAAAGTCATCTGATATGTCATAAACTATCTTAACAGGCACTAGGAGTAGAAATATTTTCTGCTTGAATTTTCTCTGTTTAGATTCTTCTACACCAGTATGCTTTCTAGCAAAGATAGTGCATCTTTTAGTGATCAATGACACAAGAGACTGACACATATTAATTTCAAAACTATAAATATGTTATTTTCTCACAGCTTAATGCGTGACGCACCTGATATTAAGTGCATTAAAGAGAGACCTTGTCATGCATGCCAAATGGGAAAGCAGACTCGGGCTAACTTTTTAAGAGCATAATTAGCAAAGATTCTACCAGATGCTTATATCTGCTACATATGGATCCATTTGGTCCCATGCCAGTTAGGAGTTTAGGAGGTAATGCTTATACCTTGGTGATTATTGATGACTACTCACGTTTTGCTTGGGTATTTTTTTTAAAACACAAGTCAGATACCTTTGACTCTTTCACTAATTTTGTCAGGCAAATACATAATAAAGTAAACTACTCCGTAGTCAAAATCAGAAGTGACCACAGAACAGAATTCAAATCTGGGGCTATGATAAAATTCTGTGAAAGCTTGGGTATCTTTCATGAGTTTTCCTCTCCTCGTATTCCACAACAAAATGGAGTTGTAGAGAGAAAGAATAGAACACTCATAGAGGCAAGCAGGACAAAGTTGAATGATTCTTCTCATCCAGAATATTTCTGGGCAGAAGCCATC
The DNA here is from genome assembly GCA_033032865.1 of Dactylorhiza incarnata. Taxonomy (NCBI): domain Eukaryota; kingdom Viridiplantae; phylum Streptophyta; class Magnoliopsida; order Asparagales; family Orchidaceae; genus Dactylorhiza; species Dactylorhiza incarnata. Next base: position 11,606,606 of record JAWHQI010000035.1, read on the forward strand.
AAAACTGCTTGTCACGTGCAAAATCGAGCATTAATCAACAAGAACCATCATAAGACACCTTATGAACTTCTAAAGGACAGGAAACCAACTATATCTTATTCAAGAATTTTAGGCAGTAAATGTTTCGTACTTAACAACGGGAAGTATTACAAAACTAAGTTTAGTGAAAATTGCTTTGAAGGTATTTTCGTAGGCTATAGTAGCCATAGTAAGGCATAAATAGGATTTTCAACAAGAAAACACTGGTCATAGAAGAATCAATAAATGTTGTATTTGATGAGACGAGTATGCTACACAGTAGCTCTTCTAGTATTTTTGTTGAAGATGCCGAAACCAGTTTGAAACTGGAAGAACTGAACTTGGAAGAAGTCATCAAGGAGGATGCTCCAGGTATTGTCATAGTGAATGATCCAATCACACCAGAAGAAGAAGAACTTCAAGAAATTGAATATGTACCACAAGCAGAAGAACCTGTTATCAAGGATGATGCAAGAAATCTGGTGATCAGACATCAGAGATCCCAACAAATCAAATCATCAGAGATACCAGGGTCGGAATAAGGACAAGAAGAGGTACAACTAACCAAGTTTTGCATTTGAGTTTTCTTTCGAAGGTTGAACCAAAGAAATTTGATGAAGCGAAAGAGGATGCTTCATGGATCATTGCAATGCAAGAAGAGCTCAATAAGTTCAAAAGATGTAAAGTCTGGAAGCTAGTGCCAATCCCCAAAGGTCAAAATGTTATCGGAACAAAATGGGTTTACAGAAACAAGCTGGATGAAGATGGTGTAATCATCAAGAACAAGGCCAGACTTGTTGCCCAAGATTACTGACAAGAAGAAGGGATCAACATTAATCAAACCTATGCTCCAGTGGCAAGAGGCGAAGCAATCAGGTTGTTTCTAGCGTATGCTGCTCACAACAGATTCAAGGTCTATCAAATGGGCGTGAAGTCAGCTTTCCTCAATGGTAATTTGAAGGAAGAAGTATACGTAGAACAACCCCCAGGTTTTGTTGATTCCTCCTGTAACACCCTGCCAGTACGAATAATATAACAGTAGGTCCGGCCGGGACCCCACGCCATACTAACCACACTAGTTAGGAGTTAAAAGGTGATAAACAGAAAGAAACTACAACAGAGTATACTAAACACTAGCGGAAGCATAAAGATTTAACATTTCAATTAGAATTGTCCATTATTGTAGGAATGAAACCATGAAATAGAGTTATGGCCTTAAGGCTTTACATTTAACAAATGTACTAAAACTCCAAAACATACATCGGCACGCAGGCCGGCAATACATGAGAAAGCTAAAAAGGGAGGCTGGCCTTCAAGGGCCAACTCAGCAAAAGGGGCCACCGCCCGCTATTTCCCGCTAGGCTCACCTGCACCTGCATAAGAACATTCCACCAAGCGGTGGCAAACAAAGTAACAGTCAGCACAGCTGACCAAATTATAACGACCCCACCCCTTTCCCGGGGTGGCGGAGATTCTACCCTGCAAGCAAGCCATACTAGCACAAGTACTAAAATAAAGAAAGTGCAACTACACAAGGTGAGGTTTCAAGCACATTCAATCTTCTAGGTTGAGCATCAAAAAGGAGGGAACCTAGGTATGCACATGATGTTAGTTGGGTTCACCCGAAGGTTCCCCACAACCGCCTAAACAACCGCATGAGGCTAACAACATCAATTCCACAAACACTCCACCGTAAGGGCCATCGCCTTAGGTGGGAAAAAGAGCTTTTGGTCGGTCTAGGTAAAACACCTTCCACGACCTCTCCCATGATTGCACGACTTACATGAGGTAGGGACCTCTTGCCGATCTGCATGGAAACGGGTTCGGTTTAGCTTTGCCCGTGCTCTAATCATCGCGATCTATCGCACGACGCGGGTATGGCTTCGCCTCGGCCCGTAAGGGTTTAGCACTTTCAAGTGCTACACAATTATAAGCTACGCACCTAATCCCTTCACAAGGATCTAGGCTTCACAAATACTCAAATAAGGGAGGTATAATACGCTCCGCATCAATTTCGCGGTGAAGGTTTGCCTTCATCCAATCTCAAAGCATGGGGCTTTCGTTAGGATCTTCACAAGACGCCTACACTTAAATCCCGCACTACTATAGACGATTTCACGGAGTCATTCTCCGGTACGCATTCTAGGCTTAACCTAAATGCAACGTCGCAATCCAAGCATCACCGATTCGGGCTCACGGCCACGAATAGGCTTCACACAAAATGCCTAAATCCGCACGACTACCGGATTTTCTACATGCAATATGCCGGGGACGGACACAATCGACCCGGAGTTCCGAAGAACTTGAGGGAATCCTACACTTCACCCATTTGGTGAAAGGGATCCCTCATGCAAGCATAGAGAAATGAAGGAGAGGACAAAAGACAAGTCCAAACAACGGGAGAAGGAATCGTTACCCTAGGAGCGTTCTTTTTCGCCATGGATCCGAGATTCTAGACGGAGGGAAATGACCGCACCGGGCTGCACTCTCCAGATCTGGAAACGGCTCGTGAAACGGAGCTCCGGAGCTCCGTCAATGGCGGAATCTCCCTTCTTCTTCCTTGCCTCCTTCTTCTTCCTCTAGGTTTGGAGAGAGAAAAGCCTCAAAAGAATGAGGTTTAATCTCCTCTCACAAGCCCTAAGACCCTCCAGCAACTAATCCTAGCCATTGGATCGAATTCCAAAGGATTTGGACGGCCGGATCGTCTCCTCCGCTCAAAATCGCGGAGCAGATAAACAGCGCGCACGATCACAGGCGCACGATCACTGGTCGTGCGCGAAGAGGAGAATGGTCGTGCGATAAGCCGAGACAGAACTCCGATTCCTTGCGGGTTATGCACGATCACTGGCGCACGATCACTGGTCGTGCGCGAAGAGGACAATGGTCGTGCGCATTGACCTGATGTGGAATTTTTAGCCTATCCCGAGCGCAGCACTACCACTCCGCCTACCTCGCTGAACTACGATCTTTGGGGTGTTACACCTCCCTCCCTGACTTTGTTTACTTCTTACGTAAAGCATTATATGGTCTAAAAAAGCACCCCCGAGCTTGGTATGAGACCATCTCTAGTTTTCTTCTTGAGAACAAATTCACAAGAGGAAAGATAGATAAGACATTATTTCTTAGGGAAGTAAAAGACAAGATTTTACTATTGCAAATCTATGTCGACGACATTATTTTTGGCTCTAAGGATGATAACCTTTGCAAAAAGTTCTCTAACTTAATGCAAGGGAAATTTGAAATGAGTAGTATGGGCGAGCTGAAGTATTTCTTAGGACTTCAGGTGAAACAATCTGAATATAGAATTTTCATCTCTCAGACGAATTTCACCAAAGAGTTAATTAAGAAATTCAGAATGGAGAACGTAACCTCAATGAGGACTCCAATGGGTTCAAATATGAATCTGGACAAGGATGAGAAAGGGAAGCCTTTTGATGAATCCAAGTACAGAAGCATAATTGGATCCTTGCTCTACCTTACTGCCAGTAGACCAGACATAATATTTTCAACATGTGTTTGTGCTAAATTTCAGGTGAACTCTAAGGAATCTCATTATGCCGCTGCAAAGAGTATTTTGAGATACCTTAAAGGGACACCTAATCTTGGCCTATGGTACCTAAGAAGTAATTACTTCGAACTAACGGAATTTTCATATGCTGATTTTGCAGGAAGCAGGGATGACAGGAAAAGAACTTATGGGACATGTCAATTCCGTGGAAGGAGGCTTGTCTCGTGGAGTAGCAATAAATAGAATTGTTTAGCAATCTCAACAGCTGAATTAGAGTATATCTCAACAGACAGTTGTTGTGCACAAGTTCTTTGGATCCGAAATCAGCTTGAAGATTACAACTTGAAGCTGATGGAGATTCCAAAGTTCTAGCATGTGGAGAACAAGGACATTAACCTCAGTTATGTCCCAACGGATAGGCAAGTTGCTGATATCTTCACGAAGCCGCTTGATGAAACCAAGTTCAATTACTTCAAGCTAGGACTTGGCATGTTAAACAAGAATATTGAAGAGAAGGCAAAGGACTTAAGTTCAAAATCAGAAAATTGGATTTCTCACGAAATCAAGGAAATTATACGAGTCATCAAGCATCCTTTTGACGAATGGGTTCATTTTGACAAATTCGTCGAGTCATTAAGCATCCTTTCGACGAAAAGTCATTTTCGTCGACTACTATCTACGAATTGCAGGATTTCCTCATATCATTTCGACGAATTATCTAGTCAATGTTGTCGAATGCTTTATTTCATATTTTCTTAAATACAATTTTTATTATTATTGGATCAGTCGAAGTCACTTCATCTTCCAGGTACGCGCCTCTATTTTGTTTTTAAACATTAAAATATATATATAAGTTTTCGGATTTCTCGACTCACGCTCTTCATTTTGCCGAAACCCCTCTTCCATCGATTTGTCTCCCTCGCCGAGCTCTTCTGACGATTCTCCTTCTTCCTCGATTCTCTCCATCAATTTTAAGTGAGAATGTTGTGTAAGAGTGCTAGATTGCTTCTAGTAGGAGGAGAGATCGTCAGAATAGGGTTTGCTAGTGCCACCGATGAATTTCGAAACATCATTCTATGCTTGGAAGAAGCTGGTCTGTCATTTGTGTTGGATCTTACGACGCCCTTAGAGGGGGGGGGGGGTGAATAAGGGAATAAAATTCTTTTTATAAATTTTAAGAAAATTACTAAGTTGTTTTGATTAATAGGAAATAATGATGACAAATTAGAAATAAACAATTTAGATTAGGAATTGAAAACTTAGAACACAAAATAATAGAGATTACGCCAAATGATAGAAATCAAAGTAAACACAAAAGAGACATGATTATATTAAATGAAATAAGTGTTTACATAAAATTTGATTTCTATATCGCTAGAAATCGGAGGCGTACAAATGTAGATTTTTTTCCTTTTCTATACCGACTTGTATCCCCACAAACCGGTTGGCTTTAGCCTATCCTTCCCCGGATAAGGCCTCAAGCCGCTCTAGCCAATCCTTCCCCGGATATGGCCTCGAGCACCCCCTAGATCTAATCCCCTAGACCTAGTCGCCAACTCACGCGGCGAATTCCCCCTAAGCCGCGCAAGGACCTAGTCGCCAAAAACAAGGCGATTTCACTACAAGATACAAATAAAGAAATGAAGTAAATAACAAGCAAACTCCCTCTTGAGATTTCTGGAGATGAGGATGAAGGATCGCTGAAGCACAAGCGAGGTCGAAGCGATCGTTCTTCGGATGCAGCGTGATGGCTTCCTTCTCCAGAATTTCTTCTTTGGCTTTGAGTGGGAGATGATGTTTTGGCAAAGTAGCAGCACGAGAGTATGAGCACAAGTAATGTCTCTGGAAGGTCTTGCCAAAATGAGAGAGAGCCCAGCCTTTTATAGAAATTGGAGCTAGCGCCTGCGGTAGTGGTTAGCGCCTGCGGTAGCGTTCGTGTGGAGCGGTTGCGCAACCGTCGGCGGCGTGGCGCTGTGCACGAACTGGAGATAGCGCCTGGCGGTAGCGATAGCGCTGGCGGTAGCGGGAGATAGCGCTGGCGGTAGTAGTAACGGTTGTGTAACCGTCGCTGTGCACGAACTCGAGATAGCGCCTGGCGTTAGCGATAGCGCTTGCGGTAGTGCTGGCAGTAGCGGTAGCGCTGGCGTTAGCGATAGCACTGGCGGTAGCGCTGCTCCTTTCAAAAGTTTGTTCCAAGCTGCTTTCTACCTGTGGAGTATTTCACCTATAGTTCCTGCACACTATAAACACACTACAAGCAATATCAAATACAATATGTGATTTGTTATTCTCAAACAAAGGGATGTGACACACATGTCCAACAATCTCCCCCTTTTGATAATAACAAATCCTCTAAGCAAGAAATCAACAATAGTGTTTATAGATAAGATAAGCAAGATAAAAGTGCAACTATAGTAAATGATAAGCATGATAATGTGCATACTCCCCCTATCTTAATGCTCCCCCTACATAAATGCAATTTATGTGTTACTCCCCCTAAATGATAGATTTCATGAATTAGTCTCCCCTTATTTATCTATATTTCTCATATATATATTTCTTCAATTAATCTCCCCATCTTGGTATTATCAAAAGAAGGTGGGGTGAGGGTAGTAAGAGGCATTAATATATCATGATCGAGCATTTCGAAATATAAATAATGATAAAGAGTTTAAGCATAGCATATAAAAGAGATTTCAAATATAAACATAAGAGTTGTAAGCAAGCAGAAGATTATAATAAACATCTTTTTGTAAGCATGAAAAGCATAAGTAGAAATATGAGTTTTAGTTCAAATTTGAAAGATGTTTTAATTTTTTGAAATCTCAAAGTTTTTCATAAAAATACCAAGCATGATATGAACATATCAAAGAGAGATTATACTACAATGTTACTTAATTCTAAGTTCAAGAAATACCAAAACATTGTAGAGATCATGCAAGGTTATCTAATGCATTTTTATATAAAGAGTAGTATAGATAAAGCATTAGAATCCAATACTCATGAGAAGAAGTTTTATGAAAGATAATGATGTGCACATAAGTGTATTTTGGGCAATGTTAACAATTGATTTAAATCACAAAATACAATACATATGCAAAGTAAAGTGCACAATAAAACACAAGTAAATTACTTTCACACACTTTTAATGCACATAATTTTTAACAAAGTGGTGTAATAACCAAGGTTTGCACAAGTAACTTTACTATTCTTTCCAAGGTGCACAACCTCACAATGCTTATGAAGACTTATCAGGAGGTTCAAGTAGTGCTTGGTGGAGTTATATTTGTCTACATATATATAATTTTTTTGTTCACATTTGTGAGACAACATTCTCCGAATACACTTGTTTTGCAAACCAAAATTTTTAACTTAACCATTTTTCTAAGTTTCATAAGTGCAATTCAAATGTAGTGTAGGCAATAAACTTATGCAAGTTTTAATTCATTGTACAAATACAATACACAAGCAAGCATTTTTAGATTTAGACACACATGTTGATTACCAAAATAAGTGAGTGAAATGTATCATTATCAATCATAAAACATTTACTCATACTTAGAGGCATGCTAAGCTTGGTTCTACACATTTTTCAATACAATTGATGCACTTTAAATAGATATATCAAAGCATGATAAGCAAAACAATGTTCATAGTAATTTGAAAGAATATGTTTTAACATTGTAAGTAATTCTAAATAATAGAATTCATACATGCTTGATATTGGCAATAAAGATCATACAGTTTTTTTGTTGTTTTGAAAATTTTTAGTGAAATAAAAACTGAAAAACACAAAAACATATTTTTGTAATTTTTGAATTTTGAATTTTTGTAGTTGATTTTTCATAAAATAAATAAAACAAAAAATAAAAAATGTCAGAACTACAAATCAAAGTAGTACAAATACACTAACATATTTTTCTTGATTTTTAGAAAATTTAAAAAACAGAAAATTTGAACACTCACGCTAGCGCGGGAAACAGTACACGATTTTGTAGGAATTTTAAATTTTTGATTTTTGATATTGGTTAGGGGTCTTAAGAGTAGTCTTATGCAGAAGTTTTATAATTATCAAAGATGTCTTGATTGCTCAAATTGCATAAAACATTAGCATTTTATATGTTTTTCATCCTAAGATGTCTAAGACTCCTAATTCCAACCTTAACATTTGAAACCTTGCATCGGGAAGAGGTTTAGTGAATATATCAGCAAGTTGAGAGTCCGTGCCAATGAAACTAATCCTTACATTTTCTTTTTTAATGTGATCCCTTATGAAATGATGACGCACATCTATATGTTTGGATCTAGAGTGGTGTACCAGATTATTTGTGAGATCAATGGCTCTTTTGTTGTCACATTTTAGTTCAATATTTCTTAGATGAAAACCAAAGTCCTCTAAAGTTTGGCTCATCCATAGAGCTTGTGCACAACAACTCCCTAATGCAATGTATTCGGCCTCCGTGGTGGAGAGTGCAACCGAATTTTGTTTCCTACTAGACCATGCAACTAATGAAGGTCCTAGAAAATGACAAGTACCACTAGTGCTTTTTCTATCAAGTGAGCAACCGGCATAATCCGAATCGGAATAGCCATGCAATGTAAATGAATCATTATGTGGGTACCATAATCCGAATCTAGATGACCTAGTGAGATATCTAAAAATTCCTTTTACCGCTTTTAAATGAGATTCTTTTGGATTGGCTTGAAATCTAGAATATAAGCATACGACAAACATAATATCGGGTCTAGTTGCACTAAGATAAAGTAGAGATCCTATTATACCTCTATATAAAGTTTGATCTATAGAAACTCCTGATTCATCTTTTCCTAATTTTAGAGATGCACTCATTGGTGTAGAAGCATGTTTAAGGTTTTCAAATCCAAAACGTTTAAGCATGTCATGGACATATTTAGTTTGACATACAAAGATACCATCAACTCTTTGTGATATTTGAAAACCAAGGAAATAAGAAAGTTCTCCTACAAGACTCATTTCAAACTCATTTTTCATCACTAAAATAACTTCTTTACACATCTCTTCATTAGTAGGATCCAAAAATAATATCATCAACATATATTTGTAAAATAATTATATCATCATTATTGTGCTTAATAAAGAGAGTATTATCCGCACTTCCCATAATATAACCGTGCTTTAATAAAAATGATGTAAGTCTTTCATACCATGCACGGGGCGCTTGTTTTAAACCATAAAGCGCTTTTTCTAGTTTATAAACATGATTTGGAAATTTTTCATTAATAAAACCGGGGGGTTGTTCAACATAAACTTCTTCTTTTACAAACCCGTTTAGAAAAGCACTTTTCACATCCATTTGAAATAGTTTTATTCTTTTAAAGCTTGCAAATGCTAGAAAAATTCTTATAGACTCGAATCTAGCAACGGGTGCAAGTGATTCATCAAACTCTATCCCCTCGATTTGAGAATATCCTTGTGCTACTAAGCGTGCTTTATTTCTAGATATTCTAGACTCACCATCTAATTTATTTTTAAAAATCCATTTTACACCTACAACCGGGTGATTACATGGTCTTTCTACTAATTTCCAAACATTATGTCGCTCAAATTATTCTAATTCTTCATTCATAGCCAAAAACCAAAATTCATCATTTCAAGCGGTAGTAACAGTTTTTGGTTCTATTTCGGAAACAAAACAAATATTTGAAAAAGATTCATGAAGAGAAGAGCGAGTTCTTACCCCGATGGATGGTTCACCAATTATCAATTCCCGTGGATGATCCTTTGTGAATTTTAAGACGCTTGGAGGTACATATTCATCTTTCTTGGCCTCCTTTTCTTCTTCTTTGGAAGGTTCTTCATCACCATGCTCCAAAGGAGGTAATAGATCATCCTCTTTACCTGCGAAAAGTCTTTCTATACAAGGAACAAGCTCATTAAACTTCACATTAATTGGCTCTTCAACTTTTCTAGTTCTTTTATTAAAAACTATATAAGCTTTACTAGTTGAAGAGTATCCAAGAAATATTCCTTCATCACATTTTTCATCAAACTTTCCCAAGCTATCTTTTGTATTTAAGATAAAGCATTTACAACCAAAAACTTTGAAGTAAGACACATTAGGCTTCTTTTGAAAATAGAGTTCATATGGTGTGAGATTTAAACATGGGCGAAGCATGATTCTATTTATAACATAACATGATGTGTTTACGGCTTCGTCCCAAAAAGACTTAGGTAATTTTTATTCACATAACATAGTGCGTGCTAGCTCTTGAAGTGTCCTGTTCTTTCTTTCTACAACACCATTTTGTTGTGGTGTGCGTGGTGCGGAGAACTCATGTTTTATGCCTAACATATCACAATAAGAAGTAAATTTTTCATTTTCAAATTCTCCTCCATGATCCGAGCGAATGCATTTAATTTTTAAATCACTTTCATTTTGAATACGAGTACATAATTTTGAAAATTCACAAAACGCTTCGGATTTGTATGAGAGAAATATTGTCCAACAATATCTAGAAAAATCATCTATTAAAACATATGTATACAATCTACCACCAAGACTTGCAGTGCTAACGGGACCAAAGAGATCCATATGAATTAATTGCAAAGGTCTTGTAGTAGAAATAACATTTTTACTTTTGAAGAGGATCTAGTAATTTTACCTTTTTGACATCGTGAACAATGTGAAGGTAAATTTCTATTTAATCTAGGCAAGCCTCTAATTAAATCTCTTTTGGCAAGTTTTACAATAAGCTTTGTGCTAGCATGTCCTAGCCTTCTATGCCAAAGATCAAGTTCATCATTCTTGGTAATAAAACATTTTAAAGATGATTTTGAAAGATCATGAAATGAAACAATATAAACATTGTGTATTCTTGGTGCAGTTAGTAAAATATTGTTTGTAATAGGATTAGATATTTTGCATAGATTAGTAGAAGATTCAAATAAAACATCTAATCCTTTATCACATAATTGGCTAATTGAAATAAGATTATGTTTTAGCCCTTTTACATAAAGAACATTTGATATAGTGAAGGATTCGTTACCAATTGTACCAATTCCCATGATTCTTCCTTTACCGTTGTCGCCGAAAGTCACCATCCCTCCATTCTTCCTTTCTAGGCTAAGGAACATTGATTTATTGCCCGTCATGTGCTTGGAGCATCCTGAATCCAAGTACCACACGTCTTCATTGTCCTTCGCCTGCCTGCACATCTAGAAAGAAGATGAGAGTAAAGATCCAGATACCCAAGTGGAACCTCCCATAGAATAAGTGGAAGCCTTAGGTACCCAGACTTGCTTTATAGTATTTTGTTTTATTTTCCTGCAAGAACTAGTTGTGTGACCCAACCTATAACAGTTTGCACACGAAATAAAGGGGGTTGAGACCCTTTTCTGGAAAAATTTCTTGCTGAATACATTTGATTTATAGAAGGAAAGCATTTTGAAAAAGAAATCTCAGGTTTTTGGTATGAGGTGCTAGCGCCGGCGTTAGTGGCTAGCGCCGGGCGGTAGCCCTCACCTCGATATCCGAGCCCAAACTTTCCAGATCCATGGCACTGGTACCCTAGAATCATTTCCAGTGATTTTTGGCCTATACCAAATTTTTTAATGGCCATGGTGAGATCATGAACTTGTGCTTTAAGTGAAGAATTTTCTTTCACAAGCATTACACACCTATTTTCAAAACCTTTTTTATTATTTTTGATTTGCACAAGAGAGGCTTCCAATTTCCTTTCTAATTTCCCCTTCTCTTTTGTAAGAGTTTTGGCATGAGAGAGGGCTTTAGAAAATGACTCTTCTATATCTTTTTCCAATTTTGTGGAGTGCTCACATTCTTGGCAAGAAACCTTTCTCTTTTCTAAAACAATCACCTTTTTGGAAAGCTTTTGATTTTCTTTAATAAGAGATTCATTTTCACGATTTAATAAAATACTATCTTTCATATTTTTATCAAAAGCTTTGCAAATTTCAAGAAATTCATTATACAATTCATCATAAGTGGGAGGAGTTACCTCAGTGTCACTAGGAACACTTGTGTCGTCACCGTCGTTTTCATGTCCCATGAGGCACATGTTTGCTTCCTCATCGTCGCTTGATGAAGACCCACTTGATTCTTCGGAGGAGGAGGAGGAAGAGTCATCCCATGTTCTAGCTTTTAGTACTTTCTTCTTCTCCTTCCCTTTGTGCCGTTTTTCTTTCTTCTCCTTCAAGAACTTTGGGCACTGGCTCCGAATGTGCCCCGTCTTCCTACAATGATAGCATTCTGGTGGAGGTCTCTCTTCTTCATTGTCGCTCTCTTTTTCCTTCTTTGAAGATGACCCTTTCCATCTTTCACCCTTTTGGAAATATTTTCGAAAGGTGTTTCTCCTTTCCGGATTGCGCATGAACTTTCGGAAGTTCTTTACCAAAAGACTCTCTTCATCTTCATCCTCTTCCTCTTGGCACTCCTTCTTTGATTTTAATGCCAACGCCTTCTTCTTTGGCTCCTTGTTTGTATTCATCATGTTGGATTTTGAGTTCTACCTCATGGGTTTTGAGATTCCCAATGAGGCTCTATACTTGGAGCGTCCTTAAGTTGTGCGACTCCGAAATAGCCGTCACATTCGGGTTGAATTTTGGAGGAAGAGAACGAAGGATCTTACGGACCAAGTCGCCATTTGAGAAAGTCTTTCCAAGAGCTTTTGAGGCGTTGACGATCTTGGTGAAGCGCGTGTGCATACCATCAACATCTTCGCTTTCATCCATTCGGAATTTTTCATATTCCTACTCCAGTTGGAAAATCTTGGAATCTTTAACCTGCGATGTACCTTCATGAGTAACTTCCAAATGATTCCAAATTTCATATGCAGTAGTGCAAGCAGAAATTCTATTAAATTCATTTCTATCTAACGCACAAAATAGAGCATTCATGGTTTTTGCATTATTTTTACATTTGAGTTTATCCCGATCATCCCATTTATCTTTGGGTTTGTCTAAAGTTATCTCTCCAACTACAAATGTAGGAGGAGTGTATTCTTCTTCTACCATATTCCAAACCTCAATATCTAGGGTCATTAGAAAACAACGCATCCTATTTTTCCAATAATTATAAACCGACCCAGTAAATAGTTGAGGTCTACTAATTCCCTGACCCTCGGAAAAAGCGAGATCATAAGACGCCATTATTCCTGGTTTTTAAACCGTTTGGAATAACCTCGCTCTGATACCACTTGTTGGATCTTACGGCGCCCTTAGAGGGGGGTGAATAAGGGAATAAAATTCTTTTTATAAATTTTAAGAAAATTACTAAGTTGTTTTGATTAATAGGAAATAATGATGACAAATTAGAAATAAACAATTTAGATTAAGAATTGAAAAATTAGAACACAAAATAATAGAGATTACGCCAAATGATAGAAATCAAAGTAAACACAAAAGTGACATGATTATATTAAATGAAATAAGTGTTTACATAAAATTTGATTTCTATATCGCTAGAAATCGGAGGCGTACAAATGTAGATTTCTTTTCCTTTTCTATACCGACTTGTATCCCCACAAACCGGTTGGCTTTAGCCTATCCTTCCCCGGATAAGGCCTCAAGCCGCTCTAGCCAATCCTTCCCCGGATATGGCCTCGAGCACCCCCTAGATCTAATCCCCTAGACCTAGTCGTCAACTCACGCAGCGAATTCCCCCTAAGCCGCGCAAGGACCTAGTCGCCAAAAACAAGGCGATTTCACTACAAGATACAAATAAAGAAATGAAGTAAATAACAAGCAAACTCCCTCTTGAGATTTCTGGAGATGAGGATGAAGGATCGCTGAAGCACAAGCGAGGTCGAAGCGATCGTTCTTCGGATGCAGCGTGATGGCTTCCTTCTCCAGAATTTCTTCTTTGGCTTTGAGTGGGAGATGATGTTTTGGCAGAGTAGCAGCACGAGAGTATGGGCACAAGTAATGTCTCTGGAAGGTCTTGCCAAAACGAGAGAGAGCCCAGCCTTTTATAGAACTTGGAGCTAGCGCTTGCGGTAGTGGCTAGCGCCTGCGGTAGCGTTCGTGTGGAGCGGTTGTGCAACTGTCGGCGGCGTGGCGCTGTGCACGAACTGGAGATAGCGCCTCGCGGTAGCGATAGCGCTGGCGGTAGCGGGAGATAGCGCTGGCAGTAGCAGTAGCGGTAGCGGTTGTGTAACCATCGCTGTGCACGAACTCGAGATAGCGCCTGGCGGTAGCGATATCGCTTGCGTTAGTGCTGGCGGTAGCGGTAGCGCTAGTGGTAGCGCTGGCGTTAGCGATAGCGCTGGCGGTAGCGCTGCTCCTTTCAAAAGTTTGTTCCAAGCTGCTTTCTACCTGTGGAGTATTGCACCTATAGTTCCTGCACACTATAAACACACTACAAGCAATATCAAATACAATATGTGATTTGTTATTCTCAAACAAAGGGATGTGACACACATGTCCAACAATTTGTTCATGAACATCCATGTCGCGTTCTTGACAGAGACGTCCTGGACTTTTTCAAGAATGCCAAAGTTCGCCATAGTGGAGCAGTAATAAAGTCAGTTGTCAGAGGCAAAGTAATCAAAACGAAGTCGTCGAGGTTGATGAGTATTCTGAGATTGCCGGCCATTGTATAAGAGGATTGCTTGTTTGAAGAAGATCACAACCGAACTCTGCTATTCTGTGGTTTGCCCAGAGGAACAACTTTAGTTAAAAGGAAGAATATGAACAGAGAAGGAAAGCTCCTGTCAGACATTCTGGGAAAAGTATTGCTCTGTAAGGTTGGTTCTCATGACTACCTATCCAATGATATGTTTAAATTGGTAGCGGCCGTAATATGCAGAAAAAGGGTGAATTGGGGACTAATTCTGTTTGAAAAAATCAAAGCAAGTTCGATGATTCCTAACTTTGGTAGGATCATCAGCCTTTATCTAAATCAACTGGACGGAGACCAGTTTGATATGAGGTCAGGTTGCCCAATTCATCATCTAAAGAAGATAGACTCCTCCATTCTATCAAGATTTGAAAGGAAGATAGTAAGATCAGGTTTGAAGAGATCTGTTGAGGATGAAGAAGAAGAAGAAGAGGAAAGAAATGATCCCTTTCCTTACAGAGTTGATCCAGACCCAGTTGTTCCACTAGTCTAGGGGGAGAGCTCCCAAACACTTGCGCTCTCATCAGCCCAGGGGGAGTGCTCCAAGGCTCCATTTTCTGATGTTCAGCTAAAGGCTCCTCTAGCTCAGAGAACCTCCAAAAGGCAAAAACAACTATATGCCATTTTTCTTAATATTGAAAGAAGATTCAATCTAGCCCATGTTGATTCTTCAGGGAACATAGTTGATCTTCCTGCAAAGGAGCTGGAAATAATTTCCATTGATATTTCTGAGGATGAGGAAGTTCCAAATGTAGATAGTGTTGATGCTGAGAAGGAAGATGTTGTTGCTGATGGTGGAGATGCTGATATTGGTAATGTTCAGGGTAATGGACTTGGCAAGGATGTTGCCAGTGAGGAAGCTGATGATAATGATGAGGAAGGTGATGATGATGATGGCAATGATAAGCCTGACTCAGAGCAAGTCCAGGCAAGTCCTATTGTTGAGAAAGAAAGTGCTCATCAGTCTGGTGAAGGAGAAGTCCCCGTAAGAAAAAGAATCCGAATATGGTGGAGTTTTTAGTCTTGATGATATTCCTCAAATGTCTGAGGGGGAGCCTAAGAAAGTGATCAGTCAAGTCTCTGCCACAGAAATTTTGTCAGAAAAGGATTCAGGAGAGGATGTGCACTATGCACCTCCTGCTCAGGTAAATGTGCCATCTCCAAGGGGAGCTCAGTCTACAGAGCTAATATTTTTTTATGAAAGTCATGGTACACCTCCAGTTCAAATTTCTCCTGCTCCAGTTGACTTCACCTCAAATTCAGAACTGCTCCAATCCATTGAGGCACTGCTCAAAAGTCAAGCTGAATATTTTGAGTTCTCTTTGAAACAGGTTCTTAATAAGGTTAAAGAGGTTGAATATGACTTGAATAAAGGCCTAACAAAAGTAAAGTACACTATCTCTTCAATCAAAGATGATACAGATAACTACTTCACAAATGGTGTAAAAGTAGTGGGCTACACTAATGAAGGTCTTTAGAATGTTTATGACAATTCAAAGGCTCTTCTTGTAGGTCAAACTTCCATCTATCAGCAAGGGAAAAGTATAAGAACTCAAATCTCTGAAGATCTTTCAAACTTCAAGAAAGCGATTCTCCAAACCTTTAATGAAGAAGTCAGAAAGGGGGAGGAGAAGATCTTAGTTCAGATGCATGACTTAAGCAAAAAAGTTGAAAGTAAGTTATATTAGGCCACTATTTTCAATCTCCAAAGTTTTCAATGGCTCTATGACAACTTGATAGAGAAGCCTTGGTGAGGCAAAACTATGCTTGCAAACGACAACGACAAGTGTACCGTATCGAATGTAGTATAGGTTATTAAAACAAGGTCGTATCTGACTCGGGGCGGTTGAGTACTCTTACTTCAAGAAAGTCTCTATTATTTTATCAATTAAAACATGAGGTTGGTTTTGCAAATGGAAAATTAAAATATGAATTAAAAGAACGGTTAGCACTCGATCTTTGAATCACCTTGGAGATAAAAATAAGAACAAAGAATAAAAGCGCATTCTCATAACAAAACAGCTTTGACCGTGGATATTCCCGAATTATGAATGCACCTCTCTCGAGGATGCGCTCACCTGATTTAGGTTGATTAATCGAACTCTCGTTCTAGAATCGAAACCCCTAAAACTCGCCTTATCGAAGTGAATCCCGGTATTGGCTTTTACTCCAATCCAGAAGGGTAACGTCGTCCTCTCTCGAGGATTGCATTCTACTATTTTTTATCCTTGAGTGATCGATCCGTCTTACGAGCCTCTTGTCTATCTAAAGAACGAAAACAAGAACAAGAATTATATACCGAAAATATAATCTCGTTATCTTAAAATCAAGGGTAAATCTTAAGCATTTTTTTGAAAAGGGAAATAGCAACTATAGATTATTTCATGACTTATATCATTCCTTGGATCATCTCGATCGAGCACTAATAATATTTAGTTACTCATGGAGATTGAGGAATTAAAATAAATAAAAGAGCACATCATAAAAGAGAGAAGAAATGGGAGAAGAAAAGAACTATTTTATTAAATTGCTAGGAAAGTTACAAGCTAGGAATTGAAAATTACCAACTATTTTAATTGAACGTACCAATTGAAAGAGGAAAAAGAGGTACAAGAACTACTAAAACATGAAAATAACGACATGAAATGAAAAGTCTAAGTCCTAGAAATTCGTCCCTAAAGATCTGGAGAAGCTCCCTTTAAATAGGCAGAAATTTGATGTTACACGCCCTTGGTCACGCCCGTGACCAAGGGCGTGTAAGGAGCGTGATCGATGCTGGTGCGGAGAGGGCGCGTTCTGGCTTCAATGCAGGAATTTCGGATGCATCACGCCCTAGGTCACGCCCGTGACCTGGGGCGTGTAATCTTCAAAGGTGGCTGCTGGCGGGAAACTTTGGCGGAAAGGCGCGCTGGGCGAGTCACGCCCGTGGCATGCTGTCACGCCCTCGGTCACGCCCGTGACTGAGGGCGTGTAATTTTAATTGACATGGCAGCGTGCTCCGGATGCTTGTGGCGGGTCGTGGCCGTGACATTGGCTCACGCCCTTGGTCACGCCCGTGACCTGGGGCGTGTACTTGGCGAACTTTTCACGGAACGTCCTCGGAGTGGCAGAAATAGGACTGGAACACTGCGCAGGTTACACGCCCATGGTCACGCCCGTGACCTGGGGCGTGTAAATGCATTTTCTGCTCCAAATGTCCAGAGAACCTGAAAATATAAAATAAACATAAGTTAGCTTATAAAATTAACATAGGAAAGATTTGTACGATATAATTTATAAAAATAACATAATTTCATAATAAAATTGTAATAATACTATACTAAAAGATGAGTAAATAAATTACTCATCAAACACCCCATACTTACTTGTTTGCTAGTCCCGAGCAAACAACTTTTCATAGGTGTAGAGAAATTTAAATACTAGAAAAAGAAATTTGATCTCAAGGAATAAAAATGTGAAGTCTAACGCCTACGTGTAGAGATCCTAGTTGAAAGACCTATTCAGCATAACGATTAGCTTATAATTTTCAAAAATGCGATTTAACATATTGCTTTTACTTTTAATTTGAAAGCCCGGTAAATTCTCGAATGCTATTCAAGGAGCGGGTAGCGTGTTTTCTAAGATCAATATTACCCAAAATTGAGTTTCGGGATAGCCTCCAAGGAAATCCATCAATGACGATGGCCATAGGCTTACCCGGTCGCACTCTCTCCACTACACAAGTATAATGTTATAGCTTAATGATCAAAAGGGCTTTCATTAGGAGTGAAACTTGGCTTAGGTATATGATTTGGATTTGGAAATCAAAAAGATAGAATATTACGGCTAAGGATCACACTAAACCAAGGTGAGAGTTTCCCAAAATTATCAAAAATTTAAACCTCGCATAAGAGTTGTTATGAAGCAAAACTCTCATATTTTTCAA
This sequence comes from Dactylorhiza incarnata, assembly GCA_033032865.1. Lineage (NCBI taxonomy): Eukaryota > Viridiplantae > Streptophyta > Magnoliopsida > Asparagales > Orchidaceae > Dactylorhiza > Dactylorhiza incarnata. Next base: position 11,624,670 of record JAWHQI010000035.1, read on the forward strand.
AAATGAGGCCATGAATACTTTTTTTATAATTTTCTTTTTCACAGTTGGGCAATAATTTTTCATATTTTTTTATATCCCTTTTTTTATTTTCATAATAGCTACGAATAGGAAGTTGTAATTTCCTTATTTTCACAATTGAACCCATTGCAAAATTTTAATTAATCTCAAATATTTAGTGTGATCATGGGGTGGATGTTTTGGCTTTGGTGAAGATGAAAGGTGGAGGTAGCAAAGGAAATAAGGAAAGGCCCAAAGTGTTTAAATAATGAAAAATTTTTAAAGGTGGGCAAACAGGCACAAGCGATCAAAGATGGCATAAATCACTTCTAAAAACTATGACAAACCTATGCAAATGCTTCGAGAATCGCTAGAGGCAAGTTCTAGCCATCGAGAAAGAATACCCTTCCGTTCAAAATGTGTAATATTTCTCTAGTAAGCTTCTACGTACTCACTTGAATTATTCTCAAATTCTACCGGATTCAAGGTAAGAGTAAAACAAAATTGTTTTCTCACAGTTAGAAAATCATAAATCTAATTTTATACTGAATAGTTAATTTGACATAGATTTCTACAAACGCGTGCGCTTAACTAGGAACACTGCACGAGTCAACAATTTTATTCCAAAATTCAAAATCTAATGAAGTATAAAAATTTCCTACGACACTATACAAAAGCAAATCTACTGAGGATTTTGCAAATAAGTATAAAAGTTCAGCAACAAATTTTAATTAATTTTTTTCTTCTTGGCCTTCCCAAGGTCAACCCGGTGAAGGGCTCGCAAGGTACTAGAGGCTGTGATGGGAATTCAAGCCCAAAGCGTCCTTTCCAAGAAATTTTATTTTTGTTAAATAGAAAATATTTTTGTATTTTTTTTATTTTTTTCAAATAAAAAGAAATATAAAGAAAGCAACGCTACACCCCCATACTTAAAATTAAGCATTGTCCCTAATGTTTAAAACTAAGTATGAAAGATACTTGAAAGAAAATAAACTTTAAAAGAAAAATACATAAAAATAGAGATAAGCAAGGGGTGCCTCCCAAGAGCGCTTTCTTTTTCCCGTCTTTAAGCTAGGCGGTTAGTGTTAGGAAAAAGGAAATCTAAAAGAGAGATGGACATGCAACTCCTTTAATTTGCGCTGAGACTAATGTGCCGGCGTCAGTCGTCTGGCTACTCCTCCGCTTAACATATGATTCTTCGTTTGTCTTTCATTTTGAATTTGCAAATCCAAATCACCTATACATACCTGAGGTGATTTGAATTCATACAGATGAGCGGCATATGGATCATCGATTATTTGGGGTTGCAACGACTCATCTTCAACCTGAAAATTGTTAGTGTATAAAGAATCACAAATAGACGATTCAGATAATTTTTTGCAAGGAGGAGGCGCTCGCGAAAATATAAAATTAAGCTCCGGTTGTTCCTTTTCTAAAATAAAATTTTCATTAGTGAAATATAGTGTATTACCAAGCGGGATAAAATTTTCGGACACAAAATTTTCATGAATTTCTGGTTGAATTAAAATGGAAGAGATTTGCGAAAATTCATGATAAAGAAAAGAAGATCCAGGTGAAGTAGGGGAAGAAACTTGTTCTTCTTCTAGTTCATCCGGGGTGCCCAAAACATTAAGAATTTCTTGGTAAGAGAATTTTTCTTCATAATTGGGAAAAGAAACAATGGGAGTACATGAGCAATCATGTTCCTCCATAACTAAATTTTCCAAAGACGAGGAAAAAACACTAGAAGAAAGAAAATTCTCATCTAAATTCTGGGGTGGAGTATCAAATTGAAAGAGCGGACATTCCCCAAAATTAGAGTACGAAAATTGCGGCGCAAAAGAAGAACAAGAATTCGGATCTAGAGATTTATCTTCATCGCCCCGAAAACTATCTGGGTGACCGTGCCACCAAGAATAATCTACTTCGGGGCAAGAAGACAAATTATTAGAGGCCGAAAAATTATTCTCGTGAAAATTAGAAAAATTATTATCCTCTAAATTTTGGGGGGAAGTATCTATTTGGATTTGCGGAATTTCCCCCAAATTAGAGAACGAAAACTGCAGTGTACAAGAAGAAAAAAAAATTCGGATCTAAAGATCTATCTTCATTGCTCCAAGAACAATCCGGGTGAGCTTGCCACGAGGAATAATCTACTTTGGAGCTAGAAGAACAATTATTAAACGCTGAAAAATTATTCTCATTAAAATTAGAAAAATTATTTTCATCAAAGTTTGAAAAATTACTTTCATTGAAAGAAGAAAAATTCTGATCATGATTATTATCAAAATTATTTGCATAATATTGAGGATAATTATTTTCATAATAATTATTTTGAGAATATGAATGTAAATAACATTCCTCACTTTGATGAGGCGCACCACAATAATGACAACTAAATTGGCGCCCTCGCGCGGCTTGTAAGAGATAAAGTTGGTTTCGAAGCTCGGCAACCTTAACGGCCAATTCAGATTCCTTCATAATAAAAATAAAAAGGGAACAACCTTTACTCAAATGAATGGAATTTTAAAAATAATTTTATGATATAATTTTTTTTTCAAAAAGCGGGTTAAATTAGTCTCGGACTTCCCAAGATCTACCCGGTGAAGGGTTTGCAAGGTACTAGAGGCTATGATGGGAATTCAAGCCCAAAGCGTCCTTTCTGAGAATTTAGATTACGCTTTTTATTTTATTTTTAAATTTTTAAGAGAAGGGGGAGAAGAGAGAGAACGATAGAATTAATAAATATTTCTTTTTTCGGGATATCAACTGTTTCCCCGGCAACGGCGCCAAAAACTTGGTGAGGCAAAACTATGCTTGCAAACGACAACGAAAGTGTACCGTATCGAATGTTGTATAGGTTATTAAAACAAGGTCGTATTAGACTCAGGGCGGTTGAGTACTCTTACTTCAAGAAAGTCTCTATTATTTTATCAATTAAAACATGAGGTTGGTTTTGCAAATGGAAAATTAAAATATGAATTAAAAGAACGGTTAGCACTCGATCTTTGAATCACCTTGGAGATAAAAATAAGTACAAAGAATAAAAGCGCATTCTCATAACAAAACAGCTTTGACCGTGGAGATTCCCGAATTATGAACGCACCTCTCTCGAGGATGCGCTCACCTGAGTTTAGGTTGATCAATCGAACTCTCGTTCTAGAATCGAAACCCCTAAAACTCGCCTTATCGAAGTGAATCCCGCTATTGGCTTTTACTCCAATCCGAAAGGGTAACGTTGCCCTCTCTCGAGGATTGCATTCTACTCTTTTTTATCCTTGACTGATCGATTCGTATTACGAGCCTCTCGGCTAACTAAAGAACGAAAACAAGAACAATAATTATATATCGAAAATATAATCTCGTTATCTTAAAATCAAGGGTAAATCTTAAGCATTTTTTTGAAAAGAGAAATAACAACTATAGATTATTTCATGACTTATATCATTCCTTGGATCATCTCGATCGAGTACTAATAATATTTAGTTACTCATGGAGATTGAGGAATTAAAATAAATAAAAGAGCACATCATAAAAGAGAGAAGAAATGGGAGAAGAAAAGAACTATTTTATTAAATTGCTAAGAAAGTTACAAGCTAGGAATTGAAAATTACCAACTATTTTAATTGAACGTACCAATTGCAAGAGGAAAAAGGGGTACAAGAACTACTAAAACATGAAAATAACGACATGAAATGAAAAGTCTAAGTCCTAGAAATTCGTCCCTAAAGATCTGGAGAAGATCCCTTTAAATAGGCATAAATTTGATGTTACACGCCCTTGGTCACACCCGTGACCAAGGGCGTGTAAGGAGCGTGATCGATGCTGGTGCAGAGAGGGCGCGTTCTGGCTTCAATGCAGGCGTTTCGGACGCGTCACGCCCTAGGTCACACCCGTGACCTGGGGCGTGTAATCTTCAAAAGTGGCTGCTGGCGGGAAACATTGGCAGGAAGGCGCGCTGGGCGAGTCACGCCCGTGACATGCTGTCACGCTCTCGGTCACGCCCGTGACCGAGGGCGTGTAATTTTAATTGACGTGGCAGCGTGCTCCGGATGCTTGTGGCGGGTCGTGGCCGTGAAATTGGGTCACGCCAGTGACCTGGGGCGTGTACTTGGCGAATTTTTTACGGAATGTCCTCTGAGTGGCAGAAACAGGTCTGGAACACTGCGCAGGTTACACGCCCATGGTCACGCCCGTGACTTGGGGCGTGTAAATGTATTTTCTGCTCCAAATGTCCAGAGAACCTGAAAATATAAAATAAACATAAGTTAGCTTATAAAATTAACATAGGAAATATTTGTACGATATAATTTATAAAAATAACATAATTTCATAATAAAATTGTAATAATACTATACTAAAAGATGAGTAAATAAATTACTCATCAGGCCTCAAGGACATGTCTTTCCAGAACAAGCATATGAAGGCATTGCTCCCATCCATCTAGTTCAGTATAATCAGGTGTGGTCTGATCCTGAAGAATTTCCTGAAAATTTTCCAGAAGATATTCCTGAAGACATTCCTAAATCTTCTGAGCCTCCTGTCAAAAGAAGGAAATATGGTGAACGATATTTTGCTAGAAGGTCCGATCCCTCTGCAAGGAGAAGTTCAGGCATAGATATCAGAGAGCCTTTAGCCGAAAGAAGAGAATTCACTGAGGTTTGGAGCCCTATTTTTAAATCAATCGTCTTATACACCTATAAGTTGGTTGATATCTCAAACGATGAACCTTAGAAGTATTATAGTCAAGATGAAATCAACAAGCACAAAGCCTCTCAGTTGAATAGGAAATTTCATTTCAGAGATTATGGCTACAAGAACCCAGATGCTCCTCCACCTCCTTCAAGATACTATCCTAAGCCCAAAGCTTATTTTTTGACAGGCAAAGGAAAAAGAGCAAGCAGGGGAATGCTAAGATGCATTAATTGTAGATTGTGACTTGATTGAAATCTGAAAAACATTTACATATATATTTTGATGTTTTGATATCTCAATTTATATGGTTTACTTCTTTATGTCATGATGTGTGTTTATATTTATAATTTTTATCTGTGCAATTCACCTTAGTAGACAGGGTTCTGAATTCTTCAAATAAGGGGAGATTGTTGGGTATTGAAGCCGCAATAACCTTGATTTGAAGAAGTGTCCCTTGAACTAAGATGAATTGATTTTGTATTTGATGTAGTTTCTTAGTTGTGTGTTTGCAGGACCCTAATTCCTATGTACAAACCAATATCAGGTTTCAATGTGTCATAAACACAGACCTATGCAATGTAATCCCTCATTGTGTAGACCAAGGTGTTGACTCATGTGAAATCTGTTGAAATTTTGAAGTGAAGTGGAGGAGACTAGGCGGTCTGATTTTGGGAGACCGCCGAGACTGCGTGGCCTGTGCTTGTTTTCTGCTAGTCTGGCTCTGCCGGTCTGTTCTGGCGGATTGCTGGTTTTGCCGGTTTGTTCTTTATTGCTGCGGTCTGTTCCCAAGTTGGTGTGCTGGTTGGCCTGTCTTCTTTGTTGGAGGATCGGGCGGTCTGTTCCTATGTGTGACCGCCTGTCCGGGTGGTTTGTGCTTGGCAATCTGGCGACTTTTTCTAAGTCGGCCAGATGGTTCCTGGTTTGCTCCTGGTGGTCTAAGGAAGGAGTACCTTTGTGACCGCGCGGCTTGTGCGCGGTCTCGTGTTCGCGTGACCTGTGCGCGACTTGTCTGCTGATCTGCGTCTTGGTCGGTTGATCGTCCAATAGTGTGGTCGCGCGGTCTGCCTTGTGAGACCGCTGGCGACCTGACGGGTAGTGATTATATCTCTCCTGTGCGGTGATGACATCTGTCTACCCGCCTATAAATAGAGGTGAAGGGCCCGTCATTCCTAACGAGAACTGTAAGAACTGAGCCTGGGTTAATTCGTGCGGTCTCATTTTGAGGTCGGGCGGTCTCGGAAGCGAGCTGACTATTTGTTGTGTTCGCAGGTTTGCGATCAGCAGGTTGCGGTCTTCTTCCTTGGTGATTCCCAGCGGCTTGAATAAACAGTTCGGCAGCGGTCAGTCTGCGAACTGGTTTATGTTTGTTCTTGTGTTATTCGCAGCGAGCTCAGTGATCAAGCGACCTTCAGCGGTTAGGCGATCTGAGTTGCGGTCTGGCGACAGCTTCAGTTCTTTGTTCCAATAATGCTCCAGTTCATGCGGTCTGAGGTGCGGTCTTGCAGTGCTGGCAGTCTATCCGGTTTCTATTCGCGCGATCTCAGGTCAAGCCGGGCGACTTCAGGAGTCGAGCAGTCTGTGCGGTCTCAGCTCGTCTAGCCTCCAGATTTGTTTTTTGGTGTGTTTTGTTCTTCTCGTCTCCGTGATTCTGATGAATCATGTCTCGCCATGTATACCTCGCATTGTAAATGAAGTTTGTGTTTCAATAAAGTTTCTTGTGTTGCTGTGTGGCATTATGCTTGTTTGGCTTTAACTCAGTTGATGCAACTTCTGCTTACTTCTAAATGATTCAAATCAAAAATTTTAACAAAATCTATCTATTCGGATGTACTTCATATTCAAACACTATGGAGAAGACAAGGTGAAGCAGGTGCTGATTTCAGAAGTGCAAGAAAATAGCCTAAGTCATTTTCGTCTAGTGGTCTCGAAGAATCCAAGTTAATTATCATCGAGACAACTCGTGAAAGACTTAGCTATTCGTTGATTATACTCGAGAAGTATCAGAAAACTCCTTAAGTAATTTTCATCAAGTTAAAGTTGTTCACTCGACTACACTCGACGAATTCATCGAGTGGTTTGCCATTTTCTCGTGAACACTCGACGAATTCGTCAAGTGATCTCGTGAAATACTCGAGTGGACTTAGTTTCTTTTCTTCCTTTCTTAGCTCTTGTCTCTTAGTCAATTTGTCGAGTCATAATAATTCGTTGAGTAATTTTGTATTCGATGAGTCCATTCGACGAGTCCATTCGACGAGTCCATTCGACGAATCCAGACAGAGCGCATATTCTTCTACTCGATGTGTTTTTCCTTTTAGGGTTTTTCGGCCATGTACAGTCCACGTGGATCTCATTCTTTAAGAGTTGTTTATAGTCGTTTGAAGTAGTGCTATAAATACCTAAAGGACATTTCTTTTAAACCTAATCGTTCAATTTGGAAAGAAACACATGGAGATTACCGTTGGCCAACTCTCTCATTCTCGCAAAGACGATCTCTTTTCGCTGACAAGTTCTGTGCTCGATTCTTCTGCAAGCCTCGATTCAACAAGATCTCAGTGCTCATATTGATTCAAGTATTCTCCAAATCTTATTGTGTCGATAAGTATTTAGATCAAAGAATTCAAGACAAAGGATTTCTTCTTCCCCGTTCAATTTCCGGATTTCATCTATTTCAAGGAAGAAGAAGACCTATTATTTAAGATCTGAAGAAGTGGAATCTCCTTAAGATTCTTAGAGATTGGATTTTCAATCCAAAGTTTTTGTAATATCTTTTACATATTCTTCTAGGAAGTTTTATCTTCCGAGTCTTTGTAGATCCTAGTTTAGAGTATCGAGTTTGTAGGAGAAATTGTTCTCTGAGCTTTTTGTAGGAGAAGGTGTTCTCCGAGTTTGTAAGAGTTTTACTTCGAGTTGTAAGATTATTCATAATCTGATAATAGTGAAGTAGCCAAGTCTAGTCGGGCATGCTAGATAGGTGAGGAGGGAAAGTGGAGTACCCACATCGGGGAACCATTATAAAATCCTTGTGTTTGTGTGTGTTTTGTTTTCCATGCGCTTTTCTAAATAGATTTTAATTCCGCATAAAATGCCATAGAACTCACTTATTCACCCCCTCTTGGTGATTTAGGTAGCAACTAGATACTTTCAGGAGGTCATCGATATAGACCTCTAAATTTCTTCTTATTTTATTTTTGAAAATGGTGTCCATCATTTTTTGATAGGTAGCACCCGCATTTTTTAGCCCGAAAGGCATTAAGAGGTTGCAAAAGCATTCTTCATTTGTGATGAATGTGGTATGAGGGATGTCATGTTGAAAATGTTGAAGTGGAAGTTAGAGGAAGTTGGCAGTCTGGAAGGTGGTCGGGCGGTCTGGTGTGACCGCACGACCTCGCGGTCTCCTTCTGCGGTCTGACATGTTGCTGTCTGGCCGGTCTCCTGGTGATCCAGCGTGACTGTTGTTTCTCTCTTCTTGGATGGTGAGGTAAGGCCGCGCGGTCTGATCTGTGACCGCGTGGCGGGCTATCTACCTCAGGGCTATGCCGGTCTGGTGTGGCCGCACAGGTTGGTTCAGGTTTTCAGAAGCCAGTCTTATGGCTATCCAGGTTCCTGGTTGTTTTCGCTGACTAAAGCATCTTAGTCGAGCTGTCTCTGTTCGCGGTCTCAGGAGGAGGATGGCTGGCGAACAGGTTGTGTTCGATGTGACATTGGCGAACAAGTTGTGTTCGCGGTCTCGTTGGCGAACATTGGTGGTGGGCGGCTTCATTGTGGGAGTGGCGATCTTCCGCGGTCTGTTGTTGAAGCCGGCGATCTAACCTAAGCAGAATGATCTGTTGCTGATCGCGCGGGTTGACTAGTTCTGGTCGCGCGATCTGGAGGGTGGGGATCCTATCTCATAGGGTGGTGACTGGATCAGGTCTCACGCCTATAAATAGGAGCCACTGTAGCAGCATTAATATCGCACCAAGTGTAAGCTGAGCTCGCGTCTAATTCTTGCGGTCTCAATTCTTGTGACCGGTCGGTCTTGCTGATTGAATTTTCCTTGCAACTTCTGCGGATTGTGCGGGCAGCAGTGATCACCTCTTCTTCTGAAAGTGTTCGGGCGGTCTCGCGGCTTGCAGTGTGGGTTGCTGGAGTTCGGGAGAATCAGTGGAGTTTGGAAGGAGGTCGCGGAAGCTCAGCGATCAGTAGTTTTGATCGGTGACCGGCAGAGTTTGCGGTCAGGCAGCTATCAGAGATCGGCAAGTAGACCGCGCGGTCTGCGGTCTCAGTTATCTTTCTTTCCATCATTGTATTTTTTCCCTTTGGTTTGTGTACTGGAAAAATCATGTCTCGCCATGTATACCTCTCCCTGTAATGAAGATTGTTGTTATCAATAAAGACTCTATTTCCTTCATGTGCTTTTGGTTTTTTGGCTTGTGAACTCTAAGTTGTATGATTCCTGCTCACTCTATAAAGATTCGGAAAATTTCACATGGTATCAGAGGGAGGTTAGAGTGGATAGAGCAGTGAACAACTTAGTGTAGCCATCGCCTTTGTGTAGAAGGAACCAGTGGTAGAGCCATGGAAGCGAGGGGTCTTGGAATTGAGATGTTAAACTCGACCAACTTTAAGAAGTGGAGGTTTTGTATGCAGAGTTATCTTCTGGGTGAGGACCTCTGGGAGGTGGTTGGAGGAGAGAGCACGGAGGAAGTTTTTCTGGTTGGAGATAACCATCATGAGGTGAGGAACTGGAGGCGGCTTAATGCCAAAGCAGAGTTCGCCCTGAAGAGGGCAATATCACCTGATCTGTTTGATCACATCTTTGGGTGTGCATTAGATGCAGAGATTTGGAGAGCCCTGGATGGGTTGTTTAACAAAAAGAATGTGGCAAGACTTCAATTCCTGGAGAATGAGCTGGCCAGATCGGTCAAGGTGACCTTTTTATCTCTACGTTCTTCTTGAAGATGAAGAACTTGTGCGCCGAGATTTCAGTGCTGGATCCTGATGAGCCAATTTCTGAGGCGGAGCTGAAGAGGCACATCATCCGTGGCTTGCGGAAGGAATATGTTGCCTTTGTGACATCGGTACAGGGTTGGGCAAATCAGCCATCTCTGTTGGAGCTGGAAAATTTGCTTTCTTCGCAGGAGAGTCTGATAAGGCAGATGGCGGGGGAGTCAGTGTCTGGGGGAGATGGAGAAGTTCTTTTCACAGGAAAGAAGAAGAAGTGGGATAAGAAGAAGACCGCTGGAGGAGGCAATGGGCCTTCAACTTCTGGACAGCAGCAAAGGGGCTATGCTCCTAAGGCTGAAGGGAAGAAGAAGGGGGAAGGTCCTGATGCGCAAATCCTGCACACCGCTATAGGCGGTAGCGAGACTGCGATCCGAACGGCAGTGAACCGGTCGTTGTCAAGTAATAATATGAGGAAGTAAATCCCCAAGTATCGAATCTCTCAAGGAACACAGTAAGGTGGAGTTAACGTTCGAGGTAGGACTTGAGATTGAAGTCCTTAGCGTCGGATGGAATGCGGGGGAGTTGGGTTGGCTTTTGGAAAATAAAATAAAAGCTATCAACTACTCCTATGCAATGGCTCTATGCAATGCTTCGCTCGGCGGGATGGAAGACTACGTCGGCCTTGAACGCGCTACTTCGTAAGGGGGGATGGACGAGTAGGCAAGCAGATCGAACTATGCAGGCCTTGAGCGCGCTGCTTCGTTAGGCGGGATGGAGTACGGGCCGCGATGCCACACTTCGGTAGGCGGATGGGCGAGTAGGCTAACGGAATGAGGGTCGCAAGCACCTCTTCGACAAGCACGCCACTAGCAATTGCTAGTGCGGCACACGAACGCGGTGGTGAAGTGGAAAATGGATGGTGGCGCTCCTCATAAACACATAGACCACAAAAGCATTTCACACAAACATGAAATCTATATAAATAGAAGCAAGTCTAAGTGCAACTTCATCAAAATATATAGATCTAGCTATTACAACAATCAATAAGAGAAGAATAAGGCAAGAAATCGACCGAATCCGAAGGCTCGTTGTAGATTCACGGTTGGAATCGCCGGGTTGTCAATCCGCGTACAAGCTCGGTCCGCAACTACGTCCGGGGTAGAGAGAGCTGTCACGACTCTCCAATGGACCCGTCTTCTTCGTGTCACGATCCGGTAGAGGTTGCAAACTTCCTCTTGCTCGATGGAGATGGCGGCTAGATCTCTCTTTGAAGCTCTTGGATGAAGGAGGAGGCCGAGAGGAAACTCCGGCTCAAGATTGGCGTGAAGAACAAGCCCGGAGCACCTCTAGATGGTGGGCGGCGATGGAGGGGCGAAGTCGGACGAACTGGAGCAGAAAAACAGCGGAATACGGCGGGCTCCCGACCTAAATCGCGAGCAGGGAATTTATAGGCGCTGGAATTAAACAGTGCGCACGGTCAGTGGCGCACGACCAGTGGTCGTGCGCACTAGAATTCGGTGATCGTGCGCTCTGCCTGGACGGAACCTGCGAAGACAGAAATTATGAAATAACATGTTCGCACGACCAGTGGCGCACGACCGGTGGTCGTGCGCACTATCGTAGGTGGTCGTGCGCAATAGATGAAACAGAACTCAGAAATTTAATGGCAAATGCGCACGAGCAGTGGCGCACGACCGGTGGTCGTGCGCACTAGCGTAGATGGTCGTGCGCACTGCACCAAACAGAACTCATAAAAAAGGGTTAAGTGCACACGATCAGTGGCGCACGACCAGTGGTCGTGCGCAATAGAACCGGTGATCGTGCGCAGTGTTCCTGTGCAGAATTGCACCGGAAACACCTGCACGACACCTGTTCCAGCGTACGACACCAGTCTAGCCACTGAAAGTGGGACTTAACATCGCAAGAAAACTAATAACAAAGAAAGATACGAAAATACACCAAATAGGGCCTATCAGTGCACCTAGCATAGAATGACCAATATGAGCTAAAACAGGGCTAAAGTGCAGTGAAAAGACTAAATAGATGGCTCAGATGAGTCCATAAAAGTGTATATGATCAGGACTCATCAGGTCCCAAGTGCTTCAGGTGCAGAAAGGTTGGTCACATTAGGAAGGAGTGCTGGGTGAATCTTCAGTCAGGGCATGCTGCTGCAGGAAAGGGGGAAGCTGAAGCCAGGCAGGTTGATGGAGGATGGGGAGGAGTCTTCTCGGCTTCTGTTGGAGCTGAGGCTCCTATCAACTATCAGGAGGACTGGATCGTGGACTCGGGGTGTGGTTATCACCTCACTGGGGACGAGTCGAAGCTTTCTTCAGCGCAGCCTTATTCAGGTAATGATGCCATTATTACTGCTGATAATACTGTGCATGCTGTAGAGAAGGTGAGGGTTGTTTCCTTGGGCAGTGATAGGGGGCCACTAACTTTGAAGAGTGTCTATCATGTGCCCAGAATGAGGAAAAACCTCTTCTCCGTGACCAACGCTGTAGACACTGGGTATCACGTTCTGTTCGGCCCAACAGAAGTGAGGTTTCTTCAGAATGTTGAAGCAGTGATGGCAGAGGTAGTTCATGTGGGGAGGAGAGCTAAAGACTTGTTCGTGCTTTCGACAAATTCTTACGTTGACAAGATGAGGACAAACGACAGTGCTGTGATATGGCACGAGAGGTTGGGGCACGTCGGGATGGATAAGCTGAAAGCTATGGCAATCAAAGGTCTGGTCAAGGGCCTGCCTAGTCTATCCTCCTATGGTGACAATCATGTTTGCGCTGGATGTCAGTTCGGCAAGTCTCATCGGCTTCCGTTTGATAAGTCGCGGACAAGGAGTTGTATGCCATTGGAGTGCATCCACGGTGACTTGATGTGACCGACTGCTACCCCAAGCCTCGGAGGCAACAAATATATGCTGGTGTTAATCGGTGATTTCACCAGATATGTCTGGGTATATTTCTTGAAGGAGAAGGTGGAGGCGTTTGCCAAGTTTGTGGAGTTCAAGGAGCTCGTGGAGGGTCGGCTTGGACTGCGGGTTAAGAAGTTGAGGATTGAAAACGGAGGGGAGTTCACCTCTGGTGAGTTCTCTACTTTTTGCAGGAAGGCGGGCATCCAGAGGGAGCTTACTTGTGCGCATACTCAACAAAACGGAGTTGCAGAACGGAAGATCCGTCATCTAACGGAGACCTGCAAGTGTTGGCTGCATGCCAAGAGTATCCCAAAGTCCTTCTGGGCGGAGGGAATGTCTTTTTTTGCCTATGTCATCAATCAGATGCCTCTTAGTCCCATCAATATGAAGACCACGCATGAACTGATGTTCAAGTAAAAGCCAAGCGTGGCGCACCTTCGGGTGTTTGGTTCCACCTGCTCTGTGCACGTTCCAGATGCGCTTCGGACGAAGCTAGATGTGAAAGTAAGGAAGCTACTCTTTGTGGGTTATGATGATCAGAAGAAGGGATGGAAGTGCATGAACCCCGAGACGCGGAGATTTGTTGTATCTCATGACGTCGTGTTCGATGAGGTGACATCTTACAAGGGGATTTCTTGTGTTGAGCTACCAGAAAGTAGGGTGGAGGAGCCAGAGAAAGCTGTGGAAAATCTTCAGGTGGAGCTACCTGTGTCACCAGGTGGTCCATCAATATCTAGTTCTGAGACAGAGGCTTCTGGTTTAGGAAGCAGGGGGAGGAGCTAGGGAAGAAGCAGCTGAGGATACTACGAGTCAGGGGAAGGCGTTGCGGAGATCGAAGCGAACTATCATTGCCCCTGATCGCTATACAGTAGGAAACATGGTGAGCTTTGTCTCGTATGGGAGAGGAGCTAGGAAAGAAGCAGCTGAGGATACTGCGAGTCAGGGGAAGGCGTTGCGTAGATCGAAGCGAACTATCATTGCCCCTGATCGCTATACAGGAGGAAGCATGGTGAGCTTTGTCTCCTGCTTCTTTGCTGGTCCCTTGGATGAGAGGGAGTCGTCGAGCTTTGAAAAGGCCAAAGGCGTGGAATAGTGGGATTCAGCTATGCATGAAGAGATGAGTGCTCTTGAGAAGAATGAGACTTGGTCTCTGGTGCCCAAGCCCAAGGGCATCACCCCTATGACATGCAAGTGGGTCTACAAGCTTAAGAAGAAGGCTGACGGCAGTATCGAACGGTACAAGGCTTGCCTTGTGTCTCGGGGTTTCTCGCAGCAATACGGTGAAGACTATGAAGAGACATTCAGTCCGGTGGCAAAATCACTTCAGTTCGGGTTGTGATTGCCTTGGCGGCTTATTGGGGGTGGAAGATCTGGAAGCTCGACATAAAGAATGCATTCTTGTATGGCGAGATTGATAAGGACATCTTCCTGGTCCAGCCGCCAGGCTTCGTATCTGAAGATTTTCTGGAGCATGTTTGCAAGCTGAAGAAGGCCCTGTATGGGTTGAAGCAAGCGCCGAGGGCATGGTATGGAAAGATTGCAGAATATCTCCTATTCTGCGGGTTTGGTGCTTCAGACTCGGACTCAACCTTGTTCGTCAATAAGAGAGGGGAGCTTCAAGTCATTGTGCTGCTTTACGTCGACGATCTGATCGTGACGGGGAATTCGAAGGAGGAGGTAGCGCAGCTTCGGGCAGAGCTATCTATCAGGTTTGAGATGAAGGATCTGTGTTAGCTTCACCATTTCCTTGGACTCGAGGTGCAGAGGAAGGAGAGTGGAGTGCTGGTGTCCCAGGCTGGATATGCGGATGGAATCATGGAGCGATTCGGCATGAAGGAAGAGAAGTGCATCTTTACACCTCTGCAGAAGGCTACGAATCTTCGCAAGGATGAGGGGAGGATTTTGGGAGATCCGCTGGTGTTCCGGGCTCTGGTTGGGAGCTTGATCTATTTGACGATTACCAGGCCGGATATTGTGTATGCAGTTGGCAGGGTGAGCCGTTATATGGCGGGACCACGGATGCCTCATCTTCTAGCGGCCAAGAGTAGTGGAAAGAAGAGTCTTTCCAGTCTTCAGGGCTTCAAAGTCGGGTTTGAAGAGGAGGTTTACTGAGCTCCCAATGTTGATTAAGATATTCTCCACCGTATAGTTCTCGGTCACCGCCTTGATGACTACGTCGTTGAATGGGTTGGCGGTTGGAGGAAGATCTTCTTACCCAAAGGCGACAGTTCCTCAAACTGGAGCAGAATAAAAGGTAGCAGCGACCTTTGACAAGTAGACTCTTGTGAGACTAGCATTCTTGGAGGATTCCAGCCCTGCTCCTCCGTGCATGTAGAAGAGGTAGCCCAAAACACCCTCGTCATTTGCATCCACCCACTAGCTTGAATAGCCAATATTGCTGAGATGGCCAACGTCATCCACCTCTTCACACTCCCAACATACTTCTGCTATCTCCTTGCTCTTGCCGGTAAAAGCCTTGGAAGTATCTCCCTTTTGGAACAGCTCTTGCAAATTTCCTTCTTTTAAGAGCTTCTCCACCAGCATGCGGAGAGCTCTACAGTTCTCTGTCAGATGGCCCCTCTCCCTGCAATAGGGTAGGTCTCCTATAGAAGTGCTACTTCTGAAGAACTTGAACCAGCTCTCTCATTGAGATGTTGAGCTCGGTGAATGACTCTTGAGAGTCATTGAAGGACGGTTGAGAAGAAACTGGGAGAGGCCGTTGAACAATGTTGGGAAAAAACCCTTTTGATTTAACTTAACAAATTAACTATAAGTGATTTTACCTCTTAGGGTTTATTACCCATATTCTATAGTATGGGTAATCTGGTCATTAGATGTCTTAGGATGTCACACTCAACATTGAGTGTCAAGACCAAGTCAAGACAAGCTTAAATTCAGCAAAGTTTAGACTTACGTCGAATAGATGTCGACGCAACTTTGACTAGATGTCGATGTCACTCTGAATGAAAGTCGAAGCAACTCAATCAACCTATCAAAGTATAAGTCAAAGTCGACGCAATGTCAAAAGGAACTCGACACAGAAGGAAGGGCATGTCGAAGCCATCTTGGAAGTCGACGCAACTTCAACTTCAACTCGATGCTGAAGATATAGTTCAAGTTCAAATCTTCAACTCGACGGTTACTTTGGTAAGTAATAGATGTAACGTCAACATCTGAGTTCAGCCAAGCTAGGAAAGAATTCAAAGCTACGTCGATAAGAACTCAGAGGTTCTCCGACATGAAGATTGATGAAGTAGACAGAGCGTCGAATATAGTCAGAAAAGGGAAGCTTTTCAGCTGTCCTTTTGGGACCCTTTCAGAAGGACCACCAGGTTAGAGATAGTTCTCCAATGGCTCGTTTATTGCCAAGAATAGAATGAAGCTTTCCAAGACACAGCAAATCACTGTTGGATGGTATTCAAAATGAATGGACAGGTCGAGCACAAAAGGAGAAAGGAAATTTGGTGGGTAAGAGGAATTCCTTTTCAGGACTAGCCAAAAGAAGAAAGGTTTTTTAAAACTCAATCGTCCACAATAAGTATGCAAAAAGAGGAGAAGCAAAAATGATACAGTTATCACATTATTCTGCCTGTCGAATAGGGCTTTCTTTTCCTGCTCTCTCAAACCCTAAAAGAATGATATACAGAAGTTCTCTCTCTGCACAGGAAGATACACTGCTGCTTCTTCTTCATCATTATACAGCAGCAGAACTATAAGAAGTGCTGAGAGAAAAGGATCAAGCAAAATAACCCTTGCAAATTATCACTATTATAATCAAGGGTTCATCATTTCAGATCCAGTGAAAGAAAGATAAAAACAACATCAGAGATTCTGAAGATTTCTAAGAACAGAATTCTTACCTTCTCCCTCTTAATTTCTTCCTACTATTTCCATCAACTGTAAAAGAGTTTTAAGAATCCCTCTTCCAAAGGATTCAGTGGTTCAAGATCTCCTTATCAAAAGATCTTTGGTTCTAAGAGCCTCCTAACCAAATGACTCAGTGGTTCAAAATCTCCTTATCAAAACATTTGTGGTTCTAAGAGTCTTCTTGTCAAAATATTCGTTCACAGGTTGTGCAACCCTACCAGGGAGGTAGAAGAGAGGACTACCCACATTTTGGGGAATCTCTATAAAAATCCTTGTGTCTTTGTTGTGATTTTTTGTGCTGTCCCATTTACTTTTTTTGTGTTCATTTTCAGCAAAATTTATTTCATTTATTTTGCCTTTGGTTTTGTTGTGTGCATAATACTTTAGTATTTTTTATTGTGTGTGCACTATTAGGCTAGAAAATATTTTAATCTCTATTCAACCCCCCCCCCCCCCCCTCTAGAGAATTCTCAGAGGCACCCTGTGCACTTTCAATTGGTATGAGAGGGAGGTTGATCATTAAAATGTTAACACCTTGATCAAAAGATCTCCTACTCTCATTTATTTATTTTAAAATTAATTAAAACTTTTTTAGAATAAAATGAGTTATAAGGATTATGCATCAAAAAGATCTCCAGTGTGTAATCTGAACAAGTTTACACTCTGGAAGGCCAGAATAAAACATTATATGAACTCTATTGATGAAGACATCTTTGATGTTATCATTTCAGGTCCTCCAGCCCCATACAAGAAAGATGCTAGTGGATCTTCAACACAGGATCCTGTGCCCATGGCTGAGTGGACAGAGATAGAGAAGAGGCAGAAGGCATGTGATGCCAAAGCTATAAACATTATGGTATCTACCATGTCAGATGACATTTTCCATATGGTAGCTGACTTCCAATCAGCCAAAAAGATCTGGGAATCTCTCACCAGAATGGTAGAAGGAAGCTCTGATGAAAGAAAGGACAGGAAGTCCCTTCTCATATCCCAATATGAGAACTTCCAAAAGAAAGCTGATGAAAATATTGCTGAAATGTATGACAGATTGAACATCATTATTAATGAGCTAGGGAGCCTGGACAAGGAAATTTTCTTGACAGAGATCAATGATAAACACTAATGTGCTTCCCTAGCTCATGGGATTCAAGGATCTGGTCCATCAGAGAGTCCAGATGCCATAGAGAAATATCTACTGATGCTTTGCTAGGAAAGCTCAAGTCATATGAGGTGATGCTGAAAAACAGAGCTGAAATAGAGGCAAAGGAGACAACTCCAACTCCAATTCAAAGGAGCCTTGGTCTGAAAGCTACTAAAGGAGAGCCCTCCACTCCTGAAGATGAAATATTTAGTCTTCTAGCAAGGAGATTTAAAAAATGGGTCAAGACAGAAGACTCAAGGAGAAGAGAGAGGAGCTCAAAGCCCAGATATGATAAGACACCAAAGAAGGAAGTAATTTTCTTCTCCTGCAATAAGCTAGGGCACATAGCCCCTGAGTCCCCACAGGAACAAAGGGACAGGAGAAGCAACAAGGATGAGAAGAAAAAGAAGTCTTTCAGGAAGAAATACAAGAGGAAGGGCAAGGGGTTCATTTCTGAAACCTAGAGTGACTCTGAAGCAGAGTTAAGCTCCTCTTCATCTGAGAGTGATGAAGATACAGAAGCAGAAGTTGCCTGCATGATGGCATTGTAGATATACTCAGATGATGAGGAAGAACAGGTATCTATGCTTGATAATTTTGATTTCAATTCTAATGATTTCAAAACTTGGTTTAAAGAATTCTACAATGATCATATTAAGGTACAAAAAGAAATAGAAACAGCTAGGTTAGAACTAGAAAACCTAAAGGAAGAAGACCTATATTTAAGAAATCAAGACTTAAGAGAAGAGATTCATAAAAAGGAATCAGAACTAGCTAAAGTAAGAAAAGAAAACTTTGAACTAAAGGAAGTGTTAACAAAGATAAAGGCCTTTGAAGACTCACTCAATGGGAGGAGTCAAAAGCTCAAAAATATTACTCAAAATATTTCCATGAGATTTAAGCACCTTGGTTTAGGAGAAGACCCATGCACTAGCACAGAAGTCCCTAGGAAACCTGCCTAGAAAAATCCCAGTTAGATTCATTAGACCTAGTGACTATCAATCTAGTGAGGGAAAGGCAAAACCTAAGGATCAGAATATTAGTCATCCAGATAAAACAACTGTAGTTAATAACATAAATCCAAACAAAGAAAAGAAATCTCTTGAAAAAAGTAATGCAGAGAAACTAACCAACAATAATAAGAAGGTTAAAATCCGAAGTAAAATTATTAAACATTCTGCTGATTTACTATATTTAGATACATTTAATACACATCTGAATTATCAAAATTATAGATTAAGGTTTGATAAACTCACTCTCTGCCATCCAAAGGGATATCATGAATGACCCTTCTACTCTTTCATAGAACTTTATAATGGTAAAAGCAAAGGGCCCAAGTAACCTGGGTATCTTCTGATATTTGAGTTCTGCATGAAGATGTAGAGATCTTTTCCCAGAGAAAGTGAAGGGAAAAGAAAGAAGTTGATGATCAATTATAGACAACTCACATGCAAAGGGAGTAATCTCTACTTCAAAATTCTCTGATGAGTTTATAATTCATGAAAATATCAGTATAAATACTATTTTCAATAAAAATCATTGTTGGAAAAATACCAAGAACTTTCTAAGGAGTTTAGAACTATTCATTTAGAGTTGCATCAAATAAAATTCGACGTACCATCTAATTCTACTCGACGCATTCACCAAAAAGAATATGCAACTGCTAATTCATAGTTGAGTCAAATAGAATTCGACGTGCCGTCTAATTCTATTCGACACTTGCTTCGAGAGCCATCTAAATCAGACAATTTGAATAGCATTCCACGCAACGTCGATATCATATCGATGGATACGTTGAATTAATAGTTGTTCATCAAATTCACAGATGTGTTGAGTTCTAATAGATGCAACATCGACATTAAGCGCGTGCACCTTCACTCCTAGAAGCTACTTAGACATATTTTGGCGCACTGTCTATTTATCATTTTGACGGTGCTTCGGATAAAACCCTAAGTTGCGACGAATCATTTCTTTTTAAGAAACTTCAGCGTCGAATTATTTACACTTTTGAATTTTCTTCTCGTTGCGCCCGTGCTCTCCCCTTCTTTAGTTCTCTCGTGTTCTTCTCCCTCTCTCTTACATTTTCTCATGTGTTTGCAAGTACCTCAAATATATGGCTCCACCTAAGGTGAATTCAGGTTTTGATGTGGATGTCGACTCTTCCAGTGCAGCGACTGAAAGCTTCAAAGTCATTCTTGGCTTGTTTAAAGATGCTGGTTTAACAAAACTGATCTTAACAAGATGCAAGATCCTGGATATCGAACTGACTGAGTTTATAGACAATGTTCAAATAGGAGAGGATGGATCCCTCAAGGGAAAAATTTCTTAGACAGATTTACAGATAACATAGGAATCACTGAATCAGACATATGATCTTACTACTGGGAATGAATCTGATGAATTAATAGGAGATGAGATCAAGTGGGCTCTGGAGATTATGAAGTTCAAGAAAGACAAGCCCATCAATCTGAAGAAGATTGATCTTAAAGAAGAATACAGGTTCCTTGCTGACATAGTAGGGAAGGTGCTGATGTGTAAGATTTCAGAACATGATGTTATTCCAAAGCAACAACTCCAAATAATGGGTGCTCTTGTTCTTAAGTAGAAGATAAATTGGGGGAGATGCCTCCTAAAAATTATTAGGCACAAATACTCTCATAAGGGAAATTCATATATGAGAGTTATGAGTCAAGTACTTCTCCACCACTACCCTGTATTGTGCAAATCAAAAGGAGTGCTCATTCCTCCTGGTAAAAGGATCAATATTGGGGTCTTTTCCAAGTGGACAAGGCAGATCCTAAAGCCTGGTCAAGCTACACCTTCACCTCCTCCTTCTACAACTCCACAAGACACATTCCCAGATATCTTAATGGATGACATCCCAGCACAGGGTCCTGCAGCAGCACAACAATATACCATCCCATATGATACTCCTGCCCAAAATGTCTAGTCCACCGCATCTACTACAGTTCCAGAGCCAACACCTCACATTCCTCTCCAACCATAGCAAAAAACATCCACCTTACTTCCAGACAATCAGTCTTCTCCACCACCACCACCAGTTTATATCTCTCCAAACACCTATCAATCCCTTTCCCCTGTCCACCAGGATACTCCAGATCTGAATGAGAACTTCAATCCAATTCATCCAAAAATCCTATCCACTCCTCCACCTGCTTCTACCTCTCATTCAACACCCCCATTTGATGTTGATCAAGCAATTGCAAAAGCAGTAGGGTTGGCTTCCAGCACCATTGCTGACCTAATGACCACTCAAGCCAGAAGGTTTAATCAAAAATACTCTCAGATGGAAAGTGAAATACTTGATTCAAGATGGTCTCTCCTAGATCTCAAAGAATTTGTGTCCTCTTCCAAGGTCACTAAAGAGTTCTTAACCTCTCTTCTCAGCAAGGTTAAGAAGGTGGAGCAAATTCAGGAGGAGGAAAGGTCTATCCTAGAAAATAATGACCAGGAGAAGGATAAGGATGTGGAAAATCCTGATAAACTTATTGTATTTCAAATAGTAAGTCCAGATGCAAATGTCCAGGGGGAGCCTCATACAAGTCCCCAAGATAATCCAGTACAAAATCTGGGGGAGCTCCTTGTAGATGATCTACTTCTAGATGATGTATCAAAAATCGCACAAGAAGTTACTCAGGATGCTGAAGAGAATGCACATTCTCAGGGGGAGCCTTCCAAAGAAGCTGAAATCAATAAAGAAGCTGATAGGAATTTTGAAGAAGATGAAGAGCCTCTTGCATATACTGCAAGGAATGTAATACCAAAAGTATTCTCTAGAAAAAGGAAAACTCCTGAGAAGGAGCATTGAAACTACGGTATTCTTGCAATATTATATTGAAAGCTAACAGCTGTGGTGGACAATATAGTTACTTAACAGTATATGAAGTGGTCTATGTTTTCACTCTATTATATTGTACTGTCTATGTATGTTTTGGTTGTACTTGTGGTTTTATGTCAACGTATGTGTAAAATTACTTTAAACAATCTGTAAATTTTGTTAAGATAAATAGGGGGAGATTGTTGGGAAAAACCCCTTTTGATTTAACTTAACAAATTAACTATAAGTAATTTTACCTCTTAGGGTTTATTACCCACATTGTATAGTAAGGGTAATCTGGTCACTAGATGTCTTAGGATGTCACACTCAACTTAGAGTGTCAAGACCAAGTCAAGACAAGCTTAAATTCAGTTAAGTTAAGACTTGCGTCGAATAGAAGTCGGCTAGATATCGACATAACTCTGACTGAAAGTCAAAGCAACTCAATCAGCCTGTCGAAGTATAAGTCAATGTCGATGCAATGTCGAAAGGAACTAGACGAAGAAGGAAGATCTTGTCAAAGCCATCTTGGAAGTCGACGCAACTTCAACTTCAACTCGACGCAGAAGATATAGTTCAAGTTCAAGTCTTCAACTAGACGATTATGTCGATAAGTAATCGACGTAACGTCGACATCTATGTTTAGCCAAGCTAGAAAGGAATTCAAAGCTATGTCGATAAGAGCTCAGAGGTGCATCGACATGAAGATCGATGTAGTCGACGCAACATCGAATACAGTCACAAAAGGGAAGATTTTCAGCAGTCCTTTTGGGCCCTTTTCAGAAAGACCACCAGGCTAGAGACAGTTCTCCCACAACTCATTTGTTGCCAAGAATAGAATGATGCTTTCCAGGACACAGCAAATCACTTTTGGAAGGTATTCAAAATGAATGGACGGGTCGAGAACAAAAGGAGAAAGGAAATTAGGTGGGTAAGGTGAATTCCTTTTCAAGACAAGCCAAAAATAAGAAAGGTTTTTGAAAACTCAATCATACACAAATAGTAAGCAAAAAGAGGAGAAGCAAAAAGAGGAAAAGCAAAAATGATACAGTTATCACATTATCCTGTCTGTCGAATATGGCTTTCTTTTCCTTCTCTTTCAAACCCTACAAGATAGATATATAGAAGTGTTCTCTCTGCACAGGATGATACATTGCTGCTTCTTCTTCATCATTATACAGTAGCAGAACTACAAGAAGTGCAGAAAGAAAAGGATCAAGCAATACAACCCTTGCAAATCATCACTATCATAAGCAAGAGTTCACCATTTTAGATCCAGTGAATGAAAGACAGAAGCAGCATCAGAGCTTCTGAAGAATTTTGAGAACATGATTCTTAACTTCTCCCTCTTACTTTCTTCTTACTATTTCCATCAACTATAAAAGAGTTTTAAGAATCCCTCTTCCAAAGGATTCAGTGGTTCAAGATCTCCTTATCAAAAGATCTTTGGTTCTAAGAGTATCCTTACCAAAAGACTCAGTAGTTCAAGTTCTCCATATCAAAAGATTTGTGGTTCTAAGACTCTTCTTATCAAAAGACTCAGGCACATATTATGCAATCCTACCAGGGAGGTAGAAAAGAGGACTCCCCACATTTTGGGGAACCTATATAAAAATCCTTGTGTCTTTGCTGTGATTTTTCATGCTGTCCCAGTTACTTTTTCTGTGTTCCTTTTCAGCATACCTTATATAATTTTTTCTGCCTTTGGTTTTGCTGTGTGCATAATACCTTAATATTTTTAATGTGTATGCACTATTAGGGTAGAAAATATTTTAATCTTTATTCATCCCCCCCCCCCCCCCCCCCCCCTCTAGAGAATTCTCAGAGGCACACTGTGCACTTTCAAAAAAAATGAACCTTATGGACAGGTGTCGGTTGCGGAGCTAGAGTAGCTGAGACTAGCAACAGAGGACCCTTGGGCTGAAACTGTTAATGGCCCTGATAGGGGCGATTGTGGTAGAAGTTCCTTCCACTCTGAGCAGGAGGTTGGATTACTTGACGCGGTGGCTTTGCTGATGGATGGGCTGGAAAGAAGCCAGCAGATCCCTTCTGACTGGCTCTGCATGTCAAGTTAGAAACATAGTTGGGGTAGCTTATCTCCCCTTCTATAAACCAATTTGCAATGCTTATTAGCTCTTAATAAGAGCTCGGCTCTTTGATGGTGACCTCAAACTTGAGAGGACATTCCTGAAGGCCATTTACTAAGGACACCAAATAGAGTGAGTGATCAACATCCCTTATTCTGAAAATTTCTCTTTGGAAATAATCTACAAAGCAAACTAGAGTCTCGCTTTCTCCCTGCTTAATCCTGAACACAGCTGCAGGGCCACTCTTCCTCTTCTTTGAGGTAATGAACCTCAAAAGAAGCTTTTGCCTCAAGACAACAAATCAAGAGATGAACTGGGAAGGTATTTTGTGAAACCACTCCCACGCTTGCCCATCTAAAGAGGTGATTAAAATCTTACACCTCATCGCATATGAGACAGACCTCAGAGCGACTACAGACTAAAAATCTTGAAGATGAGAGCTTGGACCACTCTCTCCGGTGAACATGGGTAATCTTGGCTCTCTGAAGCCATTGGGGATTGGCTCCCAACAAACTCTTTCAGTAAAGGAGGAAGGCACCTCCGCTTCAAAAGCATCGGAAGGAGCAGGAGGGGCCGCAATAAAAGGTGGAGGATTAAGATAATCCTCCTGAAAATTCAGGGCTCAGACTGGAGGTCTCTAATCTGCTACGAACACCTCTCCCTGAGATCGCAGGGGAGCTGCAGGCTGAGGGTTCGCGTGGTAAGAAGCGTGATCACTGGCAAGGGATCAGGGGTAGTGACCTGATCGGTCTGAGGGAGAAGTCTTTGGGAGATCGCAGAATGGAGTTGGTTCATGGAATCCAACTGTCGAGCGGTCTCGCGATGAGATTGCTCAAGGCAAGGCTTGAAACAAATCCCACAGGTTTCCAAGGAGCTCGCATTGCTGGAGGGGTGACCGCCAACGAATAGACTAGGCTGAGTCTCGCAGTCTGACATCTCGATTGTTCACTAGTTTTGCCTAGACACTCTGATCAGAAGGCTGCGTGTTCATTCTGTTATCACTAAAATTGTACCCCCAAAACACCAATTAAAAAGATGGGGAAAGACTGTGGAGTGGAGGTTACTTTGGATGAAGGATGTCAGAGGAGAGATCTCGGGGAGAAAAACTGCTTCGATTGATCTCAGAAAAGGATTACAGAGGGGTTCTACAACAGGTAAGGGTGAGAGGTAGAAAAGTGACAAATTCGAGACCTCCTGCACAGGTTGCAAGCTGGAGGCTCAAAGAAAAAGTCCCCTTTTTTGGTACCCCTACCCCAGTATTTATGGACGTGGGGGCCTTCCCAAATAGGAAGGTCCAAAAATTACGGGTTGCCCTGGGTACATGAGAAGCTGGGCAGAGAAGAGAGGTTACAGGGGGTGCAAATAGCAAAAATGAAGGAAAAAAGTAGACCGCTTGATCTCGCGGTCTCTCTGGATCCTGGCCGCCTATTCCTTAGGAATTCTAGTGGAGAGAAGACAGCCAGACTGGACGGTCTCAAAAAATCGAGAATGCTGGTACCGACCATTTTGAACTGAATGGAGAGGTCGCAGACTCCCGAGCAAACACCAAGAGCCATACAACTCGGGCTTACACCAAAGCTCTACAACTCATATCTAAGAAGATCCTACATCAACAGTTTATAATTTCACTATTTGCAATACAACTTAAACTCAAAAAGATGAATAAGTGAATAAACTTGATTCTTCTGTAGAAGCACAACAGAGAGGCATCTTCTTCTTTGATCAGACCTCAAAAATAATCTTCTTGAAGAATTTGATCTTGATCAAATAAACTTTCTTACGGAATTAAAACGTCTTATTCAGATAGATACACTTTTGGGAGAATTTGAATTGCTGAGTAATACTTGAGCAATATGATGAATAAGATTTTGTTTGTACAGTCTCTGAAGTTCTTGCAAGAATACTGAAGAATGAATAGTAGCAGCACCTGAGGGTATTGCTTAAGAAATTTTGTTGCTTCCTCCAATGGAGTTGTGTTCTCCTTCTGGTCACGGATGATTCGCAAAAGCTTAAGATAGAATGTAAAAATGAATAATAATTATCATGATTTGAATTGTGAGCCCTCAAGGCCTTATTATAAAAACATCTACCAACTGCTAGAAATCAAGAAAGAATTATTTAATTAATAACTTCCAGAAGAAATCCCCTGATTGGTACATCAGATGGTGGATTTCAAATTGAAAGTTATGCTAAGGCATAATTCACAGCTTTCTTCCCGCGCCTTGCATATATAGAAATATTTTGGACGAAATACTCTTCTAGACGATACAGGCTTTCCAGACGATACAGACCATTTAGATGTTATAAGCCTTCTGGACGGTACATGCCTTCTGGACGGTACATGCCTTCTTGACAATCTAGGCCTTCTGGATAATACAAACCTGTTGGACGATACAAGCCTTTTAGACATCACAACTCTTCTAGACGACTCCATTCTTCTATACGACATTGGACATAGCCAATATTAAGAGATATATCATATCTGGCTGATGTTGTCTTGATCTTGCTGACATAGAATTTTTTCTCCGAGACCGTCTAGCCGATACAGTAGTGCTCTAGACAACATATAATTTTTGTTGTCCTGATCATCTAGCCGATATTTGTCTTAGCCAATTATAGGCTTAATCCAACCTATTTGCTATCTTTGCAGCTTCATTTCGAGACCTTTTCCAAATGACTTTTCTTTGATAATGACAAGTCTAATATAGTGTTAGGGCATATTTCAACATGTGTTTTGCACCATGAGGGATTACATAGGCAAAACACTATTTGAGTTATCATAAGACTAACCCTTGATTAGCCATGCACTTTTCTTATACCTATCACATCAAGCTAGAATAGAGCATTAAATACATGATGTGTTTATAGTTATCCCGAGGGCTTCTTCAAATCAAGATTCTTTAGGTCAATATTCCAAACAACTACATCGACTGCTTTCAAGAAGAGGTTTTGGACATCCAGGAGGTGGATGGCTTCACCCTACAGCTAGCCCTAATATTCGGCCGGAGAGAAGGCATCTTTAAGCTAGAGATCAGCAGAGATCCGCCATGTCCTATGAAGATCATATTGCTAGGGACAATAAGTTTTTAGGGGAATCGTCAAATCGTGGCTTCCTGGCAAAACTCATGAGGCTGACCAGGGAGAAAGAAGATGAGGAGAAGGCTCTAGTTTTGGGAAAGGAGGATCCTCAGAGGAAAGAAAGCAAGAAGCAAGTATAAAGAAGGTGAGAGGAGCCGAGGAGGTGTGAAGAACCCAAGAGAGAGGAGCCAAGAAGGAAGGAAGTAAGGAGGCCTTTTGTGGCTCCGGAGCATCGGGAAAAGGAAAGAAGGTACCAAGTTCCAATTAATCAGCCGCAATGGTGGTCGGCAGGAATACCCCAGCACCAGGGACAAGGAAGTGGGTTCTCCCTAGAGAAGAGGATTGGAAATCAACACGAAAGTCATCAGGAAGGAGGACGCAGAGAAGCGTTGGTCATTTACCGGCAGAGCAATAAACATCATTGAAGGAGGCACCAGATAGAGGAGATACATCTCTACTGTGAATTGTACCAGTTGGAAGTGCACATGATAATGGCTTGCCCAGACTTCTGGGAAGCTAGGAGGAGGCTAGGAGCTAGAGAAGGAGGAAGAGAGCAGTAGAGGCAAGAAGCCCATGTCGGGTCATTGGCATTTCAATCCCCGTTCGAAAGAGGAATGAATAAAAATTCGATCAAGGAGGCCGTGGAGAAGTTTTCCAAGGAGGGGAAAGAAGGAGTTGCGGTGATCCATGCGGGAGCAGGGCTAGGAGCTTCCTGCAAGGGAAGTCTCCATCAGAAATACCGCAAGAGCGTCACTTCAACCACTCAAGCACCACCCCAATTGGATGAGAACACTTTCTCAGAGGAGGATATGTTGGGGAATGAGAATCTCTTTCGTGATGCCTTCGTTATCCAAGATACAGTGCAGGACTTCACCTTTGACCAGATCCTTGTGGACAATGGGAGCTCAGTAAACATCATTTCCAGAAGATGTTCGATGAGATGGGGGTTAAGGCAGGAAGAGTGGAAGCTTTAGATGGTCTTCTCTTTGGCTTCTCGGGAAAGATGAAAGTGGTGGAGGGAGGAGCAGATTTGCTGGTAACACTTGGTGGCACTTTGATCAAGTGTCGGTTCGACGTCGTTGATTCACCGAGCTGTTAACATGCAATCTTCAAGAGGCCGCTCATCATCTTCTTCAAGGTCATCCCCCCTCTTACATTAGTGTTCAAAGTACTATTAGGGAGAATTCAAGGTGAGGATCAAGAGCGATCTAAGAGCTACTCAGGAATGTTATCTCAATGTGAAAGTGCACAGTTAACCTTACTAGAATTCTCTAGAGGGGGGGGGGGGTGAATAGAGATTTAAAAATATTTTGTGCAAAGTTAATAAATATATATATATGTGTAATATTCATAGATTTAAGCTTCCCACACACCAACAAGAATTAAGCAAATAAATAAAGAAATAGCAAAAAGAAAATCACAGCACAACACAAAGAAATATAGTGGTTCCCCAAACTTTGGGTAGTCCACTCTTCTACCCCCTTGGTAGGAATTCACTATCTTGCACTGAGTCTTTTGATAAGGAGACTCTTAGAACCAGCCTGAGTCTTTTGATAAGGAGACTCTTAGAACCACTACAATTGAATTTTTTGAAGAGAGATTCAAACAACTATTTTACACAATTTGAAAATGAAATAAGAATAAGAAGAAGAATTTAAAGAAAAACAATTGAAATAAGAAAGAATCTTCTTCCTAGCAAGAAGATTAGAAGCACAAGTATAGTGAATGAAATCTCTCTTCTATAGTGAGAAGGATTTTTTGGCCCTTTTCTCTTTCAGTGAGAGCTTTCAGAAATGGCAGCAGTATAGCTTTAGAGGGAGAAGAAGAAGGCATTTTCTTTGCTGCAGCACTCTTTCACTTTTCTCAGCTTTCTCACTTTTCGCTTGGGAGCTTTTCCTCTTTTTCAAATGGATGGGGTGGATCACTTGTTGTTTTTCTTTTTCGACCTCCTTATGTATTTATAGCTCTTTTTATTCAAAAATATTGCTATAGGAGGATAATCAATTAGCAGTCAGAGAAATAGTAAGAAAGAAAAGTTTCCATAATCATTATTTCTATAGAAGGAAAGAGATCATTCTATTTTCAAATAATGTCCATAATAATCTTAATCAAATTAGCCAAGAATCATTTAGAAGGAAAGATTGATTCAGAACGGCTAGAAAAGAATAATATAATTCCATAAAATTCAGATCTACAGAAAGATGGAATGAGATCTGGCGTGTTTTTGAATCTGTCACAGAAATCGACGTGCGTCGATTACTATTCGACGTAAGCGTCGATTTCAGCCTGGCTAGACGTCGAGAAGAAAATATGGAAGGAGTGTCGATAGCGTTGCGTCAACTTTACTGGGTGCATCGACTAGAATTCAGAGGTACGTCGATTAAGTTTACATCGAAATCTGTTTAGAGTTACTTCGACTCATTTTGAGAGATACGTCGACTACACTTCGACGTTGCGTCAATTACTATTCGATGCATATTTACTTAAACTAATTATCTCACTCATTTTTTACTCATTTCTAGGGGTTAAGATAAATCATTTCCCCAATAATCTCCCCCTATTTGTCTTAACCCTATTCAGAGAGAAATTTTATCAGCTTGTAATCAATACATCAAAGCATATTTATAGAAAAGAGATACATTAGATAATCAGAAGATAGTGGAAAAAGAAATCAGATAACAGACTTTTTGTACAGATCAAGCAGTACTTAAGTATTAAAAATAGAGCTCTGCTCAAAATTGTTCAACATATCATTTAGGAGGAGTAGGAGGAGTTTTTCTCTTCCTAGAGAATACTAAAGGGAGATCAGGTCTTTTTATAGAGGTGAGTTGTTCCTTCTCAGTAGCAAGATGTTCATTCAGCTCCCCCTGAATCAATGCAGTCTGCTCCCCCTGAGATAGAACTTCCTTTATACTTTCTTTTTCTGCTTCTTCAGCTTCTTTTTCTTTTTCACTTTCAGCCAATCCTTCAGCCTCAGCTTCCTTTTCAACTTCTTTCTCTACTCTACTTGCCTCCCCTTGAAAGAGAACTACTTGTTGTTCAGCTTCTCTTGCTATAGAAAGTACATCTGTTAACTGTTCTGTAGTATGTAGCTCAGGTACTATTTCATTCCCAATGGTTTTAAGCAGAGAAAGACTATCAGATTTTGATGTTGGAGAAGATTTGTGTGAGGGAGATTTGTGACTGGAGAGCTGTTCTTCATCTAACTTATCCCCCTTCTTGACCTTCTTAGCCAAGGAGGTTAAGAATGATTTAGTAACCTTAGATTAAGACACAAAGGTTTTGAGTACTTGCACAGAGGCATTTACCCCATCCAACTGGGTTTGCATGTGCCTGATATAGGAGTGAATTTGAAGGCAGTGTCCATCCAGCATTTCTTGAAATTTTTGGGCTGCTGACTGGATACACTGAGTGATGAGAGTCTCAGTGGATGGAGATGGTTCAGGGTGTGTTGGTGAAGGAGATAATGGTGGAGGGGATAAAGGTGGAGAAGTGATTGTTGATATATGAGGTATGTGAGATGATGTAGGTAGAGAGGATGTGATAGTAGGAGGAGGAAGAGGTGGTGATTGAATTGGTGTATGTGAAGATGTAGTTAAGGTAGGAGGTGTGAGTGTAGTGGAGACTATTGGTGTGTATGATGTTGGTAGGGAAGAGATGTCTGTATGTTGAGGAGGAGGTGAAGATGGATGCACAGGAGAATTAGGAGGAGAGGGAGTCCTTTCGGGAATGGAACCAGGCTTGGGGATTTTCCTGGTCCATTTTGAGAAGAGGGCTATGGACTTCCTTTTTCCAGGAGGAATGGGAATTCCTTTTGACCTACATAGGTCAGGGAAGGAGTGAAGGAGTACATGACTCATGATCCTCTTGTAGGCATTCTCTTTGTGGGAATATTTGTGGCATATCATCTTTAGTAAGAAGCTGCCCCAGTCTATCTTCTTTTTCAGCACAAGGGCCCCCATAATGTTCAGTTGATGCTTGGGCACTGCATCATGGGCAGAGATTTTGCATAGTAGTATTTTTCCTACTATGTCTGCCAAGAGCCTATATTCATCAGAGAAGTCTATTTTCTTCAGGTTGATGGGTCTATCTCTAGAGAATTTCATGGTGATTAATAAGTTTTTTATTTCCTCAGGAGTGAGTTCCACGGGTTCATTACCTGATAAGGGAAAGATGATGGAGATTCATTTAGCTATTCTTAGAAAATAATTTGCTTTCCTTTTGATTTGAACAAGGATAGTGTTGGTGTGTACCTGATGGAAGATCAACGGTATCCCTAAGATGTTCTGCAGAGATTGAGACAGGTGTTTCATGGATTGTTCCTATAATCTCTCCTTGTTCAGATATCTGAACATGATTCATCAACTCAGTGAGTTCTATTTCCAGGAGTTTGCATCTTGTTGAAATGAGTTTGCTAGACCGGCTTCAATGAAAAGAGCTATGATGCTCTTGTAGTTTTCGGCGGTGGCTTGGAAAGAGTCAAGATCAATATCGAATCCAGAGTTGATCTTAGGAGCCATTTTGGTCAGTGAGAGAGAGAGGAAGTGATGGCTGGACTGAGAAGTGAGAAGGATAAGAGATGCAGAGAGTGTGCAAATTTCTAACTGAAGAGTTTATTTAAGTCAGGTGAAACGTCGAGACGAGACACAACTCGAGGTTTATTCGGTACTACAGCAGATGTGACCGAAAATATTTTAGTATTGCCGCTCTTTTTCATGAAGTTGACGTTGCATCGAGTGGAAGTCGATGTATGCGTCCGTACAGTCTGAATTGAGATGTTAGGGTTTCCTATCGACGATGCGTCGATTTAGAAATTGACGTGACTTTTATTTCTTTCCTAATCCTAAGGTTTTCTAAGTCAGCCTTGGACTAATTTTATAGACAATTGGATTGATTGTGCCAACATTGTTTGGCAATGTGGCCAGTTTTATTACAGATATAACACCTGATTGTCTTTAGATTATGGGAATTTGAGTTTAGAGAGGGATAGAGATGTTGATTAGGATAAAAGTTTTGATTAGGATAGAAATTTTGATTAGGATAAAAGTTTTGATTAGGATAGAGATTTTGATTAGGATAAAAGTTTTGATTAGGATAGAAATTTTGATTAGGATAAAAGTTTTGATTAGGATAGAGATTTTGATTAGGATAGAAATTTTGATCAGGATGAATGGGTCCTGAATGGGGCTTAAGATAGAAAATTTTTGAAGGATAGATATGTCTTGTATTTAAGTTGTTCTGAGGTTTTATACGTCGATACCTATTCGACGTATGTTGAGAGTTGCGTCGATATGTATTCGGCGCTTTCTCTAGATTGCGTTGATCTGGAATCGATGCATGGAAGTAGTTGAGTCGATTGTAAGTCGACGTACTTTTATTCATGCGTCGATTTGATGTCGAAGCATCTGAGAGATTGCGTCGAGTAGAATTCGACGTACTATCATTCATACGTCAATATGAAGTCGACGCAATTGTGTCTTCACAGATTTTATTCTTCCCTTTTTCTGGTTGGAGATTTATTTCTTTATGAATTGTTTCTTTTGGCCTAGTAGCCTTCTTAGAAGGAGTTTGAGAGTCTTCATCTGAATAGTATGATGTTTCATCATAATGGTCTATCTCCTTGAAGGTGAAGTCTTTTTCTTTATTCTGTGAGTCTTCTTCTAAGTTTGTTGGTTTAGTAAATTTAACAGGGCTCATCCAAGCAGGTTTGGTAGATGGTATTAAACTGGTTGAAGGATCAGCCCCTAGCCCCAGATTCTTATGTCTTATTGTTTGTTTTTCAGTGATTTCTTTAAGTGTTTGGCTTATGACTTTTATAGATTCTTTAAAAGCTTTTGCCTGGGAAACCTTATTCTTAAGGAGTTGATTTTATATTTTAGCACTTTGTATTTCCTTTTCTGTTTTATAGATTTCACACCTTAGTTCATAATTTTTTGAACATGTATCCTCTATTTTTCTCATATTGATTTGTTCTTTTAGATCCTTAATTTCTTGTTTAGCTTTTAGTTGATCTAAACAGAGTCCTTTAAAATCATTTTTGAAATCATCACATAGAAAATCTATTTCATCAAAAATGCTTACCTCATCCTTATCCTCAGATTCCTCTATGAGAATAAGGCTATCTTCTTTTTCATCTTCAGAAGAGATGCTTCCTTCTGAACCTGTTTCACTCCATGGTTCAGCAACACATTCTTTTTCTGAGCTTCCAAGAGCCATTAAGCATAGGTCTTCTTGCTTAGACTCTTCATTGTCACTTTTAGATGAGGTGCTGTCTTCAGAGTCTGTTTCACTCCAAGCTTCTGCAATGAAGCATCTTTCTTTCTTCTTCTCCTTCCTCTTGAGATCTTTCTTTTTCAGATCTTTCTTTTTCTCAGCATTTTCTGGACATTCTGGAGCAATATGTCCAGTTTTCCTGCAGGAGTAACAAATAATTTCTGTAGTAGGAGTCTTATCATAACTTGGTTTTGACTCTCTCCTTCTAGACCCATCTTTCCTGACCCATTTCTTGAATCTTCTGGCCAGGAGGCTGAATAATTCTTCTTCAGTAACAGAGGTTTCCTCTTCTGTTGCTTTTAATGCAATGTTTCTATCTTTTGAGGAGGTTGGAGTGTTTTCCCTTCTTTCCTTCTCTTCTCTGGTTTTCAGTAGTTGCTCATAGGATTTGAGTTTTCCTAAGAGGGCATCTGTTGAGATTTCCTTTTGTCCTCTACTATCTCTTATTGCTCATATTCTTGAGTCCCATGAACTTGGGAGACTCATTAATAATTTGTCATTTATCTCTGTAAGAGAGATCTCTCTATCCAAGCTCCTTAATTGATTGATGATCAGACTGAATCTGTCATACATCTCAGATATGCTTTCTTCATGCTTCTTTTGAAAGTTCTCATATTGGGAGATCAATAGAGCCTTTCTATCTTTCCTTTCATCAGCACTTCCTTCTACTATCTTTGTAAGAGCCTCCCAGATTTCTTTGGCTGATTCACAGTCAATAACCTTTTGAAAGATTACATCTGAGAGGGTTGAGACAAGAATGTTCACAGCTTTTGAATCACTTGTTCCTGCCTTCTTCTCATCAACTGTCCACTCAGCCCTTGGGACAAGTGTTTGAGTCACTTTACCACATGAGTCCTTTCTATGTGGCTTGGGAGGACCTGTCAAAATAACATTAAACAATTCTTCATCAATAGAATTCATATAGATCCTAATTCTTGTTTTCCAAAGTGCAAACTTTTCAAGGTTGCAAATTGGTGGTCTGGTGGAAGCATAATCTTTGATTTGTGCCATAAAATTTTTTTTTGAAATATATATATATGAGGTAGGATCTTTTTGATCAAGGAGTTGCCCCTTTTTGATCAACCTCGCTTTGATACCAATTGAAAGTGCACAGTTAACCTCACTAGAATTCTCTAGAGGGGGGGGGGGGGGGAGGGGGTGAATAGAGATTTAAAAATATTTTGTGCAAAGTTAATAAATATATATATGTGTGTAATATTCACAGATTTAAGCTTCCCACACACCAACAAGAATTAAGCAAATAAATAAAGAAATAGCAAAAAGAAAATCACAGCACAACACAAAGAAATATAGTGGTTCCCCAAACTTTGGGTAGTCCACTCTTCTACCCCCTTGGTAGGAATTCACTATCTTGCACTGAGTCTTTTGATAAGGAGACTCTTAGAACCAGCATGAGTCTTTTGATAAGGAGACTCTTAGAACCACTACAACTGAATTTTTTGAATAGAGATTCTCAAAACTCTTTTACACAATTTGAAAATGAAATAAGAATAAGAAGAAGAAGTAGAAGAAAAACAATTGAAATACGAAAGAATCTTCTTCCTAGCAAGAAGATTAGAAGCACAAGTATAGTGAATGAAATCTCTCTTCTATAGTGAGAAAGAGATTGTAGGCCGTTTTCTCTTTCAGTGAGAGCTTTCAGAAATGGCAGCAGTATGGCTTTAAAGGGAGAAGAAGAAGGCTTTTTCTTTGCTGCAGCACTCTTTCACTTTTCTCAGCTTTCTCACTTTTCACTTGAGAGCTTTTCCTCTTTTTCAAATGGATGGGGTGGATCACTTGATGTTTTTCTTTTTCGATCTCCTTCTGTATTTATAGCTCTGTTTATTCAAAAATATTGCTATAGGAGGATAATCAATTAGCAGTCAGAGAAATAGTAAGAAAGAAAAGTTTCCATAATCATTATTTCTGTAGAAGGAAAGAGATCATTCTATTTTCAAATAATGTCCATAATAATCTTAATCAAATTAGCCAAGAATCATTTAGAAGGAAAGATTGATTCAGAACGGCTAGAAAAGAATAATATAATTCCATAAAATTCAGATCTACAGAAAGATGGAAAGAGATCTGGCGTGTTTTTGAATCTGTCACAGAAATCGACGTGCGTCGATTACTATTCGACGTAAGCGTCGATTTCAGCCTGGCAGAAGTCGAGAAGAAAATATGGAAGGAGCATCGACAGCGGTGCGTCGACTTTACTGGGTGCGTCGAATAGAAATCAGAGGTACGTCGATTAAGTTTGCATTGAAATCTGTTTAGAGTTACTTCGACTCATTTGAGAGATACGTCGACTACACTTCGACGTTGCGTCGATTACTATTCGACGCATATTTACTTAAACTAATTATCTCACTCATTTTCTACTCATTTCTAGGGGTTAAGATAAATCATTTTCCCAACACAATGCACTGAGCACCATCAGCTGGATGGACAATGTGGATGAGTTGGAGAAGGTGTTAGAAGGGATGACCAGACTAGACGCCACAGATGTAACATCCCCTAAACTACTGGACCCCTAGGAAATTTTTGTCATGACAAGTCATGCTAAAAATAAGATAAGAGACCAAAGGTACTTTGGTGACAAGTTGAGTAAGAGCAGAACACCATGGTGTGCACTAAGTCACTATGGGTCACCCCAATTTATGGGAATCTCAAGGGGTAGACCAAGAAGGGGTGATGCACCCCAAGCAACACATATAACCATGGGGAGAACCCCTAGGCTAAATTAAGGCATGTTCGGTGACATATATGGTTCCTTAAACCAAAAAGGGGCGCCACTAAATCATTATAAGAGCCTTTGACCTGACTAGGTCAAGTTACATGATGAGTCCCATTTATTTACACATTTATGGACTCATCTGGGCCGTATTTCTAGTTGATGCACTACACTTTAGGCATGTTTTTTATTATATTTTTTATTCCATGCTAGGTGCACTCTTAGGCCCATTTCGGTGTGCATTTGTGCTCCTTATTATTGGGGGTAAGCACATGGTGCTCCCCAATCCTTTTTCTGTGTTTATCTGGTGCTGGAGGTGTTTTCCCACCTGTTTTGTCTTGTGTACAGGCGGTCGGATCATCCAGTTTTCCCCCAAAATTCATGATTGTGTACAATGCACGGTCGTGCGTTTCCTTGACGCACGGACGGTTGAGGTTGTGCGTTCTCATCTGGGCAGAAAACAGGCGATCTGAGTTTAGTCGTGCGTTTTTACTCACGGGCGGATTTACTCGTGCTTGATTAAAACGCATGGTTGCCTGTTTCTTCCTGTTGTTTTAGCGTTTCTGAATTTACCCGTGCGTTTTACGCACGGGCAGGTTTTCCCGTGCGTGAGTAAATCGCACGGGCGGCGCAGCTTCGTCTTCAAGTCTATTTTTATCATTAAATAACGCACGGGCAGCGCACGATCGTGCGTTCGCCCGTGCGTGACCAAAACTCTGTCTGTTTAGTATTTAAAGCAGGAAAAGCTGTAGTCAACGAGGCCCCCGATTCCCCTCGCGGGAAAAGCCAGGAATCCCGCCATTTTCATCCCTTCCACCGGAGGAGACGAGAGGAGACCATTTCTGGCGATCTCCTTCACCATTCTTCCATCCGGGAGGATTTGCAAGTATTCTCCGCCACTAGTTCAAGCGTTCTTCGTTGTGGAGTCCATAGAAATGTTGTAGATTGTTGGAGCGGTGACAGCCTCCTTCGAGTCCGCACACCATCTGAGGGCCGAGCCCGGAGAGAGCCCGACAACCTCTCATTCCGGCCGAGAACCCAAGACGCGGTGACATCCTCTTTTTGGTCCTTTCTAAACTTTGATGCTTGCGCTTTCTCTTTGTGTTGTTGTAATGAACGCTTGTTAGATTAATGTTATAGATCCTTGCTTGTTGTTCATGTGCAATGATGTTGTGGTGGTGAGAATAGCTTTCCTTGTTGTTGTGATATTCTAAGTTGTTTGTGTGTGAACCCATCTAGAAATAGCTAGTGGTGATGTTGGCGAAGAGGTGAATACGACCCTCACAAAACCTCGCGTTGTGGCCATTCCACCCTCTTAC
The DNA here is from genome assembly GCA_033032865.1 of Dactylorhiza incarnata. Lineage (NCBI taxonomy): Eukaryota > Viridiplantae > Streptophyta > Magnoliopsida > Asparagales > Orchidaceae > Dactylorhiza > Dactylorhiza incarnata. Next base: position 11,661,539 of record JAWHQI010000035.1, read on the forward strand.
GGAAGCGCGGCATCGCGGCCGCTGCACTAACCCACACCTTGCGAAGCGGTGCTATTCGACCCGCATTTCTCTCATTTCTGCAATAGCTTAGGAAACCAATCACAACGCACCTGTTTTATTTTATTCGCTCGTGTAACAATCGACTCACCACACGTTTCATTCACCAGAACCTGCATTCCTCAAGAGATCGACATTCGGGGAAGCTATTCCCCAATTTATTACTTGACAGTGACCGGTGCACTTGCCGAACGCGCATCAAGTTTTTGGCGGCGTTGCTGAGGAATGCAGGCGTAGTTTGATTTTGGTGTTTGAGTTAATAGTTACAGGAGTTGTTATTTTTTGTTTATTTCTATTGTTTTCAGGTTGTGTGTATGCAGGAGCGATGTCATGTTCTTTACTGCCTTTGTCACAACATGATGAGGATACAACCTATTTGGAGGAGAAATTCTTCAAATTAGCTCAAATTATAATTCAATGCCTTGAAACACAGCAAGAGTATATTGATGGATTGACTATGCAGGTTGAGACTTTGTTGTCTCTTGCCTCGGCCGTGTTGCAAGAACCTCCTCATGATGTGATAGTTGTAAAATCAGAACCTGTAGGGAGTTAAACCGGGATCACTCCTGTACAACCCAGATATTTGCCAGGCGAGGAAGCGCGGTGTGAGAAGGCAACCGGAGGAAGTAATAAGAGGAGAGCGAGAAGGGTCGGCGAGATAAACACTCGCAGGCAATTTAATGAAGTTTCCTGAGTTTGACGAAAGGGATGCTGCGTTCGACGAACTCTTCCGTGTTCGTCGAGGCCACCGGTGGTCGTCGAGCTTGCCCCTGTTCGGCGAAATCATTAGCAGTCGACGAAATGTTCTATGCTCATTAAGGTCAAAGGGACGGTCTCGCAAGAGGAGCCGCGAGATCCTGACCTCGGCAGATATCTTCAAAGGACTGGGCCAAGCGAGGAAGGGCAAGTCAATACCTCGCAGACCGCTGGCGGAAAAGACCCTTTGTTCAGTAAGGACATGTCCGGCGAAACGTGTTCAGTGCGCGACAAAGTTATTAGGCGATCTCGCAGGAAGGCTCGCGAGCTTAGAGCCTCAGCTTCCAGCGAGCTCAATTCTATGCCCGACAAATGTCGAACGGAGCTCAGCATTCGTCGGACGGCGCCCGACGAACAAAATATATTCTATGGCAGCGCTCGGCAAATTACAGCAGGGAAGCAGCGGTCGACGAGCCGCCTGTCTCAGCGGACAGCGAGCAACTTAACGTTCGGCATCCGTCGACCTCGACTGTGATCGGCAAAGTGACCTGCGTTCGACGAAAGGCGTGTTGAGTTCGGCGAAGTCGAGAGGTGGTCTCGCGGGAAGGCTCGCGAGACCGGACCTCGGCAGATACCGCCAGAATTGGCCGGCCAGGTCCTCGCAGGGCGATCGCCTAGGAGAGGCATCACGGGCAGGACCCGCGAGAGGACCCGCGAGAGCTTCAGCAGTCAAGTTCTCGCATCTCCTTGCCCATAAGTTGATAAGGCCAAATTACTCGTTTACCCCTGGTGGTCTGCCTTTAGCCTCTCCAAACAGCGGAGTCTGGCTGTTAGCATACCCATCTGGAGTGCAGATAGTAAAATCAGAAGGCGGGATCCTGCTATATGCAGGTCAGATCAGGAAACCTATAAATAAGACCTCAAGGGCACCTTTGGAGGGAGGTTCACTTCAGCTAATCTCTCCTCAGGCTAACATTGGTTAGCATTTCCAGAGCTCTCCAAGGTGCCCGAGTCTCAGCTTTGGCTTGGGAGGGGAAGCGCTCAACGATCTTCCGGGTTAGTGGAGGGACCTCCTCGCTGTGACTAAGGTCTTAGTCTTCTTTCTAGTCTTCGGTCTACCCTCTCTGAGGGATCAGTAAGGGCTAGCTGCACCTCATCTAGGTGAGGGCCCCGAGCTCCACAAGAGGCCGAGAAATCAGTTTCAACATTTTGGTGCGGTGAGCGTGGAGCGTGGCTGGTCCAAGAAAATTCCAAGGAAGGGATGACAGGAGGAGAGGATTGAGGAGAGGAGTTCAGCGAGCCGCCGCAGGTGGTGACGCCGAGGATGTTCGCGGATTTCAGGAGGGAGGTGCTTGACACTTTCGGACTCACGGTCGCGGAGTTGCGAAGTGAGCTCATGACCCCAGCACCTCAGGCGACCCCTCCCCCAGTAGCAGTCAGCGAGAATGCCCCGGGGGGAAGAGCCGGAAAGGAAGTCGCGGGAAGTTCAGTTCAAGACTTGGATGGGCGAGTGCTGTTCGCCAGCCCGGTGAACTCTTTGCCAGCGAGCTTTGCGCCAGCGATCGCGGCACAGGCGAGCGCACGCCCGGAGGATGTAGCGACTGTGGGAGTGGTCCAGGTGAACACCGTCCTCGCGAGCGCAGTCCCCGCGAGCCCGAGTCTGGCGAGAGAGCTCGGGGGCATGCAGAGCGAGAAAGGGTGGCAGAAGGGGGAAGTCCCTTCTGCAAGTTGGTAATTTCTACACCTGTCCCGGCAGGATTCGGGGAGTGGGACAAGGTGTACTACAATGGCAGGGACGACCCTGTCCAACATCTCCAGTCCTTTGAGGACTCGGTCTCTATCAGGCCGATGTCAGATGCTTTCAAATGTCATCTCTTCGCCGTCACCCTTAAGGAAAAGGCCAGGGACTGGTTCCATCAGCTCCCTACAGGGTCGATCTACGCCTTTGAAGATTTGCGCCGAAGTTTCCTGTTGCGATTCTCGACTTCAAAGAGAAGGAAGAAGGACGTCGAGTTTCGCTTCAAAGTAAAGCAGGATCCCAAGGAGTCGTTGGCTCGCTACAAGGAACGGTTTCAGGAGGAGGTGTTGGTCACTCAGGAGATGTCGGGGTTCGCACTCCAACTCGCTTTCACCATCGGGCTAAGGGAGAGTTTTTTCAAAATGGCTTTGAAGAGGAAAGCCCTCGTCTCCTACGAGGAGTTGATGGAGAGGGTGGCGAAAGAGATTGAGAGTGAGGAGGCTGATAGTGCATTATTTATAGTTATTTTTATATAGTATTTTAGTAGTAATTAATTAGTTTTTATATAATTTTAATTTAATATATATCTAATTTGCTTTGTTTTATATTTTCAGGGACTTTGGGGCTGCTAATAGCAATTTCAAGCACATAGCCGTGTTCAGGGGAAATTCTGGAGCATTTCTGCAAAAACCCTCAATACACGCCCCAGGTCACGGGCGTGACCTAGGGGCGTGACCATGGCCACGACCGTGTATCGCTTTCAGCTCACAGAACTCGCTGCCACGTCGGATTAAAGTTACACGCCCCAGGTCACGGGCGTGACCGGGGGCGTGACCTTCAAGTCACGGGCGTGACTCGCCCAACAAGCATTCAATTCAAGCAGTTTCTGCCGCCGAGTCGTTCCAGCTTACACGCCCTTGGTCACGGGCGTGACCGAGGCCGTGCCCTCTCCCTCAACTGCCAAATTAACTCCAGATCGCGCCGTTTCCCGCCGTTTCCTGACTCGGTCAAGACACGCCCTAGGTCACGGGCGTGACCTAGGCCGTGACCCGTCGAGATGATCAATTTTGGCGGTTTTTCTTCCCCAACGTTCCCGGGCTTTCAAGACGCAATTACGCAGCTTACACGCCCTTGGTCACGGGCGTGACCAAGGGCGTGACTCAGCAATTTTCTGCCTATAAAAGCCAGCTGCTGCCAAAGTGATGGGGATCCAGGCCATGCTTAGTTTGGATCGTTTCTAGTATAGTTTTTTCTGCATTTTTCTTAGTGTAACTTTATTTTATGTCTTGTCTTTTTTAATTCCTAGCTTAGATCTACTTTACATGCAATTGTACTTTTCTTTACTTAGAAATAAAAATAACTTTCTTCTCAATTATGTTTTGTTAATTTTCATAGTATTTGGTCGGATGAATTCTTAAGCTTTTATCTTTTCAAAATCTCTTATTCATAGTTTAGTTTGGAAAACTAAGATTTACCGTTGATTTGCAATTTTTGGTTTCATATTTCTAGGGTATGATAATCAAGTTTGATCCGTATTTTAGTGTATCGAGAGATCCGTAAATACGGGTAGATCGCTCATCGGTAAAAAGAGTTGTATGCATTCCTCGAGAGAGGGTGACGCAAATCTTCCGGATTGGAGTCAAATCCAATAGTGGGGCTCACCGCATAAAGCAAGCTTAGGGGTTTCGACTGGCCGAGGGGTCTTAATCGATCAACCTAAGGTTAGGTGGTAGTTCTCTCGAGAGAGGTTCTATCATATTTTGGGAACCTCCACGGTCAAGTTTGTCTAAATCGATTTCTTTTGAATTCTAGATTTACAAAACATTTCACTTAAGAATGATTCCCGATCAAATGTTTCTTTTCTTTTAATTATTTTCAAAACTCTATTTTACTGCCGATAAAATAATAATAATTTGCGTGAGTAGAAGTAATCAACAGACCCGTGGAATACGACACTTGATATTTATTTGTTTTGAATATCCTATGCTATGAATGATAGGTGCTCTTGCCTATAGTTCGCAGAATTTGGAGAATATTATTTACATCCTAAATTTTAGCTATCAAGTTTTTGGCGCCGTTGCCGGGGAGTACTTTTTTGTTGATATTTTGAAAGCGTGAATTTTATTAATTTTATCATTCTCTTTCTCCACCCCCATTTCTCTTTTTGCTTTTTCTTTTAAAATTCACTTCTATTAGGTAACGGTTGTTTAATTTTCTTTTTAAAAAAAAAATGATGTTATCGCAGTTGGCCGCAAAAGTTGCCGAGCTTCAAAATAAAGTTGATCTTTTGGAAGCCGCGCGAATGCGCCAAATTATTTGTCATTTTTGTGGGCATCATCATTCTAGTGAGGAATGCTATTTTTCATTTCAAAAATTTTCTCATGAACATCAAATTAATTTTTCTACTGAAAATTATAATTTTTATAATGAAAATAATAATTTTTATGATGAAAATAATTTTTCTTTAAATAATGATTTGAATGAATTTCCTTCTTACTCTGATGTTGATTATTCATGGTGGCAAGGTCACCCGGATAGTTTTCAGTGCGAAAATGGAAATTCCTTCAATTATGATTTGCATTCCTCGCCTTTTCCACAAATTTGTTCTTCTTCTGATCTTGAAATTTTTCCGAATGTTATTTCTCTCACTTTCAATGTTTATTCTCAAGATCAAGAAGAACAATTGTACCAAGAATTTCGCAAAGTCATGGAGACACCGGACGAATTAGCAAATGAAAATTTTTCTTCTTCTCCTTCGCCCGCCCTTTCTTCTCATTCTCATGAAATTATAGTTCATGAAGAAATTGTGTCTCATGAATTTTCTCCCCTTTGCATTGATTTTTCTGATAATTCTTTTATTTTTGAAAATAAACAACCGACGCTTAATCATGTATTTTCGCAAGAAACTCCTCCTTGTGAAAAATTTTCTGACTCGCTAAATCCTGATTCTTTTTATACTAACGATTTTCATGTAGAGGATGAGCCGTTGCAACCAAACGTCTTCACCGATTCATTTGCCGCTCATCTCCAACAATCCAAATTACCTAAGGTATGTATAGGTAATTTGGATTCGCAATTTCACGCTAACGGACAACGGAAGAGTCAAGAGTATAGCGGAGGAGTCGCCGGGCAACGGATTTCGGCATGCTCACCTGAGCGTGAATTAAGGGAGTTGCCTGTGCATTTTCAATTTTATTTTCCTTTTTCCTAATAATAACCGTCTAGCTTAAAGACGGGAAAAAGAAAGCGCTCTTGGGAGGCACCCCTTGCTTATCTTTATTTTTCTTGCCCTTTACTTTTTCCGCATTTTATTTTCTTTTCCCTCCTACTTGGCTTATAAACATTGGGGACAATGTTTATTTTTAAGTATGGGGGTGTATTCTCCTATATTCAGTTTTTATTAAAAATCCAAAATTCTAAAATTGATTTTTTTTTATTCTTTATTTTCAATTTTGTTATAAAAATTTACAAAATTCAAAAAAATGTTTTCATTTAAAAAAACTATTTTAATTTCCAATAAAATAAATTTTGTAATATTAAATTTCTCCAAACTTCATTTATGCAAAATTGATTTTAATTATGAGTTTTCTTTATAGGCTTTTTAAAGAGTTTTCTTTTTATGTAGTTTTAATCTTATATTTCTCTTCAAAATATGTTAGATTTAATTTTTAGATGAATTTGATTTAATGAGTTTTTCATTATTTTGATTTGTTTAGAATATTTCTTAGTTTTACTTTCTCTCTTTAAATATCATAATTCAATTTTGTAGTAATTGTGTTAAATATCTCTAGATTTTATTTATATTAACTTGAACTCATAGTTTCTTGTAGATTGCTCAAATTATTTTCTATGCTCTTAAAATGTTTCTTTGGAATTTGTTTAGCCTTTAAACCCTAGCCCTTTCCCTACCTTTTTGTTAAACCCATTGTTTGGCATAAAAAAATTTTGAAAAGATCATATGTCATGGGATGAGAGGATAAAATTCATCATTCCTAAACATATGCACCCAAATCAGTAAAAGATTATATGGCATGGAGTTGAGAGGATAAAATTCATCACTCCTAAACATATACATTTGGGATATAAAAAGAAGAAGAAATTAAAAAAAAATGGAAATGAGAGGATAAAATTCATCATTTCCCATATACAAAGTAACTTCTTCAATGCCAATTTTACCCCATTTAGCCAAGTTCACTTGTTTATCCAAGATATTATTGAGAGAGCATAGTTAATATTTTGTAGTTTTCTAAAAGTTTCTCATGATTGTAAAGTTCTTATAATTTTAATCTTGGAATATTTTGCTTAATTCAATGCAATTTTGTTTATGAAGATTTAGTTAGAGAATTTCAAAACTAAAATTTATTCTACTCATTTCAATTTATGAATTATTAATTATTTCTTATAAATCTGAATTTTAATTTCTTAACTTATTTTGACATGAGTTTTATGAGATTTGAAGTGCATAATTTGAAGTAAATCTTTTTGGAAATGTCCTATAAATTCTTCTCATACTTATAAATTAGTTTTTGCTCTGGAATAGCAAAAGCTTAAGTATGGGGGTATTTGATAGTGCATTATTTATAGTTATTTTTATATAGTATTTTAGTAGTAATTAATTAGTTTTTATATAATTTTAATTTAATATATATCTAATTTGCTTTGTTTTATATTTTCAGGGACTTTGGGGCTGCTAATAGCAATTTCAAGCACATAGCCGTGTTCAGGGGAAATTCTGGAGCATTTCTGCAAAAACCCTCAATACACGCCCCAGGTCACGGGCGTGACCTAGGGGCGTGACCATGGCCACGACCGTGTATCGCTTTCAGCTCACAGAACTCGCTGCCACGTCGGATTAAAGTTACACGCCCCAGGTCACGGGCGTGACCGGGGGCGTGACCTTCAAGTCACGGGCGTGACTCGCCCAACAAGCATTCAATTCAAGCAGTTTCTGCCGCCGAGTCGTTCCAGCTTACACGCCCTTGGTCACGGGCGTGACCGAGGCCGTGCCCTCTCCCTCAACTGCCAAATTAACTCCAGATCGCGCCGTTTCCCGCCGTTTCCTGACTCGGTCAAGACACGCCCTAGGTCACGGGCGTGACCTAGGCCGTGACCCGTCGAGATGATCAATTTTGGCGGTTTTTCTTCCCCAACGTTCCCGGGCTTTCAAGACGCAATTACGCAGCTTACACGCCCTTGGTCACGGGCGTGACCAAGGGCGTGACTCAGCAATTTTCTGCCTATAAAAGCCAGCTGCTGCCAAAGTGATGGGGATCCAGGCCATGCTTAGTTTGGATCGTTTCTAGTATAGTTTTTTCTGCATTTTTCTTAGTGTAACTTTATTTTATGTCTTGTCTTTTTTAATTCCTAGCTTAGATCTACTTTACATGCAATTGTACTTTTCTTTACTTAGAAATAAAAATAACTTTCTTCTCAATTATGTTTTGTTAATTTTCATAGTATTTGGTCGGATGAATTCTTAAGCTTTTATCTTTTCAAAATCTCTTATTCATAGTTTAGTTTGGAAAACTAAGATTTACCGTTGATTTGCAATTTTTGGTTTCATATTTCTAGGGTATGATAATCAAGTTTGATCCGTATTTTAGTGTATCGAGAGATCCGTAAATACGGGTAGATCGCTCATCGGTAAAAAGAGTTGTATGCATTCCTCGAGAGAGGGTGACGCAAATCTTCCGGATTGGAGTCAAATCCAATAGTGGGGCTCACCGCATAAAGCAAGCTTAGGGGTTTCGACTGGCCGAGGGGTCTTAATCGATCAACCTAAGGTTAGGTGGTAGTTCTCTCGAGAGAGGTTCTATCATATTTTGGGAACCTCCACGGTCAAGTTTGTCTAAATCGATTTCTTTTGAATTCTAGATTTACAAAACATTTCACTTAAGAATGATTCCCGATCAAATGTTTCTTTTCTTTTAATTATTTTCAAAACTCTATTTTACTGCCGATAAAATAATAATAATTTGCGTGAGTAGAAGTAATCAACAGACCCGTGGAATACGACACTTGATATTTATTTGTTTTGAATATCCTATGCTATGAATGATAGGTGCTCTTGCCTATAGTTCGCAGAATTTGGAGAATATTATTTACATCCTAAATTTTAGCTATCAGAGGCCAACCTGGAGCTTACCAAGAGGCTAGCAAAGCTCAGTGAGCCAGAGGTCAGGCGGCAGGAAGTAAGGAGAAGGGAAGAGCCCAGGGCCCCGGAGGGGGAGTGGAGGCAGCGTGCCGAAGGAATGCAAGGTCAGGGAAGGGGCTACGGCCCGGGAAGGGGTAACTTCTATGGAGGGCAAGGAATACCCCACCAGTTGGGATGGAGGCAAGGTCCGAGGCAATTTCCTCCCCCACCTCAGCAAGCCATGGCGATCAGGCGGGGAAGAGGAGGAAGAGGAAGAAGGGAAGAGGCTAGAGAAGAAGCAGGGGCAGGGAGAAGGAGGAGGAACTTGATGGCGGAACGCGAAGTGGGGGAGGTGATGTTGCCGTATTGTGACTTCCACGATGAGGAAGGTCACGCGACGGCCACCTGTCCAGAGTTCCTGGAAAAAAAAAAGGGGTCGAGTGCCTGCACCGAGGCAACAACAACAGGTGATAATCGAGGAGGTCGAGCCTCGAGGAGAGGAGGAAGAAAGGTGTGAAGACAGAGTTGATGTGGGGACTAGAGGAGGGATCGGGGTGATCCATGATGGGGTAGGGGTGGAGGCAACCCGCAAGGCTAGCCTCCATACCATCTATCGGCGAAGCGTGGCCTCAACATCCACTGCTCCACCCTCAGCGGAGAAAATTACTTTCTCCCGGAAGGACATGCCAGGTCATCCGACAGCCATCGAGAACTTCACCATCTTACGGATTTTAGTCGACAACGGGAGTTCGGTCAACGTCTTCTTCAAGATGGGGTTTGACGAGGTGAAGGTGGAGGCCAGGAGTGTGTTGGCCTCGGATGGTCACTTATTTGGTTTTTTGGGAGAAAGGAAGGGGGTAGAGGGTGGAGTGGGGTTGCATGTGACTCTCGGAGGACAGTCCCGGAATTGCCGATTCGTGATAGTGGATGCCCCGAGCAGCTACAACGCCATCTTCGGATGGCCTCTCATCAGCGTGTTTCAATGCGTCCCTTCAACTTTCCACCAGTGCCTCAAGTTCAACATGGGTGGGATCCAGATCCGGGTCCGTGGAGACCCCAAAATTGTGAGATAGTGCTATATGACGGTTGTCAACACCGTCACCTGGATGGGACAAGCGGAGGAGTGGGATAAAGTGATGGATGAGGCGGCCGAAGCCCGAGGCGAGGAGGGGGTAGAGGAGGAGATGGAGGAAGAGGAAGAGGAAGTTCATGCCCAGGAAGGGGTCGCTGAAGGGCCCAGGGCGGAGGGAGGAGAAGAGGAGGAGAAAGAAGGGAGTGCCCAGGAAAGAGGGGTGGAGGAGTTAATGATATTAGGGGAGGAAGAGACGGAGGAAGGAGCCCAACCGCTCGCTTGCGGCGGAGAGAAGGAAAGTTCTTGGGGAGAGCAATCTAGGCTGAAGGTCGTGGATGAGGTCGTGGATCTTGAGGTCACCACTCGGCTTGGGGTGGTGGAGAAGGTCCGAGTCAGCGGAGAGCTCAGTTCGGAGGAGCGGGCTGAGATCCTAGCCTGCGTGCAGAAGAATTTGGATGTCTTCGCTTGGAGCACCGCGGAGATGCCCAGGATCGATGCGGATGTGGCTTGCCACCTCCTCAACCTCGACCCTGGCACCAGCCCAATCCGCCAAAAGAAGAGGGCCACAGTGGACAAGCTAGAGGGGCCGATCCGCGAGGAGGTGAAAAAGCTCCTACAAGCAGGTTTTGTGTCGGAGATCCAGTATCCAGGCTGGGTCTCCAATGTAATTATAGTAAAGAAAGGAGGAGGTAAGTGGCGCATGTGTATCGACTTTTCACTACTTAATAAATCATTCCCGAAAGATTGCTATCCCCTGCCTAGAATCGACGCGCTGGTTAACCTCATCCATCGGTTTTCCTGTAATGTCTTTCTTTGATACTTTTTCAGGTTATCATCAAATCTGCATGCACCCCCGGACATTAAAGATGTCTCCTTCATCACGGGGGATGGATGCTATTGTTATAAGATGATGCCCTTCGAGCTCAAGAATGCAGGTGCCTCATATCAAAGGATGATGGATCGGGTCTTTCGCGAACAAAGGGGAAGAAACTTGGAGGTCTATGTTGATGATGTCATGGTAAAGAGCCGGGACCTTGGGTCTCACCTCCGAGAACTTCAGTAGACGTTTGGGACCCTACGAAAGTATAAGATGAAACTCAACCCCTTGAAGTGTGTCTTCGGGGTTAGCCGAGGGAAGTTCCTAGGCCACTTGCTCACCCCGGCGGGGGTGGAACCTAACCCAGACAAGGTCAAGGCGATAATGGAGTTGGGGTCGCCTAGAAGCCTGAAGCAGGTTCAGAGCCTCACGGGAAACTGGCCGGACTTAACAGGTTCCTCTCCAAGGCGGGAAAGAAGTGTGCGCCCTTCTTCAAGGTGCTGAGGGGCAATAAAAAATTCGAATGGACCCCGGAGTGCGAGGAAGCTTTTCAGGCTTTGAAAAGGCAACTCACCCAAACCCCCCTACTTCAAGGGCCGAGATCGGGAGAAGACCTAACCCTATACCTGGGAGTAGGACTTGAAGCGGTAAGTTCAGTACTGATCCGGGAGGAAGGAAGAAAGCAGTTCCCTATCTACTATGTCAGCCGAGTCTGAAGAAGGCGGAGCTCCGGTACCCAATTTTGGAGAAGTTGGCTTTCGCATTGGTGGTGGCGGCTCGGAGGCTACGACCCTACTTCCAGGCACATTCAATCAAAGTGGTAACAGATCACCCGCTTCGCAAAGTCATGGAAAGGGTGGAACACTCGGGAAGATTGGCAAAGTGGTCCGTGGAGATGAGTGAGTTCAACATTACGTTCGTCCCTAGGACATCAATCAAGGCCCAAGCAGTGGCGGACTTCATGGCCGACTACACATCTGAGGTGGGGGAACATGAACCGCCTCCCCCAGTGGCGTGGAAGATGTTGGTGGATGGTGCGTCAGGAAGGCACTCCTATGGAGGGGGAATCATCCTGGTAAGTCCTCAAGGTACAAAGATCGAACAAGCGCTGAACATCCACTTCCCGATTACCAATAACCAAGCTGAGTACGAGGCGGTGATAGCGGGCCTCCGTCTGGCCCAGGAACTGGGAGTGCAAGATGTGGATGTCTTGATAGACTCCATGGTGGTGGCATGCCAAGTCCGGGGAGAGTTTGAAGCGAAGGATCCGACTATCCAGCGGTACCTGGAGAAGGTCAAGGGAGTCATCAGGCGATTTCGCACTTTCTCCATCAGACACGTGCCGAGGGAGGAGAGCACCCCCGCGGACCTCCTATCCAAGTTCGGTCCCCAAGCCGACGGAACAGTTTCGGAACTCTTCCGACCCACCATCGATGAGGGGGAACTGATGGAGATAGATCAGCGGACCTCGTGGATAGATCCTTTAATTGCCTTCCTATCATCAGGGAAGCTCCCTGAAGGAGACATAGACGGGCGACGCTTCAGGTATAAGTCAGCTTATTATTCCTTGTATGCAGGAGAGCTATATAGGAAAACTCTCTCGGGACTCCTGGCTCGTTGTGTTTCCGAGGAGGAGATCCCGAAAGTCCTGGAGCAGATTCACTCTAAGGAGTGTGGTAGTCATTCCGAGAGCAGAACCCTGGAGGGGAGGGTGTTGAGGCAAGGTATTTCTGGCCCACCCTCAGCAAAGATGCGGCCGAGTTCGCAAGAAAGTGTTCAAAGTGCCAACTCTATGCTTGATGGCGCGAATCTCACACACCGCTATAGGCGGTAGCTCGACTGCGACACGAAACGGCAGTGTACCGATCGTTCAAGTAATATAAAACGAGGAGTAATCCCCGAGTATCGAATCTCAAAGGAACACAGTAAGGTGGAGTTTAATATCGAGGAAGGACTTGAGATCGAAGTCCTTGAGTCGGATGCAATGCGGAAACGGGGTGATTTGGCTTGTGGAAATAAAATAAAAGCTATCAACTACTCCTATGCCATGTCGCTATGCAATGCTTCGCTTGGCGGGATGGAGACTAGGCAGACCTTGAGCGCGCTACGTCGCAAGGGCGGATGGGCGAGTAGGCAAGCGAAGTCGAACTGTGCAGGCCTTGAGCGCACTGCTTCGTAGGGCGAATGGATTACACGGGTCGCTATGCCACGCTTCGCTAGGCGGATGGAAGAGTAGGCATACGGATGAGGGTCGCAAGCACCTCGTCGAGAAGCACGCCACTAGCAATTGCTAGTGCGGCACCGGACACGGTGGTGGAGTGGAAAATGGATGGCAGCGCACCTCATTCACACATATGAATAATATGATTCCATAAACATGAAATAAACATTAATAAACAAGATTCATAGTGTCATCATCTAAATATAGAGATTACAAACAAATACAACCACACAAGTAGAAGAAAGAGGCAAGAGATACGACCGAATCCGAAGTCTCGTTGTAGATTCACGGTAGGAATCGTCGGGTTGTCAATCCACGTCCTAGCTCAGTCTCAACTGCGTCCGGGGTAGAGGAGGGCTGTCACACCTCCCAATGGACCCGTCTTCTCCAGCGTTTTACAATCCGGCCACGTCCGATGCGAGGAACTCCTTCCTTGGCGATGAAGATGAGTGTAGAATCTCCTCCTTGAAGCCCTTGGATGATGGAGGAGGCCTAGGGGGCGAACACCTGCGGAAATGGGCGGAACGGCGGAGCTGGGCGAGAAAAACGGCGAAGTCCCGACCTAATTCGCGAGCATGTCGAATTATAGGCGCTGGAATAAACAGTGCGCATGATCAGTGGCGCACGACCAGTGGTCGTGCGCACTAGCATCCTGTGATCGTGTGCCTGACTGGACGGAGCCTGAAAGGTAAGAAAATTATAAAATACAATGTTCGCACGACCAGTGGCGCACGACCAATGGTCGTGCGCGCTATTGTAAGTGGTCGTGCGATAAGGACGACAGAACTCAGATTTCAGGGGGTAAGTGCACACGATCAGTGGCGCACGACCAGTGGTCGTGCGCAACAGAGCCAGTGATCGTGCGCTGTGTTCCTGTACAGAATTGTACTGGAAACACCTGCACGACACCTGCTCCAGCATACAACACTAATAAAACCACTGAACATGACACTTAACCATGCATGAAAACTAAAAATGAGGATAAACAAGAAATAACACCAAAACGGGCCTAGAGGTGCACTTAGCATTGAGTATCAAATATAAGTGAAAACATGTCTAAAGTGAAGTGCATAGACTAGAAAATCGGCCCAGATGAGTCCATAAATGTGTATATATTTGGGACTCATCACACCCCCAGACTTAACTGTTTGCGCGTCCCGAGCAAACCATCTCTCGCGGACAGGAAAAACATAGCTGACAAAGAAATTAACAAGCGGAGTATCATGTGAAGTCGCATGCTTACACGCGTAGAAATACAATAGATAAAATTCCTAATTGTACATATTAGTTTATACTTTTCTAGGGGCGTATTTATATATTACATTTACTCAAAAAGTGAATCACGGTGAATCATAAGGTCGTACATAGGAAGAAAGTAAACTGAACGCTGAGGCGCGCATTGCCAAAGATCGGGGCTCGGGACAACTCCATTGAAATCCATCAATGTCGGTGACCATAAGCTTGCCCGTTCGCACTCTCTCCACGGCACTGGTTTGACTCAAATGCGTGAATCAATAGGACTTAAGGTTTTAGATGAGGCTTGGGTTTAGGTGAGGTAAACAAATATAAACATGAAGGCTTAGAACACAAAAACCCAAATGAGCAAATGCATAACACTATCCAAGTAGCCGCAAAACACACGGATGCACCACACCCCCAGACTTAGACTTAACAACATGGGTGTGTGCACTGCCTACTCCCAAACATATATTTTTACACAGATTTTTCATTAAAGCTCATATCTTTTTCTTTTCTTTTCACTTCTTTTCTTTCTCTCATTTTCTTCTTTTCTTTTCTTATCATTTTCAGCAGCTAAACAATAAAACACATCCACATCTTCACAAACATATCACCAAATCAACAACCCAACTCATGAAAATAATAAACAGCTAAAGCTCAGATTTGGGTGTGTTACTAGGATTAGCATTTAGGCTTTGGTGAGACAACAGTGGGGCTGAATCAAAGAAAGGGTAGGCACAACAGGGCTAACGAGGATAAAGCGATAGGAGTGGGCACAAAGGCTCAACCGGGCCAAAATGATGGCCTATATCACATTCACGCAATTGACTAACCGTATACCCATGCTTCAAGAATCGCTTGGGGCAAGTTCTTAGCCACCGAGAAAGATAATCCTTTCTCCTGACTCGGGCAATACGAGGCTAACGAACGTCTACACACATCCCTATGCTACCGTTTGATTCACACCGGATTCACCAATTTTGAGTAGAGTAAACAATATTTACGCTAATAGAAAAAATATAAACTAAAAGCATAAAAAGAAATTGAATCTACACGAATTTCTAAACGAGTCATGAGCACTCGACTAGGAGCACTACAGGAGTCAACATTTTACTCCGCCTCATAATCCTAAGCCAGCACAATGATTTTCCAAATCACACAAAAAGACAAATTCAACTCGCGACGTGCCAACGGCTAAGCGCGCTCAAGTGGGTGCTGTGGTGTGCAATGAAAATAAACAAAACATTTTATATGAAATCTTCTAGTATGCAGTGCAATAGTGCACGTGAGCGAGTAAACAAAACTACTCTCCCCCAGACTTAAACTAAACAATCCGCATAATATATGACATGAAAATCAGCAAAGGCTAGAGAAAGAGAGTACCCAGTGCTCAGAAATGAGCACACCAGAAGATTGGCGTGTAAGCTAAAATGAGCGCAGCATCCGCCATCCAGAAAAGATACCTGCAGGGGTCAGCTCCGCAAAAACAAAAGAAAAAGACAAACTAAAATAAACTACAGCTAACTAAACATGATTAGAAGAAATAAAAATGCAGGAAAAGTAAGATAACTACTGGGGTTATTGTCCTCCCAGCACGACTTATTTAGGTTTTGCACAGTTCTAGCTTATAGGCCTATGAAAAGAAAAGTGCACAGGTAACTGTTCTAATATGCGCATCAGTAGCGGGTACCGATACGGAGACAGAGCAGTCACCCCTCTACCTAAATATAGATACCTGCTCCTCACAGGTAGAGGGTAGAGAATGTAAGTGGAGGAGGAAATATCCTCACTCAACTCACCAAAAACATCCTTGCCCAGCAAGGTATCGTCCACAGCAGGTCCGCAGGAGGAGAAGGCAACGAATGAGGCTTCCTTAATGGAGGAGGAATCAACCTCCTCGCATAAAAGGACACACTCATCATTGACTTGAGCACAAAGCTCCAAGTCCTCCTGAAGTACCTGTGAAGATTCAACCTGCACAGGCTCGGGTGAAGAAGGGGGGTCAAGAAATAAAAGAGAAGAAGGACAAAAATAATCAGAAATCGGGGGAGTGATCCCGGTCTCACTCCCATCAGGTTGGGGAAGTAAAATAATGTTGGCATTGTCATCAATGCCGCAAGGTTCAGCGGGATCGACAGTGGCCATGCCCAAGATTTGTACTTCCTCCACCGGTGTTGAGGAAAGCTCCTCTTCACCTAGAAGGTTGTCCTCCTTCATAGGAATAGGCACAACACATAGACCGCCAGCCTCATCCTGCGACACATCTCAACAATGTCGTCAGAGACGAGTATAGTATGCACAACAGGGGGAGGAGTAGTGCTCGGATAAAAGTCGAGCACCGATTCCTCACAAAGAATCGAATCCACTAGAGGTGGTGGATGCACATGGAGAATAGGCTCAGCAATGTCGGTGCATAGATCAGCCGCACATCTAGTGATTGTATCCATGCCATTCCCTTCAAGATGTGAAGGTGACAAAGACACATAACCGGATGTTGAAGGTGTGCCGCCAGAGTTAGGAGTTGGGAGATCCGGATATCCGGCTCGTCATCCTCGTCCAATTGGCGAAGATACTCGGCACAGTCCTTCAAGACATGATCAGTGCTCCGACAAAACCGGCACTGCCTAGCGGGCTTCTTTGGCACAGCGGGGGTTGAAGCCGAAAAGAAGTATGACGGTAAAGGCTCAGCAGAGTAGCCATAAGACTTACGCGCACCATATGGAGTATCAGACAAAGTCGGTGCTCCATATGTTGGGCTATAAAAATTATGCCTACTATTCTCCGTAGGGCATTCATCACTAGAGTGGGAGGTATCTCCACACCAACGGCAACGGAAATTAAGATGTGCCCACATAGTGCGAAGATAAAACGATTCAAAAATAAAAATGCTATTGTGCAAAATACTACACCTAACAAAAATTACTAAAGCAACCTAATTAAAGCAGGAAAATGGAATAAAAAGAAATAAAACAAAGAAATGCAATTTACAAATGGAAGGGCTTCTCTCTTAGGTTCTCCCTCTCCAGAAAACTCACACGACTGTGTTCCCCGGCAACGGCGCCAAAAACTTGATGGCGTAAATCTGACACACCGCTATAGGCGGTAGCTCGACTGCGACACGAAACGGCAGTGTACCGATCGTTCAAGTAATATAAAACGAGGAGTAATCCCCGAGTATCAAATCTCTCAAGGAACACAGTAAGGTGGAGTTGACTATTGAGGAAGGACTTGAGATCGAAGTCCTTTGGGTCGGATGGATGCGGAAACGGGGATTATGGATTGTGGAAAATAAAGAGAAAATGCTATGACTACTCCTATGCAATGCCGATATGCAGTGCTTCGCTTGGCGGGATGGAGACTAGGCAGGCCTTGAGCACGCTGCGTCGCAAGGGCGGATGGACGAGTAGGCAAGCGGAGTCGAACTATGCAGGCCTTGAGCGCGCTGCTTCGTTAGGCGGGATGGAGTACGGGCCGCGATGCCACGCTTCGGTAGGCGGATGGACGAGTAGGCTAATGGGATGAGGGTTGCAAGCACCTCTTCGACAAGCACGCCACTAGCAATTGCTAGTGCGGCGACGAACGTGACGGCGGGATGGAGGATGGAATGGGGCGAACCTCAAGCAACTCAAACAACAAACATTTCACATAGACATGAAATATATAGAAATACAAACTAGTTTTAAGTGCAACTTCATCTTAATACATAGATCTAACTACATACACATCAATAAGAGAAGAATAAGGCAAGAAATCGACCGAATTCGAAGGCTCGTTGTGGATTCACGGTAGGAAGCACCGGGTTGTCAATCCGCGTCCTAGCTCGTTCCGCAACTACGTCCGGGGTAGAGAGAGCTGTCACTACTCTCCAATGAGCCCGTCTTCTTCGTGTCACGATCCGGTAGAGGTTGCTAACTTCCTCTTGCTTGATGGAGATGGCGGCTAAATCTCCTCTTTAAGCTTTAGGATGAAGGAGGAGGCCGAGAGGAAACTCCGGCTCAAGGTTGGCGTGAGGAACAAGCCCGGAGCACCTCCAGATGGTGGGCGGCGATGTAGGGGCGAAGTCGGAGCTCTGGAGCGAGAAAACGGCGGTCTCGGGCGGAAGAAATGCGGGGGATACGACCTAAATTGCGAGCAGGGCATTTTATAGACGCTGGAATAAACAGTGCGCACGATCGTTGGCACACGACCAGTGGTCGTGCGCACTATCATCCTGTGATCATGCGCCTGCCTGGACGGAGCCTGCAAGGGAAGAAAATTATAAAATACAAAGTTCGCACGATCAGTGGCGCACGACCAGTGGTCGTGCGCACTATCGTTAATGGTCGTGCGATAAGCCAAACAGAACTCAAAAAATGGGCGTTAAGTGCGCACGATCAGTGGCGCACGACCAGTGGTCGTGCGCGATAGAGCCAGTGATCGTGCGCAGTGTTCCTGTACAGAATTGTATCGGGAACACCTGCACGACTCCTGTTCCAGCATACAACACCAGTCTAGCCACTGAAGGTGGCACTTAACACAGCATAAAAACTAGTAACGAAGATGAACAAGAAATAACACCAAAACGGGCCTAGAAGTGCACATAGCATGGAATAACAAATATGAGCGAAAACATGCCTAAAGTGTAGTGCATAGACTAGAAAATCGGCCCAGATGACTCCATAAATGTGTATATATTTGGGACTCATCAAGAGGCTGGCAAGGTGACAAGTTTGTATGCTGGAATGCCCCAGATCGATTCCGCTCCCGGGCTCTCACCAGACGGGGGGTTTCAGGTTGATCTCTGGAGAGGCTAGCAAGGTGACAAGTTTGTATGCTGGAATGCCCCAGATCGATTCCGCTCCCGGGGTCTCACCAGACGGGGGGTTTCAGGTTGAACTATGGAGAGGCTGGCAAGGTGACAAGTTTTTATGCTGGAATGCCCCAGATCGATTCCGCTCCCGGGCTCTCACCAAACGGGGGGTTTCAGGTTGATCTCTGGAGAGGCTGGCAAGGTGACAAGTTTTTATGCTGGAATGCCCCAGATCGATTCCGCTCCCGGGCTCTCACTAGACGGGGGGTTTCAGGTTGATCTCTGGAGAGGCTGGCAAGGTGACAAGTTTTTATGCTGGAATGCCCTAGATCGATTCCGCTCCCGGGCTCTCACTATACGGGGGGTTTGAGGTTGATCTCTGGAGAGGCTGGCAAGGTGACATGTTTTTATGCTGGAATGCCCCAGATCGATTCCGCTCCCGGGCTCTCATTAGACGGGGGGTTTCAGGTTGATCTCTGGAGAGGCTGTCAAGGTGACAAATACCGATGCTGGAGGGCATCAGGGTCATTCCGCTCCCGGGCTCTCACTAAATGGGAGGTGCAAGTTGATCACTAGGGAAGTTGGCAAGGAGATGAGTTCTGCATAAAGTCAGGACGAAATGCATCAGGTTGGCGAGCCTTCAGCACTGACCTGGTCCTTCTCGCTCGGCGAGCCCGCTCGCTCGGCAAAAAGAAAGATTTCACGAAAGTGTGCGAGTGACGAGAATCAACCCTGGGCACTCCGGGGTATCCGGTGGTCGGCAGAAAGGTCGCCGGCATAGGGTAGGAGGCGAGCCCTCACCGAAAAGGAAAGTACCTCGCGAGACCTAAAGAGAAATGCATACCTAAGGGATGATAATCCTAAGGCAAACGGCAAAAGGCTGGAGCAGCCAAAAATGTCCTAGGCCTATCTGTTCGATAACGTAAGATGCGAGAATAATCATCGCGAGAATAACCTCCGTAAAAATGAATATCAAGGCAAGCGAGGACGAGATATCAGCACGAGAAACAATAAAGTAGAAAGGGCGAACACGATACAAGGCCAAAAATATGCATCCATGCATTTCGCAGTTTAATTTACATAAGGCGGCGATCTCGCCAGCCTAAAACAATAAAATCAAAAACTGTCAAGCTTCAGGATTCGCTCGCGAACTCTTCCTCGTCATCTCTGTTCTTCACTAGCGGAAGCAGGATGAAAAGCTCTGGGACGATGTCCTCCAGAGTCATATCGGCCGCGTCGGCGGCTAGGAGGCTGGCTGCCTTCATTGTCTGGAAGATGTAGCGAGCAGACTCGGTAGACTCCAGGCGGATTTCTTCGTCTCGCGCACGCCGCTCCTCCATCAGACGGCGGGGAGAAGGGGGAAGGACGGCACGGGTGAGGTCGCAATTTAGGGATTTCAGCCCGGCCACCTCTACCTCCAATTCCTGAACGCGAGCGTCGGCTCTTCCGGCGGCCTCGACATCCTGCAAGTAAAATAAGTTAGGGGAACGAAATGGCCGAAGGAGAGGGGGGTGGCGAGGTCTAGGTAACTCACCTCACTGCCCTCTACGGCGAGCGGCTTCTCCTTCAGCTGCGCATTCTCGGCAAGAAGCCCTTGATAGGCCCTCGCAAGCTCCACGTTCTGAAGCTCCAGTTGTAAGCAGCGCCTCCCCGTCATATGGGCGAGCTCAGCAGAGCACAACTGAGACCTCGTGCTCTCGAAAGCGAGGGTTCTCGCAGTCTCATCTTTATAAGACCCCGCGTCCTCGCGCCCATAGAGGACAAACGAGAGATCGAAGGTGTGGTCGCTGATGGTCTCCTTCTCCACCCAGGAAGGATGGTGGAGATGTCCACCCGGTTCGTCTCCGGTTTCTAGTTTACCAAGAGCTCGCCGGTCTCATCCCAGCGCCTCTGGTCGAGGCCAAACTTGTAATGGTTGACGGGGATGGGCGGGACGGAGGTTCTGGAAGCCTCCTGGCCGGGCTCATCGTCCTCGCCTCCCGCGGAAAGGACGGTGAAGTTGAACTCATTGAAAGCGGTCTCGCGAGGCTCCTTCCCCTTCGAGGAGCCGAGCGAGACCCCGCTCTTCTTACTCTTTTTCTTCGACGATGATTTTGGGGGAATGGCATGGCTACCAGAATCCCCCGGTCTCTTGCGAGAGGAGGGCTCACCTGGTTTGACGGCGCCTCGGCAAGCCTCCGGCCCCATGGTCGCGAGAGCCAGGGTAGAGTCGGTCTTCTGATTGCTCGCGTAGGGGGGATGGATGGGAAGATCCCGCTCGCCTAAAAATGGGTTGAAGTTTCAATAAACACGAGGTTACTGAAAAAAAAGAAGGTGGGTTGTAGTGATAGAGCGAGATCCTTACCTTCCCCAGTGAGCACTGGAAGCAGCTTGTCGAGGTTGCGGCGAAGATGAACAACCTCAAAGTTCTTCTTACAGAAGAACTGATAGAGGAGGGCGTCGTGTCCTCCGAGGGCAGCGGGACAGTAGGTGGTCTTGGCGTGCTGGACCGGCGAGATCGGGATATTACCGAAGTTCCCCTTGACGAAAAGGAACTTCTGGGCCCAGGAGTGGGCTTTGTTGACGGTCTCGTCAACCTTAGGACCCGAGCCCACGAAGTAGGCAGTCCCGTCTTTGTAGGCACGGAACGAGAACAGCTTTCGAAAGACCGGGAGACTGAACTCGATGCGCTCCTCGCGATGGTAGCAGGCGAAGGCTGTGATCACCGCCATGGCGTTAGGGGTGAGCTGGCCCGGAACAACACCATAGTGCTTGATCACCTGACGAGCAGCAGGAGGACCAGGATTAGTTCACATAATGAGAGAGACTTGACCTGCAGAGAATAAGAAGCGAGCGATAACGATCATTACCTGGCGAACTTCTGGCCACAGGGGGAGACGCAGGCCGACCGTGAAATGAGCGGTGGGGATGGCCAACTCGTCGACAAGCGGGGCGTTGATCACGTCATTCTCACTAAGACGGCATGCCTCGAATGTGGGGGGGGGGGGGGTGATGTAGTCGGCGACCGCACTGAAGTACTCCTCGTCGGTCAGATTGCACTGGAAGAAGCCTTGCTCGGCGAAAGACTTAGCAATCTTTCGCCGACCCTCCGACTCATTAGCGTCTCCGCCCATTTCAATAACCTGCGAGAAAGGAAGTAGAGCGAGAATGGGAAGGAGCGAGAGCTCTGAAGCAGAGAAGGAATAAGGGTGACAGTAAATGCGGTGGTCGACTCTGCTAGGACAGTCTATTTATAGAAAAAGCAAAAAGGCGGGAAGAAGTCCAAGCACCGGCGAGCGCGGTTAGCCAAAAACATCACATCACGGACGCGAGCGAGAAAGTCCTGCGAGGTTAGCACAAGCAATATCTCTGCGAGAACTGTAACGCCCCTGATTTTCGTTAATTATTTTACGTACCCTCTATGTCATAATTTTGGCGTAAGGGCGTTATGTCAGCTCGTCTGGTAGTGTTTCGAGTTTTAGCTTAGTTAAAGCTTGTGATTTAGGTCAAGCGTGCGAGATTTCGCGTCGTTTCGAGTTAAAGTGAAGATTTTGAGTGGATATCAAGATTTTAGCTTTGGAAGGCTTTATCTGGGGTTTGGCTCGTCGGAATGGAATTCTGACTTCGTCGTTGGATTCGTAGCGCCGTTTTTCAGCTAGGGTGCGAATTTCATAGAAATCCGAGGTGTTTTGGTCGCCCTCGCAGTTTAAGTAAATTGGGGAATTAATTAATTATTTAAATAACAAATTTAGGTTTATATATAAGCCTAAAGCCTTCCCCTTTCCCTATTCTTCCTCTTCCTCGATCAAATCAGCCGCCGAGCGAAAGGGCGAGTGCGGAGCTTCGAGGAGCGTTCGATCGGCGATTTCTAGGGCTGTAGTAGTCGGAATCGTGTTTGGAGAGAAGATTTGGAAAGCTCTCGGCGAGATCTTCGTTCTAGCGGTAAGCTTTTCCCGTTTTGTGGAATTTTTAGAGTTAGGGTAGTGACCTAACCCCTTCTTTCGACCCGAAAAGTTTCAGGAATCTGTGCTCATGTGTTTCCCTAGCCGATCCATAGCTTTCGGAGCGGAGATCTTCGAGTTTGCAAGGTTTAAGGCAAGTGGCTTCCTCCTCCTTCTCTTTCGTTTCTCGAAGCATTGTTTCGCTTGTGTCGATTTCATGTCGCACGGTTTAACTTAAGTCTTGGAGTGTTGATTTGTTGTCATGCAAAACCTATAACCTCCTTATTGTTCTCCCCTGATTCATCAAACTTCCTCCTATATACTTAACTATTAAATTGCTGTCAAGAAAATCATCAGTTTTTACTCGAAAATTTCAGTTTCTGCTATTTTTCGAGAAATCATTTCTGCCTCTCGAGAAATCCTTTCAGGCTCTCGAGAAATCATTTCTGGCTCTCGAGAAATCCTTTCTGGCTCTCGAGAAATCCTTTCTGCCTCTCGAGAAATCCTTTCAGGCTCTCGAGAAATCCTTTCAGGCTCTCGAGAAATCCTTTCTGCCTCTCGAGAAATCCTTTCAGGCTCTCGAGAAATCATTTCTGGCTCTCGAGAAATCCTTTCTGGCTCTCGAGAAATCCTTTCAGGCTCTCGAGAAATCCTTTCTGCCTCTCGAGAAATCCTTTCAGGCTCTCGAGAAATCCTTTCTGGCTCTCGAGAAATCCTTTCAGGCTCTCGAGAAATCCTTTCTGCCTCTCGAGAAATCCTTTCTGCCTCTCGAGAAATCATTCTGCCTCTCGAGAAATCATTCTGCCTCTCGAGAAATCATTCTGCCTCTCGAGAAATCCTCTCTGGCTCTCATGAAATTACAGACTTCCTCTCATGAAATTACAGACTTCCTCTCATGAAATTACAGACTTCCTCTCATGAAATTACAGACTTCCTCTCATGAAATTACAGACTTCCTCTCATGAAATTACAGACTTCCTCTCATGAAATTACAGACTTCCTCTCATGAAATACAGACTTTTACTCAAGAAATCCCTGAACCTTCTGATCGAAGCTTTGGGCCATTTTCTTCATATATTACCCTATTCTTAGAGTGTTATGGTGTTGTTATTCCGGATTACGCCCCGTGTTTTAATTAAAGATTAAATTTGTTAAGAACCACTGTCTTTAGCCTTGCACGGTAGTCGTGTTTGGGGGATAGTGGGGGAATGTTATAGCCTTGCACGGTAGTCGTGTTTGGGTGGTTGGGTCTAGTGGTACCCCCACCTGGTTTTGGGCTTTGGGTAGCGGAGGTAGTTAATCGCTCCCGTATAATTTGAGCTGATCAGTCTCTTTAATTGATGAAACTAAATAAATGAACGTGTTGTACCTCTTTTGATATTTAGTGCACTTGATGCTTGTTGGTTCTTTGTTCAGAGCTCTCTTTCGGTAAATTTGGTTTGGGTTGGTACCCCTTATGCCTTGCTTGTTTTTCTGCTAGATTTCTGCCACTTGTAATCCCTT
Organism: Dactylorhiza incarnata; assembly: GCA_033032865.1. NCBI lineage: Eukaryota > Viridiplantae > Streptophyta > Magnoliopsida > Asparagales > Orchidaceae > Dactylorhiza > Dactylorhiza incarnata. The sequence continues at coordinate 11,685,724 of JAWHQI010000035.1, forward strand.
GCTGAGGCGTTCTTTGTTTTATTGAATGCCTCAGGTTCAGAGCCGTAACGGCTAGTGGTGTAGCCTGAAGTTTAGAGTTTTAGTAGCTCTTCACCCAGCTGCTGCGAGGTAGTTGTTTTTAGTTACTTCTTGTGCTCAGACATACTAGTTGGTGCCAATGGGTTAGTGTCATGTTGTTGACGCCCATTGTGCCCCTTTTTATACTTTATAGTTTATTTGCCAGATTATGCCACTACTTTTAGATCTTGAGTATCTTACCCTCTGGGAATGATTTATGTTAGGTGCATTATAGTTATAAAATGGTTTTTCTTCATCCTCATTGCATTCTTTCTAACTAAAACCCTTAACTTTAAAGTCGTCTAAAGGTATTTTCTACTCTTACAGTATGCCTAGTTATGTGCATATCACTTACGTCATGCTCCGTCGTTTGCATACATGTAAAACTTTAAGTAAACTAAATCAAGTATTTTCCGCTGCAATTATATATACTTTCTCGGTGGACTAGTTGATCCACGAACTGAGAGACACAGTTCTTATCTCAAAACCCCTAATAAATGATTTCAAATGATGACTTATCATATAATCATGTTTGTTTAGTTAAGTAATAGGTTCCCGCCTGAGCGTCTACAGTTGTCTCCTGTATGACGTGGCATCATGACGTGTATTTTCTCTTACTCTGATATTCTTAAATTCGGAGAAAATGCGGGTTGTGACAAGAACAGCGAAAGCAAACAATAGCGTGAGAAGTGGAGGGGAGCCGTCACGAGATACGTTCAGCGAAACCGGAAACCCCCACGAACACAACATAGCATGAAAATGAAATGGACATATTAGCAACGAGCGAGAGCTAATAAAAAGCTAGTAATTGTTATCAGACGAGATAAAACTAGTATGTAAGTTGCAGACCATTGCGAGATCGTCTGAAATAAAGGCGCTCATTAACAAATAATGATAGTTCGCGACGACGTAAGAGTTAGCGAGATTCGTGGGGCAACCATTTCCACCTACCCCCAGCTCGTGACCCGGAACGCGGCGGCACCCTAGAATTATAGTAATTCTCAGCCGCGCGGCCCTCCCGGTCAATGAGGAAGGCGTAATCCCTCATGCTCTCTATATGCACCTCCGGCGTCGTGACGTTCTCATCGTGAACGCGTTGTCTCCCGGCCCGGAGCCTCGCACATTCTTCCATCAATATGGCATGCCTGTCCTCGGCGGCTTCTTTGTCCCGTCTCACCTGCATGTTGAGGTCCATCAGCATCCGACCATGTTTTCTCAGCAACTCTGCGGCTCGTTGTTTCATCATCTCTGGATCTCGCGGATCCCGTAAGAAGTTTTCCACTTGATCAGGAAGGGGGGACATCTCGTCGTTGCCCAACTAGAAATTGGTAGGAGGAATTTCAGAATTCTCTGCGAAACATTACGGAAAGGTTAGATAGCGCGCTTGAGTTCGCGCAGGGTAAGGGGTCGTCGGAACGCTCACCCAGAGGTGGGCGAGAAGTCTCAGGGCGGTCCTGGAAGAGGTTTCCATAGTGGGGGTAGAGATATTTACCCAGACCAGGAGGGTAGGTTGCGCTATTTGTTGGAGGGATCTTTGGCGGTACAGATCCGCCACTCTCCTCGCTCGTCAGGAGCCAGAACCCTGTCCTATCTATAGTTTTGTCGGGAGGAGCCAGGGACGGAGGCCGCAATGCCTGGTGAGCCGAGAACTTCCAGGGCGAGACTGTAAGAAGCAGAGAATGAAAGTCAGATAGTTGACGAAAGAAGAAGTCAATATGCGAGATTAAGGGCATACCCACGACATTCTTGCCAGCGAGGTCCGTGTCCGCTGGCGGAGTTTTGCGAGACCCACCATAAGGCTCGCCAGCGTTCTCGTTCGGCAAAGCGTCCTGCAAATAGGCATGAATCACGGGCAAACTTATTGACAAGCTAGAGGGTTAGCTCATACCTGCTCGTGGGGACGGCTATCCGGGGAGGAGTCCAGCAGCACGGAGCCGTCCCCGGTTCGGCAAGCCGCCTTCGCCTTCTTGGTCTTCGGCCACTGAGCGGGAGGCGGCCGGTTCATCCAGGCGGGGACCTTGGTCGTAGAAGGTAGCCCGCCGGCTATCACATCCCTCAGGCGAGCCTCAGCTTCTTCGGAAAGCGACATCACCAGACAGCTACAGTATGAGGCAAAAAGAAAGAAAAGGAAGTGGCGGCGCGCGCCACTAAGGACTCAGGACGATATTTATAGCCCTCAGGGTGGGCCCTACCGGAGATTCCTGACAGGTCATCAAGGGGCTGGCGAATACCAGGGGTTGGATGATTCTTCGCGAGCCTAGATAGCCTCGCGAAGAGCGGGGATTATGTATAACCCCGATATTCGCCAGGCGAGGAAGCGCAGTGTGAGAAGGCAACCGGAGGAAGTAATAAGAGTGACACATCATCAACAATGTTGTCAGAGATGCTGTAGTATGCACAACATGGGGAGGAATAGTGCTTGGATAAAAGTCAAGCACCGATTCTCACAAAGAATCGAGTCCATGCATGGTGATATATGGACAGGGGAGATGGGCTCAACCATGTCAGAGCCTAGATCAGCCACAACTCTGATAAGCGTGTCTGCATCATTCCCTTCAAAACTTGAAGGTGATACATCAACATAATCAGAGGTGGAAGGTGTGCTGTCAGAGTTAGGAGTTGGGACAATCCGGATATTCAGCTCGTCATCCTCGTCCAATTGGCGAAGAAATGCAGCACAATCCTTCAATGAATGATCCATGCTCTGACAAAACAAGCACTGCCTTGCGGGCTTTTTTGGCACAGCAGGTGCTGCAGCTGAAAAGAAGTATGACGGTAAAGGCGCAGTAGAATAGCCATAGGACTTCCGCGCTACATATGGAGTACCAGACGAAGTCGGTGCTCCATATACTGGGCCATGAGTGCTAGGGCCATTATCTATTTTTGGACATCTATCACTAGCGTGAGAGATATCTCCACACCAATGACAACGAATATTAAATGAAGCCCACATAGTGTGAAGATTAAATGATTCAAAATAAAGAGAACTGTTGTACAAAATACTACACCTAACAATACTTACTAAAGCAACCTAATATAAAACAGGAAAACAGAATACAAAGAAATAAAAAAAGGACGCGATAAACAAATGGAAGGGCTTCTCTCTCAGATTCTCCCTCTCCAGAAAACTCACACGTTTGTGTTCCCCGGCAACGGGGCCAAAAACTTGATGCGCAAATCTAGCACACCGCTATAGGCGGTAGCGAGACTGCGGCACGAAACGGTAGTGTACCGATCGTTCAAGTAATCTAAAACGAGGAGTGAATCCCCGAGTATCGATCTCGAAGGAACACAGTAAGTTGGAGTTGACTATTGAGGAAGGACTTGAGATCGAAGTCCTAAAGTCGGATGGAGTGCGGGAAAGGGGTGATTTGGATTGTGGAAAATAAAAGAAAACAACTACAACTACTCCTATGCAATGCCGCTATGCAATGCTTCGCCAGGCGGGATGGAAAACTACGTTGGCCTTGAACGCACTACTTCGCAAGGGCGGATGGACGAGTAGGCAAGAAGAATTGAACTGTGCAGGCCTTGAGCGCGCTGCTTCGTTAGGCGAATGGATTACAAGGGCCGTTATGCCATGCTTCACTAGGCGGATGGAAGACTAGGCTTGTGGATGGAGTGGGTCACACCAGCAGATTGAGGGGCGCAAGCACCATGTCAACAAGCACGCCACTAGCAATTGCTAGTGCAACACAGGAACATGACGGCGGGATGGAGGATGGAATGGGGCGCTCCTCACTTGCATAAACCACACATAACAATTTCACATAGACATGAAATATTAAATGACAAAACAAGATTTAGCAAACATTGTTCATACACTCAAATAATTATGGAATAACACACTACAACGTAAAGGAGGTTGAGATTACAACCAAAGCACAGAGACTCATCGGAGGTTCACAGCCGGAATCTAGGGTTGTCAATCCTTGTCCGAGCTCGGGCTCCAACTTCCGTCCGGGGTCCGGAAGAGCGGTCACCTTCTTCTATTATACCCGTCTTCTCCGTCAATCTTCTTTGGCCACGATCTCATCAGATAACTTCATATATGCAGCAGAAAATCCCTCGAAATGGAGCTTTGGAGGTGCACGAACACTGGAGGAGGTCTAGAGGACGCTCCGGCTTGAGATTTGCAAGAGAATGGCGGCCGGAGCTCCTCCCAAAGGTGGCGGTGTTGAAGCGGCGAAAATGGCGCGGAACTAGAGCTCTGGGCGCGAGAAAGAAGGTCCATCCCCGATTAGGGTAGAAATCTGCGCTTTTGTAGAAAACAATCAGAAATTTGGTCACCCACGGTCGAACGCGCGACCGTGCGTGAACCGTGCGGTATTAATCGAGAACAAAGGCCAGGAAGATGAAGCAGACGCGCCCGTGCATTTTACTCATGCACGGTTGAAGCCGACCATGCGTAAAAATGCACGAGCAAATTCAGAAACCTCAAAATCTGGCAGACAACAGGAGATCGTGCATTTTGTTCGCGCACGGTTGAGGACAACTATGCGTAAAGAAAATGCACGAGCGGCGCAGATCACCATATTGACCAGCCAATCATTTCGCACAACCGTGCATCAAGTGAACGCACGACCGTGCGATTCATACAGGATGAATTCTGGGCAATATGGATGATCCGCCTACCTGCACAATGAAACCACACGCTGGGAACACACCTCTAGCACAAGTACAATAATAGAAAAAGAATGGGGAGCACAATGTGCTTGCCCTCAACAAAATAGTGCGCACTTGCACACCACAACGGGTCTAAATGAGCACTTAAAGTGAAAGCGCGAACAAGTAAAATATAGGCAATTAAGAACTGTAATTGAAGTGCAAAAGCAGGAAAACTAGCCCAGATGAGTCCATAAAAGTGTATATAAATGAGACTCATCAACCTGCAATTCATCACTATCTAAAGTAGGGGTTAATCAAGAGCAGATCTTGTGGAACATCTAATAGGCTATTCTTCATACAGTCTTATCAAGAATTCTTAGAATAGAATTCCTACAACTTTCTTCCTTCTCCTTCTTTCTCATTCTATAAAAGAGTTTTATTAATCCCTCTTCAAAGGAATCAGTGGTTCAAGATCTCCTTATCAAAAGATCTGGTGGTTCAAGATCTCCTTATCAAAAGATCTGGTGGTTCATGATCTCCTTGTCAAAAGATCAGTGGTTTTAAGAGTCTCCTTATCAAAAGACTCAGGCACTGCTGGTGCATTCCTACCAGGTGGTAGAAGAGAAGAGTACCCACATTTTGGAGAACTTCTATAAAATTCTTTTTGTTTGTGCTGTGCATTTCTGTGCTGTCCCATTTTCTTTACTTCAGCTTTTCATTTCCTGCACTGTATTATTCTGCCTGAGTATTGTTGAGCATAAATCCTTAGTTAAGTTTATTGTTTTCACAGTTAGGATAGAAATATTTTAAAACTCTATTCACCCCCCTCTAGAGGATTCTCAGAGGCACACTGTGCACTTTCACTTATTTATGAGGCTACAGATGAGTCGGAACCGAAAGGATTTCCTAGTGACTTGGAGGATGATCTCAAACTTATGGTGATGAGTTGTATCTTGACAACCCCACATGCGTCGGGTGAGTGGCACCGCACCAACTTCTTTTCGTTGATCTTTAAAAGCGGTGAAAAACTTTACAAGTTGATCATAGATAACGGTAGTTGTTTGAATGTCATTTTGGAGAATGCACATGGTCGCCCACCCGACGAGTATGGAGGATACTCGCACATACTCGCCCAGACCTTCTACTATTCTTGTTGGCTGATTTTGTCTTTGAACTTTGACCATTGACTTTTGCCTACGTGACTTGAATGAGTACACCCTTGACGAATATGAGTTGTACACAATCCCCGCTCTTTGCGAGATGCAAAGGAGATTGAAAAGAAGCATCCAATCCTTATTCGACGAGCTGCTCCTGGCAAGTATCTGGCCCACTCGGCACTATATTGATGACTCTTAACCTCTATAAATAGAGGGGGGTGGTTCTTTTATTGGACACATTTTTTGAACTCGCACAAGATGTCGCTCACTGCCGAGGAAGCACTTCAGGCGTGCATGGCTGAACTGGAAGGGTTCTTGAAGTCAAACAGATGGAGCCATTGGAGACGACACACCAATGTTTGCGGATATTCGCCGCAACAATCATGATAGTGCAAATATTCACTACATCAACTGGCGCTACAACCTCCGCTCACAACCACACTCGGCCACATGACATTTAATATGCGTTTCAACATATTAAGCTCCCACCACCATTTATTTACTGCAGTCATATAAACAATTTTAATTTCAGCACCTCCCTACAACTTTTGTTTATTTATTTAGCTTCGTCTAATGGCTAGAATGAAGACTTAAGATGTGTGATAGGGATTACTTGTATTAGACCATATAAATAGGTCTTATCTGTGAAATGAAAGGAATTGAAAACCTAGAACAAAAAAAAAGAAAAACTGTTGATGCGTGTGCATCTCTCGGGCGAACTCGAGCTGCTCACTGCCCCCCATCCCCACGCCCAACCGATCACTAATCTCGTGTGGGTATGCCTCTCAATCATCGGGAAGCTCCTCGGTGTGACTCCCTGAAGTGTTGGCTCGCCGTATCCTCCATTCGGTGTGACTCCGGTGGAAACATGGTAGAGAGATTCTCCATAAAAGTTACCCATAGTTGTTTGGGCAACGATTTCTGTACTCATCTTTGTGGTTTGTCTCTTCGTGATTTCTTGGTGAAAGAGGTCGGGCGTTGCCTTCAAAATCATTGTTGTAATCGACGAGATTTAATCGATGTGTTTTTGTATTGTCTTCCAATTGCTTTTGTGATTTAAAAGGATTGGGTAAATCATTGTTGTGTCGTTGAAAGGATTGGGTAAATCCTCTTTTGTAGACGCTATAAGGATTTGGGGTAATCCTATACTATTTTCTTGTTGGGAGTAAAATTGACCTCTTTTCGAATCATCGTCTTGGTCAGATTTTCTCTTGGTGAATATTATGCTTGTATTGTTATTAAAGTGAAATATTGGAGTGGCTACGATTACTTGTGCGTGAGTGGATGGTTGATAGAATCGTCACTCAAAACCATCGAATTTACCTCGGCACGCAGGCCAACATCAATTTGGTATCAGAGCCAGGTTGGCCAATTTCTTAATTTGGCCCTGGTCCGCCCTAATTTTACGCTAAGAGCCCCCTATGCACAATTTTCATTTCCTACAAAAGCAAAAAAAATTAGGAATTTTTTATCACTCATCATATTGTTTTCATCATATTTTAAAAATTATGTTATATTTTGAAATACTTGAAATAATAACAGATCGAAATTTTACAAAACCAAAACAAATTAAGTGAAATAAAATAGAGACATGATTTTATTAATATGAAATATTAGATTACAAAACCTTAATTCTTATAACGCTAGAAATCGAAGGTGAATAGTTAAAAGACTTTTTTGTTTTCTATCCTGACTAGTATCCCCACGAATCAGTGGCTTTAGCCTATCCTTCCCCGGATATGGCCTCAAGCCGCTCTAGCCAATCCTTCCCCAGATATGGCCTCGAGCACCCCCTAGATCTACACCCTAGACCTAGTCATCAACACGATGCAAATTTCTGCCCTAAGTCCTACCCAGACCTAGTCGCCAACACAAGGCGAATTTACTGCTCGAGTACAAAAGAGTAAAGAAATGAAACAACAACAATATAAAAACTCCCTATGTGGATCTCTTGAAGAAGTAGACAAAGTCCCGTAGAGTATAGGTTTATTTCACAATATAAAAACTCCCTTGTGATTTAACTTAACAAATTACTTATAAGTGATTTTACCTTCTAGGTTTATTACCCACATTGTATAGTAAGGGTAATTTGATCATTAGATGTCTTAGGATGTCTCACTCATCTTAGAGTGTCAAGCCTAGGTCAGGACAGGCAAAATCTGAGTTGAATTAATACTTGCGTCGAATATAAGTCGACGCAACTTCGACTTGATGTCGATGCAACTCAGACTAGAAGTCCAAGTAACTCAAACTCTCTGTCAAAGTATATCCAGCCGACACTACGTCGAATAGGAGTTAACGTAGATGAAGGAGCACGTCGAAGTTATCTTAGAAGTCGACGCAACCTCGACTTCAATTCAACGCAGAAGGAAGTCTCTGTCAAAGCCATCATAAGTCGACGCAACGTCGACTATAATTCAACGCAGACAATGAAGTTCAAATACAAGTCTTCAACTCGACGGTTACGTCGATAAGTAATCGACGTAACGTCGAAAACAGAGTTCAACCAGAGCTAGAAGGAATTCGAAGCTGCTCTTACCAGAACTCGAAGGTGCATCGATAAGAGAGAGAAAGAAGTCGACGCAGCGTCGAATACAGTCTGAAAAGGAAACCTTTTCAACTGCCTCTTAGAACTCTCTCTAAAGATCAACAACACTAAAGACCATTCTACAACGGCTTATTGATTGCCTAGAATGGAGAGGATCATTAAAGAAGTCGGGAAAAGTTTTCTTGGAAAGGATTCAAACAGCTGGCAGACGTGTCGTGAACAAAAGAAGAAAGAAAGATTAATTGTCCAAGACTATGCCTATTCCGGACAATCCAAAAGAGGAAACCAATTCAAAATTAATCATGGACAATAAATAGGATGAGAAGAGAGGAAAACATAAAGCATTCATCACAATCTTCTATAGTTTGTCGATTAGGGTTCCCACTTCTTCCTCCTGGAACTCTAATTGAGACAATTAGAGAAAACAAGTGGTCTCTTAGAACAGAAAATAGAGCTGCTTATTCATCAACATCAAATAGCAGTCAGATACCAAGTAAAAGATATACAAAAGGATCTGAAGAATATAACCCTTGCAAATCATCACAATCATAAGCAAGGGTTCATCATTAGCAGATCCATGGAAGGGAAAATAGAAGCTGAAAGCTTCTACAGAATTCTGAGAACAGAATTCTTCTTCTCCATCTCCTTTCTTCTTTCATCTTCCTCAATTGTACAGAGTATTAAGAATCCCTCATCCAAAGGATTCAGTGGTTCAAGATCTCCTTATCAAAAGATCCGAGTGGTTAAAGATATCCTTATCAAAAGATCTGAGTGGTTCAAGATCTCTTTATCAAAAGATCTTTGGTTCTAAGAGTCTCCTTATCAAAAGACTCAGGCATAGGTTGTGCATTCCTACCAGGTGGTAGAAGAGAGGACTACCCATATTTTGGGTAACCTCTATACAATCTTGTGTCTTCTGTGTGTGTTAATTTTCTGTGCCATCCCATATAGTTTGCAGTTTTTCTGTTTTACTTTAACAACATTAATTTTATTCTGCGTTAGGTATTGTTGAAGCGTAACATTTAATGTTTTTATTGTGTGTGCACAATAGGATAGATTTTTTTTTAAATCTCTATTCACCCCCTCTAGAGTATACTCAGAGGCACACTGTGCACTTTCAATTGGTATCAAAACAAGGTTGATCATTAAAAGTTTAACACTATGATCAAAAGATCTCCTACTTCTTAAATAAAATGAGTTCTAAGGACTATGCCTCAACAAGACCTCCAGTGTGTAACTTGAATAAGTTTACACTCTAGAAGGCTAGAATAAAACTCTATATGAACTACATTGATGAAGAAATTTTCAATGTCATCCTTACAGGTCCCCCAGCCCTAGTAAGGAAAGATGCTAGTGGAAAAGTCACACAAAAACTCAGTCCCTAGAGCAGAGTGAACTGATGTTGAGAAGAAGGTCAAGGCATGTGATGCCAAGGCCATGAACATCCTGGTCTTAACTATGTCAGATGACATATTTCAAAAAGTTGCTGATTGCAACTCTGCCAAAGGAATTGGGAATCTCTCTCCAGATTAGTTGCAGGCAGCTCTGATGAGAGAAAAGACAAAAAGTCACTTCTCATATCCCAATAGGAGAAATTCAAGAAAAAGGCTAATGAAAGCATAACAGAAATGTATGATAGATTCAGCCTCATCATAAATGAGCTGAGAGGGCTTGGCAAAGAAATTTTTTCTGACAGAAATTAATGACAAGCTCCTTATGTGCTTCCCAAGCAGATGAGACTCTAGAATCTGGGCTATTAGAGATTCTAGATGCCTCATAGAGATAACAACTGATGATCTGCTGGGAAAGCTCAAGTCCTATGAGCTTCTACTAAAAAGCAGGGATGGGTCAGAAGCCCAGGAAAGAGTATCAACTCCTAAAGAAAGGACTCTTGAATTAAATGCTGCTGAAGTAGAGTCCTCCACCACTGAAGAAGAGATGTTCAATCACTTGGCTAAAATATTCAAGAGGTGGGTGATGCGCAAATCTTAGCACACCATTATAGGCGGTAGCAAGACTGCGGCACGAAGCGACAGTGTACCGATCATTCAAGTAATATAAAATGTGGGAGTGAATCCCCAAGTATCGAATCTCAAAGGAACACAGTAAGGTGGAGTTTACTATTGAGGAAGGACTTGAGATTGAAGTCCTTAATGTCAGATGGGCTGCGGAAAAGGGGGGTTTTGGTTTGTGGAAAATAAAGAAAACAACTATTCAACTACTCCTATGCAATGCCGCTATGCAATGCTTCACTTGGCGGGATGGAGACTAGGCAGGACTTGAGCGCACTGCATTGCAAGGGCGGATGAACGAGTAGGCAAGCGGAATCGAACTGTGCAGGCCTTGAACGCACTGCTTCGTTGGGCGAATGGATTACACGGGCCGCTATGCCACGCTTCACTAGGCGGATGGACGAGAAGGCAAGCGGATGGAATGGTTCGCATCGGCGGAGTGGAGGTGGATTACACGGGCCATTAGCACCGCTTAGCTTGGCGGATGGACGAATAGTCTTGCGGAATGAGGGTTGCAAGCACCTCATCGACAAGCACGCCACTAGAAATTGCTAGTGCGGCACACGAACATGATGACGGGATGGAGGATGGAATGGGGCACTCCTCAAATCACATAAACCACAAACATAACCACAAAACCATGGAAAATTACACTAATAATATTTAGGGTTTATGGACATCATTCATATAGAAACATACAACCACAAACATCAAATAGAATCAGCAAAAATAACAAGGAGGAGGTAAGATTACAACCGAAGCACGAAGACTCGTCGGAAATTCACGGCCGGAATCTAGGGTTGTCAATCCTCGTCCGGGCTCGGTCTTCAACTGTCGTCCGGGGTAGAAGAGGGCTGTCACTACCTCCCAATGGACCTGTCTTCTTCGTCAATATCCTTCAGCCATGATCTTGCCGGAGAACTCCAAGGATATAGTGCAAAATCCATTGAAATGGAGCTTGGAAGCTTCTGAATTATTGAGGAGGCTGAGAGGATACTCCGGCTCGAGATTGGCGTGAAGAATATGTCCGGAGCACCTCCAAATGGTGGGCGGCGATGGAGCGGCGAAATGGGCGAAACTGGAGCTCTTGGACGCGGGAAAAGAAGATCGATCTCTCTAGGGCGGAATCTGCAGCTTATATAGGAAAACAGTCAGAAATTTGTCACGCAAGGTCGAACGCACGACCGTGCGTGGACGGTGTGATATTTAGCAAAAAGACAGGACAGGAAGATGAAGTTGCGCTGCCCATGCGATTTACTCACGCACGGGCAAATCCGCCCGTGCGTCAAAACGCACTGGTAAATTCAGAAAAGCTAAAAACAGGAAGAAACAGGAGACCGTGCGTTTTACTCACGCACAGGCAATTCCACCCGTGCGTCAAAATGCACGACCAAACTCAGATCTCCCATTTTCTGCCCAGATAAGAACGCACTACTGTAACCGTCCGTGCGTCAAGGAAATGCACGACCGTGCGTTGCACACAATCATGAATTCCGGGGGAAAATTGGATGATCCGACCGCCTGTATACAAGATAAAATAGCTGGGAAAACACCTCCAGCACTAGATAAACATAGAGAAAAGAATGGGGAGCACATTGTGCTTGCCCCCAACAACAAAGAATGCAATTGCACACCAAAACAGGCCTAAAAGTGCACTTAGTGTGAGAAGAGTGAACAAGTGAAATATAAGCATTAATGAATAAAAAATGAAGTGCAAGTGCGTGAAAACTAGCCCAGATGAGTCTAAATATGTGTATATAAATGAGACTCATCACACCCCCAGACTTACCTGTTTGCGCGTCCCGAGCAAACAAATCCGGCGGAGTATGAAAATGGTAGTTATTGAAGATAATTGCAAAATAGGAGTACGGTGCGAAGTAGCATACTTATGCAAATAGAAATTCAATAAAAGGAGATTCTAGCTATGCTAACTAATTTACAAAAGTATAAAGGCGTAAGTAGAGATTTAGTTATACCCAGATGGTGAATCATGAAGAATTTGTGCGGTCGTGCCCAATGTGAAAGTAAACAAGCCACTCAGGAGGGTGTTGCAAAAGACCGAAATTCAGGGATAACTCCGCTGAAATCCTTCAACGACGAGAGCCATAAGCTTGCCCGGCTACACTCTCTCCACGACGCTAGCAAACTCACAAGTTAAATCAATAGGGCTTTCAGGTTATAATGGGGCTTAGGTTACGGTATGATATTCAATGATAAACGAGACGGCTACGCAACCCAATTGAGTCAAAAGATAATGCTGTACCAAAACAAAACCAAGAACGATTCTAGTGTGACACACGCCCAGACTTAGCTTGAAAACTAGGTGTGCACCCAGCCTACTCCAAACAAATACCAACTGAATTTTTTTCTATTACGCCCAAGGGGATTTCTTTTCATTCCAATTCTTTTCAGATTTGTTTTCTTTTAACTTCATTTTTTTTCTTTTTCTTTTATCCCCCGGTTGGTTTACAACAACGTGTTCAACACACAATACACTTTTTCTTCACAACATAAAAATTCCATACATCACATCCAAATATGAAATGTAATTTCAGTTAACTCATTTTTTTGGTTGCGATAATAGGATAAGCTTCAGGCTTTGGTGATTGAAAGAAGAGCTAAAACAAAGGAGGGGTAGGCACAAACTTGGCTTGCAAAGGTAAACGCATAGGTCATGGAAAATAAAGCTCAAACTAGCCGAAAAATGGCCTACATCACGTTTAACAAAATGAGTTGCTCTCGCCCATGCTTCAAGAGTCGCTTGGGGCAAGTTCTTAGCCCACGAGAAAGGTAAACCTTCCTTCTGACTCGAGCAACACACAACTAGCGCTCGCTTACACACAACACCGTGCTACCGCAAATTTCATTCACATTCACCAATTGAGTATAATAAATCTAAAACTATGCAAAAACACTAATCATAAATTAAATGCATAGAAATAATCTAATTTTACTCAAATTTCTACTGGAGCAAGCGGATGCGACTAGAGCACTACAAGAGTCAACATCGCACTCCGATTTGCAATCCCTAAGCTAACATCCTATTTCACATTCCAACCACAATAAGCATGAGGGGAAACACACACACACACACAAGTGAGTGCGCTCTCAAGTGAGTGTAGTGATATGAACAAATGTACTACATAGATAAAATAAAATTATTTCTAGTGTGCAATGCAACATGTGCGTGCACAGTGGGTAACAAACTGCTCTCCCCCAGACTTAATCTATGCAATATGGTAAGTTGACATATCAACAGGAGTGTAAGAGAATGAAGAGAGGAGAGGTTACCCCATGCTCAGAAATGAGCATACCAGAATATTTGGCGTTAAATTCTGAAAACTTCACTCCAAGAGTCTGCCACCAAAGAAATTACCGCACACCTGCAGGCAAAAGACTCCACGCAAAAATATATATATAAAACTAAACTATTAGCGTATTAGAGAAATAAAAACAAAAGAGACTTGGGTTGTCTCACAGCAACGCTTTTGTTTACCGTCCTTAAGCTTGACTTAATACCTGTATTATGCAGTTTTAATAAAAGTCTAAGCATAAAGCAAAAGCTAGTAAATCCTAAATATTACATGCCTCAAAATGATCAACTATAAGTTGATTTAAAATAGTAACTGAAAATAAAAGAGATGGGTCCGAAGACCCAAAAGCAGCACATTAGAAGATCAGGAGCTTTCCATCTCCATATTTCATCTTTCTTCATCCTCTTCCTCTCCTCCAATCTGTGGTCATGGATGAAGTAGCGCTTTCCACCCTGCACCCAGTCTTTCAAGGAAAACGCAGGCAATGATGATGAGGTGGAATAGGCGATGGATTTCATCATTGTCGTTTGCTTTTCCTTCCAAGACAGCCACAAAAAATCGCCCAAAAATGGGTCCACATATTCATTCACCTGTAGGGGGATATATGAAATATCATAAATAGAAGCAGGAGAGGGAGCAGGAAGGATGAATTTATCAATATCAGCATTATTAGAAGGAGGATTAGGAAATAAAATGGATAAAGGACTAAAAGGTTCACATAAAGGAGGAGTGGCCCCGACGTCACTCCTGGCAGGTTCCCAAGCATGATCACTGTCAGTGTCGTAAGAGTCATAACGAGGCACATCTAAAAACTCGAAGGCATCAATGGTGCGACAGATCTCCTTCACCAATGAAGAGGTGCATAACTCCTCATCAGAAAGGTCATCCTCATCATCCCACTTTGGTGCAACTTGGAGGTCAAGAACATCACCCTGAAAATAATCTTCGATAGGATCATAAAAGATATGCGTAGAAAAAGGTTGCAAAGAAACTGGAGGAAAATCAGAATCAGAAAGTAAAATATCAGGTTCCTCCGCAAAAAGATCTGCTAACGCCTCCCCAATAGAAAGAATACTTTCCTCATCCTACTCTAGTTCATCATGGAGCTCCCAAATCTCACCTTGTTGGCCATCAAATGAATCATCGTCATCACTAGGATTAAATCCATATACAGGGAGTGAAGAGTCCATGCACGAGATAAGCTCAGGGGTAGAGGGAACGATTGCCTCCATGGGTAAAGAATGAGCAGTAGGGAAAATGTTGTCATGAGTGAAGGAGAAGCGGTCAGGAATTGGAGTAGGTAAAAGCCTGGGGCAGTCCTTCAAAACATGATCCGTATTTTGACAAAGCAAACAATGCAAAGTTCTACGTAGCTCATCATTCATAATATTTAAGGCGTCAATAGCAAGGCAGAAAGCGTCATAACAGCTAAGCTTAGGAACATAATCCATAGCGATTCAAAGTTCTTTGCGCAGAAAAGCTACACAATCAATTATAACAAAACTTGGAAACTTGCTTAAAACTTTAAAATAGGAGAGAGAAATAATAACAAACAATATATAATTAAAAAGCAAACAAAAACAATAAGGCGGCTAAACACACTGGAAGAACCACTATCTCTCGGCTCTCCCTCTCAAGAAAACTCACACGTCTGTGTTCCCCGGCAACGGCGCCAAAAACTTAATGCGCAAATCTTAGCTCACCGTTATAGGCGGTAGCAAGACTATGACACGAAACGGCAGTGTACCGATCGTTCAAGTAATATAAAATGTGGGAGTGAATCCTCATGTATCGAATCTCAAAGGAACACAGCAAGGTGGAGTTTACTATTGAGGAAGGACTTGAGATTGAAGTCCTTAATGTCGGATGGGCTGCGGAAAAGGGGGGTTTTGGTTTGTGGAAAATAAAGAAAACAACTATTCAACTACTCCTATGCAATTCCCCTATGCAATGCTTCGCTTGGCGGGATGGAGACTAGGAAGGCCTTGAGCGCACTGCGTCGCAAGGGGGGATGAATGAGTAGGCAAGCGGAATTGAACTGTGCAGGCCTTGAGCGCACTGCTTCATTGGGCGAATGGATTACACGGGCCGCTATGCCATGCTTCACTAGGCGGATGGACGAGAAGGCAAGCGGATGGAATGGTTCGCACCGGCGGAGTCGAGGTGGATTACACGGGCCGTTAGCACCGCTTAGCTTGGCGTATGGACGAGTAGTCTTACAGAATGAGGGTTGAAAGCACCTCGTCAACAAGCACGCCACTAGCAATTGCTAGTGCGGCACACGAACATGACGGCGGGATGGAGGATGGAATGGGGCGCTCCTCAAATCACATAAACCACAAACATAACCACAAAACCATGGAAAATTACACTAATAATATTTACGGTTTATGGACTTCATTCATATAGAAACATACAACCACACACATCAAATAGAATCAGCAAAAATAACAAGGAGGAGGTAAGATTACAACCGAAGCACGAAGACTCGTCGAAGATTCACGGCCGGAATCTATGGTTGTCAATCCTCGTCCGGGCTTGGTCTTCAACTGTCGTCCGGGGTAGAAGAGGGCTGTCACTACCTCCCAATGGACCCGTCTTCTTCGTCAATAGCCTTCAACCTCGATCTTGCTGGAGAACTCCAAGGATTTAGTGCAAAATCCGTTGAAATGGAGCTTGGAAGCTTCTAAATGATGGAGGAGGCCGAGAGGATACTTCGGCTCGAGATTGGCGTGAAGAATATGTCCGGAGCACCTCCAAATGGTGGGTAGCGATGGAGCGGCGAAATGGGCGAAACTGGAGCTCTTGGATGCGGGAAAAGAAGATCGATCTCTCTAGGGCGGAATCTAAAGCTTATATAGAAAAACAGTCAAAAATTGGTCACGCACGGTCGAACGCACGACCGTGCGTGGACCGTACGATATTTAGCAAAAACGCAGGATAGGAAGATGAAGTTGCGCCGCCCGTGCGATTTACTCAGCACAGGCAAATCCGCCTGTGCGTCAAAACACACAGGTAAATTCAGAAAAGCTAAAAATAGGAAGAAACAGGCGACCGTGTATTTTACTCACGCACGGGCAATTCCGCCCGTGCATTAAAATGCACGACCAAACTCAGATCTCCCATTTTCTGCCCAGATGAGAACGCACGACTGCAACCGTCCGTGCATCAAGGAAACGCACGACCGTGCGTTGCACACAATCATGAATTCTGGGGGAAAACTGGATGATCCGACCGCCTGTATACAAGATAAAACAGCTGGGAAAACACCTCCAGCACTAGATAAACATAGAGAAAAGAATGGGGAGCATATTGTGCTTTCCCCCAACAACAAAGAATGCAATTGCACACCAAAACGGGCCTAAAAGTGCACTTAGTGTGAGAAGAGTGAATAAGTGAAATATAAGCATTAATGAACAAAAAATGAAGTGCACGTGCGTGAAAAGTAGCCCAGATGAGTCTAAATATGTGTATATAAATGGGACTCATCAGAGGGTCAGGACAAAGGACTCTAGAAGGAAAGAGAGGAGTTCAAGCAAGTCAAGGTATAACAAAACTCCTAAACAAGAGATTATTTGTTTTTCTTGCAGAAAACCTGGACACTTTTCCACTGAGTGTCCTGAGGAAGAAAAGAACAAGAACTACAAGCAGAGGAAGGATCACAAGAAGAAATCTTTCAGGAGGAAGGATAAGAAAGGAGGGAAAGGTTTCATAGCTAAAACCTGGAGTGATTCAGACTCTGAATCAAGCTCGTCCTCATCTGATGATGATGAAGATTGTGGACCAGAAGAAGCCTGCTTAATGGATCTAGAAGACTCCACTGCTGAGAAAGAGGTAACAATCTTTGATGACTTTGACTTTTCATCAAGAGATTTTAAAGACTGCTTTAAAGAATTCTGTTAAGACTTTATTAACAACCCAAAAGAAATTAAAATAATCAAAACAGAATTAGAAAACCATAAGGAAGATAACCAGTACTCAGTTAACTATGACCTGAGAGATAAATTATATAAGAAAGAAAATGAATTATACATATTAGATAATGAAAATTCAGACCTAAAGAAAGAACTCACAAAGGGAAAATCCTTTGAGGACTCCATCAATAGAAGGAGTCATAAGCTTAAATATATCTCACAAAATCTCACTAAGATATTTGATCATCTTGATCAGAAATCACTACCCTCCACTAGCACACCAATCCCTAGCAAACTTGCACGGGAAAATCCTGTAGCATTATTTAGGTCTAGACCTAATAATATTTTAGAATAATGTGAAGATCATAATAATAATAACCCTAATAAACTCACCATATTTAATAGGGTAAACATTGGTAAACCAGGGATTTTAGACAAACACCCCTTAGAAAAATCAAACAAAAATACTAAAAATCTCAATAAAAGGAATCATACGTCGAATAGAACTCGACGCAATTTTAAAGATGCATCGAATGCAACTCGATGGAGTTCGGCATATGCTTCGACATCAATTCTAAGCAAGTATGAGGGTGCGTCGAATTATATTCGGCGCAACCAATACTCTGCATCGAATTATTATCGACAGAACTATGCAGACACGTCAAATTACATTTAACGCAACTCTAAAGATGAATCGATTTCTTCTCGACGCATGTTTCCTGCAAAGACTTATCAAACATCTAGACCACTCTCTACCTTCATTCCAAGATGCTTCTGTTGTTCTAAACAAAGGCATTTAGACAAACATTGCTGGCATAATAATGCAGCACTTCTTCACCTTAAGGGGTATACTGAAAGATCTCCTCACTCTTTCATAACTCCATATGATGATAGAAGAAAGAGACCCTAACATGTGAGGGTGTATACTAATGGTTGATTTCATGTGCAGAAGGGAGACTGTTCAACCACAAACCAACAGTGGTATCTGGACAGTGGATGCTCCATGTATATGACTGGAGCAAAAGAACTGTTGGAGAACTTCAAGGCCAAGGAAAGGCCTAAGGTAATCTTTGGGAATTCCCACTTTGGGCAAACCAAAGGATATGGTTTGCTCAGGATAGGAGAAGTCTCCTTTTCTAAGGTGGCTTATGTTGAAGGACTTCAACAATAATCTAATCAGTATTAGCCAGCTGTGTGATGGTGAATACAAAGTTGTATTCACTAAGTCTTCGTGTCATATAGTTTGCTCTAGAACTGACCAAATAGTATTAACTAGTCTTAGGAAAGGTAAGGCCTATGTTGTAGGCTTTGAGTACACAAAGTCTGAGATCTGCTTATTCAACTCCCAGTTAGAAAATGGTGAGTTGTGGCATAGGAGACTTAGTCACCTTAATTTTAAGACCATTTCCAAACTCTCCAAGCTCAACCTAGTATGGGGCTTACCAACTGGTAAGTTTAATAAAGATCATCCCTGTAGAGCCTATCAACTAGGAAAGCAGATCAAAGCATCATTCAAACCAATTGGTAAGAATGATTCCCCCAGAATCCTAATCCTATTGCACATGGACCTATTTGTTCCCATCTCCACTCAAAGCTTAGCAGGTAAGTCTTATACTTTAGTCATTGTTGATGACTTTTCTAGGTTCAGCTGGGTGTTCTTTCTAAAAGCTAAGTCAGACACCTTCAAGATCCTCTTAAGATTCATTAGACAGATTCAATCAATTCAATACTCAGTTTGCTGTGATCAGAAGTGATCATGACACTGAGTTTCAAAATCAGTTAATGTGTAGATTCTGTGAGGATGAAGGGATAAGACAAAACTTTTCAGCTCCTAGAACCCCCAACAATATGGGTGGCTGAAAGGAGAAACAGAACCCTAACTAAATCAGGAAGGACTTAATTGGCTGGATCCAACTTGCCAAAGTCCTTTTGGGCTGAGGCAGTAAATACATCCAACTATGTTCTGAATAGGAGTCTCATCCACAAGAATAAATTGAAGACTCTCTATGAGTTTTTGAAGGGAAAGGCACCTATATTCACTTACTTTAGGATATTTGGGTGTACTTGCTTTATCCTCAACAATGGGAAAAGTCACCTTGCCAAATTTGACAAGAAGGCTGATGATGGGATATTCTTCATCAAGCAAGGCCTATAAGTGCTATAATAAGTGCTCTTTCAAAATTAAGGATTCTGTGCATGTTGTTTTTGATGAAACTAACATATTTTATAAGGGGAAGGAAACTTCCACCAACATTGTTTTACAGGAAGAAGATCAGCTAGCAGAACAAGTTGAAAGGCTAAGCATAATGGACCATCCATAAGTGTTTCAAGACAAATGGAAAAAGAAGGTTGACACTAATTTAGATGAAGATTTTGCAGCAGATGAAGAGGAAATCACAGCACCTGAGGTGCCAGCAAATTAGATCATTCCAGTGAATAAGGATGAAGCCCCAACTGTCACTGAGCAAGTGATTCCTCAAGAAGAAAAGACTCTCCTAGATAATTCAACAAGATCCAGGATGACCCTAAAAGATCATCATTCAACTCAAGTTATATGAGACTTGATAGTGGGAGTCAAGACAAGGAAACAACTCAATAGTGAAATAATGCTGCAATGCTTCCTCTCTCAGTATGAACCCAAGAAGTTTGAAGAAGCAGATAGTGATCCTCACTGGATATCTGCAATGCAAGAAGAGCTAACCCAGCTTAAGAGGAACAAGGATTGGACAATGGGTGAAAGACCAAAGAATTACATTCATTGGCACCAAATGGGTATTCAAAAACAAAATGGACTCAACAGGATTCATAATCAGAAATAAGGCCATACTTATGGCCCAAAGATACAGGCAAGAGGAGGGGATTGACTTTAACTAGACATTTGCTCCAATAGCAAGGCTGGAGGCCATCAGAATGTTTCCGGCATATGTAACTCACATGAAGATCAAAGTGCATCAAATGGATGCGAAGAGTGCTTTCCTAAATGGAACTCTTCAAGAAGAAGTGTATGTGGAGCAGCACTCAGGTTTTGTCAATCCAACTTTTCCCTCTTTTGTGTATAGGTTAGATAAAGCACTGTATGGTCTTAAGCAAGCTCCAAGATCCTGGTATGAGACCCTATCCACTTTCCTTTTGGAACACTCCTTTGAAAGAGGGAAAGTGGATAAAACTCTCTTCACAAGAGCACATAAGAATTAGCTATTGCTGGTACAAATATATGTAGATGATATTATATTGGGTTCAACTGATCCTCTGCAAAAGGTTTTCTTACCGAATGCAATCAAGATTTGAAATGAGTAGCATGTGGGAGTTATCTAATTTCCTTGGTCTTCAAATAAGATAAAATGCAGATGGCATTTTCATATCCCAATATACCAGAGAACTCATCAAGAGGTTTGGGATAGAAAATGCCTCTGTTATAAAAACCCCATGGATACTAATACTGTTGACGCCAGGAAAATCCTGACCTCAAAATTCGGACCTTTGCAGCCGGAGGCTACTTGCCCAGCTGTCCGACGAGATGGTCAAGATGGCGACTAGGAGGAAGCTAGGAGAGCAACAACAATAGGACCCCAGGTGCTGCGGCAGGGAGGTCCCACCACGTACCCGGAAGCTCAAAGGAGTCTTCCCCGCCACAACCAAGAATGGCCGAGCAGGGTACGAGGAAGGCACCGGCTTGGCTAGCAAGCAGGGGTGACGGGCTCGAGAATTCGGAAATTGGGATCCAGAAGCTCAAGCACAGGTGCCAATCCAAGTACCCCTGGGGTCCTATTTATAGGCAACCAAGGGGTAGGGGGGTTGTTATAGCCCAGCCCTAACCTGGCGACATACGGGATACTCGGCACGTATCTTCGACCATAGTCGCCCATCTGGCGAGTATTAGCTGATGCTCGCACAAGCCGGGCCAATACTCTCACAGGTCTTCTGTGGCTTGCCAGACACCTGAGGCGACATACGGGATACTCGGCACGTATCTTCAACCATAGTCGCCCACCTGGCGAGTATTAGTTGCTGCTCGTCAACCTTCTACCGCTCCTGCTGGCTGATTTGTCTTGTGTCTTGGACTGCTGGTCTCTGTGCTGACCCTTTGACATTTGACTTCTGCCTACGTGGCCTTGAGTGGGTCCTACCCTCGGAGAATAAGGGTTGTACACAATCCTCGCTCTTCGCGAGTAACATAGTTGCTCGGAAAGAAACATCCAACCTTTATTCGACGAGCTTCTGTCTGGGAGAGTATTGGGAGATACTCGGAATCTTGCCGGCCGACGTCTGGGCTCTATATATAGGGGGGGGTCTCTGCTGGAACCACCTTTCTGCACTCGCCTACAATGTCGCTAGCTTTTGCTGAGGCTGCCAAAAAGGCCAAGGCTGATCTCGCGAATCTGATCGGCGTTCCAGCTCTTCCTTCTCGCGATGCCGAACTCGAAGCCTTCCTCGCCACTAAGAAGAGGAAGCGGATTGCTACGAAGAAGAAGAAATGGAAGAAGAAGGAGGCGACTACAGAGAACGTCGCCGACCCTTTGGGCGAGCAACGCCAGCAGCTGCTGGACGACTTGGGCCTCTCCCATGAGGGGAACTCGCCTGCTTCCGCTCCTCCTCCTCTTTCGGCAGAGGTCGACCCGGAGGCGAGTAGGGCTGGGGCCCAAACTCAAGCCCGACCGGACCTTCCTCCTGCGCCAGGTGGGCTCTTTTAGTCGCTGTTCTGAAGACTATGTCGCTATAATAACCACTCCTGGCGAGATTTCTGATGCTTTTTTGCTTCTGCTTTCAGATCCGCCGAGTACCGAGGTTTGGGAGGAACCTTCGGATGCGCTGCCTCTGCGATCATCCTCGATGATCTTGCCTAAGGGTGGATCTCAGGGTGGTCGCTCGGTTAGGAATCTCCACAGCTCTGCTGTGGAGAAGAGGCCGATGAGGGAGCATGGGGCTCCTCTCTCAAGCAGTAATCCTCCTCCGCCACTACGTTCCTCGCGACCAGAACTGGCGAGCAGCTCGCACCTACCCGGAGTCGTGCTGCCGCCTCCCCCTCCTGGACTTTCGCCCTCAGTGGCTCCTCCGGGCGATCAGCGCCCTTCCACTTCAACTACTCCCTCTGCCCACCAAGGGGAGTCCTCGCGCAGGGGCGGGACTGGTGGGTCTTCTGCCTTCTTCGCTCCCAAGGGTGGAGGGCGCACAGGCGATGGTCGCGGTCGGGGGAACATGCCCTTCAACCGGGATCATTCTGGTGGCCACTCTACTCGCCGGGATGGCACTTATCGCTATCCCTCCCCGCACCGAGGAAGGGTTTCTCCTCATCGGCGATCTCGCAGCCCTGCTCGCCGACGATCCCGCAGTCCTCGGCCAGGTACTTGGTCGCTGCTTTTTGGATAGTTGCCACCGTTCTTTTGATTCTGCTGGGGTTCTGACTCTTCACTTGTTCTTCTGCAGGTCGCGCTCATACTCCTGTGGGAGCTTTAATCGATGCCGTTGGGCTCCCCCCTCGCGAGTACCATGAGAAAGCTACTCGCGCCATCTTGGACTTGGAGTCCAGGATAGAGCGGCTATCTATCTGCGAGCCTCATCCGCGCTTGACTGAGGTGGAGTTGCGGGTGGAGCGCCTGGCGGCTAGTGACCCTCACCGCCGCCTGACTGAATTGGAGGCGCGAGTATCCCAGCTGGAGAAGTTTGATACTCTCCTGTCGGGTACTAGAGCTCGCCTCCAGTCTATTAGCGACTTGGAGTGCAGGGTGGCACAGATCGAGCACCGGCAGCAGCTGCATTATGATGAGCTGGTCGGGATGCGCGCGAGCATGGCCTCGGTGGGGAGGCTGGCGAGGATCGAGGACCAGCTGCGACAAGGCGAGGATGCCATGTCCGTGGCCTTCGAGCATTTCAAGCGTGCTCGCAGCATGGGCTGGGTCAGGCGTCATCCTCAACCTCAGGATCCCCAGGCGACCACTTAAGCGCAACCTTAGTTGCTGCCCCTTTCTTCAGTTTCTTCTTCTTTGTCTTGTAGCTCCTGGCGAGCATGCTTTGTATCTTTGAACATTTCATTATTTGAAGTAGTGTTGACTTGCCGAGTAATTGAATACTCGCCTTTTCTTCTTGTCTTGCTTTTCTTTATCTATTGTTGTTTGGATTTCTTCTATCTTCTTTATGCTGTTTGTCGAGCAAATGTTGAATGTCGCCTGCATCCTGGCGAGTTTCTTCGTGCTTCTCTGATGCAGGTACTCGCTAACTGAAGGTCGGCATTTGACGTGCTCTGAGCTTTTGGCGATTTACTTCGATACTCGCCACCCCTAGTCGTACCCGCGGAGTCGTGTTCGACAAGCCAGGCTACCCGACTACTATAAATAGGGGGGGTGGGTGAGTCTTAAATACGCTTTCGATGATCTCTGGCTTCTTGAGCGAGTATCATCCAGAACTCTTCTCCTCGCCCTTCTTGCATACTCGCTCCCTTTCTTCCCTTCTAAAAAATGACTGACGAGGCGGCCATTAGGCGAGCAAACCATGCCAAGAACTTCGAGGAGACCTCCTTCAAGAAGCCGATCACGACTCGGAAGGACTTGGATGATTTCAACGCCAAGTTCGCCACGCCAGGCTACGTCGCCAAACTTCCTCGTATGTCTGAGCGACTAAACACTTCCTCGCCCTTGGCGATGATCTTCCCTATCCGTCACTTCAAGGTCGGTCTGCGACTTCCCTTGTGGCTGGAGTTCTGTCAGATACTCGGCTTCTTCGGGATAGTCCCCGCCCAGATCAATCCCAACGGAGTGGCGATTATCGTGGGATTCTTGTGCTTCCTACGGGAACAGAATTCGTCTTTGACCTTGCGGTCTTTAGGCGAGTATTCTCGATCATGGCGACCGGCGAGGGCGTCATCTTCCTATGCAGCCACGTCTACACTCTGGCGGGCACTTCCAACAAGAACCATCGCTGGGTGGAGCGACTAGTCGCCATCGAAGGCGACTTTGCGC
Organism: Dactylorhiza incarnata; assembly: GCA_033032865.1. Taxonomy (NCBI): domain Eukaryota; kingdom Viridiplantae; phylum Streptophyta; class Magnoliopsida; order Asparagales; family Orchidaceae; genus Dactylorhiza; species Dactylorhiza incarnata. The sequence continues at coordinate 11,710,287 of JAWHQI010000035.1, forward strand.
GCATCTCCAACTCGCCCATCCAGTCGTCGGAGAATGTCTTCACTGTCCCCTTTTTGAGGGACGGTCAGGAGAAACTGCTCGATTCCTTCAGGCATCGTCGCTTCGATGTGATGTTCTAGAGGAGGCGAGTAGACGAGCTCACGGAAGTTCTCCTAGGGGAAGGTACTTTTTGTGCGAGCATCACCCTACTCGCTCTTCGGTTTTGATTTAGGTGACTAACCTTCGGTCTTTTTGTCTGTAGGCGTGCAAATTCTTCCGCGCGATGTTCTTCCTCCCGCGGTGAAGGTGACGGCTGCTACCCAAGGGGGTGCAGGAACCTCGGCACGCGAGGTTGGGGGCTCCTCCCCAATCGTCTTGTCGCCAGGGGGCGATAATACCAAGATCGTCGGCGATGAGGCCGGGACCTCCAAGAAGCAAACGGGCAAGGCTAAGGCCTCTGAGCCCAAGAGGAGGAAGAAAGAAGTCGCCCACAGGGATCTGGGCAAGAAGGCGGATCCTTCAGAGGCTGGCGAGCCAAGCGATCATCCTCTCTTCAATGAGGGCATCCGCAGCGAGGATGCCTATGGTCGCCCCTTGGTGACCTGGGCTGAGCGCGCCCACGAGGTGACCCTCAGCTCTAACCTCCCCGCCTGGTCGGATGAGTGGGAGGACAAGGGGGAGGCCTTCGACGTGACCTACGCCCTCTATGGTCGCGCGGACGCCGAAGTCCTGCAGGACACAACTACCGAGGATCTGGCTCACCAGACCTCGCTTTCCCTCTTGCGGTCAGCCGAGCTGGCTCACGCAACAGCAAGGCGACTACTTGAGCATGAGCAGGCGATCAAGTGAAGGGTCCAAAGTTGATCGCCCTCGTGCTCCGGATCAAGGAGTTTGAGGTACTCGTCTTTGCGTCTTTGCTTGTTTCTGAGATACTCGCCACCTTGCTGACAACTTTAAACTAACTTTACTTCTTTTTACCTTTTGCAGGCGGCCGAGCTGGAGTCGGCAAAGAGGCTCTCCCAGGCTGAGAAGGAGATGGAGGATACTCGCTCGGCCCTGGAGATCGATCAGATTCGCATCGCCGAGTTGGAAACTCGGCCTGCCGAGCAACAACCGGCAGAGGCGGGCCCTTCTCGGGGCAAGCGCATAAGGATGCACGGCGACGACATGCCTTATATTCGCTGGGAGATTGCGCGAGCAATGGGGGATTTCATCCTGAATCAGCTGAAGGCCGATAATCTTCTAAAGCCAGAGGCAATGGGATTGACAGTGGGGGATATAATTCCGGCACTGCTCGCCGAAGAGTCCACCTCCCCCTTGCGAGCATCCTCGCCACTACCTAGTGATGTTGAGGACGACGATGACGAGGATGACGATGCTGATGATGATGATGACGACGATGGTGATGATGATGCTGCTGATGAGCCCGATGTAGATATAGAAGGCGAGGATGTCGCCTAGTCGCCTGGGCTCCCTTTTTGCTCGCCCAGCGACCTTTTTTGTGCAGTCCTTTTTGTATACCTGTAACTTATAGCATATACAAAGTTTTTGCAAATTGACAGGAACTTGATTTTTTTTTGCTTGCCTGTTCTTCTTTCTTGTATTTACTTCTTTGCTTGTATGTCGCTTAGGCTCCTAGGCTCGAGGTGAGGTGGAGTGCTCGCTAGGCTCTTAGGATCTCGGCGAGGATGAGTGCTCGCTCCTGCATACTCGCCAATGCATGCTTGCACCAACATTCTCGCACCTGCATACTTGCACCTGCCTTCTTGCTCCCAAGGCCTTCACTTGCACCTAGTGAAGAGTTCGTTAGGATTTACGCAATAATCGAAGGAGCTCTTCAAGGGAAGGAAGAAGTAGGGTTCAGTAGTTGGGGAGGCCCGGGGGACATGTCATCCCGAGGCCTCTCTCATACTTGAAAGCCTGATGTCTTCAAAGGATGACGTCAAATAAGGCATGGCAGCCGGACAGGTCCAAGGGGACACACCGTCCTTAGGCCACCATTCTACTTGGATGCTTTGAAGTCATCGAAGGATGACGTCAAGTAAGGCATGGCAGCCGGACAGGTCCAAGGGGACACACCGTCCTTAGGCCACCATTCTACTTGGATGCTTTGAAGTCTTCGAAGGATGACGTCAAGTAAGGCATGGCAGCCGGACAGGTCCAAGGGGACACACCGTCCTTAGGTCACCATCCTACTTGGATGCTTGAAGTCTTCGAAGGATGACGTCAAGTAAGGCATGGCAGCCGGACAGGTCCAAGGGGACACACCGTCCTTAGGCCACCATCCTACTTGGATGTTTTGAAGTCTTCGAAGGATGACGTCAAGTAAGGCATGGCAGCCGGACAGGTCCAAGGGGACACACCGCCCTTAGGCCACCATCCTACTTGGATGTTTTGAAGTCTTCGAAGGATGACGTTAAGTAAGGCATGGCAGCCGGACAGGTCCAAGGTGACACACCGTCCTTAGGCCACCATCCTACTTGGATGTTTGAAGTCTTCGACGGATGACGTCAAGTAAGGCATGGCAGCCGGACAGGTCCAAGGGGACACACCGTCCTTAGGCCACCATCCTACTTGGATGATGAATGCCAGCCAAACCTGTTTCCTGCTGCTCAACAATTTGAAGGAGAGTTTAAGCTCACTTAAGCACAATAACTCATATAATCTGAGGAAAAGCTGGAAATAAGACGCTTTGAAGCGAGCTGGTTTAAATTGATCACTTCCTTGCCCGATCGGAAGGTCGGCGTCCAGACTCCTTCCCTGTAATCTCTCCAGTCGGATGAGAAGTGCAATCGATACGAACCGTGGCCAACATGCAAGGGGTGAGCTGATCTCGACCGTCAATGCAGAGGCTTGGTCTTAAAGGGTTGCTGAACCGAGGCACTGCCCCACCATCCGTTCTGGAGTTTTTACGCGGATTAAGTCGGAGGCTCATTTTCCAACCTTGCCTGTGGACCAATTCTACCTGTTTTTCTTTTTTATTTTAGGAGCTTACAGCTCTCAAGGGTATGCAACGCCTTTATTCAAGGGTCCCCTAAGCTAGTTAAATTGATCGCCCCCTTGCCAGATCGAAAGGTTGGCGTCCAGACTTCTTCCCTGTAATCCCTCCAGTCGAATGAGAAGCGCAGTCAATACGAACCGTGGCCAACATGCAAGGGGGGAGCTGATCTCGACCGTCAATGCAGAGGCTTGGTCTTAAAGGGTTGCTGAACCGAGGCACTGTCCCACCATCCGTTCTAGAGTTTTTACGAGGATTAAGTCGGAGGCTCGTTTTCCTACCTTGCCTCTGGACCAATTCTACCTGTTTTTCTTTTTTATTTTAGGAGCTCACAGCTCTCAAGGGTATGCGACGCCTTTATTCAAGGGTCCCCTAAGCTAGTTAAATTGATCGCCCCCTTGCCAGATCGGAAGGTTGGCATCCAGACTTCTTCCCTGTAATCCCTCCAGTCGAATGAGAAGCGCAGTCGATACGAACCGTGGCCAACATGCAAGGGGGGAGCTGATCTCGACCATCAATGCAGAGGCTTGCTCTTAAAGGGTTGCTGAACCGAGGCACTGTCCCACCATCCATTTTGGTGTTTTTACGAGGATTAAGTCGGAGGCTCGTTTTCCAACCTAGCATGTAGACCAATTTTACCGGCCTTTTCTTTTTTCTTCACTGAAGATTCTTGCTGTGACAGAAAAAGCTTCCCAGTCCCGTGTTTCCAGGAGAGGAAGGGTTTTAATTTATAGGGATTACAAGGGTGGGACATACACATTCCCCCTTAGGGGTAGAACCTTTTCAGGTCATCACCGCTCCAAGTATTCCCAAGCAGCTCTCCTTCTTGGTTCTGCAGTCGGTATCCTCCGGTTAGGAGTGACTCGTGGATGATGAAGGGCCCTTCCCAATTTGGATGGAGCTTTCCGATGGCCGCTGATCATCCTGCCGCATCTACCTTCTTCAGGACCAGTTCACCTTCATGGAAGTGCTTGAGGCGAACATTTTTATCGAAATGCCTCGCCATTCGTCGCTTGATCTCCTCTTGCCTGGCAGAAGCTAAATCTCTAAGTTCTTCGATGTAGTCGAGAGATAGCTTCTGAGCCTCCTCATTCTCTAGTCGCCATCCCTCACTTCCGCCCTCGGCGGCGATCACCCTTGGACTTCTGACTTCAAACTCTACTGGGATGAGAGCTTCCGATCCGTGAGAGAGCTTGAACGGTGTCTCCCTGGTAGCTGAGCTAGGAGTGGTCCTCAAAGCCCACAGGACCTAGGGGAGCTAGTCCGCCCAGTTGCCTCTCAGATTCTCCACCTTCTTCTTCAGCAGGTTGATGATCAGCTTGTTGGCGGCCTCCACTTGGCCATTGCTCCTTGGGTGATGCACGGAGGCGAATCGAAGATCAGTTCCCAGCTGTCTGCAGAAGTCTTCCAGCTCCAAGCTGGCAAACTGAGGACCGTTGTCGGTGACGATGGCGAGAGGAATTCCAAACCTACAGACGATCTCCCCCCAGATGAAGTTCTTCACGACTTGAGAGGTGGTCTTGGCCAAAGCTTTGGCCTCGATCCACTTGGAGAAGTAGTCGATCATGACGAGAATGAACTTCCTCTGGCCACTAGCTAGGGGGAAAGGGCCAATCAAATCCATTCCCCAAATGGCGAACGGTCATGGGGCGGTGATTGATCGGAGCTGCTGGGCTGACTGCAACTGGAGGGGGGCGAAGAGCTGGCACTTCTGGCACTTCTTCGAGAAGATCTCAGCATCTTTCCGGATAGTAGGCCAGAAGTAACCATGCCTCAAGACCCTCTGCTCTATAGTGCGAGTCCCAGAATGACTTCCACACTCTCCCGAGTGGATCTCTTCCAACACCCGGGGTACTTCGTCTTCAGAGATACATCTGTCTAGGGGGCCCGAGATGGTTTTACGGTACAGCTCCCCATCCTGCAAAAGATAGTACGTCGCTTTGTACCGAAACCTTCTCTGATCCCCTTCACTTGCTGGAAGCTGGCCGGTGGCAAGGAATGCCACAAAAGGATCCGTCCATGAGGGGCGCTGCTCGATCTCCATCATCTCCCCTTCTTCAATAGACGGCCGGAACAGCTCGGTGATGGTTTCCCCAACCCTTGGCCCATACTTGGCCAAACGGTCCGCCGCCGAGTTTTCTTCTCTCGGGACGTGCTCGACGAAGAACGACTGGAAGCCTCCAATCAATCCCTTGACCTTCACCAAGTATTTCTATAGGATGGTGTCCCGTACTTCGAACTCTCCTCTGATCTGTGACGCGACCACCATTGAATCCGTAAAGGCCCGAACATCACGGATCCCTAACTCCTTGGCGAGGCGCAAGCCTGCCACTATGGCCTCGTACTCTGCCTGATTGTTTGTGACGGGAAAGAGGATCTCAACGGCCTGCTCGATCTTCGTTCCCTGTGGGTTGACAAGAACGATGCCCACTCCTACAGAGCTCTTTCCCGAAGCTCCGTCAACAAACATCTTCCAAGGGATTGGGTCGAACATCTCTTCCCCTGGCTCTGCTTCTGCTGAGAAGTCTGCCAAGAAGTCTGCTACCGCTTGGGCCTTGATTGCCACCCGAGGTGAGAAAGAAATGTCGAACTCACTGAGTTCTACCGACCATTTCGCTAATCTCCCTGAATGCTCCACTCCTTCCAAGATGCTTCGGAGAGGATGATCAGTCACTACTCGGATGGAGTGAGCCTGAAAATAAGGCCAGAGCTTCCACGCCGACACCACCAAGGCGAAGGCAAGCTTCTCCAGGATTGGATACTTCAGCTCCGCCTTCTTTAGCACCCGGCTGACGTAGTAGATGGGTAACTGTTTCTTCCTCTCTTCTCAGACTAGCACAGAGCTCACAGCCTCTGCCCCTACTCCAAGGTAGATGAGCAGGTCTTCGCCTTCTTTTGGGCTCTGAAGGAGAGGTGTCTGAGTTAACTGCTCCTTTAGCTTCACGAATGCCTTCTCGCATACTTCGGACCACTCAAAATTCTCCATTTTGCGGAGTGTTCTGAAGAATGGGGAGCACTTCTCCCCGGCCTTTGACAGGAAGCGGCTGAGACCCGCCAACCTTCCAGTCAACCTCTGTACCTCCTTCATTGTCTTCGGGGAAGGCATCTCCAGGATCGCCCTAACCTTGTCGGGGTTAGGCTCTACTCCCTCCGGGGTAAGGAGATGCCCCGGGAATTTGCCTCTTCCTGCTCCAAAGACGCACTTCGCAGGATTCAACCTCATTTTGAACCTCCTTAGTGTCGCAAAGGTCTCCACCAGACCCACAATGTGTTCCTGGACATTCTTGCTTTTAATCAAGAGGTCGTCCACATACACCTCCAGGTTCCTCCCCTTATGTTCCTTGAAAACGTGATCCATCATCCGCTGATAGGTGGCTCCGGCATTCTTCAGCCCAAAGGGCATCATTTTGTAGCTGTAGCAGCCATCATCAGTGATGAGGGAAACATCGCGGCAGTCAGGGGGATGCATCCGGATCTGATGGTATCCTGAAAACGCATCAAGAAAGCTCATTACAGAAAAATCGACGGCTGAATCAACCAGCGCGTCGATTCGAGGCAAGGGATAACAATCCTTTGGGTAGCTTTTATTCATCAAAGAAAATTCTACACACATTCGCCAGCTGCCCCCTACTTTCTTAACCATTACAACATTTGAGACCCAGCCTGGATACTGGATCTCTGACACAAACCCTGCGTCTAGCAGCTTCTTCACCTCCTGCCGAATTGGCTCGGCCAGGATAGTGGCATTCTTCCTCTTTCTCTGGCGGACGGGCTGGGCCGTGGGATCCAAATTGAGGTGATGACAAGCGACCTCAGAATCTATCCCTGGCATCTCTGCTGCGCTCCAAGCAAAGATGTCGACGTTCTCTTGAAGACACGCCGCCATCCATATCTTCTCCTCGATCTTCAGGGACCCGCCGATCTTCACCAGCCCAAATGCTCCTGTTGCGGAGAGTACCTCGATCTCCTCGACTTCCTCGGCTACCTCCAGCCTAGCCGAGCTCTCCAGCACCCTTCCGAATTCTTCCGCGTCAGCCATCCAGCTGATGGTACTGACGGCGCTGAGGTAGCACTCTCTGGCGGCTCTTCGATCGCTCTTGATCCTCACCTGAACATCCCCCTGGCAGTACTTCAAGCACTGATGGTAGGAGGATGGGACGGCCTTGAAGGCATTGAGAAGTGGCCTCCCGAAGATGGCCTTGTAACAGCTCGGGGCATCGACGATTACGCATCGACAGTTGATGGAGGTGCCACCGAGGGTTACAAGGAGATCTGCCCCTCCTTCCACCTCCTTCTTCTCTCCGGAGAAGCCAAAGAGGGGACCATCTGCTGCTCGAACTCTATCGGGCCTGACTCCCAGTCCTTCGAACGTCTCTTTGAAGATGACGTTCACGGAGCTACCATTGTCGACCAAAATTTGATCAACGGTGAAGTCTTCCACTGCGGCCTGGATGACGAGGGCATCATGGAAGGGATTCTCATTCCCTAGCATGTCCTCCTCGGAGAAGGTGATCTCTTCCAATGGGGGCGGGGCTTGCGAGGTCGAAGCGACTCTCCGACGGTAGATCTGATGGAGGCTCCCCTTTCGGGACGCTCCCAGCCCGGCTCCACCATGGATCACTCCAACTCCTCCTCCTCGACTCCCTTGGCCAAGCTCTCCACGGCCTCCGTGGTCGACGCGATCCTCGTTCCTCCTTCGGACGACGGCAGCCTGCCCTGCCTGCGGCTCGGCAGGGGCCTCGATCCTCCGCTGCTCCCCTCCGGCTTCCCCTGCGGCTAGCTTCCTTCTGGCCTCCCAAAAAGCTGGGCAGGCCATCATGGCATGCCCCTCCGCCTGGTGGAAGTCGCAGTAGAGCGGAACCTCTTCCATCTGCTCCTTCCTTGGCTGCTTCTTCTTCTTCTTCTTCTTGCCCTGTTGGTACCCAGGCCTGGCAACCATCATGGCTTCATCTCTGCTTCCCCCTTTCCTTCCCTGCTGGTGGTAAGGCCTCCTCTCGGGGGATCTCCCCCTCTGATCCTGACGCTGGTGTTGTCTAGCCGGCCTCCATGGCGGCCGGTTGTCTGGAACCTGATAGCGCCTCTCCTCTTCTCGTCGCTCCGGAGCCATGACGAGTTGCCTCTCGTCGTTCCTGCTTGGCTCCTCCCTTCTCCTCTCTTCTCGCCGCTCTGGCTTCTTCCTTTCTGCCCTCGGGGGCTCTTCCCTCTTCCTCTTCTCTGGGACCTTCTCCCTCCCTTCCTCTTCTGCCTCTTCTGCCTTGGTCAGCTCCGCTAACTTGGCCAAGAAGTCCCGGTTGGAAGCCTCTCCCTGAACGAACTTGTTGGCCCTCACGATGAGGTTGTCGTAGGAGTAGGGAGGGTTCCTGCCGAGCTCTAGCTTGAAGAGGCCTTGCCCTATCCCGAACGTCAAGGCCAACTGTAGGATGGTGCGATCCACCTCCTCAATATGCAGCACTTCCTCCTGGAAACGCTCGATATAAGCCCCCAACGGCTCATCAGATCTCTGGGTCACAAGGAACAGAGTTGTCGCCTCCTTCTTCAGCTTATGGGCCGTGGCGAACCGGGTCGTTACTCCACGGCACAGGTCTTCGAAGCAGTAAATCGAGACCAGAGGCAACTGGTGGAACCAGTCCCTGGCTTTCCCCGTAAAAGTGATGGCGAACAGCCGGCACTTGAACACATCCGACATGGTTCGGATAGAGATAATATCCTCAAACCACTGGATGTGACGAATAGGGTCGTCCTTCCCGGTGTAGTATTTCAACATAGGATCCCTGAATCCTTCCGGCACGGGCGCGGCAAGGATGTCTTCACAGAATGGGCTCCTCCCACTCGCTGGACGACGGTCTACAAGCTGGCGAGTATCATGGCCATACTCGCCATAAGGCCGAGTATCCTGATATCTTGCCTGCTCTTCCACCTCGTGGAAGCGAATTCCTTGTGAGGATTGCGGGAAGGGCTGCGACCTCCTTGGTCGCTCGGGCTCCGGATCGACGTGCTCCTTGCCTGCGTGCTGGGTGCGCTCCTCGCCCTCGGTCAACACCGGGCGATTAGGTGAGGTCGCCGTGACCTCCGCACCCTGCTGGAACACTGCTCGCATAGCCCCTTCCATGCGCTGGGCTAATGCTTCGAAAACTTCCATCGTCACGAACCTGCCAGTTCCTGACGAGTTGACGACCATTTCCTCGTGGTCGCCTTCTACGACCATCTTGTTTTCCTACTAGGTTTTCTCCCTCTGGCTGCGATCCACGCTCACCGCACCAAAGTGTTGACGCCAGGAAAATCCTGACCTCAAAATTTGGACCTTTGCAGCCGGAGGCTACTTGCCCAGCTGTCTGACGAGATGGTCAAGCTGGCGACTAGGAGGAAGCTAGGAGAGCAACAACAACAGGACCCCAGGTGCTGCGGGAGGGAGGTCCCACCACGTACCCGGAAGCTCAAAGGAGTCTTCCCCTCCACAACCAAGAATGGCCGAGCAGGGTACGAGGAAGGCACCGGCTTGGCTAGCAAGTAGGGGTGACGGGCTCGAGAATTCGGAAATCGCGATCCAGAAGCTCAAGCATAGGTGCCAATCCAAGTACCCTTGGGGTCCTATTTATAGGAAACCAAGGGGTAGGGGGGTTTTTATAGCCCAGCCCTAACCTGGCGACATACGGGATACTCGACACGTATCTTCGACCATAGTCGCCCATCTGGCGAGTATTAGCTGCTGCTCGCACAAGCCGGGCCAATACTCTCGCAGGTCTTCTGTGGCTTGCCGGACACCTGGGGCGACATACGGGATACTCGGCACGTATCTTCGACCATAGTCGCCCACCTGGCGAGTATTAGTTACTGCTCGTCAACCTTCTACCGCTCCTACTGGCTGATTTGTCTTGTGTCTTGGACTGCTGGTCTCTGTGCTGAACCTTTGACGTTTGACTTCTGCCTACGTGGCCTTGAGTGGGTCCTACCCTCGGAGAATAAGGGTTGTACAAATACTGTTTTGGATAGAGATGAAAAGGGTAAGTCCTTTGACCAGAAGACTTACAGAGCAGCCATTGGCTCTCTTCTCTACCTAACAACTAGCAGACCTGATATAATGTTTGCTACCTGTATATGTGTTAGGTTTTAGGTTGACACAAAGGAATCCCACATGAGTTATGTAAAAAGAATACTCAGATATCTAAAGGGTATACCTGAACTTGGCTTATGGTATCTAGCTGAATCTGGATTTGAATTAATTGGTTATTCAGATGCAGACTATGCTGGATGCAGGCTGGACAGAAAAAGCACTTCAGGAACATGTCAGTTCTTGGGTGCTAGACTGATTTTATGGTTTAGTAAGAAGCAAACCACAGTCTCTGTTGAAATTTTGAAGTGAAGTGGAGGAGACCGGGTGGTCTGGTTTGAGAGACCGCCGAGACCGTGCAACTTGCGTATGTTATCTGCCAGTCTGGCTCTGCCAGTCTGGCTCTGCCAGTTTGTTCTGGTGGTCTGCTGGTTCTTCCAGTTTGTTTCTTGTAGCTGCGGTCTGTTCCCAAGTTGTTCTGTTGGTTGGCCTGTCATCCTTGTTGGAAGACCGGGCGGATTGTTCTTGTATGACCGTCTATCCGGGCGGTCTGTCCTGGCGATCTGGTGACTTGTCTGAAGTCGGCCAGATGGTTCCTGGTTGCTCCTGGTGGTCTAAGAAGGAGTGCCTTTGTCACCGCGCAGCTTGTGCGCGGTCTCGTATTCGAGCGACCTGTGCGTGATCTTGTCTGTTGATCTCCGTCTTGGTCGGATGATCGTCCAAGAGGTCTGATCGCGCAGTCTGCCTTATGTGACCGCTGACACTCTGACGGGTGGTGTTTGTATCTCTACTGTGCGGTGACGACATCCGTCTACCCGCCTATAAATAGAGGTGTAGGGCCCGTCATTCCTAACGAGAACTGTTTGCAATCAGCAGGTTGCGGTCTTCTTCCTTGGTGATTCCCAGCGGCTTGAATAAACAGTTCGGCAGCGGTCTGTCTGCGAACTGGTTTATGTTTGTTCTTGTGTTGTTCGCAGCGAACTCAGCGATCAGGCGACCTTTAGTGGTTAGGCGATCTGAGTTGCGGTCTGGAGACAGCTTCAATTCTTCGTTCCAATAAAGCTCCAGTTCGTGCGGTCTGAGGTACGGTCTTGCAGTGCTGGCAGTCTGTCCGGTTTCTGTTCGTGTGATCTCAGGTTAAGCCGGGCGACTTCTGGAGTTGAGCGGTCTGTGCGGTCTCAGCTTGTCTAGCCGCCAGATTTGTTTTGGTGTGTTTTTTTTCTTCTCGTCTCTGTGATTATGATGAATCATGTCTCGCCATGTATGCCTCGCAATGTAAATGAAGATTGTGTTTCAATAAAGTTTCTTGTGTTGCTGTGTGGCATTGTGGTTGTTTGGCTTTAACTCAGTTGATGCAACTCCTGCTTACTCCTAAATGATTAAAATCAAAAATTTTAACAGTCTCCACTTCTACAGCTGAAGCTAAGTATATAGCTACAGGAAGCTGCTGCTCACAAATATTGTGGATGAAAAATCAGCTGTTGGATTACAACTTTTCTCTTGACAATTCCATAATATATTGTGATAGCTCTAGTGCTATTTCAATTGCTTTTAATCATGTTCTCCACAACAGAACTAAGCACATAGAGATAAGGAACTACTTTCTGGGGATAATGTAGAGAAGGATTAGATCAACCTTCAATACATATCCACTGACATTCAAAGGGCTGACATCTTAACTAAGCCATTTGATCAAAGTAAGCACAAGTTCTTCATGAATGCTCTAGGTATACATGATGGAGCATTGTAGGTCACACTTATTATGTATAATGATCTATTTCTTATAGAAAGTTATTGCTGGGAAAAACAATAAGGATTTTGAAGAAAAACATAACTATTTAATCAGAGCTGCGTCAAATTCAAATTGACGTACCGTCGACTTCCACTCAGCGTCAGCTTCGAGATCATCCCGGGACAGCTTATTCGCATAGCACTCGAAATAACGTCGAATTCATATCGACGCTTACATTGATATCATAATTGACGATTATATTTCAGAGCCACGTCGACTTCAACTCGACGTTCTATCGATTTGATAGAACGCGTGCATCGACATATTTTGGCACACTGAATTCAGCTCTTTTCGACGTTGCTTTGAATATAAACCTAAGTTATGATGATTCATCTACTCAAAACAACTTAAGCATTCGATTCTATTGTGCTTTTAAAATTTTCTCCCACTTGCTCTCATCCATTTTCCTTTCTTCGTCTCTCTTTTTGTTTCAGTGTAGGTACCTGCAGGATCTCAATGGCATCTCCTTCGCATCAATGAGATGTTATTGAAGCAGTCAATCTTGCTCTGGAAACATTATTATCTCAGTTCAGCTCTTCTATATCTTGACTTCTCAAAGGACTGCTATCGCAAGCTATGCGGCCAACACAGAATGTTGCAAGAACTTACCTCTGAAATTAAGTCTCTTGATGCAGAGATGAGATTGGCAGATGTGCCTGCTGATGTCTTTATATCTTTCTTCAACGATATAAAGCAGGGGGAGAAATGTATCAGCAGACAGCATCCTCAAGACTCATTGTACACAACAATAATCCCACTCTCCTTTATTTCTGAAGGGGAGCCAGCCATTTCATCTAAACTACAGCTTCAAGATTCAGTAACTCAAGGGGAGTCAACTCCTCCAAGGATCCTACCTTCAACATAGGGGGAGTCCTCAATTCAGGGGAAGATTCCCCTATTCTCTGATGATCAGGTCTACCTAAAGACTTTGCAAGAGTTTCATGAAGACACTGAGCCATCTATTCCTGATGCACTTGCATTCATGGTTTCCTCTGATGAATCCAAATCAACACCATCTCCACTCAGGGTAGATGATCAGGACTTTACAACTGCCCCATCTGATTCAGCTTCTTCTCAGTTCTCAACTCCAGTTCTGCCTCCACATGCTCCGATTCAAGAAGCTAAACCAATTCTCCCAACAACTTTCTTCAGAGGAAGACCTCCATATAAAGGTAGAGGAAGAGGAAGAGGGGGCAGAGGAAGACTGCCAATTTGGGAGTTGTATACAAAGGATGAAAGGAAACAATACAAGAAAGTCAAGTCCTATCATAAAACATATTAGAGGATTGAATTCCCAGAGAATACAATGGAAACATACACTAATCCAAAGCTCTACAAAGCTTTAGAGGAGATTGAAGATAAAGACAGATATGAATATGTGAAAGCCCAAAAAGAGATTGAAGAAAAGAGGAACCGATTCATTGATATTTTGAAGAGAGGAAAATAGGTTGTTGAACAAGAGGAGTTGGCAAAAGCAATCCCCATCAAACCGCCTTATTTGACCCCACTAAGTATACTCAAACCAAAATGTTGGAGGGAATAAGGCAACTTCACATGGGGGTATTGGATGTAATCCAGAGGATGCAGTGCAGCCCCCCCCCCCCCCCCCCCCCCCGAAGAAAAAGAAAGGAGAACAACTACCTGTGAAGAAGAAGATGATTATGTTTAAGATAGCTTCAACCTCTGGCAAACCACAATAAACATTTGCAGTACCAAATCCTGAAGCAAACACTGGGACATATGATTTAGATTTGGAAGTCATAAACTTGATGAGAGCTAAGGTTCTTGATCTGGGATTCAATTTAAAAGATGTTCATCTTGAAACAAAAATTGATCTGGAAAAGCTGTTCAAGGGTCAAGAAAGAATATAGAAGAACCCAGAGAAAGCCACTCCAGCAAATTTCAAATATGTGGAAAGAAAATTCGGAAAGGTCTATGTGGCCTTATCTACTTTTCTTAAAGGAAGGAAGTAGACTATTCCTTCGGTGAACTCTGATAAGCACTTGTTGATATTAATCAGATGCTTTTCTGTTTACCAACCCATTTATTTATATTTATATTTTTGGGGTATCTTATGTACAAGTTGCTTGTTTTAAGCTTTATGTAAAATAATGTGTAAAATCACTTCAAAACAATATGTAAAATTTTGTTAAGATAAATATGGGGAGATTGTTGGGGAAAACCCCTTGTGATTTAACTTAACAAATTACCTATAAGTGATTTTACCTTTTGGTTTATTACCCACATTATATAGTAAGGGTAATCCGGTCATTAGATGTCTTAGGATGTCTCACTCATCTTAGAGTGTCAAGACTAGGTCAGGACAAGCACAATCTGAGTTGAATTAATACTTGCGTCGAATATAAGTCGACGCAAATATGACTTGATGTCGATGCAACTCAGACTAGAAGTCCAAGCAACTTAATCTCTCTATCAAAGTATATCCAGTCGATGCTAGGTCGAATAGGAGTCGACATAGATGAAGGAGCATGTCGAAGTTATCTTAGAAGTCGACGCAACCTCAACTTCAATTCAACGCAGAAGGAAGTCTCTGTCAAAGCCATCAGAAGTCGACGCAACATCAACTATAATTCGATGCAGACAATGAAGTTCAAATACAAGTCTTCAAGTCGACGGTTATGTCGATAAGTAATCGACGTAACATCGACAACAGAGTTCAACCAGAGCTAGAAGAAATTTGAAGCTGCTCTTACCAAAACTCGAAGGTGCGTCGATAAGAGAGAGAATGTAGTCAACGCAGGGTCGAATACAATTTGAAAAGGAAACCTTTTTAGCTGTCCTTTTAGAACTCTCTCTGAAGGACCATAACACTAAAGTCCGTTCTACAATGACTTGTTTGTTGCCTAGAATGGATAGGAGCATTAAAGAAGACGGGAAAAGCATTCTCGGAAAGGATTCAAACAGCTGACAAACGGGTCGTGAACAAAAGAAGAAAGAAAGATTAATTATCCAAGACAATGCCTTTTCAGGACAATCCAAAAGAGGAAACCAATCCAAAATTAATCATGGACAATAAATAGGATGAGAAGAGAGGAAAACATAGATCATTCATCATAATCTGCCACAGTTGGTCCATTAGGGTTCCCACTTCTTCTTCTTCCTCCTAAACCCTAACTGAGAGAAATAGAGAAAACAAGTGATCTCTCAGAACAGAAAATAGAGTTGCTTATTCATCAACATCAGATAGCACTCAGATAGCAAGTAAAAGATATATAAAAGGATCTGAAGAATATAACCCTTGCAAATCATCACAACCATAAGCAAGGGTTCATCATTAGCAGATCCATTGAAGGGAAAAATAGAAGCTGAAAGCTTTTACAAAATTTTGAGAACAAAATTCTTCTTCTCCATCTCCTTTCTTCTTTCATCTTCCTCAACTGTACAGAGTAATAAGAATCCCTCTTCCAAAGGATTCAGTGGTTCAAGATCTCCTTATCAAAAGATCTGAGTGGTTCAAGATCTCCTTATCAAAAGATCTGAGTGGTTCAAGATCTCCTTAACAAAAGATCTTTGGTTCTAAGAGTCTCCTTGTCAAAATACTCAGGCATAGGTTGTGAATTTCTACCAGGCGGTAGAAGAGAGGACTACCCACATTTTGGGGAACCTCTATAAAATCTTGTGTCTTTTGTGTTTGTGTTAATTTTCTGTGCTGTTCCATATAGATTACAATTTTTCTGCTTTACTTTAGCAGCATTAATTTTATTCTGTGTTAGGTATTATTGAAGCATAACACTTAGTGTTTTTATTGTGTGTGCACAGATAGGATAGAAATATTTTAAATCTCTATTCATCCCCCCTAGAGTATACTCAGAGGCACACTGTGCACTTTTATAGTCGATGCGGTCTTTCGTCACGATGATGAAGCATGTTGAAATCTTCTCCACGGATCTCCTTAAGCCTTCATGGATTTGTGGGAGTATCTCTCTAATACATCCTCTATATGAAGTGACACGAAGCTCTCAAATTTAGGGGTGTGAAAGGATGAAGAATACGAAGCCAAGGGGACCTTTTTATAGCCTTGGAGCTAGCGCCTGCGCTAGCACTACCGCCGACGTTATCCCTGTTTAGGCAATATTCTGCATGTGCATATCTTTCATTCCAAGGAAACATTGTCGAAATTCTTCTTGTGCTTCGCGCTATTGCCTGCGCTAGCCACTACCGCCCGGTGCTATCGCCATCTATACTTGCCTCCTGAAGTTACTATAATCATAGCTAGTGTTTGTGCTAGTGGCTACCGCCGACGCTAATGGCCGTCTAGTGAGAGCCCGGGAGCGGAATCGATCTGGGGCATTCCAGCACCAACACTTGTTACCTTGCCAGCCTCTCCAGAGATCAACCTGAACCCCCCGTCTAGTGAGAGCCCGGGAGCGGAATCGATCTGGGGCATTCCAGCACCAACATATGTTACCTTTGTCACGCCGGCACGGCAGTAGTTACAAGCATCATAAGAAAGGAGTAAAACAACATAATAAAGCTCTCAAGGATAAAACCTTTTCAAATCATCCCCACTTCGGGATCGGTTGAGGGGTACCCCTTCCACATCCTGGAGGTGATACCCTCCCGACTTGAGCACCCCGCTTACAATATATGGACCCTCCCAGTTGGGGTTAAGCTTACCCACCGTGGCCCCTCTGCCGGCCGCATCGACCTTTTTCAGGACTAGATCTCCTTTCTGAAAGTGTTTTATCCGGATATGTTTGTCAAAATATCGAGCCATCCGCCGCTTGACCTCTTCCTGCCTGATGGTGGCCAAGTCCCGGAGTTCTTCCACCAGGTCCAAAGACAGCCTCTGCTCTGCATTGTTACCTTCTAGCCACTCTTCATCTCCCTCGCTCGCAGCGATCACCCGGGGGGTCTTTACCTCGAACTCTATGGGGAGAACGTCCTCGGATCCGTGAGAGAGCTTGAACGGGGTCTCCCCGGTGGCGGTATTCGGGGTGGTCCTCATGGCCCAGAGGACGGAGGGTAGCTGTTCTACCCAGTTTCCCCGGAGGTTTTCTACTTTCTTTTTTAATAGGTTAACGATTATTTTGTTCGTGGCCTCCACCTTCCCATTGCTCCTCGGGTGGTGGACCGACGCGAACCTGAGGTCGATGCCGAGCTGAGTGCAGAAGCCAACAAACTCTTCACTAGCAAACTGCGGCCCATTGTCCATCACTATAGCTAGAGGTAACCCGTGCCTGCAAATTATCTCTCCCCATACAAAATTCCTTACAACCTGAGAAGTTACCTTAGCGAGTGCTTTCACTTCTACCCACTTGGAGAAGTAGTCGATCATGACCAGCAGGAACTTCCTATAGCCGCTGGCTTGGGGAAAGGGACCGACCAGATCCAGCCCCCATATGGAGAAGGGCCAGGGAGCCGTGATGGTTCGGAGCCTTTGAGCTGGGAGGAGTTGGAGCGGAGCATAGAGCTGGCACTTCGGACACTTTCTCGCGAACTCTGCCGCATCCTTGCTGAGAGTGGGCCAGAAGTAGCCTTGCCTCAACACCCTCCCTTCCAGGGTCCGACTCCCGGAGTGGCTGCCGCACTCCCCGAAGTGGATTTCTTCCAGGACTCTCGGAACCTCCTCCTCGGAAACACAACGGGCCAGAAGTCCCGAGAGAGTTTTCCTATATAGCCCTCCTGCATGCAAGGAGTAATAAGTGGACTTATACCTGAAGCGCCTCTTGTCCACGTCCTCTCCAGGGAACTGCCCGGAGGATAGGAAGGTGATGAACGGATCCATCCACGAGGCTCGTTGATCCACCTCCATCAATTCTCCTTCCTCGATGGAGGGACGGAAGAGTTCCGAAGTCGTCCCTCCCGCTCGGGGACCGAACTTGGCTAAGAGGTCCGCCTGGGTGCTCTCCTCCCTCGGCATGTGCTTGATGGAGAAGGTGCGGAACTGCCCGATGACCCCCTTAACCTTCTCCAGGTATAGCAAGAGGGTCGGGTCCTTTGCTTCAAACTCTCCCTTGATCTGGCATGCTACCACCATGGAGTCCGTGGAGACCTCCACGTCCTGCACTCCCAGTTCTCGGGCCAGCCGAAGGCCCGCTATCACCGCTTCGTACTCAGCCTGGTTGTTGGTGATTGGGAAACGGATGTTCAAGGCTTGCTCAATCCGAGTCCCCTGAGGACTTACCAGGACCATTCCCCCTCCATAGGAGTACTTTCCCGACGCTCCGTCCACCAACATCTTCCATGCCTCTGGGGGAGGTGGCTCGTGCTCCCCCACTTCGGCTGCATAGTCGGCCATGAAGTCTGCCACCGCCTGAGCCCTGATGGACGTCCTGGGCACGAACGTGATATTAAATTCACTTAGCTCCACGGACCACTTTGCCAACCTCCTTGAGTGCTCCACTCCTTCCATGATTTTACGGAGCGGGTGGTCCGTCACCACCTTGATTGAATGGGCTTGAAAGTAAGGCCGGAGCCTCCGGGCTGACACCACCAATGCGAAGGCCAACTTCTCCAAGATCGGGTACCAGAGCTCTGCCTTCTTCAGCACTCGGCTGACGTAGTAGATAGGAAACTGTTTCTTCCCCTCCTCCCGGATCAACATGGAACTTACTGCTTCGGACCCTACCCCCAGGTACAGGGATAGGTCTTCTCCTGGCCTCGGTCCCTGGAGCAGAGGGGTTTGGGTGAGATGTTCTTTCAGAGCCTGGAAGGCTTCCTCGCACTCCCGGGTCCATTCAAACTTCTTGTTGCCCCGCAGCACCTTGAAAAAAGGTGCACACTTTTCTCCCGCCTTGGAGAGGAACCTGCTGAGCCCAGCCAACTTCCCTGTAAGGCTCTGAACCTCCTTTGGATTCTTTGGTGACCCCAACTCCATTACCGCCTTAACCTTATCCGGGTTGGACTCCACCCCCGCGGGGGTGAGTAAGTGGCCTAGGAACTTTCCTCGGCTTGCCCCGAAGACACACTTCAAGGGATTGAGTTTCATCTTGTACCGCCGCAGGGTCCGGAATGTCTCCTCAAGGTCTTGGAGGTGAGACCCAAGGTCTCGGCTCTTCACCATGAGGTCGTCAACATAGACTTCTAAATTTCTTCCTTTCTGCTCGCGGAAAACCCTATCCATCATCCTTTGGTACGTAGCCCCTGCGTTCTTGAGCCCGAAGGGCATCATCTTATAGCAATAACATCCATCCCCCGTGATGAAGGAAACATCCTTGATGTCCGGGGGGTGCATGCGGATTTGATGGTAACCTGAAAAAGCATCTAAGAAAGACATTACAGAAAAACCAACGGCTGAGTCAACCAGCGCGTCGATTCTGGGCAGGGGGTAGCAATCTTTCGGGCATGATTTATTAAGAAGCGAAAAGTCGATACACATACGCCACTTACCTCCTCCCTTTTTTACCATAACTATGTTGGAGACCCAGCCTGGGTACTGGATCTCTGATACAAAACCTGCCTGCAGAAGTTTACCCACCTCCTCTCGGATGGGTCCTTCCAGCTTGTCGGCGATAGCCCTCCTCCTCTGGCGGATGGGGCGGGTGCCGGGATCGAGGTTGAGGCGATGGCAAGCCACATCCGCGCCGATCCCGGGCATTTCCGCGGCGCTCCAAGCGAAGACGTCCACGTTCTTCTGTACGCAAGCCAGAATCTCCGCTTGATCTTCTGGGCTGAGTTCTCCGCTGACCCGGACTTTTTCCACTACCCCCAGCCGGGTGGTGACCTCGAGCTCTACGACCTCGTCCACAGCCTCCAACCGGGACTGCTCTCCCCAAGCCCTCTCCTCTTAGGCACAAGTGGGAGCCTGGGTTTCCTCCTCCACTTCCTTCTCTACCACCATCAGCTCTTCCGCCCTTCCCTCCTGGGCCTTCTCTTCTTCTTTGTTTCCTTCCGCCCGGGGTACCTCAGCTACCCCTTCCTGGGCATGGACTTCATCTCCCTCCATCTTCTCCTCGGCTACCTCCATACTTCCGGCTTCGGCCGCCCCCTCCATCATCCTACCCCACTCCTCAGCTTCTCCCTTCCAGGAGATGGTGTTGACAGCTGTTATGTAGCACTGTCTCGCCACCTTGTGATCCCCCCTGATCCACACCTGAATCCCTCCGTCGTTGAATTTAAGGCATTGATGAAAGGTGGAAGGGATACAGCGAAACGCGCTGATGAGTGGCCGTCCGAAGATAGCGCTGTAACTGCTTGGGGCATCCACTATGACAAAACGACAGTTCCGGGACTGCCCACCCAGGGTAACATGAAGCCCTACTCCCCCTTCTACTTCCTTCCTCTCCCCCGAGAATCCGAACAGAGGGCCATCTGAGGCCAACACCCTTCTGGGCTCCACCTCCATCTTGTCAAACGCCTTCTTGAAGATGATGTTGACCGAACTTCCGTTGTCCACTAGGATCCAGGAGACGGTGAAGTTCTCGATCGCCATCTGGATGACCAGCGCATTGCAGAACGGGTCCTCGTAGCCTGGCATGTCCTTCTGGGTGAAAATGATTTTTTCGGCCGGGGGAGGAGTGGTGGATGTCGAAGCCATGCTTCGGCGGTAGATGGTATGGAGGCTAGCCTTGCGGGTCGCCTCCACCCCTACCCCCCCATGGATCACCCCGATCCCTCCTCTACTTCCCATATCGGTTCTATCCTCACACCTTTCTTCATCCTCCTCCCGAGGTTCAACCTCCACGATCCTTACTGGCTGCTGCTGTGGTGGCGCGGGCGCTCTGCCCCTCTTCCCTTCTAGGAACTCCGGACAGGTGTCCGTTGAGTGACCTTCCACATCATGGAAGATACAATATGGCAACGCCACTTCCCTTGCCTCGGCCTCTGCCACCCTATTCCTTCTCCTCCTAGCGGCTGCCGTTTCCGCCTCTCCTCCCCTTCCTCTTCCTCTTCCTCTTCCTCTTCCAATTGCCATGGCCTGTTGGGGAGGGGGAGGCATTTGCATCGGACCTTGCCTCCACCCCAACTGGGGGGGCCTCCATTGACCTCCGACATGGTTACCCCTTCCTGGGCCGTAACCCCTTCCCTGCCCTTGCATTCCTCCACCTTGCGGCCTCCATTCCCCCTCCGGGGCCCGGGGCTCTTCCCTTCTCCTGACCTCCTGCTGCCTCACCTCCGGCTCACTGAGCTTTGCTAGCCTCTTGGTGAGTTCCGGATTGGCTTCCTCACTCGCGACTTCCTCTGACACCCTCTCCATCAGCTCTTCAAAGGAGACGGGGGCTTTTCTCTTCAACGCCATCTTGAAGAAACTCTCTTTCAACCCGACCGTAAAGGCGAGTTGGAGTGCAAACCCAGGCATCTCTTGAGTGAGCTGCACTTCCTCCTGGAACCGATCGGCATACTGAGCCAGCGACTCCCTGGGTCCCTGCTTCACTGCGAAGAGGGAATTAGCATCCTTCTTCCTCTTTTTTGAGGTCGAGAACCTCAGCAAAAAACTTCGGCGCAAATCCTCAAACGAGTAGATTGACCCTGCAGGGAGATGATGGAACCAGTCCCTGGCCTTCTCCTTGAGGGTGACGGCAAAGAGCCGACACTTGAAGGCATCTGACATCGGCCTGATGGAGACCGAGTCTTCGAAACTCTGCAGGTGCAGGACAAGGTCATCTCTACCGTTGTAGTACACCCGGTCCCATTCTCCAAATCCCCCCGGGATGGGTGCGGAAAGCACCAACTCGGAAAAGGGGCTTCCCCCTCCTGTCACTCTTCCTGGCTCCACTCGTCCCCCAAGCTCGCTCGCCAAACTTGAGCTCGCCGGGACTGTGCTCGCGAGGGCGGTGCTCGCCTGAACCACCCCGACAGTCGCCGCTTCCTCTTGGCGCGCACTCGCCAGTGTCGCGCTCGCTGGGACGGAGCTCGCCAGCACTGAGCTTGCAGGCACGGAGCTCGCCGGGCTGGCGAACAGCACTCGCCCTTCCTGGCTCTGACCTAAACCAATGGCAACTTCCTTTCCAGCCCTTCCTCCTGGTTCCTTCTCGCAGACTGCTGTTGGGGGAGGGGTCGCCTGAGGTGCTGGGGTCGCAAACTCACTTCGCAGAGCTGTGACCGTGAACCCCAAGGTGTCGAGCACCTCCTTTCTGAAATCCGCGAGCATCCTAGCCATCGCCTCCTGAGGAGTCTTGCCGAACTCCTCGCCCTGCTCCTCATCTCCTGCCATAACCCTTCTCTGGAACTTTCTTGAACCAGCCACGCTCCACGCTCACCGCACCAAAATGTTGAAACCGATTTCTCGGTCTACCGTAGAGATCGGGGACCTCACCGAGATGAGGGGCGGCTAGCCCTTACTGATCCCTCGAGGAGGGTAGACGGAAGATTAGGGAATTGACTAAGACCTTAGTCACAGCGAGGAGGTCCCTCCACTAACCCGGAAGATCGTTGAGCGCTTCCCCTCCCAAGCCAAAGCTGAGACTCGGGCACCTTGGAGAGCTCTGGAAATGCTAACCAAAGGAAGCCTAAGGAGAGGGAAGCTGAAGTGAACTCTCCTCCAAAGGTGCCCTTAAAGTCCTATTTATATATTTTCTGATCTGGTCTGCAAATAACAGGATTCCGCCTTTTGATTTTACTATCTGCACCCCAAATGGGTCTGCTAACAGCCAAGCTCCGCTGTTTGGAGAGGCTAAGGGCAGACCACCAAGGGTAAAATGGTAAGTTGACCCTAATGATTTATGGATAAGGGGTTGCGATGACCTTACTGTCGGAGCTCTCGCAGGCCTTCTCGCGGGTCATGTCCGCGATATCTCTTCCGGGGGATCGCCTCGCGAGAACCTTGCTGAAGGAGTTCTCGCGGGTCCTCTCGCGAATACTGCCCGCGGCGTCTCTTTTAGAGGGTCGCCTCGCGAGGACCTCGGTGCCTATTTTGGTGGTCTGCCGAGGTTTCATCGGCTGAGGGTCAGTCTTCGGCGAGGTCTGGGCCTCGCCACTCCCGTCTCGCTTGACTTCCTTACCTGGCGAATATCGGGGTTGTACAAACAGCAAGTGAGGATCGAGGAAGTCCTGCTTTGGGAGGACGAGGAGAGGTGCGAGGATAGGGTCGATTTGGGGACCCGAGGAGGGATTTGAGTGATCCACGGGGGAGTTGGGGTAGAGGCAACCCGCAAGGCGATCCTGCATACCATCTACCACCGGAGCGTGGCTTCGACATCCACGGCTCCACCCCCAGCAGAAAAGATTACTTTTCCCAAAGGGACATGCCGGGTCATGAGGACCCCTTCTGTGATGCTTTAGTCATCCAAACCGCCATCGAGAACTTCACGGTGTCCCGAATTCTCATAGACAACGGGAGCTCGGTCAACGTCATCTTCAAGAAGGCGTTCGATGAAATGAAGGTGGAGGCCAGAAGGGTGTTGGCCACAGACGGTCCGTTGTTCAGATTCTCCAGGGAGAGGAAGGAGGTAGAAGGGGGAGTGGGACTTCATGTGAATTTAGGGGGGCAGTCCCGGAACTGCCGCTTCGTGATAGTGGATGCCCCTAGCAGTTACAGCGCCATATTCGGACGGCCTCTCATCAGCTCATTTTGATGCGTCCCATCCACCTTCCACCAGTGCCTCAAATTCAGCACCGGAGGAATCCATGTCTAGGTCCGGGGAGACCCCAAGGTGGCAAGGCAATGCTACGTGACTGCCGTCAACACCATCTCTTGGATGGGAGAAGCGGAGTAGTGGGACAAGGTGATGGAAGAGGCGGCCAAGGCTGAAGCAGAGGAGAGGATGGGGGGAAGAGCGGATGGAGGAGTAGTCCATGCCCAGGAAGGGGTCGTTAAAAGGCCCAGAGCGGAGGCGGGGAAAGAGGGAGAGAAGGAAGAAGAGGCCTCGGGAGAAGGGGCGGAAGAGTTGATGGTGGTAGAAGAGGAAGAGATGGAGGAAGGAGCCAGGGGGCTCGCTTGTGGAGGAGAGGAGGACAATGCCTGGGGGGAGCGATCTAGGTTGGAAGCGGTGGAGGGAGTGGTGGAGGTGGAGGTGACCACCAAGGCCGGAACAATTGAGAAAATCAGGATCAGCGGGGAGCTCTGCCCGGAGGACCAGAAGAAGGTCTCGGCTTGCGTCCAAGACAACGTGGACGTCTTCGCATGGAGTGTCGCGGAGATGCCAGGGATCGACGCGGATGTGGTGTGCCATTGCCCCAATCTCGATCCCGGCACTCGTCGCATCCGCCAGAAGAAGAGGTCCACCGCTGACAAGCTGGAGGCACCTATCCGGGAGGAGGTGAGCAAGCTCGTCAAGGCTGGTTTTGTATCGGAGATCCAGTACCCAGGCTGGGTCTCCAACGTAGTGATGGTAAAAAAGGGGATGGTAAGTGGAGGATGTGCGTTGATTTTTCATTGCTAAATAAATCATGCCCCAAGGATTGTTACCCCTTGCCTAGAATCGACACGCTGGTTGACTCAGCCGTCAGTTTCTCTATAATGTCTTTTCTAGATGCTTTTTCAGGTTATCACCAAATCCACAAGCACCCCCCCCCCCCCCCCCCCCCCCCCCCCCCCGACATCAAAGTTGTCTCCTTCATCACAGGGGATGGATGCTATTGTTATAAGATAATGCCTTTTTGGCTCAAGAACGCAGGGGCTACATACCAACGGTTGATGGACAGGGTCTTCTGAGAGCAAAAGGGAAGGAACCTGGAGGTCTATGTTCATGACCTTATGGTAAAGAGCTGGGACCTCAAGTCTCACCTCCAAGATCTTGAAGAGACTTTTGGGACTTTGCGGAAGTATAAGATGAAGCTCAACCCCCTAAAGTGTGTCTTCGGGGCTAGCCGGGGAAAGTTCCTAGGCCATTTGCTCACCCCGGCAAGGGTGGAGCCTAACCCCGACAAGGTTAAAGCAATCTTGGATTTGGGGTCGCCAAGAAATGCGAAGGAGTTTCAACGCCTCACAGGAAAATTAGTCGGGCTCAGCAGGTTCCTCTCCAAGGCGGGTGAGAAGTGTGCCTCCTTCTTCAAGGTGCTCTGGGGAAACAAGAAATTCAAATGGACCTCGGAGTGTGTGGAAGCTTTCCAAGCATTGAAAGGACAACTCACCCAGACCCCACTGCTCCAGGGGCCAAGGCAAGTGGAGGACCTGTCCCGATATTTAGGGGAAGGATCAGAAGCGGTAAGTTCGGTGCTGGTTCGGGAAGAAGGGAGAAGGAAATTCCCCATCTACTACGTCAGCCGAGTGCTGAGGAAGGCGGAGCTCCGATACCCAATTTTGGAAAAGTTGGCATTCGCCCTGGTGGTCTCAGCCCAGAAGTTTAGGCCATACTTCCAGGCACACTCGATCAAAGTGGTGACCGACCACCCGCTCCGAAAAGTCATGGATGTGGTGGAGCATTCGGGGAGGCTAGCCAAATGGTCTGTGGAACTAAGTGAGTTCGACATCGCGTTCGTGCCTAGGACGTCAATCAAGGCACAGGCGGTGGAATACTTCAGGGTGGACTGTGCGACTAAAGTAGGGGAGCATGAATCACCTTCCCCAGTCGCCTGAAAGATGCTAGTGGATGGTGCGTCGGGGAAGCATTCCTATTGAGGAGGGATCACCCTGATAAGACCCCAAGGAACAAAGATCGAGCAGGCCCTGAGCATATGTTTCCCTATTACCAACAACCAAGCCGAGTACGAGGCAGTGATAGCAGGCCTGCGGCTGGCTAGGGAGCTAGGAGTGCAGGACGTGGAGGTCTCAACAGACTCCATGGTGGTGGAATGCCAAATCAGGGGAGAATTTGAAGCAAGGGAGCCGACCCTCCAACACTACCTAGAGAAGGTCAAGGGGATCATCGGCCAGTTTTGCACTTTTTCCATCACACATGTGCCAAGGGAGGAGAGCACCCCGGCGGATCTACTAGCCAAGTTCGGTCCTCGGACAGGGGGAACAGTGTCGGAACTCTACCAACCTTCCATTGAAGAATGGGAGCTGATGGAGGTGGATCATCGAGCATCATGGATGGATCCCTTCATCACCTTCCTAACCTCGGGAAAGTTCCCCGAGGGAGATGTTGACAAGCGACAGTTCAGGTACAAATCTGCATATTATTCCTTACATGCAGGATTGCTATACCGAAAAATGCTCTCGGGGCTCCTGGCTCATTGCATGTCGGAGGACGAGGTCCCGAGGGTCCTTGAAGAAATCCACTCGGGGGAGTGTGGAAATCACTCCGGGAGCCGGACTTTGGAGGGGAGAGTGCTGAGGCAGGGCTACTTCTGGCCTACCCTCAGCAAGGACGCAGTAGAATTCGCAGGGAAGTGTTCAAAGTGCCCACACTATGCTCCACTCCAACTCCTCCTAGCTCAAAGGCTCCGGACCATCACAGCTTCGTGGCCCTTCGCTATATGGGGACTGGATCTGGTGGGACCCTTCCCCCAAGCAAGCGGCCAAAGGAAGTTCCTACTAGTGATGATAGATTATTTCTCCAAATGGGTCGAGGTGAAGGCGCTGGCCAAGGTGACATCCCAGGTGGTGAGAAATTTCATTTGGGGCGAAATCATTTGCAGGCATGGGCTCCCCTTAGCCATCGTAACAGAAAATGGGCCCCAATTCGCCAGTGAGGAGTTTGTAAGTTTTTGCACCCAACTCGGCATAGACCTCAGGTTCGCGTCGGTCCATCACCCAAGGAGCAACGACCAGATGGAAGCGAAGAACAAGATAATCGTCAACCTATTAGAGAAGAAGGTTGAGAATCTCAGAGGCAATTGGGTGGAGCAGCTACCTTCGGTCCTATGGGCTTTGAGAACTACTCCAAGCACGGCCACAGGGGAGAACCCCTTCAAACTATCCCACGAGTCCGAGGTCGTTCTCCCGATAGAGTTCGAAGTCAAAACCCCCAGGGTGATCACCGCGGGCGAAGGGGATGGAGAGTGGTTGGTAGAAAATGATGCAGAGCAAAGGTTGTCGTTGGACCTGGTAGAAGAGCTCCGAGACCTCGCTACCGTCCGACAGGAGGAAGTGAAGAGACGGATGGCCAAGTACATAGACCAGCACATTAGGATAAAGCACTTAGGAAAAGGAGATTTAGTACTAAAGAAGGTTGACGAGTCCGGAAGAGGAGCCGCGGTTGGTAAGCTAGAACCCAATTGGGAGGGGCCTTACATTGTAAGTGAAGTGCTTAGGTCGGGGGGATATCACCTCCGGGATGTGGATGGGGTATCTCTCGGCCGAGCCAGGAGTGGGGATGACTTGAAAAGGTTTTATCCTTAGCACCTTTTTTGTATCTAACTTTTGAACATTTCCTACTCAAATACATGCACCTTGGAACAACTCTCTGGCAGGTTTCAAGTGGATTGGTGCTAAAATGCCCCAGATCGATTCCGCTGCCGGGCTCTCATAGACGGTGGGTCAGGTTGATCTCTGGAGAGGCTGGCAATGTTTCAAGTTGTTTGGTGCTGGAATGCCCCAGATCGATTCCGCTGCCGGTCTCTCATAGACGGTGGGTCAGGTTGATCTCTAGAGAGGCTGGCAATGTTTCAAGTGGTTTGGTGCTAGAATGCCCCAGATCAATTCCGCTGTCGGGCTCTCATAGATGGTGGGTCAGGTTGATCTCTGGAGAGGCTGACAATGTTTCAAGTGGTTTGGTGCTGAAATGCCCCAGATCGATTCCGCTGCCGGGCTCTCATAGACGGTGGGTCAGGTTGATCTCTGGAGAGGCTGGCAATGTTGCAAGTGGTTTGGTGCTGGAATGCCCCAGATCGATTCCGCTGCTGGGCTCTCATAGACGGTGGGTCAGGTTGATCTCTGGAGAGGCTGTCAATGTTTCAAGTGGTTTGGTGTTGGAATGCCCCATATCGATTCCGCTGCTGGGCTCTCATAGACGGTGGGTCAGGTTGATCTCTGGAGAGGCTGGCAATGTTGCAAGTTGTTTGGTGCTGGAATGCCCCAGATCGATTCCGCTTTCGGGCTCTCATTGACGGTGGGTCAGGTTGATCTCTAGAGAGGTTGGCAATGTTTCTAGTGGTTTGGTGTTGGAATGCCCCAGATCGATTCCGCTGCCGGGCTCTCATAGACGGTGGGTTAGGTTGATCTCTGGAGAGGCTGGCAATGTTTCAAGTGGTTTGGTGCTGGAACGCCCCAGATCGATTCCGCTGCTGGGTTCTCATAGACGGAGGGTCAGGTTGATCTCTGGAGAGGATGGCAACGATACATGTGGTTTGGGCAGGCAAATAGGTCACTCATAGCGAGAAATTTGGCTCTCAAGCGACCTCAAAACCCAAGCAAGGGGAGACCAGGGGTCCGCTCGCATAAGGGAATAAATTGCGTCAGAGCGGCTGAGTCCGCTGATCGCAAATTTATTTATGAGTTTCAGTGGCGCGAGTAAAGATGGTGAGCCAGAGAGGGCCCATTTTCACGGTGGTCCATGCATAACGATAAGAGCTCGCAAAAGACGAGTGCGAGAGAAGCAGGCTAATACTGGCCCCTCTCGCAAGGTCCCCCAACAGGTTACATCCCCAACAAGGATAAGGGTCTACAACCTGAGTCTTACCATCACCACAGAATAAAAGGGGGTGAGAGCAACCTAGGTGCAATACAACGAAGGGAGAATTGTCAATTAAAGAGACGCGGGCGCGAGCATCAAATGCGAGTTCTAAGGGCACGAGCATAAGAAAACCAAGATCGCGCCAACACGAATGAAAGAGCGCATGCGAATAAGAAGTAAGGAAATAATATTGGAAAGATAGACAAAGTGTTTCTTTTCATTCCTCACAAAAGATTACAGTCCAACGGCGGGCTCGCCGGAAAAAAGAAAGTTTTTACATTATAAACAACAACAAATTAAGGTGGCTCGCCAGGCGGCTCTTTAGTCACTCTCGCGGTCCTCTGCCTCGGAGATGGGCGCGAACAAGTCAGGGATGACTTCTTCCGCAGTAAACTCCATGGCGTCGGGAATGATCATGTCCGCCCCTTTGAGAGTGTCGAGGACGAGCTCCGCGATCTCCATCGACCTTTTGCGATCGGCTTCTTTTTCTTTTCGCGACTGACCACGAGTCCCAACTCGCGGAGGCGGGGGAGGAAGCACCGCCAAGGTCAGATCGCGAACCTGGGCCTTGAGGCAAGTGTTCTCCATCTCCAGGTCGGCGATCCTCGCATGGAGCTGGCTGACGGACTCGGCAACCTGCGAAAAGCAGGTTAGCCAGAGGAAATGCAAAGCGAGACAGAAAAAGATTTCTACAAAACCATTGCTTACCAATCCGCCTTGAAGGCTGGCGAGGAGGCCCTCAGACAAGGCCCCCTTCCCTTTAAGTTCCACGACCTCGTCAGCAGACTTCCGAAGCTCAACGTTGAGCTCCTTAATTTCCTTATCCGCAGTGAAGTAGCGGTGACCCACCAGATGGGTAAGCTCCATCGCCCGGAATTGGGCCTGCATGGCCTCATACACGAGCCCTTTCTGGGTATAAGCCCGGAAGAGGGAGGCATCCTCGCGATCGTAAAGCCCGAAGGCGAGGGCGAACGCCTCCCCTCCGATTTTGTCACCCTCCACCCAGGAAGGAAGGAGGGAGGAGCAGACGACATTGTTCTGCTCGGGGTCCCACGCGAGCACCGGCTCGCCGACTGTGTCCACAAGCTTCATGCAGAGCCTGAAGTTTGTGTGGCTCGTCGGCTTGGGCTTGGCGGCCGCCTCCCCCAGCTCACCACCCTCTTTGGCGAGCTCCCGATTCGCTGTAGGAGAAGAGGGTAGATCGGGTTCAGAGATGTCCACGACCTCCTTCGCCTTGGCGGCGGAGGGGGCTTTCTTGGTCTTCTTCGCTGCCCCCTGCGAGGCGCGCTGGCGTGGAGGGAAGGATTGCTTCTTCCCCGACGAGGAGCTTGGGACATCGCGGAAGGCCTCGGCGGCCACGCTCGTGAGCGGGCCCGAAGTGAGGGAGGAAGGAGGCGCGTGCGGAGGGTTGATCGGAAGATCACGCTCACCTGCGAAGATAACTAATAGCATTAGCCAATCAAAGGAGAGAGAAGGGGGGAGATTGTCGAGCTGATAATTAGTTTTTATTCATTATATTAGAGATTAAATTAGTAGAATATTCTCCTATGTTTACGTTAATTTCATGCACGTAACGTATATTTTGTTTAATTTTATAATGCGCATAACTAATTTATGTTTTGTTATTTTGACAGGCCTGGGGGGGATCATTAGTGCCCGCTGTCAAAACGTTGTCGCGACATATTTTGGAGTTGAAGTGATGCAATCCGGTCACCAAGAGATTTGTTAATTCAAGCTCAAGTAAAGTTAGAGCCATGATTCAAGCTCAATCCATGTCCAAGTTTCAAGTCAAGTGTAGGCTCAAGTCAAGTCATGACAAAACCAAAGGAAATTCAAGCCATGCCCAAAGCTAATTAAAGTGAAGACATGGTGCAACCCTCCTTGTCAAAACCGAGCCCCGCTTGCTGCCAGCTCAAACCCGAGCAGCTCCCTAGCATAAACCCGAGCCCCCCCCCTTGATGCATCCCGATTTCAAGCAGCCCAGCTCCCATGCAAGCCCGCCACCTTTGCATGGATTCATGCATGCTTCCACCATGCATGGCCGAACCCCTCTCTCCTCTCTCTTCTTTCTCTTAAATAAAATCTCATTCCTCTCTCTCATTTACTCTCATTTCTCACTCTTCCATTCCCCATACATTCCCCCCTTCTCCTCTTTATTTCCTCCTAAAGAACATGCATTGGATTTGGCCTCTCTTTTCCTTCTCTCTCTCCCCTCTACTCTCCCCTCAATTATTTCAGTCAACTCCCCTCTCCACCATGCTTGGCCGGCCACCCTTTGGTCTCCCCCTTCTCTTGTTAATTCTAGAACCTTCCCCTCCATCTATAAAAGGAGCCCATGCCTCATGCTTAAGGAGACTCTTGGAAAGAGAACTTTTTGAAGAGAGGAATCAAGAGAGAGTGTTAGTTCTTTTCATTGTCAAGCTTTTATTTCCATGTTTTGTATTTCTTTTTTTAGAATATTATTATCATTCTAATTTTGTTATTGTACTCCTCTTTATTCACTAATGAAAATGCAATTTTTTCTTTACATCCTTGTCTCAATTTCTATTATGCGCAACTAACTTCCGTTAGCATTTGATCATGAGGATCCATGATTTGAGATGAGATTTTTTTTGTCTTAGTTTTATTTTTGTTAAACTTGGCTCGATCCTTCTTTGATCTTATTTGTGTCGACTCTGTATTTCCAGTATATGGTAGTAGGCTAATTGATCTCATTTCATAGAAGTCGAAAGACTCGTTGATTTGAAAGATCACTCAAAGAAGGAAGGAGTTGCACGCAATCCTAGAGATAGGACGACATAAATCCTCCAGATTGGAGTCAAATCCAATAGTGCGGATCATTTCAATAATGCAACTTTAGACTTTTTTTATTTGCAAAGAGATTTCGGTCAAATCTTCTAGAAGTTAGTAGATTTAATGCTCTAGCGAGATTATTTCTTATTTTCGGATCCGTCACGGTCGAGTTTGGTTTGCAATTATAAAGCAATATTTTTATCCTTCTCACCTCTTTTCATGGTGAATCATTGATCGGATGCTATTTTCTTAATCTGTTTTATCATCTTAATATCAACTTTAATTTTGTCTTAAAAATTCTCAAAATCACCCAACCAATCGTCCGGTAGGATAATAGTTGAAGCGTGAGTAATAGTACTTGACAACCCCGAGTTTAAATACGACCTTGGTACTACAATTCGATAGGTACACTTGCCTTTTCGGATTGATAGTCAATCTAATCACCAAGTTTTTGGCGCCGTTGCCGGGGACATTTGTCAATATTAAGAAAACGCAGTCGCTATTACTTCTACAAAAATCCAAAAAAAAAAAATTTATTATATATTATAATTAACCCACATCATCGTTTTTCGACCCCACCTAAATTCCTGGAAAGGACGCTTTGGGCTTGAATTCCTATCACAGCCTCTAGTACCGTTGCAAACCCCTCACAGGGCAGATCTCGGGAAGTCCAGGACTAACATAATCCGCCTAAGAAAAAAATTAATTAAATTTTCTCTTTCC
Organism: Dactylorhiza incarnata; assembly: GCA_033032865.1. Lineage (NCBI taxonomy): Eukaryota > Viridiplantae > Streptophyta > Magnoliopsida > Asparagales > Orchidaceae > Dactylorhiza > Dactylorhiza incarnata. The sequence goes on from JAWHQI010000035.1 coordinate 11,742,020, forward strand.
TTTTTTGGTAACAATTTTTTTTTATCATGGAATCATCTTCTTTTTGCGCTCTTTGCGGGTCTCCCGACCATTTTAATTTTGCATGTTTTTCGGGAACCCCTCCCTCATATGATTTCAATTTTTCTGGAGTAGAACAAAGTGGCCAATTTGACCCTTACTCCAATTTTTATCCTACATGGGAGGTGGGGAACCCGTCTTATTTTTCGCATGATTTTGCCCCGCAAAGCTCCGTGCCTCCAATTTTTAATTCTATCGATAATTGGTTTCTTGAATTGCAAACTTCTTTAAATAATATTAATTCGCATTTTAAGACCATTATTGATTATTTTTCTTGTGAGGCCGCGTCTTTTTCTTGGTCTTCTTCTCCGTCTCCTCCAATTTCTTTATGTAATGAGTCACCGGATATCCCGGCTTGTCTTATTACTCTCGAGGAAGATAACTATTCGGATGTTCCGGATTGTTTCCTTCCTCCTTTGGATGACACACATATGGATACTCCGGCGTGCTTCTTACCCTTTGAGGATGACGAGCCGTCTCAAAATTTTCCTTCTTTTTCTGAAGACGTATGTGATTCCATGTCAAGTTTAATTTCAATTGTTCCAACTTTTTCTAGTTTTAGAGAGTCTTTTTCTTCTTCTTCTTTTACTATAGATAATTCCTCTTTAGTTCTTTCTACGCCTTCTTCTCCCGAAATTTGACAAGATTCACTTTCTCCTTGTGAAATTTCCGTTAATGGAATTTCTTTTTCTACTTATTTTATTCCCCTTTCTATTTCTTCCTCTTGTATTTCTTCTTCTTTTAACGACCCATTCTTTCCCCTTTTACAAACGGCGGAGTTCTTCTATAACTCCGTCCATACATTTTTGGGCGTCATTCCTTTGAAGATTCCACCGCATGTCGGTACGATTCTTCATTTCTTCTTTTTCTTATTTACTCTCCTAAGTGCATACTTAGGGAGTTACCTCTTCATCTTAGTTTTTATTTTCCATTTAGCTAACCAATAACGTCGGGCTCAGACGACGTTAAACAAAGAGCGCTCTTGGGAGGCACCCCTTGCTTACCATTTTTGTTCTTTTTTTTTTCTTTTTTTTTTGTTTTGCAGGAATAAAACCTTCGGCGGTTCGTTTGGCTCCATCTTCTCATCCTTAGGCCTGAGTCGGTTTCCAGTGCAAGCATGGGGGAGCGACTTCCGCATTCGGCCTCACAACCCCGGGGAAGTCCTATTTTTTTATTTAATTAACTGCAATTCCTGTCTCTTCCCCTATTCTCTTTCTCTTCCTTTTCAATGTTTTTCTTTTTCTTTTTCATTGAGGGCAATGAAAAATTTAAGCATGGGGAGGGTTTCATTGTTCTATTTCTCTCTCTTCTAAAAAAAATATAAAAATCACAAAAAATTGTAGTTTTTCTACTTTTTCTTTAAGATTTATCAAAAATAAAATAAAAACTAGAAAATTCAAAACCCAAACAAAATGAAAAAAATATAAAAAATCAAAAAAATCAAAAAACACAAAATGACAAAACCATCAAAAATTATTTTCTATCATTTCTTTAGTATGTACTTTGAGTGTTGTGTAGGCTCATGTAGTATTTTAATCTTTGGTAGTATGTTAGGATAGAGTTTAGTTTAACTATATTACTTTTGCATACGTTAGTTTTGCGTTTTCTCTTTCATAACTTTTGGCATCATAACGATGTTGTAATTTTTCTTCTAATCTAAGTGTAGTAGCGTGTATTTGTTGTTAGATGATATTATTAGACACTCACTCACATTGTAGTCTTTCTTGGTGGCTAGAACTTGCCTCTAGTGATCCTCGAAGCATTTGCATAAGTTTGTCATGGTTTTTAGAAATGATTTAGGCCATCTTTTGGATAGTTTGTGCCTTTTTGCCCACCTAAAACATTTACTTTGCTAAAACAATTTTGTGCCTTCTTCTTATTTTCTTTGTTAGCTCCACCTCTCATTTTTCACCAAAGCCAAATGCCCTTCCTACTAAACTATTGAGTTTTATTTAAATATCATTTTGTGTTGGGATGTTATTTTGAAAAATGAGGAGGAAATTATTTCAAGCTTATTTTGGAGCTCTTATGTGCAATGAGTTAAAAAAATGAAAAAATCATGAAAAATTATTATCCAAAAAATTAATTGAAAAGTTATTGTTGGCCAAGTATGAAAAAGGAAAAATATCTATGGCCTTATGTTTCTTAAATTTTGAGAAATTTGACGTACGTCTCTTGTCATTTCTCATTCTCGTGTACTTTGTTTTGAAATTTATTTAAAAATCTCCCCTTGGTTTAGTGTGATATTTAGCCATCGTGTTTATCTTTGATTTCCAAATCCTTATTATTTACCTAAGCCAAGTCTTTATACCTAATGAAAGTCCTATTGATCTTTAAGCCATGACAATGTACTCGTGTAGTGGAGAGGGTGTGACCGGGCAAGCCTATGGACACCATCATTGATGGATTTCTTTGGAGGTTACCTTGGAGTGTTTGTAGAATAATCATAGTCTCAGCAACTTGTTGCTTGCTCAATGCACTTATTTTGGTTGAATTGCTACTCTTGTTATGTTTGTTAGATTAAAGCTTTTGATGCCTTTTTATTATGTTAGTAGGAAATTTGCAATCTAGTTCTATGCCTAAGTAATGTTTTTAAACTCTTCTCTATTCTCCTCTACATCGATTTCTTGCCGCACTCATTGGTAGCATATTAGTTTTGATAGCTTAATCTTTGTTTGGGTTTCGCAACTAAAATATTGGGTAGTGTAGCCTCCTATATTTTAATTTCTGTTTTGCTTGAGGGCAAGCAAACACTTAAGCATGGGGGAGTTTGATAATTAGTTTTTATTCATTATATTGGAGATTAAATTAGTAGAATATTCTCCTATGTTTACGTTAATTTCATGCACGTAACGTATATTTTGTTTAATTTTATAACGTGCATAACTAATTTATGTTTTGTTATTTTGACAGGCCTGGGGGGGAATCATTAGTGTCCGCTGTCAAAACGTCGTCGCGACATATTTTGGAGTTAAAGTGATGCAATCTGTTCACCAAGAGATTTGTTAATTCAAGCTCAAGTAAAGTTAGAGCCATGACTCAAGCTCAATCCATGTCCAAGTTTCAAGTCAAGTGTAGGCTCAAGTCAAGTCAACACCAAAGGAAATTCAAGCCATGCCCAAAGCTAATTAAAGTGAAGACATGGTGCAGCCCTCCTTGTCAAAACCGAGCCCCTCTTGCTGCCAGCTCAAACCTGAGCAGCTCCCTAGCATAAACCCGAGCCCCCCCTTGATGCAGCCCGATTTCAAGCAGCCCAGCTCACATGCAAGCCCGCCACCTTTGCATGGATTCATGCATGCTTCCACCATGCATGGCCGAACCCCTATCTCCTCTCTCTTCTTTCTCTTAAATAAAATCTCATTCCTCTCTCTCATTTACTCTCATTTCTCACTCTTCTATTCCCCATACATTCCCCCCTTCTCCTCTTTATTTCCTCCTAAAGAACATGCATTGAATTTGGCCTCTCTTTTCCTTCTCTCTCTCCCCTCTTCTCTCCCCTCAATTATTTCATACAACTCCCCTCTCCACCATGCTTGGCCGGCCACCCTTTGGTCTCCCCCTTCTCTTGTTAATTCTAGAACCTTCCCCTCCATCTATAAAAGGAGCCCATGCCTCATGCTTAAGGAGACTTTTGGAAAGAGAACTTTTTGAAGAGAGGAATCAACAGAGAGTGTTAGTTCTTTTCATTGTCAAGCTTTTATTTCCATGTTTTGTATTTCTTTTTTTAGAATATTATTGTCATTCTAATTTTGTTATTGTACTCCTCTTTATTCACTAATGAAAATGCAAATTTTTCTTTACATCTTTGTCACAATTTCTATTATGTGTAACCAACTTCCGTTAACATTTGATCATGAGGATCCATGATTTGAGATGAGATTTTATTTGTCTTAGTTTTATTTTTGTTAAACTAGGCTCGATCCTTCTTTGATCTTATTTGTGTCGACTCCGTATTTTCGGTATACGATAGTAGGCTAATTGATCTCATTTCATAGAAGTCGAGAGACTCGTTGATTTGAAAGATCACTCAAAGAAGGAAGGAGTTGAACGCAATCCTAGAGATAGGACGACGTAAATCCTCCGGATTGGAGTCAAATCCAATAGTGCGGATCATTTCAATAATGCAACTTTAGACTTTTTTTATTTGCAATGAGATTTCGGTCAAATCGTCTAGAAGATAGGAGATTTAATGCTCTAGCGAGATTATTTCTTATTTTCGGATCCGTCACGGTCGAGTTTGGTTTGCAATTATAAAGCTATATTTTTATCCTTCTCATCTCTTTTCATGGTGAATCATTGATCAGATGCTATTTTCTTAATCTGTTTTATCATCTTAATATCAACTTTAATTTTGTCTTAAATATTCTCAAAATCACCCAACCAATCGTACTGTAGGATAATAGTTGAAGCGTGAGTTATAGTACTTGACAACCCCGAGTTTAAATACGACCTTGGTACTACAATTCGATAGGTACACTGGCCTTTTCGGATTGATTGTCAATCTAATCACCACGAGCGCGAGTCAAACCTTCTCCTTGGGGAACAGGCGGCAACAGGTCCACCCGCTCTCGGAGGAAAGCGACCTCAAAGTTTTTTTCCTTTGAGGAACCGGTACAAGCCCGCATCACCACCCCCTAGCGAGGTCGGAGGGCGATAGATGGCCTCATCTCGCTGAGTGGGGGTGTAGGAGATGTTGCCAAAAGGGCCCTTCACCAGGACGAACTTCTGTGTCCAATAATGTAATAGCCCTGGCCTGACCACACCGGCTTTAATGGGACCCATCAGGCACTGTTAGACGCCTGGCCCCTTGTCTAGGACGCCTGGGCTACAGCCCGCTTAGTGACACCCCAACCCATCCCTGAGCCTGTTTCTCAGCTACAGTGGGGTGTTGGAGGCGGGACTCGAACACCCGACCTCCCTTGATGAGAAACCTTCAACAGTTCTCATCACCAACTGAGCTGCAGCTCAGTTGGTGATGAGAACTATTGAAGGTTTCTCATCAAGGGTGGCGGGGGATCGAGACCCGGCATCAACACCCTACTGTAGCTGAGAAATAGGCTCAGGGATTAGTTGGGGTGTCACTAAGCGGGCTGCAGCCCGGGCGTCCTGGACAATGGGGCCAGGCGTCTAACAGTGCCTGATGTGTCCCATTAAAGCCGGTGTGGTCGGGCCAAGGCTGTTACAACTAATGAGACTTATTCACCGTCTCGCTGACGGTGACATGCTGGCTCGCGAAGTGAGCCATCCAGTCCTTGTACGCGCGAAATGAGAAGACCTTGTGGAAGACGAGCAGGCTGAACTCGATCTTCTCCGCCCCAAAGTAACTGGCAAACGCGGCCACCATGGCGAACGCGTTCGGCGTCAACTGGCTCGGCAGAACGCCGAAGTACTTGAGCACCTAGAAGAGTCGACAGGGGTTGAACGCCATTTGCAAAACGAGTCAGCAATGTAACGACCAAGAAACAAATGTACTTGACGCACTTCTGGCCAAAGAGGGAGTCGCAACCCATTCTCGAAATGAGCAATGGGGATCGCGAGCTCATCGGGATGCGGATCGCTGATGGTGTCTCGCTTGGTAGGACAGCGAGCCACAAACCCAGAGTGTATGTACTGATCGACGGTGGCTTGGTATTCTTCCTTCGAGAGGTTGGCGCAGAAGAAGAGACCCTCAAGGAAGGCCCCAGAGCACTTGGCCCGCCCCTCAGCTTCTGCATCGCCGACCATGTTGCCTTGAAGCTGCGAATCTCAAAAGCCGCGAGAGCGAGCTAGGTTTGCGAGAAAGTTAGAGAAAGAGGGAGCGCGAAGGCGGAATAGTAAATGCGGTGGTTGAAAAGAAAAAAGACTGCTATTTATAGAAATAAAAAGGCGGGAAGAAGCTGAAGCGTCCGTGTCTGTGGATAGCGTATTCGTGCGATATCCTTCCGCCTCTAGGGGTCCTATTCGCTCCCAGCGAGTCGACACCTTGCCAAACATTCTCCCATTAATCATCGACGAGCTAGCGCTGAATAATAAAATAAAGCAAAACTCGAGGGCAAGACGCGAGTGCGAGTAATAGAGATAAAAAAGTAGCCAATGAATGAGCGAGTCAGGCATGGCGAAAGAAAAGATAATGAACACGAGAAATAAGGGCTCGCAGGCGAGTCAAAGTATTCTTATTACAGACTTGTTAAAAGCGTTCACGGCCCCTCCCTGCGGAGGGGAGGGGGAGAAAAATAATAATAAAATACAAAGCGAGAATTCTTAATATCGCAACCACTTCCAGCGACCGCTACCCTGGACACCAGAGCGAGGGGGGACTCTCGGGTAGTGATACTCGCAAAGCGACCGGTTCGCCTGGCTCGTCAGCTGCATTTAATCATCAATTTGAGCAATGTACACCCTGGGGGAGGTCGCGTCGCCATGATCGGGCGGTCGTATCTCGGCGAGGATGCGCGCGTTCGCGTCCTCCATCGCGGCAAACCTCTCCTCATTAGCGAGCCGATCCAGCCTATTCTGTTTGTGCAGATCCCTCAGCAGGACGGTATGCTTCTAAAATATCTCGGTGACCCGCCTCTTCATTCGCGCTGGATCACTGGGATCCCCCAAAAAATCAGCGACCTGACTCGGCGAAGGGGGTGGAGATATCTCCAGCGCTCCAGACTCCGACTCGGTGAGCGGGGACATGTGGTGACCTGCAGAGCAGAAGTCAGCAAGAGGGTGGAAAATGACACTCAATGGCGATAGTCTAACCTAGTGGAGGAATTTGAGTACTGGGACGCTGGAGAGAGGTTCTCAACTGGCCTCGGAATGCTTCAACAAAGGCAGGGGTAAGGGCCTTACCCAGACCAGGAGCATATGCGGGCCTAGAGTCGAGCCAGGGCTCGGCAATCAACGTGCCTCCAGGGCTCCTTTGACCCAGGAAGCCGAATCTAGGAGTGATGATGGTCTGGTTTGGCGGGGTAGGCGAGTCCACCGGAGGAGGAATTTGTTCCTCCAGGGCCGCGAGAGGGGACACTGCATAAGGAGTAGGTGTGATTTGGCAAGTTGTGAGCCGCAAAGGAAGACAAGGTAACTCACTCACCTCGTTGCGAAGGCGAGTCCTGTTGGCCGACGGCCCCCGCATCCACGAGAAGTGCATCAGCTCCACCCGTAGAAGGGAGTTGGGTCTCTGTGGTTGGCCTCCCCAAGGCACTCTCATCCGGGGGAGCATCCTGCGAGTAAGATAAGTCAAGTGGAAAGAGGGAGACATTAAACCAGCGAGCTTGATGATAGTACCTGCGAGGCGAGCCCATCATGGGGGGAGTACGACGAAGAAGAGGACCCACCCCCGCCAGCCGGGCGCCGAACGGCCTTTGCCATTTTGATGGATGGTGGAGGCGGAGACCGCCGCGGAGAAATCCAGGAGGCGATGGAGGCGGCTTTCCCCTTCTGGGCCGCTTGCGAGGCTTTCAGGCGAGCCAACATTTCATCTTTTTTCGACATCATGTTAGGGCTTGCGACGAGTAAGAAAAGGGAGAGGAGAACGAAAAAGTCTGAATGCCGGTCGGGAAGGGTGGTATTTATAGTAGTGGGCATGGGGCCCACTGAAAGATTCTCTCCACGTCACAAGGGGATCGGCGAATACCAGGGGTTGGACGGTTCTTCGCGAGCCTGAAAAGCCTCGCGAAGAGCGGGGATTGTGTACAACCCCGATATTTGCCTAGAGATGAACCAAGGTGGAGGAATGATCGACAAGCAAAAGTAATGTGGGGAGGAATGCATATCGATAGGCAGAAAGTAAGAGAGGGAATAAAACTTACATGTGTCCTCTGCGAACGGCGCTCTGCAAAATCTGAGCAGCGCTCGACGATTCCGCCCCAGCTCAGCAGTCAACGAACAGATTGTTACCACGGTCGACGCTTTTGCTCAAGCTCAACGGTCGACGCTTTCTTGGGTTCTATGAACTCCGTTGTCCGTTCGACGAAATTGTTTCTCAGTCTGAGGGCCGTCTCAGCGGCTACCTCTATCCCGTCCCAGCGGACCCGCTGGGACGAGCACTTTCTCAGCGAAAGAACTTGCAGGAGGAAACGCAAGACCAGGAGTCAGTGGACATCGCCGGTAGGAATGCGAGAGGGGTCCTCACGGACCGCTCGCCCAAAAGGGGTCTCAGATCTGACAGGCAAAAGAGGTAGCCAAGAAGGCGAACAAGAGATTTTAAAGGTCACTCGCAGGAAGGGGCGTGAGTCGTGTCCCCGCGAGCCCGAGTCTCATGGTCAACCGACAAGAAGGCAAGCAAACCGGGTACTCGCCGGCTGCTCGCAAGAAGGCGAGCGAGCCGAGTACTCGCCGGCTACTCGCAAGAAGGCGAGTGAGACGAGTACTCGCCGCCTGCTCGCGAGAAGGCAGGCAAGTCGAATTTCTTCAAAGCCACTGGCTTCAATGAAATATGCCCTGCGATCGACGAACGTCGAGTGTTTGGTGAGATCATTGAACTCCGTTCAGCGTTCGATGAATTCCGTTCTCCGCTCGACGAACTCGTCTCTCCGTTCGACGAACCCCATTCGACGAATTCATCCCTCTCGTGAGTAGTGTTCTCGTAAACCATTCGTCCGTAAACTAAAGGGGTGGAGTTACTCCTCTGCCCCTGGTGGTCTGCAGGTAGCCCCTCCAAACAACAGAGTTTGATTGTTAACAGGCCGAAATGGAGGTGCGTTTAGTAAAACCAAAAGGCGGAATTCTGCTATTGACAGACCAGGAACAAAAAACTATAAATAGACCTTAAAGGGCACCTTGGGGTAGGATTCCGATCTCAGATCTTTGAGCTTCTTCTTCTTCCTTGGTTACTTTGGTTCAGCTCTCTAGCTCTCCAAGGTGCCCAAGTCTCAGCTTTTGCTTGGGAGGGGAAGCGTTCAACGATCTTCCGTGTTTGTGGTGGGACCTCCTCGCTGTGACTAAGGTCTTAGTCAGTTTCCATGTCTCAGGTTTGCTCCTTTCAAGGGACTAGTAAGGGCTAGCTTCCCCTCAACTTGTTGAGGGCCTGAGCTTCACAAGAGACCGAGAAATCGGTTTCAACAGCTACATTTTTCAGTAAATTGGCTAAACATCCTTAGATTTTTATTATATTCTCTACTAACTTTCAGATCTTATGAAATTTCATTCCACTAATAATTTGCTCTCAAAATAATTTAATTTACAAACTAGAAATATTTCTTCATCCCTCCACTCTTTGTTGGCATAAATAAAGAGGAGTAATAAAATATCATATGTCATGGGAATAAGATGATAAAATTAATTATCCCTTAAAAATATGCACCCAAAATCATTTAAAAGACTATATGTCATGATGTAAGAGGATAAAATTCATTACTTCTAAACATATACATTTTGGATTATTTGAAGAGATTTTTTTTAAAAAAAATTATATGGCATGGAAAATGAGAGGATAAAATTCATCATTTTCATAAACATATACAAATATGAAATTATGAGTGAGGTTTCACCACCTCCAATTCAAGAACACTTCATTTTGATATTTTGATAAAAACACATCCTTAGCCAATTTATTTGTTCTACTCCTAATTAGAATTATTAAGAGAGCAATATTTTGGTAGGTGTCTTCTCCTTAAGCTTCTTTTATGTTAATGTTTCTATGATTACAATATAATCGTGTAAGAATATTTCTACAATTTCGTTTGCTAAATAGTTATATTAAGAAGTCTTAGCTAAACATTTTTCACTTTTTAAATTAATACCATAACATATGGCTTAACTCTTGAACTCCTAGAATTTGTTTGTAACTCACTCTTGGTTTAATAAAATTTTAGTTAGTTAGAAATGATATCGATGTCTTGCAATTCTTCTCTCATTCTTTTGCAGAATAACATAAAGCTCAAGTATGGGGGTGTTTGATGAATACTTTTTATATTCATCGTTTAATATAATTTTAATTCTATTTTAAATGAATTTATTTAATTTATATGAATTATCCAATTTAAATTGTTTATTTTCATTTCTATGAGCTAACTTAAGCTTATTTTATGTTTTCAGGTTTTTTGGGCACTTTGAGCAAAAATAGCCAGTACACACCCAAGATCACGGGCGTGATAGCCAAAGATGTGTTCCAGACCTGCGAACACCATACTGATCCAATTCCGAGAAGATTCTCCAAGTACACGCCCTATGTCACGGGCGTGACCAAGGGAGTGTCAACATAAGCAATGGTTCCAGCTCAGCACGATTTGATCTATGGCCATGACATGCAATTCCCCAAGTAAATGTCCATGACAATCAACTCATGCCCGTGTATGACCATACTGTGCACGCCCTGCTCAACCAACACCCAGATCATGCCCAGAGGCTGATTCACCAATGTGATGCTCGTGTACATCCAATGTCACGGGCGTGTAACTTCTTATCGTCAGAATGATGTGCCAGCCCCCCAAATATTTCCCACGACCCGCATGTTTGAGGTTACCCCAGGAATAATAATCATCATGAATTAATTTAGACTTCTTTTTCTCTTCTTTGGAATGCTTATGATTTATCCTTGATTTTTATATAATGAGATTATATTTTTGATAAATAATTCTCATGCTTGCTTTCATATTTAATTTAGCTGAATGACTCATAATGCGAATTGATCATTCAAGGATAAAGAGAGTTGCATACAACCATTGAGAGAGGATGACATAAATCTCCTGTATTGGAGTCAAATCCAATAGAGGGGTTCACTATGATAAAGAAGATTTAGGGGTTTTGATTCTAGAGCGAAAGTTTGATTGATCAACCTAAACTCATTTGAATGCATCCCCGACAGAGGTGAGTTTAGAATTCGGGAACCTCCACGGTCGAAGCAATCTTCTTAAGAGAATTAGAATTCTTATTTCTTCTATTTTATTTTCATTCCGAGGTGATTCAAGATCGAGTGTTAGCCTTCTAATCATTGTGTAAACTTTATTTTAATTCACTGTGTGTTTCTTATAACAAACAACCCAAAGTTCTATTGATAGGATAATAGAGATTTTCTCAAAGTAAAACTATTCAACTCACCCAGATTTTTATACGACCTTGGATTTTATAAACCTATACTACTTCTGACACGTTACACTTGTCGTTGTCATTTGCAGGTATAGCAGTTTTGCTTTCATTAACCACCAAGGCAAAAACTAGCTTCTTACGGATGGGATATCACAATTCTGATATCCTAATGTCCCGGCTCATATAGTGTATGGTTAGCTGCCCCTTTCCTTCTTCTCTAACAAGCACTAAACTCACCTCCTCTGCTCCCACTCCTAGACATAGGAGTAGGTCTTCACCTTCCTTCGGGCCTTGAAGTTGAGGTGCATGGGTTAGCTGTTGCTTAAGCTTTTCGAAGGCCTTCTCACACTCCTCAGTCCACTCAAACTACTGACTGCTTCAAAGAGTTTTGAAGAAAGGAGTGCACTTCACTCCGGCCTTTGACAGGAAGCGACTAAGGCATAACCATCTTGTCATCCTCTGTACTTCACTGGTGCTCTTCAATGATGCAATCTCCATAATAGATATAACTTTATCAGAATTAGGCTTTACTCCCTTCGGGGTGAGGTAATGCCCCAAGAATTTTCCTCTTCCTGCCCCGAACGTGCACTTCGTCGAATTGAGCCTCATCTTGAACTTTTGAAGCATCGCAAAGGTCTCCACCAGATCGATGACATGCTCCTTGACGCTCTTGCTCTTAACCTAAAGATCATTTACTCATACCTCCAGATTCCACCCCTTTTGCTCCTTGAAGACTTGATCCATCATTCACTGGTAGGTAGCCCCTGCATTTTCTAGGTATAGAAGCCATCGCTGGTGATCAAAGAGACATCATGACGATTATGGGGTTGTATCAGGATCTGGGGGTATCCTGAAAAGTCATCAAGGAAGCTCATCATAGAAAAACTGATGGCAGAATCAACCTACACGTCAATTCGAGGCAAGGGATAAAAATCCTTCGGGCAAGCTTTATTCAATAAAGAAAAGTTGATACACATTCTCCACCCCCTCAGGCTTTCCTTACCATTACAACATTCAAGACCCAGCCTGGATACTGGATCTTTGACACAAAGTCTGCATCAAGAAGCTTCCTTACTTCCTCTCTAATGGGCTCAACCAATGCAATAATGCTTGCCCTCTTCTTTTGCTGGATGGGCATGACCTCATGATCCAGGTTGAGGTGGTGGCAGGCAACCTTTGCATCGATTTCTAGCATCTCTATAATGCTCCAAGCATAGATGTACACATTCATCTACAGGCATACCACCATCTCTACCATCTCACTGGTCTTCAGAGATCCTCCGCTCTTCAGCAACCGAGGCTCGCCACCTTCTGAGAGCACTTCTACTTCTTTCACCTCTTCTGTTGTAAGACCCCCTTTATTTTGCACGCGTACCCCTTTGTTTGCATGCTAGGCAAGGTTGTCGATGGACATTGTCCCAATGGTATGTCTGGGGCCTTGGAACATTTCATTACCGCCTAGAACCGCCATCTTGCGGTGGCACCATTTCTCCAAATGGTCGCTGCCACAACACGCTGATCCTGTCGACTAATCATCATCATCCAAGCCAACCACATATCACAGAGTTAAAACATTTATAGAAGTACATGTCCATAACAAATCACCAAATAATTTAAAGCTTGTACAAAATGAGATTAATTAAGACTTGAAAAATATAAATCAGAGTGTGGTAAATAGAGAAGGGCTTAACCCCGATACAATATATTTTTCTTTGCCTCTGTCTTGGCGAAAATAAAACACTACAGACACTGACACGGACTGACACCATCACAAATGTATAACTCCTTACTCTGCCCAGGGTAGACGTGAAGAGTAGGTGTTGATAGAGGGTCGCTCATTGGTGCTCTCCCCGTAGCTGCCAAGATACCAAGTCTAGGTCTAGCCACTGTGTCATGTACCTCCCTCCTATTGAGGGTCTGCTCTTCTTGGTTTACCTATAATGATGTGGTCCACCGACCGTCAGTCTATAAGACTCAGCATGTTCCTCACTGCCTCCACCCGCGACTCCTATGCACCGTACGGGAGGAGGAAGCGGAGGACAACAAGGGGTAATGGAAAACAAGCAGGTGACATGGACCTAACTATCAAGTATATATGTATACATCAAGCACCTTATCTCTAAACATGTTCAGGAGTATTATAGTGGTACAACAATGTGAAATGAGTATACTAAACAGTTCATATGATTCTAAATATAGTATAAGGAATCATCAAGTATGGTAATATGTCTAGGGTATATAAAAGAACATCATGTAAAGAGCAGTTATAGTAGTACATCTAGAGTATATAAGAGGCAGTAACATCATATAAGAGCAGATATTAGAATAACCTTAACTTACATGCATACACACAAAGCACATAAGCTAAGGGATCTGGCACTAAAGTAAACTCATCGTATAAAAGAACACATACTAGTTTAAACGATGAGGTCTCTGTTTTATGCAAGGATGCTATGCTATGATGTGCAATGTAATGATGCAATTTACCCACCTGACTCTATACGTACATACCTTTATATAGTTCCCTGTGTTCGAGTGTGTCAACTCAGGTACCCAGTTGAGGCAAACAGTGCAGTATACCGGGCTATCCACTTCTAGGCTTATGTCACACATCTCCAAACCTAGACCTTACATACGCCCCTAAGAACACAAAGGGTATCCGCGTAATATCTTGTAAGCACCACCTATATCCCGCTTTTTGAGTCTCCGCTCACAGGACTAACCCGTCGTTCTAATTTACTGAGCCTACCGCTCGCAGGACTTAGCCTATCCTTCTAATATTCCGAGCTTACTGCTTGCTGGACTTGACCCATCCTTCTACTATACCTAGTCTACCGCTCGTAGGACTTACCCATCCTTCTATTATACCGAGCCTACCACTCGTAGGACTGAACCTGTCCTTACTTGGTCAATACTAATTCGTCCTAAATTTGGGACGGGGATTGTCCTATCTAGTTCTCCTAGTTAAACTACTCTTGTCTACTTTTAATTATGCCTAAAAGTTTAAGGGGAATCCCAGACTTCTCGAGGGTTACCCGGTGAAGGGCTCACAGTGGTACTAGGGGATGCGATGCTGGCTGAAGCCCAAATCCCTCTTTCCAGGATATTTACTCTTAGTGGTGGCTACCCATCCTCCTATGCCCACTTGCTCTCTAATTGCTCTAAAATTCTAAGATGGATTACCAATTTACACGGGCAGACAAGTGTCGGTGTTTAATTGAGCACTAAACCCTGCCTTCCCTAGTGGCCATCTATTTCTTTGTGTTATCTCTCAATCACAACTTGTAACTCATGTTGGGTCACTCCTTACCTACTTAAGGTCCCAATTCATACATCAAGCATACTTCTACTTGCTAACGGTTCAATCCTCTTATCATATCCTCGTAATCCTGAATTAATGGTTTTACAAAACGCACCCCAACCCCTTTCTTTTAATCTATGTCACTAATGGTTAATCCTTCAATCAATCTATGACTTCATAATGATCAATGAGTTAATAATTCCATAGGTGATGGTCTGGAGTGGTCTAAGTCACATAATTTAGTTTTTACTATTCGTAGACTGGTATGCCTTAAAGTGAAACCACATGCCCAACAAGTTTGTTTATATGAATATTAACTAAGTATGGGGTCACTTTCATTCCAAAGATTTGTATTGATGTCAAAGGTCTTTGTGCAAATTTCCATGATGTTCCAGCAATATTAAATCGTTAATTTAATTCCTCAAGTCATGATTCCAAATACTACTTTGTGAAGGAAGTATGAAGTTTACTCAATGAATAATTCTAATAAAATTTTCATGGCTTCGTATAGATATAAAAAAGGCCTCTTACAAAATTTCATAATATTTCAACATCAATAATTCAGGGAATTAATTTCTCAAGTTATAGGTTCAAATTCTACTTTGTGAAGAAAGTAAGTCATTTACTCAATGATTAATTCTAACAAAATTCTCAGAGCTTCCTACTGATATGAAAAGTCTATATACAAAATTCTATAACCATCCAACAACTTTATTTCTTGGTATGAATTTCTCAAATTATAAACTCAAATTGTACTTTGTGAAGGAAGTATGTTATATACTCAATTATTAATTCTAATAAAACTCTCAGAGCTTCCTACTGTTATGAAAAATCTATATACAAAATTCTACAACCATCCAGCAAATATATTTCATGGTGTGAATTTCTAAAAATTATAAACTCATTATACTTTGTGAAGGAAGTATGTCATATACTCAATTGTTAATTCTAATAAAATTCTTAGAGCTTCATACTAATCTGAAAAGTCTATATGCAAAATCCTACAACCATCCAACAAGTAAATTTCATGGTGTGAATTTCTCAAATTATAAACTCAAATTGTACATTATGAAGGAAGTATGTCATATACTCCTTGGTTAATTCTAATAAAATTCTCAGGGCTTCCTACTGATATGATAAGCATATATACAGAATTCTACAGCCATCCAACAACTATATTTCATGGTGTGAATTTCTCAAATTATAAACTCAAATTATACTTTGTGAAGGAAGTATGTCATATACTCAATGGTTAATTCTAATAAAATTCTCATAGCTTCCTACTGATATGAAAAGTCTATATACAGAATTCTACAACCATCCAACAACTATTTTTCATGGTGTGAATTTCTCAAATTATAAACTCAAATTGTACTTTGTGGAGGAAGTATGTTATATACTCAATGGTTAATTCTAACAATATTCTCAGAGCTTCCTACTGATATGAAAACTCTATATACAAAATTTCACAACATTTTAGTAAGTTTTGACCCTATAATTACTCACTTGGGGTCTATGTGACCTAATCATATGAAGTCAACTTTCCTAGGAAAATTAACCCAAAAGTTGATGATTTTCACTACAAAGTATTGTCCTATGATCCTAAGGGCAGGTTTTAAATTTCATGAAAATTAACCAAAGGAAAACCCTTAAATTCTCATGTAAGTCTAATATTACATGGTTATGCTATACGCATACCAATTTTTTCCTTGCACTAGCATGTGAAATAAACTAACACGTAGAGGTCCAAAAGACCTAAAATTTTAACCAGAGCCATGACCAACCTCCCAAATGATGTTTGGAGTGATTTGAGTCCAAATCACCCATTCTCTACACCATAAATGATTTATTAAATTTCTACTAAAATATTAGAAAAAAGTGCCCCGAAATTTCTGATTTTTGGGCACATGGTAGATCTAGGTTTCATCCACACATGGTTAAATTTTCAGCCTCATATCATCTACTATATAATAGTTTTTCACAATTCAAGGTTTGTCCTTTACAAGGACCAGCTTTACTAAATCTGCCTTACAGAGGGTTAGGGCACCAAATGGTCTGATCTTACCTCCTACAGATAGTAGATAGAAAGGCCTACAAAAGTTGTATCTGCCTACTTTTCATTTTAGGGCATCTAAGGGCCTACAAATTTGAGTTCAAAATGTCTATTTTAGTATGGCAAAAATCAACATTTAGTGTGACCTAAATGGAGGTTTTTCTATGGCTCAATAAAACATGAATCTACTCATATACAAGGATTCAACTGAGCTAAAAATTTTACCAGTGACTAATATACATATAACCAACCTCCCAAAAGAGATTTGGAGTGGTTTGAGTCAAAATAACCAATAATATGCACCATACTTAATTTATTTAATTTCTACAAAAACTTTAGAAAAATATGCCCAAAAAATTCCCAAACTTGGGCAAGGGATGAGTTGGGGCATGACTCATGCATGTCCAAAGTTTCATCCTATTTGGAGGTGTAGAACTCCAAAATTCACTAAAAACAACTTGGGTGCTAAATGCACCCCATTTCCCATACACCTACATGCATATGGTAATTCCCAAACATGCACATGTCAATTTGGGCTAAATTTTTTACCAGACCCTCTTCATGATAAGGCTATGCCTCAGCCCAAATTTGAGGTGATTAGAATTCATTATCCCCTATAATTATCACATGCAAGCTTAATTGAATTCTCAAATAAACTTTAGGATTAATTCTAAAAACTTTCAAATTTTTACCAGAGGTGTAATAGGACATTACTCATGCACGCCCAATAATTCAAACAATTTGGAGTTAAAGAACTCCAAAAATAAATTTCCAAATCTTTAGAGCACCTTATGTACATGCTATGCTAAAATGAATGTTTAGGATGCTACAGAGCTCCAAATCTAGTGAAGTCAATTTCTAAAAATAGTAGACTTCGAGATCTTCATTTTTAATGTTGTCCATTTTTTCTGAATCATGGCCATTATTTTTCTATATTTAATTCAAAGTTCTTCAGATTTAGAGCACTTAAATAAATTTCATGAATTAAAAATAATGGTCTGCGACTAACCGATATGCGCGATCGGATGGCTATGGGGTCGTCTTCCTCGATAAGCCAATGATCCCGATTACGCCTCCCTGAGTCGATATTTCGAGCCCGATTCTGGCGATTCCTGTAGGTTTTCGGTGAAACCCTCCCGCCACCAACATCACCGACCTAGGGCTTTCGGTTGTTGATGGCCGTTTGGCCTGAGGTGGCCGGAGGTGGCCTCTGGTATCTTTCATTTTCACGGCTGAGAACAAGGAAAATGAAAATGGTGAAAGCACCATTTCTCAGCTAGTTTTAAAATGGAAGATGTAGATAACTAGCACAGGTGGAGGGGGAAAGGAGCTTGCCTGAGCTTGAGCCGCATTGGTGGTGGTTGTCGGGTTTGTCATTGCTGACCTAAACCTCCTAGGTACCATGGCTTGTATGTGTTGCTGAGCTTGAAATCTCTTGCTGGAAGGGGGGCTTGACAGCTGGGAGAGCTCTGAAGGTGGTGGAATGGACAAATGAGGGGGAGGAGGGTTTATGGCCACTTGCCATTCTTGATGTCTCGGCCAGCTCTGTGGCTGCCAAATTGGCCAATCAATCTCCCCTTCCCTCCGCCCAAAACTGAAGGAAATTAATCCCCCAACTCTGGGGAGAGCTTGGGGAAGGGTTATGGGGTGCTATTTGGCACCCTCATTCTCCTCCTCCTTGTCTTCTTTTGTCCTCTTCCTCATCTTAATTCAAATTCCTTGTAATTAAACCCTCTAATTGAAATTTCAGAGGGCTTAGGTTTTAAATATCATGAGGCCTGGCTATGTGGGTCATGGAATTGGGCTAAGTCCAATTGATTTTGAATTCGGGCTCACTTGACTTAAAAATGCCAAATTGGGGCTTTGGGGTTTGGGGTTGACCCCAGCTCACCCCAACCAAGGTGACAGGCTCACATTGTTGTCTTAGACCCTATTGACCAATCCCAAGAGGTATTGAGTCATGGTGGGGTCATATGGGGCTTAATTGCAAATAATTGCTTATAAGGGCAATTTGGGCAATTTGGTGATTTTGCCCTAATCCTCCAAAATTGAATGTTCACCTTGGTTCAATTAGGTCTCATATACTCCCCTTAGGGTGTAGGAGGGGTTGTGATAGGTAAATTTGGCCAATTGAGAGCCAATTCAACCATAAAGGGCATAAAATGTAATTTGGGGCAATTTGGTAATTTTTGCCCAATTTCCCAAAACTAATTTGTCCCAAGGGTCCAATGTGAACCCATTAGACTCCCTAAGTAATCTTGTAGTGTTAGGGGTAATCCATTTGATCACATTGAGTCAATTGAAGGTCAATCGAGGAGACTAGTTAATTTAGACCAAATTGGGGTTTTTTGGTAATTGGCCCAATTTCCCAAAATTGGTCCACCCCAATGTGTCAATGTTGCCCCATTAGTATCAACTAAGGGTCATAGTGGGTTTGGTGTGATCAATTAGATCACATTGGGCCAATTGAGGGGATTAGTACATTTAGGTCAATTTGGGGCTTTTTGGGTAATTGACCTAGTTTCTCCAAATTGACCAGTCCCATTGGGTACACATTGTCTCATTAGTCTACCCTAATGTTTAGATAGGGTGTGGTGTGGTCAATTTCACCATTACTCAGGCTAATTGACCTATGCTAGGGTGAAGTATGTCAAGTTGGGCCTTTATGTGTAACTTGACCTAGTCAGGTCAAAGGCTCTTATAATGATTAAGTGGGCACCCCTTTTTGATTTATGGAACCATATATGTCACCTAACATGCCTTAATTTAGCCTAGGGGTTCTCCCCATGGTTATAAGTGATGTTGGGTTCTTTATCCCATCTTGGTCTACACCTTGAATTTTCCTTAAATTTGGGTGACCCATAGTGGCTAAGTGCACACCATGGCGTTCTCCTCTTAATAAACGTGTCACCAAGGTACCCTTGGTATCTTATCCAACATTTGTCATGACTTGTCATGACAAAAATTTCCTAGGGGTCCAGTAGTTTGGGAGATGTCACAAATCCCAATACAGAACAAAACAATTTCATCCTCGAAATTAAGATCGGGTGTATGGGGTTTTAAACCAAGTTGATTATCATGAAAGAAAACTTAAAGCAATTAAGTGTTACCTGACTCGAAGAGTTCTAGATTGTATGTTCTTCTTGTCCATGATTATACCAAAGGACCTTTACCAGCGGAATTTTCTTTCGTCGCAAGAATTGGACAGCTGTGTTATCAATCCATATTTGCTCCAAACGGACTATTCGGCCGGATTCTATTGGGCTCGTTGTGGCTGTGATCAGTTCTTATGGCCGAAGAAGTGCCCTCCAAACCGAGGAGACATAAAAGACATCATGCAACTCAGCTAATTCTTGCGGCAGCTGTAGTCTATAGGCCAAGGGGTTGGTCCTCTCCAGGATCCTATATGGCCCCATGTATCTTAGACTGAGCTTCTTTAGTCGTCGCACCTGTGTGACCCCGTATGCCATACGATTCTTCAAAAATACTCATTTTCCTGCCTGGAACTCCACCTTATGATACTGCACGTCAAAATATTTAATTTGTCTACTCTGCGCCTCAAGCATCCGATCACGTATCAACTGTATTTGGGCGTCCGTGTCCTTAATATATTCGGACCCCAGCGCCTTCAGATCCTCATCTTGAACCCAAGATAGAGAGGTCCTACATTTTCTGCCATAAAGGGCTTCAAAAGGAGACATGCCAATGCGGGATTGCTGGCTATTAGTGTAGGAGAATTCAACGAGTTGCAGTAGTCTCTCCCACGATTCCCCACTATCTAATATGCATAACCTTAACAAATACTCAATCGTCCAGATGGTTTGTTCTGTTTGCCCATCAGTCAGAGTGTGGAATTATATGTTGAACATTAGACGTGACCCCAGATATGCTTGAACCACCTTCCATTTCCTTGACGTGAATCAGACGTCTTGATCCGACATGATCGATCTGGGGTACTTCGTGGTATCTGACGAATTGTTCCACGAACAACCGTACTAGGACACTGATGGGAGCCCCCTTTTTGATGGGAATGAGTCTGGCCACCTTGGTTAACCTATCCACAATGACCCAGATGGAGTCATGCCCAGAGCGGGAGCGAGGTAACCAGTGTACAAAGTCCATGGAGATGTCCTCAAACATCCACTCTGGCACCGACAATTGCTGTAATAACTCTCCCGATCTTTTGCAATCGGCCTTTACTAGTTGACATGACTCACAATGGGTCATGGAACTGACAATATCCCTGGACAATACATCATTCTTTTTACGTATATAGTCACCTTGCTGATTCCAGGGTGAATATCTACTGTGATGAGCTTTGTTAGAATATCCTCCAGAGGTTATCCCCTATCGGTATATAAGTTCTACCCCAGAAATGCACGATGTCAAACTTCAACGAATAATCCCTTGCAGTGCCGATTCCAAGGCCTCGAAGACCAGTTCTAATTTTGCATCACATCTCTGTGCAGCCTTGATCCATTCCTGGATGTCACAAATTAAGCTCATCGAGGAAAGATATTCCTGATAGACCCTTGGATCATCTCCGGATACTTGTGTGATATGCATGTTGTCCAGCATCTGTACTAGTTCTATGGCAATTAGATGAGGTTCCTTATCTGATGTACTAGCCCTCCTACTTAGTGCATCTGCCACCGTACTTACTTTTCTGGGATGGTAGTACATCGTGTACTGATAATCACACAAAAACTCTACCCATCTCCTCTGTCGGATGCTTAAATCCTTCTGAGTGTCTACGTTTTTTAGGTTCTTGTGATCCGAAATGATGTCAGAGTGAACGCCATATAGGTAGTGTCTCCATATTTTTAGTGCAAAAATCACGGCTCCCATCTCTAGGTCGTGCACTAGATAGTTCTGCTCGTGCTTATTCAATTATCGTGAAGTGTAAGTGATGACATGTCCATGCTGCATTAAGACCACACCCATCCCTTGGTATGATGCATCCGTAAACACTTGAAATCCTTCCTTCCCAGATGGAAGTGCGAGAATTGGAGCGGAGATGAGTCTACTCTTTAGCTATTTGAAAGCTGCTTCACATTTCAGTGTCCATACAAACGGTGCATCTTTCTTTGTCAGTGACGTGTGAGGGAGGGCAGTCAGGGAGAAACCTTCTACGAACATCCGGTAGTATCCAGCAAGTCCTAGGAAACTCTGCACGTCTAATACTATTTTTAATTGAGGCCAGTCTCGCTCTGCCTGAATATTCGCAGGATCCCCCGCCAATCTGGCCCCACATATAATATGTCATAGGAAGGCTACCTCCTTAAGCCACAATTGGCACTTGCTAAATTTAACATATAACTTATGCTCTATAAGCCCTTCCAAAATGAGCGCCAGATGTTGATTGTGTTCCTCTTCCGTCCTTGAGTAGATCAATATATCATCTATGAACACAATGATGAAGACATCAAGATAGGTTTCAAACACATGGTTCATTAGGCTCATGAATGCGGAGGGGGCATTTGTGAGTCCAAAGGGCATTACCGTGAACCCGTAGAGACCATACCGACTGCAGAAGGCCATCTTCTGAATATCTTCTTCTTGAATCCATAGTTGGTAATATCCCGATCTTAGATCTAGTTTTGAAAACCAGTGCACTCCTTCCAACTGGTCAAACAACTTGTCGAACCAGGGTAGAGGATATGTGTTCCGCACAAATAATCTATTGAGTTCCTGGTAGTCGATGCACAACCGAAGAGTCCCATCCTTCTTCATTACACACAGCATCGCAGATCCCCATTTTGACGAACTCGGCCTGATGAACCCTGAGTCTACTAAATCCTGTCTCCGCCAGCTCCTTTAGGGCCATCCAGCAGGGTGCTATGGATATGGGTCTAGCTTCTGGCACTAACTGAACATGAACGTTCTTTTCCCTGTACGGCGGTAACCCAGGTAGTTTTCCTGGAAATACATCGGGAAAGTTTTGAACTACGGGGATATCGATTAGTGAAGTCTCTACCTCCTTCATCTCGAAGAAAACCATGTAGACTTCGTCTCCCTGAAATGGTCCTTGACGGCCTGAGTAGATGAAATTAAGTGTCGGGAGGTGGGTCTAATAACTTCGATTACTACTTCGGAGTCCTCATGTCTTAGCACAATTTTCTTCGTCGGGCAGTCAATCTTGGCATGGTTCCAATGTAGCCAGTTCATGCCCAAGATCAGATCGCAATCTTTTATCTTTAAGAGTATCGTCGGTGCTTCAAATAACTTCCCTCCAATTTCTATGTTCATGTTGCACTTGGCGCACGTTACTATCTCTGATCGATTAGGACGTCACACCTTCCTTTAGATGCCCCATAAAGTGCTGCACTTGATCCAGGTCATCTACGAATTCCTCTGAGTTGAACGAGTGCTAGGCACCGGTATCAAATAGGGTATATGCACTTGATCCAAAGCTATAGAGCATCTTATGTATATGCTACACTAAAATGAATGCCCATGGTGCTACAGAGCTCCAAATCTAGTGAAGTCAATTTCTAAAAATAGTAGACTCCCAGATCTTCATTTATCATGTTGGGCATTTTTCCTAAATCATGGTCATTCTTTTTATATATTTAATTCTAAGTTCAGCAGATTTAGAGCACTTAAATAAAATTCATGAATTAAAAATAGTGGTCTGCGGCTAACCGATGTCCGCGAACGGGTGGCTACGGGGTTGTCTTCTGATAGAGAAAATTGTATTCTCCAATCTATACTCATGATGGCGACGTCGGCCCTCAACATGCAGATAATGAATATGGCGCGCTTACGGACGACGATGCTCCTCCAACCAAAGATTCACGTCATCGCCGCCGCGTTGACAAATGTGAAGAACGGCGTTACAACCTTCGCTCAAGGCGCAAACATAACAATTAATAATTATAATAATTTTATTATTATAATTATTAATTTTATTTTCATGTTTAATTTCACTTTTGTTGTAATATTAACATTTGGACTGCGTTTAGACTTTTGTGGCTAGCCTATATAAGGCTAAGTTGTATTGGTTTTTGATATTATTGACGATAAAAAATAGAACTAAGCCCTAATCTGATCTCCCCGACTCCCCTCTCTCGTGGCCGCCCCCTCTCATTCTTCCCCCTCTCCGGTTCGGCGCCCCCCCCCCCCCCCCCCCCCCCCCCTTAGTGCCACCCCTCTCCTTCTTCCCCCTCTCAGGTTGGGCGCCCCCACCTTAGTGTCGCCCCTCTCCTTCCTCCCCTATTCCCCTCCTAGTTCGGCCTCCCCCTTCCATTGGAGCCGCCCACCTTTCAACCTAGCCGCCACCTTCTTCTTCTCCACTCACCTTCTCCCTCCAAAAAAACCCCATCCAATATTCGGCCTCCCCTCCGATAGTGCAAGTGGTGGTCTACGTGGGATCCGGACGACGTGAAGCACACACACCAATTTTGTATCAGAGGGAGGTTCATGTCAATTTCTTAATTGACACATTCCTAAACATCTCTTAATTCGCCGGCACACACACCTATCACACGTTAGCGGTCTAAAATTCTTATTTTTCATCGAAAATTTAAAAAAAATCTGCAAATTCTACTTATTTTTCTTAGTACGAAAATAAAAAAAACATTTTTATTTACCCTTGTTGATAGGCGGGAACAAATCCAACTTTTATAAAATTTCTTAGTCTGAATCGTGTTGGTCTAGTTTTTGCATGCGTACTAGGCACGGTACGGAGTATCCTTCATCCTCCTCCCACATGACGGACGAGCCAGACACGCTTCGCGGTCCTACCACGATTGAAGAACTCCATCAGGAGTTTAATGATCAGTTGACGGATATTCGGGAGATTCTTCATGAAATGAGGTTAGCCCAAAGTGCACCTCAAAATCCCGCTACCCGCCAACGTGATGAGGGGAATGTTCATATGAACCCCAATCCGGATCCAGCCCCTCCTTTTACTGCAGCCCGACCTCGGGAAGAAGAGAATTATTTTCCCGAACATGCCCCACGAGCCCCGTATGGATTTGATATAACTAGGGTCGTACGGATCAAACCACCCTCCTATGATGGGTTGGGTGACCCCCAGGTTTTCTTGGATTGGGTAAGTGAGATGGAGTGCTACTTTCAGTGGAAAAACTTGACTGATGTAGATAAGGTGCGCGTGACGCATATGAAGTTGCTGGGAAGAGCCAAGACATTCTGGCTGAATGAGGAGCGACGCTTAGGTGTCGTGAATGGTTTGCCTCCCATCGGTTGGGCAGGCATGAAGGCCATATTAACCGATCAGTACGTTCTGACATATCATCGCACGTAAATGTTCAATGACTTAGCCTCCCTTTGGCAAGGGAATCGATCGGTAGCAGTGTATATGGTTATTCTGAAGGATATGATGGTTCAATATGACATTAGGGAGATGCCGGAAGTCACTCTATCTCGGTTCCATAAAGGACTTAATCCCGATATTCAGGGTAAGCTCCTTCGATATGGCCACACTGACTTGAGCACCACGTACAACGCTGCGTTAGATATTGAAAAACATCTGGCCCTTAAGTCTAAGTCGAGTTCGTTTCAAAAGAGTAAGTCCATCTTAGGACCTCCTCCTTTAGCTATGAGAGATAAGGGTAAGTTTAGGTCCACCGACTCGAACTCGATCGTTATTACGGCTAGAAATATGCGTAACCCGTCCGGTGAGCGAATGCCCATAGGCCGGATTAGCAAAACGAATGCTTCTTGTTTCAGTTGTGGGGATCAAGGGCACTACGCTAGTGAATGCCCCACAACGACCAAACCACTAGCCTTGTTGGATACTGCGCATGGCTCCGCCAAATTTGAATACGAAGCCGGTGCAGACTCCGATTCGGAGGGAGTACCGAGTGATCTTGACGATGATGCCAACATGATGGTGATGCGTTGTATTTTGGCCACCCCGCATGCGTTAGACGAGTGGAATCGGACGAATATATTCTCATTAAATTTTAAAAGCGGAGAGAAATGGTGCAAGTTAATCATCGATAGTAGTAGTTGTATGAACGTGATCTCAGAGAATGCAATGACTCGGATGAAGCTGACCACCGAACCGCACCCTCTCCCCTATAAGGTGGCATGGGTTAATAAAACATCCCTTCTGGTTGCGCGGCGCTGTTTGGTTCCCCTCACCATCAAAACATACTCGGAAAAGATATGGTGTGACGTCATCCCAATGGAAGCCTGTCATGTGTTGCTTGGATGGCCATGGATTTATGACCATGACGTTACCCATTTCGGGCGAGCCAACACGTACGTGTTCAAGTATAATGGTAAGGTCATTATCTTGAAACCAATGCCACCTAAGGACCCTTCGAGCACTTCGAAAGACACAATTGTGCCAGTGGAGAAGAAAACGTTAAGCTTACTTGGTAAAAAGGAGTTCGCACGCCATAAATTTTTTGATGGTGTCCTATATGCCTGAGTTTGCCTTCAAGCCAAGGAAGAAGTGTCGTACTTAGAGAGTTTACCACCCACGCTGCAGAAATTGTTAGAGGATTTTAAGGATGTTTATCCGGGCGAATTACCTCCTACGTTGCCCCCTGTGCGCGATATCCAACAAGCGATAGATTTCATTCTGGGTTCCTCGCTACCCAAACTTCCTCACTATCGGTTAAACCCATCCGCGCATTTGGATCTCCAAACACAAATTTCCGATTTGTTACATAAAGTATTTATGCGCCATAGTAAGAGTCTGTGTGTCGTTCCGGCTCTGCTCGCTCCTAAGAAAGACGGCTCTTGGCGGATGTGTGTAGATAGCAGGGCCATAAATAAAATCACAATTAAGTACCGATTTCCCATCCCGTGTTTGGATGATTTGTTGGACATGCTAGCTGGAGCCACAATCTTTTCTAAATTGGATCTTAGGAGTGGCTACCATCAAATTAGGATTCAGGAGGGTGACGAGTGGAAGACAACATTTAAATCTAAGGACGGGCTCTACGAGTGGTTGGGGATGCTGTTCGGGCTTTCCCATGCCCCTAGTACCTTTTCGAGGATGATGACTCATGTCTTCCAGCCCTACATGGGGAAGTTCATAGTGGTTTATTTTGACGACATTCTCATCTTTAGCACGTCTACTAGCGATCATGAAGCGCACTTGAGGACTATTCTAGGGACGTTACGTGCAGAAAAGCTATTCGTTAATCTCATGAAATGCACCTTCTACGTTACTTCCGTCGAGTTCCTTGGGTATGTCGTGAGTTCGGAAGGGATATTGGTAGACCCTAACAAGGTCCAAGCCATTAGAGATTGGCTGGAGCCCACCAACATTAGGGATGTTAGGAGCTTCCATGGCATGGCGACATTTTACCGCCGATTCATTCGCAACTTTAGTAGCATCATGGCACCCATCACCGAGTGCATGAAAAAGGGCGATTCTCTTGGACAAAATCGGCCACCCACACTTTCCAAACGATTAAAGATAGGATGTCAGAAGCGCCCCTGTTGCGGTTGCCGGACTTTAATAAGGTTTTTGAGTTATCATGCGACGCGTCGGGGATTGGGATTGGCGGCGTCTTAAGTCAAGGGGGTCATCCCATGGGATATTTTAGTGAGAAATTGGCGGGTCCAAAATTGAATTATTCGAACTATGACCGTGAATTTTACGCCGTGATACATTGCCTTCAGCATTGGCGCCACTACCTTCTCCCGAAGGAGTTCGTTATCCAGTCCGATCATGAGGCTTTAAGATTTGTCAACTCCCAAGGCAAGGTCAGCCCCTAACACGCCATGTGGGTCCTATCTTCAGGAGTACTCCTTTATTATCAAGCATCTTAAGGGAACCCTTAACCGGGTAGCGGACGCCCCCAGTCGCGTCTCATTGTTATTGACAACGTTAGAGGTGAAGGTCATTGGATTTGAACGCCTTAAGGATGAATACGTCCATTGCCCAGACTTCAAAGAGATCTATCTTTCCATTCAAGACGAGGCGCCCTCGACCATTTCTGCGTATTATATTCATGACGGCTACCTATTTTGGCATGCCAGACTTTGCATTCCGCGTTCGTCTCTACGTAATTTCATTGTGTGGGAGTTACATAGTGGCAGTCTAGGTGGTCATTTTGGGCGTGACAAAACCATCACATTAGTAGAAGATAAGTTTTATTGGTCAGGCCTTAAGTCTACGGTACATAAGATTGTGAGTAGTTGTCGTACGTGCCAACTAGCCAAGGGTAATAAAATGAATGCGGGGCTTTATACCCCTTTTATGATTCCTTCCGTCCCATGGGAGGATATTAGTATGGACTTTGTTCTCGGCCTTCCTGTGTCTTTTCATCGCAATGACTCTATTCTAGTGGTCGTTGATCGGTTTTCCAAAATGGCATATTTTATTCCGGGTAATAAAACTGACAATGCTTCACATGTTGCTAAGTTATTTTTTAAGGAAGTCGTTGGGCACCGGGGAGTTCCTAACTCGATAGTCACTGATCGGGATGTAAAATTCACTAGTTATTTCTGGAAAACCTTATGGCGGATCATGGGCACTAAGCTCTTATTTTTGTCCGCCTACCATCCACAGACGGATGGGCAAACAGAGGTAGTGAATCGGAGTTTGGGTAGTTTACTTCGGTGTCTAGTTGGTGACCATAAGGGTACGTGTGATCGCATCCTCCCCCATGCCCAATTGGCATATAATAATTCCAAAAATAGGTCCACCGGTTTATGTCCAAATGAGATCGTGCACGACTACAAAGTGCCTGTGCCCCTTGACTTAGTTCCGTTACCTCCGTCCTACAAGTCAAGTCAATTTGCACTGGATTTTGCCTCTCACATTGACGAATTGCATAAACATGTTAAAGATACGCTCGCTACTCAATACGCTTCTGACCAATTGCACGCTAACGTCCATAGGAGACCATCCCACTTGAAAGTTGGAGATTTGGTTATGGTACGTCTCGTCCCTGAACGGATGCCTTCGAGCGCCATAAAGAAGTTGGCTAATTGGCGCGCGGGCCCATTTCGAATTGTAAAAAATTAGGAGATAATGCATATCTTTTGGAGCTACCCACTGATTGGGGAATCTCCCCTATTTTCAATGTGACAGATTTAACGCCCTATATTTCTCCACCGCATGATTTATCTATCTGCCCGTTTAATTCCACATCATTTTCTAATGGGTTGGGGGGTGAGGTGGTGCCTGGTTTGTCCTCTTCCTCGGTCTCCGCTGGAGGTATGTTGGGTGTTGATGAAGGAGCTTGTTTATCTGAGTTGCCTAATGCTTTTTCGAGGTTCCCCCGAACCACTTTTGTTCCTGACAGGATTATCCGAGATGAAGTGCTCTCCGCTGGTGGTAGTCATCGCTATTTGATCCGTTGGCGTGATCGCCCGACCTCCGATGACACGTGGCTTCTGGAATCGGATGTGTCTAGGTTGGATGATGCTCTCCTCCGCCACTATCTTCAAGACAACTCACCGGTGGTGAGTTCTTTTGAGCAGGGGGGGATTGATGTCAACGTCGGCCCTCAACATGCAGATATTGAAGGTGGCTTGCTTACGGACGACGATGCTCCTTCAACCAAAGATTCACGTCATCGTCGTCGCGATGACAAATGTGAAGAACGACGTTACATCCTTCGCCCAAGGCGCAAACATAACAATTAATAATTATAATAATTTTATTATTATAATTTTTAATTTAATTTTCATGTTTAATTTCACTTTTGTTGTAATATTAACATTTGGACTGCGTTGACTTTTGTGGCTAGCCTATATAAGGCTAAGTTGTATTGGTTTTTGATATTATTGATGATAAAAAAAGAACTAAGCCCTAATCTGATCTCCCTGACTCCCCTCTCTTGTGGCCGCACCCTCTCGTTCTTCCCCCTCTCCGATTCGGCGCCCCCCCTAAGTGCCGCCCTCTCCTTCTTCCCCCTCTCAGGTTCGGTGCCCCCACCTTAGTGTCTCCCCTCTCCTTCCACCCCTATTCCCCTCCTAGTTCGGCCTCCCCCTTCCATTGGAGCCGCCCACCTTTCAACCTAGGCGTAGCCTTCTTCTTCTCCACTCACCTTCTCCCTCCAAAAAAACCCCCATCCAATATTCAGCCTCCCCTCCCATTGTGAAAGAGGTGGTCTATGTGGGATCCGGACGGCGTGAAGCAAGGAAGGTGGACATACTCCTCTCCAAACGGCAACCCTCCGGTGGAACCGTTGAAGAACGACCGGGCTAGTGAAATCTTGAGGCCAATCCTAACTCAAGCGGGGTAACAAACTCTCCACATGTGTGTTTCATTCCTAGATAATTGTGTGGTGGAATTTGTGGCGTGATCTTCGTATCACCGTTGTTATTTCATGGTTTTCTCCATTTGAAAAAAAAATTGCATTGCATCCCTTTCTTTTATTCTTCGAAGGGGCTTGGCGAGCCCCGCTTTTTGTTGGGAGAGATCCACCAATTTTCCGAATCGATATTTTTCAGAGGATCTCTTTGGTACGACGCATAGCTTGATCGGATCCGGTAGATCCATTTCGCTTGGTCAAACATTGGCTTATCGCCCTTGGCAGATCTCAAGAGGTTAAGCGACCCTTCAGTGGCAATTATTTCTCATTGCCTAATTTGGTGCACTTGCACTGTGTGGCTTGCATTTGCATCATTTTTCTTAAGTCACGCATCCCGCGTAAATTTTCAGTCTGTACCGAGTGTGTCGGAAGGTGTAGGCCAACATCAACTCGATTAAGGCAAGTGTACCTGTCGAAATATAGCATAGGATATTAAAGATATCAAGTGTCGTATTAGACTCGGGGCTGTCGAGTACTTTTACTTCGGGAAAACAAAACAATTATTTTATCGAATAATATTTTATTAGTGATAATTTATAATTAAAATTAAAATTAAGAAATAAAGAAAAGAAAACAAATCTTGATCAAAGCGCACTTGGAATGAAAACCAAAAGAGATAAATTTTAATCTGATCCTTGACCGTGGAGATTCTCGGACTATGAACGTACCTCTTTCGAGGACTGCACCCAACTAAGTTTAGGAAATATCAATTGAATTTCCATTCAATAATTGATAACCTAAGACTCGCTTTACGAGGTGAATCCCACTATTGGCTTTTACTCCAATCTGGAAGGGTAACGTCGTCCTCTTTCAAGGATTGTGTTCTACTATTTTTATCCTTGAGCGATCGATTCATACTCACGAGCTGGTTCGGCTAACTAGAGTTTAAAAACAAATATCGCAATTCATAACTGAAATATGAACACGATACGTTAATATTCAAGAATAAATCGAAGGAGGAAAAGAGATAAAAACGAATAAGAGAAAATTTCATCCAAGATTTGCAAATTTCAAGATTCAAATAATAATCTAATTGACATGAAAATAAAAGGAGTAAATGAAGGGAAAAGACATTTTTGTTAAAAGGAAATTGAATTACATAATAATTGAAAACTTTGCATGAAATGAAAAGTAAGACTACATTGCATAAATTGAAATTACATAAAATTGAAATCTAAACTAATACAGGAATTGAAAAGAACAATTCTGCCCCAAAAGGGGGCAGAAGGAAAGAAGTTTCGACCCAAGGAGGGTGGAAAAAGGGATGCCTTGAGATCTGGAAGAGCTGCCTTTTTATAGGCAAAAATTAGGGTTACACGCCCTTGGTCACGCCCGTGACCAAGGCAGTGTAATGGGCGTGATCGAAGCTGGGGCAGGAGAGGTGCATTATGGAGTTATTGTAGGCGTTACAAGCGCGTCACGCCCTTGGTTACGCCCATGACCAAGGGCATGTAATCTTAAAATAGACGCTGGAGCGGGAAATCTTTGGCGGGAAGGGCGTGACTCTGGTGGCAAAGGAGTTACACGCCCGTGTCATTAGAGCTACACGGGCGTGACATTGGCGAAGCATCCTTGGGGCATGATCTGGGGCGTGATCTGCTAGTAGGGAGGTTACACGGGCATGACATTGGAAGTCACGGGCGTGTACTTGGCGAAATCGCGTCATGGATTCAGGGCACGGCCGGCTGAGCTGGAGGCAGGGTTCACGGGCGTGACAATGGAAAGTCACGAGCGTGACTTGGAAAGTCAAGGGAGTGACATTGATGTTCTTATCAAGATGAGTCCAGGTTGGCGGCAACAGGTCTGTAATGAGTTTTATGTTGACACACCCTTGGTCACGGGTGTGTCTTAGGGCTTGTACTTGCATTTTTCAGCAAAAACACCAGAAATACTAAAAAACATAAGACAAACTTAAGTTAATGAACAATTATAAATAGAAATGATTATTTAGTTAAAATAGACATATTATTTATAAATTCAAATTATTATTAGCCTAAAAACTATAATAATATTAGGCAAAATAATACTCATCAAATACCCCCATACTTAAGCTTTTGCTATTCCAGAGCAAAAGTATGATAGATATTCATAAGACATTAATAATATTTCTAATTAAACTAAAATTTTCTTGAATCAAAAGAAAGCTTAAAATAAAATTTATGGATTTAAGAGATAAGTCCTAAATTATGAAAATAAGATAAAAAGAGAGAAATGTTTAGCCAAGAATTCTCAAATTATTTAACTAGCAGACAAAATTAAGTAATTTGCGTATCAAATTAGATTAGAATTATAAAAACTCCAATTTTGAAGAGGCTTACGGAAAAATTCAAACTCCTACTTATGCTCTCCCAATATTTTAATTTGAGTCTAAAATCAATTATATTGGCTAAAGGGGTTTGGGTAAACATGAAGCTAGCAATGATTGGGGGTGATGAATTTTATCCTCTCACCCCATCTTTTTTTCTACTTATACATGTTTAGGAAAATGATGAATTTTATCCTCTCATTTTCCATGACATATAATCTTTTCATAATAAACTTCATAAAAGGGAGGTGCATATGTTTAGGAAATAATGAATTTTATCCTCTTATTTCCATGACATATGATCTTCTAATAACTCTTTTTTTTGGGTAGGGCTAAAATAAATTTTAGATTAAATTGAAATATTTAGAGAGCAACTATAGTAAATTGAAATTTCCTAAGAATATAAAAGCATGAGGTAAAAATAATTAAAATCTAAAGTTGTTAAGCACAACTACTACAAAATTGAGACTAATTAAAATAAAAGAGAAAAAGTGCTAAATAAATTACTCTAATCAAATTAAGATCATAATAAATTCCTTAAAACTAAATCAACTAAAAATTAAATTTTTACTAACCATGATAAAATAGAAGATTAGCCAATTAAAAATAGTTAAAAATGCTTATAAATAAACTCTCAAATGTTTGATTTTAGAAATAACAAAAACCTAAGTAAGGGGTTACTTGATTATCATTAATTTTTAAGTTTCGAAATTTATATATATATTTTTTGTTTTTTTTTTGAATTAATTTTTAAAAATTTTAAAAATTAGGAAATATACCCCCATACTTAAAATTCAACATTGTCCCCAATGTTGAAAACTAAGTATGAAAAAAACAAGAAAAAAATGGGAAAACAAATTTTTTGATATGTTTTAATTAGTCTTGAACTTCCCAAGGTCAACCCGGTGAAGGTCTCGCAAGGTACTAGAGGCTGTGATGGGAATCCAAGCCCAAAACGTCCTTTCCAAGAAATAAATTATAGCATAATTTTTTCCATTTTTTCATTTTTTTATTATTATTATTATTTTTATTTTTTAAATAAAAAAGAAGAAGAAAGATAAAATTAATAGTGTTTCCCCTTTTCGAAATATCGACAAAAAAAGTCCCCGGCAACAACGCCAAAAACTTGATAGAGAAAATCGTATTCTCCAATCTATACTCGATTAAGGCAAGTGTACCTGTCGAAATATAGCATAGGATATTAAAGATATCAAGTGTCGTATTAGACTCGAGGCTGTCGAGTACTTTTACTTCGGGAAAACAAAACTATTATTTTATCGAATAATATTTTATTAGTGATAATTTATAATTAAAATTAAAATAAAGAAATAAAGAAAAGAAAACAAATCTTGATCAAAGTGCACTTGGAATGAAAACCAAAAGAGATAAATTCTAATCTGATCCTTGACCGTGGAGATTCTCAGACTATGAACGTACCTCTTTCGAGGACTATGCCCAACTAAGTTTAGGAAATATCAATTGAATTTCCATTCAATAATTGATAACCTAAGACTCGCTTTACGAGGTGAATCCCACTATTGGCTTTTACTCCAATCCGGAAGGGTAACATCGTCCTCTTTCAAGGATTGCGTTCTACTCTTTTTATCCTTGAGCGATCGATTCATACTTACGAGTTGGTTCGGCTAACTAGAGTTTGAAAACAAATATCGCAATTCATAACCGAAATATGAACACGATACGTTAATATTCAAGAATAAATCGAAGGAGGAAAAAAGATAAAAACGAATAAGAGAAAATTTCATCCAAGATTTGCAAATTTCAAGATTCAAATATTAATCTAATTGACATGAAAATAAAAGGAGTAAATGAATGGAAAAGACAATTTTGTTAAAAGGAAATTGAATTACATAAGAATTGAAAACTTTGCATGAAATGAAAAGTAAGACTACATTGCATAAATTGAAACTACATAAAATTGAAATCTAAACTAATACAGGAATTGAAAAGAATAATTCTACCCCAAAAGGGGGCAGAAGGAAAGAAGTTTCGACCCAAGGAGGGTGGAAAAAGCGATGCCTTGAGATCTCGAAGAGCTACCTTTTTATAGGCAAAAATTAGGGTTACACGCCCGTGACTATGGGCGTGTAATGGGCGTGATCGAAGCTGGAGCGGGAGAGGTGCGTTTTGGAGTTACTGCAGGCATTACAAGCGCATCATGCCCTTGGTCACGCCTGTGACCAAGGTCGTGTAATCTTAAAACAGATGCTGGCGCGGGAAATATTTGGCGCGAAGGGCGTGACTCTGGCGGCAAAGGAGTTACATGCCTGTGTCATTGGAACTACACAGGCGTAACATTGGCGAAGCATCCTTGGGGCGTGATTTGGGGCGTGATCTGCTGGCAGGGATGTTACACGGGCATGAAATTGGAAGTAACGGGCGTGTACTTGGCGAAATTGCGTCATGGCTTTAGGGCACGGATGGCAGAGCTGGAGGCAGGGTTCACGGGC
Source organism: Dactylorhiza incarnata (assembly GCA_033032865.1). Classification (NCBI taxonomy): domain Eukaryota; kingdom Viridiplantae; phylum Streptophyta; class Magnoliopsida; order Asparagales; family Orchidaceae; genus Dactylorhiza; species Dactylorhiza incarnata. The sequence continues at coordinate 11,776,452 of JAWHQI010000035.1, forward strand.
GTGACAATGGAAAGTCACGGGCGTGACTTGGAAAGTCACGGGCGTGGCATTGAAGTTCTTCTCAGGATGAGTCCAGGTTGGCGGCAACAGGTCTGGAATGAGTTTTATGTTGACACGCCCTTGGTCACGGGCGTGACTTAGGGCGTGTACTTGCATTTTTTGGCAAAAACTCCAGAAATCCTAAAAAAACATAAAACAAACTTAAGTTAGTGAACAATTATAAATAGAAATGATTATTTAGTTAAAATAGACATATTATTTATAAATTCAAATTATTATTAGCCTAAAAACTATAATAATATTAGGCAAAAATACTACTTATCATCTTCCCCGATAAGCCAACAGTCCCGATTATGCCTCCTTAGGTCAATATTTCAAGCCCGATTCCGGCGATTCCAAGAGGTTTCCGGTGAAACCCTCCCGCCACCACCATCACCCGACCTAGGGCTTTCATTTGGCGGTGGCCGTTTGGCCTGAGGTGGGTGGAGGTGGCCTCCCGTATATTTCATTTTCATGGCCGAGAACAAGGAAAACGAAAATGGTGAAAGCACCATATCTCAGCTAGTTTTAAAAATGGAAGATGTAGATAACTAGCACAGGTGGAGGGGGAAAGGAACTTGCCTAAGCTCGAGCCGCATTGGTGGTGGTTGCCGGGTTTGTCATTGCCGACCTCAACCTCCTTGGTGCCATGGCTTTTCTGTGTTGCTGAGCTTGAAATCTCTTGCTGGAAGGGGCGCTCGACAGCTTGGAGAGCTCTGAAGGTGGTGGAATGGAGAAATGAGCGGGGGGTGGGAGTATATGGCTGCTTGCCATTCTTAATGTCTCGGCCAGCTCTTTAGCCACCAAATTGGCCAATCAATTGCCCCTTCCCTCTGACCCAAACTGAAGGAAATTAATCCTCCAGCTTAAGGGAGAGCTTGGGGAAGGGAATTGGGGAGCCATTTGGCACCCATTCCACATTCTCCTCCTTATATCCTTTTGTCCTCTTCCTCATTTTAATTCAATTTCCTTGTAATTAACCCCTCTAATTCGAAAATTCAGAGGGCTTAGGGTTTAAATATCATGAGGGATGGCTATTTGGGTCTTGGAATTGTGCTTGTCCAATTGATTTTGAGTTTGCGCTCACTTGACCCAAATAGGACAAATTGGGTTTTTTGGGTTTGGGCTTGAACCAAGCTCACCCCAACCAAGATGACTGACCAACATTGCTGTCTTATACCCTATGGAACTATCCCAAGAGGAATTAAGTCATGGTTGGGTCATATGGCGCTTAATTGCACATAATTGCTTATAGGAGCAATTTGGGCATTTTGGTGATTTTGCCTTAATCCTCCAAAATTGAATGTGAACCTTGGTTCCATTAGGTCTCAAATACTCCCCTTAGGGTGTAGGAAGGGTTGTTCTAGGTTAATTTGGCCGATTGAGGGCCAATTGAATCACAAAGGGCATAAATTGTAATTTGGGGCAATTTGGTAATTTTTGCCAAAATTCCAAAAATTGGCTTGTCCAAAAGGTCCAATGTGGACCTATTAGACTCCCTAAGTTATCTTGGAGTGTTAGGGGTGATTCATTTGATCACATTGAGTCAATTGAAGGTCAATTGAGGAGACTAGTTCATTTAGACCAAATTGTAGCTTTTTGGTAATTGGCCCAAATTCCCAAAATTGGTCCACCATAATGGGTCAATGTTGCCCCATTAGTATCTCCTAAGGGTCGTAGAGGGTTTGGTGTTATCAATTTGATCACATTGGGCCAATTGAAGGCCAATTGCGGGGATTAGTACATTTAGGTCAATTTGGGGCTATTGGGGTAATTGACCTAGTTTCTCCAAATTGACCAATCCCATTTGGTCCACTTTGTCTCATTAGTCTACCCTAATGTTTAGGCAGGGTGTGGTATGGTTAATTTCACCATAACTTAGGCTAATTGACCTATGCTAGGGTGAAGTATGTCAAGTTGGGCATCTTTGTGTAATGATGCGCGTTCGGCAAGTACACCGGTCGCTGTCAAGTAATTAATTGGGGAATAACTTCCCTGAATGTCGATCTCTTGAGGAATGCAGGTTCTGGTGAACGAAATGTGTGGTGAGTCGATTGTTACACGAGCGAATAAAATAAAATAGGGCCGTTGTGATTGGTGTCCTAAGCTATTGCGAAAATGAGAGAAATGCGGGTCGAAAAGCACCGCTTCGCAAGGTGTGGGTGAGTGTAGCGGCCACGATGCCGCGCTTCGGTAAGCGGGTGGAATGGCCACAGAGCGAGATTTTGTGAGGGTTGTATTCACCTCTTCGCCAACATCACGACTAGCTATTGCTAGATGGCTTCACACACAAACAACTTAGAATATCACACCAACAAGGAAAGCTATTCTCACCACCATAGCATCATTGCACATGAACAACAAGCAATGATCTATAACATTAATCTAACGAGCGTTCATTACAACAACACAAAGAGAAAGCCCAAGCATCAAAGTTTAGAAAGGAACAAAAAGAGGATGTCACCGCGTCTTGGGTTCTCGGCCGGAATGAGAGGTTGTCGGGCTCTCTCCGGGCTCGGCCCTCAGATGGTGTGCGGACTCGAAGGAGGTTGTCACCGCTCCAACGATCTACAACATTTCTATGGCCTCCACGACGAAGAACGCTTGAACTAGTGGCGGAGAATACTTGCAAATGTTCCCAGATGGAAGAATGGTGAAGGAGATCACCGAAAATGGTCTCCTCTCGTCTCCTCCAGTGGAAGGGACGAAAATGGCAGGATTCCTGGCTTTTCCCGCGAGGCGAATCGGGGGCCTCGTTGACTGCAGCTTTTCCTGCTTTAAATACTAAACAGGCAGAGTTTTGGTCACGCACGGGCGAATGCACCATCGTGCACTGCCCGTGCATTATTTAATGATAAAAATAGACTTGAAGATGAAGCTGCGCCGCCCGTGCGATTTACTCACGCACGGGCAAACCCGCTCGTGCGTAAAATGCACGGGTAAATTCAGAAACACTAAAATAACAAGAAGAAACAGGCAACCGTGCGTTTTACTCACGCACGAGTAAATCCGCCCGTGCATAAAAATGCACGACTAAACTCAGATCGCCTATTTTCTGCCCAGATGAGAACGCACGACCGCAACCGTCCTTGCGTCAAGGAAATGCACGACCATGCATTGTACACAATCATGAATTCTGGTGGAAAACTGGATGATCCGACCGCCTGCACACAAGACAAAATAGCTGGGAAAACACCTCCAGCACCAGATAAACACAAAAAAAGGATTGGGGAGCACCATGTGCTTACCCACAATAACAAGGAGCGCAAATGCACACTGAAATGGGCCTAAGAGTGCACCTAGCAAGGAATAACAAATATGATCGAAAACATGCCTAAAGTGTAGTGCATCGACTAGAAATACGGCCCAGATGAGTCCATAAATGTGTATATAAATGAGACTCATCACACCCCCAGACTTACTCGTTTGCCTATCTCGGGCAAACACTCAATCCTATGATAGAAAAATTGATGTTAAAGAAGCAACTGTGCAGGCAAAACATGATGGGAAGTAAAGAACTAACGAGCGTAAAAATAAAGTAGAAAAGATTTTAAGACAATGAGTATATTTTAAGAACTTATACAAGTGTAAAATACAAAATACTACTACTCTAAGGTGAATCACTGGTGAATCGAACAGTCGCACCCTAGGGAAAATAGCGTGAACTGCTGAGGTGAGCGTTGCTCAAATTGGATCTCAAGGAAGAGCTCTCCAAGAAAAAAATCAAGGTCGGTGGTCATACGCTTGCCCTTTCGCACCTTCTCAACTGCATGAGATGATCTTATCAAGAATTAGTTGGGCTTTTAGGCTAGAAATAGGGCTTGGGTTGAGGTACGGTAATGAACGTAGGTTAAACACACTCATCCTACGGTAAATAACAAATTTCAACCTCAACATCTTCACCTTAAAGCACACTCCCCCAGGCTTCATTTGAGCACGATGGTGCACGCGAGACTACCACACTTGTGGTTCGATTCTTTTTAGTGTTCTTTTACTCTCTTTTATTTAGATCCATAAAAAGTTAGGATTGATCAAAATTTTAACTCACTCTCATTTTTTTTCGCGCGCACACAAATATTTCTCCGCAATGCAAAATCATCATAAATATGTATATATTCCAAAGTTCGACTCTAGTGCGTATTAGGTTAGGATATATGGCCTTGGTGAAAATTTAGTGGAGTATAACAAATAGGAGAGGTAGGGCTCAACGAGGCTAGCAAAGGATGACGTTAGGTTGGGAAATCAAAGCTCAACCGGACCAAACGATGGTCTACGTCATGCTCCCAACAAGATCATTCAACGCACTCATTTTGAAAATAGCTTGGGACAAGTTCTTAACCACCGAGCGAGGTCTCCTCTCCTTCCAACTCAAACAACACGAGGCTAACAGCTCTTCTACACTCGACCTAGGGCTACCGCTAGATTCACCAAATTCACCGTTTGAGTAGAGTATTAAGTAATTACGCAAATGAAGTAAATAAAACTATAACTTTGTAATTAAATCTATTCTACGTGAATTTTTAAGCTGCGTGAGCGCTCTACTAGTAGCACTGCACGGGTCACATCCTGTTCAGCCACATAATCCTAAACTAACAATCAAACTTCTAAACATATACATCAAGCACTTACATGATAATTGCGCACGAGTAAAAAATAAAGCATGTATGGTGTGTGTTATGCAATGAGACAATCAATATAAATTTCCTAACACAACATTCTAGCATGTATGTGCGTGTAGCGTAAGCAAAGGCCCGCTCCCCCAGACTTGATTTGAAAATCACATCAAATATAACATTTCATAGCAAAAATAAAGCTAGGTTAGGAGTACATATGCTCATAAGAGCTTTCCAAAAGAGCGGTCAATTCCATCTTTAAGGTTCTCCCTCCTCTTCCTCCAAGCGAGTTCACACCTGCATGGTTAGCATAAAAACAGACAAACAAAACATAATAGAAATTAAATAAGCAAACGGAACCTGGTGGTTCCCATGGGTTGTCTCCCAAGAAGCCCTTTTGTTTACCGTCTTTAAGGTGGACCAAATACCTGTATTAGCAGATTATAGAATTGTTCACGCAATATTAAAGAGAAGAGATCATCCATGTCTACGTAGTATTATTACACAACCATACGGAGAAATCAACTATACGTTGATTTAAAATAGTGACTGTAGATAGAAGAAAAAGGTCCAGAGACCCACAACTGATGGCAACGAAGTAAGAGGTTTAGCCTCCATCCCCAAGTATCCTCTTTTTGTGCTCTCTTTCTCTCTTCCAAGAGTTATTCTTCAAAGAAAAATCGCTTTCCCCATGCAGCCAGTCCTTTAGGGGAAGCACATGCGGTGACGCTGGAGTGGACAAAGCAATATCATCTGCCACTGTAACATGCTTATCCGGCTAGGAATGCATTATCCGACTACCCAAAAATGGGTCAGCATATTCCTAATTCTGTGGGGGCATAAATGAAACGATGTTAGAAATAACAGGAAGAGATGGAGCGAGAGCAGACTCAACATCCGTAGGAGCAAAGCAGGAGGAAGAAATGTCACAAGTGACATCCTCTCGTGAGAGATGATCAGATTCCACCTGGATGACCAACGCTAACTCTTCCTGTTGAATTATAACCAATGAAAGAGGGTCAAGAAACAACCTAGATGAAGAACATAAAGAATTATTGGTTGAGGGAGTTGTTGAAACCGATTTCTCGGCCTCTTGTGGAGCTCGGGGCCCTCACCGAGATGAAGGGAAGCTAGCCCTTACTGATCCCTCGGAGAGGGTAGACCGAAGACTAGAAAGAAGACTAAGACCGTAGTCACAGCGAGGAGGTCCCTCCACTAACCTGGAAGATCGTTGAGCGCTTCCCCTCCCAAGCCAAAGCTGAGACTCGGGCACCTTGGAGAGCTCTGGAAATGCTAACCAAAGAAAGCCTGAGGAGAGAGAAGCTGAAGTGAACCTCCCTCCAAAGGTGTCATTGTGGTCTTATTTATAGGTTTCCTGATCTGGCCTGCAGATAGCAGGATCCTGCCTTCTAATTTTACTATCTGCACCCCAAATGGGTCTGCTAACAACCAGACTCCGCTGTTTGGAGAGGCTAAAGGCAGACCACTAGGGGTAAATGGGTAATTTGGCCTTGTCAACTTATGGGCAAGGAGCTGCAAGAACTTGACCACGATGCCTCTCCTAGGCGATCGCCCTGCGAGGACTTCGCCAGCCAATTCTGTCGGTAACTGTCGAGGTCCGGTCTCGCGAGCCTTCCTGCGAGACCACCTCTCGACTTCGCCTAGCTCAACACGCCTTTCATCGAACGCAGGTCACTTTGCCGATCACAGTCGAGGTCGATGGATGCCGAAGGTTAAGTTGCTCGCTGTCCGCTGAGACGGGCTGTAAAACCCCATTTTTGGCAGTTTTCTTAAAACACATGATCGTGCATTTTACTTGACGCACGATCGATCCGCCCGTGCGTTCTCTTCGGCTGGCAATTTTGGCGTCCTGATTTTAATCATGCGTTTTTACGCACGATCGTGCGTTTGATCGTGCGATCGGCACAAAATCCATAAGTGGCGAAATCTGGGCGTCCGTTTGGTTTATTTTTCGATCGGACGGCTGTGAGGGGTTCGTGGGAGAACCCTAAGTAGGGCTGAGAAGCTCTCCCTCCTCATTTTCTCTTGAGTTGGGTTCTTGAGGGTTTGAGAGAGAGGAAGGGTTGGAGGAGGAAGAGATCTAGTTCCCGCCATTGAGGGAGCTTCGGAGCTCCGTTCGTCGATCCGAGACCGGCAGCACGTAGGGGATGTCGAGGCGCTTCTTCTCCTCCATTCTTTGCAAGTTTCCCATGGCTAGGAGGAGATCTCAAAAGGTAATGACATTTCTCCTCCCGGTCTTTAGTATGCGTGCTTGGCATCCCTTTATTTTCTGCATTTTGGCACCGGATCCGTCGAGTGAGAGGGATCCGGGTCGCCTTGGTTCAAGAGGAACCATCGGGTTGATTGTGTCCTCCCTGACATGATGTGCACTAGAAATCCACTCCGTTAGTGGATTAGGCATTGTGGGTGAAGCCGGTTTCGCGACCATTGGTACGATTCGGTGATGTTGATTGACGCGCATTTTAAGGGTTTTGTTAGAAATCTGAATACGGCGAATTCGTCGTCGTGATGCCCTTGTAGCTTCGTGTGGTAATGAATGTTGGGTTTTGGGAGGGGAAATAATGTGCGGATTATGGGGCTTGTGATGCCTGGTGTTGTGCGAAGGTGCGATTGGTCTTTGTGGTCGGCTGGCTATCCCGTGAAGACTGATATTCACATGTGGAGAGTGTCCCGGCAAGATTATTCCCTTCGGTGTTAACTGACGAGAACGTCTGTGCTAACGGACGAGCCCGGAATGGTTTTAAGGCGAGGCAGTCGGTGGACATTATCCCGACGGTAAGACTAGGGCCTTGGGACGTTTGCTCGGAGTCTAAGCCAAGGTTCTTAGCATCGGTTGTGTGCTTTGTGGCAAGAACGTCTGAGCTGTTGACAAGCCCGATGGCATGGAGGGCCAGGCGAGGTGGGTCACGACGTGAGTTCTTGGCCTTGGGCTACGATGCCCTTTGGGGGGAAATGTTGAGTACCTCGTGGTTGTGTTGATAATGTATGATGATGTGTTAGATCCATACGATTTAGGGCGCCTTGGGTGAAACCCGAGTTTGCATTCATATTGCATTTGTAGGCCTCTTTATTACTTGCTCAACATAGAAATGTGGATGTTGTTTGTGACACTCATACCTGTTGTTTTATTTTGCTTCTTTCCTTATATACATGTGCATACAAAGTGCTGACTTGCAGGGTGATGTAGTTCCCCAGGGTCCGCTAGGGCGGTCGGGAGGAGGGGTGTTGTTACACCATTTGTGGTCAGCCATAGCTGACCCTCGTTTACCGCTCTTTGTGATTTGGATGCAGGTCAAGGATCGCAGGCTGGAAAGAGCTCGCAGGCCAAAAAGTTCTAAAGCCTCATGAAGTGTTTACTCTATTTTTCCTGCATTTTGCACTCATCTTTTGATGTTCCGGCTTGCATGCCGAGGTAGCTTAGGGGAGCTAGTTCCCCCCTCTTTTGGGAGTTTATGTTGGTGATGTATGTGATTTTCCTTGGACTATTGGTTGTGTAAGGCCTTAGGGCCGGTTTCTTTCCTATGTATTATGTCGTGGACAATCTCTGTGGCTTTTAGTTTTGTTTCTGCTGTGTTGTCTGAGTTTTGAGCTGGGTAGTTTATATCATCTTTTAATGCTGAAACTGTGGCAGTTATATGCTGTGGGGTCCCGACCGGACCCATGTTATATGGTCATTATAGGGGAGGTGTTACATTTTGGTATCAGAGGCGAGACTGAGTATTCTTGCGAGGTCTAGTGTATTTAGATCGCGTAAAGAGGTTGTCCACATATGAGTGTTGTGCGGGATCATGAGTATAACTGTGTTCGAGTCTTGCGAATAGAACTTGATGAGATTATTTCCTTGGTTATGCTAGGATGTTGGCGACGATGCGGGGAAATCTAGAAGGCAAGAGGAGCCTTCGGGAGCAGTGCTACTGCTCCGGTCCTCATGAATATGGGCATGTCCCCGACTGATTTTTGTCGCATGCTAGCGGAAGCAATGGTACCGGCTCAAGTTGCGGCGATGCCACGGGTTCCGACGCCGGTGGTGCAGGTTACGACTCCTGTTACTCCGGCTGCTACACCAGATACACCGGAGGTTGGAGCAAGGCAAGCAGAGCCTTTAGTGGAGAGAGCTTATGTGATGGGCGATCGATTTATGAAGTACTTCTTGAGTTTCCATCCTCCGACGTTCATGGGAGTTGGCACTCCAACGGATGTCGAAGATTGGCTTTCGAGGATCCAGGAACTTTTGAAGGCAGCAGAGACCCCAGCGGAGAGGCAGTGCCACTTCGCGAGCTTCATGTTAGAGGGCGATGCGAAGCTGTGGTGGGTTAATCACAGTGGTCGCCATTTCCTTGGGCGCGTACCGTCCATGGAGGAGTCCGGGAATGCGTTCCTAAAGCGTTATATTCCATCGTCGACAAGGTTAGCACTGCAGCGGAAGTTCTTGCATTTAGTGCAGCGGGAGAAGACAGTGGACGAGTATCTGCAGGAGTTCACTCGGTTGGGTCGTTATGCGGGAACGACTATGGTAGACGATGAAGAGAGGGACAATCTCTTCTATCAAGGCCTAAGAGAGAATTTAAGGCAACCGTTAATAGCCTTAAAGAATGCAAGATTTAATGAGTTGGTCGAAGCCGCTCGCACATTAGAAAGCGACCTGGAGCGAACCCAGCGACGAAAGGGATTTGCGTCAAAGCAGGGAGAAGGAAAGCTTTCTCAGTCTCAGTCTCAGTGGAGGTCCGAGGGCAACTGATGGAAGAAGAAGCCCCGTCCTAACAGGCCTGGGGAGAGAAGTGGCGCACCTTCGGGAGATTTCCGCTCCAAAGGTCCGTTTACGTGTTTCAAGTGTGGCAAGGTGGGCCACATAAGTCGGTTTTGTACCGAGGGTGGAGCTGAGCCAGAGCCGAGGCAACAACAATCGGTGCGTTCCGGCCCTAGTGCTGTGGAGAAAGGAAAGGCGGCGGAGTCTAGTGCTTCGCGGTTCCCTCCGGTGCAGCCTAGAGCGTATAATCTTGGGCAGCAAGAAGCTATTCATCAACCCGACGTGGTGACAGGTACAAAAAGTTTATGTTTTCATTTGTTTCTGTAATATAGGTTGCGGCCTTTTATGTTTGTGATGCACGTGGTTAGGTTTCGTGCTAGTTTCGGGCTACCCCTCTCGAGTGTTGTTCGATACGGGAGCATCACACTCTTTTCTCGCGGAAATATTTATCCAGAGGATTGGTACGGAGTCCGTTGAGGCAGAGGTGGAGCTGAGCGTGCGCATGCTGAATGGGTCTTTCATGACCACCGTGAGGAAAGGACGCATTGTGTTGCAAATCTGTGATTGTGATTTCGAGTTGGTAGCAGCGATTCTGCCACTAGCCGAATTTGACGTTATCTTGGGGATGGACTGGCTTGCAGAGCAGCAAGCTAGTATCGACTGCCAGTTGAAGGTGGTAACCCTGAGAGGAAAAGGTAGAGCAGAGGTCAAGTTCGAAGGCCTAAGCGGAGTGGCTTGCTCCCTGATCTCCGTTATGCAAATGAGGCATGCGGTAAACCAAGGAGTCGAGGCGTTTATAGCTTTGTTGGAGACTCACTCCACAAGGTTGGCTATTGGGGATGTTCCGGTGGTGGAAGGGTTTGAGGATGTATTCCCCAAGGAGCTTCTGGGAGCACCTCCTCAGCACGAAATTGATTTCTCGATAGAGTTGGTACCGGGTGCGAGGCCGGTGTCGCGTCCTCCGTTTAGGATGGCACCGAAGGAACTGGCCGATCTTAAGGTTCAGTTGCAAGAGTTGTTAGAGCAAGGGTACATTAGGCCCAGCTCTTCGCCGTGGAGCGCGCCGGTATTGTTTGTAAAGAAGAAGGATGGGAGTATGCGGTTGTGCATTGACTACCGTGAGCTGAATAAGTTGACCGTCAAGAATAAATATCTGATTCCCCGAATCGATGATTTGTTCGACCAGTTAGTGGGGTCGGTGGTGTACTCCAAGTTGGATTTGAAATCAGGGTACTACCAGTTGAAGATTCGAGAAGAGGACATTGCCAAGACAGCGTTTGGGACTCGGTATGGCCACTATGAGTTTTCGGTGATGCCGTTCGGACTGACGAACGCGTCATCTGTGTTCATGGATTTGATGAACAGGGTTTTTCGACCGTTTCTAGATTCGTTTGTGGTGGTGTTCATAGATGATATTTTGGTGTATTCAAAATCAGAAGCGGAGCATGAGTCTCACTTGAGACTAGTATTGCAGACTCTAAGGGAGAATCAGCTTTATGCTAAGTTCTCGAAGTGCGAGTTTTGGATCGAGAAGGTGGCATTTTTGGGTCACATGATCAGTGGAGATGGGGTGGCGGTAGATCCGGCGAAGATTGAAGCAATTAGAGATTGGCCTGTTTTGAGAACCGTGGCAGAAGTCCGGAGTTTCCTTGGGCTAGCCGGTTATTACAGGAGGTTCGTGGAGAACTTCTCGCGGGTGGCATTGCCCCTCACCACTCTTACTCACAAGGACCAAAAGTTCATTTGGACACCGGAGTGTGCCCGTGCATTTGAGAATTTGAAGGAAAGGTTGATGTCTGCTCTAATCCTTAGTCTTCCTAGTGGGACGGAAGGATTTCAGATTTTCAGTGATGCATCAGGTTGCGGTTTGGGTTGCGTGATGGTGCAGCACGGCAATGTGATAGCTTATGGGTCAAGGCAGTTTAAGACTCATGAGAGGAATTACCCCATCCATGATCTGGAGTTGGCGGCGGTAATCTTTGCGTTATAATTGTGGCGGCACTACGTATATGGTGCAAAGGTGGAGATCTTCACGGATCACAAAAGCCTGAGGTATCAACTAGACCAAAAGGATCTGAATATGCGGCAACATAGGTGGGTCGAGTTCCTTGGGGACTACGACGTGGAGATTCAGTATACGCCAGGTAAAGCCAACGTGGTGGCAGATGTCTTGAGTAGGAAATACTCCGGGCAAGGTAATTGGATTGAGGCGCATGACGAGCGTTTGGTGCGATACTTGGAGTCTCTTGACATTGCTTGTGTGGCTAGAGGTGAGTCTAGTGTGGCTCGGTTGAACTGGATTGAAGTGCAGTGTGATCTAACAGATCGAATCCAAGAGGCGACTAGTGCAGACGAAGAGTGCCAACATTTGGTGTTGGAAGCCCAGCAAAGCGAAGACAGTGCTTTGGAGACGGTCGGTGGAATTTTGAAAAGAGACGGAAGGGTTTGTGTTCCGCATTTTGGCATGCTCCGCGAGGAGTTGATGTTTGAGGCTCACTTTACGAAGTACTCCATTCATCCAGGTAGTATAAAGATGTACTCGGATATGAAGAAATCCTTTTGGTGGCCTGGGATGAAGCGGGATGTAGCTGAGTATGTAAGCTGGTGTAAGACATGTGCCTTAGTAAAGGCTAAATGCCAAAGGCCGGGCGGATTCTTGAAGCCTCTTCCTATCCCCGAGTGGAAATTTGACGATATCTCCATGGACTTTGTGCATGGTTTGCCTCGATCGCAGCAGGGTAACGATGCAATTTGGGTGATAGTGGATCGCCTGACCAAGGTGGCTCACTTCATTCCGAATCAGAAGGGCGATGGCGTAGAGAAGCTCGTGGAGCTTTATGTTCGACATATTGTGCAGTTGCACGGGATTCCTAAGAGCATTGTGAGTGATCGCGATGGGTGGTTCACGTCGAAGGACTGGAGGTTAGTGCAGAAAAGTTTAGGAACCAAACTCAAGTTTAGTACCGCTTTCCATCCGCAGACCGACGGTCAGACGGAGCGAACGAACCGTACATTGGAAGATATGTTGAGGATGTGTGCTCTTGACTTTGGTAGGAGTTGGGAAGACCACCTTTTCATGGTGGAGTTCGCTTATAATAATAGCTTCCAGGCGAGTATCAAGATGGCGCCATACGAAGCATTGTATGGAAGGAGGTTTCGAACGCCGATGTCTTGGGCAGAGGCGGGAGACACTAAGCTTTTGGGAAAGCAAGTGGTGGCAGATGCTTGCGAGATCGTGCGGACGATTCAGGAGCGCATGAAGGTTGCTCAGGATAGGCAAGCGAAGTATTTTAACGCGCGCCATAGAAATGTGGAATTTGCAGTGGGCGACATGGTCTACTTGAAGATCAAGCCGTTCAAGGGTGTTTCGTGTGTGCGGCGACTCAAGAAGTTGAGTCCAAGATATTTGGGCCCATTCGAGGTTACGGAGCGTATAGGCGAAGCAGCCTATCGTTTACCTTTGTCCGCTGAGTTGAGTGGATTACATGATGTTTTCCATGTCTCTGTGCTGAGGAAAGCTTTGGTAGAGCCAAGCGTCATGGTTGAAGTGGCGGCGGTGCCGGTGACAGAGGATTTGAGGATGAGGGTTCGTCCGGTTTGCGTGGAGGACTCGGAAGTCCGGCAGTTACGTAACAAGGAAGTCAGGCTTGTGAATGTGCGATGGGATAATTGCGGGCGAGACGAATTCTCTTGGGAGCGTGAGCAAGAGATGCGGGAGGACTTCCGGGAACTTTTTGGATCAGGTATGCATCGCAGTTTTCTGTTTCAGTTTTGAAATTTTGAGGACGAAATTCTTTTATGGGGGGTGGAGTTGTAACACCCCAATTTTGGCAGTTTTCTTAAAATGCATGATCGTGCGTTTTACTTAATGCACGATCGATCCGCCCGTGCGTTCTCTTCGGCTGGCAATTTTGGCGTCCTAAGTTTAATCGTGCATTTTTACCACGGTCGTGCGTTCGACAGTGCGATCGGCACCAGATCCGCAAGTGGCAAAATCTGGGCGTCCGTTTGGTTTATTTTCCGATCGGACGGCTGTGAGGGTTCGTGGGAGAACCCTAAGTAGGGCTGAGAAGCTCTCCCTCCTCATTTTCTTTTGAGTTGGGTTCTTGAGGGTCTAAGAGAGAGAGGAAGGGTTGGAGGAGGAAGAGATCAAGTTCCCGCCATTGACGGAGCTTCGGAGCTCCATTCACCGATCCGAGACCGGCAGCGCGTAGGGGACGTCGAGGCGCTTCTTCTCCTCCATTCTTTGCAAGTTTCCCATGGCTAGGAGGAGATCTCAAAAGATAACGACATTTCTCCTCCCGGTCTTTAGGATGCGTGCTTGGCATCCCTTTATTTTCTGCATTTTGGCACCGGATCCGTCGAGTGAGAGGGATCCGGGTCGCCTTGGTTCAAGAGGAACCATCTGGTTGATTGTGTCCATCCTCGACATGATTTGCACTAGAAATCTGCTTCGATAGTGTATTAGGCATTGTGGGTGAAGCCATTTTCGCGACCATTGGTCCGATTTGGTGATGTTTATTGACGCGCATTTTAAGGGTTTTGTTAGAAATCCGAATACGGCGAATTCGTCGTCGTGATGCCCTTCTAGCTTCGTGTGGTAACGAATGTTGGGTTTGGGCAGGGAAATAATGTGCGGATTATGGGGCTTGTGATGCTTGGTGTTGTGCGAAGGTGCGATTGGTCTTTGTGGTCGGCTGGTTATCCCGTGAAGACTGATATTCACGTGTGGAGAGTGTCCCGGCAAGATTAGTCCCTTCGGTGTTAACTGACGAGAACGTCTGTGCTAACGAACGAGCCCGGAACGGTTGCCAGGCGAGGCAGTCAGTGGACGTTGTCCCGACGATAAGACCAGGGCCTTGGGACGTTTGCTCGGAGTCTAAGCCAAGGTTCTTAACATCGGTTGTGTGCTTTGTGGCAAGAACGTGTGAGCTCTTGACAAGCCCGATGGCATGGCGGGCCAGGCGAGGTGGGTCACGGCGTGAGTTCTTGGCCTTGGGCTACGATGCCCTTTGGGGGGAAATGTTGAGTACCTCATGGTTGTGTTGATAATGTATGATGATGTGTTAGATCCATACGCTTTAGGGCGCCTTGGGTGAAACCCGGGTTTGCATTCATATTGCACTTGTAGGCCACTTTATTACTTGCTCAACATAGAATTGTGGATGTTGTTTGTGACACTCATACCTGTTGTTTTATGTTGCTTCTTTCCTTATATACATGTGCATACGAAGTGCATGGTGATGTAGTTCCCCGGGGTCCGCTAGGGTGGCCGGGAGGAGGGGTGTTGTTACACCATTTGTGGTCAGTCATAGCTGACCCTCATTTACCGCTCTTTGTGATTTGGATGTAGGCCAAGGATCGCAGGCTGGAGCGAGCTCGCAGGCCAAAAAGGTCTAAAGCCTGATGAAGTTTTTACTCTGTTTTTCCTGCATTTTGTACTCATCTTTTGATGTTCCGGCTTGCATGCCGAGGTAGCTTAGGGAAGCTAGTTCCCCCCTCTTTTGGGAGTTTATGCTGGTGATGTATGCTTGATTTTCCTTGGACTATTGGTTGTGTAAGGCCTTAGGGCCGGTTTCTTTCCTATATATTATGTCGTGGACAATCTCTGTGGCTTTTATTTTTGTTTCCACTATGTTGTCTGAGTTTTGAGCTGGGTAGTTTATATCATCTTTTAATGCTGAAACTGTGGCGGTTATATGCTGTGGGGTCCCGGCCGGACCCATGTTATATGGTCATTACATGGGAGATGTTACACGGGCGGCTCGTCGACCACTGCTTCCCTGCTGTAATTTGCCGAGCGCTGCCATAGAATATATTTTGTTCGTCGGGCGCCGTTCGACGAATGTTGAGCTCCGTTCGACATTTGTTGAGCGTAGAATTGAGCTCGCTGGAAGCTGAGGCACTAAGCTCGCGAGCCTTCCTGCGAGATCGCCTACTAACTTTGTCGCGCACTGAACACATTTCGCCGAACATCTCCTTACTGAACAAAGTGTCTCTTCCACCAGCGGTCTGCGAGGTATTGACTTGCCCTTCCTCGCTTGGCCCAGTCCTTTGAAGATATCTGCCGAGGTCAGGATCTCGCGGCTCCTCTTGCGAGACCGTCCCTTTGACCTTAATGAGCATAGAACATTTCGTCGACTACTAATGATTTCGCCGAACAGGGGCGAGCTCCACGACCGCCGGTGGGCATGACAAACTCAGAAGAGTTCGTCGAACGCAGCATCCCTTTCGTCAAACTCAGAAAACTTCTTTAAATTGCCTGCGAGTGTTTATCTCGCCGACCCTTCTCACTCGAAGATGAGGCTGGCGATCTAAGTATTATGCCTGTTCCTATGGAGGAGGACAACCTTCTAGGTGAAGAGGAGTTTTCCTCAGCACCGGTGGAGGAAGTCCAAATCTTAAGCCTAGCCACTGTTGATCCCGCCGAACCTTGTAGCATTGATGATAATGCTGGCATTATTTTACTTCTCCAACCTGATGGGAGTGAGACCGGGATCAATCCCCCGATTGAGTTTTATTCATGTTCTTCTTCTTATTTATTTCTTGATCCCCTTTCTCTATCTAAGCATGTGCAGGTTGAGTCTTCACAGGTACTCCCGGAGGACTTGGAGCATGATGCTCAAGTCAATGATGAGAGCATTCTCTTTATGTGAGGAGTTTGATCCCCCCTCCATAAAGGAAGCTCCACTCATTGCCTTCTCCTCCTACTGCCTCCCTGGAGATGACACCTTGCTGGGCAAGGATTTATTTTGTGGTGAGACGAGTGAGGACCAGCCTTCCTCCTCTTCTTACTTCCTATTTCCTCTACCTGTGTTAAGCAGGTATTATTATTTAGGTAGAGGGGTAACTATTCTGTCGCCGTATCGGTACCCGCTACCGACATGCATATTAGAAAAGTTACCTGTTCATTTCCTTTTTCATACTCCCATTAGCTAGAACTGTTATAAATTTGAATAAGTCGTGATGGGAGGACAATAACCCCAGTAGTTATCTTACCTTTTCCTGCATTTTTATTTTCGTCTAGTTTAGTTTAGTTAGTTGTATTTCATTTTAGTATGTACATTTTGTTTTGACGAGCTCACCCCTGCAGGTTCTTCTTCTGGATGGCAGACGCTGCAGCTTTGTCTTGATTCACACGCCAATCTTCTGGTATGCTCACTACTAAGCATTGGGTACTCTCTTTCCCTAGACTTCATTTTGAATTTCATGGTTATATCTTGTGCTTGATTATTTAGATTAAGTCTGGTGGAGAGATGCTTCTCGTTACCCATTGTGCACGCACACATTGCATTGCATACTAGAAGTAATTTTATCTCATTTATTTAGTATTGTTCATCATTTCGGCACACCACAACACCCACTTGAGAGCGTACTCATCTGTATGCATGCTCTGAGTGAATTTAATTCTTCTGCATATTTGGGAAAGTCTAGGTGATGGCTTAGGACTATGTAACGGAGTAAAATGTTGACTCCAGTAGTGCTCCTAGTCGAGTGCTCGGTTGCATAGAAATTTGTGTAGATTAGACTTCTTTTTATACTTATGGTTGTATATTTTTCTATTAGTGTAAATGTTGTTTACTCTACTCAAATGGTGAACCCGGTGTGAATCAAATGGTAGCATAGGGATGTGTGTAAATGATCGCTAGACTCGTATTGCTTGAGTCGGGAGAAAGGAGAATCTTTCTCGGTGGCTAGAACTTGCCCCAAGCGATTCTTGAAGCATAGGCATGGGATAGTTCTAGTGCGTGAGAATAACGTAGGCCATTATTTTGGCCCGGTTGAGCCTTTGTGCCATTCCTGATATCTTCCCTCGCTAGCCCCTTTCTGCCTACCCCTTACTCTTGATTCAGCTCCACTTTTATCTTACCAAAAGCTTAAAAACCTAACCTAGTCGCACACCCAAATCAGAGCTTTAGTTATAGTTGTATTTACATTTTGGGGGGTGTTGATTGTGATGTTTATTTTGTGAATTTGTGGATATGCTCATTTGAAAAATATGCTGAAAGAAAAAGACAAGAAAAATAAAGATAGAAAAAGATGAAGAAAAAAAAGGTGAAAAAGAAAAATGAGTTTTATTGAAAATCTTTTAGAAAAATTATGTATTGGGAGTAGGCGGTGCACACACCTATGTTGCAAAAGTCTAAGTTTGGTGGTGTGGTGCACTTGTTTATTTATAGTCGTGCGGGTAGCTCTACCTTATGCTCATGTTGGGTTAGGTGTGCTTAGACTCCATGTTTATCTTTGTTTACCTCACCGCAACCCAAGCCCCATCTCTAACCTAAAGTCCTACCGACTCACGCTATGAACCAATCTAGTGTCGTGGAGAGAATGTGACCGGGGGAGCCTATAGTCACCGACACCGATGGATTTCGGTGGAGTTTGTCTGGCACCCCAATATTGAGCAATGCTCCTCTCAGCGCTTAGTTTACTTTCTCCGTATGCGTGACCGGATGATTCACCGTAGTTCACCATTTTGAGTAGTTGTAATATGCTTTTACTCTTTTCGAAATCTATAAACTGTTTGTATAAAGAGAAATCTTCTCTATTATTCTTCTTATGCACGTGAGCATGCGACTTCGCATGGTACTCTGTATTGTAATTCTAAGCCATCTACTTTTCTTCCCCCACTTGCTTAGAATTTGATTGCTCGGGACGCGCAAACAGGTAAGTCTTGGGGTGTGATGAGTACCATTTATATACACTTTTATGGACTCATCTTGGCTAGTTTTCCTACTTTTGCACTTCAATTTCAGTTCTTAATTGCTTATATTTTACTTGTACGCGCTTTCACTTTAAGTGCTCATTTAGACCCATTGTGGTGTGCAAGTGCGCACTATTTTGTTGGGGGCAAGCACATTGTGTTCCCATTCTTTTTCTATTATTGTACTTGTGTTGGAGGTGTGTTCCCATCGTGTGGTTTCATTGTGCAGGTGGGCAGATCATCCATATTGCCTAGAATTCATCTTGTATGAATCGCACGGTCGTGCGTTCACTTGATGCACGGTCGTGCGAAATGATCGGCTGGTCAATATGGTGATCAGCCCCGCTCGTGCATTTTCTTCACGCACGGTTGGCCTCAACCGTGCGCGAACAAAACGCACGATCTCCTGTTGTTTGCCGGATTTCGAGGTTTCTGAATTTGCCCGTGCATTTTAACGGTCGGCTTCGACCATGCGTGAGTAAAATGCACGGGCGCGCCTGCTTCATCTTCCTGGCCTTTGCTCTCGATTAATATCGCACGGTTAACGCACGGTCGTGCGTTCGACCGTGCATGACCAAATTTCTGATTGTTTTCTACAAAAGCGCAGATTTCTTCCCTAATCGGGGATCGACCTTCTTTCTCGCGCCCAGAGCTCTAGTTTCGCACCATTTTCGCCGCTCCATCACGGCCACCTTCGGGAGGAGCTACCGCCATTCGCTTGCAAATCTCAAGTCGGAGCATCCTCTAGACCTCCTCCATTGTTCGTGCACCTCCAAAGCTCCATTTTGAGGGATTTTCTGCTGCATATATGAAGTTATCCGGTGAGATCGTGGCCAAAGAAGATTGACGGAGAAGACTTGTATAATAGAAGAAGGTGACAGCTCTTCCGGACCCCGGACGGCAGTTGGAGCCCGAGCTCGGACAAGGATTGACAACCCTAGATTCCGGCCGTGAACCTCCGATGAGTCTCCGTACTTTGGTTGTAATCTCAACCTCCTTTACATTGTAGTGTGTTAATCCATAATTATTTGTGTGTATGAATAATGTTTGATAAATCTTGTTTTGTCATTTAATATTTCATGTCTATGTGAAATCGTTATGTGTGGTTTATGCAAGTGAGGAGTGCCCCATTCCATCCTCCATCCCGCCGTCATGTTCGTGTGCTGCACTAGCAATTGCTAGTGGCATGCTTGTTGACGAGGTGCTTGCGACCCTCATTCTGTCGGTGTGACCCACTCCATCCGCAAGCCTACTCTTCCATCCGCCTAGCGAAGCGTGGCATAGCGGCCCGTGTAATCCATTCTCCTAACGAAGCAGCGCGCTCAAGGCCTGCATAGTTTGATTCCGCTTGCCTACTCATCCATCCGCCCTTGCGAAGTAGTGCGTTCAAGGCCTACGTAGTTTTCCATCCCGCCTGGCGAAGCATTGCATAGTGACATTGCAGAGGAGTAGTTATAGTTGTTTTCTTTTATTTTCCACAATCCAAATCACCCATTTTCTGCAGTCCATCCGACTTAAGGACTTCGATCTCAAGTCCTTCCTCAATAGTTAACTCCGCCTTACTATGTTCCTTCGAGATATATACTCGGGGATTCACTCCTCGTTTTATATTACTTGAACGATCGGTACACTACCATTTCGTGCCACAGTCTCGCTACTACCTATAGCGGTGTGCTAGATTTGCGCATCACAGGTGCTTTGTATGTCAGATCCTTTCTAATTCTGCTGATTGAGATCTAGGTACTAAGAGATTGTGATGAAGAGCAGCTTTCAGATCCTTTGTTCTATTAGATGAAGAATAGCAGAGCTTTCTTTTCTTTTCCCTTTTCTGTGTTAGGGTTCCTGAGAGAGAGGAAGAAGAAGAGGAAGCCCTAGCAAGAAGGAAGACGGCTGATTGTGATTAATGCTCTGCCTGTTTCTATCTTCTCTTCTCCTTTTATTCTCTCTATTCAATTTCAAATTTCTTTCCCTTTCTGGTATGCCCTGAAAAGGTAATCTACCAATGACATTCTCTTTCTTTCCTCTTTAATTCTCAGCCCTTCCACCTACAAGGAATATGGTCCCAAGAAACCTTTTGTCTCCTTCTTTAATGCTCCTTTCTATTTCAGGCAATTATTAAGCCGTTGGGGAAGGGTCTTGAAGTATGTGGGCCATGAAAGAAGGATGAGAGAGACAGCTGAAAAGATATACTTTTACAGACTGTATTCGACGTAGCGTCGAATTCATTTCCTCTCTTATCGATAAAGCTTCGAGTTCTTGTAGAAGCAACTTCGATTTCATCTCTGCTCTGAGTGAACTCTGCTAGTCGACGTTGCGTCGACATCTTGTTGACGTGTACATCGAGTTGATCTGCCTGGCTCTGAACTTCATCTTTTGTGCCGAGATGAAGTAGAAGCTGCGTCGACTTCTCTAGTTACTTCGACAAGTCCCTGACCTCTACGTTGATATCTATTCGACGTAATGTTGACTTGAGTTACTTCGACAGAAGGGTTGAACCACTTGGACTTCTAGTCATAGCAGCGTCGATATGGACTCGATGTTGCGTCGAATTCTATTCGACGCAAATGTTAACTTAGCCCAATTTTGCTTCCCTTGATCTGGTCTTGACACCCTATGATGAGTGTGACATCCTAAGACATCTAATGACCAGATTACCCTCATTATACAATGGGTAATTCAATCCTAGTAGTTAAAATCACTTTTTATATAATTTGTTAAGTTAAATCAAGGATTTTTCCCAACAATTTCTCCCTATTTATCTTAACAAATTTTACAGTTTGTTCAAATTGATTTTACACATTCCATAACATAAATACAAATCTATACACAAGATATCACAGACATCAAATGAGTAAACTAGATGAGCTGATAACAGACACAATATCAGATTAAAGATAATCAAAAGTTTATCATAGTTTACCTAAAGTGAGTATCACTTCTGAATCTTTGAGAAAGAGGAACAAGTCTTCATATACGCTTTTGTACTTTTTCTCCACATATTTAAAATTTGCAGAAGTGGCTTTTTTAGGTTTCTTCTGAATCTTTCCATAGCCTTTGAAAAGCTTCTCCAGGTCCATTTCTGTGTTAGGATGAACATCCTTGAGTGTAAAACCTAGCTCAAGGGCCTTTGCTGCCATCAGATTGATAACTTCTAAATTCAGATCACCAGATTCAGGATCTATTTCTAATTTGAATTCAGCAGCCAATTCTGGTGATTTACTGACTATTCCTTATTCCATTTCAGAGGTAGATGCTTTTGTGAACATGATTTTCTTTATGTCTTCCTCCTCTTCAGGTAGCTTTCCCTGTACTTTCTATTCTGAGAGACTTGTACTGCATCTTTAGGATTGCACCCAATACCTCCTCTGTGGAGTTGTCCAACTCCTTCTAGCATTTTAGCCTGAGGGTTCTTTGCAGTATACTTTGAATAGTCAAACCAAGTAGACTTAATGGGGATTGTCTTGGCAAGTTATTCCTTTTCAACTACCTCTTTCCCACTTTTCAAAATATCCATGAACCTATTTTTCTTTTCTTGGATATCCTTTTGAGCTACCTCATATTCATATCTCTCTCTTTCACCAATGTCTTCTAATACTTTATCCAGTTCTAGATCATTGTAGGTCTTCATTGTGTTTTTTGGAACTTCAACCTTTTCATACTTCTTGTAATAAGACTTATCCTTTCTGTAATCTTTTCTCTGCTCCTTTGTGTACATTTCCCAGATGGGTACTCTTCCCCTTCCCCTTCTTCCTCTTCCTTTGCCTTGATAAGGAGGAATTCCTCTGAAGACAGGTGTTGGAGGGATAGGTTCAGTTATTTGTCTTAGGGCAGGCGATGGAGAATGAGGCTGAACTGGTATTGACAGCTGATCTGTGATAGGATGATTTGAAGCAAGTTCAATTGAATCACATTCTTGATCAGGAACCTTGGCAGAAGCAGGTCCTGTGGTAGAGTCACCAGAAGACACACATAATTGAAGGGGATCAGGAATGGATATCTCAGTATTAGTAGTGTATCCCTGAGTGTGCATGTCATGGATTTGATCATCTGAACATACAGGACTCTCCCCCTGTATTGAAGACTCCCCCTGTATTGAGGTGAGGATTCTTGGTGAGGATGACTCCCCCTGGATGGCTGCATCTATCTGTAATTTAGATGAGACAGTAGGCTCTCCTTCAGAGATGAGGGAGAGAGGGATTGCTGTCGTATAGACAGAATCTTGAGGAGGTAGCTGATGCCTGCTAGGACACTTCTCCCCCTGCTTTATATTGTTAAGGAAGGATATAAAGCCATCTGCAGGCACAGCTGTTTATTTTACCTCCTCATCAAAACCTTTGATTTCTGATGTTAACTCGTGCAGTCTTCTGTGTTGGATACGCAGTTTGAGGTAACAATCTGTGGAGAAGTCAAGATAAATGGAGGAGAATTTGTACATGACTGTCTCATAAGCAAGATTGACTGCCTCTTTGATGTCTTCTTGGGCCAACGGGAATGCCATTTGAATGCTGAGCTAACCTGCACAGAAGCAAAGAAAATAGACGAAGAGAAGGAAGAAGGAGGAGAGCAGGAGGGAGAGAATTCGAATAGCACAATTAAATGCAGAAGTTGCTTTGAGTATATGAATCGTCGCATCTTAGGGTTTTATTCAAAGCAACGTCGAGATGAGCGGAATTCAGCGCGCCAAAATATGTCAATGTGCGCTGTCAAATCGACGGAGCGTCGATTTGATGTCGACGTAGCTTTGAAAAGAGGTCATCGATGATGATATCGACGTAAGCGTTCATAAGTATTCGACGTTACGTCGAGTGATATTCGAAGGATCCGTCCCAGAGAGCTCTCGAAGCTGACGTTGAGTAGTAGTCGACGGTACGTCGATTTGAATTCGATGCAGCTCTAATTAAACAGTTATTTTTTTCTTCAAAATTCTTGCTGTTTTTCCCAACAATAACTTTCTATAGAAAATAGGTCTTTATACATAATAAAGGGGACATACAAAGCTCCATCAAGCATCCCCAGTGCATTGATGAAGAACTTGTGCTTACTTTCATTAAGAGGCTTAGTGAAGATGTCAGCCCTTTGAGTGTCAGTAGATATGTATTGAAGGTTGATCTTACCCTTCTCTACATTGTCTCTGAGAAAGTGGTGCCTTATCTCTATGTCCTTAGTTCTGCTGTGGAGAATAGGACTGGAAGCAATTGAAATAGCACTGGAGCTATCACAATAGAATGTGGAATTGGCAAGTGTAAAGTTATTGTCCAACAATTGATTTTGCATCCACAAATTTTGTGAGCAGCAGCTTCCTGCAGCTATGTACTCAAATTCAGCTGTAGAAGTGGAGACAGTAGTTTGCTTCTTGCTAAACCATGAGATCAGTCTAGCACCCAGAAACTGACATGTCCCTGAGGTGCTTTTTCTATCCAGCCTGCATCCAGCATAGTCTGCATCTGAATATCCAATCAATTCAAACCCAGATTCAGTTGGATACCATAAGCCAAGCTCAGGAGTACCCTTTAGATATCTAAGAATTCTTTTGACAGAACTCATGTGGGATTCCTTTGGGTCAACCTGAAATCTTGCACAAATACAGGTAGCAAACATTATATCAGGTCTTCTAGTTGTTAGATAGAGAAGTGAGCCAATGGCTGCTCTGTAAGTCTTCTGATCAAAAGACTTGTCTTGTTCATCTCTATCTAAGACAGCATTAGTATCCATGGGAGTTTTCATAACAGAGGTATTTTCCATCCCAAATCTCTTAATGAGTTCTTTGGTATATTTGGATTGGGATACGAAAATGCCATCTGGACTTTGTTTAACCTGGAGTCCAAGGAAATAGGATAATTCCCCCATGCTACTCATTTCAAATCTTGACTACATTAGGTAAGCAAACCTTTTGCTTAAAGATTGATCTGTGGACCCAAATATAATATCATCCATATATATTTGTACAAGAAGTAGTTGATTCTTGTGTGCTCTTGTGTAAAGGGTTTTATGCACTTTTCCCCTTTCAAATTTGTGTTCCAGAAGAAAAGTGGATAAGGTCTCATACCAAGCTCTTGGAGCTTGCTTGAGACCATATAGTGCTTTATCTAGTCTAAATACAAAAGAGGGAAAGGTTGGATTGACAAAACCCGGTGGTTGTTCCACATACACCTCTTCTTGTAGTTTTCCATTAAGGAAGGCAATTTTAACATCCATCTGGTAGACTTTTATCTTCATGTGGGCAGCATATGCCAGGAACATTCGGATTGCCTCTAGCCTTGCTACAGGGGCAAATGTCTGATTGAAGTCAATGCCTTCCTCTTGTCTGTACCCTTGTGCCACAAGTCTAGCCTTGTTTCTGATAATGGCCCCTGTTGAGTCGATTTTATTCTTGAACACACACTTGGTGCCAATTACTGGGTAGTTCTTTGGTCTTTCTACCAGAGTCCACACCTTGTTCCTATCAAACTGGGTCAGTTCTTCTTGCATAGCAGATATCCAGTGAGGGTCACTGTCTGCTTCTTCAAACTTCTTGGGTTCATATTGAGATAGAAAACACTGCAACAAAGTCTCACTTGTGAGTTGGTTCCTTGTCTTGACTCCTGCTGTCAAGTTTACTATCACTTGAGTTGAAGGATGGTCTTTTTGGGTCATCCTGGATCTTGTTGAGTGATCTAGGATCTGCTCTTCTTCATGTGTTGTCACTTGCTCAGTGACAGTTGGGATTTCAGCCTCATGTACTGGGACAGTTTCTGTGACTGGTACCCCAGGTGCTGCTATTTCCTCTTCATCTGCTGCAGAATCCTCACCAGAGTCAATGTCAATCTCTTGTTGTTCCTTTTCTTGACATACTGATGGATGATCTACTATGCTCATCCTTTCAACCTGCTTTACAAGATGATCTTGTTCCTATAGAATAGGACTGGTGGAAGTTTCTTTCCCCTTGTATACCATGTTAGTTTCATCAAAAACTACATGCATTGACTCCTCAATTTTGAGAGAGCTTTTATTGAAGCACCTATAGGCCTTGCTTGATGAAGAATATCCTAAGAATATTCCATCATCAGCCATCTTGTCAAATTTGGCAAGATGGTTTTTCCCATTGTTAAGGATAAAGCAAGAACACCCAAAGATTCTAAAGTAGGTGACTATGGGTGTCTTTCCCTTCAGCAGCTCATAGGGAGTCTTCAACTTAGTCTTGTGGATGAGACTTTTATTCAGAACCTAATTTGTAGTCTTTACTGCCTCAGCCCAGAAGGACTTTGGCAAGTTAGATTCAGCTAATAATGTTCTTCCTGATTCAATTAGGGCTCTGTTTTTCCTTTCAGCCACCCCATTTTGTTGGGGGGTTCTAGGAGCTGAAAAGCTTTGTCTGATGCCTTCATCCTCACAGAATCTACACATTAACTGATTCTCAAACTCAGTTCCATGATCACTTCTGATCACAGCAACCTGTGTATTGAGCTCAGATTGAATCTGTCTAATGAATCTTGAGAGGATCTTGAAGGTTTCAGACTTGGCTTTTAGAAAGAACTCCCAGCTGAACCTAGAAAAGTCATCGACAATGACTATGGTGTAGGACTTTCCTACTAAGCTTTGAGTGAAGATAGGACCAAATAGGCCCATGTGTAACAGAAAAAGGATTCTAGGAGAATCATTCTTACCAATTGGTTTGAAATGAAGCTTTGATCTGCTTTCCTAGTTGGCAGTCTCTACAGGGTGGTCTTTATTGAATTTACCAGTTGGTAAACCCCTGACTAGGTTGAGTTTGGAAAGTTTAGCTGAACCAGCACACAAATCCCTAGCAAACATGCTTGGGAAAACCATGTGGCATCATTTAGGTCTGAATCCTGTGAAGTTCTAGGTAATAATAATCCTGACAAACTCACCTTATTTAATAAGGGAAACATTAATAATCAACCAGGGATATTAGGAAAACACCCCCTAGAAAAATCAAACTTAACTTTAAGACAGACGCTCAATAATTTTAGAACAGTGGCTCATGCCACTGTTAATTATATTAACTTTTTTCTTTTTTCTTTTTTAAATAACGGAGCGGGCGGAGCCAGCCGGGTGTGGCCGGAGCCCGCCGGGGCAGGCCTGGTACTATCGCGCGGGGCACGCCCCCCCCCCCCCCCCCCCCCCCCCCCCCCGTGGACTGTCACTCATCTTGAACTTCCTTAGCGTCGTGAAGGTCTCCACCAGATTAGCTACATGCTCCTAGACGCTCTTGCTTCTGACCAAGTGGTCGTCCACATACACCTCCAGGTTCCTCCCCTTCTGCTCTTTGAAGACATGATCCATCATCCGCTGGTAAGTCGCACCTGCATTCTTTAGCCCAAAGGGCATCATCTTGTAGTTGTAGCAGCCATCACCAGTGATGAAGGAAACATCGCGACAAATGGGGGATATATTCAGATCTGGTGGTATCCTGAAAATGCATCAAGAAAGCTCATTACATAAAAACCGACGGCTGAATCAACCAGCGCGTTGATTCGAGGCAAGGGATAACAATCCTTCGGGCAGCCATTATTTATTAAAGAAAAATCTACACACATGCGCCAGCTTCCCCCAACCTTTTTCACCATTACAACATTTGAGACCCAGCCTGGGTACTGGATCTCTCACACAAAGCATGCATCCAGCAGCTTCTTTACTTCCTCGCGGATAGGTCCGACCAATATGGTGGCACTTGACCTCTTCTCCTAGCGGACGGTCTTGACCGCTGGGTCGAGATTGAGGCGATGGCAGGCAACCTCTGGATCGATCCCGGGCATCTCAGCAGCACTCCAAGCTAAGATGTCGACGTTCTCTTGCAGACACGCCGCCATCTCCATCTTCTCGCTGACCTTCAGCGATACTTTGATCTTCAGCAACCCATATACTCCTGCCCCAGAGATTACGTTGATTTCTTCAACTTCTTTGGATGCTTCCAGTCGGGTCGTGCCTCCTAGCACTCTTTCAAACTCCTCCGCGTCAGCCATCCAGCTGATGGTGCTAACCGCGCTCAGATAACACTCGGGGGGGGGGGGGGCAGCTCTTGGATCGCTCCTGATCCTCACCTGGACGTCCCCCTGGCAGTACTTGAGGCCCTGATGGTAGGAAGATGGAACGACTTTGAAGGTGTTGAGAAGCGGCCTTCCGAAGATGGCATTGTAGCAACTCGGGGTGTCGACGTTGACGAAGCGGCAGTTGAGGGAGGTGCCATCGAGTGTTACAAGGAGATCTACTCCTCCTTCCAACTCCATCTTCTCTCCTGAGAAGCCAAAGAGGGGACCATTCGGCGCTCGGACTCTTTCTGCTCTGACGCCCAGCCCGTCGAACGTCTCCTTGACGACGACGTTCACGGAGCTACCGTTATCGATCAGAATCCGATCAACGGTGAAGTCTTCCACTGCAGCTTGGATTACGAGGGTATCATGGAAGGGATTCTCATTCCCTATCATGTCCTCCTCAAAGAAGGTGTTTTTCTCCAACGGGGGCGGTGCCTGCGAGGTCGAAGCGACACTCCTTTAGTAGATCTGATGGAGACTGCCCTTGCGGGAAGCTCCCAGCCCTGCTCCCCGTGGATCACCACCACTCCTCCTTTGCCTCCATGGACGAGGTCTCATAGACCTCCATGGTCGACGCGGTCTTCATTCCTCCTTTGACCGACGGCTTGCACTACCGGCGGCTCGACAGGGGCTTCAATCCTCCGCTGCTCTCCTCCTGCTTCTCCCGCGGCTAACCTTCTCCTGGCTTCCCAAAAATCCGGGCAAGCCATCATCACGTGCCCCTCTACCTGATAGAGATCATAGTAAAGGGGAATCTCTTCTGGCTGCGGCCTCCTCTACAGGTTCTTCCGACCTTGCCGATTGCCGCGCCGGGCAACCGCCAATGCTTCTTCCCTTCTTCTTTCCCGACGCCTCTCTGGTCGGTCGAAGCGTCTTCTCTCTGGGGATCTCCTTCCCCGATCCTGACGCTGAGGTCCTCTTGCTGGCCTCCAAGGTGGTCGGTTGACGTGGATTTGATAGCGCCTTTCCTCCTCCCGATGCTCTGGAGCCACAATGAGTCTCCTCTCATCGCTCCTTCTAGGCTCCTCCTTCCTGGGCTCCTCCCTCTTTCTTTCTTCCCTTTTTCTCCCCTCTGGCTTCCGCTTCTCTGCCCTCCTGAGCTCTTCTTTCTTCCTCCTCTCAGGGGTCTTCTCCTCTTCCTCCTCTTCATCTTCCCTGGTCACTCGGGTGAGCCCGGCTAGGAAGCCGCGGTTGGAAGCCTCGCCCTGGACGAACTTGTTGGCCCTCTCGATGAGGTTGTCGTAGGATTAGAGAGGATTCCTGCCCCGCGCGACAGTACCCGGCCTGCCCCGGCGAGCTCCGGCCACGCCCGACGGTTTCTGCCCGCTCCATTATTTAAAAAAGAAAAAACCTAAAAAGTTAAAATAATTAACAGTGGCATGAGCCACTGTTCTAAAATTATTGAGCCACTGTTAATTCTTATAGATTATTAGCAAAAGAATAAACAAAAGAAAAAAAAGCCAAAATAATTAACAGTGGCTCACGCCACTTTTCAAAAATTATTTAACAGTGGCGTGTAATTCTTATAGATTATGAGCATTGCACACACACGCACTGTTCACATGCCACTGTTCACGCGCATTGTCACCCGGTTGTTTGAATAGGTCTCACACCGCCGGTTTATTTCATACTTTTAAATATATAAAGCTGTACACGCAGTGATCACGTGAACACGAGTGTTGCTGGTAGCGGGCTGGAAGTGTTGTGGGCTTGGGCCCGGGCTTGGTAGCCGGATTGCTGCCTGCGGGTGGTATATGGCTTGCCGGCTTGCGGGGCAATTTCAATTGCGGGTAACCCGAAATAATTTTACATATTGTTTAGGACCCCCTAGGGGCAAAATCGTAATTTTATAGGTTTATGACACCCTAGTAGTAGGTTTAGAAAACCTAATAAAATATGGATAGAGGGTGTTGTTTGATTGAACTCGATCGGACGGTAGCAGAATTATGAACCCTCGATCGGACGACTATACTAATTTCGAAGTCATTAGTTTATATTTTCATTATAATAGTTAAAATATATACATATATATATAACCCCCTGCCGAGTTCATACCATTTTAGGTAATATAATATAATCATTATCTCTAATAAAATATTTTCGTAGTTTGACCTTTTGACCGACTTGTGTTACAAGATTTTCAATTAATAAACTTATTATAGTGTTCCTCCCCCGGCAGATGATTTCTCTGGTTGATGCATTTTTATGCAACTAATTATTTATATTATATTAAAAAGGGAAAGTGACATTTTTTGGATTTAATTACTTATACAATTTATATCATTTTTTGGATTTAATGACATATCTATTTCCCACTTACAAAATTAAGCAATAACTAGAGTACCGTACTCCGTGGGGGCGCACGAGCCCGAATGTGCCGTTGCGCAGGGCACTGTCTTTGATCTGATACCATCGTGATCGGTGCTCTCTAATATTTTATATTGGAATTCTAAACGATTGACTTGGTTGAATGATTCCAAGACAAGAGTATATACAATTTTTTTAAGAAAAATTTTTAGGTGAGAAACTCTCACCTAAGATCATGGTGAGAGGAGTCCATCTAAGCCGTTGATCACAGATCATACAGTTGTATTTTTTTCTAAATACTCATGTATTTATTAGTAATAATAATGTCAGTATTTTATATACCGACCGATCTGAGATCATACGGTTGTATTTCTCTCCCACCTAATTCTAGGTGAGAGTTGCGCACCTAAGTTTCTCTCTTTTTTTAAAGAGTGATGTTAAACGCAGGCCAGTTTTGGCTATATGCAGGCCACAATTTATTAAAAATAGCGATGTTAAACGCAGGCCAGTTTTAACTATTTGCATGCCACAGTTTTAAAAAATATCATTTTTCCTTTTAAAACTCAAGAAAAACGATTCAAGTAGTTTAATCTTATGTGTTTTTTCCTTACATGCAACCGTGTCCCCAAGGAGTTTACTCGTTTTTCCAAGTCCGATGTGTTTTTAAATAACAGCTGGCCTAAAGCTATTCATGGGTATTTGCTACGGCGATGGCGACGACAGCGATGGGGACGATCGCGACTTCGTCGGCGATGGCGACGATCGCGACTTCGTCGGCGATGGCGACGATCGCGACTTCGTCGGCGATGGTAGCGATGGCGGCGATGGCGGCGATGGCGGCGATGGCGGCGATCGCGACGTCGTCGGCGATGGCGGCGTCCGTGACGTCGTCAGCTATGGAGGCGATGGCGACGATCGCGACGTCGTCGGCGATGGCGGCGATCGCGTCGTCGTCGGCGATGGCGGCGATGGCGGCGACGTCGGCGATGGCGGCGACGTCGGCGATGGCGGCGTTGGCGGCGACGTCGGCGATGACGGTGATGGCGGTGACGTCGGCGATGGAGGCGATCTCTCTCTCTCCTCGCACACACATGATATTTTACTTACTTATTTTATGAATGCTATTTTGGTTGGTGATTTATTTTTGAAAAATATTAATTTAATTTTTGAATATAGTATGTAAATATGAAATTTGGCCTACATGAATAATTTTTTGGTCTGCATATATCCGCGGCTGCATTTAGCCAAAACCGACAACATTGCTCTTTTTTAAATTATACAAGAACATTGCTCTTTTTTAAATTATACAAGAATTCGAAATTAAACGTGGGAAGAGGCACGCATGTTTAAGATATAAGATAAATAATTATAAAAAATTTAGAAACCAGACCTGATTATAGGGTGCAAATTAGCCCTGCAGGACAAAGGCCGGGCCCAGACCCTTTAGGCCCGAGCTTCATTGCTGTCGGGCTTAGGTTGGGCCCTAAGTTAATCGGGCCGAGGCCAGGCCCAGGACTTCACAAGAAATGGAGGCCTATCAAGACCTGAAAATCGGGTTTTGATTAGGTTTGGGCCGATTCAGGCCAGATCTTTTAAAAATTTATAAAATATATTTATTAAAAAATAACACTTTAAATTAAATAAACATATTTTTAAATTTAACATTTTGAATATGCACACCTAAGATATATTACAAAAATTAATGAACTATCTTAAATTAGCTTTTGCCCTATATTTAAGTATAACAAAAATGCTACTTGTATATTAAACTATTAAAAATTTTAAATAGCATTAATAAATTTTTAATATAAAAAAATATAATAGCATAAATAATTTTAAATTTTTAATATAAAACTAGCATTTCAGGCTATGGTCTTAAGAATTATGCAAGCTTTAACATTATGTTTTAATTTATTTTTTTATTTATATAAAATAATATAATAATATATAGATATTATATAAGTATATAACTATAATAATATAATATTATAATTATATATGATAATATTATCGCTTAATACTTATTATATGATAAAGAATAATAAAATTATAAAATATTATATGAAATTCAAAAAAATTACAAATTGAAGCGTATCCAAATGAAATCTATTCTTCGTCGGCGATATTCAACGCATGTCTTCTTCAAACTCCGAAGCGCTCATCTCAACTTGTGAAATATGTTGTGTTCGTTTCATGACATCGAGAGTCCTTGCAGCAAAAATTTGTAGTGATTCGTCACTTAAACGGGATCTTTGCTCGTTCAATATCCTGCCTCTCAAAGAAAAAGCAGATTCTGAAGTTACGTTGCTAGGTTGGATTCCACCATTCTAAAATATTAAAATTATCTATTTCATTTGTGCTCATAAAATCACGAAATATTGTTAATATATATAATCCTAATTCAATTAAAGAACTTGTCGCTCGAGCTTTTTTTCGTGATATAATATTATTAAGCATATTTTTATAATTACGGATGATGGAGCTGGAGTAACTTCTTGGCGAGGTCTTGAGTGTTGGATCTGTAGGCGCCCTTAGAGAGGGTGAATATGGGTTTTAAAAACTTTTAAACTTAATTTAGTTTATTCAAATGTGTTGACTGTATTTAATTAAATATTTCAGTTAAGACATTGTTGTAGGCTTTTAATGAAACTAGGTTGTACTAGGCACGAGAAATGTGAATTCTGTTGCTACCGCTCGACGTTAGTAACAGAGAATGTCTTTTCGTTTAGATTTCAACGATAAAAGATAGCAGGACAATATTAGAGAAAAAACAAATAGTTTTAGAGAAATATCAGAGAATGCCTTATCCCAATAACACTTGGTATTGAAGAGAAAGTATAAAAACCCTGTTTGGTTTTCTATACCGACCCTTCTCCTAAGGACCGGTTGGCTCTAGCTCATCTCTCCCCAGATGAAGCTTCAAGCCGCCCCTAGATCTAACCATAGACCTAGTCGCCACACCCACGAGGCGAATTCTCCCTAGTCCTCGCAAGGCCATAGTCGCCAACCACGCGCCGAATTCTCTATTGACGATAAAAGAGTTATAAATAATAAAAACAAAAACATCAAAGAAACTCCCTCAAAGGATGAACTTGAAGATGAAGTCGACGTGATTGATCTTTCTTCAAGTCCTTAGCGTTCACAAACGTTGAAGAAGTTCTCTTGGCTTGCAAAGAGGAGACTCTTATAAATACACGAGTTGTGGCTCCGATATCTTCCCAAATCAGCAAATCAAAATGGAGGTAGACCGCTCTTTAAATAGACTCG
The DNA here is from genome assembly GCA_033032865.1 of Dactylorhiza incarnata. Taxonomy (NCBI): domain Eukaryota; kingdom Viridiplantae; phylum Streptophyta; class Magnoliopsida; order Asparagales; family Orchidaceae; genus Dactylorhiza; species Dactylorhiza incarnata. The sequence continues at coordinate 11,809,182 of JAWHQI010000035.1, forward strand.
GATCCTAGTGCCAGCGGTAGTGCTACCGTTGGGCGGTAGCCTCTTTAGGCAACAAGCTGGCACGCAGATCGAGTCATTTTTGGCAACATTCTAGCTCTAAATTTGGTATCCCCTCCTACCACACCGTGGTAATGCTAACGCGCTGTGGTAATGCTAACGCGTCGCGTTAGCGATATATCTTTACCAGCCGTCAGATCTCCTTCCTTTTCTGATTCTCAATCAGCATCGTGATCGCGGGACTTCCATAAGTTACCGTCGGACGTTAGTCTTAACGCTCCGCGGTAAGAGTTATCATATTCAGTCTCGACGACCTTCCTTTCTCGATGAATGTTTCCTTTTCAACGATGTTTCCAAATCTGCACACGCTGCCGCCAGCGGTAGCGTTAGCGCGCCACGCTAGCACCAGAGCTTTGACCTGGTAGAGAATTTGTCGTCTTTCTTTCTCGAACTTATAGGTACATGAGAACAGAAGATCCTACACACTATAAACACATGACAAGTATCATCAAATACAATGTGATTTGTTATTCTCAAACCAAGAGATGTTGAAAGCATGTTTCAAAAAACTCCCCCTTTTAATAATAACAAATCCTCTTTAAAAAGAAAGCATTTAACAATAAGAAATGTGTTTATAGCAAATGATAGGCATGATAGTACAACTATGCTCCTCCTAAAAAGATGCCCCCCTATATGAGTGCTCCCTAAATCAATGCATCTTATGTATTTTACTTCCCTTAAGTGTGAAATTCTTTCAAAGTTATTCTCCCCCTTTTGGTATTATCAAAAGAGTGTGGAGAGAGAGGGAATGAGCATGACAATGATTTATGACTTAGTGATACTACATGGTGAATGAGTAAAGGATGGAGTTTTGAATTACTAAGATATTTCCCCCTTTTGTAGGAAATTTTTAGAGTAAGAATGAAGTATCATTAGATAAATAGTCAATACCACTTGATGGGTAAGAAAGTATTCATGATCGAGCGTACCAGTATTAAGGGTAGTGGAAAGCATGATTCAAGATAAAAAAACATCTTTATAGTAGTTTGAAGCATAGTAAATGAGTAAGCATTTTGTTTTAGTGGACAATAGATGTTTTAGCAATTTAAGTCCAAGATCACAATATCAATTGTTAATATAATAGTACTTGTTTAGAAAGTAAGTAAGAGTGAGTTTTCAAAAGCGTAGCAGAAGATAAATTCAAAAATAATAATAATTCTTAAAGTAAACATCCTTTTGTTTGAAATTTTCAAGCATTGAAAATGATTTAATCAAAACACATGACATGTATAATGGAATAGTCACTGTGAAAATTTTTCTAAGGACCTTGTGAGAGCAAGCATGAATCGATTATGCAACTTAGAGATACAAGCCAAACAACCAGAAACAAACTTTAGGCAAGCAATTGATCTTTATTGATAGCATAAACTTCATTACAGGGCAAGACATGCTTGGCGAGACATGATTTCGCCAGCACAGATACCAAACAGAAATACAAGAAGACGAGGACAACTTGAGATCGCTCCAGACTGTGCGATCTCCCTGCGACTTCAACACACTGCCAGACCGCAGCGCCTTGCCGATCACAACACACCACCAATCCGCTGATCAGACCGCTCCCTTCTTCCGACCTCCTGATTCTCCTGAACTCCAGCACCACAACTCCAAGCCGCAGACCGCCCGAACACTTTCAGAGGAAGAGGTGATCGCTGCCGCCCACACTATCCGCAGAAGCTGCACAAGAGGAATTCAATCAGCAGACCGCACGGTCAGAATAAACCAGACCGCAGGAAACAAGCGAACTCAGCTTACACTTGGTGTGTTCTATTTGCTGCTACAGTGGCCTCCTATTTATAGGCACGGGACCTGATCCAGTCACCACCCTATGAGATAGGATCACCACCCTCCAGATCGCGTGACCTGATCGGTCAACCCGCGCGATCAGCAACATAACTCCTGCTTCATTTTGGTGAACCCGCCAGCTTCAATTCTCCACCATGAGAGACCGCCACTCTCACAGCAGACCGCGACTCTCCAAGAGATCGCCAGACCGCCCGAAGCTATTCACCACCTATGTTCGCTCAAGACCGCGAACACAGCCAGTCCGCCATCAACCCGCGAACTCCTGTCCGTATGCCGATCTCCTCCTGAGACCGCGAACAGCAACCAGCTCGCATACCAGTCTCCTCCTGAGACCGCGAACTGAGACCGCGCGACTAAGAGCCTTAGTCCGCGACAACTAACAGAGAACCTGGAACACCCTGTGCGGTCACACCTGACCCCCACAGCCTTGAAGAAGACAACCCGCCGCACGGTTATAGACAACCCGCGTGACCTTGGACCAGATACCAGCGGTCACTCCAGGAGACCACAGTTAGGCTACTACCAGCCAGACCGCAGAGGCAGACCGCCAGGCCGTGCGGTCATGCCAGACCGCCCGACCTCCTCCCAGACCGCCCAGGTCCAAAAGCCTCCTTCACTTCCACTTCAACAATTTCAACACTCCCCCTTGAAGTGGGAAGTGGAAACCAACCCAAGTAGCTCCCTTAGCCGTGTGAACGGCCCCTTTGCCAGCGCCTTAGTGAAGATGTCTGCGACATTGTCCGCACTCCGCACATGCTCGACCGAAAGAGACCCCTCCAGCACCTTCTCCCGTATGAAGTGATGCTCGATCTCGATATGCTTGGTCCTCACGTGACAAACTGGATTGGTTACCAGTTTGAGAGCACTCTCGTTGTCACCGCGTAGCAGAGTCGGCTCCCGAACCTCTTTGTGGACGTCTCCCACCAACCTCCTAAGCCAGATGGCTTCCTGAGCTGCCAAGGCCGAAGCCTTGTATTCCGCTTCTGTGGTGGAGATCGATACGGAATCCTGCTTCTTGCTGCACCATGATATAGCCGTAGAGCCCGCCATGAAGACGAATCCAGATGTCGACTTCCGATCATCCGAATCTCCCCCGTAATCAGCATCCATGTATCCATGCACTTCGAAGCCCGCATCCCTCCTATATAGGAGACCCATGTCCGAGGTCGCCTTGACATACTTCAGAATGTTCTTGGCCGCTAGCAGATGAGGTATCCGAGGCTCCGCCATATACCGACTCACTCTGCCTACTGCATATGCAATATCCGGCCTCGTGATCGTCAGATAGATCAAGCTCCCAACCAGAGCTCGGAACACCAACGGATCTTACATAATCCTCCCCTCATCCTTCCGAAGCTTCATAGCCTTCTCTAGAGGTGTAGAGATGCACTTCCCTTCCTTCATGCCGAATCGCTCCACGATTCGCTCCGCATATCCAGCCTGGGAAACCAGCACTCCACTTTCCTTCCTCTGCACCTCGAGTCCAAGGAAATGGTGAAGCTCACCTAAGTCCTTTATCTCGAACCTGATGGCCAGCTCAGCCCGAAGCTGAGCTACTTCCTCCTTCGAGTTCCCCGTCACGATCATATCGTCGACGTAAAGCAGCACGATGACTTGAAGCTCCCCGCTCTTCTTGACAAACAAGCTTGAGTCTGAGTCTGAAGCACAAAATCCACAGAATAGGAGATATTCTGCGATCTTTCCATACCACGCCCTTGGCGCTTGCTTCAACCCATACAAGGCCTTCTTCAGCTTGCAAACATGCTCCGGAAAATCTTCAGACACAAAGCCTGGTGGCTGAACCATAAAGATGTCCTTGTCAATCTCGCCGTACAAGAAGGCGTTCTTGACGTCGAGCTGCCAAATCTCCCATCCACTGAACGCCGCCAAGGCAATGATGAACCGAACTGAAGTCATTTTGGCCACCAGACTAAAAGTCTCTTCATAGTCTTCACCGTATTGCTGCGAGAACCCCCGAGCTACAAGACGAGCCTTGTAACGCTCGATACTGCCGTCAGCTTTCTTCTTCAGTTTGTAGACCCATTTGCATGTTACAGGAGTAGTGCCCTTGGGCTTGGGCACAAGAGACCAGGTCTCATTCTTCTCAAGAGCTGCCATCTCTTCTTGCATTGCAACATCCCACTCCTTCACGCCTTGGGCCTTCTCAAAGCTGGACGGCTCCCTCTCATCCAAGGGACCAGCGAAGAAACATGAGACAAAGCTCACTGCGTTTCCTCCTGTATAGCGATCAGGGGCAACGATTGCTCGCTTCGACCTCCTCAGCTCCTTCCCCTGAACCGCATTATCTCCAGCTGCTTCTTCCCTATCTCCTCTTCCAGACGTGCTAGGAGCATTGCTCCCCCTGCTCCCTGAACCAGAAGCCCCCGTCTCGGAACTAGAAGGAGATGGACCACCTGGTGACACAGGTAGCTCCACCTGAAGATCTTCCACTGCTTGCTCTGGCACCTCCACCCTGCTCTCTGGTAGCTCCACTCCAGAAGACCCCTTATAAGATGTCACCTCATCAAAAACAACGTCGCGAGATACAACAAATCTCCGCGTCTCCGGGTCCATGCACTTCCACCCTTTCTTCCGCTCATCGTATCCTACGAAGACTAGCTTCCTTGCTTTCGCATCTAGCTTCGTCCGAAGAGCATCTGGGACATGCACATAGCAAGTGGAACTAAACACCCTAAGGTGTGCCACGCTTGGCTTCTCCTTGAACATCATCTCATGCGGGGTCAACATGTTGATGGGGCTCAGAGGCATCCTGTTGATGACGTAGGCAGCACAAGACATTCCCTCCGCCCAGAAGGACTTTGGAATACTCTTGGCATGCAGCCAACACTTGCAGGTCTCCGTCAGATGACGGATCTTCCGCTCTGCAACTCCGTTCTGTTGTGGAGTATGTGCACAAGTAAGCTCCCTCCGGATGCCTGCCTTCCTGCAAAAAGTAGAGAACTCACTGGAGGTGAATTCCCCTCCGTTGTCAGTCCTCAGCTTCTTCACCCGCAGTCTCAGCCGACCTTCCACGAGCTCCTTGAACTCCACAAACTTGGCAAACGCCTCCGCCTTATCCTTCAGGAAATATACCCAGACATATCTGGTGTAATCATCGATCAACACCAGCATATACCTGCTGCCTCCGAGGCTTGGGGTAGCAGTTGGTCCCATCAAGTCACCGTGGATGCACTCCAACGGCACACTACTCCTTGTCTGCGACTTGTCAAACGGTAGTCGATGAGACTTGCCGAACTGACATCCTGCGCAAACATGACCTTCTCCGTAGGAAGATAGACTTGGCAGGCCCTTGACCAGGCGTCTCACCGCCATTGCTTTCAGCTTATCCATTCCTACATGCCCCAACCTCTCATGCCATATAATGGCACCATCATTCGTCTTCATCTTGTCGACGTAGGAACTTGTCGATAAAACGAACAAGTCCTTTGCCCGTCTCCCGATATGAACGACCTCGGCCTTCACGGCCTCTACATTACGTAGAAATTTCACTTCTGTTGGGCCGAACAGAACGTGATACCCAGCGTCAACAACGTTGGTCACGGAGAAGAGGTTTTTCTTCATTCCGGGCACATGATAGACACTCTTCAAAGTAAGTGGCCCTCTATCACTGCCCAAAGAAACAACCCCCACCTTCTCTACTGGATGCACGGTATTATCAGCAGTAATGATTGCATTGTTACCTGTGTAGGTCTGTGCAGAAGAAAGCTTGGTCCCGTCTCCGGTGAGGTGATGACCACTTCCCGAGTCCACGATCCAGTCCTCCAAATAGTTGATGGGAGCCGAAGCTCCAATAGAAGCCGAGAAGGCTCCTCCCCATCCTCCATCTATATGTCTGGCCTCAGCTTCCTCCTTCTCCGCAGCATGCCCTGCTTGAGTGACCACTCTGCAATCCTTCTTGAAGTGCCCAACCTTCCCGCATTTGTAGCATTTGAGACCTTCCTTCTTCTTCTTCTCCTCAGCCTTAGGAGGATAGCCCCTCTCCTGCTGTCCAGAAGTTGAAGGCCCATAGCCTCCAGTGGTCTTCTTCTTCTTATCCCACTTCTTCTTCTTCCCTGAGAAGAGAACTTCGCCATCTCCCCCAGTCACTGACAACCCCGCCATCTGTCTTGCCAAGCTTTCTTGCGAAGAAAGCAAGTTCTCCAGCTCCAACAGAGACGGTTGATTTGCCCATCCCTGCACCGACGTCACAAAGGCCGCATATTCCTTCCACAAGCCGCGGATGATGTGCCTCTTCAGCTTCACCTCAGAAATTGGCTCATCAGGATCCAGTGCTGATATCTCAGCGCAGAGGTTCTTCATCTTCAGAAAGAAAGTGGAGATAGAAAGATCGCCCTGAGCCGACCTTGCCAGCTCATTCTCCAAGAACTGCAGCCTCGCTACATTCTTCTTATTAAACAGCCCATCCAGGGCTCTCCAGATCTCGGCAGCTGATCCACACCCTAAGATGTGATCAAATAGATCAGGTGAAATGGCACGCTTCAAAGTGAACTCGGCCTTGGCATTGGTCTTTCTCCACGCCCTTACGGCGGGACCATTGTCACCAGCTTCCGTTGCCTTCACCTCTTCTGTCTCATTTCCTCCAACAACTTCCCAGAGGTCCTCCCCTAGAAGATAGCTCTGCATACACGACTTCCACTTCTTAAAGTTAGTCGATGTAAGCATCTCAATACCAAGACCTCTTGCAAATCCACCTTCCATTGTTTTTCCTCTGGTTCCTTCTTCACAAAGGCGATGGCTACTATAAGTTGCAACCTGCTCTATCCACCCCAACCTGCCTCTGATACGATGTGAAAATTTTTCTAAGGACCTTGTGAGAGCAAGCAGGAATCGATTATGAAACTTAGAGATACAAGCCAAACAACCAGAAACAAACTTTAGGCAAGCAATTGATCTTTATTGATAGCATAAACTTCATTACAGGGCAAGGCATGCTTGGCGAGACATGATTTCGCCAGCACAGATACCAAACAGAAATACAAGAAGATGAGGACAACTTGAGATCGCTCCAGACCGTGCGATCTCCCTGCGACTTCAACACACTGCCAGACCGCAGCGCCTTGCCGATCACAGCACACCACCAATCCGCTGATCAGACCGCTCCCTTCTTCCGACCTCCTGATTCTCCCGAACTCCAGCACCACAACTCCAAGCCGCAGACCGCCCGAACACTTTCAGAGGAAGAGGTGATCGCTGCCGCCCACACTATCCGCAGAAGCTGCACAAGAGGAATTCAATCAGCAGACCGCACGGTCAGAATAAACCAGACCGCAGGAAACAAGCGAACTCAGCTTACACTTGGTGTGTTCTATTTTCTGCTACAGTGGCCTCCTATTTATAGGCACGGGACCTGATCCAGTCACCACCCTATGAGATAGGATCACCACCCTCCAGATCGCGTGACCTGATCGGTCAACCCGCGCGATCAGCAACATAACTCCTGCTTCATTTTGGTGAACCCGCCAGCTTCAATTCTCCACCATGAGAGACCGCCACTCTCACAGCAGATCGCGACTCTACAAAGAGATCGCCAGACCGCCCGAAGTTATTCACCACCTATGTTCGCTCGAGACCGCGAACACAGCCAGTCCGCCATCAACCCGCGAACTCCTGTCCGTATGCCGATCTCCTCCTGAGACCGCGAACAGCAACCAGCTCGCATACCAGTCTCCTCCTGAGACCGCGAACTGAGACCGCGCGACTAAGAGCCTTAGTCCGCGACAACTAACAGAGAACCTGGAACACCCTGTGCGGTCACACCTGACCCCCACAGCCTTGAAGAAGACAACCCGCCGCACGGTTATAGACAACCCGCGTGACCTTGGACCAGATACCAGCGGTCACTCCAGGAGACCACAGTTAGGCTACTACCAGCCAGACCGCAGAGGCAGACCGCCAGGCCGTGCGGTCATGCCAGACCGCCCGACCTCCTCCCAGACCGCCCAGGTCCAAAAGCCTCCTTCACTTCCACTTCAACAATTTCAACAGTCACAACATTATTGAAATGCATTTTTAGAATTACTTCCACCCATATAGCTAAATTTTATTTCAATGCACATAAAAGTAGTACAACTCCCAAGGTGCTCTACACACACAATGCTCATTAAGACTTATCAGGGTGCAAAGTAGTGCTTGGGGGATCACATATAGTTTATCTTTTCTTTTATTTATTAGTGATCATATGTATAAGAAGAAGTAGTGTATAAAAATAATATGCACAAGACACTTTACAATTCTTCCAAGGTGCTCAACGTCACAATGCTCATTAAGACTTATCAGGAGGTTGAGTAGTGCTTGGTGGAGTTATCTTTGTCATGTATTCTTTTGAATGTTAGTTTGGGACAAAGTTCTCCGAATTCACTTATTTTTACAAACATATAGTTTTTGATTTAAAAACACACTTCTTCATAAATGGGTGCATGAAAAAAAGATTCTTATGAGGTGTAGATAAACTCAACATACATCTAATAGTGTTATGTTGTTACACTACACAATGATGTACGAGTAAGATTAAAATCATATGTAGATTATCAAAAGAGGTGCGCGAGTAAGATCATTATTAATTATAACACATTGCTCATACTTAGAGGCATGATAAGCAATTCTATACAGGATTTCTATGATCCATTTCATTGCACATTACAAGATAATGTTCAAGGCGAGACATAACACAATGTTTAAGATAGTTGAAATAGAGAATTTTCATTGTATTTTAAGCTTGAAAAAATAACCCAAATCAACCTTGAAACAATAATTTTCATTTATATAAAAAACAAAATAATGAGCACACATAAGGAGACAAGAAGAAAAACTTATTTTTGTTCTTTGAAATGGCTTTGTAATTTTGTATTTGATTTTTGTTTTGAAAAACAAACATGTTTTTGATTGATTTTGACTAGTTTTACAAAAAAAATATTTTTTTTTGTTTTTTGTATTTAACGAGTCGCAAGAAACAAACATAAATACTTAACTGTAAAAATATGTTGAAGAAACTGGATTTTAAACTAACGCCAGCAGTAACAAACTACCTCCGCGCATTAGTAACAGAACTTGTGTTTTCCAGAAAATGTATATTTTATGAAATTTTTTGCCTGATTATGTTGTTTAGAGTAGAGGCTATGAAGTGGAGCCATAAAATCATACATGCATACACATAAGATGGGGGATTTTGCAAGTTTGGCACAGACATCGGGACCCTTGTTTTTTACTCTGATTTGGTTTATGTACGAGACATATGTTATATAGCAAATAGTCTGAAACAAGCATATACACTACAACCATAAGTTTTACTATCAATGATGTGACATTTGCCATAAAGTTTATACTACCGCCAGCGGTAGGACCTACCGCGCCGCGGTAACTCTCATAAATATAAAACACCATGGTTCATTCTAAATTTCATTTGTGCTAGGGTTTCTTGGTTTTTGAGGACTGCTTCTGCCGGGCAATAGTTAGAGGTAAGGCCCTTTTTCATTTTCCTTCAATATTTTGGTGATTTTGAGTTAGGAATTAGGTTAGTTTTTGAGATTTTTGAAGATATTTCATGGAAGAATGTATTAAATGGTTTGTTTGATGAGCTTTGAAAAAAATATAGATATTGGCATTAATGTTGGATTTTTTGTGTCAATGTGTTAGGATATGTTAGATCTTTTAATTTTTTTGCAATTTTTATCATGTTTTTGAGTTTTATTTGAGATGATTTGGAGGAGGAAGATGAATAGGGTTTTTCGTCCTCTACCACCAGCAATAGTTTTCTATCGCGCCGCGGTAGTCCCTGTTGGAACATGGTTTTCCTCATCTCCTAGGTTTGAGAATAACAAATCCTATGTGTATTTGATCTTGTGTGTTTAAGTGTGCAGGAAACAAAGTCCATATGACTCAAGGATAACATAAGTAGGTTGCCCCCAAAATTGAGCCAACAAATCCAACATGCCCACTAGCACCGACGGTAGTACCTAGCGCCCGGTGCTAGCAATGATTAGCGCAATCCTGGGAGTACATTTAGAAGGAGCTAGCGTTAGGCGGTAGCGGATAGCACAGGCGGTAGCGCGGAGCACAAGAGGCAAGATGAAAATGTTTCCTCGAATTGAAGATTCCCCTGCACAGAATAATGCCTAATCCGGGATAGCGCAGGCGCTAGCGCTGAGGCTATAAAAAGGACCCCTTGGATCCATCTTCTTCATCCTCTTCAGATCCTAAATTCCAGAGCTTCGTGCCACATCATAGAGAGGAAGGTTCAGAGAGAAACTCCCACAAATCTATGAAGGCTTAAGGAGATCCGTGGAGAAGATTTCAATATGCGTCATCATCGTGACGGAAGACCGCATCGACTAAGATCATACTCTGCGGGTCTTCGTCTACTTCTCCAAGAGATCCATATAGAGAGTTTTTATATTGTTGTCATTTTATTTAACATCTTTTATGTAATCATTTAGTGAACTCGCCTCGTGTTGGCGACTAGGTCTGGGTAGGACTTAGGGTTGAAATTTGGCTCATGTTGGCGACTAGATCTAGGTTAGGTCTAGGGGTGCTCGAGGCCATATCTGGGGAAGGAATGGCTAGAGTGGCTTGAGGCCGAATCCGGGTGTACAACCCTCATATTTTCTGAGTCGATGTGACCCGACGCAGATGAGGTCGGGATAGAGAGGGTGTCCGTGACACAGAAGATCGACCAATTGGAGGGCATTGGGATCAGAGATGCAGTCCTAGGGGGAGGAAGTGGACTGGAAGTCCACTTCCTGGGCGAGTGGACCTAGTGGTCCACTCGCCCAAGCCCCGGGCGAGTGGACCTATAGTCCACTCGCCCAGGGGTGGCGAGTGGACCATGGTCCACTCGCCCAGGGTGAGGGGCGAGTGGACCTATGGTCCACTCGCCCAGGGCACTCAGGGGAGTGGACCATGGGTCCACTCGCCCCTAAGGAGAGTGGACCGAGTGGTCCAGTCGCCCAAGCCCAGGCAGTGGACCATTCGGTCCACTCTCCTGACACTCGGCAAGGGGGGAGTGGACGTCTCAAGCTCCACTCGCCCCCTCTTATTTTGGTCGTTCAGGTTCGTTGTTGAGCTGCGGATAGTGGATTTTTGGCTATTCGCAGCCCAATTTTGGGAAGCCTATGAGTAGACCCCCATGGGCACCTTGGGAAAGGATGTTGGTACCCCCTCCCTCGCTTGAGTATTGTGAGCAAACACTAGCCCCCTCCCCCTGTCAGTGAAGGTGGATGGTGAGGTGGTCCTTAGTGCCCTCCAAGGTGCCCAGGCTCAACATTGGATTGGGAGGGGAAGTTCCTTGTGAGCTTCCGGGTGTGTGGTGGGACCTCCACGCTGCAGCTTAAGGGGTCTGTATCTGGACTTAGGTGTTCTTCATAGGGCAAGGTCTTTCAGTTCTTAGCAACCAGTCAAGGGTTCGAGCTCGGGTCAAGTAAGGGTTAGCTGCATCTCCCTTTTGAACGTTGAAATAGGTTCTCTGGTTTCAACACCGAGGAAGGATAGGCTAGGGCCACCGGTTTGTGGGGATACGGGTCGTGATAGAAAACAAAAAAGAGTTTTTATTATTATTCGCCTCAGATTTCTAGCGTTATAGAAATCCAATTTTTGTAATCAATTTTATTAATAGTAATCATGTCTCTCTTTGTGTAATAAAATTGATTTTGTTCTTCATGTATCTAAATTGTTTATTATCATCTCCTTCATCATAAAACAATTTAGATCTTTATTAAAACTACTATTTTAATCTCTTATTATTTCAAGTATTTCAAAATATAAGAAAAAGTTTTAAAATCCATATTCACCCCCCTCTAAGGGCGCCTACCGATCCAACAAGTGGTATCAGAGGGGTTTTATTCCAAATGGCTTAACAACCGGGAATAATGTCGTCTCATGATCTCGCTTCTATTAGTGGGGCAAATATTTATGAAGAAGAAAAATCACTAGCACCATCTTTATTTAAAGGGACAAATTATAAAGGGGGGAATTTTTAATGGAAAGGTTTATTAAAACTTTAAATATCGAAGCATGAAATTTAGCAATAGTAAGACCTGCGGATGAATTAAATAAAAAGGAACGTCATCTAAATGCAAAAGCCAAATACTATTTATTTTGTGTTTTATCAAATGAAGTTTTCAAATTGATATATTATTTTTTTAGTGCATACAAAGTATGGAAATTTCTTGAAGAAATATATGATCTTCCTCTAACAGATATGGAACAAACACAGGAGGAGAAGGGCATACAAGCATCCACCATTATTCAAGAAGATCTCTCTCGTAGCAAAATCATGAAGATCATGGAAATTAACTTAGAAAAAGAGAGCAATACACACTATAACAAACTGCACCTGTTGTAAGGACTGAAATATAACTAAAACACAGTTCGTTACTTATAGTTATATTTAGTAACAAAATTTTATTGTTGTTACAAAAAGTACTTTTTTGTAACAAATATTTTAAATTTTATTACAATAATAATTAATTCGTTACTATAACTGTAAGTATTTGTAACAACATTAATGTTACGTTACAAATAGAAAACTTTTCTCACAATAAGTATCAATTGTAACCATATCATGAAAGTTTTTTGTGACAAAGACATTGTCCTTACTAATAGTAATATTTTATTATTAAAGTTTTGTTACAAAAAATATATCATATTTTATTTTCAATTTGTGTACTATTTTATTATCAAAGTTTTGAATTATTATTTTTTTTTTGAAAAAAAAATTGTATGCGCGCGATAGTACCCCGCCTCGATAGTGCTCTAACGCGACGATAGTACTCCTACAGCTCGCAAACATCCGTGCGCGGCTGTCGCAGATATGTTATACTATTGCGACATGTATTTTTGCGCGTACGAGGTTTTTTATAAATCTTTAACTTTTTATAAAAGTTTTTCTTCCTCTCTCCCATGCAACTCTATCTCTCTCTCACATGAATGAATGAAATATACGGATGAAAATTTCTCTCCATAAAATTTTGAACAAACCAAAATAAAAAATAAAAAATATATTAAATGTAAAAATGAATGCAAATTAATATGACATTAATTTTTTAATATAATTTTGGAATTAAAATAAAATCACGCACGAACCCGCGTGCACGCAAATGTACTCTCGCGCGCACGCAAATGCACTCTCGCGCGCACGTAAATGCACTCTCACGCGCACGCAAATGCACTCTCGCGCGCACGCAAATGCACTCTTGCGCGCACGCAAATGCACTCTCGCACGCACGCAAATGCACTCTCGTGCGTGTAGTTTTCCTTTTTTTGCTTGAGAGGTAGCGCGTATTGCATGTGTCGGGGCTCAAACACAGACACATGCACACACACAAACACGGACAACCAAACACATAAACATCCATTTGCGAGCTATAGCAATGTCTTTCACGTACGGCCGCCGTCGTTGTCTCCCCTCTCTTCGACGGTCGCCGCCGCCGTCGCCTCTCTCTTCCACGACCGCCGCCATCGTCGTTCTCTTTCTCGGTCGTCGCCGCACGCCGTTCTCTTTCTCTAGTTTATTAAGTTTTGTCTATTTCCTTCCCTCTCACATTAATGAAATATATGGAGGGAAATTTCCCTCCATAAAATTTTGCACAAAACAAATCAAAAAATTTAAAACATATTAAATATTTACAAAAACATATTAAATATTTACAAAAACATATTATTTCATGCTTGGTTACTTTATTGTCAAACTTAAATATTTTAAGTGCAAATTGAGTTACAAAAACATCTTCATTTTTGGAATTTAACTCATATATCATCTTATGAATTGTCAAAAAGATGTTTCTAGTGTTTTTAAAAGTCTTCCGCATCATCACCATGTATTTTTTACCTTGCGCTTTTCTTGCTTATATCAAAATCTTTAATCTCAAAATTCCTTTTTCAATAAATGGTTGACTTGCTTGGTAGAATTTATATTGGTTGTTCTGACACGAATATCAATTTTATGCTAAACACTCCTCCAACAAGTGACATATTGCTTATAAAAACATCTTCTTAAATTTCAAAACAAATTGTGTTTTGAGTTCATAATTGCTAAAAGGATGTTCTTATTTATTCCAAAATGTTAAGTCTTCCGCAATGCCAAAACTCTGATTTAATAATGGATTTCAAAATAGCGATGTGAGTTTTTCAAAAAAATTCAAATAAAAATATAAAAACACATTGGCTATGAAATTATAATTAGATTTAAAACGCTTAAATGTTTCCAATAATTATTATCCATGATTACATATCTCACCATAGTGGGGGCGTAGGGTTGTAGACATTAGATAACCTAACCTCTAAGACATGTCTTGCTCTTAATCGGGGAGGGTTCTAGTGGGGCCTTGCGAGGCACTGGGGGGGGGGGGGGGGGGGGGAGGAAAGAGTGCTGGGTTGAGTTTTTTTTAGTATTTGCATATGGGACTAACACCCCAACCTACGACATGTTTGCAACTCCTCATGACCATTCGTCACTTAGTACGGGGCTAGGGTGTATACATATTGTCTGGGTAGATTGGTTACTTGGAAATCATTAACTTTTTATGCTTAAAACTCTTATATTTAAAGGGAAAACTAACATGATAATATTGATTACTTAGGAAATGTTACATTGTTCATCTTTAAGCTAAAAACTCTGATTCATTTCTATGAAAATTATTCTAAAACTCCTTATCATTTTCCTTCTCTCTTAAAGCTCGATCATGCCTTTATCTTATTATCAAAACGTTTTTGTATTTTGCTTCCTTACCCACTTTTGCTAATAACAAAAGGGGGAGAACTAACATGATAAATAAAATCCGCTATCCAAATGAACACTAACATGATTAATTAAGATGATAGCTTACATATAAGGGGAGCATTCACTTAGGGGGAGCATGTATTTAGGGGGAGCAATTATAAATACTAAAATCAATAATTATCCAAAGTCATCACTCTCTCACACACACAAGTAGGTTTCATCATGCTTATATATTAATGCTCTGATTTATCATTAATGGATTTATTATTATCAAAAGGGGGAGTTTGTTGAAACATGGTCTTCCGCATCTCTTAGGTTTGAGAATAATAAATCCTATGTGTATTTGATCTTGTGTGTTTAAGTGTGCAGGAAACAAAGTCCATATGACTCCAGGATAACATAAGTAGGTTGCCCCCAAAATTGAGCCAACAAATCCAACATGCTCACTAGCGTCAGCGGTAGCACCTAGCGCCATGCGCTTGCGATGATTAGCGCAATCCCGAGAGTACATTTATAAGGAGCTAGCGCCAGGCGATTGCGGATAGCGCAGGCGGTAGCTCGGAGCACAAGAGGCAAGATGAAAATGTTTCCTCAGATTGAAGATTCCCCCGCTCATAATAATGCCTAATACAGGATAGCGCCGCCGGTAGCGCTAGCACAGGCACTAGCGCAGGCGCTAGCACTGAGGCTATAAAAAGGACCCCTTGGATCCGTCTTCTTCATCCTCTTCAGATCCTAAATTCCAGAGCTTCGTGCCACATCATAGAGAGGAAGGTTCAGAGAGATACTCCCACAAATCTATGTAGGCTTAAGGAGATCCGTGGAGAAGATTTCAACACGCGTCATCATCATGACGAAAGACCGCATCGACTACGATCATACTCTGTGGGTCTTCATCTAATTCTCCAAGAGATCCATAGAGGGAGTCTTTATATTGTTGTCATTTTATTTCACATCTTTTCTGTAATCATTTAGTGAACTCGCCTCGTGTTGGCGACTAGGTCTAGGTAGGTATTATGGCTGAAATTCGCCTTGTGTTGGCGACTAGATCTAGGTAAGGTCTAGGGGGTGCTCGAGGCCATATCCGGGGAAGGAATGGCTAGAGCGGCTTGAGGCCAAATTTGGGGAAGGATAGGCTAGTGGGGATATGAGTTGGGATAGAAAACAAAAAAGAATTTTTATTATTATTCGCCTCAGATTTCTAGCGTTATAGGAATCCAGTTTTTGTAATCAATTTTATTAATAGTAATCATGTCTCTCTTTGTGTAATAAAATTGATTTTGTTCTTCATGTATCTAAATTGTTTATTATCATCTCCTTCATCATAAAACAATTTATATCTTTATTAAAACTACTATTTTAATCTCTTATTATTTCAAGTATTTCAAAATATAAGAAAAAGTTTTAAAACCCTTATTCACCCCCCTCTAAGGGATCCTACCGATCCTACAGTCCTTGATTTAAGCTTTTAATGATTTTCTCTTCCATTGTTTGTTTTGTTTTCAGATTATGGCTTCCTCCAGTTCTCGTGCTCGTTGAACTTATGTGAATAAGGACATAAATGTTCACAAAGTGTATCCGGGAGTGGAGGATGCGACCATTGGTATGGGGATGTTCATTGGGATAGACATGGACCAACATTCCCACATATATTCTTTAATGGCTGACTTGGGGGTTTATCAGTAAGTGTGGATGATTGCTTTTCCTCTGTAGTGGTCAGAGAATTTTATAACAGATTGGAAGATCCAGATCGGACTGGACTCTGTTGGTTTTTCTATACACCAAATGAACCACATATCATATATGCGCAACGGAAATAACAAAAAATAACAACCCAAAAGAGTATAAGGATCTTATGATTTCATGAATCAAGAAATAAGAAAGGTAACAACAATGAAGATCCTTGAGGGGATTGAGTCAACACTCAACCAAGATGCTCCAAGAAGAAATCCCGAAGACGAACTCTGATCCCCAAATACAGAAATAGATCAGCGCCTCTATAGAGATCCACATGAGTGAAGGAGAACCCCATGACTCTTATCCAACAAGAGCTGGGATGGAGAAAGAATGCTCTCTATGTCTCCCATGGACTGCTGGATCCGACGATGGGGAGAGGCAGCAGCGACAGTGACGTACGGGAAGAAAGGCTGATCACAATCCTTCCGTCAGTTTTGCGGAACGCTTATATCTCTCTTCATAAGTCGCAATAGGAGATCAATCAATTAGGGCCTAAAATCATGGTCTATATATACCCCCGATGAAAGTGAGGCTATCAGCACACCCGAGACTATTATTGGAGTAAACATAGAATTTTGTTGAGTAGACCAAATTTATCGAAACAATTCGACGAATTTGTCGAGTAGAATATAATTCGTTGATACAATTCGACGATTCGACATGACGAATCAATACATGTTCCGTCGAGATAATCTTGATAATTCATCGAGACTTTTCGACGAGACAAATTAACACATATTTCGTCGAGACAACTCGACGATTCGTCGAGTACCACTCAATTCGTCGAGACACTCTTGACGATTCGTCGTGTACTTCCCTTCTTATCGAGACGTTATCGACGCCACTCCAATCAGTCATAGGATTAGTCCTCCACTCATATCTAATATGAGTAAGGCCAACTCAACCTTTCATCCAACTTCTCCAACACTGTTATGTGCGACCCTATAGGCTCTAATTACGTTGGCAGTAAGACTAACTGTTTGATTAATTTGAGATCACCTTCAAAACACCAATAGTCCCCACTTGATCATAAAGTATCAATAAAAGTCTCACAAACAATGAGTGGCATCTAGCAATACATCATTGCTACCTAAGAAATAAGAGTTCATAACTCAATAAGCATGTCTTGACCAATTTAGCAGTGATGTCATGTCCCTTTGTCCCTTACATCCGGATAGAACTAGAGGCATGGACAGTGTCACCCTCATAATTGTTCAATCCTAGTTTCCTGATCTAGAATAGACTATTGGAAATTGGTGAGCTTAATAGCATATACTGACTCAACCAAGCATGGCCATGCATTTATCAGTCTCATTCCATCAGGGGCCCTTTGATGTAACTCCTGTCATATAGGAGGACAAATCTCATATCTGTCCACAAACAAACACCCAAATGAATCGTAGCATACCCAATAACCACCGTTATCAACAACATTCTTCAAGGAAGACTTTTGATGGCATCAAAGTACGCTCTTCCTCACTTGATGAATGCTGTGACTTGAGGTCAAAGAACCACAAGCACCATTTCTAGTTGAGATCTACTTATGACACATTCATATAACAATCCACAAAGTAGCCTCATGGTGGGTCTGTCCAGTACAATTTGTTCACTAACAAGTGCCCATGTGATGACTTAATATCACAATATCATGACATGTGAGAACCGGTCATTAGTCAATGCACATGCTAGTCTTAATGTACCATCATCGCCCTTCAATTTCTAAGGTGATACATCGACCAGGGACCTTTTAAGAATGAAGCTTCTAATTCATCACATGCCCTCACATTCAAGTCACACACTTGAATTTCTATAGAAGCAAACATTCTAAGGGCATTTATTATGCTAATTAATCTATCATGTAGAAACAGTTGACATAATAATAAGAAATAAATGTAAAATAAAATATAAAAGTACTATATTCATCACATGAATAACAAACTACCGACAAATATATATATTAATCCACAAGTCTCCTACTAGAGATGATAACTCAGGTATCTAATACCCATATATTTAGTATGACCATCATGCTTTCTCTATGCAGGAGGCTTCGTCAGTGGATCCACAATATTCTCTTCAGTCATTACCCTGCATATGCTCACATCTCCTCGATCGACAATCTCTCGAATAAGATGGAACTGTTGAAGTATGTGCTTAGAGCGCTGATGAGATCTAGGTTGCTTAGCTTGTGCAATAACACCGTTGTTGTTATAGTAGATAACTACGGGATCAACAATGCTAGGAACTACACCAAGCTCGCTGATGAATTTCCTAATCCACACGGCCTCCTTCACCGCATTTGCAGCAACGATATACTCGGCCTCAGTCGTAGAATCAACAACTGTATCTTGCTTGGAACTCTTCTAGCTCACAACTCCTCCATTCAGGGAAAATACAAAACCTAATTGGAACTTTGAATCGTCCCTATCAGTCTGGAAGCTTGCATCCGTGTAACCATTTACAATGAGCTCTTCCTCTCTGATGAGTCCCATATATATATATATATATATATATATATTTGGACTCATTTGGGCTGATATTCTAGTGATTGCACCACATTTTAGGCACGTTTTCATTTATATATACTATTCCATGCTAGGTGCACTATTAAGCCCATTTCGGTGTGCAATTGCATTCCTTGTTGTTGGGGGTAAGCACATTGTGCTCCCCTTCCCTTCTTTTATGTGTTTCTGTGCTGGACGTATTCCCAGCTGGTATATCTTGTTTGCAGGTGACCTGATCGCCCCGTTTTCCCCAAAAGTAATTTCTGTGCATATCGCACGGTCGTGCGTTTCCTTGACGCACGGTCCATGCGGTCATGCGTTTGTGTCTGGGAAGAAAATGGAGCGTCGGAGTTTACTCGTGCATTTTAACGCATGGGCGAATTTGCCCGTGCGTGAGTAAACCGCACGGTCGACCTGTATCTTTGTGATTTCAGAGCGTCGGATTTTACCCGTGCGTTTGAACGCACGGGCGGCGTTGGTCGTGCGTGAACAAATCGCATGGGCGGCACAACGTCTTCTCCAAGCCATATTTTATCCGTTAATATCGCACGGTCTACGCACGATCGTGCGTTCGACCGTGCGTGACCAATTTTCAGCATGTTTCCTATAAAAAGCAGGAATCGAGGCAGTCAAGGGGGGGGGGGGGGGTGACAGAGGATGATCGGGAGCGATTCAGAGGGCGGGAAATCTCTTCCTTCCCACTGCTCTTGAGGGCTGAAGGCTTCCCCTTCATCTCCTCCACCATCAAGGCCATTTCCGGTGATTTCCACCTCCATCCTTCCATCCGGGAGCATTAGGAAGCTTCATCCACCATTAGCTCAAGCATTCCTCGCCAAGGAGACCAAGGAAGCGCTGAAGATCATAGGAGCGGTGACAGCCTCCTTCGAGCCAAGCTCACCATCTGAGGGCCGAGTCTGGAGAGAGCCCGACAACCTCTCATTCCGGCCGTGAACCCAATATGTGACTTCTTCTTTGTGGTCCTCTCTAACCTTGAAAGCATATACTTCGTTTTTGTGTTGTATGAATACTTGTTAAGTTAATCTTAAGGATTATTGCTTTCGTTCATATGGACTGATGTTGTGGTGGCATGAATAGCCCCTTGTTCCTAGTAATTTTCTGAGTTACGTTGTGGGCGAAGCCACTAGCAATTGCTAGTGGTGATGTTTTGAGAAGAGGTGTGTGCGACCCTCAACCGTCATAGTGATTTCCCGTCCACGCGCCTTCCGAAGCACGGCATCGCGGCCGTTGCACCCATCTCGCCGTGCGAAGCGGAGTTTTGACCCGCATCTTTCTTCATTTTGCAATAGCGTAGGAAACCAAATCAAATCCCCCGATTGTTACTTATTAATCCTTTTAACTGATTTCCTATTTAGAGCAAGTCGTACTACCCAACTTGCGGTCCTTTGAGAACAATATTCGGGGTGTCCCTCCCTATTTTATTACTTGAGCGACCGGTGCACTGCCGTCGTATCGCATTACGTGCCTGAGAATTAGCAGTGCCGAAATAGCGCATCAAGTTTTTGGCACCGTTGTCAGGGACTGCAAGCGTGTGTGATTTGTTTTTTTTTATTTGGAAATTCGTTTTAAGGTATTGTGTTTTTCTTCAGTATGTTATTTTCTTCTTCTATATCATGTGGGCGCATTTGAATATCCGATGTCGTTGGTGTGGGGACAGATCCCACGCTAGTGATAGGTGTCCCAAGGAGTATGGTGTTGTTCAGAAACCGTACGGAGCCCATAAGTCTTTTGGCTACTCTACTGCACCTTCGTTATCGCACCTTTACACGGCTGCCGCACCTTTTGTGCCGGCAAAGCCGGCAAAGCAGTGCCTATTTTGAAAAGTAGAGAGCACCTTGAAGGACTGTGCTGCTTATCTTCACGAATTGGCGGATGACAACGAGCCGGATATCCAGATCATCCCATCTTCAAATTCTGCGAGCACATCTTCTTCCTCTGATTACGTATCACTTCCACCTTCACCTTTTGAAGGCTTTGGAATAGACACGTACGTCAGTGTCCCTCATGACTCCTTTTCTGATGTGACACCCCATACTTATTCGGTTCATGTACCACTTTGCGTGGATTTGTGCCCTTGCGTGGAGAGTGAGCCCGAACTCTTACGAAGCACGTCCTCTCCCGCCACACACGAAATTACATCTGTTGCTGATGTTTTTATTGAGGTCACTTTGCAGGATGTTGCGGACCTGCGCAATGTGGTGACCACTCTCATGGAGGAGGACAGCCTTGATTGTGCTGAAGCAACCACTTCGGTCCAGTGCGAGGAAGTCCAAGTTATAAAGGAGGCCATTGCGTGCGCTGTGGAGTCTAGCGAAATCTTCGATGATATCATCAGTTTGTCATTGCCGCACCCCATGGGGGATGAAGCCGGGATTGTCCCCTCAGATGAGATTTCTTTTAGTTTTTCTTCCAATTTATTTCCTGACCCCCTTTCTTTATGTACAAGGATGCAGGATGCCCCTCCTCCGGTTGATCAGACCTTATGCATGGAGGAGCTGAAAGCCTGGCGGGATGAGGAAGATACAGTGAAGGAACATCTTGTTTCCTCATCTTCGTTGGTGCTTCCCCTTGAGGATTGGTTACAAGGGGCAAGCAGTTTTTCTTTGAAGATATAATACTGGAGGAGAAGAAGAGAGCGAAAAAGGAGGAGATTTGGGGTTGGAGGCTGAGCATCTTACTTATTTTCCACCCCTACTACCAGGTCCCCGGACCTTTTTCTTTCATCAGCTGTTACTACTTCAAATCAGCTTATAGCTGATTTGTTTTGAGCTTGTAATAATAATTAGGATTTATTGACCTTTGCTTATTCCTAAACTTTTTAAACTGCTTTAATACAGGTATTTGGTCCACCTTTAAGGACGTTAAACAAAAGGGATTCTTGGGAGACAACCCATGGGAACCACCCGGTTCCGTATATCTTTATAATCCTTTTGCGTATTGTTATTTCAGTTTTGCTAACATTGTAGGTGAAGCTATGCTCTCGCGTGGAAGGAGATTTATTTTTAAAGAAATTGGGATTACCACACTTCTGGCATGCTCCTTTGTGAGCATAGGTCAACTCTTCCCCTCTCTTACTTATGTTTGAATTGCTTATTTTAGGTGTTCTCAATCAAGTCTGGGGGAAAGAGCGAGCTGTGCACGTGCACGCATGTTGCATGACATGCTAGAATGTGCTGAGTTAGGATTTATATTTTGTTGCATACACTTGCACCTAGTTCACGCGCACTTGATCACGCGTGCTTATTGGGTATCGCTGCGAGGTTTTCCCGCTCATAAGAATTGAATTGTTAGTGTTTGAGTGAAGAGTAGAGAAAAATGTTGACTCGAGTAGTGCTCTAGTCATGTGCTCCCGTCACACCTAGAAATTCAATTAGGGTAGAATAAAATTCAGAGTTGTAATGTAATTATTTCTGTTATAGTAGATGAAATTTATTTTACTTTAGTGGTGAATCTGGTGAACCCAACGGTAGCAATAGGTCGAGTGTAGCAGGCTAGCAGTAGCTTATTACTAGGGTCGAAAGGAAGGACAACCTTTCTCGGTGGCTAGAACTTGCACTAGGCGACTCTCGACACGATTGTTTTGAGGTACTCGTCATGAAATGTGATGTAGGCCATCTCTTGATCCGTTTGTGCTTTTGAAATCCTTACCTACATAATCACCATTGCAAGCCCATTTGAGCCTACTCTTCCTCCTTGTTTAGCTCCACTACTAATGTAACCAAAGCCATACAGCCGAACCTATGTTCGCACCAACCGTTGAGCTGAAAGAAATTTCTTTCTCGATCGCATTTGGTGTCATCTATGTTGTGTATGGCAACTTTAATTTAGCTAAAGGAGTCATTTTATTGCGCTTAAAAATGTTCTTTTGCCGAAAAGAGAAAAGAAAAGAAAAGAAAAGAAAGAAAAGAAAAATAAAAGAGTTGTGCAATAATAATTTTCTCTCGGCAAAATTTTTGTATATCTGGCTCAACGCGCGCCTAATGTTCAGTTGAAGTCCGGGGGTGTCGTGTAAGTACTGAAAATGTTGTATTGGTGATTGTCATTCTCTTGAGTGCGACAGTTGTGTTGAGTACGATGCCCATCGTCCTTCTACTTACCTAGCCTATACTCAACCTAAGCCCAATAATTGCCTATAAGTCCTATTGATTTTTGATACGAGTCGTCTCATGCAGTAGAGAGAGTGCGAACGTGCAAGCCTATGGACACCGACTTTGATAGATTTCTTAGGAGATTGTCCCTAGCTTCGATTTGAGTAATACTTTACTCATTAGTCACACTATTTTCACTTTTTGCACGACCGAAAGATTCACCAGGATTCACCATCCAAGTAAAGTAAATTCCAAACTACTGTTTTAGAAATAATTAGATATAACCTTGAGTTTAATTCTGTTATAATGTATTCCTACGCATGAGAGCATGCGACTTCGCATAATTCTCTACCACTCAAACTCATGCTAGCATTCAATTGTTCCGACAGGAGAGCTGAGTAGTTTGCCCGAGACGTGCAAATGGTTAAGTCTGGGGGTGTGATGAGTCCCATATATATATATATTTTTGGACTCATTTGGGTTGATATTCTAGTGTTTGCACCACATTTTAGGCATGTTTTCATTTATATATACTATTCCATGCTAGGTGCACTATTAAGCCCATTTCGGTGTGCAATTGCATTCCTTGTTGTTGGGGGTAAGCGCATTGTGCTCCCCTTCTCTTCTTTTATGTGTTTCTGTGCTGGACGTGTATTCCCAGCTGGTATATCTTGTTTGCAGGTGACCTGATCGCCCCGTTTTCCCCAAAAGTAATTTTTGTGCATATCGCACGGTCGTGCGTTTCCTTGACACATGGTCCGTGCGGTCGTGCGTTTGTGTCTGGGAAGAAAATGGAGCGTCGGAGTTTACTCGTGCATTTTAACGCACGGGCGAATTCGCCTGTGCGTGAGTAAAACGCACGGTCGACCTGTATCTTTGTGATTTCAGAGCGTCGGATTTTACCCGTGCGTTTGAATGCACGTGCAACGTTGGTCGTGCGTGAACAAATCGCATGGGCGGCGCAGCGTCTTCTCCAAGCCATATTTTATCCGTTAATATCACACAGTTTGCGCACGATCGTGCGTTCGACCGTGCGTGTCCAATTTTCAGCCTGTTTCCTATAAAAAGCAGGAATCGAGGCAGTCAACCGGGGGGGGGGGGGGGGCGACAGAGGACGATCGGGAGCGATTCAGAGGGTGGGAAATCTCTTCCTTCCCGCTGCTCTTGAGGGCTGAAGGCTTCCCCTTCATCTCCTCCACCATCAAGGCCATTTCCGGTGATTTCCACCTCCATCCTTCCATCCGGGAGCATTAGGAAGCTTCATCCACCATTAGCTCAAGCATTCCTCGCCAAGGAGACCAAGGAAGCGCTGAAGATCGTAGGAGCGGTGACAGCCTCCTTTGAGCCAAGCTCACCATCTAAGGGCCGAGTCCGGAGAGAGCCCGACAACCTCTCATTCCGGCCGTGAACCCAAGATGTGACTTCTTCTTTGTGGTCCTCTCTAACCTTGAAAGCTTATACTTCATTTTTGTGTTGTATAAATACTTGTTAAGTTAATCTTAAGGATTATTGCTTTCATTCATATGCACTAATGTTGTGGTGGCATGAATAGCCCCTTGTTCCTAGTGATTTTCTGAGTTACGTTGTGCGTGAAGCCACTAACAATTGCTAGTGGTGATGTTTTGAGAAGAGGTGTGCGCGACCCTCAACCGTCATAGTGATTTCCCATCCACGCGCCTTCCGAAGCACGGCATCGCGGCCGTTGCACCCATATCGCCGTGCGAAGCGGAGTTTTGACCCGCATCTTTCTTCATTTTGCAATAGCGTAGGAAACCAAATCAAATCCCCCCGTTATTACTTATTAATCCTTTTCACTAATTTCCTGTTTAGAGTAAGTCGTACTACCCAACTTGCGGTCCTTTGAGAATGATATTCGGGGAGTCCCTCCCTATTTTATTACTTGAGCGACCGGTGCACTGCCGTCGTATCGCATTACGTGCCTGCTAATTAGCAGTGCCGAAATAGCGCATCACTCTCCACCAAACATCAAGAACATATCCTTAGTCCTTCTCAAGTACTTTAGGATATTCTTAACATCTATCCAGTGACCATCACCAGGATCAGACTGATACCTGCTCATCATGCTTAAAGCATATGAGACATCGGGTCAAGTACACAACATTGTATACATGATTGATCCAATTGCCGAAGCATATGGAACCAACTTCATGCGGTCCTTATCTTCCAAAGATTTAGGACACTGGTCCTTAGAGAGACTTACACCATGAGACATGGGTGAGAATCCCTTCTTGGATTCAAGCATGCTGAACCGTTTCAACACCTTCTCAATTTACTTACTCTGGTTCAAACCCAGCAACTTCTTTGATCTATCTCTATAGATCTAAATACCAAGTTTATAAGTCGCTTCACCCAAGTCTTTCATAGAAAAGCAGTTTCCTAGGTTGTTTTTAACAACTTGCAGGGTCGGAATGTCATTCCCAATCAACAGTATGTCATCTACATACAATATTAGGAAGACAACTATGCTCCCACTAATCCTCTTGTAAACACAAGGCTCATCTTCGTTCTTGATGAAATCAAACTCTTTGATTTTCTCATCAAAACGTAGATTCCAACTTCGAGAAGCCCGTTTCAATCCATAAATGGATCTCTGCAGCTTGCAAATTTTAGTGGCTTCATTTAGAGATACAAAACCCTCGGGTTATGTCATATACACTTCCTCAAGGAGGTTTCCATTAAGGAAAACTGTTTTAACATCCATTTGCCAGATCTCGTAGTTATAATACGCAGCAATAACAAGCAGAATTCGGATGGACTTAACCATAGCAACATGGGAAAAGGTTTCATCATTGTCAACGCCATGAATTTGCTTGAAACCTTTAGCCACCTGCCGGACTTTGAATGTTTGTATATTGCCATCCATGTCGGTCTTCTTCTTGAAGACTCACTTGCACCCTATGGGTTATACCCCTTTAGGTGGTTCCACCAAGGTCCAAACATGGTTTGCATACATGGAGTACATTTATGATTTCATGGTGTTAAGCCATTTCTTGGAGTTCGGTCCATTCATAGCCTCTTGGTAGGTTGTAGACTCATCATCATGATCCATAAGAAACACATTACCTATCTGAGACATGAGAAATCTATATCTCTTAGGCTCAAATCTTGGTCTACCAGATCTACGTAGGACTTGTGTTTCTTGAGCATGCTCTCTAGCTACAACTTCTTATAGTCCTTGCTCAGGTTCCAATTCCAGTTCGTTCTCAGTTTGTGGTTCTTGAACTTCTTCAAGTTCTACCTTTGCAGTCTTTCTGGATAAGAACTCTTTCTCCCAAAAGACACCAGTCCTTCTGACAAACACTTTGCCCTCAGACGACAGGTAGAAGTAGTACCCTTTGGTCTCCCTAAGATACCCCACTAGGTAACACTTATCCGACTTGGGTTCCATCTTGTCAGGCATTTGACGTCGCACATATGCCTCACATCCCTAAATCTTAATAAAAGACATACTAGGACGCTTACTAGTCCATATCTCATACTGTGTCTTTAGAACCATTTTTGTTATAACATGATTTAAAGTGAAAGCGGTAGTATCTAGAGCAAATCCCCAAAAGGAAATGGGCAGATCTGCATGACTCATCATCGATCACACCATGTCTAACAAAGTATAATTCTTCCTCTCAGAAACACCATTATGTTGTGGTGTTCTAGGTGGAGTGAGTTGTGATACAATACCACACTCCTTCAGATGATCACGAAACTCATGACTTAGGTATTCGCCACCTCGATCAGATTGGAGTGCTTTAATCCATTTTCCCAGTTGGTTCTCTACTTCATTCTTAAACTCTTTGAACTTTTCAAAGGTTTCGAATTTACACTTCATAAGATATATATATCCATATCTACTGAAATTATCAGTAAATTTAACGAAGTAGTAGTACCCACCTCTAGCCATAGAACTCATGGGTCCACATACATCACTATGTATTATAACCAAGAGATCATCAACCCTCTCACTATAACTAGTGAAAGGGGCATTTGTCATTTTGCCTAATAAACATGACTTGCATCTCTCAAATGATTCAAAATCAAATGAGTCCAACAGTCCATCTTTATGGAGTTTGGATATGTGTTTCTCATTTATATGGCCTAAACGACAATGGCAGAGATATATAGGATTAGATTCATTAGTTTTTAGTCGTTTGGTATTTTCTATGTTATAGATTGGATGATTTATGTTCAAAACATATAAGCCATTAAACATTTGAGCAACGCCATAACAAACATCATTCTTATAAATAGAACAATAATTATTCTTAATAATAAAAGAAAAGCCACTCATGTCCAAACATGAAATAGAGATGATGTTTCTAGTTATAGCAGAAACAAAAATAACAGTTATCAAGTTCAATAATTAGCCCGGTGGGCAAGGATAGACGACACACTTCTACGACAACGGCTGCAACTCTCGCTCCATTTCCAATGCGCAGGTCTACCTCTCCTTTACCCAATAGTCTTCTCTTTCCCAGTTCCTACACATTCGTATAAATATGAGAACCACATTCAGTATCCAATACCCAAGATGAAGGAAAGGAAATGTTTATTTCTATAACAAATATACCTGAAGTGGAAGTCATACTTCCCTTCTTCTTCAGATCCTAGATGTAGAGGGGATAGTTCCTCCTCCATTTCCCTGCCTTAACACAATGGTGGCAGTTTCCTTCCTTAGCTAATCCCTTCCTTTTCAGTACAGAAGATTTGGGATCAAGGCAAGACTTGGGTCCCACCATAGTCTTCATGAATCCCTTGCCCTTGCCCTTTCCTTTGCCTTTATCCACCATCAATATTGGGCTGGCAGGCTTGGTCTTCTTCATGTTGTTCTCGGTAGTTCTTAACATGCCTAGGAGCTTGAGCAGCATCTTGTCAATTTCATTCATGTTATAGTTCAAGACGAACTACTCATAACTGTCCAGCAATGATTGCAAGATCAGATCAGTAGCCAACTCTTGGCCCAAAGGAAACCCCAGTCTCTGAAGGTTCTCGATGTACCCAATCATCTTGAGTACATGAGTTCCTATTGGGTCTCTAGCTCCCATTTTGCACTGAAATAAGGCCTTAGAGATGTTGAACCTCTCTTGCCGAGCCTGCCCTTGGAAAATTTTCTTCAGGTGCTCGATAATCTCAAAACCACACATATTCTCATGTTGCTTCTGAAGCTAAAAGTTCATGTTAGCGAGCATAAGGCATTCAACATCTAAGGATTCATCTTGATACTTCTTGTAAGCATCTTTGTCAGCTGGGGATGAATTCCCGGTCGATACTTTGGGGAGATCCTCTTCCAAGATATGGAGCTTGCGCTTTTGCCTGAGAACAATTCTCAAGTTTCTGTACCAGTCTAGGAAGTTAGTCACATTGAGCTTATCCTTCTTAAGGATAGCTCTTAGGGACAAGGTGGAGTGAGATCCACTTACCATGGAAATTCTACAAGAATTATGCAAAATATATTTTAGTACTATATTTCAAAATACATTTTATTTAATAAGGACTTTATTAAAAAGATCCCACTATTTTATTCAAATTGATAACCCTTAATATCAATTCAGAGAGTTTATGCGAGCTACTGTCTTAGTGGACAAGATCCATATTTCACCAACACAACGAGCCCGCTTTGGCATTCCTCTTATAATGCGGTTATTTAGATTGACAACACTTGCCATTTGCATCATTATGCAACTCTTGTATGGTTGGTGAATAACTCTTTATTCGCATCCATCATATGGTGCATTCCAACCCTATGCCTCTAGGCACTCAACCTTTGAGGTCACCTAGTTAAGTTGGATCCGATTTCGACAGTGGGATATCATAATTATCCGCTCGCACCCTTACCAAGATAGATTGATGCACCTTGCTTTGCCAAGTACACACTTCATCGATCGAGGCAGGAAGAGTGTCATCCATTAGAAGACATCCATATACTTAATATTAAATAAGGGATTTAATGATAATCGACTAACATTTAATCATTGTGCAATAAATAAAATACAACATTCACAATCCAAATACATCCTAGATGTGCACAAAATGAAATTATCAACACTTTGATAAAAAGGGCTAAATATTAACATTTAGAATACTTCTAAATTTCTAGATTTACATGCATTGGACACGAGCAAAAACAACCCCACCTATGCAGTAGACAAGCTCGTCTCTCAATGTCAGATTCAAAATCTAAGACATTTGGTTTCACAAACCATTTAGAGGGACGGTTACTGCAAATGAGAAACAATTCCTGAAACAAGGAAATCACAACGCAATCACATGCGTTCCTGGCGGGGTTCCAAGAGGCCGCGCCCCTGGCGGGGTCTTAGGGGCAGAGCCCCTAATGGGGTCCACGGGGCAGCGCCCCTGGCGGAGCCCCGACCAATTTTTGAAAATACACCACCTGAAACCTTGCAAAAATACATCAAAATTGATGCTTCAGGAAGAAATCTAGGCATCTAGAACACTTTTAAATTTCTAGATTTACACGCACGGGATCACGAACCTAGCTCAAATATACCACTGTCGGGTTTTCTATACACCAAATGAACATAATATCATATATGCACAACCGAAATAACAAACAAGAACAACCCAAAAGATTTTAAGGATCTTATAATTTCATGAATCAAGAAATAAGAAAGGTAACAACAACAAAGTACCTTGAGGGGATTTAGTTAACACTCAAACAAGATGCTCCAAGAAGAAATCTCAAAGACGAACTCTGAGTCCCAAGTGCAAAAATAGATCAGCGCCTCTATTGAGATCCACACGAGTGAAGGAGAACCCCACGATTCTTGTCCAACAAGAGCTGAGATAGAAAAAAGAATACTCTCAACGTCTCCCACAGACTGCTAGATCCAACGATGGGAAGAGGCGGCGGCGGCAGCGACGTATGGGAAGAAAGGCCGATCAATACCCTTCCGTCGATTTTGCGGAACGCTTCCTTATTTCTTCAGAAGTCGCAATAGGAGATCAATCAATTATTGCATAAAATCATGGTCTATTTATACCCCTCACACCCGAGACTAGTATTGGAGTAAACATAGAATTTCGTCGAGTAGACCAAATTCGTTGAAACAATTCAACAAATTCGTCGAGTAGAATATAATTCGTCGATACAATTCGACGATTCGACGTGACGAATCAATACGTGTTCCGTCGAGACAATCTCGACGATTCATCGAGTATATCTAATTCGTCGAGACATTTTGACGAATTTTGACGAGACGAATTAACACATATTTCGTCGAGACAATTCGACGATTCGTCGAGTTCAACTCCATTCGTCGAGTTCAACTCCATTCATCGAGACACTCTCGACGATTCATCGTGTACTTCCCTTCCCATTAAGATGTTCTCGATTCAACTCCAATCAATCATAGGATTAGTCCTCCACTCATATACAATATGAGTAAGGCCAACACAATCCTTCATATAACTTCTCCAACACTATTGTGTGCGACCCTATAAGCTCAAATTGCGTTGGCAGTAAGACTAATTGTTTGATTACTTTGAGATCACCTTAGAAACACCAACAAACTCTACAGTGGAGTGCGATCATATATCCAAGGCCATGAGGTGGTGATTTTGCATGAGGATTTACATGGGGAATTCATCCCGGTGGAGTGTGACACGAGATTGGATATAGTGGAGAGATTTCATACACTGTGAGATTGGACTCCAATAAATATTGTTTTGCATGGTCAAGACGATGCTAAGGACCTGATTACTACGGTCACTACTCTGACATATGATGCATATATTATACAGGAGATTCTCTGTCATACCATAATGTATAAGGCTTGTGATACATGAATGATCACGGCCAAACTTAGTATGGTAACTTACCATATATTGGAGAAAATTCCGTTTGATGTGGTCGATCTTCTCTTATCGATGATTGTTGGGAAAAACTCCATTGATTTAACTTTACAAATTAACTATAAGTGATTTTACCTTCTAGGTTTATTACCCATTGTATAGTAATGGTAATCTGGTCATTAGATGTCTTAGGATGTCACACTCAACTTAGAGTATCAACACCAAGTCAAAATGAGTGTCCATAGGAACAAAGGGTTAGAAGCAACAACAAGGATGAAAAGAAAAAGAAATCTTTCAAGGGGAAAGACAAGAAGAAAGCCAAGGGTTTCATTGCTGAAACCTGGAGTGACTCTGAAGCAGAATCAAGCTCCTCTTCATCAGAGAGTGATGAAGAAAAAGAAGTTGAAGCAGCCTGCATGATGGAACTGGGAATATCTTCAGATGATGAAGATGATCAGGTATCTATTTTTGATGAATTTGATTTCAATTCTGCTGATTTCAAAATTTGCTTTAAAGAATTCTGTAATAATTTCCTTAATATACAAAAAGAAATAGAAACATCTAGGGTTGAACTAGAAAACCTAAAGAAAGATGGAATTATATTTGAGAAATCAAGATTTAATAAATGAAATAAACAATAAGGAATCAAAACTAATTAACATCAGAAATGAGAACCTAGAATTAAAGGAAAAGATAACAAAGGAAAAAGCCTTTGAGGACTCTCTCAATGGGTGATGAGTCCAATATTTATACTATTTTATGGACTCATCCGGGCTAGTTTTCACTCTTGTGCACGTCTTATTCGAGCTATAATCGCATGTATTTCTCTTATATTCACTTCCACGCTATGTACACTATTTAGGCCCATTTTGGTATACTTTTATGCTTCATGTCATTTGGGGTAAGCACATGGTGCTCCTTAACCATTTTTCTGTATTCGTATAGAGCTGGAGGGGCATTCCCAGCTGTGTTGATGTTTATGCAGGTGGATGGTTCATCCAATTTTACCCAGATTTCATGTCTGCATGAATTGCACGGTCGTGCGTTTCCTTGACGCACGACCGGCTACGATTGTGCACACTCATCTGTGGTGGTAAATGATGTTCTGTCTTGGATCGTGCGTTTTTATGCACAGCAGTTGCCCGTGCACGAAGGAATCGCACGATCACTGGTTAAGTTTGGTTTTTAGGCTATCTGGAATTGATCGTGCATTTTTATGCACGGGCGGCTTCGACTGTGCGTGAGTAAAATGCATGGGCGCTGCTTCTTCTTCTTCTAGGTATTGTTTTTTCGTTAATAATGCACGGTCTACACACGGTCGTGCGTTCGACCGCGCGTGACAAATTTTTTGACATTTTAGTATTTAAGCCAGGAAATCTGCTGGCTTGAGAGACAATTCAGATAAGACTTTTAGAGCCCTCCATTTCAGTTCCATTTCTCCCTTTTCGTCGCTCCACCACCGCTCGAGCTAGGAGAAGCTCCGGCCATCGCTTCCTTGCAAATCTTCCGCCAAAGCTTCCTCCTCGGCCTCCTCCATCTTCCACGAGCTCAAGAACACCATTAATGGAAGATTTATGCTACATTCAAGGGGTCTTCCACAAGAGCTAGCTGAAGCTGAACCACGAAGAAGACGGGTAACGTAGAGGAAGCTGGCAGCTCCTATGAACCCCAGATGGCAACTGAAGACCGAGCTTAGACGAGGCTTGACAACCCGACGATTCTGACCGAGAACCTTAAGAGAGTCTTCGAGCTTGAGTTTACTCTTTCCTTTTGTGCGTTGTTTTAGTTCTTCATTATGGATGTATGTTGTTATGGATGATGTGCATAAACCCTTGTTTAAGTTAATGTGATTTAATGTTTATGAGATTTATTGCTTTTCATACGAGTTGAGGAGCGCACCATTCCACCATCCACTCTACCGCTGCGTTGTACACCGCACTAGCAATTGCTAGTTGCGTGTTTTGTGACGAGGTGCTTACAACCCTCATTCCGCTGGTTATGAATCGTCCATCCACGAGCCTTCTCGTCCACCCGCCTACCGAAGCACGACATTGTGGCCTACATCCCATATCGCCAAGTGAAGCGGTGCTTTAGGCCCGCATTTTCCTTTTATTGTTGATAAATTAGGAAACCCAAGTCAAACTCCCCTTTTTTTTAACTTAGAAATTTTTATAATTGCCTTCCTTAGCAAGAAAATCATACACCCCAACTTGCAGTCCTTTGAGAACGATATTCAGGGAGTCTTTCCCTACTTTTATTACTTGTACGACCGGTGCACTTGCCGTAACCATGTCAAGTCTTGCTACCGACTTTAGATTTGCAAGAGAATGGCGGCTGGAGCTCCAACCGAAGGTGGGCGGCGATGAAGCGGCAAAAAATGGTAGAACTGGAGCTCCTCTTGCGGCACGGGAAAGATCAATCTCCATTTCAAGAAATTTCTTGCTGCTTTCGTGAAGTTATTTTGTGAGGTTAGGATCAAAGAAGATTGACGGAGAAGACGGGCTAGAGGTGGTGAGAGCTTCAGAGAACCCGGACGACAATTGGAGCCCGAGCCCGGACAAGGATTGACAGCCCTAGATTCCGGCCATGGACCTCCGAATAGTCTTCGCCCTTTGGTTGTAATCTCACCCCCTTCATCTTGTAGTACAGTTTTCGTTTATCATTTGTGTGTATGAACGATGATTGCTAAACCTTATTAGTGCATTTATGTTTATTTCATGTCTATGTGAAATTATCTTGTGGTTTATGCAAGTGAGGAGCGCCCCCATTCCATCTTCCATCCTCCATTACCCTCCATTCCATTACGCTAGCCTACCAATCCATCCGCCTAGCCAAGAGTTGCTAATGACCCTCACACCTTTCCGCAGTTACACGCACCTCATCCGCTTGCCTTCTCGTCCATCCGCCTAGCGAAGCAGTGCATATCGGCCTGCATAGTTTCCATCCGCATGGTGAAGCAGTGCATAGCAGCCTGCATAGGAGTAGTTTAGTTTCTTTCTTTTGCTTTCCATATTCCAATCCAAGCCTTTTCCGCAATCCATCTGACATAAAGGGCTTCAATCTCAAGTCCTGCCTCAAAAGTAAACTCCACCTTACTGTGTTCCTTTGGGATTCGATACTTGGGGATTCACTCCCATATTTTATATTACTTGAATGATCGGTACACTGCCATTTCATGTCGCAGTCTTGCTACCGCCTATAGCGATGTGCTAGATTCGCGCATCAAGTTTTTGGCGCAGTTGCCAGGGATTTGCGCATCAATGGGAGGAGTCAGAAGCTCAAAAATATCACACAAAATTTCTCCATGAGATTTAAGCATCTAGGTCTAGGAGCAGACCCATGCACTAGCACTGAAATCACTAGTAGACCAGCCTGGAAAATCCAGTTAGATTTATTAGACCTAGTGATTATCAACCAAGTGAGAGGAGTGAATTAACTGAGAATCAAGATAACAACAGTCCTGTTAAAATCACTATATTCAATATAGCAAATTCTAATAGTGAAAAAGGAAATGCTAAGAAAATTAATCCAGACAAGCCTAAAATTCTAAATCAAAATGCTAAAGTCAAAAATAAAAGAATTAGACATTCTGTTGATCTACATATTGTGATTTCTTCTATGCACACTTTCGGTATCAAGGTAATAAACGTAGGTTTGGTAAACCAATCCTCTACCATCTAAAAGGATACCATGAAAGACCATTCTATTCTTTCATTGAACCTTACATTGGTAAAAGCAAAGGGCCCAAGGTAACATGGGTTCCCTCTAATGTTTGAGCTGATTGTGCAGGATTAGGCAGGATCTCTCTTAGGAGAGAATGGAAGAGGAAGAATGAACTATGGTCTAACAAAGACCCAAATCCAACAGGGGAGTAATTTCTTTTTTTAAACTCCTTTATCATCTGAATAGTTCTTAAAGATAATAGTATAAACACCATTTCAATAAACATCATTGCTGGGAAAAACAACAAGAATTTTCTAAGAAGATAGACTATTTATTCAGAGTTGCGTCGAATAGAAGTCGACGTACCGTCGGATCCTAAGCGATGTCAGCGTCGAGAAGCACTCAGAGCGAATAATTCGAATAGAATTTGACGCAGCGTCAAGTTCATATCGACGCATGCGGTGACTTAATAAACGCTGATCAAATTCGAGGTCGCGTTGATTATAAATCGACGCAACATCGACATTACTACATCAAATTAAGAATTGCTGAACAATCTCAACATTGCGTCGAATATTAATCGACGCAATGTCGATATAATAACGCGCGCAGAATTGCTTCTAGAAGTAGTCTTGATATATTTTTGCATGTCAAATATTAATTCTTATCGATGCAACTTTGATTGCAACCCTAAGCTGCGACGAATCACCTTCTTTTAAAGGAATCTTGACGTCGAATTCATTATGCTTTCAAATTCTCCTCTCCTTGCTCTCTTGCTCTCTTCTTCTCCGGTCTCTTGTGTTCTTTTCTCTCTCTCTCTCTCTCTCTTCGGTTTTCTTTGTGTTTGCAGGTACTTCATAAAAGATTTAATGACCCCTCCAAAGATTAACTCTGGTTTTGATGTTGATGTGGACTCATTCAAAGCTGCCTCAGATAATTTCAAATCCATTCTTGGCTTGTTTCAATCTGCTGGGTTAACCAAATTAATATCCACCAGAAGCAAGATTCTGGATGTTGAGCTGACAGAGCTCAAGGACAACATTCACCTAGGAGAGGATGGATCCCTCACTAGGAAGATATCTGAGAATGATATTAGCATTACAGAGCAAATGCTATCTCTCACCTTTGATCTACCAACAAGTGATTAATCTAATGAATTAACAGGAGAAGAGATAAAGAAAGTCTTGGAGATCATGCAGTTCAAGAAAGTTAGAGCCATCAATCTAAAGAAGATTGATCTTGGAGAGGACTACAGGTTTCTGGATGACATTGTAGGGAAGGTGTTCCTTTGCAAAATCTCAGCTCACGATGCCATTCCCAAGTAGCAGCTGCAGATCATGGGCATTCTGGTCCTTCAGAAGAAGATAAACTAGGGGAGATGCCTCTTGAGAATGATTGGGCACAAATATGCCCACAAAGAAAATGCATACATGAAGATTATGAGCCAGGTGCTCTTCCACCATTACCCAATGGTGTGCAAGTCCAAGGGAGTGCCCATCCCTCCAGGAAAGAGGTTGAACATTGGAGTCTTTTACACATAGACTTGGCAGATCCTCAAGCCTGGTCAAGCTGCATCTTCCCCTCCTCACTCTCCAGCACCACAGGACATGGAGACAACTGTACCAGATCTTACAGCTCAAAAATATCCACCAACACAACAAGGTGTCATTCTAGAGCAAAATCCCCAATCCATCCCATCCACCTCAGCTCCAGAACCTACACCTCAACCTTCCCTCCAGCAACAACATTCATCCACTATCATCACAAACATTCAGTCTACTCCTCCACCACCACCATCATACCATGTTTCTCCAGAAGTATATCATACACTCTCTCCCATCCATGAAGACTTCCCACCATCACCTCCTATATCTACCACACCTACCCCTCCCATTGACCTTGAGCAAGTTATCTCAAAAGCAGTAGGGCTAGCCTCTAGCACCTTTGCTGATCTTTTAGCTGCTCAAACAAGGAAGTTTGATAGAAAGTACTAACAGATGGAGAGTGAATTACTTCAATCAAAAGGGTCTCTTTTGGATCTAAGATCCATTGTATCCTCATCCTTAGTCACCAAAGTGTTCTTAACCTCCCTAGCCAGCAAGGTTAAGATGGGGGAGAAAATTCAGGAGGAGGAAATACTTACTCTAGAGATGAGTGGCCATGAAAAGGGCAATGATGTTGAAGCCCCTAATAAAATCACTATCTTCCAAGATGTTCAAGGAGAGCCTCAAGAGACTCAGGGGGAGCCTAATGTTCATGGGGAGCCTCAAGAGAATCAGGGGAGCTTCTAGCTCAAGAACCAGCTGGAAAATTGAACCAAGGGGAAGTGATTGCCTCTGCTCAGGGAGAGCCTATTCCAGATATTCAAAGAAATCTGGAATGGGAAATGATTGTTGAGGACACAACAATGAACTAGGGGGAGGTGATTCCCTCTACTCTGGGGGAGCTCCAAGCAGATGAATTGCTGGATGAAGTTGCCAGAATTACCAAGGAAGCTGCTAGAATGCTGAACTGAAAGCACAATCTCAGGGGGAGCTTCCTAAAGATAATGAGATTCCTAAAGATGATGAGCTTCCCAAAGATGATGAAGTCAATAAAGAAGTTTATAGAAATCTTCAAGAAGATGAAGAACCTCTTTCATTTGCTGCAAGGAAGGTAGTTCCAAAAGTCTTCTCCAGGAAAAGGAAAACCCCTGATGGAGGACAGTGATGTCCAGGTACTATATAATTATGAGCTCAATACATTTCTATTCTCTGAGGTATACAACTATTAAGAACAATGCAATTTCTTGATGTGATTCCATTCATTTTTCTCTATTATCTATGTATGTTTTGTCTGTATTGATTTTTATGTAAAAGAATGTGTAAAATCACTTTAAATCAATATGTAAAATTTGTTAAGATAAATAGGGGGAGATTGTTGGGAAGAACTCCTTTGATTTAACTTAACAAATTAACTATAAGTAATTTTACCTTCTAGGTTTATTACCTATTGTATAGTAAGGGTAATCTGGTCATTATATGTCTTTGGATGTCACACTCAACTTAGAGTGTCAAGACCAAGTCAAGACAAGCATAAAATGAGTTAAGTCTTGCATCGAATACAAGTCGACGCAACTTGATTGGATATCGATGCAACTTAGACTAGAAGTCCAAGCAACTCAATCTCTCTGCCAAAGTATAACAAGTCGATGCAATGTTGAAAGGATCTCGACACAAAAGGAAGACCCAATTGAAGCTATCTGAGAAGTCAACGCAACTTCGACTTCAATTTGACGCAGAAGATGAAGGTCAAGTCCAAGTATTCAACTCGATGGTTACGTCTATAAGTAATCGACGAAACGTCGACATCTGAGTTCAACCAGAGCTAAGGAGCAATTCAAAGATACGTCGATAAGAACTCAGAGGTGCATCGACATGAAGGAAGATGAAGTCGACGCAGCATCGAATATAGTTAGAAAAAGGAATTATTTCCTTCTGTCTTTCTAATTCCTTTTCAGAAGGTCCACTACTCTGAAGACAATTGTCCAACGACTAATTTGTTGCCAATAAAGGAAAGGAGTATTCCAGAAGAGGAAAAGCATTCTTGGAATGTAATAGAATGCGATAGACGGGTTGGGAACAAAAGAAGAAAAGAAATCAAGTATCCAATAAGAATACCTTCTCAAGTCTGTCCAAAACAAGAAAGAAATTCAAATTCAATGATGCATAATAAGAAGGCTGAGAAGAGAAGAAAACATCAGAGCATTCATTACAATCTACTACACCTTGTCAATTAGGTTACCCACTTCTTCTTCCTCCTGCTGGAACCCTAAAAAGAGACAATGAAAAGAAGTGTTCTCTCTCAGAATAGAAAAACAGATGGCTGCTCTTTCATCAACATCATATAGCAGCCAGATAGCAAGAAGAAGAAAAACAAAAGGATCTAAAGAATATAACCCTTGCAAATCATCACAATCATAAGCAAGGGTTCATCATTAGTAGATCCATTGAAGGGAAAAATAGAAGCTGAGGATTCTATAGAATTCTGAGAATAGAATTCTTCTTTTCCATCTTCTTTCTTCTTTCAATTTCTTCAACTGTAAAAGAGTTGTAAGAATATAATCCCTCTTCCAAAGGATTCGGTGGTTCAAGATTTCCTTATCAAAAGATCTGAGTGCTTTAAGGTCTCCTTATCAAAAGATCTGAGTGGTTCAAGATCTCCTTATCAAAAGATCTTTGGTTCTAAGAGTCTCCTTAACAAAAGACTCGGGCACAGGTCGTGCAATCCTACCAGGTGGTAGAAGA
This sequence comes from Dactylorhiza incarnata, assembly GCA_033032865.1. Lineage (NCBI taxonomy): Eukaryota > Viridiplantae > Streptophyta > Magnoliopsida > Asparagales > Orchidaceae > Dactylorhiza > Dactylorhiza incarnata. Next base: position 11,847,895 of record JAWHQI010000035.1, read on the forward strand.
GAGGACTACCCACATTTTGGGGAACCTCTATAAAAATCTTGTGTCTTCTGTGTGCATTAATTTTCTGTGTTGTCCCATAGAGCTTATAGCTTTTCTTCTTTACTTTAACAACAATGATTTTATTCTGTGTTTGGTATTGTTGAAGCATAACACTTAGTGTTTTTATTGGGTGTGCACAAATAAGATAGAAAATATTTTTAAATCTCTATTCAAACCCCTCTAGAGTATACTCAGAGGTACACTGTGCAATTTCAATGATGAAGTATACTCTTAAGTTGAAGAATCCAAAGCTGCAGAGGCTAAACACCCTTCCATTGGGAGGGATTATTCAAAGGATTTCATATAACAAATATCTGATAATCAATAGAGAATATTACTGAAAGTGTCTAGTTGCTACCTAAATCATCTAAAGGGGGGTTAATAGGTGAGTTCTATGGCTTCTTAAGCGGAATTAAAATCTAGAACGATAACCACATAGAAAACAAAGAGCACAAAATATGAGGATTTTATAGTGGTTCCCCGATATAAGTACTCTACTTTCCTGCCTCACCTATCTAGCACGCCCGGCTAGACTAGGCTACTTCACTAATCTCAGATTATAAATAATCTTACAACTCAGAGTACAACTCCTACAAGCTCGGAGAATAACCTCTCTTACAAAAATCTCGGAGAACAATTTCTCCTACAAACTTAGAGTTCAAAACTCTCCTACAAACTCGATCCTCTAAACTAGGATCTACAAAAACTCGGAAGATAAAACTTCATACAAGAATATGTAAAAGGAGTTTACAAAAATTATAGATTGAAAAACCAGTCTCTTAGAATCTCATGGTGATTCTACTTCTTCAGACATGAAAGAATAGGTCTTCTTCTTCCTTGAAAGAGATGAAATCCTGAACTTGAACGAGGAAGAAGAAAATACTTTGTCTTGAACGATTTGATCTGAATACTTGATGACACAATAAGATCTAGAAATCACTTGAATCAATCTAAGCACAGAGATCTTGTTGAGTCAAATCTTGATGAAGAATCGTGCACTGGACTTGTCGGCGACATAAGATCTTATGTGCGAGATCGAGAAAATTGCCAACAGAAATTGCGTAGTTCCTCTTTCAAATTAGCACAATTAGGGTTACAAGAATCATCCTTTAAGTATTTATAGCACCTCTTCAAATGACTATAAACAAGTTTTATGGAAAGAGGTCCACGTGTAATGTACATGGAATAAAACCCTAAAAGGAAAAAAATCGCGTCGAATAGAAGAAACCACGCTCTTTCTGGATTCGTCGAATGAACTCGTGGAACAAAGAAATACTCGATGAATTCATATTATGACTCGATGAATTAGACTTAAAAGAAATGCGCTAAGAAGGGAAGAAAGGATCTAAGTCCACCCGAGGATTTCACGAGATCACTCGACGAATTTGTCGAGTGTTCACGAGCAATCGGCAGACCACTCGACGAATTCATCGAGTGTTCTCGAGTGAACAATCTTTTACTCGACGAAAAATACTTGACAAATTTCTCTGAGATTTCCCGAGTAAATTCGACGAATAGCTAGGTCTTCACGCGTTGTCTCAACGAATTCACTTAGATTCTTTGAGACCACTCGACGAAAAGGACTTATACTATTTTCTTCCACTTCTGAATTCAGCACCTACTTCACCTTGTCTTTTCTATAGTGTTTGAATATGAAGTACATCCCAATAGAGAGATTTCACATGAGTCAATACCTTGGTCTACACAATGAGGGATTACATTGCATATGCCTATGTTTATGACTCATTGAAACCTGACATTGGTTTGTACTTAGCAGTTAAAGTCCTGTAAACACACAACTAAGATACCTCATCAAATACAATATCAATTCATCTTAGTTCAAGGGACACTTCTTCAAATCAAGTTTATTGTGGCTACAATACCCAACAATCTCCTCATATTTGAAGAAGACAGAACCCTATCTACTAAGGTGAATTGCACAGATAAAAAATCATAACCATGGACATAAACAAAGAGCATGACATAAAGAAGTAAACAATATGAATTGAAATATCAAAACATCAATATATATATATAAATGTTTTTCAGATTTCAACAAAGTCACAACACACATCTAAGGCATTTTAGCCTTCCCCTGCTTGCTCTTTTCATCTGCCTAACAAAATATGATTTGGGATTTGGGTAGTATCTTGGAGGAGGTAGAGGAGCATCTGGATTGTTGTATCCATAGTCTTTGAAATGAAACTTTCTTTTCAACTGAGATGCCTTATGCTTATTTATCTCTTATTGACTGTAATACTTCTGAGGATCTTCATTTGAAATATCAACAAGCTTGTATGTGTCCAAGATAATTGATTTAGAAATTGGACTCCATACCTCAATGTATTCTCTTCCCTCTTTCACTGGCTCCCTGATCTCTATGTATGATCCTCTCCTTTTAGAAGGATCTGACCTTCTTGCAAAAGGGCCTTCACCATATTTCCGTTTCTTAACAGCAGGCTCAGATGATTCAGGAATATCTTCCGGAAAATCTTTTGGAAAATCTTCAGGGTCAGACCACACCTGGGTATACTGAACTAGAGGAATGGGAGTTATGTCTTCATAGACATGCTCAGGAAAGGTTGATTGATCTTGAGATCTGCCCTTCAAACTTTCATAGAGCTATTGGAAACTTTGATGATTAAAGACATTAGATTCATGAAACTTACTCTCCACTTCTTTTCTCAAATCATGCATTTGACCTTTAATTTTCTCCTCCCCCTTTCTGACTTATTCATTGAGGGTTTGGAGAATCTCTTCCTTGAGGCTTGATAAATATTCAGTAACTTGATCTCTTGTTCTCTTCCCTTGCTGAAAAATGGAACTTTGACCTTCTATTAGAGCCATGGAGTTGTCATATACATGCTTTAGCCCTACATTAGTAAAACTTACTGCCTTTACACCATTTGTAAAGTTGTTATCCAGATCATTTTTCATGATGAATACAGTGTATTTTACCTCTGCTATGCCATTATTTAAATCAGATTCAACCTCTTTAACTTTATCAAACACTTGCTTCATAGAAAATTCAAAGTGCCCAGCTTGTGTCTTGAGCAAGGCCTCAATGGATTGGAGTAGATCATCATTGAATGTTGAGGCAACTGAAGAAGGAGTGCTCTAAGCAGGAGGCGTACCTTGGCTTTCATCAATAAACATAAGCTCTTTTGACTGAGCTCCCCCTAGAGAGGGTACATTTAGATCCTCTACATTTTCCTGAGCAGGATGTGCAGAGTGCACATCCTCTCCTTTATCCTTTGTAGATAGAACCTCTAGGGCAGGGACTGGACTGTCCTCTTTCTCAGGCTCCCCCTCAGACACTAGAGGAATATGCTCTTCAATAGGAGGAATAACATCAATACTAAGAATTCCACCAGATGTGGATTCTTCCTCAATAGACACTTCTCCTTCACCAGAAAGGTGAGCACTTTCTTTCTCAACAACTTTCTTAGACTGGCTCATTCTCAGGTTTATCACCACCGTTATCACCATCATCATCATCACTATTGTACAACCCTGTATTTGCCGAGTAGGTTCTCGAGACAAGAAGTATTTCAGAACACCATTTCTCGGCATGATCCCGGAGAAGGCAGAAAGGGGAGGGGCGGCTCGCCCCCCTCTCGCCCACCAGAGAGGGCGGAGAGGGGAGGAGCGGCTCGCTTCCCCTCTTGCCCAACGGAAGGCGGAGAGGGGAGGGGCGGATCGCCCCCCCTCTCGCCCAACAGAAGGCGAAGAGGGGAGGGGCGGCTCTCCTCCCCCCCTCTCGCCCAGCGGAAGGCGGAGAGGGGAGGGGCGGCCCGCCCCCCCTCTTGCCCAGCAGAAGGCGGAGAGGGGAGGGGCGGCTCTCCCACCCTCTCGCTCAGCGGAAGGCGGAGAGGGGAGGGGCGGCCCGCCCCCCTCTCGCCCAGCAGAAGGCGGAGAGGGGAGGGGCGGCTCGCCCCCCTCTCGCCCAGCAGAAGGCGGAGAGGGGAGGGGCGGCTCGCCCCCCCCCCCCTCTCGCCGAGCAGAAGGCGGAGAGGGGAGGTGCGGCTCACCCCCCACTTGCCCAGTAGAAGGTGGAGAGGGGAGGGGCGGCTCGCCCCCCCTCTCGCCCAGCGGAAGGCGGAGAGGGGAGGGGCGGCTCGCCCCCCCCCCCCCCCCCCCCCCCCCCCCCCCCCCCCCCCCCCCCCCCCCCCCCCCTCTCGCCCAGGAGGGTATTCCGGTCTGCATTTAGCGCCTCAGAACAGCGGGATTTGGATATTCGCCGGCCAAATCCCGGGGCATTTTGGTAACTTCGCAGGCAGTTTTTGGTTATTCGCAGCCCAAATCCAAAATCCTATAAATAGGACCAAGGGGGCACCATTTGGAGGAGGTCATTCTAGGCTAGCTCTCTCCCTCTCTCTCTTCCTCCCCAAGTCTCTCTAGGGGTGAGGAGAGCCTCCAGTGGTGCCCAAGCTTAGTAGTGGCTTGGGAGGGGAAGTTCCTAAGGGGATTCCGGGTATGTGGCGGGACCTCCCCACTAAGCCCTTGGTCCAGTCCATAGTTCCTCAACCTTCAGCCTAGAGCTCTCCCTTGGGGGAAGCAAGGGTTGGTCGCCCCTCAGCTTGCTGAGGGTCCCGAACTCCACAGAGACTGAGAAATCGGTTTCAACATTATGGTGCGGAGAGCGTGGAGTGTGACCGATTCAAGAAACTCTCAAGATGAGCTCCATGGACAGAGGTGGAGGAAGATCCGAACCAGGTCACTCGTAATCCCCGGTGGCTGTAGTGACATTGGAGATGTTCAAAAATCTCAAGCGGGAGGTCATGCAGACCTTGCAGGTAGCTTTCGCCTCGATAGGCGAAGATAGGAGAGAAAGTGGTCCGGAGGCCTCGCCTCAACAGGTCGGCAAGAACACCCTCAGCCAGCCATCTGGGAAGGAGGTGCTAGGAGGGGGCGACGGGGAGGTCCCAGACCCCCACTCGCCGAGACCCAAGGGGGCGAATGGGGAGGCGCCATTCCCCCACTCGCCCAGCCCCAAGGGGGCGAGTGGGGAGGTGCCATGCCCCCACTCGCCCAGTCCCAAGGGGGCGAGTGGGGTGGCGGCCAGCCCCCACTCGCCCACCCCCAAAGGGGGGCGATCATAGGAAGTCCTTTGTGTGAGCTGATTCTCTCGGCCCCGGTTCCAGAGGGGTTCAGAAGGTTGGAGATGTTTCACTACTCCGGCAAGGATGACCCCGTCCTGCACCTACAATGGTTTAAGGATATGGTCTCCATCAGGCCCATGACGGACGCTTTCAAGTGTCGACTATTCGCGACAACTCTGAAGGAGAAGGCCAGAGATTGGTTCCACCAGCTCCCTGCGGGATCCATCTATGCCTTCGAAGACTTGCGCCGAGTTTTCCTGCTACGCTTCTCGACGTCAAGGAAGAGAAAGAAACATCCCGAAGCACTTTTCCAGATCAAGCAAGAGCCAGGGGAGTCGATGGCTCACTATCTGGAGTGGTTCAGGGAGGAGATTCTCCTCGTCCAAGAAGTGCCCGGGTACACCCTCAAGATTGCCTTCACGTTAGGGCTACGGGAGGGCTTCTTCAAGATGGACCTCAAGAGGAGAGCTCCTTTGTCCTTCGAGGAGCTGATGGAAAGGGTGGCAGAAGAAGTTGAGAGTGAGGAGGCCAACCCGGAGTTCGCGAGAAGGTTGGCCAAGCTGAGTGAGCCAGAGGGAAGGTAGCAGGGGGGAAGGGTAGGGGCCCCCAAGAGGAAGTTCGACCAAGAGGAGGACAACTTCCAGGAAGAGAGGCCCGACCTCCCAGGATGGAGGCAGGGACCGAAGGCACCCTCTCCACCACCCCAACAATCCATAGTGATCGGCCACAGAAAAAGAAGAAATCGTAAGGGAGGAAGAGGGGGCATCCGGGTGGAGATACCTTACTGTGACTTCCACGATGAGGAGGGTCACGCGACATCCGCCTGCCCCGAGTTCTTATGAATGAAGGAGTCAAGGGGTCTGAAGTCGCAACGTCAGCAACCAGAAGAGGTCGAGGAGGACCACGCCTGGGAGTAGAAGTCCGAGTCCTGGCCTTTATGCTTGGTTTTTTCTTTAAGTCCATGTAGTATGACGGTGTGTTTCCATCCTTAGTTTTTCTTGCGTATAACCGGATGACTAATGTAATAAAAGTTTTTCCAAATGTTCTTCACCCCTCGTATGGTTCCGCTGACCGGGCTCTCACTAGTGGCAGGTGCAGGTTGACCTCCCAGGGAGGCTATGTTCTTTTCCCCTCGGATGGTTCTGCTGACCGGGATCTCACTAGCCGGCAGGTGCTGGTTGATCTCCCAGGGAGGCTATGTTCTTTTCCCCTCGGATGGTTCCGCTGACCGGGCTCTCACTAGCCGGCAGGTGCAGGTTGACCTCCCAGGGAGGCTAGGTTCTTCACCCCTCGGATAGTTTCGCTGACCGGGCTCTCACTAGCCGGCAGGTGCAGGTTGACCTCCTAGGGAGGCTATGTTATTTTCCCCTCGGATGGTTCCACTGACCGGGCTCTCACTAGCCGACAGGTGCAGGTTGACCTCTCAGGGAGGCTATGTTCTTTTCCCCTCGGATGGTTCCGCTAACCGGGCTCTCACTAGCCGGCAGGTGAGGTTGAACTCCCAGGGAGGCTATGTTCTTTTCCCCTCGGATGGTTCCGCTGACCGGGCTCTCACTAGCCAGCAGGTGCAGGTTGACCTCCCAGGGAGGCTATGTTCTTCACCCCTCAGATGGTTCCGCTGACCAGGCTCTCACTAGCCGGCAGGTGCAGGTTGACCTCCCAGGGAGGCTATGTTCTTCACCCCTCGGATGGTTCCGCTGACCGGGCTCTCACTAGCCAGCAGGTGCAGGTTGACCTCCCTGGGAGGCAATGTTATTTTCCCCTCGGATGGTTCCGCTGACCGAGCTCTCACTAGCCGGCAGGTGCAGGTTGACCTCCCAGGGAGGCTATGTTCTTTTCCCCTTAGATTGAACCACTGACCGGGCTCTCATTAGCCGACAGGTGTAGGTTGACCTCCCAAGGAGGCTATGTTCTTTCCCCTCGGATGGTTCCGCTGACCGGGCTCTCACTAGTCGGCAGGTGCAGGTTGACCTCCCAGGGAGGCTATTTTCTTTTCCACTCGGATGGTTCCGCTGACCGGGCTCTCACTAGCCGACAGGTGCAGGTCGACCTCCCACGGAGGCTATGTTCTTTTTCCCCTCGGATGGTTCCACTAACCGGGCTCTCACTAGCCGGCAGGTGCAGGTTGACCTCCCAGGGAGGCTATGTTCTTTTCCCCTTGGATGGTTCCGCTGACCGGGCTCTCACTAGCCGGTAGGTGCAGGTTGACCTCCCAGGGAGGCTATGTTCTTTTCCTCCCGAGGAGGTCTCGCTAGCCGGGCTCTCGCTAGCCGGTGGGGTTGGAAGACCACTCAGGTGGCTGTATGTTTTTCTCCTGAGGTGGTCTCGCTAGCCGGGCTCTAGCTAGCCAGCAGGGTTGGAAGACCACTCAGGGTGGCTGTATGTTTTTTCCCAACGTGGTCTCGCTAGCCGGGCTCTCGCTAGCCGGCAGGGTTGGAAGACCACTCAGGGTGGCTGTATGTTTTTTCCTAACGTGGTATCGCTAGCTGGACTCTCGCTAGCCGGCAGGGTTGGAGGAACTCTCATAGAGGCTATATGTTTTTTCCAAGATAGCACCATTAGCCGGATTCCCAGCGACACTCGTCGAATATGCAGGGTTGGACGTTTCTTTCCGAGCATGTACCTCGCTCGAAAAGAGCGGGGATTATGTACAATCCTGTATTTGCCGAGTAGGTTCTTGAGACAAGAAGTATTTCGAAACACCATTTCTCGGCATGATCCCGGAGAAGGCGGAGAGGGGAGGGGCGGCTGCCCCCCTCTCGCCCAGCAGAGAGGGCGGAGAGGGGAGGGGCGGCTCGCCACCCCTCTCGCCCACCGGAAGGAGGAGAGGGGAGGGGCGGCTCGCCCCCCTCTCGCCCAGCAGAAGGCAGAGAGGGGAGGGGTGGCTCGCCCCCCGCCCTCTCGCCCAGCGTAAGGCGGAGAGTGGAGGGGCGGCCCTCCCCCCCTCTCGCCCAGCAGAAGGCGGAGAGGGGAGGGGCGGCTCGCCCCCCCTCTCGCCCAGCAGAAGGCGGAGAGGGGAGGGGCGGCTCGCCCCCCTATCGCCCAGCGGAAGGCGGAGAGGGGAGGGGCGACCCGCCCCCTCTCAACCAGCAGAAGGCGGAGAGGGGAGGGGCGGCTCGCCCCCCCACTCGCCCAGCAGAAGGAGGAGAGGGGTCGGGCGGCTCGCCCCCTCTCGCCCAGCAGAAGGTGGAGAGGGGAGGGGAGGCTCGCCCCCCCTCTCGCCCGGGAGGGTACACCATTTGGAGGAGGTCATTCTAGGCTAGCTCTCTCCCTCTCTCTCTCCCTCCCCAAGTCTCTCTAGGGGGTGAGGAGAGCCTCCAGTGGTGCCCAAGCTTAGTAGTGGCTTGGGAGGGGAAGTTCCTAAGGGGCTTCTGGGTATGTGGCGGGACCTCCCCACTAAGCCTTTGGTCCAGTCCATAGTTCCTCAACCTTCAACCTAGAGCTCTCCCTTGGGGGAAGTAAGGGTTGGTCGCCCCTCAGCTTGCTGAGGGCCCCGAACTCCACAGAGACCGAGAAATCGGTCTCAACAACTATCAGCTGCATCACCATCATCAACATTGTCATCATCACCTTCATCATCATCAATATCATTGCCATCATCCTTGCCAAGATCACTACCCTGATCATCAACAACAACAGCATCAACTTTTTCAGCAGCAGCACCATCAACATTAGAAGCTTCCTCATCCTCAAAATCATCAATAGAAATCCTTTCAGGTTCCCTTGCAGGAAGATCAATTATCTTCCTTAAAAAGTCCACATGAGCTAGATTGAATCTCTTCTCAAGATTGTGAACAAAGGAATCAAGTTGAGCTTTCATATTTAGAGAGGTTTGCTGAGTTGGAAGGGGCTTTTTCTGAACAATAGATCTTGGTGCTTTGGAGCACTCCACCTAGGCTGATGAGACAACAAGTGCTTGAGAGCTCTCCCTCTAAGTTGCTCGGACATTTGATTATGGAATAGACCTAGAAGGAGAGGGTTCATTCCTTTCCTCTTCTTCTACTTCTTCCTCTTCAACAGCTTTCCTCAATCCTGGCCTTAATATCTTTCTCTCCCATCTTGACAGAATGGAAAAATCTATCTTCTTCAGATGATGAATGGGGCTACCAGACCTTATATCAAACTGTTCTCCATCCAATTGATTTAGGTAAAGATTGATGATCCTTCTGAAGTTAGGAATCATCAAGCTTGCCTTTATCTTTTCAAATAGAATCAGACCCCAATCCACCCTTTTCCTGCATACAACAACTACCAACTTGAACATGTCATTTGAGAGGTAGTCATGGGAACCTACCTTGCGAAGCAAAAATTTTCCCAAAATAGCAGAATGAGATTTCCTTCTCTATTCATGTGCTTCCTTCTAACTGCTGTAGTTCTTCTTGGCAATCCACATAATAGCAAAGCCATGTTGTGGTCAACCACAAACAAACAATCCTCTTCCTCTACTACCGACAAACACAGATATCTTGACAATCTAGAAGCCTTCATCTTTATTACCTTATCTCTGATAGTTGAATTGATGACCTCTCCACTGTGTCAAACTTTAGCATTCTTGAAGAAGTCAAGAAAGTCTCTGTCAAGCATGCGACAGGGATGTTCGAGAATGAATGACAAGCCAGCTTCTTCCAAGCAAAGAACTATGTTTCGAAATTCATCAGTTGCGCTGTCAAAACCTGCCCTGACCAATTCTCCCCCCTACCTGAAGCAAACCAGAACTCTTGCGCGACATCATTGCTTGAATCGATAAAGACAATTGGCAAGGAAGATAAATCAACGGAAGAAATCAGTGAGGGAGACTAATCGACGGAAGGGGTTCAGTTAAATAGATTGTGTGACTCGTGAAATCTATAAAAAACATATATAGATTTTAATATTTAAAAGAAATGGAGGCACGTACCTGGTAGATGAAAAGAATCTTCAGATCCAATAAATAAAGAAATTAGGTTTAAAAATCTGGAATAATAGCATTTGATGAAATTGACTTGACGATTCGTCAAAATGATTCGAGACAATTCTTCAATTCGTCGAAATGACTTAACTCTTCGTCGAAATGATTCGTGAAGAATCAACAAATTCGTCGAATTGACTCGTGTCATTCCCTTGAGTTCTTTAATAGACCAAATTTTCTGATTTGAGCTTTATTCCTTTATCTTTTCTTCAAGATTCCTTGTTCAGCATACCAAGTTCTAGCTTGAAATAGTTGAACTTGGTCTCATCAAGTGGCTTCGTGAAAATATCAGCAACTTGTCTATCCATCGGGACATAACTGAGGTTGATGTCCTTGTTCTCCATATGCTCTCGGATGATGTGATAGCAAATCTCTATGTGCTTTGTCCGACTGTGAGAGACTGGATTGTTGGCAATTGCAATTGCACTTGATGAGTCACGGAACATTGGAATATCCTTCAACTTCATGTTGTAGTCTTCAAGCTGATTCCTGATCCACAGAAGTTGTGCGCACAACAACTGCCTGTGGAGATATACTCCAATTCAGTAGTTGAGATTGCTATGCAATTCTGTTTCTTGCTACTCCAAGAGACAAACCTCCTTCCATGGAATTGGCATGTCCCAGAAGTGCTTTTACTGTTATCCCTGCTACCTGTAAAATCAGCATCTGAAAATCCTGTTAGTTCAAAATCATTACTTCTTGGGTACCATAAGCTAAGATTCGGTGTGCCTTTAAGGTATCTCAAAATCCTCTTTGCAGCGGCATAATGTGTTTCCTTAGAGTTAACCTGAAATCTAGCACAAATAGATGTTGAAAACATTATGTCTGGTTTACTGGCAGTAAGGTAGAGCAAGGATCCAATTATGCTTATGTATTTGGTTTCATCAAAAGGTTTCTCTTTCTCGTCCTTGTCCAGAGTCATATTTGAACCCATTGGAGTCCTCATTGAGGTTGCATTCTCCATTCCGAATTTCTTAATTATCTCTTTGGTGAACTTTGTCTGAGAGATGAAAATTCCATCTTCAGATTGTTTCATCTGAAGTCCTAAGAAATACTTCAGCTCACCCATACTGCTCATTACAAATTTCCCTTGCATTAAGTTAGAGAACTTTTTGCAAAGGTTATCATCTGTAGATTCAAAAATAATGTCGTCGACATAGATTTGCACTAGCAAAATCTTGCCTTTTACTTCCTTAAGAAATAATGTCTTATCTATCTTCCCTCTTGTGAATTTGTTCTCAAGAAAAAAGCTAGAGAGGGTCTCATACCAAGCTCGGGGTGCTTGTTTTTGTAAAGGAATAGGGTGTGCCGAGACGAGAAATTCGAAAGAAAAATTCACAAGAATGACAGATCAATCATAGAAGACACACAGATCTACAGAGGTTCACCCCAATCTGAGCTACGCCCCCTCTCCCCTTTCTCTTCACGATGTTCTAATCACCAAAAAGAGATTACAGCTTACAAGGTTACAAGGATCAAGAAGAACCGATCCTACCTCACTCAACCCTCTTCAGACAAGAACAGAGTAACCGCCGCCAAGGACAATCGCGCCAAAAACCACTGTTGCACTCTCTTGGGATTAACCCTAAACCATGGTTACGCACCCTTTAAATAGGGCGCCAAACCGGGCTCAGAATGACATCCGCTGAGACGCTTTGTAAAAGCGCTGAGACAGTTCAGCTACATCCGCTGAGACGACATGTAAAAGCGCTGAGATAGTTCAGCTACATCTACTGAGATGGTATGTATAAGCGCTGAGACAGTTCAGCTACATCTGCTGAGACGACATGTATAAGCGCTGAGACAGCTCAACTACATCTGCTGAGATGACATGTATAAGCGCTGAGACAGCTCAGCTACATCAGCTTGAATGGCATTACTTAAGGACCCGTTCGACGAACGCAAGCGGAGTTCGACAAACCCTTCTCCGTTTGTCAAACGCCGTTCGACGAACCCTTCTTCGTTCGTCGAACGCAGTTCAATGAACCCTGACTAGAAGTGTTCCCCAACTCCAACATTCTCCCACTTGGTGAACATCTTCCTCCGATGAGAGCTGCTCCTCCAACCTTCCTCTTCAACCCTACGGCCGTTGCACACCACTGAAATTTGGCAACAGGAACTGACTTGGTAAGAAAATCAGAGCTATTCTCCATCGTGTCCACCTTTTCCAGTCAAACTACCTTCTTCTCCACCCTCTCCCGGATGAAATGACACCGGATGTCAATGTGTTTGGTTCGTGCGTAGAAGGCTGGATTCTTGGCTAGCTGAATAGCCCTTGGCTGTCAGACCACAACTTCACTGGCCCCTGCTCAAACCCCTGCTCCAAACTTAACCTCCTCAGCCATATGGCCTCCTTGCTTGCATGAGTAAGAGCCATGTACTCTGCTTCCGTCGACGAGAGTGCCACCACGCATTGCCTCTGACTCATCCAACTGATTGCACCTCCAAACAGTGTGAACACGTACCCACTGGTGGATCTTCTGCTATCCAGATCACCTCCCCAATCCGAGTCCACGTGCCCAACCACGTCCAGGACTCCTCCTTCACCAGCTACTTCAAAACATAGGGAGTAATTCGAAGTTCCTCGGAGATACCTGAACACACGCTTCACAACGTTCTAGTGTTCCTTTCCTGGTGTTGCCATATATCGGCTCAACACTCCCACTGCTTGAGCAATGTCAGGGCGAGTGCAGACCATGGAGTACATTAAGCTTCCCACAACACTAGCATAAGGGACCTTCACCATGTCCTCGACCTCATCATGTGTCTTTGGGCACAACTCTGTAGATAACTTGCACCCAACTGGCATTGGTGCTCCCACTGGCTTGCAGTCCGTCATATTGAACTTCTTCAACATCTCCTCGACGTACCTCTGCTGCCCCAACCAAAGCTTCTTTTGCTTCGATCCCTGGAAATCTGCATTCCCAAATCCTTCATCTCAAATTTGGCTGAGAGCAGCTTCTTCACTTGTTGGATCATCCTAACACTATTGCCCACCAGTAGCATATCATATACCTAAAGTGTCAGGAAGATGAACTGCTCTCTCTTTCTCTGGATGTACACACAGTGGTCCGAATTCAATCTTTCAAAACCTAACTCCAGCATGTAGGTGTCGAATTTCTGGTACCACATCCTCAGAGATTGTTTTAGTCCATACAGGGACTTCTTCAGCCTGCAAACCTGATCTTCCTTGCCCTTGGCTTTGAATCCTTCCAACTGCTTCATGTATATCTCCTCCTCCAAATCACCGTGAAGAAATGCCATCTTCACATCCATCTGCTCACTCTCTAAGTCATGCGCTGCCGCAATAGAGAGTACCAGTCTGATCGACGTCATCTTGGCTACCGGTGAGAAGATCTCATCATAATCAATACCTTCGACCTGGGAGAATCCCTTTGCAACCAACCTTGCCTTGTATTTCTCCACAGTGCCATCACCCTTTACCTTCTGCTTGAAAATCCATTTGCTTCCAATGTCCTTCCTCCCCTTTGGAAGCTTACATAGACACCAAGTCTGATTCTTCTTCAGAGACTCCATTTCATCCACCATGGCTAGCTCCCACTGATTTGAATCAGCCCTTGATCTAGCATCACTGGTAGAGGTTGGATCTTCACCAAGCATACTCAGGCAACATTGTGCAGCCACTGCACATTTGGGATATCTCACTGGTGCCCTTCTTTCCCTTGTTGATCTCCTCATCAGTGGAATTTCTTCAGCTTCATCTTCTGACTCATCAACACTTCTCACCAGCTCCAAATCTTCTGATTCAGAATCAGATTCAGCCCCAACAATGGTAGCTCCTTTCTCAAAGCTTCCTTCCACCACCACTGTCTCTTTCTCTGCTTCTTTAGCCTTCTCAGCTTGTATGACTGCCTGTGGACTGGTTTCATGAAACACCACATCCTTGCTGAATGTTACAGTCCTGGTCATAGGGTTCCAAAGCTTTTACCCTTTTATGCCTTCTTTGTAACCCACAAAGATGCACTTCTCAGATTTAACATCAAGCTTCCCCCTCTTCTCCTTTGGAATGTGAACATATGCATCACACCCAAACACACGAGCATAGGCCAAATTTGACTTTCCCTTGAAGATGGCTTCAAAGGGTGTACACCCCTCCACAGCAGACGTAGGGGTCCTATTTTTCAGGTAGTTTGCAGTCGCCACTACGTCAGCCCAGAACTCCTTCCCCAAGCCTGCCCAACTGAGCATGCACCTGGCCTTCTCCATCAAGGTTCTGTTCAGCCTCTCCGACACTCCATTCTGCTCTGGAGTGTACGGGGTGGTCTTCTGCCGTGCAATCCCCTGCTCAGTACAGTACCGCTCAAAAGCATCATAGCAGTACTCCCCTCCATTGTCAGAATGGAGGACCTTCATCTTTCTCTCCAACTGGTTCTCCACCAGGTTCTTAAATTCCGTAAACCTGTCCAGAACCTCTGACTTGGACCTGAGAAAATAGATCCAGGAGTAACATGAGAGATCATCAGTAAAGGACACATAGTACCTGGCACCGCCAAGAGATGGAGCTGGAGTTGGACCAAACACATCACTGTGTATCAACTACAGCACTTCAGTTGCCCTCATGCCCATCCCACGAAAGCTTACTCTGGTATGTTTGCCAAGCAGGCAATGCTCACAGAACCCAAAGCTTGTGGAGCACTCCGGCACCCCTTCCACCATCTGACCAGATGCCACGACTAACATCCCCTTCTCACTGATATGCCCAAGTCGATGATGCCACAGCCTGGACACCTCCTCCTGGTCAACCTCATGGCTCTCAGAGATAAGAGCCCCACTTGGAACCACTGTATCAGCAAGCAGAGTATACAGTGTTCCATGTCTCACTGCACTGCCAATCACCATTCCCCCTCTTGTCATCTTGCAAGATTGCTTGTCACAGCTGAAGTGCACTCCTGCATCTGCCATGGAACCCACCGAGATTAGATTCCTACTCATCCCTGGAATGTGCATCACATTGGGAAGAGACCTTGTGATCCCATTAGATAACTTCAACATCACCTTGCCACGCCCAATAATCTGCACAGCAGAATCATCACCCAGCATGACATCTCCACCATCAAACCTCTCATACTCACAGAACCAGTACCTATGAGGGGTCATGTGGTATGATGCTCCTGTATTTACATACCACATATTTGAATCTCTCTGAGCAACGCACACGACAGCGATGTACATGTCACCGCCGTCGCCCTCCTTCTTTGTACCAGAAGTTGTCAGTGTCTCCTTGTTCTGAACAGCCTTATTCAGACATTGAGACTTCACATGACCAGTCTCATTGCACTTCCAGCACCAAACGGGCTTTTTACTCTTCTCCCTCTCCTGTCTCTTGGATCTACCTTGAGACTTATCTCGATATCCACCATGCTTGTTCTCCCTTCGTTGAGGACGGGATCTAGATACACTCAAAGCACCTTTGCTTGTCACCTCAGAACCTCCTCTCATGGTCTCCTCAAATAAAAGAGCTGCACATACAGTATCATATGATAGTTCATTGTCTCCACTCCCCCCAATCACGACAATCAGATTACCTCATGAATCTGGCAGCGAGCACAACAAGGTGATGGCTCTATCCTCATCCGAGATCTTCTCACCAATAGAGATTAATTGACTCACAATGGTATTGAATTGAGTCAAGTGCTCTGAAATGAATCGCCCTCATGCATCTGAAGTTTATACCACTTCTTCCTCAATAGCAATTTGTTTACCAGGGACTTGCTCTGGTAAAGGGATTCCAACTTACGCCACAGATTTCATGCTGAAGTCTCTTCCATGACGTTAGTCAAGATTGAATCTACTAGGAATAACCGAATCAGGCCCTTAGCCTTTCGATCAGTTTTCATCCAGGCCATAGCCTCTGCTGTAACCGCTGTAGTCGCCTCTGCAGATTCTCCCTTCGATGTGCTCACATCCATCTCTCCAGCCTTAGCAATGGGAGGATCATCTTCGATCGCAGACCATAGATCTCGATCGATCAACATATCCTCCATCTTCATCTTCCATAGATCGAATCGACTTTCGTCAAACTTCTCGATCTCGATCCGCACAGCGCCAGAACCCATTTCCTGGATCAAGAACCTAGCTCTGATACCAAATGTAAAGGAATAGGGTGCGCTGAGACGAGAAATTTGAAAGAAAAATTCACAAGAATGACAGATCAATCACAGAAGACACACAGATCTACAGAGGTTCACCCCAATCCGGGCTACGTCCCCTCTCCCCTTCCTCTTCACGATGTTCTAATCACCATAAAGAGATTACATGTTATAAGGATCAAGAAGAACCGACCCTACCTCACTCAAACCTCTTCAGACAGGAACATAGGAACCGCCGCCAAGTACAACCGCGCCAAAAACCACTGTTGCACTCTCTTGGGCTTAACCCTAAACCAGGGTTACGCACCCTTTAAATAGGGCGCCAAACCGGGCTCAGAATGACATCCGCTAACACGGTTTGTAAAAACGCTGAGACAGTTCAGCTACATCTGCTGAGATGACATGTAAAAGCGCTGAGATAGTTCAGCTACATCTGCTGAGACGGCATGTATAAGCGCTGAGACAGTTCAGCTACATCTGCTGAGATGACATGTATAAGTGCTGAGATAGCTCATCTACATCTGCTGAGACGACATGTATAAGCGCTGAGACAGCTCAGCTACATCCGCTCGAACGACATTACTTAAGGACCTGTTCGACAAACGCAGGCGGAGTTCGACGAACCCTTCTCCATTCGTCGAACGTCGTTTGACGAACCCTTCTCCATTCGTCGAACGCAGTTCGACGAACCCTGACCAAAAGTGTTCCCCAACTCCAACAGTTTTAGACCATATAATGCTTTACGGAAAAAATATACATAGTCAGGGAGAGAGGAATTAACAAAACCTGGGGGTTGTTCTATGTATACTTCTTCCTTTAGATTACCATTATGGAAGGCTGACTTCACGTCCATTTGATAGACCTTAAATCCTTGTGAGCAGCATACGCTAGAAACAAATTGATCGCTTTGAGTCTTGCCACTGGAAGTCGATCCATTCTTCTTATCGGTAACCTTGGGCAACAAGTCTGGCCTTGTTCTTAATGATTACACCATCTTCATCTAGCTTATTTATGTAAACCCATTTAGTTCGGATGACATTCTGACCTTTAGGCCTTGACACTAGCTTCCAAACTTTGCATCTTTTGAACTGATTGAGCTCCTCTTACATTGCAATGATCCATGAGGCATCCTCTTTAGCCTCATCAAATTTCTTTGGTCCAACCTAAGAGAGAAAACTCAAATGCAAAACTTTATTAGTTGTACCACCTCTTGTCCTTATTCCGACTCTGGTATCTCCGATGATTTGATTTGCTGGGTGATCTCTCTGATGTCTGATCACCAGATTTCTTGCATCATCCCTGATAATAGGTTCCTCTGCTTCTAGTACCTCTTCTATTTCTTGAGATTCTTCTTCTTTAGGTGTGATTGGATCATTTACTAAAACTGTCCCTGTTGTATCTTCTTTTATGACTTCTTCTAAGTTTAGTTCTTTCAGTTTTAAACCTGCACCTGCATCTTCAACAAAAATACTAGTAGAGCTGATGTGAAGCATACTCGTCTCATCAAAAACAACATTGATTGATTCTTGTATAACTAGTGTTTTCTTGTTGAAAATCCTACATGCCTTACTATGGCTACTATAGCCTACAAAAATACCTTCAAAATACTTTTCACTAAACATAGTTTTGTAATACTTCCCGTTGTTAAGAACGAAACATTTACTGCCAAAGATTCTAAAATAAGATATCGTTGGTTTCCTGCCCTTTAGTAGTTCATAAGGTGTCTTATGATGGTTCTTGTTGATTAGTGCTCTATTTTGCACGCGACAAGCAGTGTTGATGGCTTATGTCCAGAAATATTTCGAAAGTGAAGAATCATTCAACATTGTCCTGCTTGCCTCTATGAGTATCCTATTCTTTCTCTCGATAACTCTATTTTGTTGTGGAGTACGAGGAGAGGAAAACTCATGAAAGATACCTAAGATTTCACAAAATTCTGTCTGACCCCAGACTTGAATTCTATTCTGCGGTCACTTCTAATTTTTACTACAAAGCAGTTTAGTTCATTTTGGATTTGCCTAACAAAATTAGTGAAAGAATCAAATGTATCTGACTTGTGTTTTAGAAAGAATACCCAAGCAAAACGTGAGTAGTCATCAACAATAACCAACGTATAAGCTTTACCTCCTAAACTCCTAACTAGCATGGGACCAAATAGATCCATATGGAGCAGATATAAGCATCTGGTAGAATCTTTGCCAATTATGCTCTTAAAGTTAACTCAAGTCTGCTTGCCCATTTGGCATTCATGAAAAGGTCTCTCTTTAATGCACTTAACATCAGGTGCGTCACGCACTAAGCTGTGAGAAAATAACATATTTATAGTTTTGAAATTAATATGTGCTAGTCTCTTGTGCCAATGGTCACAAAGAGATGCACTATCTTTTGCTAAAAAGCATAATGGTGTAGAAGAATCTAAACAAAGAAATTTAAACAGAAAATATTTCTACTTCTATTGCCTGTTAAAATAGTTTCTGATGTATCAGATGACTTTATCAAGCACTTATCCTTGTAGAACTCAACCATATAGCCTTTGTCACATAATTGGCTTATGCTAATAAGATTATGTTGTAATCCCTTAACATAAGCTACATCTATGAAAGAGACTATACCGTTGGTAATCGTAACGTAGCCTTTTGTGATCCCCTAATCAGATCCACCAAAGATAACCTTTGGACCATCCTTGACTGGGGTGTAGTTCTGCAATAGGCTTCTTGTTCCAGTCATATGCCGCGAACATTCACTGTCCAAATACCATATCAGCGTGATGTTGGCCTTTGGAGATACCTGCAATCAGTAATCAATTACCATTAGGAACCCAAAAGGATTTGGGTCCTTGGCTTCTTGTTAGACGACTTCCACTTGGATTGTTAATATTGCGAGTGGTCGGCCTTGCATTATTAACTAGTGGAATTTTAGCATTCTTGGGATTAAACCAGCAATCCATGGAGAAGTGACCAACTTTGCAACAACACCAACAATAAAATTTGTTGTACCTTCTTTTTCTCTCATGCTTGACTTTTTGAACGGGGTTCTAGCTGGAGCTACTGACTTGGAGGTAGAAGCCCCGTGATTGTAGCAAACACATGGCTCCTTCTCAAGTGGTTTCGTCACAACAGATTTTACTTTTGGTGCTTTCTTTGCAGATGGTCCATGCACGAATGACCCATAGTCCTTAAGGACTATCTCTTCGTAAGCTGCTTTGAAAGCAGTTGTTCCAAGGCTTCGGGGATGTCTCCATCCCTGGTTTCCCTTACTTGACTCAACGTGAGTTGGTCTCGTAAGGTGCCCATAAGGCGTTTCAAAGTCATATGTGTTTGTAGGAAAAACTACCATCTTAAAGGAAGGTTGACTTTGATCGGCCTTACCCTTACCCTTAACGGCTCTTTTCTTAGCCGCCTTACTTTTCTTGGTCTGATGACCGATGCCGCTACCCTTCACCGGAGCAGAAAAGTCATCAATGAGAGGAAGGATGGTATTGGGTTTAGAGAAGCTTTCCACTAGTTTTCTCTCTACCACTAGCTTTCCTTCCAGCTCAGTTATGGATTTCTCCTTCTGCTTTAATAGTTCAGCAGTGCTTTGGAGTTCGTCCTTTAAGAGTTGGACTTCATTTCAGAAGGGAAGTAATTTTTCAATTTCTTCTCTCAGATCTGATTCCACGGTCTTGAGAGACTCAATCTCTTTTGACTGAGATTTGACTACCTTGCGACACTTGTCAAATCCTTTCAATAGGGCTTTATACTGAACTAGTATAGTGTAGTCTTCCTCCGAGGAGTAGCCTTTATCAACAATGGATTCCGTCTCAGATTCAGAAAGAGGAGTATGGAAGTTTACCTTCCCATTATAGAGGGTGTCATAGTTTTCCTCATCGGTCTGAGCCATGAGCCTGAAGTAGGCTTCTTCATCTGAGCATGACACATCTGAGTCGCCGTCGCTCAGAGTTTTTGACTTCTTAGCCAAAAAACTCTTTTCCTCCTTCTTACTATTGAAAGATTTCTTATCTTCCTTTCTGGAACTGTCTTTCTTCTTGTACGGGCATTCCACAATTACATGCCCTGGCTTATTGCAGCAGTAACAAATAATGTCAGTCAAAGAATGTTTGTTCGGTTTAGTTTTATACCTGTCATTGCTGTAACCCTTCTTGTGATGTTCACCATCACGTCTTGATCTTCTGTGATCCGATGAGGATGATTGACCTCTCCTCTGCTTCCTTTTATTCAGTAATCTTTTGAATTGCTTGGAGAGTAGGGAGAACTCTCCGCCGAACATGTCTGAGCTTGAAGAGAAAGCCACAGACTCGTCATCTTCCTCTGATGACTGTGTCCTTATCGGTACCATGACCTTGCCTTTCTTTGACCCTTCGGCCTTCAGTGCTACGATCTTCTCCTTTCGAGAAGTCATGCTGCCTTCTTCCTCAGCTTTCCTGATGCTGAGCTTCAACTCATGGAAAAGAAGCTTCCCAAATAGAATTTGTGGTTCCATAGAATCCAAATTTCTAAATTCTCTGATGGAAATGGCCTTTGTATCTCATTCTTTTGTTAGGGATCTCAAGAATTTATCATTCAGTTCACCAACAGTGAATTCTCGAGCATAGTTACTTAGAACATTGACGATCTTGAAGAACTTATCATACATGTCAGAAATAGAGTCCTTTAGATCCTGCTTGAATGCTTTATATTCTTGATTTAGCAGAGATCTTCGATCATCCCTTACTTCTTCTGTACCTTCCATCAAGACGACCAGAGAATCCCACATCTCTTTAGCAGATATGCAATGGAAGAGATTCTGTAGCATAGAATCATCCACATCACTGACAATTATATTCTTCGCCTTCTTGTCCAAGTCGACAAGAGCAATCCCATCCTTCGTCAAATCAAGCATCTTCTTGGGAACATGAACAACAGGGTTGATGGTAGATGCCGTCAATGGAACATGAGGACCTTCTTCAACTATCTGAAAGATCCTTGGGTCAGCGACTTCCAAGTAAAACCTAACTCTTTCCTTCCATATGGGGAAGTTCTGCCTTATGCAAACTGGCAGCTTCATGGAAGAATCCTTGTTTCTATCCATTCCAGACTTGGTGTCTTTGAACAACTAGATGGAGGAGTTTGTTCAAGGTGTTAACCTCTTACCGAACAACCTACCTCTGATACCAATTGAAAGTATCTAGTTGTTACCTAAATCACCTAGAGGGGGGGGGGGGGGGGGTGAATAGGTGAGTTCTATGGCTTTTTAAGCAAAATTAAAATATAGAATGATAAGCACATATAAAACAAAGAGCACAAATAAACACAAGGATTTTATAGTGGTTCCCCGATAGGGATACTCCACTTTCCCGCCTCACCTATCTAGCATACACGACTAGACTAGATTACTTCACTAATCTCAAATTATAAATAATCCGACCACTCGGAGTACAACTCCTACAAGCTCGGAGAACAACCTCTCCTACAAAAATCTCGAAGAACAATTTCTCCTATAAACTCGGAGATCAAAACTCTCCTACAAATTCGATCCTCTAAACTAGGATCTACAAAACTCAGA
Source organism: Dactylorhiza incarnata (assembly GCA_033032865.1). Classification (NCBI taxonomy): domain Eukaryota; kingdom Viridiplantae; phylum Streptophyta; class Magnoliopsida; order Asparagales; family Orchidaceae; genus Dactylorhiza; species Dactylorhiza incarnata. Next base: position 11,869,638 of record JAWHQI010000035.1, read on the forward strand.
AGATAAAACTTCTATAAGAATATGTAAAAGGAGTTTACAAATACTATAGATCGAAAAACCAATCTCTTAGAATCTCAAGGAGATTCCACTCCTTCAAATCTGAAAGAATAGGTCTTCTTTTTCCTTGAAAGAGATGAAATCCTAAACTTGAATGGGGAAGAAGAAAATACTTTGTCTTGAACGATTTGATCTGAATACTTGATGACAAAACAAGATCTAGAAATCACTTGAATCAATCTGAGCACAGAGATCTTGTTGAGTCAAAACTTGATGAAGAATCGTGCATTGCACTTGTCAGCGGCAGAAGATCTTCTCTGCAAAATCGAGAAAATAGCCGACAAAAATTGCGTAGTTCCTTTTTCAAATTAGCACATTAGGGTTAATAGAATAATCCTTTAAGTATTTATAGCACCTCTTCAAACGTCTATAAACAAGTTTTAAGGAAAGAGGTCCACGTGTACCGTACATAGATTAAAACCCTAAAATGAGAAATCGCATCGAATAGAAGAAAACACACTCTGTCGGGATTTGTCGAATGAATTCTTGGAACAAAGAAATACTCGGCGAATTCATATTATAACTCGACGAATTAGACTTAAAAGAAATGCAATGAGACGGGAAGAAAGGATCTAAGTCCACCCGAGGATTTCACGAGATCACTCGACAAATTCGTCGAGTGTTTGATAAGTACTTTTTGTAATCATCTTTTAGTATTATTTTAATATAGTTTTAAATTGAATTTATATAATTTATATGTATTTTCTTATTGAATCTGTTCCTTTTTAACTTCTTCAACTAATTTAAGCTTAGTTTATGTTTTGCAGGTTTTCTAGGCGCTTTGAGTAAAAATGTCAAGTGCACGCCCAAGGTCACGGGCGTGACCAGGGGGCGTGACAGCCAAAGATGTGTTCTAGACCTGCTTCTGTCACCCCGGAGTTGTCCCGTGAAGAATTTGCCAAGTACACGCCCCAGGTCACGGGCGTGACCAAAGGCGTGAACCTGGATGCTGCATTCGACGAAAATTCAGGAGATTGAGGAATAGCCGAGAGTTCGACGAATGTTCAAAATTGTCAAGTACACGCCCCAGGTCACGGGCGTGACCAAGGGCGTGACATCCAAGTCACGGTCGGGACTTCACCACCAACTGCCAGCACGCCTACCACGTCAATTAAAGTTACACGCCCCAGGTCACGGGCGTGACTAGGGAGCGTGACATCCATTCATGGTCATGACTCGCCCCGCGCGCCTTCCCGCCAAAGATTTCCTGCCAGCAGCACATTTAAAGATTACACGCCCCAGGTCACGGGCGTGACCTAGGGCGTGACGCGTCCGAAATGCCTGCATTAAAGCCAGATTGCGCCCTCTCCGCCAGCGCCGATCACTCCCCTTACACGCCCTTGGTCACGGGCGTGACCAAGGGCATGTAACCTCAATTTTGCAGCTATAAAAAGCCAGCTCCAGCAAATGTTTTGAGGAGGAATTTTTAGTACGAATTTTTAGGATTAGAACTTCCATTTCAAGTCTTTATTTTCATGTTTAAGTAGTTCTTATGCTCCTCCTTTATTTTTTGCAAATGTACTTTCAATTCAATGGTTGTAATTTATTTTCATTTAATAAAATAGTTCTTTTGTTTTCTCATTCTCTTCTTTCTCCTTCATGAATCTTATTTTTATTTTCTTTTTGCTAAACCAACTCCAAAGTTTTAATTGATAGAATAATAGAGATTTTCTTGAAGTAAGAGTACTCAACCGCCTCGAGTCTAATACGACCTTGGTTTCTTATAACCTATACTACATTCGATACGGTACACTTGTTGTTATCGTTTGCGGATATATTTTTGCTCCATCAAGTTTTTGGCGCCGTTGCCGGGGACACGGTTGATATTTCGAAAAAAGAAATATTTATTAATTTTATCGTTCTCTTTCTTCTCCCCCTTCTCTTTGAAATTTAAAAAATAAAATCTTAAAAAGCGCAATCTAAATTCTCGGAATGGACGCTTTGGGCTTGAATTCCCATCATAGCCTCTAGTACCTTGCGAGCCCTTCACCGGGTTGACCTTGGGAAGTCCGGGACTAATTTAACCCACTTTTTGAAAAAAAATTTATATAATGAAAATATTTTTAAAATTCCATTCATTTGAATAAAGGTTGTTTCCTTTTTTTTGATTAAATGGAGTCACTTGAATTGGCCGTAAAAGTTGATGAGCTTCAAAGCCAAGTATATCTGTTGGAAGCGGCACGAAAGCGCCAAAATTGCTGTTATTATTATAATGCGCCTCATCAATGCGAGGAATGTTATTTACATTCATATGCTCAAAATAATTATTATGAAAATTATTTTTCTCAATATTATGCAAATAATTTTGACAATAATTATGATCATAATTTTTCGTCTTTTAATGAAAATAATTTTTCAAACTTTGATGAAAATAAATTTTCTAATTATAATGAGAACAAAATTTTGGCATTTAATAATTGTTCTTCTAGCTATGAAGTTGATTATTCTTGGTGGCAAGCTCACCAGGATAGTTCTCGGAGCAATGAAGATAAATCTGTAGATCTGAATTTTTGTTTTTCCTCTTGTACACCACAGTTTTCATTCTCTAATTTGGGGGAAATTCCACAGATTCAAAATGATACTGCCCCCCAAAATTTAGAGGAAAATAATTTTTCTAATTTTCACGAGAATAATTTTTCGGCTTCTAATAATTTGTCTTCTAGCCCCGAAGTAGATTATTCTTGGTGGCAAGGTCACCCTGATAGCTCTCGGAGCGATGAAGATAAATCTTTCGATCCGAATTCTTGTTTATCATCTTTTGCGCCGCAATTTTCGTACTCTAATTTTGGGGAATGTCCGCTTTTTCAATTTGATACTCCACCCCAAAATTTAGATGATAATTTTCTTTCTTCTAGTATTTTTTCCTTGTCTTTGGAAAATTTCGTTATGGAGGAACATGATTGCTCATGTACTCCCATAGTTTCTTTTCCCAAATATGAAGAAAAATTCTCTTACCAAGAAATTCTTAATGTTTTGGGCATCCCGGATGAAGTAGAAGAAGAACAAGTTTCTCCCCCTACCTCACCCGGATCTTCTTTTCTTCGTCATGAATTTTTGCAAAATTCCTTTATTTTAATTCAACCGGAAATTCATGAAAATTTTGTGTCAGAAAATTTTATTCCGCTTGGTAATACACTAGATTTTCCTAATGAAAATTTTATTTTAGAAAAGGAACAACCGGAGCTTAATTTTATATTTTCACAAGCGCCTCCTCCTTGCAAAAAATTATCTGAATCGTTTACTTGTGATTCTTTAAAAGCTAATAATTTTCAGGTTGAAGATGAGTCGTTGCTACCCCAAAGAATTGATGATCCATATGCCGCTCATCTGTATAAATTCAAATCACCTCAGGTATGTATAGGTGATTTGGATTTGCAAATTCAAGATCAAAGACAAACAAAGAATCACATGTTAAGCGGAGGAGTAGTCGGGCGACTGACGCCGACACATTCACCTACGCGTGAATTTGGGGAGTTGCATGTTCACTTCTCTTTAAAATTTCTGTTTTCTTAACAATAACCATCTAGCTTAAAGACGGGAAAAAGAAAGCGCTCTTGGGAGGCACCCCTTGCTTATCTTTAATTTTATGTATTTCTCTTTCAATTTTTTTTTCAAGTGTTCTTCATACTTAGTTTTAAACATTAGGGACAATGTTTAATTTTAAGTATGGGGGTGTAGCTTAGCATTCCTATTATTTTTATTTGAAAAAAGAAAATTTTTTTATAAAAATCTAATTTCTTGGAATGGGCGCTTTGGGCTTGAACTCCCATCACAGCTCCTAGTACCTTGCGAACCTTTCACCGGGTAGACCTCGGGAAGTCCAAGAAATATTATATAAAAAAATTAATAATAATAAATATGCCTAGCCTTATTGTTTTTATTGTTCTAGAAATTTAGTTTGAGGTTTGATTTTAAGTATTCTTACATTTTTTAATTTAGCTAATTTTTTGTTTTATCAGAATTTGTTAAAATTAAAATTTGAAGTAATTTAGTTTTAAGATACACTTTATGTTTCTAATTCGATTAGATAATTAATTTAGCACTACTTCTCCGTTTAATTTTAAATAGCTTCACTTTGTGGTACATTGGCTAAACATCTATAGATTTCTATTATATTCTCTTTTAACTTTAAGATCTTAGGAAATTTCATTCCACTAAAAATTGCTCTCAAAATAGTTTAATTTATAAACTAGACGTATTTCTTCCCCCTCACCCTTTGTTGGCAAATAAAAAAATGTAGAAAAAGATCATATGTCATGGGAATAAGAGGATAAAATTCATTATTTCCTAAACATATGCACCCAAAATCATTTAAAAGATTATATGTCATAAAGTAAGAGGATAAAATTCATTACTTTTAAACATATACATTTTGGGTTTTTGTTGAAGAGAAATTTTAAAAAGATTATATGGCATGGAAAAATTCATTATTTTCCTAAACATATACAAATTCGTATTCAAATAAGGTGAGAGGATAAAATTCATCACCTTTATTTAAGTATCTCTTCATTTGCCATTTCATTCAAACCCATCCCTAGCTAATTTCAATGTTTCTAGTCCTAAACTAAATTATTAAGAGAGCAATATTTTGGTAGATGTCCTTTCCTTAAGTTTCTTTTATGTTAAAGTGTTTATAATTTCAATCTATTCCCAGGAGGTGCAGCTCAATTGGTGATGAGAAGTAAAAGAAATCCATAGTTAAGCGTGCCTGGGCTGGAGCAATTATGGGATGGGTGATCTCCTGGGAAGTCCACGCGCTGCCGCTTAACTGGCTCAATTCTCATCAAAGGGGGACTCCATTCTCCAACAACCCACTGTGCCCTGTGGTGGGACAGAGAGGGGTTGGGGTGCATGGTCTGCAGACCATCTGGTTAGGCTGAACCCTTCCGATGCAAGCTGGATCCCGTGTTGGCGGGCCTGGGCCGGGAGGGTGCTGACGGTCCAGCTGGGTCCCGTGTTGGGGGGCCTGGATCGTTACACTAGTTCCTTAGCCTCTCAGCCTAGATCTCTCCCTTGGGAGGAGTAAGTGTTGGTCGCCCCTCAACTTGTTGAGGGCCCGAACTCCTCGAGAGACCAATTTACTGGTTTCAACATTTTGGTGCGGTGAGCGTGGAGAGTGACCAACACAAGAAACTCTCAAGCTGAGCTCCATGGCTAGAGGTGGAGGAGGATCCGACCCAAGCAATTCGCAGCCCCTGGTGGCTGGAGTGACGTTAGAGATGTTTGAAAATTTCAAGCGGGAGGTCCTGCAGACCTTGTAGGTAGATTTCTCCACGATAGGCGAAGGCAGGAGAGGAGGTGGTCCGGAGGTCCCGCCTCAACAGGTGGGTGAGGGAACTCCCGACCAGCAATCCAGGAAGGTGTTACCAATGGGGAGGAGTGAGGAGGAATTCAACCCCCACTCATCCGGTCCCCTAGGAGGGGGCAAGTGGGGAGGTGCCATGCCCCCACTCTCCCAGCCCCAATGGGGCGAGTGAGGAGGTGCCATGCCCCAACTCGCCCAGCCCCAAAGGGGCGAGTGGGGAGGTGTCATGCCCCCACTCGCCCAGCCCCAAGGGGGCAAGCGGGTAGATGTCTTGCCCCCACTCGCCCAGCTCCAAGGGGGCGAGTGAGGAGGTGCCATGCCCCCACTCGCCCAGCCCAAAGGGGGCGAGTGGGGAGGTGCCATGCCCCCACTCGCCCAGCCCCAAGGGGAGAGTGGGGAGGTGTCATGCCCCCACTCGCCTAGCACCAAGGGGGCGAGTGGGGAGGTGCCTTTCCCCCACTCGCCCAGCCCCAAAGGGGGGGGGGGGGGGTGGGGCGAGCGGGAGGCATCCGGCCCCCATTCGCCCCACCCCAGAAGAGGTCAAGCAGACGGGGGTGGACGATCCAGAGGGAGTGTGGAGGATCCAGAAAGGAAGTTTGACCAAGGAAAGGGTAACCCCCAGGGGGAGAGGTCCGACCCCCCAGGGTGGAGGCAGGGACCGAAGGCACCCCCTCCACCACCTCAGCAAACCTTAGTGGTTGGCTGGGGAAGGAGGAGGAGATCCAGGAAAGCAAAGAGAGGAGGAAGAGGAAGGAATAGGGTGGTGTTACCCTACTGTGACTTCCACGAGGAGGAAGATCACGCGACGCCCACCTACCCTGACTTTTGGAAAGGAGTGAGGCAAGGGGTCCGATGCCTGGGAATAGGAAACAAAGTTCTGGTCTCCATACTTAGCTTTTTTTTGTTAAGCCCATGTAGTGCTATGATTTACTTTCATGCTTAGTTTTTCTTGCATATAATGTAATGACTAATGTGATGAAAACTAACAGGGTACTTAGCCTCGATGATGGCTCGCTGGCCAGGCTCCCACCAAGCTGGCAGGGCCGGGGACCGCTCGATGGCGGGAGGTTTCATGCTGGAATGCCCCAGATCGATTCTGCTGTCGGACTCTCATAGACGGTGGGTCAGGTTGATCTCTGGAGAGGCTGGCAAGGTAACAAGTTCTTTGGTGCTGGAATGCACCAGATCGATTCCGCTACTGGGCTCTCATAGACGGTGGGTCAGGTTGATCTCTGGAGAGGCTGGCAAGGTAATAAGTCCTTTGGTGCTGGAGTGCCCCAGATCGATTCCACTATCGGGGTCTCATAGACGGTGGGTCAGGTTGATCTCTGGAGAGGCTGGCAAGTGGCAAGTTATTTGGTGCTGGAATGCCCCAGATCGATTCTGCTGTCGGGCTCTCATAGACGGTGGGTCAGGTTGATCTCTGGAGAGGCTGGCAAGTGGCAAGTTCTTTGTTGCTGGAATGCTCCAGATCGATTCCGCTGCCGGGCTCTCATACACGGTGGGTTAGGTTGATCTTTGGAGAGGCTGGCAAGGTAATAAGTCCTTTGGTGTTGGAAATCCCCAGATCGATTCCACTGTCGGGCTCTAATAGACGGTGGGTTAAGTTGATCTCTGGAGAGGCTGGCAAGGTAACAAATGCTTTGGTGCTGGAGTGCCCCAGATCAATTCCGCTGTCGGGCTCTCAAAGACGGTGGGTCAGGTTGATCTCTAGAGAGGCTGGCAAGTGGCAAGTTCTTTGGTGCTGGAATGCCCCAGATCGATTCCACTGTCGGGCTCTCATAGATGGTGGGTCAGGTTGATCTCTAGAGAGGCTGGCAAGGGGCAAGTTCTTTAGTGCTGGAATGCCCCAGATCGATTCCGCTGCCGGGCTCTCATAGATGGTAGGTCAGGTTGATCTCTGGAGAGGCTGACAAGGTAATAACTCCTTTGGTACTGGAGTGCCCCAGATCAATTCTGTTGCTGGGCTCTCATAGACGGTAGGTCAGGTTGATCTCTGGATAGGATGGTAAGTGACAAGTTCTTTGGTGCTGGAATGCCCCGATGCTGGCTCACTGACCAGGCTCCCACCTAGCTGGCAGGGCCAGGAACCGCTCGACGACTGGAGGTTTTCAAAGTGTTTTTCCCCCGTGGTGGCCTCGCTAGCCGGTCTCTCGCTAGCCGGCGAGGTCGGAAGGCCTCTCGGGGAGGTTGAGTGTTTTTCCCCCGAGGTGGCTCCGCTAGCCGGGCTCTCGCTAGCCGGCGAGGTCGGAAGGCCTCTCGGAGAGGTTAAGTGTTTTTCCCCTAAGGTGGCTCAGTTAGCCAGGCTCTAGCTTGCCGGCTAGGTCGGAAGGCCTCTCGAGGAGATTAAGTGTTTTTCCCCCGAGGTGGCTCTGCTAGCCGGGCTCTCACTAGCTGGCGAGTTCGGAAGGCCTCTCGGAGAGGTTAAGTTGTTTTTCCCTCGAGGTGGCTCCGCTAGCCGGGCTCTAGCTAGCCAGCGAGGTCGGAAGGCCTCTCAGGGAGGTTGTGTTTTTCCTCTTAGGTGGCTCCGCTAGCCGGGCTGTCGCTAGCCGGCGAGGTTGGAAGGCCTCTCTGGGAGGCTAAGTGTTTTTCCCCCGAGGTGGCTCCGCTAGCCGGGCTCTCGTTATCCGGCGAGGTCAGATTGCCTCTCGGGGAGGTTAAGTGTTTTTCCCCCGAGGTGGCTCCGCTAGCCGGGATCTCGCTAGCTGGCGAGGTCGGAAGGCCTCTCAGGGAGGCTAAGTGTTTTTCCCCCGAGGTGGTCTCGCTAGCTGGGCTCTCGCTAGTCGGCGAGGTCGGAAGGCCCACCAGGGAGGTTAAGTGTTTTTCCCCCGAGGTGCCTCCGCTAGCCGGGCTCTCGCTAGCTGGTGAGGTCGGAAGGCCTCTCGGGGAGGCTAAGTGTTTTTCCCCCGAGGTGGTCCCGCTTGCCGGGCTCTCGCTAGTCGGCGAGGTTGGAAGGGCTCTCGGGGAGGTTAAGTGTTTTTTCCCCAAGGTGGCTCCGCTAGCCGGGCTCTCACTAGCCGGCTAGGTGGGGAGGCCACCCAGGGAGGTTAAGTGTTTTTCCCCTGAGGTGGCTCTGCTAGCCGGGCTCTCGCTAGCCAGCAAGGTTGGAAGGCATCTGGGGGAAGTTAAGTGTTTTTCCTCCGAGGTGGCTTTGCTAGCTGGGCTCTCGCCAGCCGGCGAGGTCGGAAGGCCTCTCGGGGAGGTTAAGTGTTTTTCCCCCGAGGTGGCTTCGCTAGCCGGCGAGGTCGGAAGGCCTCTCGGGGAGGTTAAGTGTTTTTCACAGAGGTGGCTCCGCTAGCCGGGCTCTCGCTAGCCGGCGAGGTCAGAAGACCTCTCGGGGAGGCTAAGTGTTTTTCCCCTAAGGTGGTTTCGCTAGCCGGGCTCTCGCTAGCCGGCGAGGTCGGAATGCCTCTCAGGGAGGTTAAGTGTTTTTCCCCCGAGGTGGCTCTGCTAGCCGAGCTCTTACTAGCCGGCGAGGTTGGAAGGCCTCTCGGGGAGGTTAAGTGTTTTTCCTCCGAGGTGGCTCCTCTAGCCGGGCTCCCGCTAGCCGGCGAGGTCAGAAGGCCTCTCGGGGAGGTTAAGTGTTTTCCCTCGAGGTGGCTCCACTAGGCGGTCTCTCGCTAGCTCGCGAGGTCGGAAGGCCTCTCGGGGAGGCTAAGTTTTTTTTCCCCCGAGGTGGTCTCTCGGCGGGTTTTGGTTGTTCGCAGGCCAAATCCCGGGGTATTTTCGTAACCCTGTGGGCCAGAATTTGGCTATTTGCAGACCCGGTTCCAAAAACTATAAATATGCCCAAGGGGGCACCATTTGGAGGGGACCTCTCTTTTGGCTTCCTCTCCCCCTAAGTTCCTTTGTTGGGTGGAGAGAGCCTCCAAAGGTGCCAAAGCATAGCATTGGCTTGGGAGGAGAAGCGCTCTAAGATCTTCCGGGTGTGTGGTGGGACCTCCTCGCTAAGCCCTTGGCCTTATTCCTAGTTCCTTAGCCTCCCAGCCTAGAGCTCTCCCTTGGGAGGAGTAAGTGTTGGTCACCCCTCAACTTGTTGAGGGCCCGAACTCCTCGAGAGGCCAATTTACTGGTTTCAACAAGAAAGTAGTTGGGACAACAAAAAAAATTAGCAACCAGAAGACACAAAATTTTTATAGAGGTTCCCTAAAATGTGGTTACTCCCCTCTTCTACCACCTGATAGGGATGCACCCATGTGCCTGAGTCTTTTGGTAAGGAGACTCTTAGAACCACTGATCTTTTGACAAGGAGATCATGAACCACTAGATCTTTTGATAAGGAGATCTTGAACCACCAGATCTTTTGGTAAGGAGATCTTGAACCACTGAATCCTTTGATGAGGGATTAATAAAACTCTTTTACAGAATGAGAAAGAAGGAGATGAAAGAATGTTGTAGGAATTCTATTCTCAGAATTCTTGAGAAGACTGTATGAAGAACAACCTATTAGATGTTCCACAGAATCTGCTCTTGAATAACCGCTGCTTTAGATAGTGATGAATTGCAGGTGCTTTGTATGTCAGATCCTTTCTACTTCTGCTGATTGATGTCTGGATGCTAAGAGATTGTGATGAAGAGCAGCTTTCAGATCCTCTATTCTATTAGATGAAGAACAGTAGAGCTTTCTTTTTTTTTCTCTTTTCTGTGTTAGGGTTCCTGAGAGAGAGAGAGAGAGAGAGAGAGAGAGAGAGAGAGAGAGAGAGAGGGAGGAGAAGAGGAAGCCCTAGCAAGAAGGAAGACGGCTGATTGTCATTGATGCTGTGTTTGTTTCTGTCTTCTCTTCTCATTTTATTCTCTCTATTCGATTTCAAGTTTCTTTTCCTTTCTGGTATGCCCTGAAAAGGTAATCTGCTAATGACATTCTCTTTCTTTCCTCTTTAATTCTTGGCCCGTCCACCTACAAGAAATATGGTCACAAGAAACCTTTTGTGTCCTTCTTTAATGCTCCTTTCTATTTCAGGCAATTATTAAGCCATTGGGGAACGGTCTTGAAAGATGTGGGCCATGAAAGAAGGATCAGAGAGACAGCTGAAAAGATATACTTTTACAGACTGTATTCGACGTAGCGTCGAATTCATTTCTTCTCTTACCTACGCAACTTCGAGTTCTTGTAGAAGCAACTTCAATTTTATCTCTACTCTGATTGTACTCAGCGAGTCGACGTTGCGTCGACATCTTATTGACGTGTCCGTCGAGTTGATCTGCCTAGCTCTGAACTTCATCTTCTATGTCGAGACGAAGTCGACGTTGCATCGACTTTAGATAGCTTCGACAGAAAACTTCTTCTGCGTGGAGTTGAAGTAGAAGACGCGTCGACTTCTCTAGTTACTCGATGTTGCGTCGAATTCTATTCGACGCAAATGTTAACTTAGCCCAATTTTGCTTCCCTTGATCTGGTCCTGACACCCTATGTTGAGTGTGACATCCTAAGACATCTAATGACCAGATTACCCTCACTATACAATGGGTAATTCAATCCTAGTAGATAAAATCACTTTCATATAATTTGTTAAGTTAAATCACAGTGTTTTCCCAACACTACAACTCAGATAGCCCAGAGGAGACCGCTGGCGAGCTGGTTATTCAAAACTGGGAAAGGAAGAAGACGGCCGACTGCTGACCGCTAACCTGCGAACATAACAAATGATCAACACAACTTCCAGATCGCATGATCTCAAATGTGAGACCGGCACAAACAACCCAAGCTCTAGTTCTTACAGTTCTCGATGTGAATGATGGGCCCTGCACCTCTATTTATAGGAAAATAGACAGATGTCGTCACCGCCCAAAAGAGGTGCAATAACCGCCAATCTAGATCGCGTGTGGTCTCAGCAAAATAGACTGCCCGATCACCAACACTTGGACAACTTGCCACCCAAGATAATAAGGCTAGAGAGCCCGTGCAGACCGCGCGGTCTCTGCCGTCAGACTTCTTCAGACTGCCCAACATACTTCCTCTTCCACTTCAAAAATTCAACACCCCCCCCCCCCCCTTGAAGTGGGAAGTGGAAGTTAGCCCAAGCAAACTTCGTAACTGACCAAAAGGTCCCTTCGATAGTGGCTTTGTGAAAATATCCGCGAAATTGTCCTCGATCCGCACATATTCAACCATCGAAGATCCCTCTAGCACCTTCTCCTGAACAAAGTGATGCTCGATCTCGATGTGCTTGGTTCGCGTTGTTAAATTTTTTGATTTGAATCGTTTAGGAGTAAGCAGGAGTTGCATCAACTGAGTTAAAGCCAAACAACCACAATGCCACACAGCAACATAAGAAACTTTATTGAAACACAATCTTCATTTACATTGTGAGGCATACATGGCGAGACATGATTCATCAGAATCACGGAGACGAGAAGAACAAAACACACCAAATAAACAAATCTGGCGGCTAGACAAGCTGAGACCGCACAGATCGCTCGACTCCAGAAGTCGCCCAGCTTGCACTGAGATCGCACAAATAGAAACCGGACAGATTTCCAGCACTGCAAAATCGCACCTCAGACCGCACGAACTGGAGCTTATTGGAATGAAGAACTGAAGCTGTCGCCAGACCGCAACTCAGATCGCCTAACCGCTAAAGGTCGCCTGATCGCTGAGCTTGCTGCGAACAGCACAAGAATGAACATAAACCAGTTCGCAGACAGACCGCTGCCGAACTATTTATTCAAGCTGCTGGGAATCACCAAGGAAGAAGACCGCAACCTGCTGATCGCAAATCTGCGAACACAACAAACAGTCAGCTCCCTTCCGAGACCGCCCGACATCAAAGTGAGACCGCACGAATTAACCTAGGCTCAGTTCTTACAGTTCTCGTTAGGAATAACGGGCCCTGCACCTCTATTTATAGGCGGGTAGACGGATGTCGTCACCGCACAGGATAGATACAATCACCACCCATCAGATCTCCAGCGTTCACATAAGGCAGACCGCACGATCAGACCTCTTAGACGATCATCCGACCAAGACGCAGATCAGCAGACAAGATCGCGCACAGGTCGCGCGAATACGAGACCGCGCACAAGCCGCGTGACCACAAAGGTACTCCTTCCTTAGACCACTAGGAGCAAACCAGGAACCATCTAGCCGACTTCAAACAAGTCGCCAGATCGCCAGGACAGACCGCCCGGATAGACGGTTATATAAGAACAACTCGCCCGGTCTCCCAACAAGGAAGACAGGCCAACCAGCACACCAGCTTGGGAACAGACCGCAGCTACAAAGAACAAACCGGAACAACCAGCAGACCGCCAAAACAAACCGGCAGAGCCAGACCGGCAGAATAAATACAAGAACAAGCCGCACGGTCTTGGCGGTCTCCCAAAATCAGACCGCCCAGTCTCCTTCACTTCACATCAAAATTTCAACACTCCCCCTTGAAGTGGGAAGTGGAGACTAGCCCGAGTAAACTCACCGCAACCGTGTAAATGGTCCCTACGCCAGCGGCTTTGTGAATATGTCTGCGACATTGTCCGCACTCCGAACATGCTCGACCATAAGAGATCCTCCTAACACCTTTTCACGAGTGAAATGGTGCTCAATCTCAATATGCTTGGTCCTTGCGTGACAAACTGGATTATTAACCAGCTTGAGAGCGCTCTCATTGTCCCCGCATAGCATAGTGGGACCTCGAACCTCCTCAAGAACATCCTCCACCAACCTCTTGAGCCAAACGACTTCCTGAGCAGCCAAGGCCGAAGCCTTGTATTCCGCTTCTATGGTAGATACAGACACCGAGTCCTGCTTTTTGCTGCACCAAGAGATAGCTGTGGGGCCCGTCATAAAGACATAATCAGACGTTGATCTTTGATCATCCACGTCTCACACGTCGTCAGCATCCATGTATCCATGCAACTCCAAGCTTGACCCTCTCCTAAACAGGAGACCCAAATTAGAGGTCGACTTCACATATTTCAGAATCTCTTTTGCCGCTAGAAGATGAGGCTTCTGAGGCTGCGCCATGTACCGACTCACTTTGCCAACTGCATAAGCAATATCAGGCTTCGTGATGGTCAAGTAAATCAAACTCCCAACCAGAGCTCGGAATACCAACGGATCAGATAGAACTCTTCCCTCATCCTTCCGAAGTTTATGATGCTGTTCCAGGGGTACAGAGCTGCTCTTCCCTTCTTCCATGCCAAATCGTTTCACGATTCGTTTCGCATATCCTTCCTGAGAAATGAGCACTCCGCTCTCCTGCCTCTGGACCTTGAGTCCAAGGAAATGGTGAAGCTCCCCCAGATCCTTCATCTCGAACCTGATAGCAAGCTCAGCTCTCAGCCTTGCTACAACCTCTTTCGAGTTCCCAGTGACAATCATGTCATCCACATATAGCAGCACAATAACCCGAAGCGCCTCCTCCTTCTTGATGAACAAGCTGGAATCAGAAGCTGAAGCAGAGAACCCGCAGAATAAGAGATATTCCGCGATCTTCCCATACCACGCCCGAGGCACTTGCTTCAACCCATATAAGGCCTTCTTCAGTTTGCAGACGTAGTCCGGACGATCCTCCGAAATGAAACCTGGCGGCTGGATCATGAAGATATCCTTGTCAATCTCTCCGTATAAGAAAGCATTCTTAACATCAAGCTGCCAAATCTCCCATCCACAAGATGCCGCCAAGGCAATAACAAATCGGACCGAAGTCATCTTTGCCACTGGACTAAACGTCTCATCATAATCTTCACCATACTGCTGTGAGAACCCGCGAGCTACAAGGCGAGCCTTGTATCGCTCGATCGTGCCATCAGCTTTCTTCTTGAGTTTATAAACCCATTTGCATGTCACAGGGGTAATGCCCTAAGGCCTGGGCACTAGAGACCAAGTCTCATTCTTCTTGAGAGCATCCATCTCTTCTTGCATAGCAATATCACACTGCTTCACGCATTTGTCTTTCTCAAAGCTCGACGGCTCCCTTTCATCCAAGGGACCAGCGAAGAAACATGAGACGAAGCTCACCATGTTTCCTCCTGTATATCGATCTGGTGGCTTGATAGTCCTCTTTGACCTCCTAAGAGGTTGCACCTGACTAACCGCCTCTTCAGCTGCTTCTTCTATGCAAGCTCCTCTTTCAGACGAACTTGGAGCATCGCTCCCCCTTCTTCCAGAACCTGAAGCCTCCATCTCAGAGCTTGACACAACTGGAGCTCCTGGTGAAACAGGAAACTCTACTTGAAGACTTCCCACAGCTTTCCCTGCTTCATCAACCCTGCTCTCCGGTAGTTCAACTCTTGAACTCCCCTTATAAGAAGTCACTTCATCGAACACCACATCCCGAGATACCACTGATCTCCGTGTCTCAGGATCCATGCACCTCCATCCTTTCTTCCGCTTATCATATCCAACAAAGACTAGCTTCTTTGCTTTAACATCTAGCTTTGTCCGAAGAGCATCAGGAATATGTACACAGCAGGTTGACCTGAACACCCGAAGGTGAGCAACACTTGGTTTCTCCTTGAACATCAGTTCGTGAGGGGTCTTCATATTGATAGGACTTAGAGGCATCATGTTGATGACGTAAGCTGCACAATACATTCCCTCTGCCCAAAAGGACTTTGGGATACTCTTGGCATGAAGCTAGCATTTGCAGGTTTTCGTCAGATGATGGATCTTCCTCTCCGCAACGCCATTCTGCTGTGGAGTATGGGCACAAGTGAGCTCTCTCCGAACGCCATGTTTCCTGCAAAAACTTGAGAACTCACCAGAGGTGAACTCCCCACCATTGTCAGTTCTCAATTTCTTCACCCGCAGGCCTAAACGACCTTCCACCAGCTCCTTGAACTCCACAAACTTCGCAAAGGCTTCTGACTTCTCTTTCAGAAAATACACCCAGACATATCTGGTGTAATCATCAATCAACACCAACATATATCTATTGGCTCCAAGGCTTGGGGTGGCAGTCGGTCCCATCAAATCACCGTGAATGCACTCCAACGACGCTTTGCATCTTGTTTGTGATTTATCAAATGGAAGTCGATGAGACTTACCAAACTGACATCCAGCACAAACATGACCATCTCCAAAAGAGGACAAGCTAGGCAAGCCCTTGACAAGGCCCCTTACCGCGATAGCCTTCAATTTGTCCATGCCAACATGCCCCAACCTTTCATGCCAGATAGCCGCGCTATTGTTGGTCTTTATCTTATCAACATAGGTACTTGTCGATAACACGAACAAGTCCTTCACCCTCTTTCCAACATGGATAACATCTCTCCTTATCTCCGGTTGAGTTTTAAGAAACTTCACTTCTGTTGGGCCAAACAGAACGTGATAACCGGCATCGACCACATTGGTCACAGAGAAGAGATTCTTCCTCATACCAGGCACGTGATAAACACTCCTCAAGGTGAGTGAACCCTTATCACTGCTCAGGGAGACAACACCTTCTTGTTCTACTGCATGTACAAAATTATCAGCCATCATGATAGCATTGTTACCTGAGTAAGGCGCCAAAGAAGAGAACTTTGATTCATCCCCAGTGAGATGATGTCCACACCCAGAATCAACAATCCAATCCTCTTCGAAGTTGATGGCAGTCAAGGCTTTAATGGGCATCGCCATCATATTAGCCACAAAGGCTCCTCCCCATCCAGCTTCATCAGACTTTGGCTTCTCCTTCTTTGCTACAAGTCCCGACTGAAGATTAATCCGGCAATCCTTCTTGAAGTGGCCGGTCTTATTGCACCTAAAGCACCTTGGTCCCTCTCCCTGTTGGAACACGGTCTTCTGCATCTCCTAGGTTTGAGAATAACAAATCCTATGTGTATTTGATCTTATGTGATTAAGTGTGCAGGTTAGCATAGTCCACATGACTCAAGGAGTACTCATGATGTTTGCCCCCAAAATTGAGGCCAAAATTCGAAGAGGCTCACTTGCGCCGGCGGTAGCGATAGCGCCCGGCGCTAGCGTTGATCTGCGTGATTCCGACATCATTTTTAGAAGGAGCTAGCGCCCGGCGTTAGCTACTAGCGCCGACGGTAGCATGGCGCACAAGAGGCATGGAGAAATATGTTGCCTCGGATTGAAGATCGCACCACGCAAAATGTTACTTAATCTGGGATAGCGTCGGCGGTAGAATGGCGCATAAGAGGCATAGAGCAAAATGTTGCCTTGGATTGAAGATCCTGCCGCGCAAATTGTTTCTTAATCCGGGCTAGCGCCGGCGGTAGCGCTAGCGCCGGCGGTAGCGCTTGGGCTATAAAAGGACCCCCTCTCCTCTTGTTTTCGTACACCAATTGCATACACCTCAGAGAGAGAGTACTAGAATTCCAGAGGCCTATCATGGCCGAAATTTGAGGTCCCGGCGAAGCTCTGCCAACTTCTGAAGGAGGATTCCATCACGCCGAAGCTAAACGAAGTCCGCTTCGACAAACGCTGATTCTACAGCGGATCTTCGCCTCCATATTCAGAAGTTCATCTTAAGGGAAGTTGTTATTATTTTATTTCTCTTTTATCATTGTAAACGGTAGTGAAATCGCCTCGTGTTGGCGACTAGGTCTGGGGTAGACTTAGGGGGTAATTCGCCTTGTGTTGGCGACTAGGTCTAGGGTATAGATCTAGGGGGGCTCGAGGCCTTTCTGGGGATAGATTGGCTAGAGCGGCTTGAGGCCGTATCTGGGGAGATATCGGCTAAAGCCAACCGGTTCGTGGGGATACGAGTCGGTATAGAAAATGAAAAAGAACTATAATTATTCGCCTCGATTTCTATCGTCATAGAAATCCATTTTTGTAATCAATTTTATTAATAGTAATCATGTCTCTATTTTTGGAATAAAATTGATTTTGTTCTTCATTCATCTAAATTGTTTGTTTTCCTCTTTTTCATCATAAATCAATTTAGATCGCTATTCAAAAATATTACTTTAGTCTTGCAATAATTCAAAGTTTTCTAAATATTTACTTAAGTTTTTGAAAACCCTTATTCACCCCCCCTCTAAGGGCGCCGACCGATCCAACAAGTGGTATCAGAGCGGTTTTATTCCAATCGGCTTAACAACCGGGAATAATGGCGTCTCATGATCTCGCTTCTACTAGTGGGGGAGATTTTTGTGAAGAGGAAAAATCACTTGCACCACCTTTATTTGAAGGGACAAATTATAAAGGATGGAAAATTTTAATGGAAAAATTTATTAAAACTTTAGACATCGAAGTATGGAACTTAGCAATTATAAGACGAGCAGATGAATCGAATAAAAAAGAACGTCAGTTAAATGCCAAAGCCAAACACTATTTATTTTGTGCACTATCTAATGAAATTTTCAAATTCATATATTGCTTTTCTAGTGCATACAAAATATGGCGCTTTCTTGAAGAAATGTATGATCTTCCTCTCGCAGGTGTGGAACAAACACAGGAGGAAACGAACGTACAAGCATCCATTATCATTCAAGAAGATCTCTCTCGGAGCGAAGCCATAGAGAATATTGAAATAGAAAAGGAGAACAATACACCAAGAGAAAAAGAAGAAGAAATCTTACTTTTGGAAGAGGAATGCCAAGAAGAAGACAAAGGAACAATATGTTCAAATCCTCCCTCATCCAAAAGCAATGTAAGGAAATCAAATTCTATCTTTTGTACTTCTATCTCTTCATTACAATTGTTACAAAATACTAGGCGCAAAATTGAGAAATTAAAGAATACTAATAAACTATTGCGCTTAGAAAATAAAAATTTAAAAGCAAAAATTAAAGTAGTATCAAAATTCGATTTATCTAGCTTTACTCATGTTTCTTCAATTGAAAATACAAAACCTTGTCTTGATTGCAATAATATTAAAGAAAAATTTAAGGAACTTGAAAAAGAAATTATTTTTGTAAAAGAACAAAATGAAAAATTACATTTAGAAAATTCATCTTTGATAAATGATTGTGCTAAGTGTAAAGAATATAAAATTGAAATTAAAGAGATGGATGAAACATTTGATGAATATAGAAACAACTATCAAGATCATATTGATTCAATTGTTTCCATTCTTAAAAATAGCACAATCACTTATAATAAAGCTAGACATAATTTAAAAATTAAAAATGATGAATTAAAATCAAAAATCAACTTACTTATGAAAATTGTGAATACAAATTCACAAAATCAAACAATATCCAAAAGCAAGTTGAATACAAATATAAATAATGGGAATAAGAAACAAAATGTTTTTGAAAAAACAAATCATCATTATTTACAAAGTCATGTTTCTCCAAACTTAAAATTGAAATTACACAAATTTCCTATAAATGATAATTTCAATTATAATCTTCAAAGGAAAGAAAATCATCACGGAAACTTAAAAACTAAAAACAATGTTAAACCAAGATTTGAATGGCGGCCAAAAGTTAAAGATGAAACACAAACTCAAATCAAAAGGGCCCATTCAATCACATCTCCCCAAATGAAAACACGATGTTTTTGGGTACCCAAAGGAACCGTCACTCCCGGTCCTCTTTGGATACCTAAATCTCGTATTCATTAGTATCCCACATTTGCATGAAGTAGAAATCAATTAAAATGAAATACACAAATTTATAGTTCATGATGTGCTTTAATGTCTTTTCTATCTTTCTCTTTTTGTTTTCTTTTAAACTATCATGTCATGGTCATCCTATACAATATTGAAAATATGATTTTATCTCTTAAAAGCTTAATATGGTTTTATAAAACAAATTGATCAAATTTTAAAATCATATTTTGATGACCTATCTTTTATTATTATATTCATTGCTTCTAAATATCTTATATTATCCATATGAATCAAACTCTAAATTTGCTATAAGATATTTCAAATTTAATCCGGTTACTAGATTTTTAGCCTTCACCAACAAGTGGATAAAATTCTGAATTTGCTATGAGATATTTATCTAAATTAAAAAGAAAAACACATAAGACATATTGAAAGATTAATTGTCATAAATATTGATGCCATACGCACCACCATGATCTATTGATATCTTTTGCTAAAACTTTCTAAAAATCATAATTCATATCAAGAATCATCTATCACATTTTATATAATGACAATTGGTATTATAATTGCTTACTATGGTTGGTATATTATGTGTGTATTGTGATCTATTTCTAGTTTAGACCTTTGAATCATTTTGATATCAAATCAAATAGAATTGTCACTCCATTCTAGGTCTCTAAGTTGAAACACAATCAAAACTTGGTATAACATTAATCTCAAATTTATCATTCTAACATTGCCACCTAAAGAATATTTGTGTCTATGTTAGGCTTTATTTGTTTACCAAGATATACAGGCTGGGTATTCTCATCTAGGGCTTATCCATAGTATGATTGTGCATGAACATTTTTGTTAATCTCTAAAATCATGCATATTTGATTTGTTCAAACATGATATCTTGGGTTTTCATTTCCTATTTTTTCAAGTTATAAGCACAAGTCTTTTGAAAAGTCAAAATGAAAACATAAGTAAATATATCTCATGCAATGATTATTTTGTAAAGTATATAAGAAATCGCTAACGTTTCATGCAATTTGGACCATCCAAAACATCTCCTAAAAATCTGCAACTTCAGCATGGAACTACTATTGGGACACCTAATCAAGTTCAAGCATCAAAATTTTCAAAACCCTAAAAAATCACTTACTGTTTCCCGCGCTAGCGCTAGCGCAGGCGCTAGCGTCGAGGTTCATTTTTCTATATTTTTTAAATTTCTAAAAATCCCTTAAAATATATAAATCTATATTTTCTACTTAGTTTTGCACTCCTGTGTTTCTTTATTTTTTGAAAAATCAAATACAAAACTACAAAAACCAAATTACAAAAAATATGTTTTGTTTTTTCGCTTGTGTTGTTTCTTTTATTTAAAGTTCATCTTTATGCAAAAATCAAATATAAAAATTACAAAAGCAAAAATTACAAAAATATGCTTTTATTTGTAAAAATCAACTACAAAAATATAAAACAAAACAAAAACAATTATCAAAATTATTCTTCTGAACTTAACTTTTCTATGTATCTTGCGAAAGGGTGATTTGGGCTATCATCCCATCATATCACCTAGTACCGGGCGAACCTCAAACAAGGTAGCCCTTGGGAAGTCCAAGATCAATTTTATAAGTTCAAACTTTAAATAAAATTTATTTTTCAAAAATATGTGTATGGACTTTATTGTAAAAATCAAGCATGATTTAATCTATTATTTAGAACTTCTATAATGTTGCAATTTATCTTTTCAAACTACTTTGAACATTTCCTTCATCATGCTTTGATACATCTATTAAAATGTGCATAATTTATATTGAAAAAGTTGTGTAGAACTATGCGTAGCATGCCTCTAAGTATGAGTAATGTTTTATGGTTGATAATGATCGCAATTCACTCACTTATTTTGGCATTGTCTACTTATGTGTTTAATCTAAGAATGTTTGTGTATGTTTTGTAATAGTACAATGAATTAAAATTGCACAAGTATCTTACCTACACAACCTTTATTTGCACTTTTAAAAGTTAAGAAAAGTAGTTATCTTTTTCATAAACTATATTGGTTTGCAAAACAAGTGTATTCGGAGAACTTTGTACAAAACAAAATCATAAAATAGAGTGACAAAGATAACTCCGCCAAGCACTACTTGAACCTCCTGATAAGTCTTAATAAGCGTTGTGAGGTTGAGCACCTTGGAAAGAATAATAAAGTATCTTGTGCAAACCATATCTTTCTTTCAAAAAAAAAAACCACTTATTCTTAAGTACACCGGATCACAATAAAAATCAAATCTTGAAGAATAAAACTATGTGATCCCCCAAGCACTACTTTGTACCCTGATAAGTCTTGATGAGCATTGTGTGTGCAGAGCACCTTGGTAGTTGTACATTTTTCTTTGTGCATTGAAGTGAGTGGAAGTAAAATTATTTGTGTTTTATTGTGCTCTTTACTTTACATATTACTTGTATTTTTGATTAAAACATTTGTTTACTCTATTCAAAATACACTTTTATGCACATCATTATCTTCCATAACACTTCTTCTCATGAGTATTGGATCCTAATGCTAATTCTATACTACTCTTTATTTATGAAATGCACTAGATAACTTAGCATACTTTCTACAATGTTTGGTATGTTTTGAAATTGTGAATTAAAGTAACATTGTAGTAATCTCTTTTTGATAATATTATTTCATGCTTGGTTACTGTATTGTCAAAACAAAAATTTTAAATGCAAAATGATTTACAAAAACATCTTCTTTTTGAAATTGAACTCATATATCTTTTTATGAACCATCATTGATTACCATAAGATGTTTTTTTTGTACTTCTATATGTCTTCTGCATCATAACCATATAATTATTTTACCTTGCACTTTAATACTTATTTAAAATCTTTCATCTTGTGTGCATCATCACTTGAATCTTCAAATTTCTTTCTTGCAACAAGTATTGCTTATAAAACATCTCTTTTTAACTTAAACTCTTATTTAGTATTATGATGTTTCTTTTTCGAAATCTTCTGCAATACTCAAACTCTGATTCATTCATGAATTTCAATATAGCTATGTGAGTTTTTATTTCAAAAATTCAAATAAAAATATAAACCTATATGCTATGATATTTCCCATTAGATTTAAATGCTTAATGTTTCCAATAATTGTTATCCATGACTTCATTTCTCACCATAGCGGGGGCGTAGGGTTGTAGACATTAGATAACCTTATCTCTAGTCATGTCTTGTCCTTAACCGGGGAGGGTTCCAGTGGGGCCTTGCGAGGCACTGGGGGGAAAGAGTGCTAGGTTAAGTTTTTATCTAGTGTTTGCATATGGGATTAACACCCCAACCTACGGCATGTTTGCAGCTCCTCATGCCCATCCGTCACTTAGTACGGGGCTAGGGTGTTGACATATTGTCTGGGTAGATTGGTTACTTGGAAATCATGATTTTTTTTGGGCTTAAAACTCTTATTTAAAGGGAAAATCAATATTTTTTGCTAAACTCTGATTTATAAAAGGGGGAGAACTACAAACAAAAGGGATAAAATAAGTCATAACTCTGATCATTTTCAATGAAGGACAAGTCTAAAACTCCTTATCATTTACTTAAAAAGCTCGATCATGCCTTCTCTTTTATTTACACATGTTTTAGTGCTTTGTTTCCCTACCCACTTTTGCTAATAACAAAGGGGGAGAACTAACATGATAAAATGCAAAAGGGGGAGAACTAACAATGATAAATGTAACCCGCTATCATAAACCCAACATGACAAATTCAATTGATAGCATACATATTAAGGGAGCATTCACATAGGGGGAGCATATATTTAGGGGGAGCAATTCTAAATGCTAAAATCAATAATCATCCTAAAGTCATCACTCTCACACACACACACAAGTATAGTCTCATCATGCTTATTTATTAATGCTTTGATTTATCATTAATGGATTTGTTATTATCAAAAGGGGGAGTTTATTGGAACACGGTCTTCCGCATCTCCTAGGTTTGAGAATAATAAATCCTATGTGTATTTGATCTTGTGAGTTTAAGTGTGCAGGTTAGCATAGTCCACATGACTCAAGGAGTACTCATGATGTCTGCCCCCAAAATTGAGGCCAAAATTCGAAGAGGCTCACTAGCGCCGGCGGTAGCGATAGCGCCCGACGCTAGCGTTGATATGTGCGATTCCAGCATCATTTTTAGAAGGAGCTAGCGCCCGGCGTTTGCTACTAGCGCCGGCGGTAGCATGGCGCACAAGAGGCATGGAGAAATATGTTGCCTCGGATTGAAGATCGCACCACGCAAAATGTTACTTAATCTGGGATAGCGCCGGTGCTAGCTACTAGCGCTGGCGGTAGCATGGCGCATAAGAGGCATAGAGCAAAATGTTGCCTCGGATTGAAGATCCTGCCGCGCAAATTGTTTCTTAATCCGGGCTAGCGCCGGCGGTAGCGCTAGCGCCGGCGGTAGCGCTAGCGCCGGCGGTAGCGCTAGCGCCGGCGGTAGCGCTTGGGCTATAAAAGGACCCCCTCTCCACTTATTTTCGTACACCAATTGCATACACCTCAGAGAGAGAGAGTACTAGAATTCCAGAGGCCTATCTTGGCCGAAATTTGAGGTCCCGATGAAGCTCTGCCAACTTCTGAAGGAGGATTCCATCACGCCGAAGCTAAACGAAGTTCGCTTCGACAAACGCTGATTCTACAGCGGATCTTCGCCTCCATATTCAGAAGTTCATCTTAAGGGAAGTTGTTATTATTTTATTTCTCTTTTATCATTGTAAACGGTAGTGAAATCGCCTCGTGTTGGCGACTAGGTCTGGGGTAGACTTAGGGGGTAATTCGCCTTGTGTTGGCGACTAGGTCTATGGTATAGATCTAGGGGGTGCTCGAGGCCTTTATGGGGATAGATTGGCTAGAGCGGCTTGAGGCCGTATCTGGGGAGAGATCGGCTAAAGCCAACCGGTTCGTGGGGATACGAGTCGGTATAGAAAACAAAAAAGAACTATAATTATTCGCCTCGATTTCTAGCGTCATCGAAATCCATTTTTGTAATCAATTTTATTAATAGTAATCATGTCTCTATTTTTGGTATAAAATTGATTTTGTTCTTCATTCATCTAAATTGTTTGTTATCCTCTTTTTCATCATAAATCAATTTAGATCGCTATGCAAAAATATTACTTTAGTCTTGCAATAATTCAAAGTTTTCTAAATATTTACTTAAGTTTTTGAAAACCCTTATTCACCCCCCCTCTAAGGGCGCCGACCGATCCAACACTCCCTTCTTCTTCCCATCAGACTTAAGAGCATAACCACTATCCTGCTGACCTGAAGTAGAGGGTCCATCATAACCCAGCTTCTTCTTCTCCCACTTCTTCTTCTTCTTCCCAGAGAACAACACATCACTATCTCCCCCAGAGATAGAAGTCCCCGCCATCTGTCTTGCCAAACTTTCTTGCGAAGCAAGTAAGTTCTCCAGCTCCAACAGAGATGGTTGATTTGCCCAACCTTGAACTGAAGTCACAAAGGCAAGATACTCCTTCCGCAACCAGCGGATGATATGCCTCTTCAGCTTTGCCTCCGAGATGGGCTCATCAGGGTCCAAAGCAGAAATCTCTGCTGTGAGGTTCTTTATCTTGAGAAAGAAGGTAGAAATAGAAAGATCGCCTTGAGAGGCCTTCGCCAAGTCATTTTCAAGAAACTGTAGCTGAGCTACATTCTTCTTATTAAACAACCCGTCCAAAGACGTCCAAATTTTAGCAGCAGATTTACATCTGATGATGTGATCAAACAGCTCCGGTGAGATAGCCCTCTTGAGAGTGAACTCTGCCTTAGAATTCGTCCTCCTCCAAAGTCTCACCTCTGCCATATTATCTCCTGCTAGAAGCACCTCTTGTGTGTCTTCTCCTCCAACTATCTCCCATAGATCCTCGCCAAGTAAATAGCTCTCCATACACGACCTCCATTTCTTATAGTTTGTCGATGTAAGGAGTTCAATACCAAGCCCTCTTGCGAATCCGCCTTCCATGGCAATCTAAGTGGTCTCTTCTTCACAAAGACGATGGCAACTCAAGTTGATCACTGCTTATCCACTCCAACAACCTGCTATGATACCATGTTAAAATTTTTGATTTGAATCGTTTAGGAGTAAGCAGGAGTTGCATCAACTGAGTTAAAGCCAAACAACCACAATGCCACACAGCAACACAAGAAACTTTATTGAAACACAATCTTCATTTACATTGCGAGGCATACATGGCGAGACATGATTCATCAGAATCACGGAGACGAGAAGAACAAAACACACCAAAAAACAAATCTGGCGGCTAGACAAGCTGAGACCGCACAGATCGCTCGACTCCAGAAGTCGCCCGGCTTGCACTGAGATCGCACAAACAGAAACCGAACAGATTTCCAGCACTGCAAGACCGCACTGACTGGAGCTTATTGGAACGAAGAACTGAAGCTGTCGCCAGACCGCAACTCAGATCGCCTAACCGCTGAAGGTCGCCTGATCGCTGATCTTGCTGTGAACAACACAAGAATGAACATAAACCAGTTCGCAGATAGACCGCTGCCGAACTGTTTATTCAAGCCGCTGGGAATCACCAAGGAAGAAGAGCGCAACCTCAAAGTGAGACCGCACGAATTAACCCAGGCTCAGTTCTTACAGTTCTCGTTAGGAATGACGGGCCCTGCACCTCTATTTATAGGCGGGTAGACGGATGTCGTCACTGCACAAGAGAGATACAATCACCACCCGTCAGATCGCCAGCTGTCACATAAGGTAGACCGCATGATCAGACCTCTTGGACGATCATCCGACCAAGACGCAGATCAGCAGACAAGATCGCGCACAGGTCGCGCGAATACGAGACCGCGCACAAGCCACGCGGTCACAAAGGTACTCCTTCCTTATACTACCAGGAGCAAACCAGGAACCTTCTGGCCGACTTCAAACAAGTCGCCAGATCGCCAGGATAGACCGCCCGGATAGACGGTCATATAAGAATAACCCGCCCGGTCTCCCAACAAGGAAGACCGGACAACTAGCACACCAGCTCCGGAACAGACCGCAGCTACAAAGAACAAACCGGAACAACCAGCAGACTGCCAAAACAAACCGGCAGAGCCAGACCGGCAGAATAAACACAAGAACAAGTCACGCGGTCTTGGCGGTCTCCCAAAATCAGACCGCCCAGTCTCCTTCACTTCACTTCAAAATTTCAACACGCGTGAGACAAACTGGATTTTTAACCAGTTTACGTGCACTCTCATTATAATCGTGAAGCAGAGTAGGACCTCACATCTCCTCATGGATGTCCTCCACTAGCCTCCTAAGCTAGATGGCTTCCTGAGCTTCCAAGGCCGAAGCCTTGTATTCCGCATCCATAGTTGAAACAGACACCGAATCTTTCTTCTTGATGCACCATGAGATAGATGCGAAGCCAGTCATAAATAAATAACCAAAAGTCAACTTTTGGTCATCTGAATCTCCTCCATAAGCAGCATTCGTGTAACCTTGTAGATTGAAGCTCGAGTCCCTCCCATAAAAGAGACCCATATTAGAGGTGGATTTCACATACTTCAAAATGCTCCTTGCCGCCACTAGATGAGGTTTCCGCGGCTCTGCCATATAACGACTTACTCAGCCCACAACATAAGCAATATCCGGCCTTGTAATCGCTAGATAAATAAGGCTCCCCACCAAGGCCCCAAAAATCAAAGGATCCAAAAGAAACCTTCCCTCATCATGTCGAAGTTTCAAACCAACCTCTAGTGGAGTAAAGCTACTCTTCCCTTCTCCCATGCCAACTCATTTCACGATCCGATAAACATAGCCCTTCTGGGAAACGAGCACACTGCTTTCTTTCCTCTCCACCTCGAGACCAAGGAAATGGTGGAGCTCACCCAAATCCTTCATCTCTAATCTGATAGCTAACTCAGCTCGGAGCCTAGCTACCTCCTTCTTAGAGTTCCCTGTGATGATCATGTCATCCACATACAACAGTACCAAGACTTGCAGCTCCACCGTCTTCTTTACAAACATGCTTGAATCAGAATATGAAGCAAAGTATCCACAAAATTGGAGATATTCTGCGATCTTTCCATACCACGCCCGAGGCACTTGCTTCAAGCCGTAAAGAGCCTTCTTCTTGCAAACATGTCCTGGATAAGCTTCAAAAACATAACCAAGTGGTTGTACCATGAATATATCCTTGTAAATATCGCCATAAAGAAAAGCATTTTTCACATCAAGTTGCCAAATCTTCCAACCTTGTTAAGCTGCTAATGCAATCACCACCCGAACTGAAGTCATCTTGGCAACAGGACTAAATGTCTCTTCATAGTCTTCACCGTACTATTGAGAGAACCCTCAAGCTACAAGGCAAGCCTTATACCGCTCAATACTGTCATCAGCCTTCTTCTTCAGCTTGTAAACCCACTTGCATGTCACAGGAGTAATGCCATCAACCTTGGGCACAAGATCCCAAGTCTCATTCTTCTTGAAGGTAGCCATCTCCTCATCCATAGTATCTTCCCACTCCTTGACTCTAGTGGCATTTTCAAAGCATGACGCCTCTCGCTCATCTAGGGGGACAACAAAGAAATATGAGACAAAGCTTACCAGATCCCCCCTGTATATCGAGCTGATGGAATGATAGTTCTCTTTGACCTCTTCAGGGCTTTACCCTGATCCACCCCTTCTACTACAACTTCCGGACTAGCTTTCCTTGCGGACATACTTGGAGCATCGCTCCCCCTGCTTCCAAAACTTGAGCACACGTCCCAGAGCTAGAAGCAACTGGAGCACCTGGTGTAATAGGCAAATCTACCAGAACTTCCTTGCAGCTTCTCCTTGCCCTCCATCTGAACTGCTCTCTTGTATCTCCATAGATGAGCTACCCTGGTATGACGTCAGCTCATCAAATACCACATCCCTTGAGACCTCATATCTCGGTGTCTCGGGATCCATGCATCTCCAGCCCTTCTTCCGGTCATCATAACCCACGAAGACTAGCTTCCATGATTTTGCATCTAGCTTCATTCTAAGAGCATCAGGAACATGCACATAGTAGGTAGATCCAAACACTCGAAAGTGTTCCACGCTTGGCTTCTCCTTGAACATCAGCTCATGTGGAGTCTTCATGTTGATAGGAGTAAGAGGCATCCGATTGATAACATAAGCGGCACAAGACATTCCCTTTGCCCAGATAGACTTAGGAATGCTTTTGACATGAAGCCAACACTTGCAAGTCTCCGTTATATGACAGATCTTCCACTCAGCAACTCCATTCTATTGTGGAGTATGTGCACAAGAGAGCTCTCTCCAGATGTCATGCTTCCTACAAAAGTTGAAGAACTCACTTGAGGTGAACTCCCCTCCATTGTAATTTCTAAACTTCTTGATCCGCAGATTAAGTCGATCTTCCACGAGCTCCTTGAACTCCAAAAACTTCCCGAATGCCTCAGACTTCTCCTTCATAAAGTATACCCATGTATACTTAGTGAAGTTATCAATCAAGATCAGCATATATCTGCTACCTCCAAGACTGGCAGTTGCGGTTGGTCCAAATAGATCACCATGGATACACACCAATGGTGCTTTGCATCTGGTTCTTGACTTTTTCAAATGGAAGGCAATGAGTCTTACCAAATTGGCATCCATCACAAACATGACCATCTCCAAAAGATGAAAGACTAGACAAGCCATTCACCAAGACTCTTCCCGTCATAGCTTTCAACTTATCCATTCCAACATGCCCAAGCCTCTCATGCCAGATAGCAGCACTATCGTTAGCTCTCATCTTATCAACATAGGAACTTGTTGATAGAACAAACAAGTCCTTCGCCCTCCTTCCTACATGAGTGATATCAGCTTTTACGCTTGACATATTTTGGAGAAACTTCACTTTTGTTGGGCCGAACATAACTTGATACCCCACATCTACATCATTGGTCGTGGAGAAGAGGTTCTTCTTCATACCCGACATATGATATACACTCCTCAAGGTGAGTGGACCTCGATCACTGCCTAAAGAAAAGACACCCTCCTTCTCGACTACATGAATAATATCATCAGCTGTAATAATAACATCATTACCTGAGTATGTATGCAAAGAAGAGAACTTGGACTTATCCTCGGTGAGGTGATTACCACACTCTGATTCCACTATCCAATCATCCTGGTAGTTGATGGAAGCCATTGCCCGGACATAAGTGTCTGTCATGAAAGCACCTCCACCACCTCAACTACCTTCAGCATTGGAACCAACCTCCTCCTTTCCTGCATCATGACCTAATTGAAGATTAACTCTGCAGTCTCTCTTGAAGTGACCAGGCTTTTTTCACCTGAAGCACCTTGGCCCTTCCTTCTTCCCATCATGCTTAGGAGCATAACTCCTCTCCTGCTGAAAAGAAGTAGATGGACCATCACCTGCAGATGACTTCTTCTTCTTGTCCCATCTCTTCTTCTTACCTGAGTACAAAACCTCACTTTCTCCCCCAGAGATAGATATCCCAGCCATCTGCTTCGCCAAACTCTCTTGCGAGGCAAGTAAGTTTTCCAGCTCCAGCAAGGATGGTTGATTGGCCCAGCCTTGTACAGAAGTAACAAAGGCCACATACTCCCTCCACAAGTCATGGATTATGTGCTTTTTCAGCCACACTTCTGAGATAGGCTCTTTCGGGTCTAATGCCAATATCTCAGCACAAAGGTTCTTCATCTTCAGTGTTGATACAAAAATTATACCTCCAAAACTCACACTAGAAAAAGATGGGGGAGACTGCAGAGTGCAGGTTACTTGAGACGGAGAATTCCAGAAGTGAAGCCTCTGAGAGAAAAGCTGCTTTGGTTAATCTCAAGAAGTGGCTACAGGAAAGACGTCTAGAACAGGTCAGAGAGAGAGGTAGAAAAGTGACAGAATTTGAGACATCTTACACAGGTTGTAAGTTGGAGGCTTGAAGCAAAAGTCCCTTTTCAGGTACCCCTACCCTTATATCTATAGACGCGAAGGCTGCCCAAACAGGCAGATATAAAAATTGCGGGCTGCCCGGGGTACAGGAGAACCGTGGCAGAGATATAGGGTGCTAATAACAAAAAAGAGAAAAAACACCAGACCGCGCGGTCTGGCGTGTTCGAGCCAAAAATGCTCCAGGTCCACACTCGCCCAAGATATAAAGAGGTGGAGGAAGGAAACTGTTAGATAGTTGGTTACTTTGAGCTATGATGGAAGACAAGAGGGAGGAGAAAAAGAGATGTCGAGAGTCTCTTGGGAGGAGATAACAGAATCTGCTGAAAAAGAGGTAACGAGGCCTCATAAATGAGATAGCTCCAGCTGCTGAAATGAAGTATTGACGATCTCAAAAATGACACCGCCCCAGCTGCTGGGAAGAGATACGATGGTCTCAGAAATGAGACCGCTCATGTTAATGACAAGGGCTAGAAACTCTCCAAAGATCCCAAAACCAATGCCCCTACCCCTCTATTTATTGGCGAGGGGGCCTGCCCAAACGGGCAGGTAAGGAAGGAATGGGCTGCCTGGGGCCGAGACCTCCCAGGCCGAGGTTGCCCTAGGGGGGACGACCCAGAGAGGTCGCCCAGAGGGCGACCACAAGCCAAGATCACCCCAGCTGGGGCGATCTGCCTCAGGCCGAGGTCGCCCGAAGGGGACGACCCGGCGAGGTCGCCCAGAGGGTGACCTCAGGCCGAGATCGCCCCAGCTGGGGTGATCTGCCTCAGCCCGAGGTCACCCTAAAGGGACGACCTCGCGAGGTCGCCCAGAGGGAGACCTCAGGCCTAGATCGCCCCAGCTAGGGCGATCTGCCTCTGGCCGAGGTCGCCCCAAAGGGACTACCTGGCGAGCTCGCCCAGAGGGCGACCTCAGGCCGAGATCACCCCAGCTGGGGCGATCTGCCTCAGGCCGAGGTCGCCCCAAAGGGACGACCTGGCAAGGTCGCCTAGAGGGCGACCTCAGGCCGAGATCGCCCCAGCTGGGGAGATCTACCTCAGGCCAAGGTCGCCCCAAAGGGACGACCTAGCTAGGTTGTCCAGAGGGCGACCTTAGGCCGAGATCGCCCCAGCTGGGGCGATCTGCCTCAGGCTGAGGTCGCCCCAAAGGGGAGACCTGGCGAGGTCGCCCAGAGGGTGACCTCAGGACGAGGTAGCCCCAAAGGGACGACCTGGCGAGGTCGCCCAGAGGACGACCTCAGGCCAAGATTGCCCCAGCTGGGGAGATCTGCCTCAGGCCGAGGTCGCCCTAAAGGGATGACCTGGCGAGGTCGCCTAGAGGGCGACCTCAGGCTGAGATCGCACCAGCTAGGGCGATCTACCTCAGACCGAGGTCGCCCCAAAGGGATAACCTGGTGAGGTCGCCCAGAGGGTGACCTCAGGCCGAGATCGCCCCAGCTAGGGCGATCTGCCTCAGGCTGAGGTCGCCCCAAAGGGATGACATCTCGAGGGAGGGATCACGCGGGGTGTGACCTCTAGGCGAGGTCGAGCGAAGCGCGACCTCTACGAGCTGAAAGGAGAGACCACCCGAGCGATGAGGGACCGCCATGGCTTAGATCTTCAGAAAAAAAACCTGGACTGCCGGGAGAGGGTGTGGATTGCTTCGGTTACTTGCAAAAAGCTAGCTCAAGGTGATCGCTGATTTCTGGGTAAACATGGCGGTCTAACTAGAGGCTGGCCACCTGTGCCTTAGGAGAATTACCAAAGAGGATGCCGACAGTCTAGGAGGTCTCCCAAAACTGAGACCACTGGAACTGCCTTCTCTGACTGAAAGTGATAGGCCGCGGACTTTCGGGCAAACATGATCTCAACACATTTTCAAGTTGCACTGGAACTTCAGAAATGTTTGATTTGACCACTGAGACTGCGACCACCATAAATGCTCTAGAAATATATAAATACGACTTCAAGGCTCCGGAATCTAGAACATTTTGGAAAGAACTGTGAGCTCAAGCTATCAACGATCACAGATTTTCAGACCGCAACAACTTCAAAATGGCAGCCATCTTAAAGAGTTTGTCCAAGCACGGACAGGATCGAGGGTTGACTAAGATGGCTTCTCTGTCGGGAAAAGGCGAAGAGAAGGGGACTGCCAACTCTAAATAGATGCTAGCGGTCAAACCTTCTAAGGAGGCTGCAAAGATATAAGTGGCGAAGGAGATTGTCAGCGCTCCTGAAGGACAACCAGCTGAGTTACCGAGAGACATGGTCTTGACGGTCTCAAATATTATTGACCTGTTGGCCACTTCTTCAAGCCCTCCTGTGCTTGAACTTCCTGGCATGCCCATTACCTTCGACTGCCAAAAATCAGAGGAGGCTCCTAGGCAGGCCGCTTGACATACTAGGGAGACCACGTCTGTTGAGGTTATCAAAACTCAACTGCAAGGGAAGGCGGTTTCAGCTAAAAAGTTGAGGTAGCAGATTGTGGATAAACAAAAAGGAAAGGTCCAAGTTGTAAAGAAAAGAAAAGTAGTGAGAATAAAGCGGTTACCACCAAAGAGGCGGCCACACTCCCTGAAAGTGGTGATTTGCAACTATCTACGAAAGCTTCCGAGAGGTAAGAAAACAAATCGGCCTTCTTTTTTCTTCTATGGTCTCACTTTCCTCTGAGGGAACGGACCCAGAGCTGATCGCTTATCTTGACTATGATTCTTCTAACGATCTTGTTCATTCGATCTTGCAGGTGATCGGCCCTTTTGAAACAGAGACCCTCCGAGAGGCCGCCGAGGAATAGAAAAGTAAGATCGCGGAAGAGGTGATCAAGAAAAAGGCAGAGGCGTAGATGGAACAGGAAGTGAAGGAGAGGAAGGAGAGGGAGGAAAAAGTGAAGCAGATCGCTGCTGAACAAAAGAAGGAAGAGGAAGCGAGAGCGGCGCAAATCACTGCTGAGAAAAAGAAGGAAGAGGAAGCGAAGGTAGCGCAGATTGCTTCGGAAAAATAGAAGGAGAAGAAGGACAAGGCAACGCTGATCGCTTCTAAGGGAGAGAAGAAGAAAAAGAAGAAGGAAATCGAGGAGGAGGAAGAAGAGGAGAGGATAGAGAAAATCCAGCAGGTCAAGAAAGAGAAGATCACGCTATCCGGCGGTCTGACGAACATCTCTACTGACCTGGGAACTCAGCTGGATAAGGCAACTGTAGACAGTGCGACATCGATCATTGCCCTATGAACCGGTAAGGCAAAGCCAGCCATGAGACCGCTTGAACGGTTTCCCTTACCTGCTCCTTGACCTAGGTCTCAAAGAGAGCGGCGTGAGATCATCATTATAGAAACGGATGAAATCCTCGTTAGTAATGCGGAATTAAAACGGAGAAGGAAAGAGGTTCGAACCGCCTTTTGTTGAGCGTTGATGATGCGGTCTCAAAAAATGTTGAGAATACTTTGCGCGACAACGGTCTTGATTTCTTTCCAAGTATACTCTTTGCATGAGGTCTTTCACTTTTGGTTAATTTGTGGCTTAGCTGACTATTCTTTACTTCTGATCGCAGATACTGATAAGGTCGATGTAACTCCTGAGGAGGTGGAAATCCAGCAATAACCACTGATGATTCCTCCCCAGCTCGCTGATGTCCTCAAACCCATATTTGAGGATGCCAAGACAATGCGAGCTCGATATCGAGCACACGACGACCAACTCCGGGTTTTGACCACTGGTTTTGAGGAGAGTCTGCGAGCCAAGGAGAAGCAAGTCTGTGAAGAGGGCGATCTGAAGATTGCCGATCTCACTAGGGCACTTCGAAGGACAGAGAAGGATGCTGAGTATTACAAAGGAAAGTCCGATGCGCTGGTTTCTGAGGTCGCTACACTCAGAGCCGGCTATTATCCAATGATGATGAAGTCAGGAACTTCTTGCGGTCATCCAGAAGAGAGGCGGACTACAGAGATCGTGGTCATTCCAATAGAGAACGTAGATAAAGAGGTCATGAAGATCCACCGAGCTGTAATGTTAGCGAACTAGAGCTTGGCGACCACTTTATCTGTGGTCAATGAAATGTAGGATGTTGCGGCTTCATCGAAAGAAAATGCCAACCTAGGAGATAGATTTTAAATTATGAATTTCATGCGATCTGGAGATATTAACTCTGAACAATTTGAATTTGAAACTGATGAGTCCTGATCATATACACTTTTATGGACTCATCTGGGCCATCTATTTAGTCTTTTCACTGCACTTTAGCCCTGTTTAGCTCATATTGGTCATTCTATGCTAGGTGCACTTATAGGCCCTATTTGGTGTAATTTCGTATCTATCTTTGATATTAGTTTTC
The DNA here is from genome assembly GCA_033032865.1 of Dactylorhiza incarnata. Taxonomy (NCBI): domain Eukaryota; kingdom Viridiplantae; phylum Streptophyta; class Magnoliopsida; order Asparagales; family Orchidaceae; genus Dactylorhiza; species Dactylorhiza incarnata. The sequence continues at coordinate 11,903,720 of JAWHQI010000035.1, forward strand.
TTGCGATGTTAAGTCCCACTTTCAGTGGCTAGACTGGTGTCGTACGCTGGAACAGGTGTCGTGCAGGTGTTTCCGGTACAATTCTGTACAGGAACACTGCGCACGATCCCTGGTTCTAATGCGCACGACCACTGGTCGTGCGCCGCTGATCGTGCGCACTTAACCTTATTTGCTGAGTTCTGTTTCAATCAGTGCGCACGACCATCTACGATAGTGCGCACGACCACCGGTCATGCGCCACTGTTCGTGCGCACTTATCATCAATTTTATGAGTTCGATTTCGGCTAGTGCGCACGACCACCTACGATAGTGCGCACGACCACCGGTCGTGCGCCACTGGTCATGCGAACATGTTATTTTATAATCTCTGCCTTTGCAGGTTCCGTCCAGGCAGAGCGCACGATCATCGAATTCTAGTGCGCACGACCACTGGTCGTGCGCCAATGACCGTGCGCACTGTTTAATTCCAGCGCCTATAAATAATGCTGCTCGCGAATTAGGTCGTGGATCCGCATTTTTCCTCCGTTTCTTGCGCAGTTCCGCCCAGTTTCGCCCCTCCATCGTCGCCCACCATCTAGAGGTGCTCCGTTCTTGTTCTTCACGCCAATCTTGAGCCGGAGTTTCCTCTCGGCCTCCTCCTTCATCCAAGAGCTCCAAAGGAAGACCTAGCCGCCATTGCCATCAAGCAAGAGGAAGTTTGCAACCTCTACCGGATCGTGACACGAAGAAGACGGGTCCATTGGGAGGTGTGATAGCCCTTCTCTACCCCGGACGTAGTTGCGGACTGATCTTGGACGCGGATTGACAACCCGGCGATTCCAACCGTGAATCTACAACGAGACTTCGGATTCGGTCGATTTCTTGCCTTATTCTTCTCTTATTGATGTGTATATGTTTTAGATCTCATTATTGTGATGAAGTGGCACTTAAACTAGTTGTATTTCTATTTATTTCATGTCTATGTGAAATATTTGTTGTTTTAGTTGCTTGAGGTGCGCCCCATTCCATCCTCCATCCCGCCGTCACGTTCATGTGCCGCACTAGCAATTGCTAGTGGCGTGCTTGTCGAAGAGGTGCTTGCGACCCTCACTCCGCTAGCCTACTCGTCCATCCGCCTACCGAAGCGTGGCATCGCGGCCCGTATTCCATCCCGCCTAACGAAGCAGTGCGCTCAAGGCCTGCACTGTTCGATTCCGCTTGCCTACTCGTCCATCCGTCCTTTCGACGCAGCGCGCTCAAGGCCTGCCTAGTCTCCATCCCGCCAAGCGAAGCATTGCATAGCGGCATTGCATAGGAGTAGTTGATAGCTTTTATTTTATTTTCCAAAAGCCAACCCAACTCCCCCGCAGTCCATCCGATTTAAGGACTTCAATCTCAAGTCCTTCCTCGAAACCTAACTCCACCTTACTGTGTTCCTCAAGAGACCGACACTCGGGGATTTTCCCCATTATTATTACTTGCGCGACCGGTGCACTTGCCGAATTATCGCATCAAGTTTTTGGCGCCGTTGCTGGGGAACACAGTCGTGTGAGTTTTCTGGAGAGGGAGAACCTGAGAGAGAAGCCCTTTCCATTTGTAAATTGCATTTCTTTGTCTTATTTCTTTTTATTCCTTTTTCCTGTTTTATAGTAGGTTGCTTTAGTAAATTTTTGTTAGGTTTAGTATTTCGCACAATAGTGTTCTTCTTTTTGAATCGTTTTATCTTCACACTATGTGGGCACATCTCAATTTCCGTTGCCGTTGGTGTGGAGCTACCTCCCACTCTAGTGATGAATGCCCTACGGAGAATAGTAGGCATAATTCTTATAGCCAAGCATATGGAGCACCGACTTCGTCTGGTACTCCATATGGTGCGCATAAGTCTTATGGCTACTCTGCTGAGCCTTTACCGTCATACTTCTTTTCGGCTTCAGCACCCGCTGTGCCAAAGAAGCCTGCTAAGTAGTGCCGGTTTTGTCAGAGCACTGATCATGTCTTGAAGGACTGTGCCGAGTATTTTCGCCAATTGGACGAGGATGACAAGCCGGATATCCAGATCGTCCCAACTCCTAACTCTGGCGGCACACCTTCAACATCCGGTTATGTGTCTTTGTCACCTTCACATCTTGAAGGGTATGGCATGGATACGGTCACCGGATGTGTGGCTGATCTGGGCATCGACATTGCTGAGGCCATTCTTCCAGTGCATCCACCACCTCTAGTGGATTCGATTCTTTGTGAGGAATCGGTGCTCGACTTTTATCCGAGCACTATTCCTCTCCCTGTTGTGCATACTACACTCGTATCTGATGACATTGTTGATGATGTGTCGCAAGAGGAGGCGGTTGATCTTAGTATTGTGCCTACTCCTATGGAGGAGGACAACCTTCTAGGTGAAGAGGAGTTTTCCTCAGCACCGGTGGAGGAAGTCCAAATCCTAAGCTTGGCCACCGTTGATCCCGCCGAATCTTGTAGCATTGATGACAATGCAAACATTATTTTACTTCCCCAGCCTAATGGGAGTGAGACCGGGACCACTCCCCCGATTTTTGATTATTTATGTCATTCTTCTCTTTTATTTCCTGACCCCCCTTCTTCATCTGAGCCTGTGCAGGTTGAGTGTTCACAGGTACATCAGGAGGACTTGGAGCATGATGCTCAAGTCAATGATGAGAGCATCCTCTCATGTGAGGAGGTTGATCCCCCCTCCGTAGAGGAAGCTCCACTCGTTGCCTTCTCCTCCTGCGGACCTGCTGTGGGCGATACCTTGCTGGGCAAGGATAGTTTTGGTGAGATGAGTGAGGACCAGGCCTCCTCCTCTTCTTACTTTCTTTTCCCTCTACCTGTGGGGAGCAGGTATTATTATTTAGGTAGAGGGGTGACTGCCTTATCTCCGTATCGGTACCAGCTACCGAAACGGATAATGGAGCAGTTACCTGTGCATTTTCTTTTTCATAGGCCCATTAGCTAGAACCGTTTTAATTTAGAATAAGTCATGCTGGGATGACAATAACCCCAGTAGTTATCTTTCTTTTCTGCATTTTTATTTCATCTAATCATGTTTAGTTAGTAGTATTTCTTTTCAGTTGTCTATTTTCTTTTGTTTCTGCGGAGCTGACCCCTGCAGGTATCTTTTCTGGATGGCGGATGCTGCAGCTTCATTTTAGCTTTCACGCCAATCTTCTGGTGTGCTCATTTCTGAGCACTGGGTACTCTCTTTCCCTAGCCTTTCCTGATTTTCATGTCATATATTCTGTGGATTGTTTAGTTTAAGTCTGGGGGAGAGTAGTTTTGTTTACCCGCTCACGTGCACTATTGCACTGCATACTAGAAGATTTCATTTAAATTGTTGTTCATTTTCATTGCACACCACCACACCCACTTGAGCGCGTACGCGCCTGTATGCATGCTCTGTAGTGAATTTAATTCTTCTGCTTATGTGGGAAAGTCTAGGTGATGGCTTAGGACTATGTAGCAGAGTAAAATGTTGACTCCCGTAGTGCTCCTAGTCGAGTGCTCGGTTGCATAGGAATTTGTGTAGGTTAGATCTCTTTTTATACTATGGTTTTATATTTTTCTCTATTAGTGTAAATGTTGTTTACTCTACTCAAATGGAGAATCCGGTGTGAATCAAACGGTAGCGTAGGGATGTGTGTAAACGATCGCTAGACTCGTATTGCTTGAGTCGGGAGAAAGGAGAATCTTTCTCGGTGGCTAGAACTTGCCCCAAGCGATTCTTGAAGCATTGGCATAGGATAGTTCTAGTGCGTGAGAATGACGTAGGCCATTATTTTGGCTCGGTTGAACTTTTTATTTCATGCCTATCGTCTACCCTTGCTAGCCCCTTTGTGCCTACCCTTTTCTTGATTCAGCTCCACATTTATCTCACCAAAGCCTAAAAGCCTAGCCTAGTCACACACCCAAATCTGAGCTTTAGTTGTAGTTTCATTTAGATTTTGGGGGGTGTTGATTGTGGTGTCTATTATGTGAATCTGTGGATGTGCTCATTTGAAAATTTTGTTGAAAGGAAAAAAAAAAGACAAGAAAAAGAAAGATAGAAAGAAAAATGAAAAAAAAAGAAGAAAGAAAAATGAGTTTTATTGAAAAATCATGTAGAAAAATTATGTATTTGGAGTAGGCGGTGCACACACCTATGTTGCAAAAGTACAAGTCTGGGGGTGTGGTGCACTTGCATTCGATTGTGGTGCGCGGGTAGTTATTTTTAAAGCTCATTTGGGTTATGTGTTTAAGCCATTTTGTTTATCATCGTTTACCTCACCGTAACCCAAGCCCCATCTCTAACCTAAAGTCCTACCGACTCACGCTATGAACCAATCTAGTGTCGTGGAGAGAATGTGATCGGGCAAGCCTATGGTCACCGACACCGATGGATTTCGGTGGAGTTTGTCCGGCATCCCAATCTTGAGCAATGCTCATCTCAGCGTTTAGTTTACTTTCTCCGTATGCATGACCGAACGATTCACCGTAGTTCACCATTTTGAGTAGTTGTAATATGCTTTTACTCTTTTAGAAATATATAGACTGTTTTTATAATCAGAAATCTTCTCTACTATTTTTCTTATGTACGTGAGCATGCGACTTCGCATGGTACTCTGTACTGTAATCATTAAGCCATCTACTGTTCTTTCCTAGTTCGCTTAGAATTTGTTTGCTCGGGACGCGCAAACAGTTAAGTCTGGGGGTGTGATGAGTCCTGATCATATACACTTTTATGGACTCATCTGGGCCATCTATTTAGTCTTTTCACTGCACTTTAGCCCTGTTTTAGCTCATATTGGTCATTCTATGCTAGGTGCACTTATAGGCCCTATTTGGTGTAATTTCGTATCTATCTTTGTTATTAGTTTTCTTGCGATGTTAAGTCCCACTTTCAGTGGCTAGACTGGTGTCGTGCAGGTGTTTCCGGTACAATTCTGTACAGGAACACTGCGCACGATCACCGGTTCTAATGCGCACGACCACTGGTTGTGCGCCGCTGATCGTGCGCACTTAACCTTATTTGCTGAGTTCTGTTTCAAGCAGTGCGCACGACCATCTACGATAGTGCGCACGACCACCGGTCGTGCGCCACTGTTCGTGCGCACTTATCATCAATTTTATAAGTTCTGTTTCGGCTAGTGCGCACGACCACCTACGATAGTGCGCACGACCACCGGTCGTGCGCCACTGGTCGTGCGAACATGTTATTTTATAATCTCTGCCTTTGCAGGTTCCATCCAGGCAGAGCGCACGATCACCGAATTCTAGTGCGCACGACCACTGGTCGTGCGCCAATGACCGTGCGCACTGTTTAATTCCAGCGCCTATAAATAATGCTGCTCGCGAATTAGGTCGTGGATCCGCATTTTTCCGTCGTTTCTTGCGCAGTTCCGCCCAGTTTCGCCCCTCCATCGTCGCCCACCATCTAGAGGTGCTCCGGGCTTGTTCTTCACGCCAATCTTGAGCCGGAGTTTCCTCTCGGCCTACTCCTTCATCCAAGAGCTCCAAAGGAAGACCTAGCCGCCATTGCCATCAAGCAAGAGGAAGTTTGCAACCTCTACCGGATCGTGACACGAAGAAGACGGGTCCATTGGGAGGTGTGACAGCCCTTCTCTACCCCGGACGTAGTTGCGGACCGAGCTTGGACGCGGATTGACAACCCGGCGATTCCAACCGTGAATCTACAACGAGACTTCGGATTCGGTCGATTTCTTGCCTTATTCTTCTCTTATTGATGTGTATATGTTTTAGATCTCATTATTGTGATGAAGTGGCACTTAAACTAGTTGTATTTCTATTTATTTCATGTCTATGTGAAATATTTGTTGTTTGAGTTGCTTGAGGTGCGCCCCATTCCATCCTCCATCCCGCCGTCACGTTCGTGTGCCGCACTAGCAATTGCTAGTGGCGTGCTTGTCGAAGAGGTGCTTGCGACCCTCACTCCGCTAGCCTACTCGTCCATCCGCCTACCGAAGCGTGGCATCGCGGCCCGTATTCCATCCCGCCTAACGAAGCAGTGCGCTCAAGGCCTGCACTGTTCGATTCCGCTTGCCTACTCGTCCATCCGCCCTTTCGACGCAGCGCGCTCAAGGCCTGCCTAGTCTCCATCCAGCCAAGCGAAGCATTGCATAGCGGCATTGCATAGGAGTAGTTGATAGCTTTTTTTTTATTTTCCAAAAGCCAACCCAACTCCCCCGCATTCCATCCGATTTAAGGACTTCAATCTCAAGTCCTTCCTCGAAACCTAACTCCACCTTACTGTGTTCCTCAAGAGACCGACACTCAGGGATTTTCCCCATTATTATTACTTGCGCGACCGGTGCACTTGCCGAATCATCGCATCAGAAACATAATGACAATTTGATTTCCATTCTATGCGATCTCTGTGAATTTTGTGATGTCGATCCCTATCCTTTTTGCATTTTTGTGTTTCATCTTGGATATATGGTGCGATCTCTCTTTTTTGGGACCGTCCAAATTGCTTGCTATTTCTCTTCTTATGCAGGTTCAACGATCTTCATGGATTACTGGGCGGTCTCCCTAGAAAAACTGAAAGTGCACAGTGTGCCTCAAAGTATTCTCTAGAGGGGGGGGGGGTGAATAGAGTTTTAAATATTTTCTACCCTAAATGTACACACACAATAATACTACTAAGTATTATGCAATCAACACTACCAAAACTGAATAAAGTAAATGCAGGAAATGTAAATATAAGAAACAGTAAAGAGGGACATCACAGAAAATTCAATCCAGAAAACACAGGATTTTTATAGTGGTTCCCCAAAATATGGGTAGTACACTCTTCTATCTCCCTGGTAGGATTGCACTAACTGTGCCTGAGTCTTTTGATATGGAGACTATCAGAACCACTGAGTCTTTTGATAAGAAGACTCTTAGAACCACTGAGTCTTTTGATAAGGAGACTCTTAGAACCACTAAATCCTTTGAAAGAGGGATTAATAAAACTCTTTTACAGTTGTTGAATAAAGAAGAAGAAGAAAGAGAGAAAGAGGAGAATCGAATTCTGCTTTCAGAATTCTTCAGAAGCTATTTCTTTTAAATTGTTGCTTTTGTTTATCACTGGATCTGAATATAATGAACCCTTGCTTATGATTGTGATGATTGCAAGGGTTATTGGCTTGATCCTTATTCTCTGAGCACTTCTTAAAAACTTGCTACTGTGTGATGAAGAAGAAGAAGCAGCTATGATGTTTTCTTGTGCAGAGAGATAACTTCTTTTCTATCTTAGGGTTGAAGGAGGAAGAAGAGAAAACCCTATTCGACTGATAGAAAATGTGTGCTCGATCCTTATGTTTTTCTTCTCCTCTCAGCATACTTATTCTCCATGATTGGAATTTGAATTTCTTTCTTCTTTTGAGTTGTCCTGAAAATGAATTCCTATTGGACAGTTGATTTCCCTTTCTTCTTTTGTTCCCGACCCGTCCATCAGATTTGAATACATTCCAAGAATGTTTCTACTGTATCCTGGAATACACCATTCCATTCTTGGAAATAAACAAGCCATTGGAGAATTGTCTTCAACTTTGTGGACCTTTTGAAAAGGTATTAAAAGGACAGTAGAAAAGCTTTTATTTTAGGCTGTCTTCGATGCTGCGTCGACTTCATCATTCTTTATATCGAGACACCTCTGAGTTCTCATAGGAGTAGCTTTGAATTCCTTCTTAGCTCTGCCTGAAATCAGATGTCGACTTTGCATCAATTACTTATCAACGTATCCGTCGAGTTGAAGGGCTAGACTTGAACTATATCTTCTGCGTCGAATTGAACTCGAAGTTGCGTCGACTTCTAAGATGGATTCGACAGACTCTTCCTTCTGCGTCGAGTTCCTTTCGACGTTACGTCAACTTGACATATACTTCGATAGGCTGATTGAGTTTCTTCGACTTTCAGTCAAAGTTATGTCGACATCTAGTTGAAGTTGGGTCGACTTCTATTTGACTTAAGTTTTAACTCAACTGAATTTGTGCTTATCTTGACCTGGTCTTGACACTCTAAGGTGAGAGTGACATCTTAAGACATCTAATGACCAATTTTCCCTTTCTATACAATGTGGGTAATATAACCAAACTGATGAAATCACTTTAAGTAATTTGTTAGATAAATCACACGATTTTTTCCCAACAATCTCCCCCTATTTATCTTAACAAATTTTACAATTTGATTAAGTGATTTCAAACATGCTTTGACATAAAAGTAAATACAAACAACTATACAACATGCGTAATTACCCAAATAGTAAAATCACCTATAGTTATTCTGTTAAGTTAAATTAAAAGAAGTGTTTCCCAACAATCTCCCCCTATTTATCTTAACAAATTTTACAGATTATTTATAGTGCTTTTACAGAATTAAGTTCTAAGAGAAAGAAAAGTTGTAAAGAGAAAGAAGAAATCATTAGCAGGCAAGTGAAAACTTTTATCTTCAAGTTTTTGCCCTTTACTAATTCAGCATCAGCATTCAACCTTTGTTTCTTTGCTTTTGTATCAACTTACTGTGATACTACCCCGAGAGATAACTTTCCATTTCTTTAAAGATTCTTGTAAGACTTTGGAAAGAAATGGCTTGCTTCTCTCTTTCTGAATATCTAACACATATAACTCTTCTTGCAATTTTAGAGGCGACTCCTCTTCATCATCTTCATGTTCAGTGACTTGATTAGGAGTTTGATTAGCATCTTTCTCCCCCTAAATATGTGCACCATGTTTAGCATTTTCAATCTCAATCCCACCCTTGTCAATCTCCCCCTTGTTTATCAACCTGATCCACCCGATCCTCCTCCTGTCCCCCCCCCCCCTTCTTAACCTCATCAGCATGGGAGGTTAATAATGACCTAGTCACAAAGGAGGAGGACATTCTTGACTATAAGGACTGCACAGAGACAGTGACCTCACCAAACTGTGTTTGCATGGTTTCAAAGGTTGTTTGACTTTTGAGAAGTATTCTCATCCATATTGAGATTGTGCTAGTGACCATTTATACTGCCTAGTTTGATGAAATAGAGGGCTCTAGACATGGCATCATGTGCAGAGACTTTGCATAACAGTATTTTCCCAACAATATCTCTTTTATTTCTCTGTCAGATAGCTCTGCTTCTGCTTCTCTAGAAAGAAGATCAAATGTACATCCTACGCATGTAACTCCTTTAACTAAAATTAAAATCCATTATATATATACTACCCTTCATTTAGCTGGGATATCCTATGTTATTCATCCTGCACATGTAACTCAAACATTAACATAGACCCTCCCTTGCTGGGGTCTTTTTTTCTATCATCATATGGAGTTATGAAAGAATTGGTTGGTCTTTCAGTATACCCCTTAAAGTGAAGAAGTGCTGGTTTATTATGCGATGAATTTTTAGATTTGTGCCCAAATTTGATACAATTGGAGCGTCTAAATGGTAATTAGACATAAAAGAGAGAGGTCTAGATGATTGAAGATTTCTTTCAGAAAACATGCATCGAGAAGAAATCAACGCATCTTTAGAGTTGCATCGAGTGTAATTCGACGTGTCTGCATAGTTATGTCGATAATAATTCGATGCAGAATATTGGTTGCATCGAATAGAATTCGACGCACCCTCATACTTGCTTCGAGATGATGTCGAAGCATATGCAGAACTCCATCGAGTTTCATTTGACGCATCTTTAAAAGTGCATTGAGTCCTATTCGACGTATAATTTCTTTTATTAAGAATTTTATAAATTTTTATTAGATTTTTTGAGGGGTGCTTACCTAGAATTCCTATGTGATTAATATTATTCACCCCGTTGAAGATAGTTATTTTATCAGGATAATCATGTAATTCTTCACAAATTTCACTATTTTTATTTACCTGATTCTCACTAGATCTAACAAATACTACTAGATTTTTCCAGACAGGTTTGCTGGAAGATCCATTACTGATTGATAAATCTGCTCCTAATCCAAGATATTTGAATCTCTTAGAGAGGTTTTCCGTGATATCTTTTAGTTTTTGACTTCTCCCATTTAGAGAATCTTCAAAGGCTTTTGCCTTTGTGAGCTCTTCCTTGAGAGTTTGATTTTCAATAGTTAATTTATCTATCTCTATTTCATTTTTATAAACCTTGTTCCTTAATTCATAATTCACAGAATATAGATCTTCTTCCTTGAGATCTTCTAATTCTTTTCTAAGTGTTTTTTTGAGCTTTTAGATAATCATTGCAAAATTCTTTAAAACAATTTTTGAATTCATCTGAAGAGAAATCAAAATCATCAAAGAGAGATACCTGAACTTCCTCAGAGGAATCTTACAAAACATCAGGCAGACTTCTTCAGTATCTCTTTCTTTCTCACTTTCTGAGGAACTGCTGGGGATGGATTCAGTATCACTCCAAGTTTTAGTAACAAATCCTCTCTCTTTCTTCTTATCCTTCCTTTCATCTGAGCTTCCTTTAACTATACTTGAGAGAGAATCTCAGATTTCCTTAGCTGACAGGATTCAGCCACTGTCTCAAATATGTCATCTGACATAGTTGATGCCAAAATATTCATGTCTAAGGCATCACATGCCTTCACCTTCTTTTCAGCATCAGTCCACTCTCCTCTGGGGACTGCAGTTTGTGTTACTGCCCCACTAACATCTTTTCTCACTGGGATTGGGGGACCTGTAATAATGACATTAAAAATGTCTTCATCAATAGAGTTCATATAAAGCTTTATTTTGACCATCCATATTGTAAACTTATTTAGGTTGCACACTGGTGGTCTTGTTGATGCATAATCCTTAGAACTCATTTTCTTTAGAAAATAGTTTTAATTAATTTTGAATAAAGAAATGAGAGTGAGGAGATCTTTTCATCAAGGTGTTAACCTTTTAATGATCAACCTATCTCTGATACTAATTAAAAGTGCACAGTGTGACTCTGAGTTTTATCTAGAGGGGGGGGGGGGGGTGATTAGAGTTGTAAATATTTTCTACCCTAAATGTACACACATAATAAAACTACTAAGTAGTATGCAATCAACACTACCAAAACAGAATAAAGTAAATATAATAAATGTAAATACAGAAAACAGTAAAGAGGGACAGCACAGAAAATTCAATCCAGAAGACACTGGATTTTATAGTGCTTCCCCAAAATATGGGTAGTCCACTCTTCTACCTCCCTGGTAGGATTGCACTAACTATGCCTGAGTCTTTTGATAAGGAGACTCTCAGAACCACTGAGTCTTTTGATAAGGAGGCTCTTAAAACCACTGTGTTATTAGATAAGGAGACTCATAGAACCGCTGAATCCTTTGAAAGAGGGATTAATAAAACTCTTTTACAGTTGGTGAATAAAGAAGAAGAAAAAGAGAAAGAGGAGAATAGAATTCTGCTTTCAGAATTCTTCAGAAGCTATTTCTTTTAAACTGTTGCTTCTGTTTATCACTGCATCTGAATATAATGAACCCTTGCTTATGATTGTGATGATTGCAAGGGTTATTGGCATGATCCTTATTCTCTGAGCACTTATTATAAACTTGTTTTTGTACGATGAAGAAGAAGAAGCAGCTATGATGTCTTCCTTTGCAGAGAGATAACTTCTTTTCTGTCTTAGGGTTGAAGGAGGAAGAAGAGAAAGACTTATTTGACAGATAGAAAATGTGTGGTCGATCCTTATGTTCTTCTTCTCCTCTCAGCATACTTATTCTCCATGATTGGAATTTGAATTTCTTTCTTCTTTTGGGTTGTCCTGAAAAGGAATTCCTATTGGACAGTTGATTTCCGTTTCTTCTTTTGTTCCCGACCCGTCCATCTGATTTGAATACATTCCAAGAATGCTTTTGTTGTATCCTGGAATACTCCATTCCATTCTTAGCAGTAAATGAGCCGTTGGAGAACTGTCTTCAGCTTTGTGGACCTTCTGAAAAGGTATTAAAAGGACAGTAGAAAAGCTTCTATTTCAGACTGTATTTGACGCTGCATCGACTTCATCATTCTTCATATCGACGCACCTCTGAGTTCTTATAGGAGTAACTTCGAATTCCTTCTTAGCTCTGGCTAAACTCAGATGTTTATGTTACGTCGAATACTTATCAATGTATCCGTCGAGTTGAAGGATAAGACTTGAACTTTATCTTCTGCGTCAAAATCAAGTCGAAGTTGCGTCGACTTCTAAGATGGATTCGACAGGCTCTTCCTTCTGCGTCAAGTTCCTTTCGACGTTACGTCGACTTGACTTATACTTTGACAGGCTAATTGAGTTGCTTCGACTTTCAGTCAAAGTTACATCGACATCTGGCCGAAGTTGCGTCGACTTCTATTCAATGTAAGTTTTAACTCAACTGAATTTATGCTTATCTTGACCTGCTCTTAACACTCTAAGGTGAGTGTGACATCCTAAGACATCTAATGACCAATTTACCCTTTCTATACAATGTGGGTAATATAACCTAACTGATGAAATCACTTTAAGTAATTTCTTAAATAAATCACAAGGGTTTCTCCCAACAAAACAATCATTATGAAATCATTTCCAGACTTCTATAAATAGTTAACCTAGAGTCTTCATTCAATGCTTTCTTGAATGCGACCAAAACACCGATCTCAGCGGTCTCATTAAATGGTGACCGCTCATGCACTAGCTGCATAGATCTTCCATGCTGCCGATCACAAGCCCAGCCATCTTTCAAAAGATGAATACTTTTCTTTTATGGGGAAGTACATGGTTCAGAATCAAATCGTCGTGAGGCCGCCGACGGAAGAGGAAGGTTTGAATTTTGGAGAGGATAATAAGTTTATCATCCCACCTGGGAGCTCTTGGAAGTCATGAAGTAATATGGCTTGGTGCTCGCTCAGCTGCCGCCGAACTCCTTCGGTCTCATGACCGTTTTCATCAATTATCTGAAATCGGTGAGGGTTGTATTTACCATCGATCTATTCTGCGTGACCATCTCTGTGAAGTCGCTGAAGGAGGGGCAGAAGAAGGAGGAATTCAAAGGCCTTCTTTATTTTTCTTGCAACGGGATAAATGTCCTCAATTTTCCGAACAATATCCCTTTCTGGACGGAAAGGTTCTTGGTGTTTGAGGGCGATCTTAGCGGTATCGAGCCTACGCCATCCTGTCGATCTGAAGGGGTCTTCCGCAGACCAAAAAACCTTCTAGAGGAGGAGGTTAAAATTCTGGCTTTCTTGGTAGTCAAACGGTTCGACCTTATCCTGTAAAGTCCCGATTCGCGCTAGGACCCTTGAACGTGTGTTCGTAAGTTTATTCGGGCTCATAGTGCACTTGAGCGAGTAAAAGATGCCTACGCTAAAATATTTGATGAAATTATCTTGCAGACTGAACGGTCTCGATGGATTCGTCGAGTGGACTCAACGAATCTTTCAAGTGAGCTTGACGGTCTCGATGGATTCGTCGAGAGGAATCAAAAAATCCGTCGAGAAGACTCGGCGGTCTCGATGATTCATCGAGAGGACTCGACGAATCTGTCGAGAAGACTCGAAGGTCTCGACGGTTTGTCGAGAGGACTCAATGAATCCATCGAGAAGACTCAACGGTCTCGATGGTTTGTCTAGAGAACTCAACGAATCTATCGAGAAGACTCTACGGTCTCAACGGTTTGTCGAGAGGACTCGACAAATCCAACAAATAGGTCTCGACGGTCTGTTAAATTGGTCTCGACAGTCCGTCGAGTCGGTATCGATGTTTCATCGAGACCACTCGACGGTCTCGATGATTCATCGAGATCACTCGACGAATTTGTCGAGTATCGACCTTGTACAGAATTTTCCGATTCTTTTGATGTTTCGGGATGTGTGTCGACTGGATAAGAGATTTCTGACTTGTTTAAAGTCTATTTTATGTCTTGTAATCAAGGTGGTCCAATAGGATAGTGACACGTGGAGGTGCTGTCCAATCCAAAGCATGGGAAGAACATTAAATTAATCAGATTCTTTTTAATCTTGGACAAGAAGCCATTCGTAAAAAATAGGAGAAATTATTCAAAACTTCTTTTTCTTCTTCTTCCTCCATTGACCAAACCAGCCATCCTCATTCCTTAGAAGGATCAAGCTAAGGACAAGATCAACGGAGATCACCGCCACCATGTCACCAAGAAGATAAACTCGATCCATGGCCACAAATTAGGTAACTTTCGCCCCTCTCCCTTGGTGCTAGAGCATTAGATCTGATTTAGGAGAGATGTCGACTCAAAAGAGCTTGACCTTGGAGAGTTCAATGGAGTTTTCTAGGAAGAGACAATGCTAGAACTTCTGTTCTAGGGTATCGTTCACCGAGAAAATATCTTCAATCAAGTCCTCTCTACAATACGATGTTGTAGGAACTGATTTCGTAAAGAATGTTCGTCTATTGAGGGAGTATTGGATGAGAGAAGGCGAAATAATATATTTGTGTGCTAGAGGAAGAAGATGAATAAATGCTGTTCATCTATCTTAAGATCCGTGCAGATTTTATAATATTAAGACAGAAATCTATTTTCTGCACGCGACGGACTTCAAGCCATTTTTAGGCATGATCCGGACACATTCATGTCTTGCTCTCAACACGAAAGTTGTATCCCTCAGAAAGACCTTTCCAACGAGTGGTTGTGCGTTTTCAGGGGAGCACTGTTGCTCCGGCAAAGTAAAATAAAAAATGGTTGTGCAGAAAATGATCTGGCAAACTCCACCATCCGGTTCCTCTATCTTGGATCCAGGATGAGGATCAAAAGGCACTGGGGGTGGAATATATTGATGATATCGATGCGATGGTTAGATTGATTCAGGATCGTATGCTTGAGGCTCAGAGCCGGCAAGCAAAGTATTATGATGTGAGACACCGGATGGTGGAGTTCTAGGTAGGAGACTAAGTTTTCTTAAAGACTAGGCCAATGCATGGAGTGTCTCATGTCCGGTGAAGAAAGAATCTCAGCCCTCGTTATATAGGGCCTTATACTCTCCTGGAGCGGATCGGCCCCTTAGCTTATCAGTTGGAGCTACCACCGGAATTGGAGAATTTGCACGATGTTTTCCATGTCTCCTCCCTACGAAGAGCATTGCTTTGCCCTGATCAGTACATCACAACTACATCTGGACCTATGGCAACTGATAGATCTGTCCAGTTAGAGCCTGTGCGGATAGTAGGCACTGAAATTCAGAAGCTGCGACAAAAGAGTGTTCCATTGGTAAAGGTCCTGTGGTCCAACCATGGGAAGGAGAAATACACTTAGGAGCCTATGGACCTCATGCAACAACGTTACCCAGTGTTATTTCCCCAAGGTATGTCCTAAACTAGTTTATCATACCTTATATTTCAACACCCGTAACACCAAACTCAAATTTTGGGGACGAAATTATTATTTTTGTTTATTGGATTTGTAACGTCCCTATTCGTGCTAGGCCCCTTGAACGTGTGTTCGTAAGTTGATTTGGGCTCGTAGTGCACTTGAGCGAGGAAAAGATGCCTGCGCTAAAAGACTTGACAAAAGTATCGAGAAGACTCAACGGTCTTGACGGATTCGACGAGTGGACTCAATGAATCCATTGAGTGAGCTTGACGTTCTCGATGGATTTGTCGAGAGGACTTGAAGAATCCGTTGATAAGACTCTGTGGTCTCGATGATTCGTCAAGAGGACTCGACAAATCCGTCGAGAAGACTTGACGGTCTTGATGGTTCGTCGAGAGGACTCGATGAATCCATCGAGAAGAATCGATGGTTCGTCGAGAGGACTCGGCAAATCCGTCGAGAAGACTTGACGGTCTCGGCAGTTCATCGAGAGAACTCGACAAATCCGTCGAGAAGACTTGACGGTCTCGATGGTTTGTCGAGAGGACTCAATGAATCTGTTGAATAGGTCTCGATGGTCCGTTGAATTGGTCTCAATGGTCTGTCTAGTCGGTCTCGATGATCCGTCAAGACCACTCGACGGTCTCGACAATTCATCGACTAAACTCGATTATTCATCGAGACCACTCGACGAATCTATCGAGTATCGATCTTGTACAGATATTTCTGATTCTTTTGATGTTTCGGGATGTGTGCCGACCTAATAAGAGATTTCTGACTTGTTCAAAGTCTATTTTATGTCTTGTAATCAAGGTGGTCCTATAGGATAGTGACGCATGGTGGTGTTGTCCAATCTAGAGCATGGGAAGAACATTAAATTAATCAGATTCTTTTTAACCTTGGACAAGAAGCCATCCGTACGAAATAGGAGAAAATATTCAGAACTTCTTCTTCTTCTTCTTCTTCCTCCATTGACCAAACCAGCAATCCTCTTTCCTCAGAAGAACAAAGTAAGAAGAATAAAGCTAAGGACAAGATCATCGGAGATCACCGCCACCATGCCACCAAGAAGACAAACTTGATCCATGACCGCAAATCAGGTGACTTTCGCCCCCTCTCCCTTGGTGCTAGATCTTTAGATCTGATTTAGGAGAGATGTCAGCTCAAAAGAGCTTGACCTTGGCGAGTTCAATGGAGTTTTATAGGAAGAGACCATACTAGAACTTCTGTTCTAGAGCATTGTTCGCCGAGAAAATATCTTCAATCAAGTCCTCTCTTCAATACGAAATTGTAGGAATAGATTTCGTGTAGAATGGTGGTCTATTGAGGGAGTATTGGAGGAGAGAAGGCGAAATAATATATTTGTGTGCTGGAGGAAGAAGATGAACATATGTTGTTCATCTGTCTTAAGTTTCGTGAATATTTTATAATATTTAGACAGAAATCTATTTTCTGCACGCGACGGACTTCAAGCCCATTTTTAGGCATGATCTGGCCACACTCAGGTCTTGCGCTCAACACGAAAGTTGTGTCCCCTGGAAAGACATTTCCAATGAGTGGTTGTGCGTTTTTAGGGGAGCTCTGTAGCTCCAGCAAAGTAAAATAGAAAATGGCTGTGCAGAAAATGATCCGGTTTAGGTATAAGACTGCTTGCTGTCCAGATATACTTTGCTGGGTTCAAACCCAATTTTAGATAGGTTAAGCTTAGATCTGGACCTTGGGCTCAACATAAAAGTTGTTGCCCTTGGTGATACCTTTTCGGAATGTGGCACATTATTTTTGGTGGTCTGTAGCTCCCAAAAATCCTGTTTTAGTAAACATTAATGAATATCTACAGAGTTTTAAGGTTTTACCGATTTCTCTCAAAATGTTTATCGGATGCATATAAAATTTTGTAGGAATGTGACTGATGATGTTGTGATCACCCCTGTTTAGTTTCAGAATTTTTTGATACATATTTACCATGAAATTGCATGTCATATCATATAACTGTAGAGTACCAAAAATAAGTATTGAGTAACACAATGAGGTCAAAATTTGGTGAGAATGATTCATGCATTAATTATGACATATGGTAGAAGTTTCAGTGGATTTGGATTTGAATTGAGTCCTTAATTAAATGTGTTATTATAATTTATTATGCTGAATTGAAATGTTAGGGTGCTCATTTAGACAAGGATTTTGGAAACGTGACATTAAACGCACAAGTAGTCTTATAGGATCAAAAAGAGTATTTCCCTAATATACACATGCACTGCATGAGAGTTATGACAACTCGGTATGAGGAGCAGTGATGTTTGGTGTGGATTATAGGATATATTATATCCTAAGGTGTTCGTTAAGGACCCGGTAGGTAGTTCATTGTATGCTAAGTAGCGTCGATTGAACTTGTAATGGTAACTATGTTATGGACTTGGTTAGGAGTCCTTGGGTGCTTGATAGCATGGATTGAACATGGGAATTACTTAGGTGTGTATAGTTCTCACACGATTGCATAATGATCCTTGTTGGAGGATTGCTTGTTGCAGATCTATGGGCTCTCCATTCATCAGGCAGATAGATCTCTGCCGGTTGGGCTGGGCTCTTTGAGTTTAATTCCAAGGACCCCTTTCGTGCCATTGACCGGTTGGGCTGGGCTCTTGGTGTCTACTTCCCAAGACCCCTTCCGTGACTAGTACGTAGGTGCTCCGCTATTGTGTTCATAGCGTCGAGGCGTACGCAAGGCCTAGTTCTAGTAGTGTGCATACCCACCTAGTAGTGGAGAGCCCGATTGATTATCAGCGTCTGGCCACGATGGGTGATGCCTGAGAGTTTAGCTACCCTCAAAAAGTGGGAAGTACAAGTCTATGTTGACATAACAAATCAAAGTGTGTGCATAAATCATGGGTGAGTCTTCATACATACATTCATTGCATTGCACCGCATAAATATCCTCATCATATAAACTTGTATGGTCACTTTATATGATGGGCTACTTATTATTGCAGAAGACCCTTAACTTATAAGCTTGTATGGGCATTCTTATAAGTTAGGTTCAATTCAGTTCATTATATACTCTGCTCTGCTTATACTCTGTTGCTGACTTACTATTAAAGTAGATGTACTCTTATACTCTTGTTATATCTACTGTGATAACTATTTCCTGCCACTTGCTATATTATTTATTATTGATTATTTTGCAGCGTTCTCCCTCTTTCTTTCTGCCCGATGCCTAAGATTCGCCGGGGGAGAGGATGTGAAGCCACTTAGTCTTTATGATTAATGGTTGCTACGTCACTATTTTTAGGAGGACACCCGGCGGCAGGTGGAACTGCTGCATATGATGCAAGGGGAAAGCCAGGCCAGGGCGACAGGGATTGAGACTACGATACCTTCCCTTCCGTCAGTGACCGATGTGAGTGAGAGCTTGAGATGTAGCCCTTGAGGCAATTCCATACTCTAATATTTTGCAGGAGCTTTTGTAGCTACCTGTCCTTGTATATATATTGTTGGGAAACTTTGACTTATTGCGAATCTATGACTTCTGTTGTTTTCTATTATTGATGGGTTGGCATGATGATATTGGTTTAGCCGACAAGATAGACGTCTTGGGGTACGGTTAGCCCGTATGCTGATGCTACCACAAGGCGGATGTTCTAGGCATAGGACTCCCCTCGACCATTTTTTTGTATTCTGGGAGGGAGTTCATACATATCCACTACTTGGCGATCTGGCCAGAGGTCGCAGAGGTTACTTCTAGAGATTGTAAGTTATTTCTATCGGTTTCACGCGGTCTCTTCACTTATCTTGCTGTTCTAATACTTTCCTTTTTCAGCGATCTTTGCGGTCCCAGATATAGATCCAGTGGCACCAGTTGAGGAGGTGCTTACTCAAAGAGAAAAGAGGAAGAAAAGAGCCCGTGAGATGGAGACCGCAGAGCCCGGTTCGGAGACCGCCAATGTTCCTTTTCCTTTTGCTGGACTTGGGAAGAAGCTGACGGACACAAAGGGCAAGCCCCTCCTTAAGTGGTGTGCAAAAGGAAAGAATGTGAAGTTGTCTACCGACCTCCCTTTATGGGGTGGAATCACGCCTTTGCGGTCACCTCTGCTCTTTATGGAAAATCCAATGCCCGGGAGGCTTATGATTTAGAGACCGACATGCTCCCTAACATTTGCGCATATGTGACCTCCAGGAGCACGATCTTGAATCATCACATGGGGCGATCTCTTCGAAGAGCCCTGAAAGAAAATGACTTGCTACAAGAGAAATTGCATATAAGTTCTCCTTACCTGCGATCTTATTTCTCTTTTGACCGCGCGACCTAATTATCATTCTTCTCTGCAGCATTTAAAGAAAGAAGCTTATCATGTGGACAATGTAGACTTTCAAAATGCCATGATGCATCATGTGAACGAAACATCTGAAATGACGATCACTGAACTTCGTGATCGCGACTATCTTAATGAAGAATCAAAGGAAATAACATTCGCCGATCCCTTTCCCGATGCGGTCACATTCATAGACGAACAATCGATCACCAAAAATGAGGTCGAGGTGAAGAAGATGTTAAGATCGATGGGGACACAGATGAAGAGAGTGGGAGCCATTATGTTGAAGGCGATGATCTCAGCTCTGCCGCGGCCTCAAGTTTAGGATCGAGAATTCCAGAAAGTTCAGAGGAATCTTCTGAAGGGACCAACTCTTCATCATCTAAGGAGCGATCTCCGAAGAAGTCCAAGAATGATTGAAAAACTGATCTATATTGTAATTTTTTGTTTTTGAATTGAGACCGCAGTCTGTGAGGCCGTGCGAGCTGATGTAATTGGACAAGTGAATATATAAA
The DNA here is from genome assembly GCA_033032865.1 of Dactylorhiza incarnata. Classification (NCBI taxonomy): domain Eukaryota; kingdom Viridiplantae; phylum Streptophyta; class Magnoliopsida; order Asparagales; family Orchidaceae; genus Dactylorhiza; species Dactylorhiza incarnata. The sequence continues at coordinate 11,923,776 of JAWHQI010000035.1, forward strand.
CTTTTTTCATACCTTGGTCTTTTTTGCGGATGAATTCTTTCCTTATCCTTTTATGTTTATGTCGATCTTATTTTTGCGAGATAGGAGTGGCATTCGATCTCAATGCCTTAGGTATTACTGAGCTCGAATAGGCAGCTATATAAGGGCAAATGTTATACAACAGTTAGTGGATGTGATAACCAATAATGGCGGTCTCGTACTTGACAGACCGCCTATAATATTATATCGCGATCCCCAGTTTTAAGATCTGCAAATATAAAAATCATATTTCTTTAAATGATGATTCCCGAATGACCATAAGTAAGAGCAAAGGGTGCGATCTTCAATAATTTAGACCGCTCCTCACTCAGACGATACTTAGATCGGAGAGAAACGACCCTTTCAAGGCAGATAACCAACGATCTCATATTTTTCAGATCGATATATGAGGTTATTTGTAAGGTTGTTTAGTCAAGTGTCAAAGAGTTTGGAGTAAATGAAGCTATCATCAGCGGTCTCGTAATTTTCAGGAAGAGATGAGATATACTGGATCTGCGGTCTTTGTTTTTCCAGTACGATCGTTGTGAGAACAAATATTAGAAAAGTTATAAATGATATATAATTTTTAATACAATACTTAATTGAACTCAGAAGAACCCAGATGGCGGACTCAAATTTTCCAGACTACCCTTTAATAGATCGGAGCCATAATCGTACTGTAGTTGTGTTTCAGATCGCTTCTGATTTTTATAAAACTTTGAAGAATCTAGACGGCGGTCTCAAATGTTCTAGACCGCCCCATTTCCAAAATAGTTTACTTTAAAACTGGTGGTCTCTACAAACCTCAGACCGCCCATTCAAATAAAAGAGCTTGAGAGGTGTAGAATCTGTAATGATCAAAAGGGCAGGTGCGGTTATGGCGCAGAGACTATACCGGCATTGCTTTCCTCAAGAGATCATCACAATTCTAACACTTTTCAGAAAAAGAGAAAGAGAGGTGAACAACTCTAAATGATCAAAAGGGCAGGTGCGGTTATGGCGCAAAGGCTATACTATCATTGCTTTTCGCAAGAGATCATTAATGTTGTAATACCCTAAACAGAGGGGAAGCGAAGAGAGGCGAACAACTCTAAATGATCAAAAAGGCAGGTGTGGTTATGCCGCGGAGGCTATACCGACAATGCTTTCCTCAAGAGATCATTAAGGTTGTAACACCCTAGCCACTCAAGGGCTTAAGCCACGGTCGTAGACGCAACCGACCGCTTCTTGTATATCTAACACCAATAAGTATTCGAGGGTTACATGGCATGATGGTCAGTAGGGCAGGTGTTGTTATGCCGCAGAGGCTATACCGACATTGCTTTCCTCTAGGGATAATCAAGACTGTAACGATGCCCTAAAATGCATAACATAGCTGAACATTCACCCGGACCTCCCTTGATGCAGAGGTGTGTCAGATGTTAGCAAGGACCGGACATCCTAAAGTTCCTCCGCACGAGCTTGGCGAGCTACTACTACACAAGTGCGAAATCTCCCCGCTACCTGTGGTCATGGTAGATTTACATCTCAAGCTTCAGAGGGGGCAACAAGTAGGATCCGTCGATATCCCGTTTGGTAGGATCTTTAGCCTTTGATAATCAGAAAATATATCTGGATGCTTCTTTCCGATACATGCAATGCAAGAGGTTACAATTATGTCATCACAATGCTTGCAAAAAAGAGGGAAAGAAAGAAACGGGGGAAAATACAAGTTTTTAAGAAAAGAAACGCTTGAGATCATCCCCACTCCAAGTGTGAGATAAATCTTTCCCTTCATAAGTTTGGACTATGCTCCATTCTTAAGCGCTTCTTTAATAATGAATGGCCCTGTCCAATTTGGGTTAAGTTTCCCAACCGAGCCAGATCTTGCTGCTGGATCTACCTTCTTGAGGACAAGATCACCAACAATGAACTCTATAAATATTTGGCCATTCTCCTTTTTACTTCGTCTTTCCTAATGGGTGTTATATCCCTTAGCTCTTCAATGAGGTTAAGGTTGCACTTCAACTCTTCATCATTTCCTTCCATCCAGCTATCTTGATGTTGTTGAGATAATAATACCATTGGGCTCCTAACTTCAAACTCAACTGGAATGAGAGTTTCCAAGCCATGAGATAGTTTGGGGGGTTTCTCCGGTAGCTGAGGCTGGAGTTATCCTCAGAGCCCATAACACCGAAGGTAGTTGCTCTGCCCAATTACCTCTGAGATTCTCAACTTTCTTCTTCAAAAGGTTGATTATGAGTTTATTGGCAGCTTCTACCTAACCATTACTCCGAGGATGATGTACAGAAGCAAATCGCAACTCAGTGTCGATTTAATCACAGAAATTTATAAGACTTGAGTTATTGAATTGTAGACCATTATATGTGATAATCGCCATGGGAATTCCACACCTATATACTATCTCTCCCCGTATAAAATTCCTTACCACTTGAGTAGTAGTTTTAGCCAACGCCTTTGACTCGATCCATTTGCTGAAATAATCGTTCATTACTAGAATAAATCTGCACTGACCACTAGCCAAGGGAAAAGGTCCAATCAAATCCACCCCCCAAATTGCAAACGACCGTGTAGTTGTTATTGTCTTAAGTTGCTGAGCTGGTTGATGCTGAAGAGGAGCAAACTTATGGCATTGAACACACATCTTTGCGAACTTCTCTGCATACTTCCTCATTTAGGGCCAGAAATAACCCTGCCTTAGAATCCTCTTTTCTAGGGTTCTAGCCCCTGAATGACTGTTATATTCTCCCGAATGAACTTCTTGAAGAATAACTGGAATTTCCTCTTCAGAGACGCATCTTGCCAAAGGCGAGAGAAAAGTCGTCCTGTAGAGAATTCTTGCAACGAGATAATAGTAAACTGCTTTTAATTTAAATCGCTTCTTATCTTTTACCGCCGGGTGGAATTCTCCATTTGAGAGATAGAGAACAAGAGGCTCCATCCAGCATGGTTGTTGATCAATCAGCATGATGTCTCCTTCATCAACAACTGGATGAAATAATTCTGAAGTAGTTCCTCCTGAAAAGAGACCGAATTTGGCCAACTCGTCAGCCTCTGCGTTCTTTTCTCTTGGAATGTGTTGAATAATGAAGCTCTTGAACTTTCCTATCTCAATCTTCACCAATGTTTGATATTGTTTCAAAATAGAATCTCTAGTTTCATAGGTTCCATTCACTTGAGATGACATCACCAGAGAATCAGTTTTTACTTGGATTTCCTCGATCTCTAGATCTCTTGCAAATATAAGACCGGCGAGCAAGGCTTCAAAATCCGCCTGAATGTTCGTTGTTGGGAAGTAGAACTTGAGAGCTTGATCTAATCTAACCCCATTGGGGTTAATCAACACAACTCCAGCTCCCGATGAATTTCTTTCGGAAGCTCCATCGACGTAGATTGTCCATGCCAAGGGTGTTCCAACCTATTATTTTTAGCTAGCTTCCTTTGCATTGATCATGAAATATGCATGCCAACACCTGATATTAGATCACCACCCTAGGAATGTACGAGATATCAAATTCACTAAGCTCTATTGCCCACTTTGCAAATCTACCCGAGTGTTCTGGTTTTTCCAACATGCTCATTAATGGAAGATCAGTGACAACCTGAACTGAGTGAGCTTGGAGATAAGGTCTTAGCATTCGTGTTGAGATCACAAGCATCAAGGCCAACTTCTCAAGGATCGGGTACCGAGCTTCCATATCCTTCAAGATCTTACTTACATAGTAAACCAGAAATTGTTTCTTCTTTTCCTCTCTTACCAGCACGAAGCTGATAACATCAGAACCAACTCCAAGATATATGAAGAGATTTTTTCCCTCTCTCGGGCTTTGGAGTAAAGGGGTAGACAATATTTGCTTTTTGAGCTGGTCAAAAGCATCATCGCATTCCTTTGTCCATTCAAACTTAGCTCCTCCACAAAGATTTTTGAAGAAAGGAGCACTTTAATCTCCTGGGCGAGAGATAAACGGCTCAAGCCTGTCATTCTCTCACCTAGTTGTTGAACTTCCTTGAGGGTCTTCGGAGGTGACATTTCTAGGATAGCCTTCACCTTATCGGGATTCGGCTCCAACCCTTTCGGAGTGAGGAGGTGGCTGAGAAACTTTCCTTTGCTAGCTCCAAAAACACATTTCAATAGGTTCAATATCATATTGAAGGTTCGGAGGGTTGTGAATGTTTCATTCAGATCGTTATGGTGAGCTGAGAAAAGCTTGATTTTTATTAGGAAATCATCAACATAGACCTCTAGATTTCTTCTTTTTTGAGTTTTAAAAATGGTGTCCATCATTTTCTGATAGGTAGCACCATCATTCTGTAGCCCAAAAGGCATTATGAGGTAGCATAAACAACCGTCATTCGTGATGAATGAGGTGTGAGGGATATCGGGCTTATGCATTCTAATTTGGTGATAACCAGAGAATGCATCTAAAAAACTCATACAAGAATACCCTACCACATAATCAACTAATGAATCTATCCGAGAAAAGGGGTAGCAATCTTTAGGGAAAGCTTTATTAAGTTTTGTGAAATCAACACACATTCTCCACTTTCCCCTAGATTTTTTAACCATCACTGCATTCGACACCCATTCCGGATATTGAATTTCTTGAACAAATTTGGCCACCGCTCTTTTCTTTTTCTTGACAGGAGTGAAGGTTGGATCGATGTTGAGATGGTGGCAAGCGATGTCCGAATCAATCCCTGGCATATCATCCGCTGACCAAGCGAACACATCCAGATTCTGCAGGAGGTAGGAGATGAGCTGACTCTTTTCAGCTTCGGGCAATTCAACATTAATTGAGAGTTTTGTGCTCTCTTCTTCATTACTGATGGGCACAACTTAAGTTGCTTGGTCAGTTTCCAAGAGAACTCCGTCTCTTGTCTCATCCTGTATGACCTCTTCCACAACTTTGTCTGGATTGGAGACTTGAGAAATTGAAGAGGCTTCAGCTGCCTGAGGGGGAAAAGATTTAGTCATATTAACTGAATTAACATAACATTCCCGAGCTTTCTTCGGATAGCTCCCGATCCGGTATTGCTTGCCATTCAAGGAAAACTTCACAATGAGGTTGTAAGTAGAAACCACCGCTTGATATTCATTTAGAATTGGCCTTCCAAAAATTGCGTTTTAGCTACTCGGAGCCTCAACGACTATGAATTTTACAAGCTTGGTTATGCCTCCCAGGGTCACCGAGAGGGTGACATTTCCTTCCACCTCTTTTCTTTCTCCAGAAACGCCAAAGAGAGGCCCTTTAGTGGAAATTAGAGTCTTTCCAGTCTTAAGGGCTTTGAAGGCCGGCTTGAAGAGGAGATTAACAGAACTCCCAGTATCGATCAAAATATTTTCAACTGTATAATTTTCAATAACCGCCTTAATAATGACTGCATTGTTGAAAGGGCTGGGTGTTGGAGGAAGATCTTCTTGAACGAAAGTAACCTTCCCTCGGACCAGAACATAGGAGGATGTAACGACAACTGCTAATCAGAAAACTCTTGTCAGGCTAGCTTTCTTCGAGGATTCTAACCCTGCTCCACCATGGAGGCAAAATAGGTAACCCAAAGTTCCCTCATCATTCACATCCAAGCATTCACTAGGATAACCAACGTTGCTAAGGGGGCCAACGTCGTCAACCTCTTCACATTCCCAATGAACCTCTGCCACGTCCTTACTCTTGGAGGGGGAGGCTTTGGAAGGATCAGCTTTCTACACAAGCCCCTGCAGTTTTCCCTCCTTCACGAGCTTCTCTGCCAACATTTGGAGAGCCCTACAATTTTCTATCAGGTGACCTTTCTCCATATGATGCTCACAATAGATAGAGTGATTCCTAAATTTTTGGTCAGATTTCATGGGGCTGGCCTCTTGTAAAAAGGCTGCTTCTAGAGGACCTAGATTACCTCACTCATTGGGACATTGAGTTCAGTAAATGATTCTTGAGAATCATTATAGGATTGCTGAGGAAGCTGAGGAGGTGGCTGAACAAAAGGAATTTGATGGATTGGAATTTGCTGGGGAGTTGGGGTGACTGGAGCTGGCAGCAGAGGCACTTGAGGTTGGAACTGCTGGTGCCCCTGGTGAGGATGATGATGACAAAAATTCCTCCCTCTTTGAGATGGAGGTTAGAATTCCTGACACAGCGGCTTTGATGATGGAGGGGCTGAAGGAAAACCTATGGAGCCTTTTGAACGACTTTGCATGTTAAATTGGAAACTTAGACGAGGTTGTTGACTTCCCCTTCTATGAACCTATTTGCGATGCTGATCATCTCTTGATAAGAGCTTGGCTCCCTGGTTGTGACCTCGAACTTGAGAGGTTCCTCCTGTAAGCCATTTATCAAGGCTACCAAATACAACGGGGGATATACATCCGTTATTCCCAAAATCTCTCACTGGAAACAGTCAATGAAGCGGGTTGTAGTCACGCCTTCACTCTGCGTAATCTTGAAGAGGGCAGCAGGACCACTCTTCCTCTTCTTTGAGGTGGCAAATGTCAGAAGAAGCTCCTGCCTCAGAATGGTGAAGCAGGAGGTGGACTGGGAAGGTAAATTATAGAACCACTCTCTTGCCTGCCCATCTAGAGAGGTGATTAACAACTTACACCACATTACATCTAAGAGAGTTCTCAGAGAGACTGCGGATTCAAAAGCTTGAAGATGAGAACTGGGATCGCTCTCTCTAGTAAACATGGGTAGTCTTGACTCTCTAAAACCATGGGGAGTTGGCTCCCAACAAATTTTATCAGAAAAAGGAGAGGGCTCTTCTGCTTCAAAGACACCAAAAGGAGGAAGAGGGGCAGCAACGGGAGCTGGAGGATAGACATAATCCCCTTGGGAATTCAGGGCTCGAGATGGAGATCCCTGGGCTGCTCCCCTGAAAAAAGCTTGATGGGCATCGAACTCTTCACCCTGAGACCGAATGGGAGCAGCGGGCCAAGGGGTCGCGCGGACTAAAGGCTGGCCGGCGGCCAGCCGATTATGGGTCACGACCTGATCGGCTTGAGGCATCATCCTCTAGGAGAGCTCAGACAAAAATTGATTCGTGGACTCAATCTGCCGAGCGGTCTCCTCGCGAGCTTGGACAGCCTCCCCGAGGTCTTATGCGAGGTGAAGCTCCATTCGAAGCTCAAGGGCTTCTAAGTAGGTCGCACTCCCTGAAGATGGGAGACCATCCGCGAACTAACCAGGCTGACCATCGCGGTCTGACATCACGACTGTTTGCTGATTTCACCTGGACACTTTGGATCTGAAGGTCGCGTGTTCATTCTATTCATACACAAATTGTATCTCCAAAAATCACACTAGAAAGAGATGGGGGAGACTGCGAAGTGCAGGTTACTTGAGATGGAGAATGCTAGAAGATAGCCTCCGAGAGAAAAACTGCTTCGGTTAATCTCAAGAAGAGGCTACAGGAAAGAGGTCTAGAATAGGTTAGAGAGAGAGGTAAAAAAGTGACAGAATTTGAGACCGCTTACACAGGTTGTAAGCTGGAGGCTCAAAGCAAAAGTCCTATTTCAGGTACCCCTACCCCTCTATTTATAGACGCGGAGGCTGCCCAAATGGGTAGATCCAAAAATTATAGGCTGCCCGGGGTACAGGAGAACTGGGGCAGAGATATGGGGTGCTAATAACAAAAATGAGAAAAAAACACCAGACCGCGCTGTCTGGCGGTCTGACTAGAGGCTGGCCGCCTGTGCCTTAGAAGAATTATCAGAGAGAATGTTGGCGGTCTGGGCAGTCTCCCAAAACTGAGACCACTGGAACTACTGCAAGTGCACAGTGTGCTTATGAGTATCCTTTAGAGGGCGGGGGGGGGGGGTGAATAGTGTTTTAAATTTTTTTTCTACACTAATTATGCACACACAATAAAAACACTAAGATTTATGCAATTAGCAATCCAAAAGACAGAATAAAGTAAACACAGATTGTAGGAAATATAAACACAGAAAACTGGAAATAGGGACAACATAGAAAATCAAACACAGAGGACATAGACATTTTTATAGAGGTTCCCCAAAATGTGGGTACTCCTCTCTTCTACCTCTCTGGTAGGATTGCACAACCTGTGCCTGAGTCTTTTGATAAGGAGACTCTTAGAAACATTGATTCTTTTGATAAGGAGACTCTTACAACCACTGAATCCTTTGAAAGAGGGATTAATAAAACTCTTTTTATAGTTGAGGAATAAAGGAGAAGATAGAAAGAAGAGGAAGAATAGAATTCTGCTTTCAGAATTCTTCAGAAGCAATTTCTCATGAACTGCAGCTTCTATTTTTCACTGGATCTGAATATGATTAACCCTTGCTTATGATTATGATGATTGCAAGGGTTATTTCCTTGATCCTTATTCTCTGAGTACTTCTTGTAAACTAGCTGCTGTGTGATGAAGAAGAAGAAACATATGTATCCTTTTCCTGTGTAGAGAGAACTCTTATTTTTCTGTCTTAGGGTTGAAGGAGGAAGAAGCAGAAGAACCCTTTTCGACGGATGAATAATAATGCAATCAAAATGTTCTAATTTTCTTCTTCTCTTCAGCATATTTATTCTGTATATTTGGAATTTGAGTTTCTTTCTCCTTTTAGGCTGTCCGGAAAAGGAATTCTTATTGGACCGTTGATTTCCCTTTCTTCTTTTGATTCTGACCCATCCATCAGATTTGAATACCTTCCAAGAATGTTTTTGCCGTGACCTGGAATACTCTATTCCATTCATGGCAATAAACGAGCCTTTGGAGAATTGTCTTTAACTTTGTGGTCCTTCTGAAAAGGTGTTAAAAGGATAACAGAAAAAGCTTCCTTTTCACATTATATTCGATGTTATGTCGACTTCATCATTCTTCATGTCGATGCACCTCTGAGTTCTTATAGGAGTAGCTTCGAATTCCTTCTTAGCTCTGAATGAACTCAGATGTCGACGTTGCGTCGATTCACTATCGATGTATTCATCGAGTTGAAGACTTGAGCTTGAACTTTATCTTCAGCATCGAATTGAATCGAAGTTGCGTCGAATTCTAAGATGGCTTCGACAAGCTCTTCCTTCTACGTCAAGTCCTCTTCGAAGTTGCGTCGACTTGACTTATACTTCGACAGACTAATTAAGTTGCTTGGACTTCTAGTCATAGTTGTGTTGACATCAAGTCAAATTTGCGTCGACTTTCATTCGATGAAAGTCCTAACTTAACTAACTTTATGATTATCTTGACCTGGCCTTGACACTCCCAGATGAGTGTAACATCCTAAGACATCTAATGAACAATTTACCCTTTCTATACAATGTAGGTAATATAACCTAGCTGGTGAAATCACCTTAAATAATTTGTTAGATAAATCACAAGGGTTTTTCCTAACAATCTCCCCCTATTTATCATAACAAATTTTACAAAATAAAGTAAGTGATTTCAAACGTGCTTTGACAAAAACACAAACACTAACAAGATATACATAGACAATGAAAACATAAATGAATGGAGTCACAGACCATTTCATACATTGTCAAGTAGTTATATTGTTCAACACAGCTGTATGCTCCAGATATTATAATGTAGAGTGTTCATATTTACCGAATACCTGGACTTCACTGTTCTTTGTCAGGAGTTTTCCTTTTCCTTGAGAAGACCAGAGGTATCTCCTTTCTTGCAGCAAAAACAAGAGATTCATTTCCTTCTTTAGGATGCCTGCCAGCTTCTTGATGGATTTCATTCTCTTTGGGAGGCTCCCCTGAGTTGTGCATCTTGTTCAGCATTCAGAGAAGCCTCCTTATCGATCATTGCAACCTCATCTAATATCTATTCATCTTCTACTAGCTCCTTCTAAGTTGATGGCAGCTCCCCCCTAGGTTACTATAGGGGTTTCTGCAGCTGGCTTCCCCTGGATTGATGCAAGCTTTTCTGTTTCTGGAGGATTCCCAAATGGCTCCACTTGGACTGTTCCTGTTGAAAAAATAGTGAGCTTATTTGGGTCATGAGCCTAAGTACCTGGGACACTTGGAGCAATCTCTTCTTGTGCACTCTTGTCCTTCTCCTGGACACTTATAATTCCCTGATTAAGTATCTCCTCCTCCTGGATCTTCTCCCCCTTCTTAAACTTACTTACAGAGGAGGTTAAGAAATCTTTAGTTATCATGGAGAAGGAAATAATTGTTTTGATTGACAGGAGGGACTCTTTTGATTCTTGTATCTCTGACTCCATCTGGGAGTACTTCTTATTGAATTTTCTGGCTTGACTGGCTAGTAGGTCGCAAAGGTGCTTGAGGCCAACCCTACTGCTTTAGAGATTGCTTGCTTAATGTCAAAAAAGGAGTAGAATGTATGATAGAGACAAGAGATGTAGTAGGAGTAGGAGTGGATAGGATAACTAGAGGGATTCTTGTGAAGTTCTCATTAAAGTCTGAAGATCTTGGTGGATAGGGGAGTGGGATTGATACACTTCTGGAGAGATGTGAAATTATGGTAGGGTAGTAGACAAATTTTCTATGATTATGGTGGATGGTTGTTGCTGTGGTTGGAGAGAGACCTAAGGTGGAGGTTCTGGCGTAGGAATGGATGGAATGGTCTGGTTGAACTGGGCTGGATCAGCATCTGGATCAGCATTGTGATTAGTATCTTGTTGAGCTGCTGGAGTGTCCTCTGGTAGATAGTTATCCCTTGGAGGATCTGGTAGAATTGTCTCTATGTCTTGTGCATTTGGAGAAGGAGGAGGTGAAGGTGCAGCTTTACCAGGATTCAGAATCTGCTTGGTCCACTTGGAAAATATTCCTGTGTTCATCCTTTTTCCTGGAGTAATAGGCACTCCTTTTGACCTGCACACCATTGGATAATGGTGGAAGAACACTGGTCATGATTCTCATATATGCATTTTCTTTGTGAGCATATTTGTGGCCAATCATTTTCAGGAGGCATCTTCCTCAGTTTATCTTCTTGTTCAAAACCAGGACTCCCATTACTTGTAATTGCTGTTTTGAAATTGCATCATGAGCGGAGATTTTGCATAGTAGCACCTTCCCTACTATATCTGCAAGGAATCTGTATTTTTCAGCAAGATTAATCTTCTTCATATTGATGGCCTTATCTTTCTTGAACTGCATGATTCCTACAACCTTTTTGAACTCATCCCCTGTCAGTTCATCTGAATCACTACCAGATGTAAGATCAAATGTTTGATTGAACAATTCCTCTGTTATATATATATCAGTCTCAAAAAATTTTCCATTGAGGGATCCATCATCTCCTATTTATAGATTTTCCTTGAACTCTGTCAATTCAGCATCAAGGATCTTGCATCTTTAAGAAATCAGCTTTGCCAGACCTGTAGCGTGAAATAAGCCGAGGATGGCCTTGAAATTATCAGATGCTGCATTGAAGGATTCTATATAAACCTCAAAGCCAGAGTTTATCTTTGGAGGAGCCATTGATTCTGATGTACCTGCAAAAAGAGAAGAGAGTGAGAGAGAGTGAAAGGAGAAAGATGTAGGAGAGCTAGAGGGAGGGAGAGCACGAGAGCAGGAAAGAGAACACTACAACATTTTCGACCTTTAACAACACTTCAGAAATGTTGCCTAAAACTGCAAACTGTTGTCTAAACATAAATAACTGTTGCCATAGGGTAGTGTCTATGCTCGCGTTACCTATTCTCAAAGGCAACAGGTTTTCATACTTTTAGGCAACACTATAAAAAAATGTTGTCTATACCCTTAATAAAGGCAATAGTTTTTAGGTAAACCTATTGCAACATTTTTGAAATGTCCTCTTCATTAGTTACATTTAATAAATGTTGCTAAAAATATCTAATTAATAAAAAAAACTAAAATTTAACAAAAGCATACCCAAAAAGTAAACCAGAGTTCCTAGTAAAATGAAATGCATGAAATACAATCGCACATCCAAAAAGTACACGAAATCGAAAATTAATCAACAATTAATATGTAGAGTTTAAACAAAATTTGAATATATATATATATTCATCATGATCAAATATACAATGTTATGCATATTAATTGAATATTTGATCAAATTACATAAAAAATAACTAGACATCTAAATTAATCAACTTAAACATCAAATGATCTTCATGGTCCATGGTCGTCAAGGAATTTCTCAGAATCTGGGAACTTTTATTTTTCTCTTGCTGCTTTGAAAGTGAATGTCCAGAGACAAGAGCCAATATTTGCCTCGTCAAATTGCCTTTCTGTCTTAGTAACTGTGTTGACCTTCGTTCAACCATAAACTAGTCGTTTGTACAGATGGTCAATGCCCAATATCCTAAGATCGATCATCCCAATTACATTGCAGGCAGGACTGGTGTCACCCTAACTCCACATTTAACCTGTACAATATATTGTAGAATGATGTATCATGTATGTGACTTAAGAGTTACTGAAGATTAATGAAATAAATAATGTTATGTGATATTACTTGCAGTACACATAACCAACATATGTGATCAACGTCAATGCCAAAACAATCATGATGAACGGAAATTGTGCAGAAATGGCAAAGAATCTATAATCAGGGTAGGTTTGGATGCCTAAAACCAAAACAAATACATAATTATGCTATGTTCCACATTGATAAATCATTAGAATTCATAAAGATGGGGCTTCATGTGTGCAGAGCGACAGATTTCAGATTCATCAATGAAAATCACTTTTGAGGTGAGAATATATTCAAAGATTTCGTCTCAATGAACATCGAGAGCATGTCAGGAAGTTCGAGAATGAACTAATACACTAACCATTTTAACATCCAAGATAAAAACATGGACTTGCCTCTGATAAGTATTGGAGATTGAGAAGTTTGGGTCAAATCCATAATGAATCTAACAAGCATGATTTATTTGGTGCCGAAGGCAACTAGAGCAAGGATCGTGTAACCGTCTCTAGCCATTGAGGATTCACCGGCGGGGCCACCGACACCAAAAGGGACAACAACATTTTTTCTTAGATGGAAATGATGAACGATGCTTCAACGGTGCCAAGTTTAACCCTATCCGCCGTCGTGAATGCAACTAGAGAGGGAAAACTCACCTGGTTTCCCTGGAGGAGAGCTTCGATATTGTCGCAGGAGAGCATGCACCGACCGGAAAGATTGCAGAACAAGAGGAGGGGGTTTCGCGCGAGGGTTAGGGATCGGGGGGGGGGGAGGGGGCCGACGCTGTGGAGTTTTAATCTCACGTGCAATATTTATTATAATTAAAGTGAGTGAGTAAATTAAGAAGGTATATTTTTAAATATAATTTTAGGCATGCGAATAGCAGATTTGCGCTCATGTGAAATTGGTAATTGAGATATTTTTTTAAGTAAATAATTATTATTTTTCGCTGCGCTTTAGTGAAAACATCATAAAACATATTTTTTCGCTGCGTTTTACAGAAAATGCCGCAAAATTAATATCCATCACAACGCTTTCTAGAAGAATGCAAAAAAAATGTGGTTATAAATCATTCTTCTTGTAGTGCAATAAGAATTCACGAAAATTTGTTGATTTGGCTATTCAGAGACCAAGGCTTGACTATAAGTTTAATTTTAATTATAAATTTATGGTTTGTGAATAGCTATTTCAGGTGTTCGAGTAGTCATAGAAAGTTGTAGGAACATTTTTAATGTGTTGCAAAATATTATTTTAAAAGGTAACACCACATAATTGTTGCTTAAAGTACGCCAACAAATACAACATTTAGAAACTGTTCCCAATAATGAATAAGGGAACATTTATTGAATGTTGCATCACAAATGTTGCTTAAAATCACTACTTTATGGCAACATTTACAAACTGTTCTCTATTCTATGTTTAGAAAACATTTTTTAAATGTTGCCAAATAAAGTGTTGCTAAAGGCAAGAAATGTTGTAGTGGAAAATTCGAAAGCGTAACAAATTTGATGCCTATGTTGCTTTAGAGAAGATGATTCGCCGCAACTTAGGGTTTTATCTGAAGCACCGCCGATAAAGAATAATAGTCAGCGTGCCAAATTGTGCCAAAGCAGCTTCTAAAAGTGAAACTGCGCGCGCTTGTCATGTCGACATTACATCGATTTGAACTCGACGCACCTTCGAATTTGACGGGCAAGTGTTAACTTGATGGATGTGTCGATATGAAGTCGACATTGCGTCGAATGCTATTCAAATTATCTTATTTAGACGTCTCTCAAAGCTGGCGTCGAGTAGAATTAGACGGTACGTCGAATTCTATTCGACGCAACCCTGAATAAATAGTTCTATTTTCTTAGAAAGTTCTTGCTGTTTTTCCAGTAATATTTTTATTGGAAATAGTATTTATACTATTATTTTCATGAACTAAAGAGGATAATAAGAGGATTAAGAGAAGAGATTGCTCCCTTGTTGGATTTAGTTCTTTATTAAGCCATAGTCCTTCCTTCCCATTCCATTATCTCCTAGGAGGGATCCTACCTAATCCTGCACAAGTAGTTCAAACATTAGAAGGAACCCAGGTTACCTTTGGCCCTTTGCTTTTACCATTATAGAGTTCTATGCAAGAATAGAAGGGTCTTTCATGATATCCTTTTGGATGGCTGAGAATGAGTTTATCAACCCTAGGTTTATTATTTTGACACTTCATATGTGTATAAGATGTATCCAAAAATAATAAGTCAGTAGAGTGTCTAATTATTCTACTTTTGGCTTTAGCCTTTTGATTGTTGTTAGTTAATTTCTCTGAATTACTCTTGCCTAGATATTTCTTTTCATTGTTTGGTTTTCCTCTATTAAATAAATTTATTTTATCTGGATTATTAATATCCTGATCCTTAGATATTACACTCCTCTCACTTGTTTGATAATCACTAGGTCTAATAAATCTAACTAGATTTTTCCAGGCTAGTCTACTAGTGACTTCAGTTCTAGTGCAAGGGTCTGCTCCTAGACATAGGTGCTTAAATCTCAAGGAGAGATTTGTGTAATATCTTTAAGCTTTTGACTCCTCCCATTGAGAGAGTCCTCAAAGGCTTTTGCCTTTGTTATCTCTTCTTTTAATTTTAGATTATCATTTCTTATCTCTATCAATTCTGTTTCTTTACCCAAAATTAATTTCTCAAATCATTATTTATTGAATATAATCCATCTTTCTTGAGGTTTTCTAATTCATCTGTTTCTAATTCTTTGTGTATTTGAGGAAATCATTGCAAAATTCTTTAAAACAATTTTTAAAATCATCAGAATTAAAATCAAAATCATCAAACAGTGATACATGTTCTTCTTCATCATCTGGGCATATTCATAATGCCATCAAGCAGGATGCTTCGACATCCTTTTCTTCATCACTCTCTGATGAAGAGAAGCTTAACTCTGCTTTAGAGTCACTGCAGGTTTCATCAATGAAACATTTGCCCTTCTTCTTGTCTTTCTTCCTAAAAGACTTCTTCTTCTGCTTCTCTTTGTTGTTGTTCTTGTCCCTTTGTTCTTGTGGGCATTCAGGGGCTATGTGCCCTGGTTTATTGCAAGAGAAGCATATCACTTCCTTCTTTGGAGACTTATCAAATTTGGGCTTTGAGCTCCACTCTTTTCTTCTTGAGTCTTCTATCTTGACCCACTTTTTGAATCTTCTTGCCAAGATACTGAACATCTAATCTTTAGGGGTGGAAGGCTCTCCTTTAGCAACCTTCAAGGCAAGAATCCTTTGGATGGGAGTTGAGGCTATCTCCTTAGCCTCTATTTCAACCCGTCTCTTCAATAACATCTCATAAGATTTGAGCTTTCCTAGCAAACATCAGTGGAGATCTATCAATGGCCTTTGGACTCTCTGATGGCCCAGATCCTTGAGTCCCATGAGCTTGGAAAGCACGAGGATCTTATCATTGATTTCAGTCAGAGAAATCTCCTTTTCTAGACCTTTCAGCTCATTTATTATAATGCTGAATCTGGCATACATCTCAGCAACAGTTTCCTCAACTTTCTTTTGAAAGTTCTCATATTGGGATATGAGAAGGGACTTCCTGTCCTTTCTTTAATCAGAACTTCCTTCTACAAGTCTGGAATGATATTCCCAGATCTTTTTTGCTGATTAGCAGTCAGCTACTTTCTGTAAGATGTCATCTGACATGGTGGAAACCATAATGTTCATAGCTTTGGCATCACATGCCTTCTGCTTCTTCTCAACATCTGTGCACTCATTCCTTGGAACAACTTCCTGCGTTGCAGATCTACTGGCATCCTTTTTGTATGGTGCTGAGGGACTTGTAGCAATGACATCAAAGATGTCTTCATCAATTGAGTTCATATACAATTTTATTCTGGCCTTCCAGAGTGTAAACTTATTAAGATTACACACTGGTGGTCTTGTTGATTCATAATCCTTAGAACTCATTTTCTTCAGAAAATAGTTTTAATTAATTTAAAGTAAAGAAATGAGAGTGAGGAGATCTTTTGATCAAGGTGTTAACCTCTTAATGATTAACCTATCTCTAATACAAATTGAAAGTGCACATTGTGCCTCTGAGTATTCTCTAGAGGGGGGTGAATAGTGTTTTAAATATTTTCTACCCTAATTATGCACACATAATAAAAATACTAAGTATTATGCAATCAACAATCCAAAAGATAGAATAAAGTAAACAAGGATTGCAGGAAATATAAACACAAAAAACTGGAAATATGGACAACATAGAAAATCAAACACAGTGGACACACGCATTTTTATAGAGATTCCCCAAAATGTGGGTACTCCTCTCTTCTACCTCCCTGGTAGGATTGCACAACCTGTTCCTGAGTATTTTGATAAGGAGACACTTAGAATCACTGAATCCTTTGAAAGAGGGATTAATAAAACACTTTTACAGTTGAGGAATAAAGGAGAAGATAGAAAGAAGAGGGAGAATACAATTCTGCTTTCAAAATTCTTCAGAAGCAATTTCATATGAACTGCAACTTTTGTTTTTCACTGGATCTGAATATGATGAACCCTTGCTTACGATTATGATGATTGCAAGGGTTATTTGCTTGATCCTTATTCTCTGAGCACTTCTTGTAAACTAGCTGCTGTGTGATGAAGAAGAAGAAACAGTTGTATCTTTTTCCTGTGCAGAGAGAATACTTGTTTTTCTGTCTTAGGGTCAAAGGAGGAAGAAGCAGAAGAACTCTTTTCGACATATGAATAATAATGTAATCAAAATGTTCAAATTTTCTTCTTCTCTTCAGCATACTTATTCTGTATATATGGAATTTGAATTTCTTTCTCCTTATAGGCTGTCCTGAAAAGGAATTCTTATTGGACAGTTGATTTCCCTTTCTTCTTTTGATTCTGACCCGTCCATCATATTTGAATACCTTCCAAGAATGTTGTGTCCTAGAATACTCCATTCCATTCTTGGCAATAAATGTGTCATTGGAGAACTGTCTTTAGCTTTGTGGTCCTTTTGAAAAGGTGTTAAAAGGACAGTAGAAAAAGCTTCTTTTTCAGACTGTATTCGATGCTACGTCGACTTCATCATTCTTCATGTCGATGCACCTCTGAGTTCTTATAGGAGTAGCCTTGAATTCCTTCTTAGCTCTGGCTGAACTCAAATATCGACGTTGCGTCGATTCATTATTGACGTATCCATTGAGTTGAAGACTTGGACTTGAAATTTATCTTCCGTGTTGAACTGAAATCGAAGTTGTATCGACTTCTAAGATGGATTTGACAAGCTCTTCCACTTACGTCGAGTCCCTTTCGACGTTGCGTCGAATTGACTTATACTTCGACAGGCTGATTAGGTTGCTTGGACATCTAGTCAGAGTTGTGTTGACATCAAGTCAAAGTTACGTCGACTTTCATTCGACGCAAGTCTTAACTTAACTGACTTTGTGATTATCTTGACCTGGCCTTGACACTCCAAGATGAGCGTGACATACTAAGACATCTAATGACCAATTTACCCTTTCTATATAATGTGGGTAATATAACCTAACTGGTGAAATAACTTTAAATAATTTGTTAGATAAATCACAAGGATTTTTCCAACAACTATCTTCTCTGACTAAAAGCGATAGGTCGCAGACTTTCGGCCAAATATTCAGGAAGAAAAATGAGATAGATAAGTCTGCTTGAGTTTCTTTTGCCAACTCATTCTCAAGAAACTATAGCCGAGCTACATTCTTTTTATTGAACAAACCATCCAAGGCTGTCCAAATTTCAGCAGCAGATCAACATCCAATGATGTGGTCAAAGAGCTCAGGAATGATAGCTCGCTTGAGAGTGAACTTAGCTTTCGCATTTGTTCTCTTCCAAGTCATCACCTGCTCAGCATTCCCTTCAGCAGCTACCACTGGTAGTCTCGCTTCTCCCCCGAATACCTCCCATAAATCCTCGCCAAGAAGATAGCTCATCTTGCAAGACTTCCACTTCTTAAATTTTGTCTGCGTAAGTAGCTCAATACCAAGACCTCTTGCATAACCTCCCTCCATTGTTATACTGCTGGTTAACTTGAACTTCTAGAAATTTTCAAGCAAGGTATTGAGGTTGATCGATGTTCAAGCCTTCTGTCCCTCTGATACCATGTTGAAAATTTTCTAGCTCTGATATCTAGTGATGAATTTTAGCTCATATACCAAAGTCAGAAACTTAGAAGCGGGAAACAGACGCAAGAACACTACAACCATACTAAGTTAAGTAACCAGCAACAATAGAAGAGCAAAATGATCTCAAATTAAACTATCTCTTTACAGTATGAGGTATACATAGCGAGACATGATTCATCAGAATACTGGGAAACACAACAGAGACAAACAATAACTGGCGATCAGTAATAACTGAGACTGCTAGAGACCGCTGAAATGGTCAGACCGCATGTAAATACTGAGATCGTGCGAACAGCACAGTTCGCCAACCTGCTACCTACCAAACCGCCAACTCAGACTGCATGAGGTGCTGGCTTATTAAACTACTGAAAAAACAACATGTTCGCGCTTCTTGATCGCCTGACCGCACAGTCGCATAATCACAGAAGCTACCCGCAAACGTAGAACTGAACTGCAAATGTTGTCGTCTGATCGCAACTCTAGATCTCCTGACTGCTAGGTCGCCCGATCGATGAGCTTGCTATGAACAACCAAAGAACTATAACTCAGATCACCCAGAGGAGATCGCTGGCGAGCTGGTTATTCAAAGCTGGGAAAGAAAGAAGACTGCTGACTGCAGGCTGCTAACCTGCGAACACAACAAATGATCAACATAACTTCCAGATCACGCGACCTCAAAAGTGAGACCGGCACAAACAACCCAAGCTCTAGTTCTTACTGTTCTCGATGTGAATGATGGGCCTTGCACCTCTATTTATAAGCAAATAGACGTATGTCGTCACATCCCAAAAGTGGTGCAATAACCGCCCATCCAGATCGTGTGTGGTCTCAACAAACTAGACCGCTCGATCACCAACACTTGGACAACTTGCCACCCAAGATAAAAAGGCCAGAGAGCCCGCGCAGACTGCGCAGTCTCTGTGGTCTAAATTCTTCAGACCGCCCAGCACACTTCCTCTTCCACTTCAAAACTTCAACAGGATATAGTGGAGAGATTTCATACGCTGCGAGATTGGACTCCAATAAATATTATTTTGCATGGTCAAGATGATGCTAGGGACCTGATTACTATGGTAACTACTTTGACACCATATGCATATATTATCCTGGAGATTCTCCATCATACTATAATGTATAAGGCAGGTGGTACACGAATGATCACTACTAAACTTAGTATGGTAACTTACCAGATGTTGGAGAAAATTCCATTTGATGTGGCCGATCTTCTCTTATCGATGTTGAGGTATACTTTTATGTTGAAGAATCCAAAGCGGCAGAAGCTAAACACCCTTCCATTGGGAGGGATTAGTCAAAGGATTTTATATAGCAAATATCCGACAATCAATAGAGAATATTACTCTCTTGATTGTCGACTTGCAGTATTTTCTACTCTCTTCATTCATCTTCCAACACAGCCTAGGCCACCATCTGTAACACCCTGCCAATACAAATAGTATAACAGTAGGTCCGGCCGGGACCCCACGCCATACAAACCACACTAGCTAGGAGTTAAAAGGTGATAAACAGAAAGAAACTACAACAGAGTATACTAAACACTAGCGGAAGCATAAAGATTTAACATTCCAATTAGAATTGTCCACTATCATAGGAATGAAACCATGAAATAGAGTTATGGCCTTAAGGCCTTACATTTAACAAATGTACTAAAACTCCAAAACATACATCGGCACGCAGGCCGGCAATACATAAGAAAGCTAAAAAGGGAGGTTGGCCTTCAAGGGCCAACTCAGCAAAAGGGCCACCGCCCGCTATTTCCACCTAGACTCACCTGCACCTGCATAAGAACATTCCACCAAGCGGTGGAAAACAAAGTAACGGTCAGCACAGCTGACCAAATTATAACGACCCCACCCCTTTTCCGGGGTGGCGGAGCTTCTACCCTGCAAGCAAGCCATACTAGCACAAGTACTAATATAAAGAAGGTGCAACTACACAAGGTGAGGTTTCAAGCACATTCAGTCTTCTAGGTTGAGCATCAAAAAGGAGGGAACCTAGGTATGCACATGATGTTGGTTGGGTTCACCCAAAGGTTCCCCACAACCGCCTAAACAACCGCATGAGGCTAACAACATCAATTCCACCAAACACTCCACCGTAAGGGCCATCGCCTTAGGTGGGAAAAAGAGCTTTTGGTCGGTCTAGGAAAATCACCTTCCACGACCTCTCCCATGATCACACGACTTACATGAGGTAGGGACCTCTTACCGATCTGCATGGAAACGGGTTCGGTTTAGCTTTGCCCGTGCTCTAATCGTCGCGATCTATCGCACGACGCGGGTACGGCTTCACCTCGGCCCGTAAGAGTTTAGCACTTTCACGTGCTACACAAAATATAAGCTACGCACCTAACCCCTTCGCAAGGATCTAGGCTTCACAAATATTCAACAAAGGAGGTACAGAACACTCCGCATCAATTTCGTGGTGAAGGTTTGCCTTCATCCAATCTCAAGCATGGGGATTTCGTTAGGATCTTCACAAGACGCCTACAATTTAAATCCCGCAATACTAAAGATGATTTCATGGAGTCATTCTACGACATGCATTTTAGGCTTAACCTAAATGCAACGTCGCAAATCAAGCATCCCGATTCGGGCTCACGACCATGAATAGGCTACACACACAATGCCTAAATCCGCACGACTACCGGATTTTCTACATGCAATATGCCGGGGACGGACACAATCGACCCGGAGTTCCGAAGAACTTGAGGAAAATCCTACACTTCACCCATTTGGTGAAAGGGATTCCTCATGCAAGCATAGAGAAATGAAGGAGAGGACAAATGACAAGTCCAAAGAATCGAGAGGAAGAATCGTTACCCTAGGAGCGTTCTTCTTCGCCATGGATCCGAGATTCTAGACGGAGGGAAACGACCGCACCGGGCTGCACTCTCCAGATCTGGAAACGGCTCGTGAAATGGAGCTCCGGAGCTCCGTCAATGGCGGGATCTCTCCTTCTTCTTCCTTACCTCCTTCTTCTTCCTCTAGCCTAGGAGAGAGAAACACCTCAAAAGAATGAGGATTAATCTCCTCTCACAAGCCCTAAGACCCTCCAGCATTTAATCCTAGCCATTGGATCAGATTCCAAAAGATTTGGACGGCCGGATCGTCTTCTCCGCTCAAAATCGCGGAGCAGAATAAACAGGGCGCACGATCACAGGCGCACGATCACTGTTCGTGCGCGAAGAGGAGAATGGTCGTGCGATAAGCCGAGACAGAACTCCGATTCCTTGCGAATGAACGCACGATCATTGGCGCACGATCACTGGTCGTGCGCGAAGAGGACAATGGTCGTGCGCAGAGAACTGTTGTGGAATTTTTAGCCTATCCCGAGCGCAGCACTACCACTCCACCTACTTCGCTGAACTAAGAATTTTGGGGTGTTACAACTCCACCCCCCTTAAAAGAATTTCGTCCCGAAATTTCGAAACAGTAATAGCAGGAATTTCAGTTATAAATTACCTGAGAGGAATAGCTCGGGGTACTCCGCAAGCATCGCTTGCTCTCTCTCCCAAGATAGATCCTCTCGGCCGCAATTATCCCATCGGACTTTCACCATCCGAATGGACTTGTTCTGCAACTGCTTTTCTTCGGTATCTTCAATGCGTAAGGGCTTGACTTTCGTCGACAACCCACTATCAACCCGCACTTTGCCAACCGCAATGATGTGAGTAGGCTCTTGCACTGCCTTTCTCAAAACTGAAATGTGAAACACGTCGTGTAGACCGCTCAGCTCTACAGATAGTGCAAGCCGATAAGCCGCATCACCAACACGCTCCACGATCTCAAACGGTCCTAAGTACCTTGGACTGAGCTTTTTCAAGCGTCGGATCCTTGATACCCCTTTGAACGGTTTGATCTTCAAGTAAAACCGGTCACCTACGGCGAACACTAGGTTCCTATGCTTGGCGTTGAAATATTTTGCTTGCCTATCCTGGGCAATCAATATCCTTTCACGTATAGTTTGGATCGTCGAAGTTGCTTCCTCAACATCCTTTCGCTTTAATAGCTTAGTATCGCCCGTTTCTGCCCAAGACAACGGCGTGCGACACTTCTTACCATAGAGGGCCTCGAAAGGAGCCATCTTTATACTGGCTTGGTAGCAATTATTGTAGGCGAACTCGATCATATAGAGATGATCTTCCCACTTCTTTCCAAAATCTAGAGCGCACATTCAGAGCATATCCTCCATAGTCCTGTTGGTCCTCTCGGTCTATCCATCCGTTTGCGGGTGGAAGGCCGTGCTGAACTTCAATTTAGTGCCCAACAGTTCATGGATAAGCCTCCAATCTTTCGATGTGAAACGCCCGTCACGATCGCTGACGATGCTACGAGGGACACCGTGCAGCCTCACAATACTATCGACATAGAGCTTCGCTAGCTTTTCTACAGAATCATCCTTCCGGTTCGGAATAAAATGCGATACCTTCGTCAATCGGTCCACGATCACCCAGATGGCGTCGTTTCCCTGTTGCGATCTCGGCAATCCGTGCACGAAATCCATCGAAATATCGTCAAACTTCCATTCCGGAATCGGCAAGGACTTCAAAAATCCATCGGGACATTGACATTCCACCTTCACCAACGCGCAAGTGTTACACTTGGCCACGTAGAGGGCAATGTCTTTCTTCATACCCGGCCACCAGAAAAGTTTCTTCATGTCCATGTACATTTTCGTGCTCCCAGGGTGGATCGAGTACTTGGTATGATGAGCCTCGTACATCAACTCCGCCCGTAGAGTACCAACGTTTGGGACGCACAATCTACCATTCTTCCACATAAGGTCATCTTCGAAAGAGAAATCAGCGTTTAACCCGTCAACGGTTTCCGCTTTATAGCGTTTCATGCTCTCGTCCAGCTCCAAAGCCTGTCGAACTCGGTCGGCAAGGTGGTATTGAACCTCCGTCCAGTTCAAGCATGCTGAAGTAGACGCTCTTCGATCAACGCAAATGATCTCCATTTCTTCCAGCTCGCGGATTAGACGCTCATCGTGCATCAAAATCCAATTTGCTTGAGCGGGAGCCCGACGACTCAACGCGTCCGCAACTACATTTCCCTTTACAGGAGTATATTTGATGTCGAAGGTGTAGTCCCCAAGGAACTCCATCCACCTCCTTTGACGCATATTCAACTCCCTTTGATCCAGCAGGTACTTGAGGCTCTTGTGGTCGGTAAAGATGTCGATCTTCATGCCATACAAATAATGCCTCCACAGCTTAAGAGCAAATACCACGGCCGCTAGCTCCAAATCATGGACCGGGTAATTCCTCTCATGAACTTTCAGTTGCCGGGAGCCGTAGGCAATTACCTTTCCGAACTGCACTAGGACACAACCCAAACCACTCCCCGAGGCGTCGCTATAAATTTCGTAGCCTTCCGTACCGCATGGCGAGCATAAAATGGGCGGCGTGGTCAGACGGCTCTTCAGCTCTTCAAAAGCTCGTGCGCACTCGGGCGACCAAACGAACTTATGATCTTTCCTAGTCAGTTTAGTGAGAGGGAGTGCAATCCTCGAGAAGTTTTCCACAAAGCACCTATAATAGCCGGCAAGTCCTAAGAAACTTCGGACTTCACCTATGTTTTTCAACAAAGGCCACGCTCAGACCGCTTCTATCTTCGACGGATCAACTGCAATTCCTTCTCCACTAACAACATGACCAAGGAATGCTACTGACGATAGCCAAAACTCGCACTTGGAGAACTTGGCATATAGCTGCCTCCTCCTCAAGGTGCTCAGAACTGCGTGCAGATGCCCTACATGCTCCTCTTTCGACTGAGAGTATACCAAAATGTCGTCGATGAAGACGATCACAAATTGATCCAAATACTCTCGAAATGTCCTGTTCATTAAGTCCATGAATACCGATGGTGCATTAGACAGACCGAACGACATCACCGTGAACTCATAGTGCCCAAAGCGGGTACTGAACGCTGTCTTTGGAATATCACATTCCCTTATCCGCAGTTGGTAATAACCGGACCTTAGGTCCAGTTTGGAGTATACCGTCGACCCAACCAGTTGGTCGAATAGATCATCGATTCTTGGAATCGGATATCGATTCTTCTCGGTCAACTTGTTTAACTCTCGATAATCAATACATAGACGCAAGCTCCCGTCCTTCTTTTTCACAAAGAGGACCGGTGCACTCCAAGGCGATGAACTTGGACGTACGTAGCCTTGCTCTAGCAGCTCTTGCAATTGGACCTTCAGCTCTGCCAATTCCTTTGGCGCTATCCGGTACGGTGAGCGGGCCACAGGTTTGGCACCTGGCACCAACTCGATACAGAAATTAATCTCCCGATGAGGCGGAGCCCCAGGGAGTTCGTTAGGAAACACGTCGGCGTACTCCGCTACAGTTGGGACATCACATAACCTGGGCTTTGGCTCCGAAGCCTCCAACAAAGTGAAGAACAACTCGGCGCCTTTTCTCACCGCCTTAACCACTTGGAGAGCAGACATCAGCGTCTTGCTCGCTCCTCGCATACCGGCGAATGTGGTTTCTCCTTCGGTGTTCTTTCCCAGAGTGATCTCCTTTGAATTGCAATCTATGCATGCTCGCTGCTCCGAGAGCCAGTCCATGCCGAAGATCACATCGAATTCAGCTAACGGTAATAACGATGCTTCCAAATTGAAATCCTGATTTCCGATCCGCACCTTCACACAGCTCTTCCTATCCGCACTCATGCGAGATCCATTGGGTAGAACTACTTCCAATCTATCCTCTACGAAGGTAGACGACACTCCGATTCGCACCACGAAGTCCTCAGACAGAAAAGAGTGCGATGCACCCGTATCAAATAGAGCTCTCGCCGGATAGTTGAAAATTAGGACAAAGCCTAATTGCACATGAATAAAACATACGGTTGCACGACGGTAAAATCACAAATTGCTATTTAAAAGCTAACTTTTAATCCATACCTGTGACGACATCAGGTTGTCGTATAGCTTCTTGCTGGCCAAGTGATAAGTAGGATTTATGCTTATTTTAATTATAGTATTTAGGTTAAGTTTAATATAATTTTGTAAATATTATTTATATTTTAGTTAAAAATCACTTCTTTTATAATTTTAGTTCTAAATATAATTGTATTTTTGTTTTGCAGATTTTCTGGTGTTTTTGGACAAATTCCATAGTACATGCCCTAGGTCACGCCCGTGACCAAGGGCGTGTAACACTAAGATCAGTCCAGAAGTGTTGCCGAGCAGATTGAGCTAGTCCACAGCAAGTCACGCCCCAGGTCACGCCCGTGACACCAGGTCAAGCCCGTGACCAAGGGCGTGTAATCTTAGAATCTTCCCAGCTGGCTACCGACGAGACGTGGAGATGCTGTCAAGGAGTTGACCCAAGTCATGCCCGTGACCAAAGAGTCACGCCCGTGACTTCCCGCGTGATCCCAGCTCCCTGCTGCACCGAATTCAAGCCCACGCCACATTGATGGAGTTGACCCCAGTCACGCCCGTGACCCATGAGTCACGCCCGTGACTTTTCGCGCGTGATCGCTTTTCGCTGCAGCGCCGCACTCAATCCCACGCCGCATTGATGAAGCCGCCCAAGTACACGCCCGTGACCAAAGTTACACGGGCGTGTAATGTCCTTTTTCATGACACAGTCACGCAAGACCCACGCCGATGTCGCAGCCGTGCAGAACAAGTATTACACGCCCTAGGTCACGCCCGTGACCGAGGGCGTGTAACCTGGAAATTTTTCCTATAAATTCAGAGGTTCCCCTCCAGCATTCCATTCCCTTCCCCCTGCCCATTTGGGCTGTTCTTGTACAGTTTTCCTTATTTCTTCATGTTTTAGGGTTAGCTTTAATTTCATGTAATTTTGTTATTTCTTTTTTTCATTCCTTGTAATTTTATTTCATGCAAGCTAGCTTAGTTTCAATTCCATGCAATGTAATGTAGGTTTTATTTCATGTAATCTCTTTCTTTTATGGCAATGAAAATTTAAGCTTTCTTTTATTTTCGCAAACTCTCTTTCTTCCTCTTTCTCTCTCTTTCTTGTTTTAATTTTTTCCTTTAGCAATTATTTTGTAGTCTTGATTTTAGCAAGCTTTGAATCAAAATCACCTCTTTCCTTATTATCGTATCTTCTCTCCTTCGATTTATTCTCGAAATATAACGATATCGAGTTCATATTCCGGTTATGAATTTCGGTATTTGTTTTCGTATTCTATCTAGCCGAGAGGACGTGCATACGAATCGATCACTCGAGAATAAAAAGAGTTGCACGCACCCCTTGAGAGAGGATGACGTAAATCTTCCGGATAGGAGTCAAATCCTATAGTAGAATTCACAGCGTAAAGCAAGTCTTAGGTAATCAATTATAGGACGAGAGTCCGGTTGATTTTTCCTAAGCTTAGTTGGGCATTAACCTCGAGAGAGGCATGTTCGAGCTTCGGGAATCCCCACGGTCAAGGCTTAGAGTTGAATGATAGTATTTATCTTTTAATTTCATTTCAAAGCGAGTTTTAATCAAGTTTTATTTTCTTTCTTTATTTTTGTTCTCTTTTATTTAGTAGCAATTTAGTTCTCTTTTCCGCTCTCTCTTCGATAAAATAATAGTCCGCTTTCTCGAAGTAGAAGTACTCGACAAACCCGAGTTTAATACGACCTTGGTATTTTTATAAAATATCCTATAATATATATGATAAGGTACGCTTGCCTTTATCGAATATAGTTTTGGAAAATATCATCAATCTTCTTCGCATAATCATAAATCATAAACCCTAAGAAGAAGTTTTAATTTATCTTATCACCAAGCGAATAGACTCTCGGCTGAGTCGGAATAATGTGCTGGGAAGCCGAAGATTCCGCAGCTTTACCCTTTTCCGCAGCACGAGAATGGTCCAACGCTCGGTTCTCTGCCTTCGGGGGACCACTTCGACACACCGCGACCTTGTGTCCCACCTTCCCGCAGGTGAAACACGTGATAGGACCCCGCACAGTCGTTGCTCCCGAAACATTTGAGCGAGAATGCTCCGCTGGTTTGAACTTCCATTTGTTCTTTCTGAACTCTGACTTGGACTGAGAGGCCGGCGCATGAAACTCAGGTTTCTTTGCCATGGTTTTTGCTTGTACTCTCTTCATGTCCAACTCTAGGGATCTGGCAGTTTGGACCATCACCAGGAAACCTAACGTCATTGGGCCTGCAAGGAGCAGCCTCAACTCGTCCCGAATACCTTCATAGAACTTGTTCGTCTTTGTCTCTTCATCTTCCATCATAGGCCCCGCATAACGACCCAGTTTAGTGAACTCGTGCAAGTACTCATCCACCGAGCTGTCGCCTTGAGTTAACTTCAGAAACTGGTTCTGCAATGCAATGCGTTGGGCAGAAGGAATATACCTTTGAAGAAATGACTTTGAGAACTCCGCTAACGTGATCTCGGTAATCTCCTTGCCTCCAAACCTGTGCACTTCCTGTTCGGCCCACCAACACTCTGCCTCTCCGTTAAGGAGGAAGGTGGCTAAAGTGACCATCATAACTTCTTCTGTTGCTGTCGCCCTTAGAATTTTCCTAACCGTTGACAGCCAGTCCTCCGCCTCCGTTGGGGATCCGTTCCCCGAGAAAGTTGGAGGGTGGAAGCTTAGAAAGTGTTGCAGCTGTTGATCACGCGCTTGCGCAACAACTACACGCTCTACAGGACGCTCCACCCTTTGCACCACTACAGGTTCCACTGCAGCCACTGGCACAGGGGTCTCAACCCTCGGTTCCACCGCAGGTTCCACTGCAGGTTCGATCACCGGGGCCGCATCTGTATTAGGCGTAGCAGGCTGTGCAAGCCTTTGCGGTTGAGCATTGATCATCGCGAAGACAGCTTCTGCGATTAACCTGATCATCTTCGCAGGAGGAGTGGTCGCTGGCACTTCAGCCGACCCACTACTTTCAGTAGTGTTACGGGGTTGAGATGGCCCCGCACCACTCCTAGTCACCTATAATCATGTAAGACACAATTTAGTGACTGAAAACATAGCAAACAACAATCATAGAACGCTCAGGTTCCGCAAACAAATATGTTTTTCCCATTCCTAAGTGGACATTCTTATTTGTTTTTGTCGTCTTAGGTGAATGCGCATCCTGTGCACACCACCCCTTAAAAGGAATTCGTCCCGAATTCGCTAAACTACGGATCAACGTCTTAAGTCTGATACCAAATTGTAACACCCTGCCAGTACGAATAGTATAACAGTAGGTCCGGCCGGGACCCCACGCCATACAAACCACACTAGCTAGGAGTTAAAAGGTGATAAACAGAAAGAAACTACAACAGAGTATACTAAACACTAGCGGAAGCATAAAGATTTAACATTCCAATTAGAATTGTCCACTATCATAGGAATGAAACCATGAAATAGAGTTATGGCCTTAAGGCCTTACATTTAACAAATGTACTAAAACTCCAAAACATACATCGGCACGCAGGCCGGCAATACATGAGAAAGCTAAAAAGGGAGGTTGGCCTTCAAGGGCCAACTCAGCAAAAGGGCCACCGCCCGCTATTTCCACCTAGGCTCACCTGCACCTGCATTAGAACATTCCACCAAGCGGTGGCAAACAAAGTAACGGTCAGCACAGCTGACCAAATTATAACGACCCCACCCCTTTTCCGGGGTGGCGGAGCTTCTACCCTGCAAGCAAGCCATACTAGCATAAGTACTAATATAAAGAAGGTGCAACTACACAAGGTGAGGTTTCAAGCACATTCAATCTTCTAGGTTGAGCATCAAAAAGGAGGGAACCTAGGTATGCACATGATGTTGGTTGGGTTCACCCAAAGGTTCCCCACAACCGCCTAAACAACCGCATGAGGCTAACAACATCAATTCCACCAAACACTCCACAGTAAGGGCCATCGCCTTAGGTGGGAAAAAGAGCTTTTGGTCGGTCTAGGAAAATCACCTTCCATGACCTCTCCCATGATCACACGGCTTACATGAGGTAGGGACCTCTTACCGATCTGCATGGAAACGGGTTCGGTTTAGCTTTGCCCGTGCTCTAATCGTCGCGATCTATCGCATGACGCGGGTACGGCTTCACCTCGGCCCGTAAGAGTTTAGCACTTTCATGTGCTACACAAAATATAAGCTACGCACCTAACCCCTTCGCAAGGATCTAGGCTTCACAAATATTCAACAATGGAGGTACAAAACACTCCGCATAAATTTTGTGGTGAAGGTTTTCCTTCATCCAATCTCAAGCATGGGGCTTTCGTTAGGATCTTCACAAGACGCCTACAATTTAAATCCCGCAATACTAAAGATGATTTCACAGAGTCATTCTCCGGCACGCATTCTAGGCTTAACCTAAATGCAACGTCGCAAATCAAGCAACACCGATTCGGGCTCACGACCACGAATAGGCTTCACACACAATGCCTAAATCCGCACGAATACCGGATTTTCTACATGCAATATGCCGGGGACGGACACAATCGACCCGGAGTTCCGAAGAACTTGAGGAAAATCCTACACTTCACCCATTTGGTGAAAGGGATTCCTCATGCAAGCATAGAGAAATGAAGGAGAGGACAAATGACAAGTCCAAAGAATCGAGAGGAAGAATCGTTACCCTAGGAGCGTTCTTCTTCACCATGGATCCGAGATTCTAGACGGAGGGAAATGACCGCACCGGGCTGCACTCTCCAGATCTGGAAACGGCTCGCGAAACGGAGCTCCGGAGCTCCGTCAATGGCGGGATCTCTCCTTCTTGTTCCTTACCTCCTTCTTCTTCCTCTAGCCTAGGAGAGAGAAACACCTCAAAAGAATGAGGATTAATCTCCTCTCACAAGCCCTAAGACCCTCCAGCATTTAATCCTAGCCATTGGATCGGATTCCAAAAGATTTGGACGGCCGGATCGTCTTCTCCGCTCAAAATCGCAGAGCAGAATAAACAGGGCAGACGATCACAGGCGCACGATCAGTGGTCGTGCGCGAAGAGGAGATTGGTCGTGCGATAAGCCGAGACAGAACTTCGATTCCTTGCGAATGAACGCACGATCATTGGCGCACGATCACTGGTCGTGCGCGAAGAGGACAATGGTCGTGCGCAGAGAACTGTTGTGGAATTTTTAGCCTATCCCGAGCGCAGCACTACCACTCCGCCTACTTCGCTGAACTAAGAATTTTGGGGTGTTACACCATCAACACAATTTATGATCTGAAGGGGGACTTCAGTTTGAGAGACGCAAGGAGATCTTCGTGATTTTGTTGAGGATCAGGGAAGAGAAATAAAGAAGAAGATGATCGGGATGTCGAAGATGATGCATTTTATCATGAAGGGTCTCAAGCTTACTCTTATACCAGCATAGGAGGCAGAATGGGAGAACACCGAGGAAGAGCAGGCCCGACAATCAGTTCGTCGAATAAGATGTGAGAGAGAAAGAGGAGAAAGCAGTAGTATGGGTAATGATGGGTGAACTTTTTATTTTTCAATGTGTAATAATACAAGTTTTGAACAGGTTTTGAATTTTCTGTTGCAATCGCCGAGCGGTAGATACAACCGCTGTCATTAGTGCCTATGATTTTGCTGAATGTTGTTTTTCCTATATACTCCATGTCTTATGACTTAAGTGCATTATTGTGCTTATATATCTTTTGAAGTATATTTCTAGTATAATGTTTGATTAGACTAAAATTTTGTTAATTCACACTTTGATATATCATTATGAATGATGATAATTTCCAGAATTTGTTTTTAGGAGAGAGTTACTATATAAGCTTTTTGACACAATAAAAAATGCAAAAGAAAATATTCCTATTTTTATTTTGTGTAGCGTGAAGTAGATTTTGAGTAATTTATTTTAGTTTGTTTCCACTTCACACATTTGTGTATTTAGTGAATAAATGCTTTAGGTATCCAAAGCTGACCATTAGTAATGGTTTCTTTGGGTACCCAAATATATCATGATGTCTTATGGGGAGACGAGTATGAATGGGCCCATTCAAGTGGAGTTAGTGTTTCATTTTTAATTTTGGGCCTCCATTCATACCTTGGTTTAACATTGTTCTTATGCATCAAATTTCCATTGTGATTATATTTATCTTGAGGTTTATAATTGAAAGTATTTTTCATAGGAAATTTGTGCAAATTTAAGTTTAAGTTGGGAGAAAAATGATTTTGTAAATGATAGTGATTAAGATTTAGATTTATAAGTACTTTGCATTTTTTACTCTCAATATTTGGCTTAGTCAAGATATTTATATTCAACTTGCTTTTAGATTTTGCTTGATATTGTGAATATATATTTTGAGAATTTTTCTTTAAAATTTTCGCAAGCAAGTTGACTTTAGTTTTCAATTCAATATTCTTAATTTTGAGATTATGTCTAGCTTTATTGTAAGAAATTGTACTATTCTTAAGAGTGGTAACGATGGAATCAATATGAGTTTTATAATTATCTCATAATTCTTCAAACATTTCATCTATCTCTTTAATTTTAATTTTATAATTTTTGCACATATCACAATTAGTTTTCAAAGATAAATTTTCTAAAGACAATTTATCATTATGTTCTTTTACAAAAATAAGTTCCTTTTCAAGTTCCTTGTATTTTTCTTTTTGTTCAATAAATTCTATAGAAGATGTAATAGTTTCAACTAAAGTGTCATTGGGAAAACTAGATACATCACAATTTGATTCTACATTAACTTTTGCTTTTAAACTTTTATCTTTATTATATAAGCAAACCCAAATGGCAGACATGGTGAAACTTTTGTATACCAAGAATACCCCCAAAATTTCTTTACTCAATACAAAAATGCTTTGGGTTTTCGGTCATTTCTTTGATTTTTTGGCAACCTAGGAAAAAGATAGATTTCTACCACCTTCAATACTTTTTTTCAAATCAAATACCCAGCTCCCCAAAAGTCTCCCCTCCTAAAAGCAACCTAATGCCGACTGTTCAACCCTTTAAAGAAGTTTCAAAGCAGCAACACCCCTCGACTGTCGCATGCCGCACCCTGTCGCACGCCGCAAGCATCAGCATGCCGACTGTCGCACGCCGCAACCTACATGCAATCTCTGCTCCATTCGACAAAAGCCCCTCCTTCGGTAAATCCTTCTCCACAACAAAAAGTTTTTGACTCCTCCGCAGACCATCCTCCACAGATCTTATCCGTGGCAGCTCCTCTGCGACACCGCCTTCTTCCAGGTTTTGCTTCCAACCCGTTTCTTCACCATCTCTGCTTCGCCATTCTCCCATTTCCTCGACCATCTCTGCTTCTAATCCATTGCTTCGCCATTTCGGTTTGTCA
This sequence comes from Dactylorhiza incarnata, assembly GCA_033032865.1. NCBI lineage: Eukaryota > Viridiplantae > Streptophyta > Magnoliopsida > Asparagales > Orchidaceae > Dactylorhiza > Dactylorhiza incarnata. The sequence goes on from JAWHQI010000035.1 coordinate 11,956,566, forward strand.
CAGGAAATCGGTCAAGCTCTGCATAGCTCCTCCGCATACCCTCCTTAGTGGCTGCTCTGCGACCTCTGCTCCGGCAGATGCTTGCTCGCGCTATGTCAGTTCCTCCTCGGTGGCTCCTCCGCGCCAGCTCCTACTCGGTGTTTTCCAGGTTTTTTTAGAAACCTCACACCGTCTTCCACGTTTTAGAAACCTCAAATTCAGAGTTTTCCTAAATTCCTTCTCCCCTTTGGTTCTAGGTTACTCTGCAATCACTGTAATGAAATCCTCCTCTTTCCTTCAGGCTACTGTGGTAATTTTAGCATCATATTACAGCAATTTCAGTAATCTATTTTTGCTGCTTCGCTAACTATTTCAACATTTGCTTTGTGTTTTTGTACCTTAGACTGCATTCTAAATGTCCTAATAAGAGAATATATATTTCATAAAAAATTTTAAAAGTAATCACAATTATTTTTGAACAATCAAAATAAAAAGTAAAGGTAAAACGATGATTAATTTGACATCCATGCATCACACCACTCTCTTTTTCTTCATTTTCTTCATCTCTTTTTTCTTTAGTGGCCGAAATGCCACACCAATGATGAAGGGTTCTACTCACCAATCATCACCAGGGAAGCACAAAGAGTAAGCTGCTCTGAGTAATTGCTAAAGTTGTGGTATTTTCTGCAAAACATGGGAACTGGCAACATGAAAAGAAAGCTACTCTGAAGTAGGTGAAGATTTTATCATCCAATCCATAGCTGAATTTCCTCCGTCCTATTTGAATGCAACAGCCGCATCACTTTCCATTTGTTGGAATTCCAATGCTCTTACCTGATTCATTTTTCAACTTCCATTCAATTTACACTAACCCTAAAATAGAATTATAAAAGATAAAGTAAGAATGCTATAGCTTTTCACATACTACTCCAAACTTGATTCTTTATCCTTCCATTGATAGGTAAAGAGTTGCCATAACAACAATGTGATCCTTTTTATAAGCCTACAAGATAATGACAAAAAAAATTTAAAGGTGAAAAACATGACGTGAATAGAACCATCAAATTTTATCATTATGATTTAATTTCTATGCCAATTTGTTTTTTCTTAACATAATAGTAAAAGAGCAAAGGAAAAAAAGTGCAATGTGCAAATTTTTCATTTGATGTTTGATGATTACGATTATTAGATGTGACACCGTTGGCAGTGCACTCGCCAATAAGATAACCAAACTATCATAGAAAGTGAAAACTTAATAATTTATCCTATTTTGTATAAACCCTACAACAAATTACACTTTTAGTAAGGACTAAAAACGTTACAAAAGATAACTAATATCGTTACACAAAGTTTTTGTAACGAAATTTACTTTATGTGACGACCGTTACCTAAGGCTCGACGCTAGAAGTTCTTGTAACGAATTTTTGTTTGTCGTTGCAAATAATTTATTTGTGACAAACATTACTTCCTCACAATAGGATGAGTTATTGTAAAGAATATTTTGTTACAAATATTTGACTTCTTCCCCACGAAAGAAATTATATTTATATATCAAATATATGAATATTTCATTACAAATGTTTGATTTCTTCCTCACTAAAAAATTATGTTTATATATCAAATATATTAAAATTAATTTATCATTACAAATAATTATAATAAACATTACTTCGTTACAATAAGTTGTTGTAACATATCAATAATTATTTCGTTACAATTGTTATATACTTTCGTAACTAACAAAAATCATTTATATGAACATGAATTTATTCACAAATAAATATATTACATAGAGTAAGATTACATAACAACAATAATGAATCTTCCGACACAATATTGCATAACATGTTTTAAATAAGATATCAACTTCGACATATTCGGACTAATGAATCTTCCGTCACTTTCTGACTAATGAATCTTCCGTCACTTTTCGACTAATGAATCTTCCATCACTTTTCGACTAATGAATCTTCTATCACTTTTCGACCAATGCTCCAACACCCTACAAGTAAAAGAGAGCAATTATTAATATTTAAAATATATGAGAGCAGAAACATTCATACACACTCACATCCATACATACACAATTCATACACACACACGAGAGTTATGAACGGAAAATTGTAAGAAGAGAAATAATGCATTGGGTAGGTGCCAACACAAATGAATGGAAAAGGAAAATTTCATTTGGAATGCAAGAACTAGAGAACAATGATTAATGGTATGCATTCCCAACACCAAGGAACAAGAAAGTATGATCTGTCAATTTACCACCAACCACATTTAGGGGTGCAACAACCCCAGCTAGGACAACCGAAGTTGTTCCCTGTTAAAGCATTTGGGTGAAGTCCCATGTTCAGAACATAGATTTGTATAATCTAGACCTTAATATGAGAAAATGCAGCGCAAATTGTTTAGGAAAAAGTATGTTTTTCATTAAAATGTTGCCTGAATATCATCATTGAAGACGAGATGTGTCTTGCTGTACTTTTTTAGCAGTCCGAAAGCATTATGGTTGGCAAAATCTTCAAACTATAGAGTGAATGAACACGGTACCAGCAATTAAGATTTTTAGTTCAATTTCCAATTAATTGTTCACCATCAAATGACCAACCTGTATAAGCACTTTCTCTCCATAGTTTTGCTTTACAGCACTCATAAATTCTTCCAATAGTTCTGCATATTCCTGATCAAGACAAAACGAAACACCATCAATGCTAACTGTTTGTGCAAATAGAGAGAGATCATACATTCATATTTGAAGATGAAAACACCACGCAACAGAAAATTGAAGTAGAAAATAATATCAATCAATCATGCAAGGTTACTTGTTTCACCAAGCTCTATAGTTAATATTTTAAAAAAAATCATCAGCTCAATTTGGATGAACGACCGTGGTTCACAGTCAATAGATGACATGAAAATTTAAACCAACATTATGAGGACCATCTTAACTCCATGCAACCACATCTAAAGTGTGCAAGACATTATAATCCAGTGTTAAACTTGCACCTAAATTACAGCTAATAAAATAACATCTCAATATTTAACTGTGCTTCATTTGTCGTAGAGTAGGTCTTGAAATGCTGAAAAAAACCCAAGCCAAGTAGATGCTGGGGAAACATAGAAAGAAGTACAAATCAGTAGAGAGAATATGTAGAATAGAGAGAATGGAGATGACATTAAAATGAGATTGAACAAAAGTTGAGAACATTTAGTATAAAGTATGCTGCATTTTTTTGTGGAGGATCTGTAAACAACTGAAGCACAGGGAATAGAGCAACATTGAAAATCCATCATTAAACTGGTTTGATTTCTATTAATTTTTTATCTAAATAAAAGATTGAAAAAAAGAGGAGTTGAAATAACCTTGAATTTATTTTGGCTGACAGATCTACCATATCTTTTTTAAACTTTAAATTAAAGTGAAACAAAATAATTCCTAAATCTAAGAAAGTAAAACAATAATAGCTGGGGAAAAATAACATGGTTACATAAAATTAAAGTTCAACATAAACATGTCAAATCTGAAAATGAAGAGAATCAGTTACAGCGCAGAGAAGGATGACTATTCAGGGGAGTTAGCATCAAAGTTTATAAACAGCAACATTAATGAAGAATATTGAACTGGCAAAATAGAGAAAAATGAACGGGTTACGGTCGTTTTGTCGTGGAAGATGAAAATGATAACATGTTATAAATTTACCATGGAGGAGGTGTTGGAAAGGTTTATTGGCTTCGCATGAAGTTCAATATCAACAAAACCTGCTCATTCACACAACATTATCTCAATCATCTTCACTGCACAATATAATTTTGAATCAGTACACCATCAATGCTAATTGTTTGTGCCGAAAAACAAATGCATTCAGCTTCTCCAAATTGCAACACATCATATAAATATATGCTTGAATTAATAAGAAATGAGAGAGAGATTCGTACTGTTGCAGCGAAGCTGGTCCTGGGCGGCGAAGTTGGTCCTGGGCGGCGATGTTGGTCATGGGCGGCGACCTTGATCATGGGCGTCGACATTGATCGTGGGCGGCTACATTGATCGTGGTCAGTGCCATTCGTTGGGGGTGGCGACCTTAATCGTGGGCGACGACGACATTGATCGTGGTCGGTGCCATTCGTCGGGTGCGGCGACATTTGGGGTAATAGTTCAATTGCGATGCCTAGAATGGGGTTTCATTACCAAATTTGTGTATAGCTATCTCTACAGATATCTAAAAAAGTGCACTGAAAAGATGATCATGGATTAAATGAAATTGAAAAGATGATCATAGAAGCAACAACCTTTTTTGTTGAAGGATTTGGGAGTAATTACCTGCTATTTGTCAGAATATTTCAATCTCTGTTGCAAGCGTAAACAAAGAACATCAAATGCAGTGGAACAATATAATTATATATTAGGTAATTACTAATCCTCATTGTATAGTCAGCAATAGGAAAAAAAAGTTCATATTTTTCATTAATCCTCATTGTAACTGCTATCTCCTGTAGAGAATCACAACATTCTGTGTCACAATGGTTAAACAGAGAGCGAGAAAATACAGCCTAGTTGGCCTAAAAGCAGGAAAAAACACCCAAAAGAACAGGAGGAAACATAGCCCTAGATGGGCTGAATGCAGGAGAACAGAAACCACAGCCCTTGCTCGGGCTAAAAACATGGCAAAACCAAAAAAATTAAGCATAATAGGAAGAAGGGGAAGAAGGCATACAGGAGTTTTGGATGCAGTCGAGGATTTTGTCGTGGAAGATGATGGCTCGCCCCGTTTTTTGGAGGTTCATCGAGGATGTAAGAAAAGAAGGAAAATCACCATAAGAAAGGAAAACCTAACCTTGGGAAGTAGGAGAGATGTAGAAGAGGTAGGCCATAGAAATGCAGTTCTGCGCAAGGAACAGAGGTTGTAGCCGACCCCGATGAAGAAGGTTCTGGTGGGGAGAGGAAAGAATGGAGTTGAGGAGCAGTCAGAGGGGAGGCTTCTACGGCTTAGTGGACCTTCCATTGCAGCAGGGTAGACAGCGGCTTCCAGGCAGAGAAAATAGGGGCGATTGAGAGTGGGCGACATCTGGAATCTATCCACCGTAGACCTCGTGCTCATCCATAGCTTTCTCCCGGTGCTCCTCCCCTCTCGTTCTTCTCTCGACTGGATAGAGAGCAAACTCGGACGGGACGAACCTGGCTGCCGTCAAAGCAGAAGTGTACGGGAGATAACCCTAAAATGGCGAGGCGATCGGGGCTCTCCCTAGCGCAGTTGCCAGTGTTTTAACGAAATAAAAAATAGAAAAATAATTATAGGTTGGGAAAGGGAGTTGGGAAGGCGGGAACCTAATTTCACTAAATTTTTAGAGGGAAAAGTCTTCGCGGCTCTTTTTGTAAAAAACATGGCAAATAATCTATGTTTTTGCAGCGTTCAAATAAAAAACGCCGCCAAATACATACATATTATATTGGCCGCGTTTTCTAATAAAAGCATCGCCAAAGAAAAAACTTGTTGCGGCGCTTTCAAAAACGTAGCAAAAAAACTTTGTGACATCAAATATTTTTTACTTTTAAAGTAACTTTGTGACTCTACGATATTTATTCGTCATCGATCTCTCAGCTCATATGTTTGATTTTCTCCAAAGAGATCATCATACCATGTATAATATGTTGTGTGTGTGTGTATGTCTGTGTCTATGTGTGTCTGTCAATGTGTGTGTGTGTGTGTGTGTGTTTGTCAATGTGTGTGTGTGTGTCTGTGTGTGTGTGTGTGTACCTTTGTGTGTGTGTGTATCTGTGTATCTGTGTGTCTGTGTGTTTGTCTGTCTGTGTGTCTGTGTGTCAATCTGTCTGTGTGTCTGTGTGTGTCAGTGTGTATGTGTGTGTGTGTACCTTTGTGTATACCTTTGTGTGTACGTGTGTGTGTGTCTGTATATCTGTCTGTGTGTTTGTCTGTCTGTGTGTTTGTTTGTGTGTCTGTGTGTCTGTCTGTGTATGTCTGTGTCTGTATGTGTCAGTGTGTCTATCTGTGTTTGTATGTGTCTGTGTGTGTGTGTCTATTTGTGTTTGTGTCAGTCTGTGTCTGTACTGTTTGTGTCAGTCTATGTTTTGTGTTTGTGTTTGTGTTTGTGTTTGTGTTTGTGTTTGTGTTTGTGTTTGTGTCTGTGTGTTTGTGTGTCTATGTCTGTGTGTTTGTATTTGTGTCCATCATTGCCTGTGTATGTGTGCAGTGTGTGTGTCGTATGTGTGTGTGTGTGTGTTTGTGTGTCTGTGTATGTGTGTGTCTGTCTATGTGTCATTGTGTATGTGTGTCTGTGTGTTTGTGTCTATGTGTGTGTGTGCCTGTGGTTGTGTTTGTGTGTGTGTCTGTGCATGTGCGTGTGTGTGTCTGTGTGTAATGAGATACAAGAAAAGGAGGAAATGACTAGATCATAACACAAGTTTTCTCGATGAAAAAATAACGATGTAATGTGAAAACATGGTAGCATGACAAAAGTCGGCGAAGAAAGAGAAGATGACGAAACTGTACGTGCAGCTGGTTTGGTGAAACAATTAGCGATATTTTTAATGTTACGATATGTATTAGTTATCTCGTGCATGCCTGTAAGAAAAATGCGCGCTCTGTCAAAAATACATGCAAGTGAAAAATGCGCGACTGGGCATAAAACGTGCGCTCGGGCAAAAAACACGCGCCCGAGTGAAAAACACGTGCCTGGCCGAAAAAATACTCTCGGGCAAAAAATGCTCTCCGGAGCCCGCGTCGTGCGTGCGCTTGTGCTCGGAGGTGGTTGCGCATGCGCACGGGAGTGTCTTTGCGTGCGTGCGGGGCTCGTGCGCGATAGTTTTTTTTATTCTAAAATTATGTTAATAAATTAATGTCAAATTGACATTTATTTTTAAATTTAATCTTTTTAATTTTTTGTTTTTTTTTCAAAATTTTATGGAGAGAAATTTTCCCCCATATATTTCATTCATGTAAGAGAGAGAGGGAGAGGAAGAAAAACTTTAATAAAAAAGTTTTTAAAGTTTTATAAAAACTTTATATAATAGTTTTTATAAAGCTTTATATAAAGAAACTTTATATATCTTTAACTATTATATATAAAGAAACTTTAAAGAGATTTTTTGTTAAAATATAAATGTTTTTGAAAAATATAATTATAAAATATATTGATGTATATTTTTTTACGGTCATTTTGAGTACTCATATGTATATGTTGCGGGCGAAGCCCGCCGGGGACGGGCGAAGCCAGTCGTCGTCGTCGGGTACTGTAGTATATGGGCGCACCCCGCTCGAATGCGGGCTCAGCCCGCTCAGAGCTAGCGAGCACGGTCGAAGCCCGTGCGAAGCTGCTCGTAAAATTTTATATAAAAACTTTATATGAAATTTTTATAAAAATGTTTAATAATTTTTTTTATAAAATTTTATACACCTTAGTTTATATATAATTAAATTTATAATTATAATTTATTATATATGTAACCGGTTATATATATTTATATATAAATTATAGAGGTACGTCCATGCTCGATACTTTCCGCTGTGACAGTACCCCGACAGCGACGGTACCTCCGCCAAAACTGTACTCTCCCACTCTCAGACGCTCGATCGATCAATAACTAACATCGCATAGGAAAAGCGCACGTGCCCCACACGACATTAATTACCCCAGCCTCCATACTGTCGCAGTGCGACGACGCTCATGCAGCTCGCAAACCCCTGCGCGCGAAAATACCCAAAATTTAAAATCTTGTCTTGTTTTTTTAAACGCTACAAAAAAACGTATTCGTAAACGTTTCTTTATAAGTGGTGATAATAAATAAATAAAATTATTTTTTAGTAATAATATATTTCTATTTATACAAAAATTTAAGGCAATTGTTAGCCGTACCCCAGTTTTGGCTATCCGCAACCCTTTTATATGAATTATTATGCGTTTTTATGGAAATACGCCTTGTACAAGCATTTTTAGGAAAAGTGTTCAACACGAAATTTGTAGATATCGTCGAGATCTACAACTTTCGTGTTGAACATTTTAGCTAAAAATGCACGCATAAGACGTATTGCCGCCCGAATTGGAATATGGCCGTAACTATAACGAATTTTTGGAAATACGCATTGTGCATGCATTTTTAGGAAAAATATTCAACACGAAAGTTGTATATCTCGACGATATCTACAACTTTCGTGTTGAACACTTTTCCTAAAAATGCTTGTACAAGGCGTATTTCCAAAAAAACACGTAATAATTCATATAAAAGGTTTGTGGATAGCCAAAACTGGGGTGCGGTTAACAATTGTCAAATTTAAAAGAATACATTAGATATTTTTCATGTTACGATATTTAATTAATAATCATCTCTCGCGCGCCTGTAAGACAAATGCATGCTTGGGCTAACAGTACGTACTTGCACCCAGTTGAAAATGCGTGCCCGTGAAAAAATGTGTAACTAGCTAGGCTAAAATGTGTCCGGGTGAGAAAAAGCTTCAGAACGAAAAAAGCGCGCCTGAAAAAATGTTTTTTTGAAGAAAACGCTCATGAGCGAATAACTTGTGCGCAAACAAAATTGTGCTCCAGAGCTAAAAAATGTGCGCAGTCAAAAAAACACGCCCTGACAAAAATGAACTCGGGAGAGAATGAGTGATGATTCGAAAATGCATTCTCGGGCGAAAATATGATCCCGAGAAAAAATGCACACATGGGAGACATTGCACCCGGGCGAAAATGCATGTTAGTGCAAAAACGCGCCACCAGACAAAGAACGCACGCAGAAGTGAAAAATACATGCACGGGCGAAAAAATACGCTCTATGGCCTAAAATGCGCGCTCATGTTTTAAAATTTAATTAATATATTTATTGTAGCAAAACTTTGGTTACCAAAAAATACTAATTGTAAGAAAATTCTAATTGTTACAAATACTTTCATGGTGTTGTCAGAATTGCTACTTATTGTAAGGACATTTTACTATTTGTAACGTAAAACTAGTCTTGTTACAAATACCTGCGCTTATTGTAACAAACATTTAGTTATTGTAACGAATCATAAAATATTTGTTACAAAAAATTAAGCTTTTGTAACGATAGCAAAATTTCGTTACTAAATATAGCTATTAGTAACAAATTTTTTCTTCGTTACAATTTAGTCCTTACTAAAAGTGTATTTTGTTGTAGTATACGTACCCTTACAACTTCGGTAAGTATATTTCAAGGCACACCCTTGCATCTGGCCTATAATATTATTTCTGATTATGGCCAGTTTGGATGGTTGTAAGTAGAAATTTTTAAACTGTGAGCTATAATTTTTGGATGGTTTTAAGAATAGTATATTAAAAATCTTAGCTCTCTATAGTGATCAGTGGATGCAAAACTCCTCTATTTTCATCTTTTAATTTTTATTTTACAAACTCTAAAGAGAGATATCATCGATTTTGTTCACATTGCTTGCCAAGCTGCGCTTGATCATCTTTGCCTTAAGAATCACAAGAACACTATAATGCGATATCATAGATAGAAGTTGGAGATTTCTGGATTACTACTCCAAACTTGATTCTCTTTCCTTCCATTGATAGGTATAGAGATGTCAAGAAAATGGTTCAGCTCTCTTCCACAATTAGAAAATCCATAACAACAATGTGATCCTTTTTATAAGGTAATGACAAAAAAATTTAAAGGTGAGAAATATGACATGAAGAGAACCATCAAATTTTGTAATTATGATTTAATTTCACCACCCATGACCGATGTCTCCGTCCCCGACCTATGTCGTCGCCCCTGACCTATGTCGCCACCCCCGACCGATGTTGCCGCCCCCGACCAATGTCATCGCCCAACCGGGTTCAGTCGCCCCTCACGGTGCCGCCCATGACAAAAGTTGTTGTCCACGACTAATGTCACCGCCCGCGTCCAACTTGGCCTCCCACGACCAATGTCGCTGCCCACGACCAATGTAGCCGCCCCCGACAAATGCCGCCCCACGACCAATGCTTCCCTCCGCGACCAATGCCGCCCCACACGACCAATGCCGCCGCCCACAACCAATGCCGCCACCCCGACCAATGTCGCCCTCCCGACCAATGTTTCCTCCCCCGACCAATGTCTCCACCCCGCATAGGGTCCCCCGTGCACGACTAATTGGAACATATATTCTCTAAAAAAATATTCTCTAAAAAAATATTTTTTATGCTTCCAATTTTGAAGGACTTCTTTATAAATTTTTTCCTTATGTGTTTTATACCAATGTAGGAATAAGATAAGAATGTTTGTGTCTGCCATGTTCCCTGAATTTTGTTTAACTGTGACCAATGCATGTTTCCAACATGAGAATTTTAGAAAGCATGTTTGTGCCAATCGATCATAAATAATTATTTCTAAATTTTTCATTGTGATGAGCTGTTTTCTAATGGTTGTTTTCAGCTATTGATTGAACACCAAGTAGATTTTCAAATAGGGAAATTTAAGCATTGCTTTTGAAACTATTGTATGTTGCAGCTTAGAGGGATAATTAGAAGTTTTTGCTAGCTCTAATATTCTTCCTTTATTGGTCATCAACCATTCATGCCCTCCACTTTGTTCAAATATTATTAATGCCTTCATATGTTTACAGTTCTTTTTTACTCAATAATCTCATGTTGTATGGGAACAAATTAATCTCTCTTAATTATAATTTTTACTCAATAAGATGTTCCATTAATTTTCCAGTTCCTCCATTAATTTTCCAGTTCCACCATTAATTTTTGCTCCATTAATGTAGTTTATGCTACTATTAATATAATGCAAATGATACCCGGACCTGCTATTATATATAAAGATTTAACTCCATGAAGTTGGGCCAATGTCCCCGCCCACGACCAATGTCGTCACTAACTGTATATATAAATTGCTATGAAAAACTAGAAAGTATAATCATTTAATTCAAACACATGCAGTTGGAAGACCAAAACCAAGGTGAGCCTTCATCGTCGAGGGCCATTAGGGGTGGGACAGTCCAACGTAAAATTGGGAGGCCTTCGACTTCGGTGACAATGACTGAGCAAGCTCAAGAACCAACCCGGACGCATGTTACTAATTGGAGACAGTCATTGACCATAGAGCAATCCCCGATGACCAATGTCGCCCCGACGACCAATGTCGCCCCGACGAAAAATGTCACCCCGACGACCAATGTCGCCCCCACGACCAATGTCGCCCCGATGACCAATGTCGCCCCGACGACCAATGTCGCCCCGACGACCAATGTCGCCTCCACGACCAATGTCGCCCCCATGACAAATGTCGCCCCCACGACAAATGTCGCCCCCACGACAAATGTCGCCCCCACGACAAATGTCGTCCCCCCCCGCACGGGGTTCCCCGTGCACGACTGCTCGTTTTCTAACTGCAATTTGCAATTAGCATTTTTCAATTTTTTAAATTTACGCTTAGCAATATGTTGCAGTTGTAATGTAGAAATAGAATTACAAATAAGAAAGGAATTTGATTACCTTACAATGTTTTTGGGTGAGGCAAGATTTGAACATGAAGTTCCTTTAATATTTTCATCTTCCTCTTCCATTAATGATTTGCCATCTTCCCTTCCGCTTGATGTGCTTTCCGTGGATTCATCAGGAGAGGAGCTTTCTTGAATACATATGCAAGTTTGCATATTCTCGGGTTCTTATGATTGTTCCATACTTATAGAAGGAGAATCATAAGCTCTTTCAAGAAAGTTCCAAATCTCATAAGCAGTAGGTAAAGTATAAATAAGTTTGAAAATATTTTGATCTAGCGCACAAAATAGACTATTTATAGATTTCGCATTTAAAACCATTTCATTTCTATTTAATACGCCTGATGACTTCTCAATAGTAACATTCCAAACTTTTTCATCTACAGATTTTAGAAAACTTTCCACCACCCTTTATAATTTTTGCACATAAATAAAGGTGGTGCTAATGATTTTTCATTTAATAGAAAAGCATCCCCTCTATTGGATGCGAGATCATGAAGCGCCATTATTCCTAGTTGTGAAACAGTTTTGGAAAAACCTAGCTCTGATACCACTTGTTGGATCTGTGGGTGCCCTTAGAGCGGGGGTGAATAAGGGTTTTAAAAACTCTTAAAATAATTTAGTTTATTCAAATGTGTTGACTGTATTTACTAAAATATTTCAGTTAAGACACTTTTGTAGGATTTTTATGAAACTAGGTTGTACTAGGCATGAGAGACGTGACTCTGTTGATACCGCCAGCGGTAGCGTTATTGCTCGGCATTAGCGAAAGGGAATGCCTTTTTGTTTAGATTTCAACGATAAAAGATAGCAGGACAATATTAGAGAAAAATAGATAGTTTTATTACTTTAGAAATAATTACAAAATCTTATCGCAATAACGCTTGGGATTGAGGCGAAAGTATAAAAACCCTGTTTGGTTTTCTATACCGGCCCTTCTCCTAAGTACCGGTTGGCTCTAGCCTATCTCTCCCCAGATGAGGCCTCAAGCCGCCCCTAGATCTAACCCTAGGCCTACTCTCCACACCCACGAGGTGAATTCTCCCTAGTCCTCGCATGGCTCTAGTCGCCAACCACTCGACGAATTCTCTATTGACGATAAAAGAGTTACAAATAATAAAACCTAAAACATCAAAGAAACTCCCTCAAATGATGAACTTGATGATGAAGTTGGCGTGATTGATCTTTCTTCAAGTCCTTAGCCTTCACGAACATTGATGGAGTTCTCTTGGCCTGCAAAGAGGAGGCTCTCACGAATACAAGAGTTGTGGCTTCGATATCTTCTCAAATTAGCAAATCAAAATAGAGGCGGACGGCTCTTTAAATAGACTCGGATCCTAGATCCGGTGGTAGTGCTACCGTCGGGTGGTAGTCTCTTTAGGAAACAAGCTGACACGCGGATCGAGTTATTTTGGCAACATTCTAGCTCCAAATTTTGTATCCCCTCATACCATGCCACGGTAATGCTAACGCGCCGAGTTAGCGAAATATCTTTCCCAGCCATCAGATCTCCTTCCTTTTTTGCTTCTCAATCAGCATCGTGATTGCGGGACTTCCATAAGTTACCGCCGGGCATTAGCCTTAATGCTCCGCGGTAAGAGTTACCATATTTAGTCTCGACGACCTTCCTTTCTCGATGAATGTTTCCTTTTCGATGAAGTTTCCAAATCTACACATGCTACCGCCAGCAGTAGGGCTAGCACGTCGTGCTAGCACCAGAGTTTGAACTGGTAGGGAATTCGTCGTCTTTCTTTCTCGAACTTATAGGGACATGAGAATAGAAGATCCTGTATACTATAAACACATGGCAAGTATGATCAAATACAATGAGATTTGTTATTCTCAAACAAAGAGATGTGGAAAGCATGTTCCAACATTCAGGCATATAATTCATCGCAATAATTATAACATTGCGTAAAAATATTATTAAAATGTGTTAGAGATAAATGTGTACTTGTATCATCAGTTGAATCTATGTATAAACAACTATTAATACATTTAATTAAATGATCAACTCCTCCTACATTAATTGTTGCATTTAATGCAGCTGCAACTATAAACATTGAAGGCATTTCGCGATAATATTTTAAATTTTTTGTTTCCATTGCTTCAGTTACAGGATGCCAAGTAGAATTTTGTTTATACATACAAAAAGTTTGTGTAATAAATAGAAAATGTTCAATAACAACACAACTAGCAGGGTAATAAACAACAGATAAAGCTACTGTTTCTCTATAAAAACATTACAGTAAATTTAAATACGATACAATAATTTCCCAATCTTCGTCACTTAAGTAATGTATTATAGTACTAGAATAAAATTCCATAAGCAATGTTTTTTTGCACGGCTCTTTTTAACATTTTATACAGTGAGTTCCAACGGACTGGCATATCAAATTCGAGTTTTAAATATTTTTGCCTTGCGAATGAACACATTTTTAAAATCTTGTTTATTTTATTAGAACCATAAATAAATCTATTCATCACTCTAATTTTATTAACATATTCTTTCATAAAATTTAAACTACCTTGCACGACTAAATTAAATACGTGACAAACACATCGGGTATGAAAAAAAGCGCCATTTAGAAAAGGTTTTAAGTCTCTTTTAATAATTCGACTTCCACAATATTATTTGATGCATTATCAAAAGAAATACTAATTATTTTATCTTTTATTTTAAATTCTCGAACACATTTCATTATAATTTGATAAATTGCATTTCTAGTATGTGGTGATTTAAAGCTTTAAAAAAATTATACGTTTTGATAACTCCCATGAAGTAGGATCAATCCAATGACAAGTTACGCAAATATATGATAGTCCTACATTGTTGGGAATATTGCCCCTCAATGTACCCTAGATTTGAAAATGCATCACATACACTGCTAAGTGCATATTGTATTTGATAAGCTATTTTATTACATGGTAAATACAAACTTAAGTCATTCTAGACCTTGGAATAGTTCCTTATATTTCACAGTCAAGAATCACTGAGATAACAGTCTGGTCTCAGCTAAACGGCTGAGACTTAGCTGGATAGCCGCTGAGACGCGGATTATTTCAGCCGCTGAAAATGAAGATCCGCTGAGACAAATTCAGATGTGAACGTTAATCTGGCGGGATCTATTTTTGGCGAAAGTGACAAGAAAGCGAGATAAGCTTTTCTATTCTTGTCCATGTTGTGACAAAGCATTCCTAAGAGCCGTTGAAGAATGAAGGAGGTATAAAAGAGATGGCTAGGCAAATGGAACAGTACTAACAGTTGGGAAGAACATTATATGAGTTGTACTGAACATCATCTTCCTATAGTGAAGTTATCTCTCTCAAGCTACAAGCAGATCACTCCAAGAGAGGTAGATTGTTTTTGTTGATTCTTTTCAGAAGAACAAGTTGATCTTCTTCCCTTTACAAAGGAAGAAGACCAGGCGGAGCAAGGACAAAAGTTGATGTTATCCAGTCCTGCTTCAAGGCAAAATCTATTGTGTTCTACAACATAAGTATCAAGCTGAAGGTTTAATTTATATATACTTATGTTATGAAAGTAGAATCAACTATTACTATAAGAACATTCTTGTTCTGAGTTTGTAGGGCTAAGTGCCTGAGTTTGTAGGGCTGAGTGACTGAGTTTGTAGGGCTGAGTACTTAAGTTTGTAGGGCTGAGTGCCTTAGTTTGTAAGGCCGTATGCCTGAGTGGTAGGGTTGTACTCCCAACCTGAGTTGTAAGGCTTCTTGATAGTCCTGAGGTAGGTGACGAGGATAGTCACTGAGTTATAGGAGTAGAGCTACTCCAAGTTGTAGGGCTGATGGCCTAAGGTAGGGTTTTGGACGAAACCTGAGAGTTCCTGAGGGATCTGTGTTGTAAGCTCTTTGAGCTGAGTTGTTGGAGGAGATTGCCTTGTCTAACATACTGTTAGAAAGGTGTAGAGGGAAAGTAGATGTACCCAGACCTTGGAGAAACTATAAATAGTTGTTTTCTTTTGTGTGTTTTGCTCCACTTTGCATAAGACAACTAGAATAACATATTACAAGTAGAAAAAAAATCAAAGAAACCTATTCACCCCCCCCCCCCCCCTCTAGGCGAGTTAATCTACTACCAAGTAAACTTTCAAGTGGTATCAAAATGAGGTTCTTCAAAAAGGATTTAACAGTCTGACCAGATCCTACAAGGAGTAGTTTATTACTGCATCCAATGGCTGCCACGGGAGTTCATAAGAAGATGAGCTCCATGAAGCTACCCATATGCAGAAAGGAGTCTTTAGGCATTTGGAAGCTGAGGGTTAGGCTATTTATGGAAGCCTCATACCCTAGGATCTACATCACTGTAAAGGAAGGTCCTTTTGTCTTCCTAAAGTCCTCCACCATAGATCCAACTCAGCAAGTGCCCAAGATTTATGGTGTAATGTCTAAGGATGAAATTACCCTTGCTACTATGGATAAAAATCTCAAAATATAATAGTAAGTGCAATTGATGATTCCACCTTCAATAACTTGGTGCACTGTGAAACTGACAAGGAAATGTGGGGTATGTTAAACTTTTGAAATGGAAGTGGAAGGGTGCTGAGCGGTCTGGAGGTTGGAGACCGCAGAGACCGCACGGTTTACGCTGGTTCTCTGGTCGGTTCTGTCTCAGCAGTTTGTTTGAGGCGGTCTGATCTGGGAGACCATTATCTGTCCGGGCGGCTTGCACAGGTTGATCTGGCGACTTGTTCAAGTCAGCCAGATGTTCAAGTAGGTCTGCCTTCTTGCAGTGACCGGGCAGTCTGACGACTGTTCTAGTCGGTCTGGTTACTGAAGGAGTTCTTTGCTTTGCAATAAAACTGGGCGGTCTGCTGTATGGAGACCATAGTAACCGGGCGGTTTGTGATAACTGTATGGTTAATAAGGAGTTGTTTTCTTTGCTGAGCTCGAGCAGTCTATTTTGTAAGACCTCTCATGATCTAATGGAAGGTTATTGTATCCCGATTTGTACGGTGATGACATCCGTCTTCTCGCCTATAAATAGGGGTGCAGGTCCTATCATTCATAACAATAACGATAACTATATGAACCAAAGTTGGCTTGATTGTGCCGGTCTCACTTTGAGGTCACGCGGTCTGAGATTTTGTCTGACCGTTTTGTGTGTTCGCAGGTTAGCAGCTAGCAGCTCGCGGTCAGCTTGTCTCCCTTCTTCCAGCTTTGAATAAACCAGTCCGGGCGAACTGTGTTTAGGTGTTCTTAGTTTGTACAGCGGACTCAGTTGATCAGGTGGTCTTAAGTGGCCAGGCAATCTTGAGTTGCGGTCTGTCGCATGTAGCAGTTCTTTGTTAAGAGTTCGCTAGTTCTTCTGTGATCAAGATCGTGCGGTCTGGGTGATCAAGAAGTGCGAACTGTTTGTTTTTTCAGCAAAGGAATAAAGCAACAGGTCAGCGGTATGTGGTTACAGTCTGGCAGGTGCGGCTTGTACTTTGTTCGCATGGTCTCAGGTGCTACCGTCTGGCTTGTCTGTTTGCGCGGTCTGGCAGTCTGAAGTGGTCAAGTCGCCAGCAGCTTGTTTACCTTTGTGTTTTGTGCTTCTCTTCTCCGTGATTCTTATGAATCATGTCTCGCCATGTATACCTCGAAATTATAAAGAGATAGTTAATACCATAACACTATTCGTTCTTCCCATTGTCACTGTTGTGCTACACTTGTGAAAAGTTTGTGTATTTTCTGCATTTTTTACTTCACCTCCGGACCTCAAGTTTTTCAACATGGTATCAGAGGTAGGTTGCTGAGGTTGCTGAGCTGATACTTCTCTCGGGTTTCTCAAGTGATTAGCAATCAGTGGGATAACAATGGAAGGCGGATATGCTAGAGGTCTTGGTATTGAGATCCTTACGCAGACTAACTTCAAGAAGTGGAAGTCTTGCATGGAGAGCTATCTGCTTGGCGAGGATTTGTGGGAGGTGGTAGGAGGAGAAGCAAGACAAGCTATTGTTCCTGCTGATGGTAATGTGGAGCTCGTAAAGGCTTGGAGGAGAATGAATGCTAAGGCGGAGTTCACTCTCAAGAGAGCTATCATTCCAGAGTTGTTTGATCACATCATCGGGTGTGGATCAACTGCTGAGATTTGGACAGTCTTGGATGGCTTGTTCAATAAGAAGAATGTAGCGAGGCTACAGTTCTTGGAGAATGAGTTGGCAAAAGCAACTCAGGGGGATTTGTCAATCTCAACATTCTTCTTGAAGATGAAGAACCTCTGCGCAGATATATCAGCTTTGTACCCGGATGAGCCTATCTCAGAAGCTAAGCTGAAGAGGTACATAATCCTCAGCTTGGAGAGGGAGTATGTGTCCTTTGTGACTTCTGTTCAAGGCTGGGTCAATCAGCCTTCGTTGTTGGAACTGGAAGACTTACTTGCTTCGCAATAAAGTTTGGCTAAGCAAATGGCTGGGATGTCTGTCTCTGGGGAGAAGGTGAGGTTCTCTTCTCTGGCAAGGAGAAGAGATGGGACAAGAAGAAGAAGACATCTGGAGATGATGGCCCGTCTACTTCATATCAGCAGGAGAGGATCTATGCTCCTAAGCATGATGGGAAGAAGCAGGAAGGACCAAGATGCTTTAGGTGCAACAAGCTTGGTCATTTCAAAAGGGACTGCAAGGTCAATCTTCAGCCAGGGCATGCTGCAGGAAAGGAGGAGGCTAGTTCCAATTCAGAAGGTAGTTGGGGTGGTGGAGATGCATTCATGACGGACACGTGTATTCGGGATATGACTTCCATCAACTATCAGGATGATAGGATAGTGGACTCTGGGTGTGGTCATCACCTCACCGGGGATGAGTCGAAGTTCTCCTCATTGTTCGCATATACAGGTAATGACGCTATCATTACGGCTGATGATACAATTCATGCAGTTGAGTGGGAGGGTGTGGTTTCATTGAACGATGATAGAAGTACTCTTATGTTGAAGAGTGTCTATCATGTTCCGGGGATGAAGAAGAACCTCTTCTCGGTGACCAATGTGGTGGATGCTGGATATCACGTTCTGTTTGGGCCAACAGAAGTGAAATTTCTCCGAAATGTTTCAGCTGGGAAAGCTGAGGTCACTTATGTTGGGATATGGGTGAAGGACTTGTTTGTTCTTTCAACAAGTTCTTATGTTGATAAGATGAGGGCTAACGACAGTGTTGCTATCTGGCACAAAAGACTTGGGCACGTTGGAATGGATAAGCTGAAAGTTATGGCGGGAAGAGGCCTGGTGAAAGGTCTGCCTAGCTTGTCCTCTTTCGGGGATGGTCATGTTTGTGCAGGTTGTCAGTTTGGTAAAGCTCAGCGCTTTCCATTTGACAAATCACAAAGCATATGTAAAAGACCATTGGAGTGTATCCATGGTGATATTTTTGGACCTACCAACACTGCCAGTCTTGGAGGTAGCAGGTATTTGCTGATTTTGGTTGATGACTTCACCATATATACTTGGGTATATTTTCTAAAGGAGAAGTCGGAGGTGTTCGAGAGATTTATGGAGTTCAAGGAGATGGTGGAAGGTTGGCTAAACCTGCGCGTGAAGAGGTTTAGAACTAACAATGGAGGGGAGTTCACCTCCAAGAAGTTCTTTAACTTCTGCAGGAAGCATGTGTTGGAACAACCCTATTACTGATTTGGGCTAGGATCACGATATGTTGACTAGGACTAAGTTGACCCCCATTGTATAGTCTAAGGGTCAAGGTTTTAGGATGTTAAGTTAGCTAGAACTTAAGGAAAAGCTAAGGTTCTACGTTCGACGAAATGCTATCTGCGTTCGACAAAATGCATACTTTGTTCAACGAACGACATGCTCTAGTTCGATGCATTTGTCCAGTCTCAGCGGTCGACGCATTTGCTAAGTCTCAGCGGTCAACGAATTTGCTCAGTCTCAGCGGTTGACACATTTGCTAAGTCTCAGCGGTCGACGAATTGGCTCAGTCTCAGCGGTCGAAGAATTGGCTCAGTCTCAGCGGTCGACGAATTTGCTTAGTCTCAGCGGACGACGAATTTGCTCAGTCTCAGCGGTCGAAGAATTGGCTCAGTCTCAGCGGTCAATGAATTAGCTCAGTCTCAGTGGTCGACGAATTGGCTCAGTCTCAGCGGTCGATGAATTGGCTCAGTCTCAGCGGTCGATGAATTTGCCCAGTCTCAGTGGTCGACGAATTTGCCAAGTCTCAGCGGTCGACGAAATATCATCTCAGCTCGACTAATTCAATTCTTACAGTCAGATTTAGCAGTTTATCTCTCAGTTCAACGAACCTCACATTGAGATCGACGAATTCCAGTCTGCGTTCGACGAATCAGCAACAGATGTTCAGATCGACGAAATCCAACATTTTGTTCGACGAACTCAGTTCTCAGGTCGACGAAAGTTTATCTTCAGCTTGTTAATTTCAGACAGATCATTTTTATTTTATTCTCCGAACTCAGATCATGAGCAACGGATCTATTCCTATCAGATAAGTCAAGGATATGATATTTCCTTTTATTATTTCGAGAAAGTAGCCGTTGACATATTTTGGAAAAGGACACTTTCATGGAAAAGGAAAAGAAATAAAGTGTATCAGTTTTGCAGTTCCAAGAATATCTCTTCTGAATATTTTATTCCTTAAATTAAAAGATTTGAATTTCAAATCTGTCAGAGTTTTCTTTAAGGAAAAAGAAAAAGAAGAAGTAATATAGTATTACAGGAGTACAACAAGAAAAATATATAGATGGAAGAAGGGAGGAAGCAACTGTCGAAAAAAGATATACAGAAAGCCAAAAAGTTTTCAGATCTTCATCTTCCTCAAGCAGCAGCTCTCTCAATCTCTGAGAACATCAACATTATTCTCTCAGTACTCTGCTTTTAGTTCAATCTTCAAGAGCAACAAATAATCTGAAAAATCTTGGTCTCTTAGATTCATCAGCTATCAAGGAAGATCTACATTCAAGAGAAAGCTCCATCCTCAACTATCAACTATTATCTATCAGACATAGGGAGCTTTACAACAACACATTCCACTAGTCTTCTCTAAGATTATTGACAGAGAAGAACATCTTAACCCTCTTTATCCCATTCTGTACATGGTTATAACTCCCTTCAAAAGTTAACCCCTTGGTGGCAGGGCACCTGAACAAAAACCTGTAGTTTGGTTTGAGCACCTGATCAAAAGCTCAGTGGTGTTTGGTCACCTGATCAAAAACCCATTGGTGATAGGGTACCTGATCAAAAACCTAGTGGAATCCTACCAAGGTGGTAGAATAGTAGACGTACCCAGGTTTATTGGGGAACTACTATAAAATCCTTGTGTCCTCTATGTTTGTGTGATTTTCTGTATTGAGCTGTGTATTCTTATCTGTTTTTATAACTCACTCAATACATATATATATCACTATTTTAATTCCACTATAAAAATAAGAGAAAAACTATTTAATACTCTATTCACCCCCCCCCCCCCCCCCTCTAGAGTGACTTTAAGATCTAACCTCCCTTTCCTTTAATATCAGAGATTACTTTCAACTGATATCAGAGCACTTTCAATTGGTATCAGAGGTTGGTTGATTGTATACAGGCTAACACCTGAATCCAAAGATTAATTAGATCTTAATTTTTTCTAGAGATTTCTTTTGCTAAAAATCCATGGCACAGAACAAAGAATACTCAAGCACAAGACCTCCTATGTGCAATCTAAATTAGTTTGCATTATGGAAGGCAAGGATCAGATTGTATATGAATTCTATTGACGAAGATATTTTTAATGTTATTTTGACAGGACCTCCTACTCCTACAGCATCAACAAGTTCTGATGCAGCAACAACAAATAATATTGTTCCACCTCCTGAGTGGACAGAAGCTCAAAAGAAATAGAGAAGTGCTGATGCCAAAACAATGAATATATTGGCACAGACAATGTCAGATGAACTATTTCAAAATGTTGTGGACTGCACCTCAGCCAGGGATATCTGGAATACCCTCAACAACATGGTTGAAGGTTCTGTAGAAGAGTCAGAATCTTCATCCATCTCATCTGAAGATGAAAATGAATCAAATGACAAGGATAATTGCTTAATGGCTATATATGACTCAAGGAGTGAGTCAGAAAATGCATTATCATCCAGCTCCAGTGATGATGAAGATGATGCAGATGAAAGAAGTTTTTGCATGATGGCAATCAATGCATCAACAAACAATTCAGATGAATCAGAATCTGATGCTGATCAAGTAATATCTAACTTTGACTTTAATTCAAATGAATTCAAGGATGAATTCAAAACTCTTTGTTTAGATTTAATTAAATCTGAGAAAGAGATAATCTCTGTCAGAGGCAAGTTGGCTGAAATGAACCAACTAAGTGAAGAAAATGTCAAAGTTAAGAAAGATTTGGCTGCCTCCAGAGAACACATTGTTCTCATTGAGAACAAGTTATCTGAAGCTAAGAAGTTTGAAGAATCCCTCAATGGGAGAAGTATCAAACTGATGGACATCGCAAGCACATTAAATGCCAGACTAAGTGGCAAACTGGGCTTGGGTGCATCATAGAGTGAGCCACATCTCATTAAGAAAAACATTCTTTATACACCTGTAAAATTCATTTCTGCCAAGAACAAAGAGGTTGTAGATGCTAGTAAGAATGTTTCAAGCAAGAATATTAAGAATAAAGGAATTCAATAGAATTCGTCGAACAGAGCTCGACGAAACCACATAATTTCGTCGAACGGAGATCGACGAAAGCTGGACATAAAATTTCAGTATAATTATCCTATCACTGAGTGGATAATTCCTCCCAAGAGATATCATCCACATGGTTATAAGGATCAGCCTGAGATGTCTTTCATTTCAAAATTTTGTGGAAAAACAAAAAGACCCAAGGTAGTCTGGGTCAAGAACAACTAGAATGTTTTCTGTTTTGCAGGTACAAGATTATCCAAAAATAAAAGAACAATGGTACTTGGATAGTGGGTGCTCAAAGCATATGACAAGAAACAAGGCCAACCTAAGCAACTATAAGGCAAGGCTTGGACCCAAAGTGATCTTTGGAGACTCCAACTGTGGACAAACCAAAGGTTATGGTCAGATTAAAGTTGGAGCAGTCACCTTCAAAGAGGTAGCTTATGCCAAGGGTCTAAAGCACAACCTCATCAACATAAGCCAGTTATGTGATGAAGGTTATCAGGTAACTTTTAACCACTCCTTATGTCTTATTACCAATAATAAAAATATAAATGTATTATCTGGTATTAGATATGGAAACATTTATTTAGTCAAATTTGACTCTGCCAATTCAAATATTTGTTTATTTAATTTTATAAGTAAAATAAATGAATTATGGCATAAAAGGCTAGGACATATTAACCTTAGAACTATATCTAAGCTTTCTAAGGATAATCTTGTTAGAGGACTGCCTTCTGGTTCATACAAGAAGGAAGGACTCTGCAGGGCTTGTCAATTAGGTAAGTAGACCAAGAGTAGTTTTAAATCTTTATCCAAGAGTGATTCACCTAGGATTTTGTATTTACTGCATTTGGACCTTTTTGGACCCACTGCAATATAAAGTCTAGGAGGGAAGCATTACTTTCTAGTTATTGTAGATGACTTCTCAAGATTCACTTGCGTGTTCTTTCTTAGGAACAAGTCTGACACCTTCAGTGTTGTGACAGACTTTCTCAGGTCCATCAAAATTGAGTACTCTACTCTTGTTGCATTGATCAGAAGTGATCATGGCACTGAGTTTGAATCTCTTCTAATGAGAGAATTCTATGGAAAAGAAGGGATCAGACAATGTTTCTCTGCTCCTAGAACTCCTCAACAAAATGGGGTAGCTGAAAGGAAAAATAGAACACTAATTCAATCAACAACTACATTGCTTGTTGATGCTCACTTGCCAATCTCTTTTTGGGCAGAGGCAGTGAACACAACAAATTATGTGTTGAACAGAAGCCTGATACATAAGCTTAAGGGTAAAACTCCCTATGAATTACTCAAGAATAAAAAGCCTAAGGTTAACTATTTTAAGATATTTGTATGTAAATGCTATGTGCATAACAATGATAAGAAGTATCTCAGAAAATTTGAAGCAAAGTCTGCTGAAAGTATATTCCTTGGATATTCTCTTTCTAGTAAAGCATACAGAGTTTACAACAAATCTACTCTTAAGATAGAAGAGTCCATGCATGTATCTTTTGATGAAACTAACATGTTAAATGAGGAGAGGAATACCACCTCTACCAAAGATACTTTGCAGGTACCAGCTTTATGTGAAGAGCTTAATGGATTAGATCTACAGAATAAAGATTCTCTACTTCCATCAAATGAAATAATTGAAGACCGTGAAGAAGTGGATAATCCAGATCTTGCTGATCATTCAAATCAAGTGACAACTGAATAAGTCCCTCAAGAAGAAACTATTGCTGAACCAACTCCAACTGTTGACCACATCACAGTTAGAGATCATCCAATATCTCAAATCATTGGAGATATTTCAGCAGGTGTTCAAACAAGGCATCAACTACACCAAAATTAGATGCACACTTGTTTCCTTTCACAAGTTGAACGTCAAACCATAAAAGATGCAGAACAAGATCCAAACTGGATTCTTGCAATGCAAGAGGAGCTCAACCAATTAGAAAGGAACAAGGTTTGAGATTTGGTTCCAAGACCAAAAGTCCATCCATTTATTGCCACCAAGTGGGTCTTCAGGAACAAGCTAGATAATCAAGGCATCATAGTCAGAAATAAAGCAAGATTGGTAGCCGAAGGATATTCTCAGGAAGAAGGAATTGATTATGATCAAACCTTTGCTCCTGTTGCTAGACTTGAAGCTATAAGGATATTCCTTAACCTTGCTGCCTTCAAGAAGTTCAAAGTCTATCAGATGGATGTGAAGAGTGCATTTCTGAATAGAGACATCAAAGAAGATGTCTATGTGGAACAACCACCAGGTTTCATCTCTCCAACCAACTCTTCTTATGTATTTAAGCTTAATAAAGCTCTCTATGGTCTCAAACAAGCTCCCAGAGCATGGTATGAGACCTTAGCTAATTTTCTTTTGGAGAACAAATTCTGTAGAGGCATTGTTGATAAAACCCTATTTTTTAGGATACATAAAAATCAAACATTACTAGTTCAAATTTATGTAGATGATATTATTTTTGGCTCTACTGATTCAAATCTATGCAAAAGGTTTTCTAATCGAATGCAATCTAAATTTGAAATGAGTAGTATGGGTGAGTTATCTTACTTCCTTGGTCTTCAAGTGAAGCAAACTCCAAATGGCATATTCATATCACATGTAAGACCCCATTTCAGAAAGTTGGATTTCTGGAATCCAGCGCTGTCGCTGGAGATATCGGCTATCGCCCGGGGACAGCGGTCTTGCATGAAGGCCTCTATCGAGAGGCTATCGCGCGGCAGAAAGTCTAACGCTGGCGACACCATGACACGTGTCATGCACTGTTCGCAGCGGTGGTGTTGACTGGTCGAAGTCAGTTCTTTACCGTTGTCGCCAGGCGACAGCTCCAAATTGTACTTTGCAGCCGAAATCGAGGCCATTGATGGCACATTGACTTTGGGGCCTTGTTTTGGACAGGGAGGCTCGGTGGATGGCATAGAAAGGCCGAAAATCACTCGAAACCCATTATTCACTAAAGGTTTTAATTAAGAGAGAGAGGGAGAGCTTGGAGAAGGAGATCCAATAGTAAACCCTAGCCTAGAGCTTGGATTTGGTGGAGCTACACTACTCTGATTCCCTCGACGTTGGTGGCTACGCGTAGAGGAGGGCAAGACGCTCCTTTCCAACCGTGCCAAAAACCAAGCCATGGCTTCGAAGCGGCGTCTAAGGGTAACGATCCTCTTTACCCTCATTTGGACATGTTCTAGTCCGTTCCGTGCATCGTTGAGGCCCCTACCCAAAAGGGTGAGGTCGTGGCCTCCGACGGGTCGATTTGTGTTATCCCCGTCAAATCTTGCATACATGTAGAGTCCATGCGTGAAATGGACGTAGGCGCGCTGCGTGAAGCCCATCTGAGATGGTTCATCCAGATTGGTGATGCTTTTTGATATTGTGCGTGCCGGGGGAAAACTCCGTGTTGATATCCTGCTTCGTAGGACTAGAGAGTGCTACTGCATGCGCAGCAATGCCTCGGGGTGTGCCCGGGAAGCACCCGAAGTTAGAAGCAGAAAAGGAGTTATGTTCACTGTCGCTGACGATATTGACTATCGCCAGGAGACAGCTCCCAGACTTGGTTCTGGAGATTTTGTGCGTTCTGAGGCAGTGGGAGTGCTACTGCATGTGCAGCAATGCCTGGGGGTGTGCCCCGGGAAGCACCCACAGCTAGAAGCCAAATTGGAGTTCTGTTCATTGTCGCTGGCGATATTGGATATCACAAGGCGACAGCTCCCAGACTTGGTTCTGGTGA
This sequence comes from Dactylorhiza incarnata, assembly GCA_033032865.1. Taxonomy (NCBI): domain Eukaryota; kingdom Viridiplantae; phylum Streptophyta; class Magnoliopsida; order Asparagales; family Orchidaceae; genus Dactylorhiza; species Dactylorhiza incarnata. Next base: position 11,982,404 of record JAWHQI010000035.1, read on the forward strand.
TGTTGTCGTGCCCACCTGTTGAGAGGACCTGAGGCCTGTGTTCCCGACCTGTGAGGGTGTCCTGGTGGATGACTTAGCGGCCCGTAGAGCCGGCTATTTAAGAATACCTGGGCTGAGGGGACGCCATACCCGCTCTTCGTGTTGTACAACGAGAGCTGTGAACAACGGGCATTTGGCGAACCTGAAACCGCACCATTGCAGCACCTGATTAGTGAGTCTCGTACAGCATGTTGGGAAGAAATGGGAAAGTGTCTTCGAACTACGGGATGTTCACAATTAAATTATGGGGGAACTCTGGTATTCGGGCCACCGACTTTAGCCTCGAAGGGCAGAAGCCATCAAGAGTGGATGGTGGTGGAAGGCGGAATACACCAAAGAGTGCCTGAGAACACGAGACGTGGAGGCCATTCCCACGTTTCTGATTGTTGCATATGTATGAACTGTTGTGGGCTTTGCTAGTCACACTCTTATATATATATGCTGCTGAGATTGTTTTGCAGGGATGATTAGAACTGCCACCCCCTCGAAGGGGTGGGGTCATTATAATTTGTTCAGCTTTAGCTGACCGTTGCCCTGTTTTGCCACCGTTTTTGGTGGGCTTGTTGTACAGGTGCTGGACCGAGCGGGAACATAGCGGGTTGAAGCCCTTGTGCTGCTGCGGCCCTTGAAGGCCTTTTTGATGTTCCTTTTGCTTTTCATGTATGGCCGGCCTGCGCGCCGATGTTGGTAAATTGTAAGGCCGTCGTGCCTAAATTTTGTGTTGTAAAATATTTATTCCTTTTTTTAGTAAAAATGGACATACTCGGGTATGGGTTTTGGGGTTTATCTTGTCTCTTTTCAGCTTCCGCATAGAATGCTCTGAGTTAGGCATCGTTGTATAGTGTCGTTCGATATTTCAATTAAGTGACGTTCCCGTTTGTTTTGTAGTATATGGCGTGGGGCCCTGGCCGAACCCTCTGTTATATGCTCCCGAACGGATGGGGGTGTTACAAATTAGTATCAGCTTCTAAGGTTCCGTATCCTTCTAAGGAATTCGTGGACGAATTCTTTTAAGGGGTGGTGAGCACGTGTGTGCGCTACCGTCGAGACGTAAAATAAACCCAAAATGTCCACTTAGGAAGAAAATGTAACAACAAACCAACAATTATTGCATGATTTTGGAACCTGAGCGTTCCTTTTGTTGTTAGTTGTGACTGTGCTATCGCCTAACTGTGTGTTGCACTCGTGTAGGGCACTCGAAGTGCAGTGGGACCGTCGCGTCCCCGTGACGTGGTTGAGAGTAGCTGGTTTGCTGAGGCTCCTATACCTCCGTCTGCTGATATGGTTCGGCTAGTTACAGAAGTCGTCCTAGCTGCATTGAATGGCCAGCCTGGAAGGCAAGGTCAACCACCGGTGCAGGAAGTGGCCCCAGAGACACTAAGAGTGGAGCAGGTCCCCGTGAGGCGTGCTGCTGAGCAACAACTAAAGCACTTCCTGGGATTTCGACCTCCTCCGTTTACCGGGGTTGAATCCCTAGCTGAGGCCGAGAACTGGCTGTCGCATGTGGAGCGAATTCTGACAGCGACACAGTCAGATGAAGCGCAGAAAGTGACCTTCGCTACTTTCTTGTTGGAAAAGGAAGCCAGGCGGTGGTGGGATGAGGTAGAGAGGCGCCAGTTTGCGGGAAGGCGACTGGTTGATGTTCCGATGGAATAGTTCTCGAGAATCTTCCTGGCAAGGTATGTGCCTCAGTCGCAGCAGATCGCGATGGAGAACCAGTTCTTGGCTCTGATGCAGGGTGATAGACTGGTTGATGACTACCTGTATGAGTTCACCCGCCTCGGGCGTTACGCTGGAACTTCTTTCGACGACGAGGGGAGAAGGGTGAACAAGTTCTACGGAGGCTTGCGTAGTGAGTTGCGGTACCTTCTGACAGGGCCGTTGACGTAGGGTTTCACGACTCTCGTTAGTTCAGCCCGAGCGCTTGAGCAGGACATGCTCAGGGAGAAGGGCAAGGTGGCTGTGGTCGAGGCAGTGCCGGAGGGCAAGGCGCCGATTGCGGCAAAGTTGCGGAGGTTAAATCGCTGGAAGAAGGCTCGATTATCTGGGCCGGCTCCCTCTGCTTCGGGCGCGTCGTCTGGACGTGGCCCTCTTATTTGTTTTACTTGTGGCAAGCCTGGCCATTTCTCTTGGGATTGCCGCTGTGGGCTTCCAAGGTAAGAGAAGAAGACTGGGCCATCTTTTTCTGAGAAGGGGAAGGCGGCTGAGTCCACTGCCTCCCGTATGGCTCCCCCGCAACCCAGAGTCTTCAGTCTTGGTCAGCAGGAGTCTATCAAAGCCAAGGACGTCATGACAGGTATAATTTAAGATACAGTCCTTACTGTTTTATATACCTGTTTTGGTGTTCATGCTAACCTTGTTTGGCGGCGTAGGCTTTGTAAATGTTTTAGGCGTTCCAGCGAGAGCGCTTTTCGATACTGGAGCTTCGCACTCCTTCTTATCGTCGGACTTCATCCAACGTATTGGTGCGCCATCGATTGCTTCTGCAGATGGACTGGAAGTCCTACTGCCGAATGGATATTCGATGCATGTGGAGAGGAGTTGCTGCGTGAAGGTCCTGGTTGGAAGTCAGGAGTATGACCTGAAAGCATCGTTACTCCCCCTGGTTTAGTTCGATGTAATCTTCGGCATGGACTGGCTGTCGGAACAGCGTGCGTGCATCGATTGCACCACCAAGGAGGTGAGGTTTGGGCAGTGTGCCGATCGTGAGACAGTCTTTGCGGGCATGCGTGGATCGAGCAAGATGCTGATGTCTGCTCTTCAGGTGTCCAAGGCAGTGCGTCAGGGAGCAGAGTTATTCTTTGCTCTAGTGGAGGCTTCTACGCCGAGGCCCAGCCTAGTGAATGTTCCAATAGTTTCTGAGTTCCCTGATGTGTTCCTGAGCGATCTCCCCGGTGCTCCACCGCAGCGGGAGATCGATTTCACGATTGAGTTGGTGCTAGGCGCTAAGCCTGTGGCCCGCTCGCCGTATCGTATGGCTCCGAAGGAGTTGGCAGAGTTGAAGCTGCAGTTGCAGGAGCTGCTTGAGCAGGGCTATGTGCGTCCGAGTTCGTCACCTTGGAGTGCACCGGTCCTCTTTGTCAAAAAGAAGGACGGTAGCCTGCGGCTTTGCATCGATTATCAGGAGCTGAGCAAGCTGACCGAGAAGAACAAGTATCCTCTTCCGAGGATAGACGACTTGTTCGACCAGCTCGTTGGTTCAACAGTATACTCGAAGCTGGACTTGAAGTCCGGCTATTATCAGGTGCGGATCAGGGAGTGCGACATCCCGAAGACTGCCTTCAGTACAAGGTACGGGCAGTATGAGTTCACCGTGATGCCGTTTGGGCTGTCTAATGCGCCTTCGGTGTTTATGGACTTGATGCACCGGATTTTCCGAGAGTACATCGACCAGTTTGTGGTCGTCTTCCTTGACGACATACTGGTCTACTCTCAGTCCGAGGAGGAGCACGGTGATCACCTGCGAGTAGTCTTGGAGGTTCTGAGGAGGAACCAGCTGTATGCCAAGTTCTCGAAGTGCGAGTTCTGGCTACCTTCCGTGGCGTTCTTAGGCCATGTGGTTAGTGGAGAGGGTGTGGCGATTGATCTGGTGAAGGTTGCGGCCATCAGGGAGTGGCCTGTTCTTTCTTCTGTAGCGGAGGTCCATAGCTTTCTCGGGCTGGTCGGCTATTACAGGCGCTTCATGGAGAACTTCTCACGGATCGCGCTGCCTCTTACGATGCTGACACGGAAGATGCAGGAGTTTATTTGGACGCCCGCGTGTGCGCAGGCTTTCGAGGAGTTGAAGCAGCGGCTTACCACGGCTCCGATCTTATGTTTGCCTTGCGGCGCGGATGGCTATGAGATCTACACCGATGTTTCTGGGCGCGGCCTTGGCTGTGTTCTGCAGCAGCATGGCAAGGTAATAGCGTACGGATCTCGCCAGATGAAGGTGCACGAGCGGAACTATCCGGTCCACGACTTGGAGTTGGCGGCCGTGATATTTGCCCTGAAGCTTTGGCGACATTATGTCTATGGCTTGAAGATCGACATCTTCACGGACCATAAGAGCCTGAAGTACCTTCTGACGTAGAAGGGGCTGAATATGCGGCAGCAGAGGTGGATGGAGTTCCTTGGGGACTACACCTTCGAGATCCACTAAACTCCCAGGAAGGGGAATGATGTCGCAGATGCGCTCAGTCGCAGGGCTCCAGCGTAGGCCAACTAGATTCAGATGCATGATGAGCACCTGATACGTGACCTGGAGGCCTTGGGTATTTCTTGCGTTGAGAAGCGAAGCAGTGCCGGTGCCTGCTTGAGCTGGACTGAGGTGCAGTACGACCTCGCAGATAGAGTCCGCCAGGCTTTGGAACTCGATCCGAGTTTAAAGCGCTATGCGGAGGAGGCTGGTGGTGGGCCGGATTCCCAGATTCAGGTGCGTGACGGGTTGCTGTGGAGAGGCGACCGGTTGTGCGTCCCCAAGGTGGGTGAGCTGCGCGATGAGTTGATGTACGAGGCGCATCGTACCAGGTATTCAGTTCATCCGGGGAGCACGAAGATGCTCAAGGACATGAAGGTCCTTTTCTGGTGGCCGGGTATAAAGAGGGACATTGCTCAATACGTGGCCAAGTGCCACACTTGTGCGCTAGTGAAGACGGAATGTCAGAAGCCCGGTGGCTTTTTGAAGTCATTACCGGTTCCAGAGTGGAAATTCGATGACGTTTCCATGGATTTCGTGCATGGGCTGCCGAGGTCGCAGCGCGGGAACGATGCCATATGGGTAGTCATAGACCGGCTGACGAAGGTGGCGCACTTTATCCCCAACCAGAGGGATGACTCGGTGGAGACGTTGGCGAAGATGTATGTTGATACAATAGTACGATTGTACGGTGTGCCCCATAGCATCGTCAGTGATCGAGATGGACGCTTTACTTCGAGCGACTGGAGGTTAGTCAACCGTCTATTGGGTACGAAGCTGCAGTTTAGCACAGCCTTTCATCCTCAGACGGATGGCCAAACTGAGCGTACCAATAGGACGATGGAGGACATGCTCTGGATGTGCGTCCTGGATTTCGGCAAGGGGTGGGAAGATCACCTCTTCCTTGTTGAGTTCGCGTACAACAACAGCTACCAGGCGAGTATTCAGATGGCGCCTTTCGAGGCCCTCTATGGCAGGAAGTGCCGCACTCCCTTAGCTTGGGCGGAAACGGGTGAGACGAAGCTCTTCAAGAGGAAAGACGTCGAAGAGGCAACTTTGACGGTACGTATGATCTGGGAGAGGCTTTTGGTTGCGCAGGATAGGCAGGCGAAGTACTATAATGCGAAGCACCGCGACGTCCAGTTCGCCGTTGGCGATTGGGTTTACTTGAAGATCAGGCCATTTAAGAGTGTATCCAGGATTCGACGCTTGAAAAAGCTGAGTCCGAGATACCTTGGACCGTTTGAGATCATCGAGCGCGTCGGCGAGGCGGCTTATAGGCTTGCACTATCGGCGGAACTGAGCGGGCTACAAGATGTATTCCACATCTCCGTGTTGCGGAAGGCAGTGCAAGAGCCTACGCAGGTGGTCGCGGCGGATCAGGTGCCCGTGGATAGTGGGCTTAAGACGGCGGTCAGGCCCGTTAGCATCGAGGATGCTGAGGTGCGTCAGTTGCAGAACAGGCCGATCCGTATGGTAAAGGTCCGTTGGGACAACTGCGGTCACGAGGAACTCTCATGGGAGCGTGAGCAGACCATGATTGAGGAGTTCCCCGAGCTGTTTCGGTGACGTTTATCTCTCTCTTTTCCCCTTCTGTAATGACCTTTTTGGATATATATGCCTGTTTTTACAAATTTCGGGACGAAATTTTTATAAGGAGGGGAGGGTTGTAAGACCCCATTTCAGAAAGTTGGATTTCTGGAATCCAGCACTGTCGCTGGCGATATCGGCTATCGCCCGATGACAGCGGTCTGGCGTGAAGGCCTCTATCGAGAGGCTATCGCGCGGTGGCAAGTCTAATGCTGGCGACACCGTGACACGTGTCATGCATTGTTCGCAGCGGTGGCGTTGACTGGTCGAAGTCGGTTCTTTACCGCTGTCGCCAGGCGACAGCGGCTATCGCCTTGCGACAGTTCCAAATTGTAATTTGCAGCCGAAATGGAGGCCATTGATGGCACATTGACTTTGGGTCCTTGTTTTGGACAGGGAGGCTCGGTGGCTGGCATAGAAAGGCCGAAAATCACTCGAAACCCATTATTCACTAAAGGTTTTAATTAAGAGAGAGAGGGAGAGCTTGGAGAAGGAGATCCAATAGTAAACCCTAGCCTAGAGCTTGGATTTGGTGGAGCTACACTACTCTGATTCCCTCGACGTTGGTGGCTACGCGTAGAGGAGGGCAAGACGCTCCTTTCCAACCATGCCAAAAACCAAGCCATGGCTTCGAAGCGGCGTCTAAGGGTAACGATCCTCTTTACCCTCATTTGGACATGTTCTAGTCCGTTTCGTGCATCGTTGAGGCCCCTACCCAAAAGGGTGAGGTCGTGGCCTCCGACGGGTCGATTTGTGTTATCCCCGTCAAATCTTGCATACATGTAGAGTCCATGCGTGAAATGGACGTAGGCGCGCTGCGTGAAGCCCATCTGAGATGGTTCATCCAGATTGGTGATGCTTTTTGATATTGTGCGTGCCGGGGGAAAACTCCGTGTTGATATCCTGCTTCGTAGGACTAGAGAGTGCTACTGCATGCGCAGCAATGCCTCGGGGTGTGCCCGGGAAGCACCCGAAGTTAGAAGCAGAAAAGGAGTTATGTTCACTGTCGCTGACGATATTGACTATCGCCAGGAGACAGCTCCCAGACTTGGTTCTGGAGATTTTGTGCGTTCTGAGGCAGTGGGAGTGCTACTGCATGTGCAGCAATGCCTGGGGGTGTGCCCCGGGAAGCACCCACAGCTAGAAGCCAAATTGGAGTTCTGTTCATTGTCGCTGGCGATATTGGATATCACAAGGCGACAGCTCCCAGACTTGGTTCTGGTGATGTTGTCGTGCCCACCTGTTGAGAGGACCTGAGGCCTGTGTTCCCGACCTGTGAGGGTGTCCTGGTGGATGACTTAGCGGCCCGTAGAGCCGGCTATTTAAGAATACCTGGGCTGAGGGGACGCCATACCCGCTCTTCGTGTTGTACAACGAGAGCTGTGAACAACGGGCATTTGGCGAACCTGAAACCGCACCATTGCAGCACCTGATTAGTGAGTCTCGTACAGCATGTTGGGAAGAAATGGGAAAGTGTCTTCGAACTACGGGATGTTCACAATTAAATTATGGGGGAACTCTGGTATTCGGGCCACCGACTTTAGCCTCGAAGGGCAGAAGCCATCAAGAGTGGATGGTGGTGGAAGGCGGAATACACCAAAGAGTGCCTGAGAACACGAGACGTGGAGGCCATTCCCACGTTTCTGATTGTTGCATATGTATGAACTGTTGTGGGCTTTGCTAGTCACACTCTTATATATATATATATATATATATATATATATATATATATGCTGCTGAGGTTGTTTTGCAGGGATGATTAGAACTACAATCCCCTCGAAGGGGTGGGGTCGTTATAATTTGGTCAGCTTTAGCTGACCGTTGCCCTATTTTGCCACCGTTTTTGGTGGGCTTGTTGTACAGGTGCTGGACCGAGCGGGAACATAGCGGGCTCATAGCGGGCTGAAGCCCTTGTGCTGCTGCGGCCCTTGAAGGCCTTTTTGATGTTCCTTTTGCTTTTCATGTATGGCCGGCCTACGCACCGATGTTGGTAAATTGTAAGGCCGTCGTGCCTAAATTTTGTGTTGTAAAACATTTATTCCTTTTTTTAGTAAAAGTGGACATACCCGGGTATGGGTTTTGGGGTTTATCTTATCTCTTTTCAGCTTCCGCATAGAATGCTCTGAGTTAGGCATCGTTGTATAGTGTCGTTCGATATTTCAATTAAGTGACGTTCCCGTTTGTTTTGTAGTATATGGCGTGGGGCCCCGGCCGGACCCTCTGTTATATGCTCCCGAACGGATGGGGGTGTTACATCACAATCCAAGTATGCTAAGGAATTAGTGAAAAGGTTTGGTAAGTCTGATGCTTCCACCATGAAAACACCCATGCTCTCAAATGCTGTTGTTGACACTGATGAATCAGGGAAACCTGTTGATCAGAAAGTATATAGAGCAATTGTTGGCTCATTACTTTATCTAACAGCTTGTAGGCCTGACATAATGTTTGCTACATGTATTTGTGCTAGGTTCCAAGTTAACCCCAAAGAATCTCACCTAATTTTATTAAAAAGAATTTTGAGATATATTAAGGGTTGTCCAAATCTAGGACTCTGGTATCCAACTGCATCAGAATTTGAATTAACTGGATTCTTAGATTCTGATTATGTTGGATGCAGAGTAGACAAGAAAAGCACATCGGGAACTTGTCAGTTTCTTAGTGATAGGCTTGTGTCTTGGTTTTGTAAGAAACAAACATCTGTGTCTACATCAACAGCTGAAGCAGAATATATTGCTGCAGGCAGTTGCTGCTCACAAATATTGTGGATACAAAATCAACTTCTAGATTATGGTATCTATTTAAATAATTCAATTATATTTTGTGACAATACTAGTGCAATATCTATAGCACAAAATCCAGTACTCCATAGTAGGACTAAACACATAGAAATTAGGCACCACTTTATCAGAGATAATGTGGACAAAAATAAAATTTTCCTACAATTCATTTCCACTGATTTGTAAAGGGCTAATATTTTTACCAAACCCTTGGATGAAAAGAAACATATCTTCTTTATAAATCAGCTCGGAATGATAGATGGAGATTCAATCAACTAAAAAAAAATTAAAATTTCTACTTATCCCATCTTTTCATCGAATTGAGATCGACGAAATCTAGTCGTTCGTCGAACGGAGATCGACGAAGTCATCTAGATTGTCAAACTGAGATTGACAAAAATTTATTTTTCGTCGAACCCAGTTTTGATGAAGCCTATGTTTTTGATCTTTCTTTATAATCAAATCTTTTATTTCATTTTAACTGTATGCCTACATAATTGCTTCTCTTTTCAGTTCCTTTGCACTTGATCTCTCCTTTTCATTTTGCAGGAACTATGGCAATATTTCTTCAAAATAATTGCATCCTTCCCTACCTCCTATTCAACTGTCCCTTCTTCTAGGGGCCTAGCTCCAGGTCTTCCTGAAACTAGGAAGGGGGAGAAGTTTAATGAAGAAGCTACTTTTGATAGGGGGAGATGTTTTGAAGAAGCCCCTTTTTGTTAGGGGGAGATGCTCCTTTTTGTTAGGGGAAATGCTTTCCTTTTTGACTGGGGTAGATGTTTTATGAAGATGCTCAAGTTTCAAGGGGAGATGCTGTATGAAATAAAAAACAGTTCTTGATGAAGAAGCTCACAACAGTTTTGATTCAGAAATTCAGTTATGACAGATTCAAATGCAGATTGGTAGCAAAGCAGATTCAGTTATTGCTACAGTTTAGATCAACAAAAGCTAAAGCTGAAAAATGCAGATTCAGATTATAAAGCTTTTTAGTTCCAGTTCAAGTTCTAGTTCAAGTTGATTTGGTGAAGTCACCTCCAACTTAAGTTCTAGCATTTTTCAAATTTTTCAGAAAGCAAGATTCAGTTCAGATAAACAAAGAAAAATGCTGAAGGCAAGGATTTCTAAGCAAAGCAAAAGTTGCAAATGCAGATTCAGAAATATTATTTGGTATAGCAGATACAACTAAGATAATCAAATTCAGAAAGCTGAAGGCAATGCCAGAATTCAGAAAGCAAAAGGTTCTGATTATTTGTTTTTATTATTTCTGTTTTCAATGTAAAATTTCAAAACTCAGAGTATCATATTTTATATCTGCTGAAATGTTTAAAATCTGTTAGATATATATGCTCTGTTGTTTATTTTATTATTCAATTTTTGTCAAATAGTGTCCTAACCCAAATAGGGGGAGATTGTTGGAAAAACCCTATTACTGATTTGGGCTAGGATCACTATCTGTTGACTAGGACTAAGTTGAAACCCATTGTATAGTCTAAGGGTCAAGGTTTTAGGCTGTTAAGTTAGCTAGAACTTAAGGAAAAGCTAAGGTTCTGCGTTCGACGAAATGCTATCTGCGTTTGATGAAATGCATAATGGGTTCGACGAACGGCATGCTCCAGTTCGACGCATTTGTCCAGTCTCAGCGGTCGACGCATTTGCTAATTCTTAGCGGTCGACGAATTTGCTCAGTGTCAGCAGTCGACGCATTTGCTAAGTCTCAGCGGTCAATGAATTTGCTCAGTCTCAGCGGTCGAAGAATTGGCTCAGTCTCAGAGGTCGATGAATGTGCTCAGTCTCAACGGTCGACGAATTTGCTCAGTCTCATCGGTCGAATAATTGGCTCAGTCTCAGCGGTCGACAAATTGGCTCAATCTCAGTGGTCGACAAATTGGCCCAGTCTCAGCGGTCGACAAATTGGCTTAGTCTCAGCGGTCGACGAATTTGCCCAGTCTCAGCGGTCGATGAATTTGCCAAGTCTCAGCGGTCGACGAATTTGCCAAGTCTCAGCGGTCGATGAAATATCATCTTAGCTCGACTAATTCAATTCTTCCAGCCAGATTTAACAGTTTACCTCTCAGTTCGACGAACCTCACATTGAGATCGACGAATTCCAGTATGCGTTCGATGAATCAGTAACAGATGTTCAGATTGACGAAATCCAACATTCTATTCGACAAACTCATTTCTCAGGTCGACAAAAGATTCTCTTCAGCTTGTTAATTTCAGACAGATCATTTTTATTCTATTCTCTGAACTCAGATCATCAGCAACGGATATGTGTCTATCAGATAAGTCAAGGATATTATATTTCCTTTTATTATTTTGAGAAAGTAGTCGTTGACATATTTTGGAAAAGGACACTTTCATGGAAAAGGAAAAGAAATAAAGTGTATCAGTTTTGCACTTCCAAGAATATCTTTTTTGAATATTTTATTCCTTAAATTAAAAGATATGAATTTCAAATCTGTCAGAGTTTTCTTTAAGGAAAAATAAAAAGAAGAAGTAATATAGTATTATAGGAGTACAACAAGAAAAATATAGAGAAGGAAGAAGAGAGGAAGTAACAGTCGGAAAAAGATATACAGAAAGCCAAAAAGCTTTCAGATCTTCATCTACCTCAAGCAGCAGCTATCTCAATCTCTGAGAACATCAACATTATTCTCTCAGTACTCTGCTGCTAGTTCAATATTCAAGAGCAACAAATAATCTGAGAAATCTTGGTCTCTCAGATTCATCAGCTGTCAAGGAAGATCTACATTCAAGAGAAAGCTCCATCCTCAACTGTCAACTATTTTCTATCAGACAGGGGAGCTTTACAACAACACATTCCACTAGTCTTCTCTAAGATTATTGACAGAGAAGAACATCTTAACCCTCTTTATCCCATTCTGTATAGGGTTATAACTCCCTTCAAAAGTTAACCCCTTGGTGGCAGGGCACCTGAACAAAAACCTGTAGTTTGGTCTGAGCACCTGATCAAAAGCTCAGTTGTGTTTGGGCACCTGATCAAAAACCTATTGGTGATAAGGCACCTGATCAAAAACGTAGTGGAATCCTACCAAGGGTGGTAGAAGAGTAGACGTACCTAGGTTTATTGGGGAACTACTATAAAATCCTTGTGTCCTTTGTGTTTGTGTGATTTTCTGTATTGTGTTGTTTGTTCGTATTTGTTTTTATAACTCACTAAGTATACATATATATATCACTATTTTAATTCCGCTATAAAAATAAGGGAAAAACTTTTTAATATTCTATTCACCCCCCCCCCCCCTCTAGAGTGACATTAAGATCTAACCTCCCTTTCCTTTGATATCAGAGATTACTTTCAACTGATTTTAGAGCACTTTCAGTATGGCATCCAAAGGGAGCTTTCTTGTGCTCACACTCCACAACAGAACAGAGTAGCAGAGCGGAAGATCCGTCAGCTGACGGAGACCTGCAAATGCTGTCTTCTTGCCAAGAGTATCTCAAAGTCCTTCTGGGCAGAGGGAATAACTTGTGCAGCCTATGTTACAACCGGATGCCGCCCAGTCCCATCAACATGAAGACCCTTCATGAGTTGATGTTCAAGGAGAAGCCAAGTGTGGAACACTTTCGAGTGTTTGGTTCTACCTGATATGTGCATGTTCTGAATGCCCTTCGAACGAAGCTAGATGCTAAGGCAAGGAAGTTAGTCTTCGTCGGTTATGATGACCGGAAGAAAGTGTGGAGATGCATGGATCCCGAGACACGAAGATATAAGGTCTCTAGGGATGTGGTATTCGACGAGCTGACGTCATACCAAGGTAGCTCTTCTATTGAGTTACAAGGATGCAGGGTAGATGGTGGACCAGAGACAGCTGCACGGGAAGTTCTGGTAGAGTTACCTATTTATCCAGGTGCTCTTGGTATTTCTAGCTCTGGGTCAGGTGCTTCAGGTTCTGGAAGCAGGGGGAGCGACGCTCCATGTTCACCTGAAAGGAGAGCTAGTCCAGAAGCTGCAGTAGAAGAGGTGATTCATAGTCAAGCTCTGAGGAGGTCCAAGAGGACCATTATTCCACCTGATCAGTATACGGGCGGAAACTTGGTGAGCTTTGACTCATGTTTCTTTGCAGGTCCCCTAGATGAGAGAGAGCCATCTTGTTATGAAAAAGCCATTGGAGTCAAGGAGTGGGAAGGAGCCATGGATGAAGAAATGGCTTCCCTCAGGAAGAATGAGACTTGGGACTTGGTGCCTAAGGTTGAGGGAGTTACTCTGGTGACTTGCAAGTGGGTTTTCAAACTGAAGAAGAAGGCTGATGGAAATATTGAGTGGTACAAGGCTCGCCTTGTAGCTCGAGGTTTCTCTCAAAAGTATGGGGAGGATTATGAAGAAACGTGTAGTCCCAATGCCAAGATGACTTCGGTTCAGGTGGTGATCGCTTTGGCTGCTTGCCAAGGGTGGAAGATTTGGCAACTCGACGTGAAGAACGCTTTCTTATATGGCGAGATTGACAAGGATATCTTCATGGATTAGCCACCTGGTTACGTATCCGAAGAGCACCCAAGATATGTTTGTAAGCTCAAGAAGGCTCTTTACGGCTTGAAGCAAGCTCCTCGGGCGTGGTACGGGAAGATCACAGAATACCTCCAGTTCTGCAGATATTTTGCTTCTGATTCAGATTCAAGCTTATTCGTAAGGAAGACGGGGGAGCTTCAGGTCTTGGTGATGCTGTACGTTGATGATATGATCATCACGGGGAATTCTGAAGTGGAGGTAGCTAGGCTTCGTGCTGAGCTAGCTATCAGATTCGAGATAAATGATTTGGGTGAGCTCCACCATTTCCTTGGGCTCGAAGTGGAGAGGAAAGAGAGCAGTATGCTCGTTTCCCAAAAAGGCTATGCGGATCGAATCTTGAAGAGGTTCGGCATGGAAGGGGGGAAAAGCAGCTCTACTCCACTAGAGGTTGGAGTGCATCTTCGTCAAGATGAAGTAAAGGTTCTTACCGATCCTTGGTGTTTCGGGCTTTGGTCGAAAGCTTGATATACTTGACGATCACGAGGCCAGATATTGCTTATGCAGTTGGCAGGGTGAGTCGGTTTATGGCAGAGCCTAAGAAGCCTCATCTTGTGGCGGCTAGGAGTATATTGAAGTATGTCAAATTCACCTCGGATTTGGGTCTCTTCTATGGAAGAGATTCCGGCTTTTGCTTGCATGGGTATATGGATGCTGATTATTGAGGAGATTCAGATGATCCGAGATCGACGTCTGGATATGTCTTTTTGACAGGCTCTACAGCTATATCATGGTGCAGCAAGAAGCAGGATTCTGTGTCTATCTCTACCACGGAAGCGGAGTACAATGCGTCGTCTTTGGGAGCTCAGGAAGCCATCTGGCTTAGGAGGCTTGTGGAGGACATTCATAGGTAGGTGCAAGGTCCTACTCTGCTACGTGGTGACAACGAGAGTACTCTCAAATTGGTGAACAATCCAGTTTGTCACGGGCGTACGAAGCACATAGAGATTCATCACCATTTCATTCATGAGAAGGTGTTGGAGGGATCTCTGACTGTGGAGCATGTGCAGAGCAAGGAGAATGTTGCTAACATATTTACTAAGCCACTGGCGAAGGGACCATTTGGTCAGTTGCGAAGTTTGTTTGGGCTGACTTCCACTTCCCACTTCAAGGGGGAGTGTTAAATTTTTGAAGTCGAAGTGGATGGGTGCTGAGCGGTCTGGAGGTTGGAGACCGCAGAGACCGCGCAGTCTGCGCTGGTTCTCGGGTCAGTTCTGTCTCTGCAGTTTGTTTGAGGCGGTCTGATCTGGGAGACCGTTATCTGCCCGGGTGACTTGCGCAGGTTGATCTGGCGACTTATTCAAGTCGGCCAGATGTTCAAGTAGGTCTGCCTTCTTGCAGTGACCGGGCGGTCTGACGACTGTTCTAGTCGGTCTGGTTACTGAAGGAGTTCTTTGCATTGCAATAAGACCGGGCGGTCTGCTTTATGGAGACCGCAGTAACCGGGCGGTTTGTGATAACCGTATGGTTAATAAGGAGCTGTTAGCTTTGTTGAGCTCGGGACGTCTGTTTTGTGAGACCGCTCGCAAAATGATGGGCAGCTATTGTATCTCAGTTTGTGCGGTGATGACATATGTCTTCTCGCCTATAAATAGGGGTGCAGGGTCCATCATTCATAACAATAACGAGAACTATAAGAACCAAAGTTGGCTTGATTGTGCCGGTCTCATTTTTAGGTCGCGCGGTCTGAGATTTTGTCTGACCATTTTGTGTGTTCGCAGGTTAGCGGCTATCAGCTCACGGTTAGCTTGTCTCCCTTCTTCCATCATTGAATAAACTAGTCTGGCCGGACTGTGTTTAGGTGTTCTTGGTTTGTGCAGCGGACTCAGTTGATCAGGTGGTCTTAAGTGGCCAGGCGATCTTGAGTTGCGGTCTGTCGCAGGTAGCAGTTCTTTGTTCAGAGTTCGTGGGTTCTTCTATGATCAAGGCCATGCGGTCTGGGCGATCAAGAAGTGCGAACTGTTTATTTGTTCAGCAAAGGAATAAAGCAGCAAGTCAGCGGTCTGGCAGGTGCAGCTTGTACTATGTTCGCGCGGTCTCAGGTACTACCGTCTGGCTTATCTGTTCGCGTGGTCTGGTGGTCTGAAGTGGTCAAGTCACCAGCAGCTTGTTTACCTTTATGTTTTGTGCTTCTCTCCTCCGTGATTCTTATGAATCATGTCTCGCTATGTATACCTCGAAATTGTAAAGAGATAGTTAATACCATAGCACTATCCATTCATCCCATTGTCACTATTGTGCTACACTTGTGAAAAGTTTGTGAAGTGTTTTCCGCATTTTTTACTTCACCTCCGGACCTCAAGTTTTTCAAAAGGGTACACTTATAGTATATATGGAAGGCACTACAGAAGTGAGGGATGATAGGAAATCCCTCCTCAACCAGGAGTATGAATCCTTCAGGCAGCACAGCTTGGAAAGCATAGTTGTATGCTATGAAAGATTCTTCAGGGTGGTCAATGAGTTGAAGAACTATGGGAGGGTCTTCAAGAATTATGAGCTGATTGACAAGTTCCTAAGGTCTATAACTAGAGATTGGGACATAAAGATCTGTGCCATCAGGGAAGAGGACAAGCTTACTGATGCTCTTCCTCATACCCTATTTGGAAAGATGCTCTCATATGAGATGCGGCTATCTGTAAGGAAGGAGGAGGAAACCACCAACAGAACTCAAGCCAAGGAGAGATCTATGTCTCTCAAAGCTGAGGGCTCCAAGAAGAGCAAGGATAGAATTCCCTCTCCTCCATGTTGGAACACGGTCTTCCGCATCTCCTAAGTTTGAGAATAACAAATCCTATGTGTATTTGATCTTGCGTGTTTAAGTGTGCAGGAAATCAAAGTCCACATGACTCAAGGATAGTTGTCCCCAAAATTGAGGCCAAAATTCAAAGAGGCTCACTAGCGCCGGCGGTAGCGATAGCGCCCGGCGCTAGCGTTGATCTGCGCGATTCCGGCATCGTTTTTAGAAGGAGCTAGCGCCCGGCGTTAGCTACTAGCGCCGGCGGTAGCATGGCGCACAAGAGTCATGGAGAAATATGTTGCCTCGGATTAAAGATCGCACCACGCAAAATGTTACTTAATCTGGGATAGCGCTGGCGGTAGCTACTAGCGCTGGCGGTAGCATGGCGCATAAGAGGCATAGAGCAAAATGTTGCCTCGGATTGAAGATCCTGCCGCGCAAATTGTTTCTTAATCCGGGCTAGCGCCGGCGGAAGCGCTAGCGGCGGCGGAAGCGCTAGCGCCGGCGGTAGCACTTGGGCTATAAAAGGACCCCCTCTCCTCTTGTTTTCGTACACCAATTGCATACCCCTCAGAGAGAGAGTACTAGAATTCCAGAGGCCTATCTTGGCCGAAATTTGAGGTCCCGGCGAAGCTCTGCCAACTTCTGAAGGAGGATTCCATCACGCCGAAGCTAAACGAAGTCCGCTTCGACAAACGCTGATTCTACAGCGGATCTTCACCTCCATATTCAGAAGTTCATCTTAAGGGAAGTTGTTATTATTTTATTTCTCTTTTATCATTGTAAACGGTAGTGAAATCGCCTCGTGTTGGCGACTAGGTCTGTGGTAGACTTAGGGGGTAATTCGCCTTTTGTTGGCGACTAGGTCTAGGGTATAGATCTAGGGGGTGCTAGAGGCCTTTCTGGGGATAGATTGGCTAGAGCGGCTTGAGGCCGTATCTGGGGAGAGATCGGCTAAAGCCAACCGGTTCGTGGGGATACGAGTCGGTATAGAAAACGAAAAAGAACTATAATTATTCGCCTCGATTTCTAGCGTCATAGAAATCCATTTTTGTAATCAATTTTATTAATAGTAATCATGTCTCTATTTTTGGAATAAAATTGATTTTGTTCTTTATTCATCTAAATTGTTTGTTATCCTCTTTTTCATCATAAATCAATTTAGATCGCTATTCAAAAATATTACTTTAGTCTTGCAATAATTCAAAGTTTTCTAAATATTTACTTAAGTTTTTGAAAACCCTTATTCACCCCCCCCCCCCCTCTAAGGGCGCCGACCGATCCAACAAGTGGTATCAGAGCGGTTTTATTCCAATCGGCTTAACAACCGGGAATAATGGCGTCTCATGATCTCGCTTCAGCTAGTGGGGCAAATTTCTGTGAAGATGAAATATCACATAAACCACCCTTGTTTGAAGGAACAAATTATAAAGGACGGAAAATTTTAATGGAAAAATTTATTAAAACTTTAGACATCGAAGTATGGAACTTAGAAATTATAAGACGAGCGGATGAATCGAATAAAAAAGAACGTCAGCTAAATGCCAAAGCCAAACACTATTTATTTTGTGCACTATCTAATGAAATTTTCAAATTCATATATTACTTTTCTAGTGCATACAAAATATGGCGCTTTCTTGAAGATATGTATGATCTTCCTCTCGCAGGTATGGAACAAACACAGGAGGAAAAGAACGTACAAGCTTCCATTATCATTCAAGAAGATCTCTCTCAGAGCGAAGCCATGGAGAATATTGAAATAGAAAAGGAGAACAATACACCAAGAGAAAAAGAAGAAGAAATCTAACTTTTGGAAGAGGAATGCCAAGAAGAATACAAAGGAACAATATGTTCAAATCCTCCCTCATCCAAAAGCAATGTAAGGAAATCAAATTCTATCTTTTGTACTTCTATCTGTTCATTACAATTGTTACAAAATACTAGGCGCAAAATTGAGAAATTAAAGAATGCTAATAAACTATTGCGCTTAGAAAATAAAATTTTAAAAGCAAAAGTTAAAGTAGTATCAAAATCCGATTTATCTAGCTTTACTCATGTCACTTCAATTGAAAATACAAAACTTTGTCTTGATTGCAATAATATTAAAGAAAAATTTAAGGAACTTGAAAAAGAAATTATTTTTGTAAAAGAACAAAATGAAAAATTACATTTAGAAAATTCATCTTTGATAAATGATTGTGCTAAGTGTAAAGAATATAAAATTGAAATTAAAGAGATGGATGAAATATTTGATGAATATAGAAACAACTATCAAGATCATATTGATTCAATTGTTTCCATTCTTAAAAATAGCACAATCACTTATAATAAAGCTAGACAAAATTTAAAAATCAAGAATGATGAACTAAAATCAAAAATCAACTTGCTTAAGGAAATCATTAAGAAAAACGCTCAAAACATTCATTCACAATCTCAAGGTATATCTAAAAGCAAGTTGAATATAATTTCTCAAAATGTTGATAAATCCAACAAAGGAAATAAAGAATATCAAATGCTTGAAAATAAAATTCCAAATCATTATCATTTACAAAATAACCACTCTCCCAACATAAATTTAAAGATAAACAAATTTCCTATAAAGAATGTTTTGCAAAATCGTCATGGAAATTTGATAAATATGAATATCTTACTTAAACCTAATATTGGGAATAAGAAACAAAAAGCTTTTGGAAATCTTAAACCAAGTCTTGAATGGAGACCAAAAAGTAAAAATGAAAACTTAAATGCAAGGATCCATTCATCACATTCTTTTCCCAACTTAAATTCACCTGAAAACAAATTTCCATTATATAATAAATTCAAGAGTAATGATTATGGAAATTTGAAAAACAAAAATTACATTTTTTCATGGTACGAATGGAAACTCATACTTAAGAATGACACATTAATGTCAAACGAAAGGGCCCATTCAAACATATCTCCCCAAAAGAAAACACGATGTATTTGGGTACCCAAAGGAACCGTCACACCCGGTCCTCTTTGGATACCTAAATCTCTTATTCATTAGTATCCCATCGTTTGCATGAAGTAGAAATCAATTAAAATGATATATCATTTCCCTACTTCATGATGTGCTTAAACTTTCTTTTTGTTTATTTTCTTTTGTTTAGTTTCTTAAAACCATCATGATATGATCACTTTATATATCTTGTAATATAACTTTCATAAATTAAACCATAATTCATAAATGAATCAAATTGAATAAAATTGAATAAAAGTCATATCATTTTTAGTGATCTACTTATCATTTTTATTTTTACCTTCTAAATCCATTACTTTTTAAATGTCATGAATTGTAAATTGTAAATTGAAATTATTATCAAGACTAATGATATTACTTTAATGGATTTAAATGGTTTATTAAAGGGCTTAAGCTAAAAATTAAAATGCGAAATGCATTTATCTCTTTTTGTTGATTATGATAGCCTTTATAATGAAGAGAGATATTTTTCACAAAATACATGATTAATCCTATGTTTAACATTGCATCCAAACTCATCATCCTAGCATCTCGTGTTGGTCTATGCTTATATATCTATGCTAGGTACAACATTTATGATGTTATTCATATTTTATGACAACTATGTGTTTTGAAATCATAATAGAATACTAAAATTCCATCAATCACATAGTTTATGGATTAATCATTAGAACATGTATTATTTGGCTGATTCAAACATGATGTCTTGTGTTTACATTCTCTATCTATTTTCAGTTTACATTATTTTGGTAAACACAAGCCTTTGAAATATCATAATAAAAATATAAGAAAATATGTCTCATGCGATGGTTAGGTAGTCTAGTCATATAAGAAAATCGCTAACGTTTCATGCAATTTGCACTATCTAAACATCTCCGAAAAATCTGAAAATTCAGCATGAAACTACTAATGGGACACCTAATCAAGTTCAAGCATTAAAATTTTTAAAACCCTAAAAAATCACTTACTATTTCCCGCGCTAGCGCTAGTGCCAGCGCTAGCGTCGAGGTTCATTTTTCTATAATTTTTAAATTTCTAAAAATCCCTTAAAATATATAAATCTGTATTTTCTACTTAGTTTTGCACTTCTGTGTTTCTTTATTTTTTGAAAAATCAAATACAAAACTACAAAAACCAAATTACAAAAAATAAGCTTTATTTTTTCGCTTGTGTTGTTTCCTTTATTTAAAGTTCATCTTTATGCAAAAATCAAATATAAAAATTACAAAAGCAAAAATTACAAAAATATGCTTTTATTTGTAAAAATCAACTACAAAAATATAAAACAAAACAAAAACAAGTATCAAAATTATTCTTCTGAACTTAACTTTTCTATGTATCTTGCGAAAGGGTGATTTGGGCTATCAACCCAACATATCACCTAGTACCGGGCGAACCTCTCACAAGGTAGCCCTCGGGAAGTCCAAGATCAATTTTATAAGTTCAAACTTTAAATAAAAATTATTTTTGAAAAATATCTGTATGGACTTTATTGTAAAAATCAAGCATGATTTAATCTATTATTTAGAACTTCTATAATGTTGTAATTTATCTTTTCAAACTACTTTGAACATTGCCTTCATCATGCTTTGATACATCTATTAATATGTGCATAATTTATATTGAAAAAGTTATGTAGAACAATGCGTAGCATGCCTCTAAGTATGAGTAATGTTTTATGGTTGATAATGATCGCAATTCACTCACTTATTTTGGCATTGTCTACTTATGTGTTTAATCTAAGAATGTTTGTGTATGTTTTGTAATAGTACAACGAATTAAAATTGCACAAGTATCTTACCTACACAACCTTTATTTGCACTTTTAAAAGTTAAGTAAAGTGGTTATCTTTTTCATAAACTATATTGGTTTGCAAAACAAGTGTATTCGGGGAACTTTGTACAAAACAAAATCATAAAATAAAGTGACAAAGATAACTCAACCAAGCACTACTTGAACCTCCTGATAAGTCTTAATAAGCGTTGTGAGGTTGAGCACCTTGGAAAGAATAATAAAGTATCTTGTGCAAACCATATCTTTCTTTCAAAATAAAAACCACTTATTCTTAAGTACACCGGATCACAATAAAAATCAATCTTGAAGAATAAAACTATGTGATCCCCCAAGCACTACTTTGCACCCTAATAAGTCTTGATGAGCATTGTGTGTGCAGAGCACCTTGGTAGTTGTACATTTTTCTTTGTGCATTGAAGTGAGTGGAATTAAAATTATTTGTGTTTTATTGTGCTCTTTACTTTACATATTACTTGTATTTTTGATTAAAACATTTGTTTACTCTATTCAAAATACACTTTTATGCACATCATTATCTTCCATAACACTTCTTCTCATGAGTATTGGATCCTAATGCTAATTCTATACTACTCTTTATTTATGAAATGCACTAGATAACCTAGCATGCTTTCTACAATGTTTGGTATGTTTTGAAATTGTGAATTAAAGTAACATTGTAGTAATCTCTTTTTGATAAGATTATTTCATGCTTGGTTACTGTATTGTCAAAACAAAAATTTTAAATGCAAAATGACTTACAAAAACATCTTCTTTTTGAAATTGAACTCATATATCTTTGTATGAACCATCATTGATTACCATAAGATGTTTTTTTGTACTTCTATATGTCTTCCGCATCATAACCATATAATTGTTTTACCTTGCACTTTAATACTTATTTAAAATCTTTCATCTTGTGTGCATCATCAATTGAATCTTCAAATTTCTTTCTTGCAACAAGTATTGGTTATAAAACATCTCTTTTTAACTTAAACTCTTATTTAGTATTATGATGTTTCTTTTTCGAAATCTTCCGCAATACTCAAACTCTGATTAATTCATGAATTTCAATATAGCTATGTGAGTTTTTATTTCAAAATTCAAATAAAAATATAAACCCATATGCTATGATATTTCCCATTAGATTTAAATGCTTAATGTTTCCAATAATTGTTATCCATGACTTCATTTCTCACCATAGCGGGGGCGTAGGGTTGTAGACATTAGATAACCTTATCTCTAGTCATGTCTTGTCCTTAACCGGGGAGGGTTCTAGTGGGGCCTTGCGAGGCACTGGGGGGAAAGAGTGCTAGGTTAAGTTTTTGTCTAGTGTTTGCATATGGGATTAACATCCCAACCTACGGCATGTTTGCAGCTCCTCATGCCCATCCGTCACTTAGTACGGGGCTAGGGTGTTGACATATTGTCTGGGTAGATTGGTTACTTGGAAATTATGATTTTTTTTGGCTTAAAACTCTTATTTAAAGGGAAAAATCATTATTTTTTTGCTAAACTCTGATTTATAAAAGGGGGAGAACTACAAACAAAAGGGATAAAATAAGTCATAACTCTGATCATTTTCAATGACAGACAAGTCTAAAACTCCTTATCATTTACTTAAAAAGCTCGATCATGCCTTCTCTTCTATTTTCAAATTCTTTGGTGCTTTGTTTCCCTACCCACTTTTGCTAATAACAAATGGGGAGAACTAACATGATAAAATGCAAAAGGGGGAGAACTAACAATGATAAATGTAACCCGCTATCATAAACCCAACATGACAAATTCAGTTGATAGCATACATATTAAGGGAGCATTCACATAGGGGGAGCATATATTTAGGGGGAGCAATTCTAAATGCTAAAATCAATAATCATCCTAAAGTCATCACTCTCACACACACACACAAGTATAGTCTCATCATGCTTATTTATTAATGCTTTGATTTATCATTAATGCATTTGTTATTATCAAAAGGGGGAGTTTGTTGGAACACGGTCTTCCGCATCTCCTAAGTTTGAGAATAACAAATCCTATGTGTATTTGATCTTGTGTGTTTAAGTGTGCAGGAAATCAAAGTCGACAAGACTCAAGGATAGTTGTCCCCAAAATTGAGGCCAAAATTCGAAGAGGCTCACTAGCGCCGGTGGTAGCGATAGCGCCCGGCGCTAGCGTTGATCTGCACGATTCCGGCATCATTTTTAGAAGGAGCTAGCACCCGGCTTTAGCTACTAGCGCCGGTGGTAGCATGGCGCACAAGAGGCATGGAGAAATATGTTGCCTCGGATTGAAGATCGCACCACGCAAAATGTTACTTAATCTGGGATAGCGCCGGCGGTAGCTACTAGCGCTGGCGGTAGCATGGCGCATAAGAGGCATAGAGCAAAATGTTGCCTCGGATTGAAGATCCTGCCGCACAAATTGTTTCTTAATCCGGGCTAGCGCCGGCGGTAGCGCTAGCGCCGGCGGTAGCGCTTGGGCTATAAAAGGACCCCCTCTCCTCTTGTTTTCGTACACCAATTGCATACACCTCAGAGAGAGAGTACTAGAATTCCAGAGGCCTATCTTGGCCGAAATTTGAGGTCCCGGCGAAGCTCTGCCAACTTCTGAAGGAGGATTCCATCACGCCGAAGCTAAACAAAGTCCGCTTCGACAAACGCTGATTCTACAGCGGATCTTCGCCTCCATATTCAGAAGTTCATCTTAAGGGAAGTTGTTATTATTTTATTTCTCTTTTATCATTGTAAACGGTAGTGAAATCGCCTTGTGTTGGCGACTAGGTCTGGGGTAGACTTAGGGGGTAATTCGCTTTGTGTTGGCGACTAGGTCTAGGGTATAGATCTAGGGGGTGCTCGAGGCCTTTCTGGGGATAGATTGGCTAGAGCGGCTTGAGGCCGTATCTGGGGAGAGATCGGCTAAAGCCAACCGGTTCGTGGGGATACGAGTCGGTATAGAAAACGAAAAAGAACTATAATTATTCGCCTCGATTTCTAGCGTCATAGAAATCCATTTTTGTAATCAATTTTATTAATAGTAATCATGTCTCTATTTTTGGAATAAAATTGCTTTTGTTCTTCATTCATCTAAATTGTTTGTTATCCTTTTTTTCATCATAAATCAATTTAGATCGCTATTCAAAAATATTACTTTAGTCTTGCAATAATTCGAAGTTTTCTAAATATTTATTTAAGTTTTTGAAAACCCTTATTCACCCCCCCCCCCTCTAAGGGCGCTGACCGATCAAACACTCCAAGAAGTACAACTGACTCAGAAAGTTCTGAGTCCCGCTTATCTGACAGTAACTTGTCATATGGGGAGTTTGCTGCCTTCTCCAGGCATTTCAAGAAGTTGATGAAGAGGAAGCAGTGGAAGAACATGCCTTCCTCCTCTTCACATCCCAATAAGGATTATAGCAAGACTAAGAAGATGCACTATAAGGGAGAAAGGTATGAATATAAACCCAACAAACATGTTTCAAATAATATTGTTTGTTATTGCTGCATAAAACCTGGACATGTTATAGTTGAATGTCCAGTCAAGACAAAGGAGAAAGGTGAGAAGAAACATCCTCACCACAAGAACAGGAAAGGTGATAAGTCCTTCCTGACAAAGAAAGGAAAATTTTGGAGTCAATTAGACTCATCATCTTCAAATTTTGATAATGATGAAGAAGCATACTGTTAGAACCTAGTCATAATTTGGATTAGGATCCCAACTCAAATAGGGGGAGATTGTTGGAACCTTAGTTTTGATTTGAGTTAGGATCCAACTTTAATGTCTAAGTTTCTATCATAACACATCTTACAACTTAGATCAAATCCCATTATGATAGAAGGCTGAAAATATACATAATTAATAGGTTGAGAAAATAAGAGAAAGATAAAAATTATATATGTTCTCTGCGTT
Organism: Dactylorhiza incarnata; assembly: GCA_033032865.1. Taxonomy (NCBI): domain Eukaryota; kingdom Viridiplantae; phylum Streptophyta; class Magnoliopsida; order Asparagales; family Orchidaceae; genus Dactylorhiza; species Dactylorhiza incarnata. The sequence goes on from JAWHQI010000035.1 coordinate 12,006,956, forward strand.
CGACGAACAGCTATCTGCGTTCGACGAACGGCGCTCTACGGTCGATGAATGATGTTCATTTTGTGCTTGACGAATTCTAGCTATCTTAGCGGTCGACGATCCCATCTCAGTGGCTCAGCGGTTGACGAACAGATTGTCTCAGCGGTCGACAAATAGACCCCGTCTCAGCGGTCGACGAAAAGATGCGTTCGACAAACTCAAGTCTGCGTTCGACGAACAGCTCAATATCTCAGCGGTCGACGATCCATCCCGTCTCAGCGGTCGATGAAAAGATGCGTTTGATGAACTCAAGTCTGCGTTCGACGAATATTCAGTAGAAGCTCAGAACGATGAATTAAATGTTCAGATCGACGAACTTGAAGCTAAGCTCAATGAATTTCTCCCAGCTTTATAATTTGATATTCTCAGTTCCACTAATATTCTTATATCTGATTAAAGCAATATTTTATCATTTCAATTTATATATTGCTATATATTGTTGCCTTAACAATATAGCCATTGCAGGCATTAAATGTTATAGCCGTTGCAGATAAGCCAAAGACGGCAATTTACCTTCTCGAGGAATCTAGGAAATTAAAGTAACATTATCTCTTTCCTCTCTTATCGACAAGAATTCAAATCAGCCGAACAGCTCTCCAGATTATATATTCAGAGAGAAGATCAGAGAAGAGAAAAAGGAATATACACATACAGGAAGAGAAAAATAGAGGAGCAAAAAGAAGAAGCAAATCTAATATATTATTTATCTTCTTTTTGCTAACTTCTCCTTGCAGATCATCTTCATCCTGAGACACTAATCAATATCATTTGCTCAGGATCTTAACTGCAAAAGAAGAAGAGTATTTACAATCAAGAGAAGAAGCCTCCACAAGCTGTCATCTAATCTCAATTAGACAGGGGGAGCTCTTCAACATCATCTACAAAGATCCAATCTCAACAACCCATCAGGATCTCTAGAGTCTTCTCAGTAAAGAGAAGAACAATATATCTTTTCTCCTTCTTACCCCATCTTGTACAGGGTTAAAACTCCCTTCAAAAGTTTACCCATTGGTGGTAAGACACCTGATCAAACAATCCTATTTGGTTTTTGGGCACCTTATCAAAAGCTCATTGCTGCTAGGACACCTGATCAAAAATCCTAGTGGATTGCTACCAGTGGGTAGAAGAGTAGATGTACCGAGATTGATTGGGGAACTACTATAGCTCTTGGTGTCTTCTGGTTTGCTTTGCGTTTTGTTCTTGTTGCCGTGCTTGTGCTTTGCCTTCTTTCTGTTTGATTTTATTACTCACTCAACACTACACATATATATATCATTATTTTGAAATAACCTAAAAAGCTTTAATATTTAAGAACTAAACTCCCCTTTCAATTGGTATCAAAGCAAGGTTGATTATATTAATCACCTTCAACTGATACTCAATTGCACTTTCACATACATAAGGTTGTTTGTTGCTGCTGAGGATGAATATTATCCAACTACAAGGATAAGCATAAGGGCCCCTCTGCCCCATTCAGATAGTGACAATGAGGAGGATGAAGATGTCAATGGGTGATGCGGCTTGATGGCCATATCTGAAGGTGAAGACAGTCAGGATTATTCATATCATGAAAAGGTATTAACTCACTCTATTTCTTCTACTGATTATGAGACAAGTCCAGAATTTGAAACATCTTCAGCTGGTGATGACAGTGGTTCAGAATCTAAGGATGATGTTAATCAAATGATTGCAAGTATGGTTCCATCTTAGAAGCTCTGAAAAAGAGCAAGAAGCTAGCCAAGAGGCATGCTATGTAGATTGCTTCCCTCCTGCAGGCAAATTCTGAGAGCTCAGATTCTGCTACCCAGCTACCTTAAATGAGTAGAGAAATTAGCCAGCTGAAGGAAATTACATTTATCCAATTGAGCACCATAAGCTAGAAAAAAAAGATCATCAAGGATCATGAAGAGAACTTCTCAATGAGAAAAACTTAGTGGCTCAATTCTCCAAGCCTAAGTCAGTGCTGCCCATCATTGATGTTGGAATAACCCTATTACTGATTTAGGCTAGGATCACTATTTGTTGACTGGGACTAAGTTGACCCCCATTGTATAGTCTAAGGGTCAAGGTTTTAGGTTGTTAAGTTAGCTAGAACTTAAGGAAAAACTGAGGTTCTGCATTCGACGAAATGCTATTGGCATTCGACGAAATGCATTCTGCGTTCGACGAACGTCTTGCTTCAGGTCGACGAATTGAGGCTGTCTCAGCGGTCGACGAATTTGCTCAGTCTCAGTGGTCGACGAATTGGATCAGTCTCAGCGATCGACAAATTGGCTCAGTCTCAGCAGTCGATGAATTGGATCAGTCTCAGCGGTCGACGAATTTGCCTAGTCTCAACAGTCGATGAATTTGCCAAGTCTCAGCGGTCGATGAAATATCATCTCAGCTCGACTAATTCAATTCTTCCAGCCAGATTTAGCAGTTTATCTCTCAGTTCGACAAACCACACATTGAGATCGATGAATTCCAGTCTGCGTTCGACGAATCAGCAACAAATGTTCAGATCGACGAAATCCAACATTCTGTTCGACGAACTCAGTTCTCAGGTCGACGAAAGTTTCTCTTTAGCTTGTTTATTTTAGACAGATCAGTTATATTATATTCTCTGATCTCAGATCAACTTTCAGCAACAGATCTATTATTCCTATCAGGTTAGTCAAGGATATTATATTTCCTTTTATTATTTCAAGAAATTAGTCGTTGACATATATTGGAAAAGGACACTTTCATGGAAAAGGAAAAGTGTTAAAGTTTATTTGCTGAATCAAATTTGCAGTTCCAAGAATATCTCTTTTGAATATTTTATTCCTTAAATTAAAAGATTTGAATTTCAAATCAGTTAGAGATTTCTTTAAGGAAAAAAGGAGAAGTATTACTAGACTACAGCAGTACAACAAGATAGGGAATAGAGAAGAAGAATACAGTCGAGAGGAAGAAGAAAAAGATATACAGAAGAAAAAGTTTAGAGATCTTCATTTTCCTCAAGCAGCTCTTTCATTCTCTAAGAACAAAAACACAGATCTTCATCTTCCTCAAGCAGCAGCTCTCTCAATCTCTGAGAACATCAACATTATTCTCTCAGTACTCAGCTGTTAGTTCAATCTTCAAGAGCAACAAATAATCTGAGAAATCTTGGTTTCTAAGATTCATGAGCTATCAAGGAAGATCTACATTCAAGAGAAAGCTCCATCCTCAACTGTCAACTATTTTCTATCAGACAGGGGGAGCTTTACAACAACACATTCCACTAGTCTTCTCTAAGATTATTGACAGAGAAGAACATCTTAACCCACTTTATCCCATTCTGTATAGGGTTATAACTCCCTTCAAAATTTAACCCCTTGGTGGCAGGGCACCTGAACAAAAACCTGTAGTTTGGTTTGATCACCTGATCAAAAGCTCAGTGGTGTTTGGGCACCTGATCAAAAACCCATTGGTCATAGGGCACCTGATCAAAAACCTAGTGGAATCCTACCAAGGGTGGTAGAAGAGTAGACGTACCTAGGTTTATTGTGGAACTACTATAAAATCTTTGTGTCCTCTGTATTTGTGTGATTTTCTGTATTATGCTGTGTGTTCTTATTTGTTTTTATAACTCACTCAGTACACACATATATATATATCACTATTTTAATTCAGCAAGAAAGATAAGAGAAAAACTTTTTAATACTCTATTCACCCCCCCCCCCCTCTAGATTGACTTTAAGGTTTAACCTCCCTTTTCCTTTGATATCAGAGATTACTTTCAACTGATAACAGAGCACTTTCAATCGGTATCAGAGGTAGGTTGATTCTTTACATGATAACACCTGAATCAAAAGATCAATTAGATCTTAAATTTCTTCTAGGGTTTCTTTTTCTAAAAACTCATGGCACAGAACAAAGAATGCTCAAGCACAAAACCTCTTATGTGCAATCTAAATAAGTTTGCACTATGGAAGGCAAGGATCAAATTATATATGAACGCTATTGATGAAGATATTTTCAATGTTATTTTGACAGGACCTCCTACTCCTACAGCAACAACAAGCACTGAAACTACAACAACAAATAATGTTGTTCCACCTCCTGAGTGGACAGAAGCTCAAAAGAAGCAGAGAAGTGTTGATGCCAAAGCAATGAATATATTTGCACAGACAATGTCTGATGACATCTTTCAAAAGGTTATGGAATGCACCACAGCAAGGGAAATCTGGACCTCCCTCAACAACATGGTTGAAGGATTTGCAGATGAGAGAAAAGATAGAAGATCTCATCTCTCAGTTTGAGAATTTCAAGAAAGGAAAAACTGAGAGTGTTGCAGACATGTACATCAGGCTCATCCTCATAATCAATGAGCTGAAGTCTCTGGACAAAGTGATCTCTATCACTGAAGTTAATGATAAGATCCTAATGTGCTTCCCTAGCACATGGGACTCTAGGATCTGGCCAATCAATGAAGCCAGAAGCCTCAATGAGATCTCCACTGAGACCTTGTTATGCAAGCTCAAATCCTATGAGCAACTTATCAAGTCCAGAGAAGCAGAACAATCCACTTCCTCACCAGCATCCAAGAAGGAAAAGAGCATTACTTTCCAAGCAACTGAAGAGGAAGATAAATCTCTAGGAGAAGTGGAGTTTAGGAGTCTTCTAGCCAAGAGATTCTACAAGATGGCAAGAAAGGACTTCAGAAAGAAGGATTCCAGATCCAGAGAAAAGCCAAGGTATGACAAAACAAATACTAAAGAAATTATTTGTTTTGGTTGCAGGAAACCTGGTCACATTCTACCTTAGTGTCCAGAGAACCAAAAGAAAGAAAAGAGAAAAGATAAAGAAGAGAAAAGACACTCCAGCAAGCCTTCCTCCCACAAACACAAACATAAGGGAAGAGGCTTTGTAGTTGAATCTTGGAGTGAGACAGAATCATAATCTTCATCTATCTCATCTGAAGATGAAGAAAAATCAAATGACAAGGACCAATGTTTGATGGCAATATATGACTCAAACAGTGAGTCAGAATATGCATCATCATCCAGCTCTAATGATGATGAAGAAGAAAGAAACTTTTGCATGATGGTACTTAGATAGTGGGTGCTCAAAGCATATGATAGGAAACAAGGCCAACCTAAGCAACTACAAGGCAAGGCTTGGACCCAAAGTGATCTTTGGAGACTCCAACTGTGGACAAACCAAAGGCTATGGACAGATCAAAGTTGGAGCAGTCACCTTCAAAGAGGTAGCTTATGTCAAGGGTCTGAAGCACAACCTCATTAGCATAAGCCAGTTATTGTATGAAGTTTATCAGGTAACTTTTAACCACTCCTTATGTTTTATTACCAATAATAAAAACATAAATGTATTATCTGGTATTAGACATAGAAACATTTATTTAGTCAATTTTGACTCTACCAATTCAGATATTTGTTTATTTAATTCTATAAGTAAAACAAATGAATTATAGCATAAAAGGCTAGGACATATTAACCTTAGAACTATATCTAAGCTTTCTAAGGACAATCTTGTTATAGGACTGCCTTCTGGTTCATACAAGAAGGAAGGACTCTGCAGGGCTTGTCAATTAGGTAAGCAGACCAAGAGTAGTTTTAAATCTTTATCCAAGAGTGATTCACCTAGGATTTTGTATTTACTGCATTTGGACCTTTTTGGACCCACTGCAATTCAAAGTCTAGGAGGGAAGCATTACTCTCTAGTTATTGTAGATGACTTCTCAAGATTCACTTGGGTGTTCTTTCTTAGGAACAAGTCTTGTTAAAATTTTTGATTTGAATCATTTAGGAGTAAGCAGAAGTTGCATCAACTGAGTTATATCCAAACAACCACAATGCCACACAACAACACAAGAAACTTTATTAATTCACAAACTTCATTTACAGTGCGAGGTATACATGGCGAGACATGATTCATAAGAATCACGGAAACGAGAAGAACAAAACACACCAAAACAAAACTGGCAGATAGACAAGCTGAGACCGCACAGACCGCTCGACTCTAGAGGTCGCCCGGCTTGACCTGAGACCGCACGGATAGAAATCAGACAGACCGCCTGCACTGCAAGATCGCCAGCTCAAACCGCATGAACTGGGGCTTTATTGAACGAAGAACTGAAGCTGTCGCCAGACCGCAACTCAGATCGCCTAACCGCTGAAGGTCGCCTGATCGCTGAGCTCGCTGCGAACAACACAAGAATGAACATAAACCAGTTCGCAGACTGACCGCTGCCGAACTGTTTATTCAAGCCGCTGGGAATCACCAAGGAAGGAGACCGCAACCTGCTGACCGCAAACAATTCTCGTTATGAATGACGGGCCCTGCACCCCTATTTATAGGCGGGAGATGGATGTCGTCACCGCACAGGAGAGGTACAATCACCACCCATCAGATCGCCAACGGTCTCACAAGGTAGACCGCGCGATCACACAACTTGGACAACCATCCGACCAAGACCGCAGATCAGCAGACAGATCGCGCATAGGTCGTGCGAACACGAGACCGTGCACAAGCCACGCGGACACAAGTGTACTCCTTCCTTAGACCACCAGGAGAAAACCAGGAACCATCTGGACGACTTCAGACAAGTCGCCAGATCGCTAGTACAGGCAGCCTGGACAGGCGGTCACATATGAACATACCGCCCGGTCTTCCAAAAAGAAGACAGGCCAACCAACATACCAACTCGGGAATAGACCGCAGTGATCAGGAACAGACCGGCCAACCATCAAACCGCCAGAACAGACCGGCAGAGCCAGACCGGCAGATCACAAATACAAACCGCGGGGTCCCGCGGTCACCCAAAATCAGACCGCCCGGACACCTCCACTTCACTTCAATAATTTCAACAAGTCTGTCACCTTCAGTGCTCTGACAGACTTTCTCATGTCCATCATGATTGAGTACTCTACTCTAGTTGCATTGATCAGAAGTGATCATGGAACTGAGTTTGAATCTCTTCTGATGAGAGAATTCTGTGGAAAATAAGGGATCAGGCAATGTTTCTCTGCTCCTAGAACTCCTCAACAAAATGGGGTAGCTAAAAGGAAAAATAGAACACTAATTGAATCAACAACTACATTGCTTACTGATGCTCACTTGCCAATCTCTTTTTGGGCAGAGGCAGTGAACACAACAAATTGTGTGTTGAACAGAAGCCTCATACATAAGATTAAGGGTAAAACTCCCTAAGAATTACTCAAGAATAAAAAGACTAAGGTTTTATTTTATGATATTTGGATGTAAATGCTATGTGCATAACAATGATTAGAAGTATCTCAGGAAATTTGAAGCAAAGTCTGCTTAAGATATATTCCTTGGATATTCTCTTTCTAGTAAAGCATACAGAGTTTACAACAAATCTACTCTTAAGATAGAAGAGTCCATGCATGTATCTTTTGATGAAACTAACATCTTAAATGAGGAGAGGAATACCATCTCTACCAAAGATACTTTGTAGGTACCAGCTCTATGTGAAGAGCTTAATGGATTGGATCTACAGAATAAATATTCTCTACTTCCATCAAATGAAATAATTGAAGACAGTGAAGAAGAAAATAATCCAGATCTTGCTGATCATTCAAATCAAGTGACAGCTGAACAAGTCCCTCAAGAAGAAACTATTATTGAACCAACTCCAATTGTTGACCATATCACAGTTAGAGATCATCCAATATCTCAAATCATTGGAGATATTTCAGCAGGTGTTCAAACAAGGCATCAACTACACCAAAATCAGATGCACACTTGTTTCTTATCACAAGTTAAACCTCAAACCATAAAAGATGCAGAACAAGATCCAAACTGGATTCTTGCAATGCAAGAGGAGCTCAACCAATTTGAAAGGAACAAGGTTTGGATTTGGTTCCAAGACCAAAAGGACTCCAGTTATTGGCACCAAGTGAGTCTTCAGGAACGAGCTAGATGATCAGGGCATCATTGTCAGAAATAAAGCAAGATTGGTAGCCCAAGGATATTCTCAGGAAGAAGGAATTGATTATGATCAAACCTTTGCTCGTGTTGCTAGACTTGAAGCTATAAGGATATTCCTTGCTTTTGCCACCTTCAAGAAGTTCAAAGTCTATCAGATGGATGTGAAGAGTGCATTTCTGAATGAAGACATCAAAGAAAAGTCTATGTGGAACAACCACCAGATTTCATCTCTCCAACCCACTCTTCTTATGTATTTAAGCTTAATAAAGCTCTCTATGGTCTCAAATAAGCTCCCAGAGCATGGTATGAGACCTTAGCTAATTTTCTTTTGGAGAACAAATTCTGTAGAGGCATTGTTGATAAAACCCTATTTTTTAGGATACATAAAAATCAAACATTACTAGTTCAAATTTATGTAGATGATATTATTTTTGGCTCTACTGATTCAAATCTATGCAAAAGGTTTTCTAACCTAATGCAATCTAAATTTGAAATGAGTAGTATGGGTGAGTTATCTTACTTACTTGGTCTTCAAGTGAAGCAAACTCCAAATGGCATACTCATATCACAATCCAAGTATGCTAAGGAATTAGTGAAAAGGTTTGCTATGTCTGATGCTTCCACCATGAAAACAACCATGCCCTCAAATGCTCTTGTTGACACTGATGAATCAGGGAAACCTGTTGAACAGAAAGTATATAGAGCAATTGTTGGCTCATTACTTTATCTAACAGCTAGTAGGCCTGACATAATGTTTGCTATATATATTTGTGCTAGGTTCCAAGTTAACCCCAAAGAATCTCACTTAATTTTATTAAAAAGAATTTTGAGATATATAAAGGGTTGTCCAAATCTAGGACTCTGGTATCCAACTGCATCAGAATTTGAATTAACTAGATTCTCAGATTCTGATTACGCTGGATGCAGAGTAGACAGGAAAAGCACATCAGGAACTTGTCAGTTTCTTGGTGATAGGCTTGTGTCTTGGTTTTGTAAGAACAAACATCTGTGTCTACATCAACAGCTGAAGCAGAATATATTGCTGCAGGCAGTTGCTGCTCACAAATATTGTGGATACAAAATCAACTTCTAGATTGTGGCATCAATTTAAATAATTCAATTATATTTTGTGACAATACTAGTGCAATATCTATAACACAAAATCCAGTACTCCATAGTAGGACTAAACACATAGAAATTAGGCACCACTTTATCAGAGATAATGTGGATAAAAATAAAAATTGCCTACAATTCATATCTACTGATTTGCAAAGGGTTGATATTTTCACCAAACCCTTGGATGAAAAGAAACATATCTTCTTTATAAATCAGCTAAGAATGATAGATGGAGACTCAATCAACTAAAAAAAAATTAAAACTTCTACTTATCCCATCTTTCGAACTGAGATCGATGAAATCTATTCGTTCGTCGAACGGAGATCGACGAAGTCATCTAGATCATCGAACTGAGATCGACGAAAATTTATTTTTCGTCGAACCCAGTTTTGATGAAGAATATGTTTCTGATCTTTCTTTATAATCAAATCTTTTATTTCATTTTAACTGTATGCCTACAAAATTGCTTCTCTCTTCAGTTCCTTTGCACTTGATCTCTCCTTTTCATTTTGCAGGAACTATGGCAATATTTCTTAAAAATAATTGCATCCTTCCCTACCTCCTATTAAATTATCCCTTCTTCTAGGGGCCTAGCTCCAGGTCTTCCTGAAACTAGGTAGGGGGAGAAGTTTAATGAAGAAGCTCCTTTTGATAGGGGAGATGTTTTGAAGAAGCTCTTTTTTGTTAGGGGGAGATTCTCCTTTTTGTTAGGGGGAAATGCTTTCCTTTTTGACAGGGGAAGATGTTTTATGAAGATGCTCAAGTTTCAAGGCGAGATGATGCATGAAAAAGAAAAACTAGTTCTTGATGAAGAAGCTCACAGCAGTTTTGATTCAGAAATTCAGATATGACAGATTCAAATGCAGATTGGTAGCAAGGAGATTCAGTTATTGCTATAGTTCAGATCAACAAAAGCTAAAGCTGAAAAATGCAGATTCAGATTATAAAGCTTTTCAGTTCCAGTTCAAGTTCCAGTTCAAGTTGATTTGGTGAAGTCACCTCCAACTTAAGTTCCAAAAAATTTCAAATTATTCAGAAAGCAAGATTCAATTCAGATGAACAAAGAAAAATGCTGAAGGCAAGGATTTCTAAGCAAAGCAAAAGATGCAAATGCAGATTCAGAAATATTGTTTGATATAGCAGATACAGATCAGATAAATAAATTCAGAAAGTTGAAGGCAAGGAATTCAGAATTCAGAAAGCAAGAATTTGAAAGGCAAATCACATTCAAGCCTCCTTCAGAGAAAGTCAAAAGGATCTAATTATTTGTTTTTATTATTTCTATTTTCAATGTAAAATTTCAAAACTCAGAGTATCATATTTTATATCTGCTGAAATGTTTAAAATCTGTCAGATATATATATGCATTGTTGTTTTGTTGTTTGTTTTATTATTCAATTTTTGTCAATTAGTGTCCTAACCCAAATAGGGGGAGATTGTTGGAACAACCCTATTACTGATTTGGGCTAGGATTACTATTTGTTGACTAGGACTAAGTTGACCCCCATTGTATAGTCTAAGGGTCAAGGTTTTAGGCTGTTAAGTTAGCTAGAACTTAAGGAAAAGCTAAGGTTCTGCGTTCGATGAAATGCTATCTGCGTTCGACGAAATGCATTCTACATTTGACGAATTGAGGTTGTCTCAGCGGTCGACGGATTTGCTCAGTGTCAGCGGTCGACGAATTGGCTCAGTGTCAGCGGTCGACAAATTGGCTCAGTCTCAGCGGTCGACGAATTGGCTTAGTCTCAGCGGTCGATGAATTTGCCCAGTCTCAGCGGTCGATGACTTTGCCAAGTGTCAGCGGTCGATGAAATATCATCTCAGCTCGACTAATTCAATTCTTCCAGCCAGATTTAGTAGTTTATCTCTCAGTTCGACGACCACACATTAAGATCGATGAATTCTAGTCTGCGTTCGACGAATTAGCAACAGATGTTCAGATCGACGAAATCCAACATTCTGTTCGACGAACTCAGTTCTCAGGTCGATGAAAGTTTCTCTTCAGCTTGTTTATTTCAAACAGATCATTTTTATTCTATTCTCTGAACTCAAATCAACTTTCAGCAACGGATCTATTATTCCTATCAGATTTGACAAGGATATTATATTTCCTTTTATTATTTCGAGAAAGTTGCCATTGACAAATATTGGAAAAGGATACTTTCATGGAAAAGGAAAAGAGTTAATGTTTATTTGCTAAATCAGATTTGTAGTTCCAAGAATATCTCTTCTGAATATTTTATTCCTTAAATTAAAATATTTGAATTTCAAATCAGTCAGAGATTTCTTTAAGGAAAAAAAGGAGAAGTATTACTAGATTACAACAGTACAGCAAGACAGGGAATAGAGAAGAAGAATACAGTCGAGAGGAAGAAGAAAAAGATATACAGAAAGAAAAAGTTTACAGATCTTCATCTTCCTCAAGCACCTCTTTCATTGTCTAAGAACAACAACACAGATCTTCATCTTCCTCAAGCAGCAACTCTCTCAATCTCTGAGAACATTAACATTATTCTCTCAGTACTCAGCTGCTAGTTCAATCTTCAAGAGCAACAAATAATCTGAGAAATCTTGGTCTCTCAGATTCATCAGCTATCAAGGAAGATCTACATTCAATAGAAAGCTCCATCCTCAACTGTCAACTATTTTCTATCAGACAGGGGGAGCTTTACAACAACACATTCCACTAGTCGTCTCTAAGATTATTGATAGAGAAGAACATCTTAACCCTCTTTATCGCATTCTGTACAGGGTTATAACTCCCTTCAAAAGTTAACCCCTTGGTAGCAGGGCACCTGAACAAAAACCTGTAGTTTGGTTTGAGCACCTGATCAAAATCTCAGTAGTGTTTGGGCACCTGATCAAAAACCCATTGGTGATAGGGCACCTGATCAAAAACCTAGTGGAATCCTACCTAGGGTGGTAGAAGAGTAGACGTACCCAGGTTTATTGGGGAACTACTATAAAATCCTTATGTCCTCTGTGTTTGTGTGATTTTCTGTATTGTGCTATGTGTTCTTATTTGTTTTTATAACTCACTCAGTACATATATATATATATCACTATTTTAATTCAGCAAGAAAAATAAGAGAAAAACTTTTTAATACTCTATTCACCCCCCTCTAGAGTTACTTTAAGATCTAACCTCCCTTTCCTTTGATATCAGAGATTACTTTCAACTGATATCAGAGCACTTTCAATTGACACTTTCACCTCCCAAACAAATAAGATGGGATTGGGTTTCAATGGAGGGATAATAGGTGATGGGAAGAGAGAAAAGAGCAAGGCTAAAACTAAGCCTCAAACCACCTTTTAAAAGGTCCTCGTTCCTTCCAACAGTTATGATTAGGACAGTATCTATGGTCACCGGAAGAATGGAAGCTCCTATAGTAAGGGCAAATATGCTTCTAACTATGATCAGAGAAAGGGCATGGGGATGAGTGCTTTGAAAGTTCCCTATGAGGAAATTCAAATGGTCCATCATGGACCATTTGTGTTTGGTGATCCAGCCCCCACACTGAAGGTAAGGAAGCAACGTCTTCCCAATCCCTTCCAGCAAAGAAGAAGGTTGGTTGAAATACTATAATCAACTCTCACTTGATCATATCAGATGCCATCAACACCATGTCAGCTTCCAAACTGACATCTATTATTGTCAAGCAGATATAATCAAGAAGGACTGATTAGAATTGAGCATCCAGTCAGCTCTTAGCTGAGAGAGATAGGAAGAATATTGTTACCTTCTTTACTGAACATAAGCATTCTGATGCTCCTTCAACCTCAAGAAATGTTCAGAAGAGAATGTACAACATCCATGAATGTTGGTGTTGTGGTAAAGTGGGAAACTTTGCCATTAATTGTTGACACAACCCTAATGTGCCTAATGCAAAGAAGATCTTTCCTGCCAAGGCAGCTGTAGGTAGAAGTATTCCTTATGGTACTAACAATGACCTAGGACCCAAAACAAATTGGGTACCTAAGACTAAGTAAATTCTTCATTGTAGATTAGTTCAAGTACCCATGTAAGTCAGATATGATACTTGGATAGTGGATGTTCTAGACACATGACTGGAACAAGGAGCTTACTTAAATAATACACTCCATTAAAGAATGGTTCAAAGGTGATCTTTGGATGATTTGACAGAGGTGTCATAACAGGCTATGGTATGATTTCCAGTGACATAGTTTCAATAAAAAGGGTAGCTTATGTTGAGGGGTTGCAACACAACCTTGTAAGCATTAGTCAACTATGTGACTTGGGCTATTTCATTGAATTCCACAATGATAAGTGCTTGATCACAAAGTCAAATTACTTAGAGATCATTCTCTCAGGCACTAGGAGTGGGAATGTTTATTGATTAGATTTTATTTGCAATAGTTCTTCATCTCTTGTTTGTCTTGTAGCTAATGAGACTGAGTCACTTTGTGTTCAATGTCACAAGAGACTTGCCCACATTAACTATAAGACAATGTATACATTATTTTCTAAACACCTTGTAAGGAAGAGACCTAATTTAAAATGCGTTAAAAGTGGTCCATGTCATGCATGTCAAATGGATAAGCAAACAAGGGCCATCTTTAAAAGTATTGGCTCCAAAGACACTGAAAGATGTCAATTTCTGTTGCATATGGACTTGTTTGGTCCTTTGCCAATTTAGAGCCTATGTGGGAAGTTGTGTACTCTTGTGATTGCTGATGATCACTCAAAGTATACATGGGTGTTCTTCTTTAAGAAGAAATCAGATACTCTAGATGTCAATATTAACTATGTCAAGGCAATTTAGAATGAATTACAATGTACTGTGGTCATAACTAGAACTGACCACGACACCGAATTTCAATTTGGTGTCATGACAAAGTTTTGTCAAGAATTTGATATCACCCAAGAATTTTCCTCTCCCAGAACTCCACAATAAAATGGAGTGGCTGAGAGAAGGAATAGGACCTTGATTGACGATGGCAGAACATTTATTAGTGACTCCTCACTCCCAGAATATTTTTGGGTTAATATAGTCAATACTGCTTGTTATGTTCTGAATATAGCATCCATCAATAAGGCCTATGGGAAAACCTCCTATGAAGTTCTGAAGGGCAAAAAACCAACTATTTCATATTTTACAATCTTTGGTTGCAAATGTTATATTTTAAATAATGGAAAAACTCAACTTACAAAGTTTGCTGAATAATGCAATGTTGGTGTTCTCTTTGGATATAACTCACATAGTAGAGCCTATTGAGTATTCAACAAGAAGACTCATGTAGTTGAGGAATCAATGCATGCTATTTTTGATGAGACTAGCACTCTTTCTCTTGCAGGAAATGATCAAAAGTTACAAGAGCTGTCCTTACAAGACTGACCCAGCTCAAGTAGGATTACTTCAGAGATTGAAACAATTCAAGATGAAGATGATCAAAATAGTGAAGAACCAGTTGCTGAAGAAGAATTCCATCAAGGAGATGACAGATTGCCTGCAGCATCCAGACATCTGAGGGATCATCCAAGATTTCTGATTAATGGAGATGAACACCAAGGTGTGATCACAAGGCTCACAATGAAGCATTATTCTTGAGCTTCTTATCTCAGGTTGAGCCAAAGATGTTTGAGGAAGCAAACCAATACACCTACTGGATCCATGTTGTGCAATAGTAATTACATCAATTCAAGAGATGCAAGGTATAAAAGTTGGTGCCAAATCCACAAGGGCACAACATTATTGGCACCAAGTGGATCTATTAAAACAAGCTAGATGAGCATGGTGTCATCATCAAGAACAAGGCAAGATTGGTAGCAAAAGGGTATATACAAGAAGAAGGAATACACTTTTACCAAACCTTTGCCCCAGTTGTAAGGTTGGAAGCAAGATTATTCCTTGCCTATGCTTCTCACAAGGGTTTCAAAGTCTAGAAAATGGATGTCAAATCTGCATTCCTAAATGGAAATATGAAGGAAGAGGTATATGTGGAGCAGACCTAAGTTTTTGTTCACCCAACTCTTTCTTCTCGTGTATATTTTCTTAAGAAAGCTCAATATGGTCTAAAGCAAGCCACAAGGGCCTGGTATGAGACCTTGTCTAGCTTTCTCATCAAGAACAAGTTCTTGAGGGGAAAATAGATAGTACATTGTTTCTTATGGAAACAAAGGGCAAGTGTCTCATAGTCCAAATTTATGTGGATGACATAATCTTTGGGTCTACTAATGACAACCTTTGCAAAAGGTTTTCCAACCTTATGCAGGGGGAGTTTGAAATGAGCAGTATGGGAGATCTCAAGTATTTTTTAGGCCTCCATGTGAAACAGTATGATGAAGGGATATTTATATCTCAGACCAAGTACACTAGGGAGCTTATTAAAAAATTTGGGATGGAATCAACTTCCTCCATGAAAACTCCCATGGGGTCCATTGTATTGTGACTCATTCTCCATTGTATTGTGACTCATCTAGTGCAATTTCTATTGCTAAGAATCCTATTTCTCATAGCAGGACTAAGCACATAGAAATTAGATATCATTTCATTAGGGAACATGTAGAGAGTGAAGATATCAGCCTTGAATATGTCTCCACTGAAAATCAAGTTGTTGATATCCTTACAAAGCCATTGGATGAGGCTAAATTTAATTCTTTAAAATTGAGTTAAGAATGTTAAATGTCGAATAACCATTTACATTTCATTTGATTCTTCATATGTATTACTTACACCTCAATCTTGCTAGAACATAGTTGTTAAACACTTAGTGGCATGATAGGCCTACAAATAATCTTAATTAAATGGTTCACTGCTTGTCAGTGTGTTCTGCTGAAATAGTTGAGAAAGTTTCAGCTGAACCGCTGCGATAGCTGAGATGGTCTCTGTGGTTGATAATACCCAGTGCCAGCGGTTTAGTATCCTGTCCTAGTGGTTTATCACTCTGTCTCAGCGGATCCACTGAGACGAGATGTATTAATTAAATCAATTAAAATTAATAAGTCAAATCAACATTATTCTGTAAGGAAAACTTAAACTCACTCCCTATCAATAAGAGAAATGGTAATTAAACTCTTACAAACCCTAAACCTAATCCAACCGGCGAGACCAACTCGCAAATCTCCCCATCTCCGGGGCTCATTTTTCTGAAGAAATGACGCCAAAGAATGCAAAGGACCTTTTGGAAGGTTATGTGATTGTGAGAAATGGATTTCAACATGCTCCGCTGGAAATCAAGGAGGCGATTCATTTACTTAATGCCCAGGAATTAAAATATCTGTTGTCTGGGCCTTCTCCAATTCTGAGAAATGATGTTTTAGAACTTTACAGCAATGTCAAGCTATCTTCTTCCAAGTCTTCTCTAAAATCAAAGATTGGAAGTGATAAGATAAAGATAACCCCAAGGAAGATGGAGAAATCTTTCCATTTGCCTTCATGCAACGATGATGAAGATGAAATTTCTGAAAAAGATAGAAAAAGCACTGAAATGGTGTGAGTATAGTGATGTTAAGACTGGCTTATAGAAAAGGAAAAACTTCAGCCAAAGAGGCAAGCTCTTGGCTGACATTGTTGGGAAAGCTATTATGTGCAAACTAGGATCATATGACATAATCTCCAAGCACATGTTTGAGTTGATAACAAGGATCATTCTACAGAAGAAGACAACCTGGGCTCATGTGTTATTTTAAAGGATCAAAGAATGTTTGCAAGCCTCAAATCTGGGTAGATTATTATCCCTTTACCTCTTGAACACCTATCCTAAAATATTTGTCAATTCAAAAGGTTCAAAGCTTCATTATCTGAAAAGGATAGACATCAAAAAATTGGATAGATTCACAAGAGTGCTTCCAATAAGTCAACCTTCTGAGGCAAAAGAAAAGAAAAAGAGGTTAATCAAAGGACCTAGGAAAGCAAGACTATTAAGTTCAGAATCTGGATTTGAACACCATGGAGAGGATTTCTCTGCCCAAGTTGATCTTGAATCAGAGAGCAGTCATGATAGATAGTAGGATGATGGAGAAGATCAAGTCAAATACAAGTTTGATGCTTCCAATTTTATGGATATACCAGTTGATGATAATGCACAGGATCTGGATGCTGCCTCAGAAAGAGATGTTGAGGACAATTGGACTCTTCTGCTGATTTACAAAGTAAGATTGATAAGATCATTTTTAACATTGAAAGAAGGATTAGTCTAATTCCTAATAAACCCCCAGGATTCTTGGAGAATAGTCAAGATAATATGAATGCTCCATCTGATGGGGAGCATGAGAAGTCATCCAATGATGAAGGATAAAAGGATGTGCAGGAAGAAGAATATTCCACTAATTCTAAAAATGATATTGATGATATTGAAGATTCTGTTGAAGGTCTTGGTGATAAAGTTAAGGGGGAGCCTACCAGGATCTCTGTTCAGAATAAGACAATTACATCCACCCTAGTAGCTGAGACATCCACTCTACTTGAGTGTGATGATCTAGAGATCAAGACAGAAACTTACCTTCAGCTCAGCCAGAATTTTTCCAGCAACCTATCACTGTTGAACATCAAACCTCAACCTCTACACATTCAGATGGACATCTTTTAAGCACAATCAAGTCATTAATTGATGGTCAAATGTCTTCAATCAAAGAATATATAGATAAATCAGTTTCAGAAGTAAAGACTGAAGTCATGGCTGAGATCAAGACTCTCAAAGAGGACACAACCCATCTAAACAGGCAAATGAGCCAGTGGTTTGATCTGGCAGAAAAATCAGTGATAGCTCGAAGCACCATTTTGAGATCTATGGACAATTGTATCAAACTTTCAGAATAAGACATGAGTTATGTCAAGAATTATGTAAGTAAAACTGATGAGGTGATAGAGAAAGCTTCTAATCATATTGAAGAATATATGTAGTCCACAATAACAACTATGATAAGGGAAGCAGAGAATATGAAAGAAGAGCTTAAATCTGATCTAGAAAATGCCTTTCAAACCTTGACTAGCTCAATGTTGATAATTAAAGAAGCCAGAAAGGTGGAGGAGAACAATCTCGAGCAAGCACTTAAGGTTCCTCAAGGAACATGGATTGCACTCAACCTTCCTCTCCTAGACAAGTTCAGACCAGAAGACTTTGATATCAAAGCTCAAGCAAGAGTTACACAGGATGCACAGCTTGCAGCAAGAAGTAAAAGAGAAGGAGCCTTGATGGCTAAAGAATTCATGGCCAAGAATAAAGCTGATCAATCGAAGGACCCAGATTATGAATACTGGAGTGATGCCTCTAAGAAGATAATTATAAATTCTTGGATAAGTCATAGATAGCAATGCAAGTACATTGACAACATCTACTCAGCAGAGGAATGGATAAATCATTTGGAAAGGAATTCAAAGAATATTCAAAGAAAATCTTATGAATAGAGATAATCCCAAAAGGATGCCCTCTAAATATTTACCAAAGCCTTTCTTGTACTTCAAGAGGCAAGAGAACAAAAGGAAGGCTGCTGAGATGGCTTCTGTTGTTACTGCAAAGATTGTTGATAATGATCAAGCTGAAAGTTCTAGTTCCAAGACAAGAAAATTCTGAACAAATGTTTCAATTTTCCTTAGATAAAATGTTGCACTAAAAATTGCAATATCCTCTGTAAACATTTTATTACTAATTCAATTGGTCTTCCATTTGATATCTGAATCTTATGATTATAGACAAATTTTCTTTTAAGATTAATATATGATGTGCATTGCATATATATATGTTAACAATGATATTGTTATGATTGTATGACTACTAATTCTACTCTCATTATATGTCATGATATGTCTTATTGTGTTAATGTATTTTAACATTGTTGTATGTTCTGCCTTCTTCAAATAGGGGGAGATTATTGGGAATATTTCCCCCAATGTTCTCTATATTTGAAGATGCATCACATACAATGCTAAGTGCATATTGTAATTGATAAGATATTTTATTTCATGGTAAATACATGCTTAAGTCATTCCAGACCTTGGAGTAGTTCCTTATATTTCTACAGTTAAGAACCACTGAGATAACAGTCTGGTCTCAGCTGAACCACTGAGACTCAGCTGGATAGCCGCTGAGAAGAAGTCTGTCTCAACTGTGCAGCATATCGAGTAAACTACTGAGAAGACAACCCACCTCAGCAGATCCACTGAGACGCAGATTATTTCATCCACTGAGACTGAAACATCCACTAATACAAATTCAAATATGAACGTTAATATGGCGGGATCTATTTCTGGCGCAAGTGACAAGAAAGCAAGATAAGCTTTTCTATTCTTGTCCATGTTGTGAAAAAGCATTCCTAAGAGCCGTTGAAGAATGCAGTAAGTATAAAAGAGATGGCTAGGGCAAATGGAACAGTACAAGTAGATTAATCCAAGAGAGGTAGATTGTTCTTGTTGATTCAACTCAGAAGAATAAGTTGATCTTCTTCCCTCTACAAAGGAATAAGACCAGGTCGAGCAAGGACAAAAGCTGTTGTTATCCAGTCCTACTTCAAGGCAAAATTTGTTGTGTTCTACAACAGAAGTATAAAGCTGAAGGTTTAATTTATATATACTTATGTTGTTCAAGTAGAATCAACTATTACTGTAAAAAGATTCTTGTTCTGAGTTTGTAGGGATGAGTACCTGAGTTTGTAGGGCTGAGTGACTGAGTTTGTAGGGCTGAGTGAATGAGTTTGTAGGGCTGAGTGCCAGAGTTTGTAGGGCTGTGTGCCTGAGTGGTAGGGTTGTACTCCCATCCTGAGTTATAAGGCTTCTTGATAGGCTAGAGGTAGGTGACTAGTGAAAGTGCGAAGTGTAAACTCCGTGTCTTATCTAGAGGGGGCGAGGTGAATAGAGATTTAAAAAATTTCCCCTAAATATGCACACACAATAATAAAACTATTCTAATAAGTATGCAATCTCCACTACTAACATAAAATATAATAAACATAGGAAATATAAAAGCTCTAAACAATAGAGGGACAATACAGAAAAGCAAACATAGATGACACCATATTTTTATAGTGGTTCCCCAAAATGTGGTTAGTACACTCTTCTACCACCTGGTAGAATTGCAATATCTAGTGCCTGAGTCTTTTGATAAGGAGACTCTTAGAACCAGTACTGAGTCTTTTGATATGGAGACTCTTAGAACCACACACTGAGTTTTTTGATAAGGAGACTCTTAGAACGACTGAGTCTTTCGATAGGAAGACTCTTAGAACCAACTGAATCCTTCAAAGAGGGATTCTTGGGACTCTTTATCAGTTACAGAATAGAAAAAGAAGAAATAAAGAAGAAGAAGAAGAGGAATAGAAGGGTTCTGGTGTATAAATCTTTCTACAATTATCATACAAGATGTTCTATTTTGTTGTTCTTGAGGATCTGTATATGACGAACCCTTGCTTATGATAGAGAAGAATGCAAGGGTTATGAGCTTGTGATCTTCTGTGATCTCTGTACTCTAGTTTGCTTGTTGCTATAAGATATGAAGAAGAAGAAGCAACCTTGTTTGAATTCCTGTACAGAGTTGTTCTTCATTTCTTTTCTGTTCAGAGAGAAAGCTTCAGGGAGAGGAAGAAGAAGAGTGAAGGTTTTGATTGTTGTATTCTTCTTCTCTTTGTGTATACTTATTCTTTGTCGAATAGTATTTGAATTTCTTTCCTCTTATGTTCTGTCCTCATAAGGAATATCCTTTGGAGAGAAGTATTTCTTTCTATTTCTGTTTACCGACCCATCAATCTATTTTGAATAACTTCCAAGAATATCTTTGTTGTCCATCTGAAGTACTTCATACCATTCTTGGCAATAAACGAGTTGTTAGAAAAAGACTATAGCCTTGGATACCTTTTGGAAAAGCATCTGAAAAGACAGCAGAAAACCTTCCTTTTCTATCTGTATTCGACATAGCGTCGATTTAATTTTTTCTCTATTTGACGCACCTCTGAGTTCTCATCGAAGCAGCTTCAAAATCCTTCTTAGCCCTGGCTGAACTCAGATGTCGACATTGCATTGAATACCTATCGATGTATCTGTTGAGTTGTAGACATAGACTTTGAACTTGAACTTCTGTGTTGACTTCAAACCAAAGTTGCGTCGACTTCTGATATTGCTTTGACAGATTCTTCTTCTGCGTTTAATTCAAATCGAAGTTGCGTTGACTTCTGATATTGCTTTAACAAGCTCTGTCTTCTGCATCGAGACCATTTCAATGTTGCATCGACTTCAACTATACTTTGACATCAGTCTGAGTTACTTCTAGTTGTATTCAAAGTTTCTTCAACTTCTAGTCGAAGTTGCGTCGACTTCTATTCGACGCAACTTTAACTCAACTAAATTTTATGCTTGTTTTTGACAGGTCTTAACACTCTAGAGTGAATGTGATATCCTAGGACATCTAATGACCAGATTACCCTCTCTATACAACATGGGTAATATATCCTAGATTATGAAATCACTTTCTGATAATTTATTTAGATAAATCACAAGGGTGTTTTTCCCAACAACCTCCCCCTATCTATCTAAAGAAATTTTACAAATAATGTAAGTGATTTCAGTTGAATTAAAGCACAGTACAAACAAATATACACTAGACATAAATTGGCATCATTGCACAGCAGCATATATCAACATGATAAACTCCCAATTGATCAACATAGATCACAATGATAAACTTCCATAATTATATAACTTGAACTGTATTGTTTATTGAGTAATTACTATAGAGATTTTTCACCTGTATTGTTTTGCTCCTTTGGTGGAATTTTCCTCTTCCTTGAGATGAATTTTTTAGTTACTTTCCTTGGTCCAAACACCAGTTGCTCATCTTCTTCTTCAGCAGTCTTGACAGCATCTTGATGAATATCATCTTCTTTGGGAGGCTCCCCTTGAGATTGTTCTTCCTTTCCAGCTAACTGGGCAGCCTCCTTATCAATTTTTGAGACTTCATCCAATAGCTGATCATCTGTGAAGAGCTCCCTCTGAGTTGATGCAAGCATCTCCTTTTTTGGAATGATATCTCGGGGGACTTTGTTAAACACTGTGAGCTTCTCAGGATCTCCGGATTTTTTAGCAATATTGTCATTTATAGAGGCAAATACTTCCCGTTCTGTAACAAGAGTTTCAACATTATTTTCCTTTTCCTGGCTACTCTCCTTTTCTTGGGCTTCCCCTTCCTCATCATGAACATTCTCCCCCTTCTGAACCTTACTGACAAGAGAGTTTAAGAAAGATTTGTTCACCATTGAGGAGGACACAAAGGATTGGAGTGCCAGGAGTGTCTCTTTTGATTCTTGTATCTCAGACTCCATCTGAGAATACTTTCTATTGAATTTTTTGGCTTGAGTGGCCAGCAAGTCAGCAAATGTACCAGCAGTCAGTCCTACTACTTTGGAGATAATTTTCCCAGCATCAAAGGGTGGTATATAATGGGTGGTAAAGGCAAGAGATGTGTCATTTAGAGGTGTGGATATGATGACTGGAGGAATTTCTTTTGTAATAACATTGACATCTGTCAGATTTAGGATGATAGGAGGTGTGTCAAGTGGAACTATGGAATCATCATTGATGTCTGGGAAATTTTGGTGGATAGGGGATTGTGCTTGATTGTCCTCTGGAGTTAAGAGGGATTGTGGTTGAAGAAGATAATTGATGTCTGGATGTTGTTGTTGTTGTGGTTGAAGATGAATCTGTGGTGTGGGTTCTGGAGTTGTATTTGGTGGACTTGAATGGAGATCTTGAGTTGGAGCATTATCTGTGATCTCAGGTATGTAATTCCCAATATCTTGAGAGGTTGGTGCTGGAGGTGGAGATGGAGGAGGGGAGGTTGGAGCTTGACCAGGCTTCAGAATCTGTCTGTTCCACTTGGAAAAGATCCCAATATTTATTCTCTTACCACGAGGAATGTGCACTCCTTTTGATTTGCATACTGTTGGATATTGGTGAAGTAACACTTGGCTCATGACCCTCATATAAGCACTCTCATTATGGGCATACTTGTTTCCAATTAACTTTAATTAACACTTGCCCAATTGATTCTTTTGTTCAGAACTAGAACACCCATTATCTGTAATTGTTGCTTTGGGATTGCATCATGTGCATAAATTTTGCAAAGTAAAACCTTTCCTACTATATTAGCTAGGAATCGATATTTTTCAGATAGATCAATCTTCTTTAGGTTAATCGCCTTTTCTTTATTGTAATGCATGATTTGGAGAGCCTGTTGTGTTTCTTGTGCTGTAAGCTCTGTTGAATCTTCACCTATAGGCAGGTCAAATATCATGTTTAGCGATTATTCTGTTATATGGATTTTGGTTTCAGAGATTTTCCCTAGTAGAGATACATCTTTAGCAATACTGATGGTTTCTTTTAATTCGATCAATTCTACATCGTATACTTTGCTCCTCGTTGAGATCTATTTTGTCAGTCCTGTAGTTTTGAAAAGCCCCAGAATTGCTTTAAAACTCTCAGCAGTAGCATTGAATGATTCAACATCGACATCGAATCCTGGATTTACTTTAGGAGAGTCCATTATTTATGTTGTACCTGCACAAAGTAAACAAGGAAGAAAGAGAGAAAGAGAGCAATAGAGCAAGAATGCAGGAGAGTTGGAGAGAAAGAAAGCACGAGAGCAAGAAGGAGAGAATTCAAAAGCGTACAAAATTTGACATCTAAGTTGCTTAAAAGAAGATGATTCGTCGCAACTTAGGGTTGTATTTGAAGCACCGTCGACAAAGATTAATATTCAGCGTGCCTAAACATATCAAAGGGGCTTCTAGAAGTGAGACTGTGCGCGCTTGACATGTCTACACTGCGTCGATTTGTAATCGATGTGACTTCGATATTGTACAGTGACTATTTAGTCGACGCATGCATCAATATGAATTCAACGCTGCGTCGAATGCTATTCAAATGCTTTACTCCAGGTAGCTCTCGAAGCTAGTGTCGAGTAGAACTCGACGGTGCGTCAAAATCTATTCGACGCAACTCTGAATATACAGTTCTATTTCATTTAGAAAATTTATGCTATTTTTCCCAGCAGTTATCTTTATTGAAAATACCATTTATAATATTATAGGTGTTAATTATCATGCATTATCAGGAGTTTGAGAGATGAAGTCACTCCCTTGATTCTTTGAAGTTCCATGTTGAGTAAAGAATCTTCCCTTTCCTTTAATTATCTCTGAGGAAGGGATCCAAAAACTCTCCTGCACATGTAACTCAAACATTAGAAGGTACCCAGGTTACCTTGTGCCCTTTGCTTTTAACATTATAGGATGATATGAAAGAATAGAAGGTTCTTTCTTGATATCCTTTTGGATGGAAGAGAATAGGTTTATTAAACTTAGGTTTATTATCTTGGTGTTGGAAATGCGCATAAAATGTATCTAAATATAATAAATCTGTAGAATGTCTAATTATTCTACTTTTGACATTAGCTTTTTTATTGTTGTATGTTATTTTCTCTGAACTATTCTTGCCTAAAGATTTCTTTTCATTATTTGGATTCACTCTATTAAATACAGTTATTTTATAAGGATTATTATTGTCCCGATCCTTAAATACTACACTCCTTTAACTTATTTGGTAGCCACTAGGTCTAACAAATCTAACTGGATTTTTCCAGGCAGCTCTACTAGGGACTTCTGCGCTAGTGGAAGGGTCTGCTCCTAGACTTAGGTGCTTAAATCTCAAGGAGAGATTTTGTGCGACATCTTTTAGCTTTTGACTCCTCCCATTGAGTGAGTCTTCAAAGGTTTTTGCTTTTGAAAGCTCTTCTTTTAAAGCTAAATTTTCATTAGTTAGTTTAATTAGTTCTAATTCTTTTTGCAGATTTGATTTCTTAAGTCATAATTTATAGAATACAAATCATCTTTCTTAAAGTCTTATAACTCTTCCCTAACTATTTCTATTTATTTTTGAACCTTAAGCTAATTACTACAAAATTTCTTAAAGCTAATATTAAACTCTTCTGAATTAAATTCAAAGTCATCAAAGAGACTTACCTGATCTCATTCATCATCTGAGGAGAACTCCAGTGGCATCAGGTAGGCAGCTTCAGCAGAAGTTTCTTCATCACTCTCTGATGAAGAGGAGCTTGAATGAGATTCTGTATCACCATGTTTCAGTAATGAAACCCTCTTCCTTCTTCTTGTCCTTTTTCTTGGAGGACTTCTTCTTCTTGTGATCTTTTCTACTACTACTCCTATCCAATTGCTCTTCAGGACACTCAGGAGTAAAATGCCCTATTTTTCTGCAAGAGAAACAGATCACTTCCTGCTTTGTAGTCTTATCAAATCTGGGTATTGAGCTCCACTCTTTTCTTCGTGAATATACTGTCTTGACCCACTTTCTGAATCTTCTTGCTAAGAGGCTGAACATCTCATCTTCAAGAGTTGAGGGCTCTCCTTCATCAGCCTTCAGGGCAATACTCCTTTGAATGGGAGTTGAGACTACCTCCTTGGCCTCTGTCTCAGCCCTGCTTTTCAATAGCAGCTCATAGGATTTGAGCTTTCCTAGCAAAGCATCAGTGAAGATCTCTCTGTGGCATCTAGACTCTCTGATGGCCCAGATCCTTGAGTCTCATGTGCTTGGGAAACACATGAGGAGCATGTGATTTATTTCAGTCAGAGAGATCTCTTTATCCAGACCTCTCAGCTCATTTATTATAGTGTTGAATCTCTCATGCATTTCAACAACACTTTCCTCAGCTTTCTTTTGAAAGTTCTCATATTGGAATATGAGAAGGAAGAAGGGACTTTCTGTCCTTCCTTTCATCAGAGCTTCTTCTACCAATCTGGAAAGGGATTCTCAGATCTCTTTCGTTGATTGGCAGTCAGCTACTTTCTAGAAGATGTCATCAGACATTGTGGACACCAGAATGTTCTTTGCTTTGGCATCACATGCCTTCAGCTTCTTTTCAGCATCAGTCCATTCAGCTCTAGGCATAACTTGTTGTGTCCCAGATCCAAGATATCTTCATCAATAGAGTTCATATATAATTTTATTCTGGCCTTCCATAGTGTGAACTTATTAAGATTACACATTGGTGGTCCTATTGATGCATAGTCCTTAGAACTCATATTTTTGTTTGAAAATAGTTTTTAAATATAGAAATATGTAAGAGGTGATCTGTTGATCAAGGTGTTAATATTTTTATGATCAACCTATCACTGATACCAATTGAAAGTGCACAGTGTAACCTCTGAGTACTCTCTAGAGGGGGGTGAAAAGAGATTTAAAAACTTTCCCCTAAATATGCACACACAATAATAAAACAATTCCAATAACTATGCAATCAGCACAACCAGCATAGAATAAAATAACCACAGGAAATAGAAAAGCAGTAAACAATAGATTGCACTATCTAGTGCCTGAGTCTTTTGATAACGAGACTCTAAGAACCAGCACTTAGTCTTTTGATAAAGAGACTCTTAGATTAACACACTGAGTCTTTTGACAAGGAGACTCTTAGAACCACTTAGTCTTTTCATAAGGTGACTCTTAGAACCAACTGAATCCTTTAAAGAGTGATTCTTAGGACTCTTTATCAGTTACATAATAGAAAAAGAAGAAATAAAGAAGAAGAAGAAGAAGAAGAGAAGGATTCTGCTGTATAAATAATTCTACAACTATCATACAAGATGTTGTCTTTTGATGTTCTTGAGGATCTGTATATGATGAAACCTTGCTTATGATAGAGAAGAATGCAAGAGTTATGAGCTTGTGATCCTCTGTGATCTCTGTACTCTAGTTTGCTTGCTGCTGTAAGAAATGAAGAAGAAGCAGCATCCTTTTTTGAATTCCTGTACAGTGTTGTTCTTCTTTTTGTTTCTGTTCAGAGATAAAGCTTCAGGGAAAGAAAGAAGAAGACTGAAGGTTCTAATTATTGTATTCTTCTTCTTTATGTGTATAATTATTCTTTGTCGAATAGTGTTTGAATTTCTTTCCTATTATGTTGTCCTTAGAAGGAATAAACTTTGGACAAAAGTATTTCTTTCTATTTCTCTTTCCCGATCGGTCAATCTATTTTGAATATCTTCCAAGAATGACTTTGTTGTCCATATGAAGTACTTCATTCCATTCTTGGCAATAAATGAGCCATTAGAAGAGAGACTATAACATTGGATACCTTCTGGAAAAGCATCTACAAAGACAGTAGAAAACCTTCCTTTTTTGTTTGTATTTGACGTAGTGTCGATTTTATTTTTCCTCTATTCGACGCACATCTGAGTTCTTATCGAAGCAGCTTCGAATTCCTTTTTATCTCTAGCTGAACTCAGATGTCGACGTTGCGTCGAATACCTATCGATGTATCCGTCGAGTTGTAGACTTGGAATTTGAACTTGAACTTCTGCGTCGACTTCAAATTGAAGTTGCGTCGACTTATGATATTGCTTTGACAGATTCTTCTTCTGCGTTGAATTCAAATCGAAGTTGTGTCTACTTCTGATATATCTGTAACAAGCTCTGTCTTCTACATCGAGACCATTTCGATGTTGCGTCAACCTCAACTATACTTCGACTTCAGTCTGAGTTACTTCGACTTGTATTTAAAGTTGCTTCGACTTCTAGTTGAAGTTGCGTCGACTTCTATTCGAAGTTGCGTCGACTTCTATTCGACGCAAGTTTAACTCAACTAAATTTTGTGCTTGTTTTGGACGGGTCGTGACACTCTAGAGTGAATATGATATCCTAGGACATCAAATGACTAGATTACCCTCTCTATACAACATGGGTAATATATCCTAGATAATGAAATCACTTTAAGATAATTAATTTAGATAAATCACAAGGGTGTTTTCCCAATAACTAGGAGACTAACAGAGTTATAAGAGTAGAGCTTCTCTGAGTTGTAGGGGTGATGGACTGAGGTAGGGTTTTGGAGGAAACCTGAGAGATCCTGAGGGATTTGTGTTGTAAGCTCTTTGAGCCGAGTTGTTGGAGGAGATTGCCTTGTCTAACATACTGTTAGAAAGGTATAAAGGGAAAGTGGATGCACCCAGACCTTAGGGAACCACTATAAATAGTTGTGTGTTTTTTTATATTTTGCTCCACTTTGCATCAGACAACTAGAATAACATATTATAAGTAGAAAAACCAAAGAAACCTATTCACCCCCCCTCTAGGTGAGATAGAGTACTACCAAGTAAACTATCATACATGTTTTCTGGACGACCAAATATCGCTCATTAAGTTAACTCTTCCTTCGAAACTATTAAAATATTTTATTAAATCTTTTTTCATTTTAATATAAGCCTTGTATGCATCAGCTCTGAGAGTCATTCTACTTACTTGATATTTTGGTCGAAGCTCGGTGCGTATGTATGATGTTTCATCATTGTTGTCGTAATGGTTGAAGGGTAATCCACGTATGATTACATTCTTCACTTGTGACTCTCATTGTCTAGCTTGATCGTAGGTCCAAATTTGCCCAGCCAAAGATAATTGTTCCTGACTCGATTCTGTCACTTTTTTGTCCAAAAAAGCTTTCAAATGACGCATCAGTGTTGTGTTGCCTTTTGTTGAGAGTATTTTCACACAATGCCGACATTTAGCTTTCAACTCAACATTGACGCGAAATTTGTCGAAGTGCTCCCATACTTGCGCATGGTGCTTGTGCTCCATGATTTCGATTTCTAGATTTCAGCTTTGAGAAGCGGTCTCCTCATTGTGAGAGGCCATCGATGCGGGCAAATGGCATTATGAGGAGAGAGTAGAGAGAGAAAATTAAAACTTAAAAAAATTGATTTCATCTCCTCACTCTTATATAGTGAGGAGAGATAAAAAAAATTTCAAATGGTCTTATGACTGTTTGGAGTTTTTATAAATTATATTTTTTTATTAAAATTAAGGCCAAACGGCTATCCCGTTTGGCATTATTAAAAAAAGTTTATACTAAAGTTAACTTTATAAAAGTTATATATATATATATTAAAGATATATAATTATTGTATATTTATATTAATATATTTATATAATATATTATATCTTAAGTACAGAAATACTTAAGGACTTGATAGATTCCCGCCTAGGCTAGGCCTAGCCTGCCTAGCTATGCGGGAATCAATTTATTAGCTGTCTGGCATGGTGTCAGGAGGCTAATAAATGCAGCACATGTGTTGCTCGCACATGTGCTGCTTGTCATTTTTCTTGGGCTAGGCCCGATGTGGGCAAGGTCGGGCCTTGCCCATGCCAGGCTGCAGGCTGCCCGGTGCCTGGGCCTCACCCGGGCCAGGCTGCAGGCCAGCCTGGTGACCAATATGGGGGTCTTATAAGGCTCCCTAGGCCCGACCTGGGTCTGGTCTGGGTCTAATCGGGCCCAGACCTAACTGGGCCCAGACCCGGGCTGACTCGGGCTCGGGCAATCAGGCTCGGGCTAAATATGCATGCCTACCTCATTATTGTCAAGTCCAAGAACATTGGAATCCACAGGAGAATTAGGGAATAGAAAAATCAAAATGATTTAAAGAGAGCACTCAACCATTTAAGGTACAAACTTAAATTAAAACATAAACAAATGTATTGTGGATAAATGAACATTTCATAGGTTTGGTAGATTAGATTCTTCTTAGCTCGAGAGTCAACCAAATGTGCACACAGCCAAATTAGACTGACATCAGAGTTTTTGCATAGAAAACTCGAAAAAAAAAATCACGATGTTCGACCCAATTTAGGAAAATTCACTACTAATCTCCAGAGTATACAACTGTTTAAGCAGCAGGCTACCACTCAATTTACAATGTAAGCAGAGAGTCTTCCGATTGTTATGCGTGTCAGAGAAACATTTTAGAGAGCCACGTGGAGGGGCACATCCCGGAGGTCGGAGGTGATGCTTTTGGGAAAGCGGCACAAGCCGCATCCTGAAGTGCAGCACGAGGCATGTTCTCATAAAAAGAGCACATTTTATATAGGGGAGCACACACTGGAGAGAGGAACACACTGAAGTGCATAGTTTCAAGTATATTAAGGATAGATTATGGAAATGAATCTAAGGATGAAAGTTAAGCTTCTCTTGCAGGCATGGCATGAAATTCTTATTAAGGTGGTATTGACGATCATTCCTACCTTCGTTATGAGTTGCTTTCGGATCCCACAAAATTTAATTAGGGAGGTGAACTTATTGCTTGTTCCCTTTTGGTGGAATGGTGGTCATCATCGTGGTTTTCAGTGGATATCATGGCTCAGTTTTGTGTAAGATGAAATCGACGGGGGTACAAGGTTTTAATGTCTTTAGGCCTTTAACTCTGATCTTTTGTCCAAGTAAATGTGGCGACTTCTGATGAGGTCGAACACTTAGGGCGTCTATATCAGGATCATTACAACCTGGATGGGGATATTGTTGGAAACCTAGGTTTGATTTGAGTTAGGATCCACCTTTAATGTCTAAAGTTTATATCATAATATATCTTATAACTTAGATTAAATCAGATTAAGTTAATAGGCTGAAAAGAAATATACAGCTAATATAAATAATATATATATAATATACTAAGAAATAATATATATACTAAGAGAAATTAATATACGAGAAATTAATATAAGAGAAAATAAGGGAAGAAATAAATATTATATATATTGCCTGCGTTCGACGAACGTCGAACGGCTCTCAACTTTCGTCGGACAGCGCTCGACGAAATATCAAGGAAGCTGCGGTTGACGAAATAAAAGCAGCGCTCGACAATCCCGCCTCAGCTCAGCGGCGACGAAAAGATTATCTCAGCGGTCGACGAACAGACCACCTTAGCAAAAACCTGCAGCTTGGTTTATAAGTACCTTATCAAAAGCTTATAGGTGAATTGGGCACCTGATCAAAACTCCCATTGGTGTGTGGACACCTTATCTAAATCACCTTGGTGTGAGGGCACCTTATCAACAACCTCCTAGTGGATTCCTACCAGTGGGTAGAAGAGTAGATGTACCCAGGTTTTGGGGAACTACTATATTTCATTGTGTCATCTGGATGCTTGTTTATTTTGTGGTTTGCTTGTTATGTGCTTTGTTTTATTTCTTGGTTATGTGTTGTGATTTCTTATGCACTCTTAGTATTTGTGTTTATTACTCTTATAGCAAACATCTTATATATATATATCACCTATTTTGAAAGCAAACTTAAACAAGAGTTTTAAAATATAAATAAGAACTAAACTCTCCTTTCAATTGGTATCAAAGCAGGTTGATTTTATCAATCACCCTCATCAGAGGATATCAATTGTCCCTTTCAATTGGTATCAGAGGAGGCTGATTTTATTTTTTCAATTTCTTGCACCTGATACTCAATTGAACCCTTTTCAATTGGTATCATAGGAAGTTGATTTTTCATACAGGCTAACACCTGAATTCACAAAGATCACTTAGTCCTTATTTTGTTTTATTGTAAAAAGGTTTTTCAAAAATTTGATGAAACTAGCAGATTTTACTTGTTCAGATCCACCTTTATGTAATTTGGATAGATTTGAGTTATGGCAAGTTAGAATTAAGTTATATATGAATGCCATAGATGAAAATATTCATAAATCTGTTTTGACAGGAACCTCATCCTCAATCTCTTCAACAGATAATCAAAAAAAGTTGATCAGTGCTAATGCCATAGCCATGGAGATATTTGGCTAAATCAATGTCAAAAGACATTCTTCAAAAAGTGGCGGATTGCACTTCAGCAAGGATCATCTGGAACTCCCTCTCTAGGATGGTAAATGAATCCATTCCTACTTCTTCCACTAACATCATTTTTGATGCAGAACCTTCATTCAGTCTAACTGAAGAAGGAGAAAAAGAAGAACAACAAGCCAAAGCTTTCTGCATTATGGCAATATATGGCTCAAACTACATATCTGAATCAGAATCTGAACAAGAAAAGGTAAAAGAGGTAACAGCATTTCCTAATTTTACCTCTGAAAATTTCAGATCTGTTTTCACATCACCTTGTGCAGGTTTAAAAAATTCTGAAAACAGAATCAGTAAAGAGCTAATAATAAACAAATTGATTTCTGATAAAATTAAAGAAGATTTAAAATCATCATCAGAACAAATTACCTGTTTAAAAAATAAGATATTTAAAGCTGATAACTTTAAACAAACTTTTAAAGAAAAAGAAATTTCTTATGTTCAGCAAAATAAAAATATGTTTACAAATTTATACTTCAATGAAATAAAAAGGTCAAAATATCTATCTATAAAACAATTTTCTTTTAACTGTTTAATGTTTTTACTTCAATTATAATTAAATTAAACAGCTGTTATTTGATTCTTTTGAATTTTTCTATCTTAAAAACAAGTCAAATAGACTTCACATTCTTCCAGACTTTCTCCAAAATCATGTTGAGCATTCTACTGTAGTTGCATTGATCAGAAATGATCATGGAACTGAGTGTGAGTCTCTTCTGATCAAAGGGATTCTATAGAAAGAAGGTTTCAGACAAATGTTTTTCTGATTTTAAAATTCCTTTGAATCCTAACAGCTGTAGCAATTCATTTTATTAAAATCCTATTTAAAAACAAAATCTAGGAAATCAGAGTTGCTTAAATATATTTTAAAAGAAAAGAAAACAATATAATGATCTCTGACCCTTAAGCCTTAAGTTAATTCAAGACTTTTTATGCTTAGGTATCCTAAACCAAATAGGGGGAGATTGTTAGAACCTAGTCGTAATTTGGATTAGGATCCCAACTCAAATAGGGGGAGATTGTTGGAACCTTAGGTTTGATTTGAGTTAGGATCCACCTTTAATGTCTAAAGTTTATATCATAATATATCTTATAACTTAGATTAAATCAGATTAAGTTAATAGGCTGAAAAGAAATATACAACTAATATAAATAATATATATATATAATATACTAAGAAATAATATATATACTAAGAGAAATTAATATAAGAGAAATTAATATACGAGAAAATAAGAGAAGAAATAAATATTATATATATTGCCTGCGTTCGATGAACGTCGAACGACGCTCAGCTTTCGTCAGACGGCGCTCGACGAAATATCAAGGAAGCTGCGGTCGACGAAATCAAAGCAGCGCTCGACAAACCCGCCTCAGCTCAGCGGTCGATGAACAGATTATCTCAGCGGTCGACGAACAGTCCCCGTCTCAGTGGTCTACGAAATCCTACGTTCGACGAACGACTGTCTGCGTTCAACGAACAGCTCAACACTTCAGCGGTCGACGAAATCATTCATGCTCAGCGGTCGACGAACCCTTCCGTTCGACAAATCCAATCCCGCGTTCGACAAATATTCAGCAGATGTTCAGAAATAGTAAATCACATGTTCAGGTCGACGAATCAAATGATGAGCTCGACAAACGTGGACCTCAGCTCGACGAAATTTATGCAGTATTATATTTCTTATTCTAATATGCTGTCAGACTTTGTTAAAGTAATATTTATATATTTCTCTCTATATATTGCTGATTTAACCTTACAGCGTCCAAGCATTAAATGATATAGCCGTTGGCAGCAAAGCATTAATTATTGTTGCCATTGCAGCAAGTCAAACACGGCAAGTTATCTGCTCGAGGATCTGGGAAATGAAAGAGATAATATATCCTTCCTCTTTGGTCGGCAAGGATTCAAATCTGCCGAACTGCTCTACAGATTAAATATACAAAGCAGAGAAGAAAGTAGAAGATGAACAGCTAACAGCAGATTTATTATACATCAGTTCTTTACAGCAGATTATATAGATCATATTGTTGTATAGATTTTAGACAGAATACATTACAATTGCTGTACAGAAAAGGGAGAAGAAGAAGAAGAAGAGAAAAAGAAGAACACAGCAAAAATAGAGGACAACTCTATTACTTTATCTTATTCTATTTTTGCTAACTCTTCTCTTGCAGATCATATATATCCTGAGACACCAAACACTATCATTTGCTCAGGGATCAAAAATTGCAAGAAGAAGAACAGAGGATTTGCAACCAAGAGAAGGAGCCTCCACAAGCTGTCATCAAACTACATCAGACACGGGGAGCTCTCTTCAACATATTCATCAAGTGTCTTCTCAGCCAAGAGAAGAACAACATCTGTTTTTCTTTTCTTTATTTCTCCCATCTTGTAAAGGGTTAAAACTTCCTTCAAAAGTTTACTCCCGGTGACAGACCACCTTAGCAAAAACCTGCAGCTTGGTTTATAAGTACCTTATCAAAAGCTTATAGGTGAATTGGGCACCTGATCAAAACTCCCATTGGTGTGTGGACACCTTATCTAAATCACCTTGGTGTGAGGGCACCTTATCAACAACCTCCTAGTGGATTCCTACCAGTGGGTAGAAGAGTGGATGTACCCAGGTTTTGGGGAACTACTATATTTCCTTGTATCATCTGGATGCTTGTTTATTTTGTGGTTTGCTTGTTATGTGCTTTGTTTTATTTCTTGGTTATGTGCTGTGATTTCTTATGCACTCTTTGTATTTGTGTTTATTACTCTTACAACAAACATCTTATATATATATCACCTATTTTGAAAGCAAACTTAAACAAGAGTTTTAACATATAAATAAGAACTAAACTCTCCTTTCAGATATTTTGGCAGCCACTTTGGGGAGTTGACCGTCTTATTGTTGGATTAGTTTTCTCCACTTCATGGCTCTCATTGTGAAGGGTTCGCCATATCGGTTGGCACAGGGAGTAGTATTGATATATGGAGTAACTGCTAGGTTTCGAGGACTACTTCTTCAAGGATCCAGTCATTTTTGGGCCACTGTGGGTTTGTGAGTTGTTTCATCCTGGCCATCGGGAATGGGATCCGAGTGTGATCAGATGCTTATTTATTGAGGATGATGTGGTGGCCATTGTTTCTATTCCTCTGGGGTGGTGTGTGTTCTTGGATGCTTGATTTGTCACTATTCCCTGAATGACATCTTCTCCATCAGGAGTGCAAATCATTTGGCACTCATTCATTGCTCATCGGGGTGAGGTGGGGTGGGGGTTGTCTTCCTCATCCTTGCCACCATCTTGCATTTTTATTTGGCGGGTGCATATTCAGCCCAAGGTTCCTATTGGGAACAGTGCCCACAATGTTCCTTATTTGAAGAAGCCATCACAATTTAGATGAACACATCTGTATTTGATGCATGTGCTTTCTTGTTAAGATAATTTCGGGTATATAAAAGTACAAGTTCAAAATTGGGTTAGATTAGTGTCATCAGACATAGTCTTGCTGATGTAATCCCTTATTGGGCAAGTCACCATGTCGACCTAAGA
Organism: Dactylorhiza incarnata; assembly: GCA_033032865.1. Lineage (NCBI taxonomy): Eukaryota > Viridiplantae > Streptophyta > Magnoliopsida > Asparagales > Orchidaceae > Dactylorhiza > Dactylorhiza incarnata. Next base: position 12,042,196 of record JAWHQI010000035.1, read on the forward strand.
TCTAGACTAAGTTGAGCGTATACTTACTCTCTAAAGATATGCAAACAAAGTCTAAAAGCTAAGCAAACATAAAAAAGATTGGTAGACAAAGTAAGAATTCGGCTAAGTCAAAATTTGACTTGACATTTAGTCGAATGCCTAGATGATCTAGCTGATCGTGTTGAAGAGTCAAGCTGAATCGGGTTGACATCAACAAAAATATGCTAAGTTTGAATTTGATTGAACATATAGTTGAATGACTAGATGGTCTAGCCAATTGTGCTAGAGAGTGAAGCTGAATCAGGTAGACCTCAATAAAAAATATGAATTCACTCTATGCTATTATTCAACTAAACGAATATGCATAAGGTTCAAGAAGAATCGTGTGAAAAAAGACTGAGAAAGGTCTAAGTGAGCTCTTCACTATCGACACTACAAATGCGACAAATCCAGCGCCCCTTTCATTGTCGTTAACCGTCAAAGTCGTCGACACAACAACCCTTGGAAGCGTAAGTACCTGTAGTAGCAGTCCATGCCCATGTGATAACCATCGTTCTCATTTCCAGCCTGTGTCATCCCATCCTCCGACGGATTCCACAGGCGCTCAAATCGATCGATAGGTCTAGGTGTTCAGGGAAATAGAGCGCACGCTGGCTATGCCGCTGGTTCTTCCTCCTGCTGTTCTTCTCTTCCTTTGTTGTGTGAAAAAAGAATCATGTGAAAAAAGATAAATTCACTCTACGCTATGATTCAGATGATATGTTTATCTAGAAGAATCTAAGTCAATCTTAAAGAAGAATTATATTGAAAAATATGCTAAGTACAAATTCGACTTAATGATAGACCGATCGTGTAGAACTGATAAGGCGATTCTAGCTAATACACTTAGAATACAAAGCCCCTATGAAGATTCAACTGAATAGAAGATCGAACGTGCTGATGAATCATGACGATTCATGTAGATGATAAGTAAGGAATATAATGTTCGTATAGAACATCTACACGATCATGCAGACAGGTCAAGGCGATTCGACCTAAAGAAGCAAAGAGAAAACAAACATTCAATAGAATTACGCTAAGTAAGGATTCGACTGAATAAGAAGCTGATTTGGCCAGATTAGTTTGATTCGACCAGAAGCAAACCTTGAAGGCAGAATTTGACTAAATAAGCGGAATTTGACCAGAAACCCACTATAAAGAGTAAATTCGATTGAATAAGAAGGTTTCGACCAGACATGTTGAATTCGACTAGAAACAGACTGTGAAGAACACATTCAACTAAATGAGATGAAATTTGACTAGACATCTAGTCGAATTATAAAAAATTAGGTCGAATTCAAACTGAAGCGCTGATTTAATATTTTCTCCATTAATGACACCGCAGATAGAGCATCTGACTTAATGTTAGTACTAGAATACTAAATCCTGTCTGATAAGGAAGAAGATCTCTGAATTAATGTCAGTACTATAATTGACTGTTACACATTCTTTGTCAAAAAAATTCAGAAGGATCGAAGACAATACAGCGAAAGACTTTAATCAATTCTCAAGTCAAGTAACCAGTGACTATAGAAGGGAAAATAAATCTTTTATTGACTATCTCTTTACAAAGCGAGGCATACATGGCGAGACATGATTTATAAGAAAACTGAGATGAGAAGAACAAGCAACAAAATAAGCATCTGGAGGCTAGACAAACTAAGACCGCACAGACCTCTCGAGCACAGCAAGACCACACGGCAACCCTGAGACAACACGAACAGAACAGGTCGCTAACCTGCTAACTGCCAGACCGCCAACCTCAGACCGCACAATCTGCTCTTATTGAATTGTTGAGAAAACACCCTGTCCGCACTTCTTGATTGGCAGATCGCACGGTCACTAGTGTTGGATATTAAGGCGCCCTTAGAGGGGGGGGGGGTGAATAAGGGTTTTAAAACTTTTGTTATATTTTAAAATACTTGAAATGATAAGAGATTAAATTAAAGATAAAACTACACAAAAAGAGGAGATCAAGTAATATAAATGAAAGACATGATTTTATTAACTTGAAATATAAGATTACAAAATTTGATTTCTTATGATGTTAGAAATCGTAGGCGATAAAGTAAAATATTCTTTTTTTTTCTATACAGACTCTTCTCACCAAGAACCGGTTGGCTTTGGCCTATCCTTCCCAGATACGGCCTCAAGCTGCTCCAGCCCTTCTATCCCTAAAAAGGCCTCGAGCACCCCCTAGATCTACTCCCTAGACCAAGTCGCCAACACAAGGCGAATTTCCTCCCTAAGTCCTACCCAGACCTAGTCGGCAAGACAAGGCGAATTTACTCCATGATAGTTATGAAAAGAGTTACAAAAACATAATACAAAATACAAATAAAAACTCCCTATGAAGAATTCTGGAGATGGCGAAGGCTCGTTGAATATTCTCAAAGTCGAAGCATGCGTTCTTCGCATTGAGTAAGCATTGATCCGGTCCTCCTTGAATTCTTCTCTCAAAATTGTGTGGGAGATGATGGTCTAGAAAATACAGCCCTCTCAGAGTTTTTGAAGTGCTAGAATAGCGCTCACTCTTGGGTGCAGCGTTCCTTCACTTAACCCGTATCGCCTTTCCTACTTTCTTAAAGAAAAATTAGCACCCTTCCCATCAGTCTGGGCTTTTTGGATAGTTGGTTGCGCTTGATCCTACAAGTGGTATCAGAGGAGGTTGCGGGTTCGAGGCCGGGGGGGAGGGGGGGGGGGGCGCTGATTAAATCTTGAAATTTCTCTACCTGTGTGGGTCCCGATGGGTCAGGCGACTATAGCCATGTGAAGAACCACCTCTGAGCCATGTTGTGTGCCACCTCTGAGCCATTTGTAGCACCTTTGAGCTTGCTGGTCGTGCTGGATGCTCGGGTGGGGGGGATTGTTGGGTCCAGCATTCCTTCACTTGACCCATTGCGCCTTTCCTACTTCCTTAAATAAAAAGTAGCGCCCTTCCCATCTGTCCGGGCTTTTGGGATAGTTGGTTGCGCTTGACCCTACACTCTCTTCAATCAGTAGTTGGAGAAGACTAATTCCACCAATTTATAGGACTGGAGGCTAACACCGGTGTTAAGGCTAATGTTTGGCGTTGACCCAGTATAGAATTGTTTTGATGGCTCGGATCTTCAGAACGGGAAGGAGATTCTGCACTTTAGGAAACATTCATTTTAGGCAACCCTGATGCTGGCGTTGATGCTAATGCTGGCGTTAGGTTAGATCATTCCTAAAGTGCCCCTTCAATCACGATTGCTTCCCTCCTTGTCATAATCATCGAGAGTTAATGCCCAGCGTTAAGACCTAATGCCTGGCATTAAACCTCTTTCATTTTCTCAGCGGCAAGCCATCTCGTCGATCATCTCAGTGGCATTCCATTGTTGGAACATGGTCTTCCGCATCTCCTAGGTTTGAGAATAATAAATCCTATGTGTATTTGATCTTGTGTGTTTAAGTGTGCAGGAAATCAAAGTCCACATGACTCAAGGATGGTTGTCCCCAAAATTGAGGCCAGAATTCATACATGACCACTAGCGCCGGCGGTAGCGATAACGCCCAGCGCTAGCGATGATTAGCGCGATTCCGGCAGTGTTTTTAGAAAGAGCTAGCGCCCGGCGGTAGCTACTATCGCTGGCGGTAGCATGGCGCACAAAAGGCATAGAGCAAAATGTTGCCGCGGATGGGAGATCCTGCCGCGCAAAATCTATACTAATCCGGGCTAGCGCCGGCGGTAGCGCTAGCGCCGGCGGTAGCGCTAGCGCCGGCGGTAGCGCTTGGGCTATAAAAGGACCCCTCTCCTCTTGTTTTCGTACACCCATTGCATACACCTCAGAGAGAGAGTACTAGAATTCCAGAGGCTTGTCTTAGCCGAAATTTGAGGTCCCAGCGAAGCTCTGCCAATTTCTGAAGGAGAATTCCATCACGCCGAATCCAGACGAAGTCCGCTTCAACAAATGCTGATTCTACAGCGGATCTTCGTCTCCGACTTCAGAAGTTCATCTTAAGGGAGGTTTTGTTATTTTATTTCTCTTTCTTCATTGTAAACGGTAGTGAAATCGCCTCGTGTTGGCGACTAGGTCTGGGGTAGACTTAGGGCTGAAATTCGCCTCGTGTTGGCGACTAGATCTAGGCTAGTTCTAGGGGGTGCTCGAGGCCACATCCGGGGAAGGATTGGCTAGAGCGGCTTGAGGCCGAATCCGGGGAGGATAAGGCTAGGGCCACCGGTTCGTGGGGAAGCGAGTCGGGATAGAAAACAAAAAGAGCTTTTTTATTATTCGCCTCCGATCTCTAGCGTCATCGAGTTCAAGTTTTGTAAAACTTATTTGTCATTAATAAAGCTTGTCTCTCTTTTTGTTTTACTTAACTTATTTCATGTCTTTAATCTTGCAATAATTCAAAGTTTAATAAATATAATCTAAAGTTTTTTGAAAACCCTTATTCACCCCCCCCCCCCCCTCTAAGGGCGCCGACCGATCAAACAAGTGGTATCAGAGCAGTTTTATTCCAATCGGCTTAACAACCGGGAATAATGGCGTCTCTTGATCTAGCTTCAACTAGTGGGGCTAATTTCTATGAAGATGAAATATCACATAAACCACCCTTGTTTGAAGGAACATATTATAAAGGATGGAAGATCTTAATTTAAAAAATTATTAAAACTTTAGACATCGAAGTATGGAACTTAGCTATTATAAGACTTACAGATGAATCAAATAAAAAAGAACGTCAGCTAAATGCCAAAGCCAAACACTATCTATTTTTTGCACTATCTAAGGAAATTTTCAAATTCATATATTGCTTTTCTAGTGCATACAAAATATGGCACTTTCTTGAAGAAATGTATGATCTTCCTCTCGCAGGTGTGGAACAAACACAGGAGGAAAAGAACGTACAAGAATCCATTATCATCCAAGAAGATCTCTCTCGGAGCAAAACCATGGAGAATATTGAAATAGAGAAAGAGAACAATACATCAAAAGAAGATGAAAACTCATCTGTGATCGAGGAAGGACTAAAAGATGACGAAGAAACTTCATGCTCGTATTTTGCCTCCTCCAAAAGCGTTGTAAGAAAGACTAAATCTTCGTCTTGTGTAATATCCTCTATCTCTAGTTTCAACATATTAAAAATAGCTAAACGAAAGATCAAAAAATTGAGAATTGCTAATAAAAATTTACGTTTAGAAAATAAGAGGTTAAAGGCTAATGAATCAAATTGTGATGTGTCTTCATCACCTTGTTTCTTACTTGAAAATACAAATTCTTGTTTTGATTGTAATAATATTAAAGAAAAAGTCAAAGAACTTGAAAAAGAAATTATTTGTGTGAAAGAACATAATGAAAAATTATGTTTAGAAAATTCATCGTCGAAGAATGATTGTGCTAAATGTAAAGACTACGAGATTGAAATTAAAGAAATGGACGAAACATTTGATGAATATAGGGATGAATATGAAAAACATTTTGAATCAATTGCTACCACTCTTAAAAATAGCACAATCGCTTACAATGAAGCCAGGAACAATTTACAAACTAAGAATGATGAATTAAATGCTAAAATCAACTTGCTCAAGGAAATCATAAAGAAAAACACTCATTCACAATACCAAGATATATCTAAAAGCAAGTTAAATATAAATTCTCAAAATATTAATAAATCAAACAATGGAAATAAAAGACATCAACAAATTAAAAATGAAATTCCAAAGTACAATTATTATTATCATCAAACTTCTCCCAACATAAAACTTCACAAACTTCCTATGAAAAATGCTTTCTATAATCACTACAATTATAATCCTAAAGATAAAGATTATCACAATAAAAATTTGGCTCATAATAATAATATTAAACCACAGTTTGAATGGAGGCCCAAAACCAATGATGAAACACAAACACCACAAAAAGGGGCCCATTCATTTCCATCTCCCCAAAAGCAAATACGCTGTATTTGGGTACCCAAAGGAACCATCACACCAGGTCCTCTTTGGATACCTAAATCTCTCTTTCATTAGGTACCACCAAATGCATGAAGTAGAATATTTTCAAAAGGGAAATATACAATTTTTCTACTTCATGATGTGCTTTAATGACTTTCAATTTTCTTTGTTTTCTTATTTTTTTGAAATTATCATGTTATGGTCGTCTTGTATAGGAAACATGATCAAAAATTTTAATGAGCCTAGAACATTAATCAAAACTCAAAATCTTATTAAGATGACCTACTTATTATTCATATATTCATTATACATATATTTATCAACAATTAAATTCAAAATCTTCTATGTGGTGGTAAAATATTTAGGATTTCAAAAAGGTATACCACATAAAATTTTTTCCTAAACATCACCACCTCATAACATCAAATTATAAATGAAAAACATTCTAGTCAAAACATCCAAAAGATAACAAGATAAACATAATTCAAAGAACAACAACATCCAAGACATAGGTTCAAATTCCTGAATTATTACATTAAAATTGTTCCTCTCACAACTACTCCTCCTCATCTATGTCCTCCACACTAGGAATCGGGGAGCGTCTCCTGCTAATCCTCCGGATCAAGTGGCGGGGCAGATCTGAAACTGGACTCTCCCACTCCCTCCACTCTGGTGTAGATGGGTTTAACTTTAAAGCTTTCATCATAAACTTCGTCATTTTTTTGATCTCTGAGACATCCTTCCTTATGACAGAAACATCCTCCTCCACCCGTGTCATCCGCTCACCCATCTCCTCTTGAAAGGACCCATATGGAGCATCTCGAGCCCCTCGAGAAGACGCTCCTCGCCAGAGTGGTGGTTGAGTTGATGATGATGGCTCATCCGAGACGAAGGATGTTCGCAAATGCGAGGTACTATAAATAGGTGGATATCAATCTACTAAAAAGAAACCTAAGTCAATAGTTGGATACAAAACCTGAATAACTCGTTGAATGATGCCACCCAGAGGCAGGTTGTTGAATCTCTGATGGGTTGGTTGCCGCAAATTGTAGGAATAACGGATCAAGGAGAGTAACAAATCTGCCACATCAAACCTCTCCTTCTCTATAATAAAATAGGTAACATAACTCAATTGCGCTGTGACCTTTGCTGTATCACCCAACTTCAGTAGGATTGTATGGCGCAACACATTTTGCACGACCAAGGCATCCACGGTGAGAGTCGAAATGGTAGAGATCAGACTCCTGCACTCCTTGTTATGCAGCGCCATGTTCACTTGAGTCCAATCTCTGTCTGCCCTGAACCTCTCAACAATTTCCAATCTATGTGGATGCTGAGTCAATCCGAACACGATCCTCAACTGTTCATGGGTAATAGTAACCATCTGCACCTACACTTGTGACTGGACTCCTCCATCCAGCTCTGTCGTTGATGGATCTTCCAAATGCATGTAAAAATCGTGCACCAACTCGGAAGAAAATCTGTCAGAAATGAACAAGCTCAATACCTCTGCGGAAGCAAATAGCTCCATAATGTGGTGGTGTCGCGGCAAGTCGAACTCCACGACGTATGGCACTCCCACTACAGCTGCCTCTACGGCCAACTCAGTATTCTTCTTTCCCTTATAACCCGGTGCCATCTGCAACATTACAAAAAAAATTATTAAAACAAGAAAACAAAATCCTCATCTAAAAACAAAAATTTTTTTATATCTCCTTAAAATTAAAATATGTTCATATCCTAACTTAAAACCAAGAAATCCACATATTCAAAACCAAAAACCTCATCAAAACCACAAACCTTAGAGAAAACCTATCGGTGTAGATCTAGTTCCTAAATCTACCTAAGAACTTCAAATATCTCCATCTCTAACATCACAATCAAGCTTTAAAACAAAAATCATAAGAAAGGATGAAGAATTACCTCAGATCTGCGCGTAGAACGAGTCGTCTTCTAGGGTTTTTCGGGAGGAAATGAAAGATAATGACGGAACTGAAAAAAGAACTCGGTTTTAATAAAAGCCTCGATAGCGCCAGCGCTAGCGCTAGTGCAGGCGGTATCGGACCCTTTTGAGTTTTTCATGTAACAAAATTCTATTAAATACCTAAATTTATTATCTACTATGTGTATTAGTTGGTGATGCAAGATTTCGTTTATTTTAACTTGTGTTAGGTGTCCTAGATCTTTCAAATTAACACAAATTCAAAAATGCAATTTTTTGGTGTTTAACCATCAAAAACATCTCCTTAAATTCTACAATTTCAGCAAGAAACTCCTAATGGGACACCTAATCAAGACCACCAATTAAAATTTCCAAAATCCTAAAAAATTGTTCACTGTCTCCCGCGCTAGCGCTACCGCACGCGCTAGCGTCCATGTTCATTTTTCTGTATTTTTTAAAATTCAAAAAATCCCTTAAAATATATAAATCTATATTTTCTACTTAGTTTTGCACTTCTGTGTTTCTTTATTTTTTGAAAAATCAAATACAAAACTCCAAAACCAAATTACAAAAAATATGCTTTTATTTTTCGCTTGTGTTGTTTCCTTTGTTTAAAGTTCATCTTTATGCAAAAATCAAATATAAAAATTACAAAAGCAAAAATTACAAAAATATGCTTTTATTTACTAAAATCAAATACAAAATATAAAACTTTAAAACTATCAAAAAAAACTGTATGATTTTTTTTTGTGAAAAATCAAGCATGATTTAATCTACTATTTAGAAATTCTACAATGTTGCAATTTATCTCTTCAAACTACTTTGGACATTGTCTTTCTTCATGCTTTAATATATCTATTCCAATGTGCATCAATTATAGTTTAAAAGTTGTGTAGGATCAAGCTTAGCATGCCTCTAAGTATGAGAAATGTTTTATGTTTGATAATGATATTTATTCACTCACTTTTTTGGCATTGTCTACATATGTTTTTAATCTAAAGAATGCTTGTGTATGCTTTGTATTAGTACAATGGATTAAAATTGCACAAGTATCTTACCTACACTCCTTATTTTGCACTCTTAAAAAATTAAGAAAAGTGGTTATGTTTTTCATACAATCTATTGATTTGCAAAACAAGTGTATTCAGAGAACATTGTACAAAACAAAATTATAAAATAAATGACAAAGATAACTCCACCAAGCACTACTTGAACCTCCTGATAAGTCTTAATAAGCATTGTGAGGTTGAGCACCTTGGAAAGAATAGTAAAGTGTCTTGTGCAAATCAAATCCTTCTTTCAAAAATAAGAAAAACCACTTACTCTTAAGTGCACCGGATCACTAGTTTCAATCTTAAATTTCAATATGTGATCCCCCAAGCACTACTTTGCACCCTGATAAGTCTTGATGAGCATTGTGTGTGCAGAGCACCTTGGTATTTGTACTTTTTATTGTGCATTAAAGTGTGTGGAAGTAATCTTATTTGCGTTTTATTGTGCTCGTACTTTACATATATCTTTTATTTTTTGATTAAAACATTTGTTTACATTACTCAAAAATACACTTTTGTGCACATCGTTATCTTCCATAACACTTCTTCTCATTAGTATTGGATCCTAATGCTAATTCTATATTACTTTTTATTTATGAAATGCACTAGATAACCTAGCATGTGTTCTACAATGTTTTGTATGTTTTTGAAATTATGAATTAAAGTAACATTGTGGTAATCTCTTTTTGATAAACATTATTTCATGCTTGGTTATTATCAAATTTTAAGATCTGACTGCAAAATGATTTACAAAAACATCATCTTTTGTGAACTTTAACTCATATTTTTTGGATTATCATTACTATTTGATGTTGTTTGTATTGCTATAAGTCTTCCGCATCTTAACCATATAAGTGTTTTACCTTGCGCTTTCATGCTTACATAATATCTTGTATTCTTTGCATCATCACTTATTCTTAAAAATTCCTATCTTTCTTTAAGTGATAGATTTCCTTGGAACACTTTTTATTGGTTACTTCAAACATAAAGATCTTTTATGCTAAAAATTCTGAAAATTTTATAATGCTCATAACTCTGATCTAATTCAATGAAAAACAATTCTAAAACTCCTTATCATTTACTTAATAAGCTCGATCATGCCTTCTTTTTTATTTCAACATTTTTTAGTGCTTTGTTTCCCTACCCACTTTTGCTAATAACAAAGGGGGAGAACTAACATGATAAATATAACCCGCTATCAAAAACCCAACATGACAAATTAAGATGATAGCTTACATATTAGGGGAGAAATCACTTAGGGGGAGCATGTATTTAGGGGGAGCAATTCTAAATGCTAAAATCAATAATTATCCTAAAGTCATCACTCTCACACACACACAAGTATAGTCTCATCATGCTTATCTATTAATGCTTTGATTTATCATTAATGGATTTGTTATTATCAAAAGGGGGAGTTTGTTGGAACATGGTCTTCCGCATCTCTGAGGTTTGAGAATAACAAATCCTATGTGTATTTGATCTTGTGTGTTTAAGTGTGCAGGAAATCAAAGTCCACATGACTCAAGGATGGTTGTCCCCAAAATTGAGGCCAGAATTCAAACATGACCACTAGCACCGGCGGTAGCGATAGTGCCCGACGCTAGCGATGATTAGCGCGATTCCGGCAGTGTTTTTAGAAAGAGCTAGCGCCCGGCGGTAGCTACTAGCGCTGGCGGTAGCATGGCGCACAAAAGGCATAGAGCAAAATGTTGCCGCGGATGGGAGATCCTGCCGCGCAAAATCTTTCCTAATCCGGGCTAGCGCCGGCGGTAGCGCTAGCGCCGGCGGTAGCGCTAGCGCCAGCGGTATCGCTTGGGCTATAAAAGGACACCCTCTCCTCTTGTTTTTGTACAACCATTGCATACACCTCAGAGAGAGAGAGTACTAGAATTCCAGAGGCTTGTCTTAGCCGAAATTTGAGGAAGCTCTGCCAATTTCTGAAGGAGAATTCCATCAAGCCGAATCTAGACGAAGTCCGCTTCAACAAACGTTGATTCTACAGCGGATCTTCGTCTCTGACTTCAGAAGTTCATCTTAAGTGAGGTTTTGTTATTTTATTTCTCTTTCTTCATTGTAAACGGTAGTGAAATCGCCTCGTGTTGGCGACTAGGTCTGGGGTAGACTTAGGGCTGAAATTTGCCTCGTGTTGGCGACTAGATCTAGGCTAGTTCTAGGGGGTGCTCGAGGCCACATCCGAGGAAGGATTGGCTAGAGCGGCTTGAGGCCGAATCCGGGGAGGATATGGCTAGGGCCACCGGTTCGTGGGGAAGCGAGTCGGGATAGAAAACAAAAAGAGTTTTTTTATTATTCGCCTCCGATCTCTAGCGTCATCGAGATCAAGTTTTGTAAAACTTATTTATCATTAATAAAGCTTGTCTCTCCTTTTGTTTTACTTAACTTATTTCATGTCTTTAATCTTGCAATAATTCAAAGTTTAATAAATATAATCTAAAGTTTTTTGAAAACCCTTATTCACCCCCCTCTAAGGGAGCCGACCGATCCAACATCCATCTTGTCGATCGTCAATGCCCAGCATTAAGTCTTAACGCCTGGCATTAGACTACAATCATAATTTCTGCTTGTGGGCAGTTTCAGACCAACAATGCAGCAACCTAGTGTCATATCAGTTCAAACCTGCATGCTAAAAACACAATGGCAAATAAGATCAAATACAAGTAGTATTTGCTATTCTCAAATCAAAGGGATGCGGAAAACCATGTTCCAACAATCTCCCCTTTTGATAATAATAAATCCAATATAGATAAATCAGATTCATATATAAGAGAGGTATGCTTTTAGAAGAATATATGACACTAAGCAATATAGAGACAATATTAAGAATTATAGATTGTTTATGTTGTGCTCCCCCTACTTAAGTGCTCCCCCTTAGTGTACGCTCCAATAGACTAGATTTATGCTCCCTCTTAATCTAGTGAATACTATTCCTTTAATCATTAAGATTTATCATTTTATTCTCCCCCTTTTGTTATTAGCAAAAGTGGGTGGAGTTGAAACAAAACTAGAAGAGGGAAGACAAAAGTTAGGACATAACTAAGAGAGGATTAAGAGTTTTGTTCAAACATAAGGTAAGCCATGATCGATCTAAGGGAGAGAGTAGTACAGCGGAAAAATATATGATAAGCGTGAAAGAGCAACATTCTATGATTTTACCAAAGGAATTCTACCACTTGCTTTGCAATTTAATTTAAACGAAGAATATTACTTGTTGAAAGAGATGCAATATAGTTTGACAAGCACAAATGAAGAAAGACCCAAGAAGTAAGCATGATAAACCATGGGAAACAAAATACATAACCAAAAGAGAAATGCAGAAAACAAAAACAAAACAATTAAGAGTAGTATTTTTTGTTATAGTTTGACCATTCCAATAATGTGTCTAGACTCTTCACATTTGAGCATTTAACTTTGAAAATTTTTGTAACTAATAGTCAAGCAAGATTTAACATATTCAAGAAAATAATAACTACAATGTAACCAATTTGTATTTCAAGTAAAGAAAACATTGTAGAAATCATGCATTGCAATCTAGTGCTTTTACTTTAGTTTTTAGAGAATTATGTAATTTTGCAATATGATCCAATTCTCATGAGTAGAAGCTTTATGAGAAAGAATGACGTGTGCATAAATTGTTTTGATAAAAGTATACAAGTGAAATAATCAAAACACATGACATATGTAATGAAATAGTAACAACAATATTAAGATTGTAATCTTATAATTACTTTCACATATCAAATATAGAATAAAATTTCAAAGCACAGAAACAGAGTACACCTACCAATGTGCTTCACCCACACAATGCTCATTAAGACTTATCAGGGAGTGAAGTATTGCTTGGGGGATCACATAAGCATTTTTATAAAAAATTTATTTTTGTGATCTGGTGTACAAGTATAAGTGATAAAAAGAAATGTGTTTGCACAAGACACTTTACAATTCTTTCCAAGGTGCCAAACCTCACAATGCTCATTAAGACTTATCAGGAGGGTGAGTAGTGCTTGGAGGAGTTATCTTTGGCTTTTTATTTCAAAAATTTTTAAAGTTTGGGCCAAAGGTCTCTGAATTCACTTGTTGATGTAAATATTAGCAAATTTTTGAAATAACACTTCTATGTGTATAAGAAATTTATTGTTTGAAAGATGGTGTCGGTAATTTAGACATACAACTTAATATGTTAAAAACTATTACACTACACAATCATGCAAGACTAAGATTATGAGCACATGTAGATTACCAAAATAGTGACTGAATGAATCATTGCTTAGCATAAAACATTACTCATACATAGAGGCATGATAGGTAATCATACACAATTTTCTATAGACTATTTCATTACACATAATCATATTAAGGTCAAGGCATAAAGATAAAACAAAGTGTAGGAAATTTGAAATTAGAATTAGACATTCAAGAAAATATTTGTGTGTATGCCAAAATCAATTTTGACCATTTGAAACAAAAATAACTAAGATGTTTGCTCTTGTGAAGTCTTCTTGTCAAACCATTGTTTTGTAAATATTTTAAAGCAAAACAAATAACAAAAACATATTTTTGATTATTTTGAATAATTTGAATTTTTATTTTAGAATAAAAACAACCAAACTAAGAACAAAATAATTTCAAAAACTGAGAAAAGAAACAGAGAAAAATTATTATAAAAATACTAGAAATAGTGTAGAGAAATCAGAATTTCAATTTGGCAAAAGGAGCTAATGCCTGTCGTTAAGTACTTAATGCCCAAACAGGACACTATTTTTGAGATTTTTTGAAAAAAAAATTCTTTGGAATATGGAGTATGTATATACCCTTCTTAATGTAGAAATTTCAGAGAACTTGGAATTGACTAGAAGGCTATTTAAGCATATTTTTGGTGGTTTGAAAATGTTTTTATCTTTTATATTTGGATTTTTGTTTTTTCTGTAAATGAAGGAGTAAATAAGGTGTAAACATATATAAAATGGTATACCAATAGATAGCCAACAAAGAAATTGCATTTATATAGAAAAAGAGGAGCTAATGCCTAGCATTATGCTCAACGCCGGCGTTGAGTCCACTTTATATAAAAGCCCCAAATTCGAGTTCTTTTCTTATTCTCTCCATTTCAAACTATTTATCTTCCAGTTTCGTCGACTCCCCTTCTCAAATCTAGGTAAAATGTATGTTTTTCTACTTATAGTTTGTGATTAAAGCATTTCTCTACCCCTAAATTGTAATCCTTTGAAGTATTGAAGTGTTTTATTATGGTATATGATAGATCTAGGATTTTGAGATCTAGCGTTTCAAGTTTTGAGTTGAAGAATGGGGTTTTTGAGATTCTTCTCAAAGATGAGTTTTTGCTTTACCTTTCTAGTTTTTTTAGTTTAATTGGTGGTTTCCCATTTATTCCTTACTTCTTACAAATTTTTTGAGTTATGTGTTAATGAAGGTCAACATTGTGTACTGGAGGTGATAGGAAGTTTCAAAGCTTGCGCCTGGCGTTAACAATAACGCCGGACGTTGAAAAAAAAGTTTTTTTGTTGATTTTCTGTTGTGTAAAAATGTGCAAGTTATGGATTCTTCTAGTGCACATGGGGTTCGTGCTAGTAAGTCTTCGGCCCATCCAACACAAGAGTCTTATCAATCTTAAGTGGGGATTGAAAAAAAAGCGTCTGTTGGCGTAGGCATGGTGTTACAAATAGACCTCCACCATCATGCCCCTATTTATAACCTCCTGGCTGTATCAGGAGTGTTATCAGTTATTACTGACGACTATTTTTTTACAGATTTTATTCGGGAATTCTATAACCATTTGTTTGATCGTCAGAAACAGAACATCATGGAGGAGTGATGTCTATGATACATTTTGAAGTTGTTCAAATCACACATGAAGATCTACGGAATGAGTTTGGGTTAATAGAGAGTGAGAATCATGTGGATGTGGTTGAGAAGTATAGGCCTGAGCGAGACTAGACACCAATGAATCTGGTTTTGCATGGGAAGGAGACTAAAGAGCAAATTATGGATGTTTCTTCACTTAGGGAAGAAGCATTCATAATTCAAGATATTTTACGACACACTATAATGTTGAAGTCTGGAGATACAAAGAAGATCACTGCACAACTAAGTATTGTTACTTATCATATTATACATGAAGAAATTTTTGATGTGGCAGATCTTTTACTCTCACAGATTTGTTATACATTAAAGTTGAAGGATCCAAGACGGTCTCGACTCAACACACTTCCCTTAGGAGGACTCATACAACAGGTGGTGATGGAGAAGCATGCATACATTGTCAGAAGTAACTATATTAATGATCTTGTCCTAGAGCTTTAATCTACTTCAACCATTCGAGTTCCTCGGTCACAAGATATACCATTATCTTCTCGACCACCCCTATGATGAGGAGTTTCACTCCGTGAGACAAATCGGGAGCATCAGGAGTCATTCGAGGAATTCAAGGAGAATGCGACACGCCGAATGTCATGGATCGAGAAGATGGTGTGATATATGATCAGAGCCCTAAAGTTGAAAACGAGACCTGTAGAGGAGGGGGAATGGGGCATTCCCATGGAGGATCTGCCACACCACTCGACACATCATACTCGAAGGTCAAGAGATCCAGGAAATTCAAGTACAAAGGGGACAAATTCTATTAGTGAGAGTATAAAGTTTTAGGGTGCTTATTATTATGTAATAGTAGTTTTTAGCATTTAGACAATTTAGTCTAACACCTGGCATTACCACTTGCGCCCAGCATTAGCTGTTATCATGTTTATTACCTTTTCTTGGTTTTATCTATTTTGTGAACTATGTCTGTGATGTGTTCTAGTTTTTATTGAGGCTTTCATAGTTATAATTTTGATGTTTTAAAAAAGGTTTTCACTTAATCTTTGGTGGATTTTATAATGTAAAAACTATCTATAATCTTTTTACAGACATTGGATCGGAATAATGGCCTATTTAAAGATATAATAGCATAGCACTTTAGTTTTAAAATTATTCAATGAATTATAAGGATAAGTATTGTTATGACGCTTTATTTTATTAAAACCTTATTTAATTACGAACTATGAATATGGATACTTTTTCTGTAAGGCAAGATATGATAGTTTCCTTTGTCGGATATTTGCAATGATGCACATGAGTCTATAGTTTATCTTTGAGAGACATTAGTTGGACTTAGAAATTTTGAGTGGATCTTGGACTTCTCGAGGTCTACCCTATGAAGGGTTCGCACTGGTACTAGGAGATATGATGGGGTGACATCCCAAATGTCCCTTTCGCAAGATACATGAAAATATAAAAATTAAGTTTAAAAAATAATTTTTGATAAGTTTATTGTTTTATAATGTTGTATTTGATTTTTCAAAGATCACACAAAGGCATACAGATAAAGATAGGTAGTATAAAAAATATTTTTAGAGATTTTCAAAATTTTAAATAACACAGAATATTGGACATTCGAGCTAACGTTAGTGTTAGGTCTTAGTGCGTGCGTTAGCTCACAGAGAGTGCATATTTTACTCGTATAGCCTAGATTTTCTTCGATTTCACTTCTGATTTTTCTCAATTATGTTTGTGCAATGTAAGAGCTTTCTAATGAAGTGAAAAAATGAGAAGAAATCGCAAAAAGTTACGGAAGTTAAAATTGTAGATCATTGTCTCCAACAACCTTAATTCTTGAGTTTGCACAATCATTTAAGCTTAATATTATAGGATATGCCAAAAAAATGATTGAGCAAGACAAATATGCATGATTTTAGTGATAATAGATTGGTCATTTATAAATGAAAACTTGACTTCTACTTTTGATTTTATTTAATTTGTAAACTTCATTTAGGCTTTAGGGGACAATGTCAAATTTCAAATATTATATTAGATGACCATGACATGATGGCTAAAAAACAAAAGAAAATGTTTAAGCATATCATGAAGTTGAAATTTGTATATTCTATTTTGAACAGATTCTACTTCATGCATTTGATTATACCAAATTAATTTAAGATTTAGGTATCCAAAGAGGACAAAGTGGGTGGTTCTTTTGGGTACCCAAATACATCGTGCATGCTTTTGGGAAAACAAGGATGAGTGGACCCATTCAATTGACTTTAGTGCATCATTCTTATGTATGGGTCTCCATTCATACCTTGGAAGAGCGTTCTTTTTACTTTTCAAATTTCTATAGTCATTTACTTGAATGTTTGGATAAAAATGACTTTTGAATTTATTATTTAAGGGAAATTTGTTTGCGTTTAATTTTATGTTGGGAGAGAATTGATAGTGATGATAATGTTTTGGAATTTCATTTATAATCTTTTGGTGTTTTTCATTTCCTATGTTTGGCTTAGTCAAATTAAAAAAGTTCAAATTTAACTTGCTTTTGAATTTTTCTTGAGATTGTGAATGTATGTTTTGAGAATTTATCTTTATGATTTCTTTAAGCAAGTTGATTTTAGTTTCTAATTCATTATTCTTAATTTTGAGATTATGTCTAGCATTATTATAAGCAGTTGTGATATTTTTAAGAGTGGTGATAATAGATTCAATGTGAGTTTGATTGTCATTTCTTAATTCCTCAAATGTTTCATCCATCTCTTTAATTTCAATTTTATAGTTTTTACACAACACAATTGCTTTTTAGAGAAGAGTTTTCTAAACATAATTTTTCATTTTGTTCTTTGCAAAAATAAACTCTTTTTCAAGTTCCTTGTAATTATCTTTTAAATCATTACAAGGGTTACAAGGTGAAGCAATTTTAACTAAAAAGCAAGTGTGAGAACTAATGAATTCAAAATTTGATTTTACATTAACATTAGCTTATAACCTTTTATTTACTAAACGTAATTTCTTATTAGCAAATTTCAATATATTCATTTTACGTTTAGCAATTTGTAGCATATGTAATGTGTCAACGGAATTTGTCACAAAAAGAGAAGACTTTGATTTCCTTACATTGCTATCAGAAGATGCAAGATTTGAACAAATAGTTCCTTTGACATCTTTTTTACATTCCTCTTCAAAAGATAGGATTTCTTCTTCTCTTCCTCTCGATGTGCGCTCCATCGATTCATCATGAGAGGAGCATTATTGACCATGTGTGCAAGCTTGTATGTTCTCCACTTCTTGCGTTTGTTCCGTACCTGTGAGAGGAAGATCATACATTTCTTCAAGAAATTTCCATACTTTGTATGCACTAGAGAAACAATATATCAATTTGAAAATTTCTTGAGATAAAGCACAAAAAATATTATTTAAAGCCTTTGCATTTATGTGACGTTCCTTTTTAATTATTTCGTCCGCTGGTCTTACAATTGCAATATTCCAGGTTTCAATATCTATAGTTTTAATGAATTTTTCCATTAAAAATTTCCACCCTTTATAATTTCTCCCTTCGAATAAAGGTGGTAAGAGATTTTTCTTCTTCATAAAAATTTCCCCCACTAATAAAAGCGAGATCATGAGACGCCATTATTCCCAGTTGTTAAGCCGATTTGGAATAACCTATCTCTAATACCACTTGTTGGATCTTGAGGTGCCCTTAGAGGGGGGTGAATAAGGGTTTTAAAACTTTTGTTATATTTTAAAATACTTGAAATGATAAGAGATGAAATTAAAGATAAAACCACACAAAAAGAGGAGATCAAGTAATATAAATGAAAGACATGATTTTATTAACTTGAAATATAAGTTTACAAAATTTGATTTCTTATGACGCTAGAAATCGTAGGCGATAAAGTAAAATATTCTTTTTGTTTTCTATACCGACTCTTCTCACCAAGAACCGGTTGGCTTTAGCCTATCCTTCCCAAATACGGCCTCAAGCCGCTCAAGCCCTTCTATCCCCAAAAAGGCCTTGAGCACCCCCTAGATCTACTCTATAGACCCAGTCGCTAACACTAGATGAATTCCTCCCAAAGTTCTACCGAGACCTAGTCGCCAAGACAAGGAAAATTTACTCCATGATAGTTATGAAAAGAGTTACAAAACATAATACAAAATTCCAATAAAATCTCCCTATGAAGAATTCTGGAGATGGCAAAGGCTCGCTAAATATTCTCGAAGTCGAAGCATGTGTTCTTCATGTTGAGTAAGCGTTGATCCGGTCCTCCTAGAATTCTTCTCTCGAAATTGTGTGGGAGATGATGGTATGAAAAATAAGGCCCTCTCAGAGTTTCTGAAGTGCTGGAATAGGGCTCTCTTCAATCAGTAGTTGGAGAAGACTAAGTCCGCCAATTTATAAGACTGGAGGAAAACGCCGACGTTAAGGCTATCGCCTGGCGTTGAACCAGCATGGAATTGTTTTGATGGCTCGGATCTTCAAAATGGGAAGGAGATTCTGCACTTTAGGAAACATTCATTTTAGGCAACCCTAACGCTAGCGTTAGGTCAGATCATTCCTAAAGTACCCCTTCAATCATGGATACTTCCCTCCTTGCCATAATCATCGAGAGTTAATGCCCAGAGTTAAGACCTAACGCCTGGCATTAAACCTCTTTCATTTTCTCAGCGGCAAGCCATCTCATCGATCATCTCAGCGACAAACCATCTCGTCGATCGTCAATGCCCAGCGTTAAGTCTTAATTCCTGGCATTAGACTACAATCATAATTTCTGCTTGTGGCAGTTCCAGACCAATAATGCAGCAACCTAATGTTATATCAATTCAAACCTGCATGATAAAAACACAATGGCAAACAAGATCAAATAAAAGTACAATTTATTATTCTCAAATCAAAGGGATGCGGAAAACCATGTTCCAACAACTAGGTCACAGAAGTATCCCGCGAACAGAAGAGAAAGAACTATCCACTATTGCCAGACCGCAACTCGAGACCGCCTGATCGCTGAAGGTTGCCTGATCACAGAGTTCGCTGCAAACAGTCCGAGAACTACAAACACAGATCGCCCAGATGAGACCGCTGGCGAATTGGTTATTCAAAGATGGAAAGATAAGAAGATTGTTGATAGGAGACCGCTAGCCACTAACCTGCGAACACAACAAACTTGTCAACAAACTTCAACCTGTGCGACCTCAAAAATGAGACCGACACAAACAATCCAAACTTTAGTTCTTAAAGTTCTTGCTTATGAATGACAACCCCTGCACATCTATTTATAGGCAAGCAGATGGATGTCGTCACCGCCTCAGAGGGATACAGTCAGCTTCCTTATTGGAGCGTGCGGTCACCAGAACAAGACCACGTGGTTACTATAGGAACATAACCAACTTGAGCAAACCAGACCAACTAAGAGAGTCCGCTAGAGCAAGCCCATGTAGATCGCCCGGTCTCTGCTTAGTCAAGTATCAGACCGCCCGGTCTCTATAAGAATAGAAATATACTTAAGCAAATTTGGCTAACCATAGCATTCTGCCAAAAAATGAGCTCACGCAGACCGCGCGGACTCTGCGATCTCCAGAAGCAGACCGCCCAGACTCCACTTACACATCAAAATTCAACACTCCCCCTTGAAGTGGGAAGTGGATGTTATCCCAAGTAAACTCCTCAACCGATCAAATGGTCCATTCGACAACGGCTTCGTAAAGATGTCCGCGACTTTATACTTGCTCTGCACATGCTAAACCACCAAAGATCCCTCCAACACCTTCTCCCGAATGAAATGATATTTACTTCATGTATCACAAACTGGATTTTTCATTAGTTTGAGGGCACTCTCATTGTCCACGAAGCAGAGTAGGACCTCGCACCTCCCTATGAATGTCCTCCACAACTATCCTTAGTCAGATGGATTCCTGAGCTGCCAAAGCTGAAGCTTTGTACTTCGCTTCTATAGTATAGACGGATACAGAATCCAGATTTTTGCTGCACCATGAAATAGCTGTGGAACCGGTCATAAAGACATATCCAGAGGTTGACTTTCGATCATTTGAATCTCCTCTATAATCAACATCCGTGAATCCATGCAAACAAAAGTTCGAGTCCTTCCCATAGAAGAGACCCAAATCAGAGGTGGACTTTACATATTTGAGAATACTCCTTGCCACCATAAGATGAGGTTTCCGAGGCTCTAACATATATCGACTCACTCGACCAACCACATAAGAAATATCTAGTCTCATGATAGTCAAATATATCAGACTTCCGACCAAAGCCTGAAACACCAAAGGATCAGAAAGAACCTTCCCCTCATCTCGTCAAAGTATTACACCAACCTCCAGTGGAGTATAGCTGCTCTTCCCTCCTTCCATGCCGAATCTCTTCACAATTCGATCTGCATAGCCCTTTTGGGAGACAAGCATACTGCTCTCTTTCCTCTCCACCTCGAGTCCAAGGAAATGGTGGAGCTCAATCAAGTCCTTCATCTCAAATCTGATAGATAGCTCAGCTCGAATCCTAGCTACTTCCATCTCAGAATTCCCCGTGATGATCATATCGTCAACATATAACAACACCAAGACTTGAAGCTCCCCCATCTTCTTTATGAACAAGCTTGAATCTGAATCAAAAGCAAAGTATCCACAGAACTGAAGATATTTTGTGATCTTTCCATACCATGCCCGAGGCGCCTGCTTCAAGCCGTAAAGAGCCTTCTTGAGCTTGCACACATGTCTTGGATGAGCTTCATAAACATAACCAGGTGGCTGATCCATGAAGATGTCTTTGTCAATCTCGCCGTAAAAGAAAGCATTCTTCACGTTGAGTTGCCAAATTTTCCACCCTTGGCAAGCTTCCAAAGCGGTCACCACCCGAACTGAAGTCATCTTGGCAAAAGGGCTAAAGGTTTGTTCATAATCCTCCCCATACTTCTGAGAGAACCCTTGAGCTACAAGGCAAGCCTTATATCGCTTGATGCTGCTATCGGCCTTATTCTTCTGCTTGAAAACCCACTTGCAAGTCACAGGAGTAACACCCTCAACCTTGGGCACAAGGTCCCAAGTCTCATTCTTCCTCAGGGCATCGATCTCTTCATCCATGGCATCTTTCCACTCCTTGATTCCAGTGGCATTTTGAAAATAAAATGGCTCTCTATCATCTAGGGGACCTGCGAAGAAACATGAGACGAAGCTCACCAAGTTTCCCTATGTATACCAATTTGGTGGAATGATAGTCCTTTTGGACCTCCACAGAGCTTTACTCTGATCCACCTCTTCTGCAAATTTTTCTGGACTAGCACTCCTTTTAGGCATACTTGGAGCATCGCTCCCCCTACTTCCAGAACCAGAAGCACCTGACCTAGAGCTATAAGCAACTGGAGCACCTGGTGAAACAGGAAACTCCACCAGAACATTCTTTGCAGCTTCTCCTTATCCTCCTGTCCTGCTCCCATGTAACTCAACAGATGAACTACCATGGTATGATGTTAACTCATCCAATACCACATCCCTTGAGACCACAGCTCACTGTGTCTTGGGATCCATGCATCTCCAGCCCTTCTTCTGGTCATCATAACCAACAAACACTAGCTTCCTTTCTTTCGCATATAGCTTCATTCTAAGAGCATCTGGAACATGCACGTAGGAGGTAAATCTGAACACTTGAAGGTGTTCCACAGTAGGCTTTATCTTGAACATCAACTCATGAGGGGTCTTCATGTTGATGGGACTTAGAGGCATACGATTGACGACATAAGTTGCACAAGACATTCGGCCATCTGGCCAGAAGGACTTTGGAATGCTATTGGCATGAAGCCAACACTTGCAGGTCTCCATCAGATGACAGATCTTTCTCTCTACAACTCCATTCTATTGTGGAGTGTGAGAACAAGAGATCTCTCTCCGGATGCCATGCTTTTTGCAGAAGATGAAGAACGCATTTGAGGTCAACTCTCCTCCATTGTCAGTTCTGAACTTCTTGATCCGCAGATTAAGCCGGCCCTCCACTAGCTCCTTGAAATCCATAAACTTTTCAAATGCTTCTGACTTCTCCTTCAGAAAATATACCCAAGTATATCTAGTGAAGTCATCAATCAAGACAAGCATATACCTACTACCTCCAAGACTGACAGTTGCGGTAGGTCCAAACAGATCACCATGAATACACTCCAATGGTGCTTTGCATCTGTTTTATGATTTATCGAATGGATGGCGATGAGCCTTACAATATTGACAACCTGCACAAACACGACCTTCACCAAAAGATGAAAGACTAGGCAAACCTCTCACAAGGCCTCTTCCTGCCATAGCCTTCATCTTATACATCCCAACATGTCCAAGTCTTTCATGCCAAATAACGGCGCTGTCATTTGTCTTCATCTTATCAACATATGAACTTGTTGATAACACAAACAATTTCTTCACCCATTTTCCTACATGAGTGACGTCTGCCTTCACAGCTGACACATTTCAAAGAAACTTCACTTCTGTTAGACCAAACAGAACGTGATAGCCAGCATCAACATCGTTGGTCACTGAGAAGAGGTTTTTCATCATACCCGACACATGATAGACACTTCTTAATGTGAGTGGACATCTATCACCATTCAAAGAAACTACACCCTCCTTCTTAACTATATGAACAGTATCATCAACAGTAATGATAACATCATTACCTGAGTATGCCTGCAAAGAAGAGAACTTTGACTCATCTCCGGTGAGGTGATGAACACACCCAGAGTCCACAATCCAATCATCTTGATAATTGATAGAAGCCAAAGCCCGAACACAATTACTGTCATGAAATCTCCATCATTCCATCTATCTCCAGCATTGAAACCAGCCTCTTCTTTTCCTGCGTCATGCCATGGCTGAATATTGACTTTGAAATCTCTTTTGAAATGACCAAGCTGATTGCACCTGTAGCACCTTGGCCCTTCCTTCTTCTTCCCATCACGCTTAGGAGCATGGCTCCTCTCCTGCTGATATGAAGTTGAAGGTCCATCACTAACAGATGACTTCTTCTTCTTGTCCAATCTCTTCTTCTTTCCAGAATAGAGAACCTCACTTTCTCCCCCTAGAGATAGATATCCCAGCCATCTGCTTTGCCAAGCTCTCTTGCAAAGCAAGTTTTCTAGTTCTAACAAAGATGGTTGATTGGCCCAACCCTGCACAAAAGTGACAAAGGCCACATACTCCCTCCGCAAGTCACGGATTATGTGCCTCTTCAACCTTGCTTCTGAAATAGGATCTTTCGGGTCCAATGCTGATATCTCTACACATAAGTTCTTCATTTTCAAGAGGAAAGATGAAATGGACAAATCTCCTTGAGTTGCTTTCGCCAACTCATTTTCAAGATACTGTAGTCGAGCTACATTCTTTTTGTTGAACAAGCCATCCAAAGCTTTCCAAATCTCAGCAGCAGATCGACATCCAATAATGTAATCAAATAGCTCCGGAATGATAGCACGTTTGAGAGTGAACTCTGCATTTGCATTTGTTTTCTTCCAATCCTTTACCATCTTAGCATTCCCTTCCTCAGCTATAACTGCTTGTCTCGCATCTCCTCCGACTACCTCCCATAAATCCTCGCCAAGAAGATTGCTCTACATGCAAGACTTCCGCTTTTTAAAGTTAGTATGTGTAAGGAGCTCAATTCCAAGACCTCTTGCGTATCCTCCTTCCATTGATATCACACTGGTTAATAATAACTTCAGAGACTCAAGCAAGATTCCGTGGCTGATCACTGCTTGGAACTACCTCTTATACCATGTTAAAAAATTTCAGAAGGATCAAAGACAATACAGCGGAAGACTTCAATCAATTCTCAAGTCATGTAACCAGTGACAATAGAAGGGCAAATAAATCTTTTATTGACAATCTCTTTACAAAGCGAGGCATACATGGCGAGAAATGATTTATAAGAAAACTGAGATGAGAAGAACAAGCAACAGAAAAAGAATCTGGCGGATAGACAAACTGAGACAGCATAGACCGCTCAAGCACAGCAAGACCGCACGGCAACTCTGAGACAACACGAACAGAATAGGTCGCTGTCCTGCTAAATACCAGACCGCCAACCTCAGACCGCACAATCTGCTCTTATTGAACTACTAAGAAAACACCTTGTCCGCACTTCTTAATTGCCAGACCGTACTGTCACTAGATCACAGAACTATCCCACGAACATAAGAGAAAGAATTGTCCATTGTTGCCAGACTGCAACTCAAGACCGCCTGACCGCTGAAGGTCGCCTAATCACCTAGTTCGCGGTAAACAGTCCAAGAAATACAAACACAGATTGCCCAGACGAGACTGTTGGTGAACTGGTTATTCAAAGCTGGAAAGATAAGAAGATTGCTGACATGAGACCGCTGGCCGTTAACCTGCGAACACAACAAACCGGTCAACAAACTTCAACCTGCGCGACCTCAAAAATGAGACCAGCACAAACAATCCAAACATTAGTTCTTACAGTTCTCGCTTATGAATGATGGCCTCTGCACCTCTATTTATAGGCAAGCATACGGATGTCGTCACCGCCTCAGAGGGATACAGTCACCTTCCTTATTAGAGAGCGCGGTCACCAGAACAAGACCGCACGGTTACTATAGGAACATAACCAACTTGAGCAAACCAGACTAACTAAGAGAGTTCGCCAGAGCAAGCCCATGCAGACCGCCTGGTCTCTGCTTAGTTAACTATTAGACCGATCGGTCTCTACAAGAACAGAAATATACTTGGGAAAATTTGGTTAACCATAGCAGTCTGCCAAAAAAACAAGCTCACGCAGACCGCGCGAACTCTGTGGTCTCCAGAAGCAGACCGCCCGAACTCCACTTACAGTTCAAAATTCAACATTCTTGTCTTATAAAAGGGGATGTGATTTTGATGCAAACCCTAATCGCTTAATCGACTAATCGCAAGAAAACCTTGTTTGTCGCTCAAGCACTGTTCTATTTTCAAAAGCTTAATAAAGGAGAAGAAACACAAAAAGCAAATTTATCGCTTCTCTAGGAAGACGTCGATTCAAGTTGCTAATTTAGATGAAGGATCATTCAGCTAGAAGAAGGGTCTTCATCTGTGCACAAGATGTTTCACTGCTTCATCCACGACATCTGCAAGAAGACTCAAGTCGAAGCCAATCTTCATCCAGGCTTCAAGAAGACTCCAAAGCATTTAAGCTTATTTATTTTGAGTCTATTGAAATTTGGTAACTAAACTTATTGAAACTGTAGGATCTCTCTGAGATTTGAGCTGTAGGATTCCCTAGCAGAATCTGAGTTATAGGGCCCTACGTGGACTGAGCGTAGGAGACTTTGTCTATAAGTTAGGAAGCTAGTGAGTGCTTCTGAGTTGTAGGATCTTGCGGGATCTGAGGTAGGAAACTTGGTCTCTGAGGTAGGAATCCATACACAGTTTCTGATTTGTAGGGTCCTTTGGCCCTAAGGTAGGATACGCGGTCTCTGAGTTGTAGGATCTGTGAATCAGAGTTTTGGTGGAGATTGTCTAGTCTAACACACTGCTAGATAGGTGAAGGAGGAAAGGGGAGTATCCAGAGACACATTGTCTTGGGGAACCACTATAAATCACTATGTACTGGTGTTGTGGCTTTGTTGTGATTTGTGTGTGATTATTGTGCTTAGATCCATTATTCTGCATATTTTTAAAATAGTTGACATCACTTATTCACCCCCCTCTAGGAGAAGACATCGCTGGACTAATAAGTGATATCAAAGTGAGGTTGTTCAAAGAAATCTTAACAACTTGAATAGATCTGCCCTAGGGAGTCTCAAGTACTCACCATGACTTCTAGGGAGAACTACAAGGAGCTCAGATCAATGAAGCTGCCAATATGCAAAAAGGAAAACTTTGGGATCTGGAAGGAGATGATTAGATTGTTTATGGAATCCTATGATCCTAGAATATTTATAATTGTTGAAGAAGGACCTTTCATCCCCATGAAAGTGTCTAGCATTGATGCAAACCTACAGGTTCCAAAGAAGAATTCCAAAATGAATAGGGATGAAGTAGTTCAGGCCACCATGGACAAAACGGAAAAGAACATAATTGTGAGTACCATAGATGACACCACTTTCCATAATACGATTCACTATAGAACTACAAAGGAAATATGGGATTCCCTAGTTGTCTATATGGAGGGTACTGAGGAAGTAAGAGATGATAGGAAATATCTTCTTAACCAAGAGTATGAGGCCTTCAGGTAGGATAGGAAGACTCAATAGCTCACTGTATGAGATGTTTTTCAAGATAGTCAATGGACTGAAGAACAATGGGAGAGAATTCTCTAATTATGATCTCAATGACAAGTTCTTGAGGTCCCTCAACAAAGAGTGGGACATCAAAATTTGTGTTGTAAGGGAGATAGGGAACTTGGCCAACATCCAGCCCCAAAACTTGTATGGTAAGCTGCTCTCCCATGAACTACAACTGAATACCAGGAAGGCTGAAGAGGAGAACTGAAAGTGCACAGTACCTCCCCTGAGAATTCTCTAGAGGGTGGGGGTGAATAGAGATTTAAAAACATTTACTAGGAGTGCACAAAAATTAAGTCTAATTCATAGTCATCAAATATCCCAACAAAAATTAAATCAATTACAGAATAATAAAATTGACAATAGACAATTACAGAAAATTCACAAGCACAAAAAAAACAAAAAATATAGTGGTTCCCCAAAATCTGGGTAGTCCACTCTTCTACCACCTTGGTAGGAATACACTATCACAGTGCCTGGGTCTTTTGATAAGGAGAATCATAGAACCACAGAGTCCTTTGATAAGGAGACTCTTAGAACCACTGCGCCCTTTGATAAGGAGACTCTTAGAACTAGGGACTGAGTCTTTGGATAAGGAGACTCTTAGAACCAAACAAGATATTTTGATAAGGAGATCCTGAACCAAGACAGAATCTTTTGAAGGGGATTCTTAAAACTCTTTAGTCAATTTACAGAACTGAGAATTAGATTAAGAGGAAGATGAAGTGTAATCTTCTTATTTGAATCCTCTTTCAGCAGTTATTGATGATTCTAGACACTAAGTGTTTTGGATCCTTTATCAGAGGATGAATCCTTGCTTAGAAGAAGATGCAAGGATTATGAGCACAGATCCAGTCTTTCAGATTGATCTATGTATCTTTTGTTAGCTTCTTTCTAAGAGAGGGGGAGAAGAAGCTTTCTGCATCTTGAGGAAGAAGAACTATTGTGTAGAGATTTGTCGGGTAGAGTCAAAGAAAGAGAGGTAGACAACGACAAAACTTTTGTCATGTTCCCTTTTAAATTCTTTGTGTATATAATCTTCTGTTGAATTACTTTCTCTTCTAATCGAATCTTCAATAGGAAAGATCATAATGAGAATTATAGCTTTCCATCTATGTCAGTTGACAACCCGTCAATATTTTTAATATATCTTCCACTTTTATCACCTCTGAGTCTCTAATGCATTTCTTTCTTTATATCATATTGCGGCCCATTAGGACTCAAATAAATTATATATATATGATCCGTTATAATCTTCTGAATCAATTCCAATGGGTATCCATTCTTGGAATGTATTTGGAATTGCGTTGAATGCCTTCTGACTTTATATCGACGCACCATTGAATTCCATTAGAGGCTACGTCGAGATCTGCTCTAGAAATCCTCAGCTTTGAATTGTACTTTGTTATAGATGGTGCATCGATTTATTATCGATGTGTCCGTCATGATAAAGAACATAGACTTCAAATTCTGACTTCTGCATTGAATACCATTCAATATTGCGTCGACTTCCAATGAAGCATCAACTGCCAGTCTGAGTTATCTTTACTTTTATTCGAAGTTATTTCGACTTTCAATCGAAGCTGCGTCGAATTCCTTTCGACGCATATTTAACTCAACTAGTCTTTGATCTTCTTTTGACTAGGCTTTGACACTCTAAGGTGAAGATGACATCTAAAGACCATATTACCCTCACTATATAATATGAGTAATAAATCTTTGAGAATGAAATCAATTTTACAGAATTTGTATGGTAAATCAAGAGGGTATTTTTCCCAACAATCTCCCCCTAGTTAAAACTATCTTCCAAAGGGTTGACCTGCCCTTCAATACCTATGACTAAGATCTAACCTATGGATACCTCACCAATGGTTGCTCAACAATAAGAACTAAGCCACAAAACCTAATGAACAGAGCAAGCATTGGACTAAGTGTTATAAAGTTATCCCATGAGGAGATCCAGATGAAGGATCATGGGCCATTTGTACTTGGCTCTACAGAACCATCAGCCAAAGAAAAGGGTAAGACTCTTCCTCAAAAGCCTATCCCTAGAGTGAAGCCTGTGACTATGCAGCCAACTTCCAACTTAAGAATTTCTTATTGTAAAGCATCCGGCTCTTCTGATCATCAACGCCAATACTCCATTCAGAAGATGACTCGAAAGAGGACGTATAATATATTGGAATGCTAGTGTTGTGGCAATATTATCCATTTTGCTATAGACTATTGGTTCAACCCAACAGTGCCTAGAACAAGGAATGTGAAGCTTGCTAGTAGTTTTGTTCTGAAGCATCCTGCAGTCAAGGCTAATAGGAAGCAAGGACCCAAATCTATTTGGGTTCCTAAGGTAAAATAGTTTATTCTTGCACGTAAGTCCAAAGACCAACAAAATGTCTATCATGTATTTGGACAGTGGATATTCCAAGCACATGACTGGAACAAAAAGCCTTTTGAATAACTTTACCCTTGTGTAAGATGGATCCAAAGTCATATTTGATGGATCTGACAGAGGCATCATTAAAGGATATAATATGATTACCAATGGCATAGTCACAATCACAAAAGTAGCTTATGTGGAAGGCTTGTAACATAACTTTATAAGTATAAGCCAACTATGTGATCAAGGCTATGTCATTGAGTTCCACAAGGATAAGTGTCTGATTAAAAATTTTGTTGACCTTGAGAAAATTCTATCAGACACTAGGAGTGGTAATGTTTATTGCTTAAATTTCTCATGCTTAGATTCTACTACACATGTTTTCCTTGTAGCAAATGAGAGAGACTCTCTTTGTGTGCAATGACACAAGAGACTTGCTCACGTGAACTACAAGACAATCAACAAACTATTTTCAGAAAATTTAGTTAGAAATGGACCTAACATTAAATGCATTAAAAAGGGTATTTCGCATGCATGTCAGATGGGCAAACAGACTAAAGGCCACTTTTAAGAGCATAAGATCCAAAGATTCTGAAACATGTCTTTATTTATTGCATATGGATTTATTTGGTCCCATGTCAATTCATAGTTTATGAAGGAAGTTGTATACCTTTAAGATAATTGATGACTTCTCTAGGTATGTTTGGGCGTTTTTCCTTAAGAAAAAGTCTGATATCTTGGACATCTTTGCATCATTTCTCAAGCAAGTTCAGAATGAAATGAATTGTACTGTGGTCAGAATTAGAAGTGATCAATACATAGAATTTTAGTCTGAACTCATGACAGATTTCTGCAAAGAATAAGGTATCCTTCAAGAATTTTCTTCTCCAAGAACACCACAACAAAATAGAGTTGCTGAGAGGAAAAACAGAACTCTCATAGAAGCTGGGAGAACTATGCTAAGTGACTCTTCACTACCAGAATATTTCTGGGTTGAATCTGTCAACACTGCATGCCATGTGTAGAATAGAGATTCTATCACCAAAAGTCATAAGAAAACTCCTTATGAACTAATGAATGACAGAAAAGCAAATCTAGACTACTTTAGAATATTTGGATATAAGTGTTATGTTCTAAATAATGGTAAGTCATATCTAACCAAGTTTGCTGAAAAATATTTTGAGGGATTCTTGTTGGATATAGTAGCCACATAAAGGCTTATAGAATATTCAACAAAAAGACTCATATGGTAGAAGAATCAATTCATGTTATATTTGATGAGACAAGTATGATCCATCAAGGCTTGTCTAGTTCTTCTAGTGTTGCAGGAACAGGTTTGAAGCTACAAGAGCTAAGCCTAGAAGAGACTATATTTCCAAACTTGATTATTAAAGATGGAGAACAAATCAAAGGAGAAGCATATGAAATAGTACTTGGACAACAGCCTACTGGAACAAAAAATGCAGATAATGAGGAAGCACTACCTCCAGTTTGAAGACACCATAAAGACCACCCAAGTATTCAAGTCATTGGAGATATAGTTCAATGAGTGAAAACAAGAAGAAGTGCTCAGAATGAGGCTCTTTATCTGAGCTTTCTATCTCATATTGAGCCAAAGATATTTGAAGATGCAAACTCTGATCCATCTTGGATTATGGCTATGCAAGAAGAACTAAGTCAGTTCAAAAGATGCAAAGTATGGAAGCTAGTTCCTAGGCCCCAACATCAGAATGTTATTAGAACAAAGTGGGTATATAGGAATAAGATGGATGAGAATTGTGTCATCATCAAGAACAAAGCAAGGTTGGTTGCAAAGGGATACAAACAAGAAGAAGGGATTAATTTTGATCAAACAGTTGCACAAGTAGCCAGACTAGAGGTAATAAGACTGTTTCTAGCATATGTAACTCACAAAGGATTCGAAGTCTACCAAATGGATGTGAAGTCTGTCTTCCTCAATGGAGACCTGAAAAAGGAAGTATATGTAGAGCAGCCTCTAGATTTTATTGATCTAACTAAATTTGATTATGTCTATTTTCTTAGAAAAGCCATATTTGGGTTGAAACAAGCACCTAGAGCTTGGTATGATACACTATCTAGCATTCTCATTGAAAACAAATTTTGAAGGGGAAAGATAGATAAGACATTATTCCTGAGGGAAGCTAAAGATAAGATATTGCTGGTCCAAATATATGTAGATGACATAATAGTTGGATCTACTGATGACAACCTTTGTATGAAGTTTGCTCACTTAATGTAAGGGAAGTTTGAAATGATTAGTATGGGAGACCTGAAATATTTCTTAGGCCTTCAAGTGAAATCATCTGAAGATGGAATTTTCATCTCATAGACCAAGTGTTGGATCTGTAGGCGCCCTTAAAGGGGGGGGGGTGAATAAGGGTTGTAAAACTTTGTATACTTAATTGAGTTTATTCAAATACGTTTACAGTATTTACAAAAATATCTCAGTTTAAACACTGCAGTAAGCTTCTTATAAAAGTGGGTTGAATTTGGCACGACATATGTAAACTCTGTTACTACCGTCAGTGGTAGCATTATCGCTCGGTGTTAGTGGAAGAGAATGTCTTTTCGTTTAGATTTCAAAGATCAGAGATTGCACGACAATATTTGAGAAAAATATATAGTGTTATTGCTTTAGAAATCATTACAAAATCTTATCCCAATGACGCTTGGGATTGAGGCGAATGCATAAAAACCTTTTTGGTTTTCTATACCGACCCTTCTCCCAAGGACCGATTGGCCCTAGCCTATCTCTCCCCAGATGAGGCCTCGAGCCGCCCCCTAGACCTAGTCACCACACCTACGCAGCGAATTCTCCCTAGTCCTCGCAAGGCCTTAGTCGCCAACCACGCAGAAAATTCTCTATTGATAAAATGAGTTACAAATAACAAAAGCTAAAACATAGAAGAAACTCCCTCAAAGGTTGAAACTTGAAGATGAAGTATGCGTGATTGATCCTTCTTCAAGTCCTTTAGCGTTCACGAGCATTGACAGAGTTCTCTTGGTTGCAAAGAGGAGGCTCTCACAAAATACAGGAGTAGTGGCTTGGATGCTTCGTCAAATCAATCAATCAAAATGGAGGTAGACCGCTCTTTAAATAGACTCAGATCCTAGCGCAAGAGGTAGTGCTACCATCGAGCGATAGCCTCTTTAGGCATCAAGCTGTCAAATAGATTGAGTCATTTTTGGGAACATTCTGGCTCCAAATTTAGCATCCCCTCCTACCGCGCCATGGTAAGGTTAACACGCCGCATTAGCATTATCTCTTTCCTAGCCGTCAGATCTCCTTCATTTTTTGCTCCTCAATCAGCATCATGATCGCGGGACTTCCATAAATTACCGTCGGGCATTAGGCTTAATGCGTTGCAGTAAGAGTTGTTATATTCAGTCCCGAAGACATTCCTTTTTTGACGAATGTTTCCTTCTCGAAGATGTTTATAAATATGTAGAAGATACAACCAGGGTTAGCGTTAGCGCGCCGCGCTAGCATCAGAGTATTGATATGATAGGGAATCATCATCTTTCTTTTTTGTACTCATAGGGCTTGAAAGCAGAAGTTCCTGCACAGTATAAACACATGACAAGTTTGATCAAATACAATGGGATTTGTTATTCTCAAACCAGGAGATGTGGATAGCATGCTCAAACACCATGTTCACTAAGGAGTTGATCAAGAAATTTGAAATGGAGAATGAAACCTCCATGAGGACTCCAAAGGGATCTATGTGTCTCTGGACAAAGATGAGAAAGGGAAACATTTTGATGAAACCATGTACATGTTGGAACATGGTCTTCCACATCTCCTAGGTTTGAGAATAACAAATCTTATGTGTATTTGATCTTGTGTGTTCAAGTGTGCGGGTTAGCATAGTCCACATGACTCAAGGAGTACTCATGATGTCTGCCCCCAAAATTGAGGCCAAAATTCGAACACGCTCACTAGCGCCGGCGGTAGCGATAGCGCCCGGCGCTAGCATTGATTAGCTCAATTACGGCGGCATTTTTAGAAGGAGCTAGCGCCCGGTGGTAGCTACTAGCACTGGCAGTAGCATGGCGCACAAGAGGCATAGAGCAAATTGTTGCCACGGATGGGAAATTCGGCCGCGCAAGATCATTCCTAATTCGGGCTAGCGCCGGCGGTAGCGTGAAGGCTATAAATTGGATGTTTTGGCTCCGAATTCTTCATCCTCCTCCAATCCCAAACTCCAGAGCTTCGTGCCACAGCAGAGAGAGGAAGATTTAGAGCGATACTCCCACAATTCCATAAAGCCTTAAGGAGATCCGTGGAGAAGATTTCAACATGCATCATCATCGTGACGAAAGGCTGCATCGACTACGATCATACTCTGCGGGCCTTCGTCCACTTCTCCAAGAAATCCACATGGCGGGAGTTTTTATAATATTGTCTTTTCATTTCATATCTTTTCTGTAAACGGTAGTGAAATCGCCTCGTGTTGGCGACTAGGTCTGGGGTAGGACTTAGGGCTGAAATTCGACTCGTGTTGGCGACTAGATCTAGGTTAGGTCTAGGGGGTGCTCGAGGCCTTTCTGGGGATAGATCGGCTAGAGCGGCTTGAGGCCGTATCTGGGGAGAGATCGGCTAAAGCCAACCGGTTCGTGGGGATACGAGTCGGTATAGAAAACGAAAAAGAATTTTTATTAGTCGCCTCCGATTTCTAGCGTCATAAAAATCAAGTTTTGTAAAACATTATTTCAATTTAATAAAGCATATCTCTTTATTATTGTTTTACTTGATGTCTCTTTATTAATCTTGCAATATTCCGAAGTTTTTCTAAATATAATCTAAAGTTTTTGAAAACCCTTATTCACCGCCCCCCCCCCCCCCCCTCTAAGGGCGCCGACCGATCCAACAAGTGGTATCAGAGGGGTTTTATTCCAATCGGCTTAACAATCGGGAATAATGGCGTCTCAAGATCTCGCTTCTACTAGTGGGGGAGATTTTTGTGAAGAGGAAAAATCACTTGCACCACCTTTATTTGAAGGGACAAATTATAAAGGATGGAAAATCTTAATTGAAAAATTTATTAAAACTTCAGACATCGAAGTTTGGAATTTAGCAATAGCAAGACCCACAAATGAATCAAATAAAAAAGAACTTCAATTAAATGCAAAAGCTAAACACTATTTGTTTTGCGGTCTATCTAATGAAATTTTTAAATTGATATATTGCTTTTCAAGTGCATATAAAGTATGGCAATTTCTTGAAGAAATGTATGATTCTCCATCTACAGGTATGGAACAATCGCAAGAACCGGAGAATATGCAAGCGTGCACAAATCATCAAGAATGCCCTCCTCATGACGAATCAATGGAGCACACATCAAAGGAAAGAGATGAAGCAATCTTACTTTTGGAAGAGGAGTGCCAAGAAGAAGACAAAGGAAAATTATTTTCAAATCCTCCCTCATCCAAAAGCAATGTAAGGAAATCAAACTTTATCGCTTGTACTTCCATTTCTACTTTACAATTGCTATAAATTACAAAGCGCAAACTTAAGAAACTAAGAAATGCAAATTGCAAATTGCGCTTAGAAAATAAAAATTTAAAAGCAAAAGTTAAAGTAGTATCAAAATCTGATTTATCTAGCTTTACTCATGTCACCTCAATTGAAAATACAAAACCTTGTCTTGATTACAATAATATTAAAGAAAAATTTAAGGAACTTGAAAAGGAAATTATTTTTATGAAAGAACAAAATGAAAAATTACATTTAGAAAATTCATCTTTGATAAATGACTGTGCTAAGTGTAAAGAATATAAAATTGAAATTAAAGAGATGGATGAAACATTTGATGAATATAGAAACAACTATCAAGATCATATTGATTCAATTGTTTCCATTCTTAAAAATAGCACAATCGCTTATAATAAAACTAGACATAATTTAAGAATTAAAAATGATGAATTAAAATCAAAAATCAACTTACTTATGAAAATTGTAAATACAAATTCACAAAATCAAACAATATCCAAAAGCAAGATGAATACAAATATGAATATCTTACTTAAACCTAATATTGGGAATAAGAAACAAAAAGCTTTTGGAAATCATAAACCAAGTCTTGAATGGAGACCAAAAAGCAAAAATGAAAACTTAAATGTAAGGATCCATTCATCACATTCTTTTCCCAACTTAAATTCAAATGAAAACAAATTTCCATTATATAATAAATTCAAGAGTAATGATTATGGAAATTTGAAAAACAAAAATTACATTTTTTTTTCATGGTACGAATGGAAACCCATACTTAAGAATGACACATTAATGTCAAACGAAAGGGCCCATTCAAACATATCTCCCCAAAAGAAAACACGATGTATTTGGGTACCCAAAGTAACCGTCACTCCCGGTCCTCTTTGGATACCTATTTCTCTTATTCATTAGTATCCCATCATTTGCATGAAGTAGAAATCAATTAAAATGAAATACACAAATTTCAACTTCATGATGTGCTTTAATGTCTTTTCTATCTTTTTCTTTTTATTTTCTTTTAAACTATCATGTCATGATCATCCTATACAATATTGAAAATATGATTATTAAAAGCTTAATATGGTTTTATAAAACAAATTGATCAAAATTCAAAATCATATTTTGATGACCTATCTTTTATTATTATATTCATTGCTTCTAAATATCTTATATTATCCATATGAATCAAACTCTAAATTTGCTATAAGATATTTCAAATTAAATCCGGTTACTAGATTTTTAGCCTTCACCAACAAGTGGATAAAATTCTGAATTTGCTATGAGATATTTATCTAAATTAAAAAGAAAAACACATAAGACATATTGAAAGATTAATTGTCATAAATATTGATGTCATACGCACCACCATGATCTATTGATATCTTTTGCTAAAACTTACTAAAATCATAATTCATATCAAGAATCATCTATCACATTTTATATAATGACAATTGGTATTATAATTGCTTACTATGGTTGGTATATTATGTGTGTATTGTGATTTTTTCTAGTTTAGACCTTTGAATCATTTTGATATCAAATCAAATAGAATTGTCACTCCATTATAGGTCTCTAAGTTGAAACACAATCAAAACTTGGTATAACATTAATCTCAAATTTATCATTCTAACATTGCCACCTAAAGAATATTTGTGTCTATGTTAGGCTTTATTTGTTTACCAAGATATACAGGCTGGGTATTCTCATCTAGGGCTTATCCATAGTATGATTGTGCATGAACATTATTGTTAATCTCTAAAATCATGCATATTTGATTTGTTCAAACATGATATCTTGGGTTTTCATTTCCTATTTTTTAAGTTATAAGCACAAGTCTTTGGAAAAGTCAAAATGAAAACATAAGTAAATATATCTCATACAATGATTATTTTGTCAAGTCATATAAGAAATCGCTTACGTTTCATGCAATTTGGACCATCCAAAACATCTCCTAAAATTGTGCAACTTCAGCATGGAACTACTATTGGGACACCTAATCAAGACCACCAATCAAAATTTCTAAAATCCTAAAAAATCGTTCACTATCTCCCGCGCTAGCGCTACCGTAGGCGCTAGCGTCGATGTTCATTTTTCTATATTTTTTAAATTTCTAAAAATCCCTTAAAATATATAAATCTTTATTTTCTACTTAGTTTTGCACTTCTGTGTTTCTTTATTTTTTGAAAAATCAAATACAAAACTACAAAAACCAAATTACAAAAAATATGTTTTGTTTTTTTTTGCTTGTGTTGTTTCCTTTATTTAAAGTTCATCTTTATGCAAAAATCAAATATAAAAATTACAAAAGCAAAAATTACAAAAATATGCTTTTATTTGTAAAAATCAACTACAAAAATATAAAACAAAACAAAAACAAGTATCAAAATTATTTTTTTGAACTTAACTTTTCAATGTATCTTGCGAAAGGGTGATTTGGGTTATCATCCCATCATATCACCTAGTACCGGGCGAACCTCTCACAAGGTAGCCCTCGGGAAGTCCAAGATCAATTTTATAAGTTCAAACTTTAAATAAAAATTATTTTTCAAAAATATCTGTATGGACTTTATTGTAAAAATCCAGCATGAGTTAATCTATTATTCAAAACTTCTATAATGTTGCAATTTATCTTTTCAAACTACTTTGAACATTGTTTTCATCATGCTTAGATATGTCTATTAATATGTGCATAAATTATATTGAAAAAGTTGTGTAGAACTATGCGTAGCATGCCTCTAAGTATGAGTAATGTTTTATGTTAGATAATGATCGCAATTCACTCACTTATTTTGGCATTGTCTACTTATGTGTTTAATTTAAGAATGTTTGTGTATGTTTTGTAATAGTACAATGAATTAAAATTGCACAAGTATCTTACCTACACAACCTTTATTTGCACTTTTAAAAGTTAAGAAAAGTGGTTATCTTTTTCATAAATTATATTGGTTTGCAAAACAAGTGTATTCGGAGAACTTTGTACAAAACAAAATCATAAAATAAAGTGAAAAAGATAACTCCACCAAGCACTACTTGAACCTCCTGATAAGTCTTAATAAGCGTTGTGAGGTTCATCACCTTGGAAAGAATAATAAAGTATCTTGTGCAAATCATAACTTTCTTTCAAAATAAAAACCACTTATTCTTAAGTACACCGGATCACAATAAAAATCAATCTTGAAGAATAAAACTATGTGATCCCCCAAGCACTACTTTGCACCCTGATAAGTCTTGATGAGCATTGTGTGTGCAGAGCACCTTGGTAGTTGTACATTTTTCTTTGTGCATTGAAGTGAGTGGAAGTAAAATTATTTGTGTTTTATTGTGCTCTTTACTTTACATATTACTTGTATTTTTGATTAAAACATTTGTTTACTCTATTCAAAATAGACTTTTATGCACATCATTATCTTCCATAACACTTCTTCTCATGAGTATTGGATCCTAATGCTAATTCTATACTACTCTTTATTTATGAAATGCACTAGATAACCTAGCATGCTTTCTACAATGTTTGGTATGTTTTGAAATTGTGAATTAAAGTAACATTGTAGTAAACTCTTTTTTAAGATTATTTCATGCTTGGTTACTGTATTGTCAAAACAAAAATTTTAAATGCAAAATGATTTACAAAAAACATCTTCTTTTTGAAATTGAACTCATATATCTTTTTATGAACCACTATTGATTACCATAAGATGTTTTTTGTACTTCTATATGTCTTCCGCATCATAACCAAATAATTGTTTTACCTTGCACTTTAATACTTATTTAAAATCTTTCATCTTGTGTGCATCATCACTTGAATCTTCAAATTCCTTTCTTGCAACAAGTGGTAGACTTGCTTGCTAAACTTTATATTGGTTGAATTTTTTTTGCTTATAACTCTGATCTATTTCTATTCTAAACACTCCTCCAACAAGTGAAATATTGCTTATAAAACATCTCTTTTTAACTTAAACTCTTAATTAGTATTATGATGTTTCTTTTTCGAAATCTTCCGCTATACTCAAACTCTGATTCATTCATGAACTTCAATATAGCTATGTGAGTTTTATTTCAAAAATTCAAATAAAAATATAAACCCATATGCTATGATATTTACCATTAGATTTAAATGCTTAATGTTTCCAATAATTGTTATCCATGACTTCATTTCTCACCATAGCGGGGGCGTAGGGTTGTAGACATTAGATAACCTTATCTTTAGTCATGTCCTGTCCTTAACCGGGGAGGGTTCTAGTGGGGCCTTGTGAGGTACTGGGGGGAAAGAGTGCTAGGTTAAGTTTTTGTCTAGTGTTTGCATATGGGATTAACACCCCAACCTACGGCATGTTTGCAGCTCCTCATGCCCATCCGTCACTTAGTACGGGGCTAGGGTGTTGAAATATTGTCTGGGTAGATTGGTTACTTGGAAATCATGATTTTTTTTAGGCTTAAAACTCTTATTTAAAGGGAAAATCATTATTTTTTGCTAAACTCTGATTTATAAAAGGGGGAGAACTACAAACAAAAGGGATAAAATAAGTCATAACTCTGATCATTTTCAATGAAAGACAAGTCTAAAACTCCTTATCATTTACTTAAAAAGCTCGATCATGCCTTCTCTTTTATTTACACATTTTTAGTGCTTTGTTTCCCTACCCACTTTTGCTAATAACAAAGGGGGAGAACTAACATGATAAAATGAAAAAGGGGGAGAACTAACAATGATAAATGTAACCCGCTATCAAAAACCCAACATGACAAATTAAGATGATAACTTACATATTAGGGGAGCATTCACTTAGGGGGAGCATGTATTTAGGGGGAGAAAGTCTAACATGCTAGAATCAATTATTATCCTAAGTCATCACTCTCACACACACACAAGTTAATGCTTTGATTTATCATTAATGGATTTGTTATTATCAAAAGGGGAGTTTGTTGGAACATGGTCTTCCACATCTCCTAGGTTTAAGAATAACAAATCTTATGTGTATTTGATCTTGTGTGTTCAAGTGTGCAGGTTAGCATAGTCCACATGACTCAAGGAGTACTCATGATGTCTGCCCCCAAAATTGAGGCCAAAATTTGAGCAAGCTCACTAGCGCTGGCGGTAGCGATAGCGCTCGGTGCTAGCATTGATTAGCTCGATTCCGGCGGCATTTTTAGAAGGAGCTAGCGCCCGGCGGTAGCTACTAGCGCTGGAGGTAGCATGGCGCACAAGAGTCATAGAGCAAATTGTTGCCACGGATGGGAGATTCGGCCGCGCAAGATCATTCCTAATCCGGGCTAGCGCCGGCGGTAGCGTGAAGGCTATAAATTGGATGTTTTGGCTCCGAATTCTTCATCCTCCTCCAATCTCAAACTCCAGAGCTTCGTGCCACAGCAGAGAGAGGAAGATTCAGAGCGATACTCCCATAATTCCATAAAGCCTTAAGGAGATCCGTGGAGAAGATTTCAACACGCGTCATCATCGTGACGAAAGGCTGCATCGACTACGATCATACTCTGCGGGCCTTCGTCCACTTCTCCAAGAAATCCACATAGATGGAGTTTTTATATTATTGTCTTTTCATTTCATATCTTTTCTGTAAACGGTAGTGAAATCGCCTCGTGTTGGCGACTAGGTCTGGGGTAGGACTTAGGGCTGAAATTCGCCTCGTGTTGTCGGCTAGATCTAGGTTAGGTCTAAGGGGTGCTCGAGGCCTTTCTGGGGATAGATCGGCTAGAGTGGCTTGAGGCCGTATCTGGGGAGAGATCGGCTAAAGCCAACCGATTTGTGGGGATACGAGTCGGTATATAAAACGAAAAAGAATTTTTATTAGTCGCCTCCGATTTCTAGCGTCATAGAAATCAAGTTTTGTAAAACATTATTTGATATTAATAAAGCATATCTCTTTATTATTGTTTTACTTGATGTCTCTTTATTAATCTTGCAATATTCCAAAGTTTTTCTAAATATAATCTAAAGTTTTTGAGAACCCTT
Source organism: Dactylorhiza incarnata (assembly GCA_033032865.1). Taxonomy (NCBI): domain Eukaryota; kingdom Viridiplantae; phylum Streptophyta; class Magnoliopsida; order Asparagales; family Orchidaceae; genus Dactylorhiza; species Dactylorhiza incarnata. The sequence goes on from JAWHQI010000035.1 coordinate 12,083,095, forward strand.
ATTCACCCCCCCCCCTCTAAGGGCGCCAACCGTTCCAACAGTACAAATGCATTATTGGATCCTTGCTCCACCGTACTGCAAGTAGATTGATATTATGTTTTCAAAATGTGTATGTGCCAGATATCAGGTAAACTGATGTAGCAAATGTTGTTCCTTGCGCACAATTTCCAAATTCACATGATAGTGAGACATTTCAACAAACACTTGACGTGATTCCATTCCTCCACAATTTTACTATGCATGCAATCCCTTTCCTACGATGGTGACTAACGAAGACGTAATTTTAACACGGAGGTTCGACCGAGTGAGGGCAACCCCGAAGGGATTCAGCAATCGGGCGCTTTACTCCTTTCCGACGAATTGGTTGGGAAGTGGCGACGATCTTTCCTCGCTCTGAAGAATTCATAGTTTCCACACGTACACCAAACTAATATCGCACACAAGAACTAAATTAATACAGATGAATTACACAAGAGTGGAGTAGAGAAAACGATACCCCAAGCGAGTAATCTCACAAAATGGAATGGAAGCGTCGGGGTGGGGTTGAATCAGCGACACGGAATGTCGAAGCTCTTCCTCGTGCCGGATCTAGATGGGGCGGAGTTGTCGGTGCCGCCCCGAGCGGTGGCAGAGGTGGTTGGCATCACACCGAGCAGAGACGGGGTAGTCTACGTCGCACCAAGCGGAGGCGGAGGTGGATGGTGTTGCACCTAACAATGGCGGGGAGGTCGGCGTGTCACCGAGCGGAAGTGGGACTGCCAACTTCGCACTGAGTGGGAAGATCGCTCGGGATCTAGCCGGATAGAGTAAGGAGGATGACGGAAGGGGATACCCGTGTCACGCCGGAATGGGAGAAGGGTTGCTGTCGATGTCACACCGGGAGGAGGGCTGGTGGCCGCTGGTTTCACACGAAACAGGTCGGCTAGGCTTCAAGTCGCACTAAGGGGGAGGGTTTCACAAGAAATCCAGAGCAGGACCCTTTTGTTTTTCCAATTCTTTTTTCATTCAAGCTTTTGCCAAAATTAGGAGTATTTAAACTCCTCAAGTGGAGTACTCCTAGCCACACATCAACTAGACCAAATCCTAGCCATCTAAAATGTTTGACAAAAAATAAAATGTAGGAACTGAAATTCGTCTGTGGTCGCTTAACATTTTGGTCGATCGGACTCTCCGTAGCAAATAAAAATGCGCCGAATTAATATTATAAAAATATGGACTAGAGAAATAAGCATTTTGGAAGGTTCAGTGGACCATGTCGCGATAGGCCCTCCTCGTGTAGGGACGGAGATTGTAATGGTGCATCCCATTGCCAAGTTGTACCGGGTCGGCGCCATCAATCCTCCTCCGCTCAAAATCACTCATCACTTGTGAGTGGTCTAAGCGATAAAGGTGTAGCATGTCAGCATCACGATGCTCCAACTCCACGATGGTCACCCATGTGGTGTCATATCCAAGGCGGTCCTTCCAATGAACCAAGTAGCGGTATATGCCGCACTCCGTGGAAGCAAATGGTGGACCCTCCAAAATCTGAGTTGGAACAAAGAGAATCTTCTAGAATCTAGGATAAGTATCAGTAACAAGCATAATGTGACTTGGAACCCCTCTAGTAGGTGAGTGGGGCAACACTAAGTTAGTAAAATGTTGGGACATGGAATCACTCTCTAACCCAATAGAATGATTGTAAGGAGATGAAGAAGGGGGTGAGTAATTCTTGCATTGTTTCATGAGATGGTGTAAGATTAGAAACAAGAAACATGGGGTGTATCCCCCAATCGGTAAGCAAGTCAAGAATGTACGTGTTATCGCCCAACTTCATTAAAATCTTAAAAGGGTCGTCGCGCCGAATGGCTAATTTCAATATGGAACCCGTGGGTAATCGTTCGGGAATTGACTTAACCAAGACTAAATCTCCAATATCAAAAACTCGAGCCCATTTGTGCACATTCGCTTGGGCGTGGTATGTAATGTATGTAGTGGTTAATCGGTGGTGGATATCGTGGTGCAACGCATGCAAGTGAGGAGGAATGTCATTTGCAAATTGTCTTGATTCATAGGTAGGAGGTAGTGAGATCAAGTCAAACGGCACATGTGAATAGGAGCCATACACAACTTCATTTGGAAAAATACTCATGGACCGAATGGTGGAAGATGGAGGGGCGTGTTCGGAGAAGTTATAAATAAGGGAAGCATCCAAAAAAATTCCCAAGTTTTTGTTCATAACACAATTTATAGATAAAGTTTGGGGTTCCTCGTGCGCACTAGGATTGAGTGGATAAAGTGATATGTGGGGAAGTGAAAAACCCGGAATAAGGTCGAGGGCATGTTGGGTATGCCTATGGGAGGGAAATTCAGAGGGAGGGTCCTATTCCATGTCGCTTAGGGTGTTGAAGCCTCAACGACACTATGTTCGTCATAGATGATATCATCGCCCTCGGAGGTGGGTTCAATCATATACACTAACTCCTGGGTTGTAGGACATGCGATCTCATAGTGGACGGGTTTGGTGCAAGAGGTAACATCGACCTTGCTACTCTTCCCAAAGGGTATGCGCTAACTCGTGATGAATTTGTTGAGTGGATTGGGTCGAAGGTAAGCGGGATCAAAGTGAGTAGTGAGAATGTTACGCATTTGTGGCCATGTGTGTGGAATGCCACCAACATGATGCTCCTCATTTAACCAAAACATTTTGGCATGGCTTTCTAATTTTGCGCAAGTGACGACAACCTTTTAGAGGTCGTTCAAGTGGTGCCCAACAAGATAACACTCCATTTCCGCTAGCCAATCCCTAAAATTTTTTGGGTGATCATGGCCATCAAACGTAAGTGCATCTATCCTAATGCGAGGAGGTATGTGGGGATGGGTGGTGTGTGTGTTTTAGAAACCATTAGGGAATGTTTGGGTCAATGTGGTGAGTGTGGTGTTTAATTGAGCGAGTTGGGTGGTGAGAACGTGTTGGATGGCTGCTAGGTGGGCTTGTGTGACTTTCCTAGTATTGTGAGTGTTGTCCATGTTAGTGGACATGGAGGAGTGCGGAAAGTACACGGTGTCGAAATGTGTGTGCATGAAAGTTCATACGGGAGGACCGACAAGGATTAAGAAATCCTTTGCGCCAAATTCTGATACCAAATTGATGTAGCAAACGCTATTGCTTGCGCAGAATTTCCAAATTCACGAGATAGTGAGACATTTCAACAAACACTTGGCGTGATTCCATTCCTCCACAATTTCACTACGCATGCAATCCCTTTCCTACGACGGTGACTGATAAGCATTTTTGTGAACGAATGCTTATTTTTAATGCAAGGGAACGCGTCGGATCAAGTTGTATAAAGTGAGTAGAGATTATCTCCACAGGCAGGTGATGAATTCAGAGTTCGCAAATAATAGCTATGGCTTTTCTTTAAATTCAAGCGAATCGATAACGGTGATTTGTTTAAATAAAAACAACTAATAGTAATTACTTCTAATTAAAACCAACTACGCTTACTTGAGAAATTGATTTCTAACAAATGAGTAAAATAATCTTGTATTGTCACTTCCTTTGTATAATGCAAGGGAGTTATGAAGTTGACTTTGTGACTGACGTTTAGTGAAGTGTCTTGCAATGATTTGAAATTAGAAACCCGAATCTCTCGATATCGGAACTCCCAAATCCATCATTCCCCTTATCATCTCTAACTAAGGTGCATTAAAAGATCGCATTAAGCCTATAAATCCAAGTTGCTAATGCCAATAGGAAATCTCTTTCACTCTTTAAGCGCTATATCAAATCCATGACACACTTACGCAACTAATCTCTCGATTTATGAAATGCAGTAAAACAATAAAACTTTGGCCAAAAGTTCTAAGATATAGATCATAGATTTGATAAAGAACACTCACAAAACCATTCACAAAGTGAAATTAAAACACCCTCATTTCATCATACAAAGTACCATCACAACACAAGATTAAGGAAATTAGTTAATACTCAAGGAGATACAACCCAAAATTAAAAAGATCTTACAGAGCATCATGGAAATACAAGTCCGGAATGAACTCTTCTCCTTCCTAGCCAAAAATCCCCTTCTTTCCTTCTTCCTGGTTCTTCGAATAATGCCCCCAGCCCTTCTCCTCTGGCCGAATTAATTGCTTCGCTTTTTCTTCCTTCCTTTTTGCCCATGCCTTTGTCCAATCAAGTCAGCCCTCTTTCATGCCTTTTCCTGTCCAATCAAGTCAGCCCTCATTCTTCTCCATCACGGCTGGATTCATATTTTATCCTATCTCATCTTTTGAGTAGAAGGCGGGTCCACTAAATCTGAGAGCAATATTTGATGCATACAACCAAAAATCAAGTACGTTCCAATTTAAAAATAAAATCTGCACCACCAGTTTGCAACAAATCGGCACATTTGTTTCAAACTATTTCTAGTTGCCAAAATATTCTCGAATGGACAGCATCGGCTTAACAATTCATTTTATCATCCGACCCACAATAGGATTTCTTCATAATACCTGAAATAAATAATACAAGAGTGCTAATAATGACTGTAAATAAGAATCTTTCAACATTATCTCCTTCTTGCTCTTGTTTATCACACATTATGACAAAAAGTAGATAAAAATTGGGCTCAAGATAACTCCATTTTGGAAGTTATCACACCCCCATGCTTAGCTCTTTGCTAGTCCCTAGCAAAGTTATGTGTTTATAACTGACTTGAACCCGATATTTATCAAAGCATATTGATTCATTCTATTCTCGTCCATAAATCAAACAACACATATTCAAGCAAGTCAAGTTAACAATAAGTGTGCTTGTCAATCACTAGAGGTTCAGATTCTCAATAATCCGTTAGTTCAATTTAAGATAAAGTTCCATTAAAAAGTCGAATGGTGCGCGCTATCCCTTATAAAATTATTCATTCTCCCCTACTTATTTCTTTAAACTTCCTTGCCAATTGAAAGAAGCAAACATAAGTCGAGACTTTAAGGTGGCCGCTACAAGAAAAAAACTTTGGGTGTACAATCATCGAAACTTTCCAAATATGGGGTTTAAAACAAATTCATCATTCATTCATACTTTTTTTCTCATAGTCGGGATCATTCCAAGTATGTAGGGACATACCTAGGCCACGTATCACTATGATATATACTATTCTTTTTATTTCTCATAGTCGGGATCATTCCAAGTATGTGGGGACATACCTAGGCCACATATCACTATGATATATAATACTTTATTATTCTTCTCGTAGTCGGGATCATTCCAAGTATGTGGGGACATACCTAGGCCACGTATCACTATGATATATAATACTTTTTCTTCTTCTCATAGTCGGGATCATTACAAGTATGTGGGTACATACCTAGGCCACGTATCACTATGATATATAATACTTTTTTTTTCAAACACCCATACTGGAAAGCTCAATAAGATACGAATGATACCAACTTTCTACGTCTTGGCCAACCTCATTGAATCAGTTATTGTCTACTCTTTTGCTATGGGTTCAGACGTATAAAGAATAAACATAAGATAAGCAAACTCTTTTAAGGGAATAGAGTGCCAAAAATAACTTTTTAATGGAGCTCATAACAAATTTTACTAACTTATGATATATAACAAAATCTGAAATTCTAAAATTGCCTAGCATCTTATATCAAATTATCTTGAAAATACTTGAATATATGACTAGTTTCATTCATATGGTGAACCCGAATAGAGTTCCTCAATTTGGCTTTGAGAACTATTACCACTCATGCATTAGGGGAATATGAGTTCATCACATATGACGTAGGAACATATAAGGCATAACCACCCCCATGCTTAGACGTTTTGCTAGACCCTAACAAAGATAAAAAAAATGCTCAAATTTAGACATGCTTCTAAAAATAGAGATACGTCCATGGAAAATAAGATCTGAAGCTTTCAGTTCCCCGTCTTGCTGTGATTGTTTGATTCTTCTAGCAAGTACTTCTCCTACATAATAGTCAAAAGCATGGCAATAATATTGTTTGTTTTATAACTATGGGTTAACAAGGGTGTGAGCTGTTTAGGAAATAAACAAACATTAACATATAAAGCAATTCTCGTAACAATACTAAATTAAAATATAAGACATACCAATAGTAACACAAGTGTTGTAACACATTGCAGGAATAACAAAAGATGCCTATAGGTATCAGATCATAGCAGTTTTCAACATTGTCCATGATAATAATATAACATACTAAAAAGAAAATAAAATTGTTCTTCCGAACAAACAAAACTAAAAGAAACCTCCAACCACTCATTCTTCTCCACTGTCATCTTCCTCGTCGTCGTCTCCTTCTTCCTCATTCTCGCCTTCCTCATTGGAGCTATCCGCCGCATCAGAAAATGGAGGCATTCGCTTACCATCGAAGGTAAGGTACCCCTTATGGTCAAATGGGTTGTTGAAGGGAAATACCATCTTTTCCATCTTAAGGTGTGCATGCTCGAGAAGCCGCGCTTGCTACGACCGCACTATATCCATGTAAGCATCCATGTGACGGTGGTGATATCGCTGAGCAGAGGCCATATACTTTAAATACTCCATGACATGTGACGGTGCATCCGAGTAGACGGCATTCGTGACGGCCTTGTGGGTCTTGCTGGAGGAATCCTTAGTGGGTGGCGGAGCTACCGCCTTAGGCGCAGTGGGGTCCTTGGGGTGCATCTTAATATAAGATGAAATAACCTTCTGGGAGATGTGGTGGCCCACTAGAGTGCGAGTGTCAGTGTCTGTAAATGGAACCCCTGCATGATGACAAAGCTCGGTAATGAGAGTGGGAAACCACAATTTTTGTCCCCCATCCATCTTGACATTTTTCTTCAGCAGATCAGAAATTAAGAGCCCCACTCTGACCGGAGTACCACGCAGAATACAATATATAATGTAAGCTCGCTTGAGCGACACATGATTTGAGTGCTTGGTAGGCATGAGGTTGTTGTTCACAAATAGCAACCAAACTTTTACAGGCCGAGTGAAGCTTGTCGAATCGAGCATGAATTTCCCCTCGTTTGCCCACCAAACATCATCGGTGGGACAAAGAGTGGCGGCGACACCATGGGGAGGGATGATTGCTTTATATTTCTCAAAATCATTCCCTTCAACTTGCGGAATATCAAAGAAATTATCTATAGCATGCTCAAAAAAAATCCACGGTTTTACCTCGCACCTTCGTTTTATTTTCGGAATGAAACCGTGCATTTGCATAGAATTCGTGTACCCACTGCAGGACGGCGCGGATCTGGGATGACAAAACGAGGACCATCCTTGCTTGTCGATTTGCTCGACATATCCCATGCTCCAAGCACGCTTCTCGATTTCAAAACCCCGTTCGAAGATCACCGACTTTGTCTTTAGGATTTCGAACCGCTCCATGGCTTCATCATTGACAAAGTGGGGAGTCAATTTTGCGACGGCCTTCTGCCTTTGCTTCTTTGGTTCCATGGCCTCGCGCACGGCGGCGAATGGCGATGGCGCACAGCGGCGAACTTCCGCTTTAAGGATGAGCAGCGAATGGCGATGGCGCACAGATTAGGGAGAGCTGCTAGGGTTACGTCGCTGAGACTGATGGGGGAGGGGTGTGCGGCTCGAGAGAAAAAGGCTATAAGACTGAAGCGGCATTTGGAGGGGATCACTCGTTCAGATTTTCGTCGAACCGGATTTTGTAAAACCAGATTTCGTCGAACCGGATTTCGTCGAACCGGATTTCGTCAAACTGGATTTTTGTCGAATCAGATTTTTGTCGAACAGGCTTTAGTCGAACTGGATTTTCTTCCAATAGGATTTAGTTGAACTGGATTTTCGTCGAACAGGATTTAGTGGAACTGGATTTTTGTCAAACAGGCTTTTGTCGAACTGGATTTTCGTCGAACATGATTTAGTTGAACTAGATTTTCGTCGAACAGGATTTAGTTTAAAACAAATTCGTCGGTTCAATATAACAGGCGGTTTATTCGAACCGGGTATTTTAAAACAAATTTGCTGGTTTAGTTGAACCAGCCCAATTGCTCCCAACAAGCGCAGAAAATGGCAGAAAATATTTTTAAAACATTTCAGCCGAAATGTGACAAAGTGTTGGAATTTTGAAACTCAGCAGAAATTGGCCACAGAAAATGTTCTAAACATTTCTGCCAAGATGTTGAAAGGTGTTGGCAGTTTCTCACTACTTAAATACAAAATTTCAGTACTATCCAGAAAATGAAAGTGAACTAAACCAAACGAAACTAAACAAATTTGCAAAAACTAAATTCTAAAAGATTGGGTGCCTCCCAATAAGAGCCATATTTTCCGTCCCGGTAGGACTTTGTCCTTCTTATGCTGCTAGATCAACCTGACTGATGACACCATTCGACCGGTGTCGCTCCCTCTATAGATTTTTAACCTTTGACCATTTACCTTAAATTCAGTGCTGTCCTTCTCATTCACAACGGTCACCGCATCGTAAGGATAGACTTCTTTCACCTTAAAGCGGCCTGACCAACGAGATTTTAACTTATCGGGAAATAATTTTAGACAAGAATTAAACAAAAGGACTAGCTGTCCCGGCTCAAATTGTCTTTCAATTAAACGTTGGTCATGCCATTTTTTTGTTCGTTCTTTATAAATTCGCGCTCTTTCATAAGCGTTCATCCTCAACTCAACCAACTCATTGAGCTGCAGCAATCTCTTCTTACTATAGCATCTTGGAAATCATGGTTTATTTTCTTTATGGCCCAATAAGCCCGGTGTTCCAATTCCACGGGTAGATGACATGACTTTCCATAAACCAAGCAATATGGGGTTAAACCTATTGGTGTCTTGTATGCGGTTCTATAGGCCCATAGAGCGTCGTTAAGCTTTTGTGACCAATCTTTGCAGTTTAGACTAACAGTCTTAGCGAGTATTTGCTTAGTTTCACAATTTGACACCTCAGCTAGCCCATTAGTTTGGGGGTGATAGGCTAGTGCAACTTTATGTGTGACCCCATATTTTCTCAAAAGCGTCGCAAATTGGGTGTTACAGAAATGACTCCCCCCCCCCCCCCCCCCCCCGTCACTAATAATAGCTCTGGGGGTACCAAATCGGTTAAAGATATAATTTTTCAAGAAATGTAACACCACCTTGGCATCATTTTTCATTGTCGCTATTGCCTCTACCCACTTGGATACATAATCTACAGCTAGAAGAATATATAAATTTCCTTTGGAATTCACAAATGGCCCCATAAAGTCTAGGCCCCATACATCAAAAAGCTCAACTTCCAATATTGCATTCATTGGCATGGCATCAGTTCCCTTAATGTTCCCGCTTCGTTGACATCGATCACACAGTTTTACAAACTCATTAGCGTCATGAAATAAATTGGGCCAAAACAAACCTGCTTCTAGAACCTTCATTGCAGTACGACTTCCCATGAAATGTCCTCCATACGGAGAATTGTGACAACTCTCCAATATAGATTTCATTTCTTCCTCAAGCACACATCGTCTCACCACTCCGTCTGCCCCAATCTTGAATAGATAGGGATCATCCCACAGATAAGAATGTACTTGGTGTAGGAATCTCTTCCTCTGTTGGAAAAGTAATCTCGGGGGCAATATATTGCTTACAATATAATTCACATAATCTACGAAGCAAAGTGTAGATTTTTCAGATATGGCTAACAACCATTCATCCGTAAATCTCTCTTCAATCTCGGAACGTGGTAACGAATTGGGGCACTCGATCCTAGAAAGATGATCTGCGACCGGGTTGTCTACCCCCTTCCTATCTTTAATTTCTACGTCGAATTCTTATAATAAGAGTACCCAACGAATCAGTCGAGGTTTGGCAACTTTCTTGTCCATAAGAAAGCGGATGGCGGCATGGTCGGTATAAACTATGACCTAGGTGCACAAGAGATAAGACCTGAACTTTTCAAAAGCGAAAACTACAGCAAGTAACTCTTTTTCAGTTGTGGTGTAGTTGACTTGGGCTTCAATCAAAGTTTTACTTGAGTAAGCTATTGTGTGGAAAATTCTCTCCCGCACTTGCCCTAAGACGACTCCTACAGCATAGTCACTAGCATCGCACATTAATATAAACGGGTCCCCCACGCAGGAGAAACCACAATATGAGTCGTGATCAAACGAGCTTTAAGTTCTTCAAAAGCACGCAAACAAGCCTCATCAAAATGAAATTTTACATCCTTTTCAAGCAATCCACTCAACGGTTTAGCTATCTTTGCAAAATTCCTAATAAATCTTCTATAAAACCCCGCATGTCCAAGGAAGCTTCACAACATTTTGACATTTTTGGGCTCCGACAATTTTTCAATTATTTCAATTATTTCAATCTTCGCTCTATCTACTTCCAACCCGTTTTGAGAGACAAGATGTCCTACAACTATCCCCTCTCGTACCATACAATGGCACTTTTCCCAATATAATACAAGATTGGTTTCAACACATCACATGAGAACTTTTTCTAGACATCCTAAGCAAGCATCAAATGACTTCCCAAAAATTGAAAAGTCATCCATGAAGATCTTTATACCTTCATCCATAATATCCGAGAATATCGCTATCATACATTGCTGAAACGTCATTGGTGCATTACACAAGCCAAATGGCATTCTTCTAAATGCGAAGGTTCCGAATGGACATGTGAATGTGGTCGTGTGCTGATCTTATTGATCAATAGTGATCTGGTTATAACCAGAATACCCGTCTAAAAATAGAAAAAGTCGTTTCCCGCTAATTTGTCCAAAACTTGGTCTATAAATGGCAATGGGAAGTGGTATTTCTGATGCGCGTCGGCAAGTGCACCGGTCGCTGTCAAGTAATAATTGTGGAGAATAAATACCCCGGATGTCGGTCTCTTGAGGAATGCAGGATGGGTGAACGAATCGCACAGTGATTATTGTTACACAAGCGTTTCACAAACACAAAGAGGGGTTTTTGGTTGGTTTTCCTAACTTTAACAACAACAACAGAGATGCGGGTCGAGAACACCGCTTCGCAAAGTGAGGTGGATGCAACGGCTGCGATGCCGTGCTTCGTGAGGCGGATGAAGTGAACTCAAGTGCGAAAGGGTGAGGGTCGCAAACACCTCTTCACAACCGTCGTTAGCTCTTGCTAACACGGAGCAAACACCTTGCGTGCGTGTGCGAGTGAGTGAGTGAGAACGGAATGAATCATGAGCAAACCATGGAGAAAAACAAAGAAATATTCATTTTCATCAAAGTAAATATCACAATATTCATCTAGTACATGGTTCAAAGAGTGCAATGAAGGGAAAGAAGGAAGAAATAACCGGTGGTGAAGACTAGCGGCCATTCACGGCCGGAATGGTAGGTTGTCGGGTTACCTCCGGACTCGGACGGGCAATGCTTCCGGCGTAGAGAGCTGTCACAATCTCCCTACGTGCTCCGTCGTCTTCGACTCAAGGTCTCTTCTTCTTCTCACCGGGCGGAAAGCGAAAATGGGTGCTTGGAGGCTTGCGGACGATGGAGAACACTCACGGACGATGGAGGAAGGCTTGGAATGGATGGAGGAGGCTTCCCCTTGCGTGGAAGATGAAGTAGGGGCGTTCCAGGGCGGTGGTCGGCGGCGTACGGAACAGGAACCTCGCTCCCGGAAGATCGATCCGCCCTAAAATCGCAACAGGCGTTTAAATAGGCGCTGGATTGAATACTGCGCACGATCATTGGCGCACGACCAGTGGTCGTGCGCACTGGAATTCTACGATCGTGCACACTGCCTGGACAGAACCTGCAAGAGACGAAATTATAAAATACAATGTTCGCACGACCAGTGGCGCACGACCGGTGGTCGTGCGCACTGGAGTTGATGGTCGTGCGCACTACAGCAAACAGAACTCAGAAATTTAATGGTCAATGCGCACGAGCAGTGGCGCACGACCGATGGTCGTGCGCACTGGAGTCGATGGTCGTGCGCACTGCACCAGACAGAACTCGTGAAAAAGGGTTAAGTGCGCACGATTAGTGGCGCACGACCGGTGGTCGTGCGCACTAGAACAAGTGATCGTGCGCAGTGTTCCTGTGCAGAATTGCACCGGAAACACTTGCACGCCTCCTATTCCAGCACAAACACAGATCTAGCCACTGAAAGTGGCACTTAACAACATATGAATACTACCAAAGATAATACACACGAAAACACACCAAAGTGGGCCTAAATGTGCACCTAGCATGGGTTATTAACTATAGACTATAATAAGGCTAAAGTGCGGTGAATTTACTGAATAATGGCCCGGATGAGTCCATAAATGTGTATATGATCAGGACTCATCACACCCCCAGACTTAACTGTTTGCGCGTCCCGAGCAAACGAATCCGGTGGAATGTGAAAATGATAGCTAACATAGAGAATTACACAAGGGAGTACGGTGCGAAGTAACGTACGCATGCGAGTAGAAATTCTAGTAGAAGAAGATTCTAATTATGCTAACTAATTTACATAAGTATTAAAGCGTAAGTAAAGATTTAGTCCTACTCAGTTGGTGAATTATGAAGAATTTGACGATCATGCCCAGTATGAAAGTGACGAGACACTGAGGCGGGTGTTGCAAAAGATCGGGGCTTAGGAATAACTCCGCTGAAATCCATCAACGTCGTGAACCATACGCTCGCCCGGTCACACTCTCTCCACGGCGCTAGCAAACTCGCAAATCAAATCAGTAGGACTTATAGGATTAAAACGAGGCTTAGGTTACGGTATGATATTCAAAGTTAAACACGATGGCTGCGCAACCCAAGTGAGCTATCGGAACGCTGCACCCCACAAAACCACAAACTACGCTCGTGTGACACACCCCCAGACTTATCATGAAAACCAGGTGTGCACACGGCCTACTTCACAAACACCAACAGATTTTCTATTTTTAGCTCGGGAGGACTTTTTTTTTTCAAACTACTGTTTTTTTTTTCTTTTTTCTTTTTTCTTTTACATATTTTTTCTTCTTTTATGTATCCTCCGGTTGGTTCAAAGTCAGCGGATAGACAATATTTTCCCTTCATAACAAAATGATTCCACACGACACGCATATTGAGTCTTATGAGCGCAGTTAAAAACAATTTGGTTGCGGGTGTAGGATAGGCTTCAGGCTTTGGTGGATGAAGAGGAGCTGAACAAAGGATTGGTAGGCACAAATTTGGCTCGCAAAGGTGAATGAAATGGACATGGAACAACAAAGCTCAAACTAGCCAAATGGTGGCCTACGTCATTTTTAACTCGACGAGTCGCTCTCACCAATGCTTCGAGAGTCGCTTGGGGCAAGTTCTTAGCCCACGAGAAAGATAAACCTTCCTCCCGACTCGAGCAACACATGACTAGCAATCGTACACACACAATACCGGGTTATCGTCAATTTCATACAAATTCACCATTTGAGTATACTAAATCTAAATTTACGCAGAAATACTCAATATAAATTAGATGCATAAAGAAAATCTAGTTCTACTCAAATTCTACCATAACATGCGACGTGACTAGTACACTACATGAGTCGACATCGCGCTCCAAATAATAATTCCTATGTTAACAAACTATTTCACATTCCAACCAAACTAATTTAAACGGAACAACACAAAAAGACAAGCACGCACTCAAGTGGGTGAAGTGGTGTGTAAGGAATGCAACAATGATAATGATAATGAAAAATAAAAAGCAACCTTCTAGTATGCAATGCAGCTCGTGCACAGTGGATAATAACAACCGCTCCCCCAGACTTAAGCTAAACACGATATCTAGAAATTTGAAGCTGAAAGAGGGGAGGAAGTGTTACCCAATGCTCAGAAATGAGCATACCAGACGATTGGCGTTTACGATCAAGAATAGTCCGCAGCACCCGCCATCGAACACGAAACCTGCAAGCACAAACTCAAGGCAACAAAAGCAAATACAAAAGCTGAACTAAAAAAAAAAGAAATACGAAAACGGAAATCTGGGTTGTCTCCCAGTAGCGCTTTCATTTAACGTCCTTAAGCTGGACCAAATACCTGTATTAACAGTGTTTATAAAGAGTGCAGGAATTAAACAGAAATACTCAAAAATAGTTCATCACAGCAAAAGAAAACACACATCAACTAAAAGCGCTCTTATGGTGCGCTTCTCCCGTAGCACGTAGGCGGGAGGTGAAGGCTTTAGGGCCAGCACTGGTATTACCCAATGCTCCCCTAACTTCCGCCACCTTGCCACGGAGAGCAGCAGCACGAGCGTCACGCGGAAGTTTTTCCTTTTTAAGTTTGGTGACAGTTGGAGACTGCCACCGCTGAGAGTTCTCAGATTTTTCTGCCTTAGAATTAGGTGGCGTCACTTCCGGCATCGTGGTGACTACCGGATCGGCCCACGAGATGGAGCGCTTACATAGTTTATTACATGATTCATCACACGGAGATAAATAAATATCATCCCTAACTATGTTCAAGTCAACGTTTCCCGAACTGTCGTCTTCCTCCATCTCGGAGTCGAACTTTTTCCGGAAGTCGACCTCTTCTTCCTCATCCGATTGGAACTCTTCCATTCCTCCTTCACCTGTTTCTTGAACATGTATCTTTCCTGCACCGCTTAGAAATTCATCAGAAATAACGAGAGGGGGCGGAGTGAATATTTCAGTTGTGGCTTCAGGGCAAGTAGGTTGCTGCACCACATTGGTTAGGGAAATGCACCCCGTAGCAAAATCAAGGGTAGCACCGCTCTCTTTCAAGAACGGCACCCCCAAGATAGGAATGGACTGGTTTTCTTGCGGGCCTAGAACCTGAAAATCAGCTACTACAGTTGTCCCCTCAACCGTTACCTCCACATTCTTTACTTCCCCCTCAGATTGGATAATCGTGCCATTAGCGAGAATCAGCGATTTCCTTTCCTCCGTGTTCATCTCCAGCTGTAACTTCACAACATCTTGCAGTGCAATAACGTTGCGGGAGGAACCGGAATCGCATAAAGCCTTGGTTTCAACCTTATTGATGGAGCACGAGATTACCAGCTCACTCGGTTTGGCATCTACCGCATCTCCCAGACTTTTCCCTTGATCAATAGGGTTCTTTTCCGTGTTGCTGGGGAGGGTTCCCTGCGAACGCTCGGTTAGCGCTTGAGCCAATTGGCCCAATTGCGTCTCCAAGTTTCGCATAGATGCGGTTTGATTTACCATGTTTGAATTAGCTGCAAGCAGGAATTTCTCCATCATCTCTTCTAAATTACTTTTCTTTTGGGTGGGGGGTGCTTGGTTATAATCCGGGTGCGGCGGCCTCGGTTGGCTCCCGGAGGCGTAAGCATCATTTTGATGCTGCCCCGGTGACCATCGTTGGCCGGGCGTGTTGGAATTCCAAGAGAAGTTTGGATGACTTCTCGCTCCCGGATTATAGGCGTTATTGTAAGGCGCCCCCTTGGGTTGATTTCCTACATAGTTCACAGATTCATTTAAGGTCAAGTGTGCGAAATCACCTGCCATGTGGTTCCCCGAACATTCATAAGCATGATGGCCTCCGCCTCCACATCCTACACAAGTAATGATAGCAGCAGGCGCAGATGGAGTGGGGAGCAAGTCGACCATGAAAAGACCTCGGCCGCTTCTCGGGGCATTTCTCCCTGCAGTCCAGAACGTACTGTGGGAGGCAGTGTCACGCAAAATCCGAAGGGCTTCGTCCGGAGTGTGGTTCATCAGGGTACCACCCGCTGCGGCATCGATCATTGCCCTGTAGTGGGGCTCGATTGCAAAGTAGAATAACTCGACCACATTCCATGGCTGGGGCTCGTGGCCAGGACAACGGCGAAGGAGCTCGTTAAGGCGCTCCCATGCTTCAGCAAGGGTCTCTTGGTCCAGTTGACGAAATGTGGCGATCTCCCGCCGCAAGCTCACGATCTTGTCCACAGGATGGAATTTAGCGAGGAACTTGGATGCAAGGGCATCCCAAGTTGCAGCAGTCCCGGGCGGAATGGAGTGAAGCCACACTTTTGCCTTGTCCCGGAGAGAGAAGGGGAACAGTCTCAGCTTGACTTTGTCATCAGCAATCCCGGCATAGCGGAAGGTTCCGCAGATATCAGAAAATTCTGCCAGATGCAGATGCGGGTCTTCGCTAGCCAGCCCTGAAAACTGAGCATTGTTGCGGATAATGTTTAAGATCGCTGGCTTGATCTCAAACTGATTATTCATGATGTTGGGCCCAAACCCCGGGTACACACTCCCAGCAGTGGGGGTGGTGTAGTCTCTCATCGTGCGGGGTCGAGGCCTCGCCACCTCCTGCTCGTCGCCAGGCAGATGTTGCCCCTCGTTGGGCATTCTCGCATCATCATCGTTCGGGTTTACTTGATCACCCATGGCCGCTTGTACGGCTGCAGCGCGCCTTCGCGCGCGAGCAGTCCGTTCGATTTCTGGGTCAAAAGGTGCGAGTTCACCGGCGGTCTGTCTCTGCATACACTGTCAGAAACAGGAGAAAACAAGGAAGTTCAAAGACAACAGCTCGTATAACGAAAATCACTACACAAGACGATACACGTCTGCATTCCCCGGCAACGGCGCCAAAAACTTGATGCGCGTCGGCAAGTGCACCGGTCGCTGTCAAGTAATAATTGTGGAGAATAAATTCCCCGGATGTCGGTCTCTTGAGGAATGCAGGATGGGTGAACGAATCGCGCAGTGATTATTGTTACACAAGCGTTTCACAAACACAAAGAGGGGTTTTTGGTTGGTTTTCCTAACTTTAACAACAACAACAGAGATGCGGGTCGAGAACACCGCTTCGCAAAGTGAGGTGGATGCAACGGCTGCGATGCCGTGCTTCGTGAGGCGGATGAAGTGAACTCAAGTGCGAAAGGGTGAGGGTCGCAAACACCTCTTCACAACCGTCGTTAGCTCTTGCTAACACGGAGCAAACACCTTGCGTGCGTGTGCGAGTGAGTGAGTGAGAACGGAATGAATCATGAGCAAACCATGGAGAAAAACAAAGAAATATTCATTTTCATCAAAGTAAATATCACAATATTCATCTAGTACATGGTTCAAAGAGTGCAATGAAGGGAAAGAAGGAAGAAATAACCGGCGGTGAAGACTAGCGGCCGTTCACGGCCGGAATGGTAGGTTGTCGGGCTACCTCCGGACTCGGACGGGCAATGCTTCCGGCGTAGAGAGCTGTCACAATCTCCCTACGTGCTCCGTCGTCTTCGACTCAAGGTCTCTTCTTCTTCTCACCGGGCGGAAAGCGAAAATGGGTGCTTGGAGGCTTGCGGACGATGGAGAACACTCACGGACGATGGAGGAAGGCTTGGAATGGATGGAGGAGGCTTCCCCTTGCGTGGAAGATGAAGTAGGGGCGTTCCAGGGCGGTGGTCGGCGGCGTACGGAACAGGAACCTCGCTCCCGGAAGATCGATCCGCCCTAAAATCGCAACAGGCGTTTAAATAGGCGCTGGATTGAATACTGCGCACGATCATTGGCGCACGACCAGTGGTCGTGCGCACTGGAATTCTGCGATCGTGCGCACTGCCTGGACAGAACCTGCAAGAGACGAAATTATAAAATACAATGTTCGCACGACCAGTGGCGCACGACCGGTGGTCGTGCGCACTGGAGTTGATGGTCGTGCGCACTACAGCAAACAGAACTCAGAAATTTAATGGTCAATGCGCACGAGCAGTGGCGCACGACCGATGGTCGTGCGCACTGGAGTCGATGGTCGTGCGCACTGCACCAGACAGAACTCGTGAAAAAGGGTTAAGTGCGCACGATTAGTGGCGCACGACCGGTGGTCGTGCGCACTAGAACAAGTGATCGTGCGCAGTGTTCCTGTGCAGAATTGCACCGGAAACACTTGCACGCCTCCTATTCCAGCACAAACACAGATCTAGCCACTGAAAGTGGCACTTAACAACATATGAATACTACCAAAGATAATACACACGAAAACACACCAAAGTGGGCCTAAATGTGCACCTAGCATGGGTTATCAACTATAGACTATAATAAGGCTAAAGTGCGGTGAATTTACTGAATAATGGCCCGGATGAGTCCATAAATGTGTATATGATCAGGACTCATCACTTTCCTGGTAGCTTTATTTAACTTTCTATAATCCATACATATGCACCAACTCGTGACCGTTCGCGTAGAAATCAATTTATCTTCGTCATTTTTGATTATGGTCATTCCTCCTTTCTTTGGAACGCATTGTACTTGTGAAACCCAAGCACTATCCGATAAAGGATATATAATTTCTGCATCTAACCACTTGATGATTTCTTATTTAACCACTTCTTTCATGGGTGGGCTTAGATGTCGTTGGTGCTCTACTAATCCCTTAAATGACTCTTCTAAGAGGATTCTATGCATGCACAAGGAAGGGCTAATTCCCCTAATGTCGGCGATGGTCCACCCTATTGCCAATTTGTATTGCTTTAATAAATTTATTAACTTATGATATTGTTCCGGAGGTAACTTCGAATTAATTATGATGGGCAAGGTGTCATTTCTCCTAGTTATGCATAAGTGAGATGATCCGGAAGCGGTTTTAATTTAATTGTGGGAGGATTTATAGTAGAAGGCTTGTCCGCCAATGACTTTTTCAGCATCTCAAATGGTTTCGGTTTTCATAAATATGTAGATTGACCTTCAAAGATTTGAAGACATTCATGCTCTTCCTCCTCATTGTCAGATATCTCCTCATTGGTTAACACCCGAGACAATGCATGCTATTGTCTTCTTAATTTAAATTTCGAATTGTAGTCATAAATAGAAATACTCTGCATGTCCTCCATATCTTCTTCCGTCTCATGAGGGTACTTCATAGCCTTGAGGACATTAAACGTGACATGCTCATCATTGACTCTAATAGTCAACTCTCCCTTATGCACATCGATCAATGTTCTAGTGGTTGCTAAAAAGGGCCTCCCTACAATGATGGGGACCTCCTTGTCTTCCTTCATTTCTAACACTACAAAGTCCGCAGGAAAAATAAAATTTCCTACCCTCACAAGCACGTCTTCTATAATCCCTTCGGATAAACAAGAGTTTTATCCGCTAATTGCAAGGTGAGCGATGATTTTGTGATCTCACCCAATCCCAACTTCCTAAAGATAGAAAGCGGCATTAGGTTAATACTTGCCCCAAGATCACATAATGCTTGTCCTACAAATAGATACCCAATAGAACAAGGTATAGTAAAACTTCCCAGATCTTTTAATTTTGGCGGAAGTTTTTGAAAGATTGCACTACACTCGTGAGTGAGTGCCACCATTTCGTTCAGTCTAAATTTTCACTTTTTCGTAAGGATATCTTTCAGAAACTTGACGTATCTTGGCATTCGTTTAAGGTCCTCCGCAAAAGGAATTTTAATTTGCAATTTCTTAAATATTTCTAAAAATTTCTGAAATTATTGATCCAACTTGCTTTTTCTCAACCTTTGGGTGAAAGGTGGCGGCGGGTATACAATTTCACTTTCTTTTTTCTGTACGGATTCAAATTTTGTTTCGTTCCGATTTTCCTCCACTATTTCTACTTCGTTCCCATCCTTACCATCACCGTTATGCCTAGTTTCCTTATTCATCTTGCTAGGAATATCACCATCACACATATCCTCGGCTCTACTTTTCTTGGGGTACTCCTTCACATTACCATTCTCTAACTCTTTCCCACTCTGCAACACCACCGCTTTACATTGTTGAGTATCACCCTTTGGATTTGGGACTGTATCTGCGGGGAGTGTAGCTTGTGGTCTAAGGCTCAACGCATTAGCTATTTGACCCAATTGAGATTCAATTATACGCAAAGATCCTTCTACACTAGATACGCGAGCATCATTTTTTGCATGGATTTTATTATAAGGTCATCTGTTAATTTCCTAGGCGCCCCTTGTTGATTAAGAGTTTGATTTTGATGTTGATTAGGGTTTGAGTTGAATAAATGTGATGGGGTCATTCCAGAATTATTTTTCCATGAAAAGTTGGGGTGGTTTCACCACTCGGGGTTATAACTATTTGAAAATGTGTTGTTGTTTTGTCTTTGATTACCGCTAATGTAGTTGGCTTCTTTGTTATGGCTGATTAGTTGTTTGATGGTGAGTGAGGGACTAATAATGGGCAATGGGTTGGATATGTTATTTGCTTGGGGAGTCATTTGACTTTGGTTTAATGTCAAGGCATCTAATCGCTTGTTCATCGAGTTAAATTGAGCGGTCATTAACGCCGCAAATGATGTCAATTGATTTACTTGGTATACGCCTGATGAAGAAGGTCCTTGTCGGTCTAGAGAATGATAGTTATTGGAAGATAATTCTTCCAATATTGAGTAGGCATCCTCCGGATACTTATTCCTTAGAGAACCTCCTGCGGCTCCGTCTACTTGAAGCATTGTGGTTGTCTGGAGACCATTGTAGAAGGTCCATACCTGTTGATGAATGGCTAAGCCATGATGGGGACACTTCCGCAATAGCTCCTTGAACCTTTCTCATGCGTCATACAACGTTTCTCCATTCCCTTGCATAAATGTCGATATATCACGCATCAATTTTGTAGTCTTAGAGGGAGGAAAATACTTAGCTAAGAATTTTTCTACCAAAGATGTCCAAGTGGTGATAGAAGCATTAGGCATTGAGTGTAGCCAATCTTTTGCTTTTCCTTCTAATGAGAAAGGAAACAAGAGAAGTTTGATTGCTTCTTCAGACGCACCATTAATCTTTAATGTATCACATATTTCAATAAAAGTTCTTAAATGTGAGTGGTCTTCATGATTTAGTCCGCCGAATTTATTATGTTGAACTAATTGCATAGTAGTTGAATCAATTTTAAAGTTATTAGCTTCAATGGCGGGTCTAGTAATGTTAAATTGAATTCCCCCTCGAAAAGGCATGTTATAATCGCGACACGTTCTTCTATTCTCATTTGGGTGCCCATTGTGTTCTACCTGACCACCTATATCTTGACCTTCGTCATGAATATTATTATCATTATTCTGACTGTTTAGATCCATAGTGAGCTGCCTAGTGTTTTCCAACCTTACTGACTTTCGATTTTGTCTACATGTTCGTTCAATCTCAAAATTTAACGGGATTAGTTCTACCGAACGATATCTAGACATGCACCACCGAATAACAACAAACAAAAAGAACAATAATAAAAACAAACAAACTACAACTAAACTAAAACTTGAGCTCCAAATACTAAGCGTCACTAATATTGCAAGACAAACACTAAATTCGTTGTGCCTCCCCGACAACGGCGCCAAACTTGATAAGCATTTTTGTGAACGAATGCTTATTTTAAATGCAAGAGAACGCGTCGGATCAAGTTGTATAAAGTGAGTAGAGATTGTCTCCACAGGGAGGTGATGAATTCAGAGTTCGCAAATACTATCTATGGCTTTTCTTTAAATCCAAGTGAATGGATAATGGTGATTTGCTTAAATAAAAACAACTAATAGTAATTACTTCTAATTAAAACCAACTACACTTACTTAAGAAATTGATTTCTAACAAATGAGTAAAATAATCTTGTATTGCAACTTCCTTTGTATAATGCAATGGAGTTATGAAGGTGACTTTGTGACTGACGCTTAGTGAAGTGTCTTGCAACGATTTGAAATTAGAAACCTGAATCTCTCGATATCGGAACTCCCTAATCCTTCATTCCCCTTATAATCTCTAAGTAAGGTGCATTAAAAGATCGCATTAAGCCTACAAATCCAAGTTGCTAACGCCAATAGGAAATCTATTTCACTCTTCAAGCGATATATCAAATCCATGACACATTTATGCAACTCGTCTCTCGATTATGAAATGCAGTAAAACAATAAAACTTTGGCCAAAAGTTCTAAGATATAGATCATAGATTTGATAAAGGACACTCACAAAACCATTCACATAGTGAAATTAAAACACCCGCATTTCATCGTACAAAGTACCATCACAACACAAGATTATGGAAATTAGTTCATACTCAAGGAGATACAACCCAAAATAAAAAAGATCTTACAGAGCATCATGGAAATACAAGTCCAGAATGAACTCTTCTCCTTCCTAGCAGAAAATCCCCTTCTTTCCTTCTTCCTGGTTCTTCGAATAATGCCCCCAGCCCTTCTCCTCTAGCCGAATTAATTGCTTCGCTTTTTCTTCCTTCCTTTTTGCCCATGCCTTTGTCTAATCAATTCAGCCCTCTTTCATGCCTTTTCCTGTCCAATCAAGTCAGCCCTCCTTCTTCTCCATCACGGCTGGATTCATATTTTATCCTATCTCATCTTTTGAGTAGAAGGCGGGCCCACTAAATCTGAGAGCAATATTTGATGCATACAACCAAAAATCAAGTATGTTCCAATTTAAAAATAAAATCTGCACCACCAGTTTGCAACAAATCGTCACATTTGTTTCAAACTATTTCTAGTTGCCAAAATATGCTCGAATGGACAGCATCAGCTTAACAATTCAGCTTATCATCCGACCCACAATAGGATTTCTTCATAATACCTGAGATAAATAATACAAGAGTGCTAATAATGACTATAAATAAGAATCATTCAACATTATCTCCTTCTTTCTCTTGTTTATCGCACATTATGACAAAAAGTAGATAAAAATCGGGCTCAAGATAACTCCATTTTGGAAGGTATCAGTGACTAATAGAGACTTTATTTAATGCAGAGGTTTGACCGAGTGAGGCAACCCCGGCGGAATTCGGCAACCGGGCGCTTTACTCCTCTTCGACCAATTAGTTGGGGAGCAGCGACGAGGTTTCCTCGCTTCAAAGCGTTCGTAGTTTCCACACGTACACCAAACCAATATCACACACAAGAACTAAATTAATAGGGACGAATAGTACAAGAGGTGAGTAGAGAAAATGATACCCCAAGAGAGAGATCTCACGAAATGGAATGAAAGCACCGGGGTGGGGTTGAATCAGCGACACGGAAGGTCGAAGCTCTTCCTCGTGCTGGATCTGGATGGGGCAGAGTTGCCGGTGCCACACCAAGCGGAGGCGAAGGTGACTGGCGTCGCACTGAGCGGAGACGGGGTAGTCAGCATTGCACCGAGCAGAGGCGGAAGTGGATGGCATCGCACCGAACGGAGGCGGGGAGGTCCGCATCGCACCGAGCGAAAGTGGGACTGTCGACATCGCTCAAAGTGGGGAGATCACCCGGGAGCTGGCCGGATGAAGAAAGGATGATGAGGGGAGGGGATACTGGTGTCACGCTGGAAGGGTAGGAGGGTTATTGTAGGTGTCACGCAGGGAGGAGGGCTGGTGGCCGATGGTTTCACGCTAAGCAGGCCGGCTAGGCTTCATGCTTCACCAAGGGGGAGGGTTTTACTAGAAATCTAGAGCAGGACCCTTTTGTTTTTTCCAATTCTTTTCCATTCAAACTTTTGCCAAAATTGGGAGTATTTAAACTCCTCAAGTGGAGCACTCTTAGCCACACATCAACTAGACCAAATCCAAGCCATCTAAAATGTTTGGCATAAAATAAAATGCAAGAACTGAAATTAGTCCGAAACCGCTTAACATTTTGGTCGATCGGACTGCCGTAACAAATAAAAATGCGCCGAAATAATATTATAAAAATACGGACTAGAGAAATAAGCATTTTGGATGGTTCAACGGACCATGTCGCGATAGGCCCTCCTCGTGTAGGGTCGGAGTTTGTAATGGTGCGTCGTGCCACCAGGTGGTATCGGGTCGACGCCATCATAAACCCTAAGGAATCTTATTATACCTCTGTTAAGAGTATTTTAAGATACCTTAAGGGTACACCTAATCTTAGCTTATGGTACCCCAGGAGTAATGACTTTGAACTGATTGGTTATTCAGATGCAGATTTTGCAGGTTGTAAAGAAGATAAAAAGAGTACCTCGGGTACATGTCAATTCTTAGGAAGAAGGCTGATTTCTTGGAGCAGCAAGAAGGAAACAAGTGTGATAATTTCTACTGCTGAATCAATATACATATCAGCTGGAAGTTGTTGTGCTCAAATCCTGTAGATTGAACATTAGCTGGAGGATTATAACTTGATAACCAAAACACCAATGTTTTGTAACTCTTCAAGTGAAATCTACATTGCCAAGAATCCAGTGTCACATAGCAGGACAAAGTACATATAAATCCGATATCACTTCATCAGGGAGCATGTGGAGAAAGAGGACATCTACTTGGTATATGTGCCAACAGATCACCAAATTGTATACATCTTCACTAAACCACTGGATAAAGCTAAGTTTAATTCTTTCAAAATTGATCTAGGATTGCTAAATCTAGAATAACTTTTGAACTTCAATTAAAATCTTAATTCTCTTTAACAAATAATGAATGGTACATGAAGTATAATATAAAAATCCTTTGCTTAGAGTTATTTTAAAAGTGTTGACCAAGATTCAGGTCAACACATGATACACTAACATGTTGCATGCAACTTACTTCCTTTAGAGAGATAAGAGTCCAGGTATCACCCATGAAGCCATGCCAAGAAGATCATAGAAACACTCTGCAAAATTTTTTGAATCAAGGCTGTATCGACTAGACAGTCAGTAAACAAGCTTCTTGTCGACGAGAGCTCTTGTCGACACAATCCTTGTATCGGCTAGAAAGGATTAGTAACTACACACAACTCAAGTTCCAATCAAGTCCATTCATTCTAAAAGGTACGCACCTCTTGAACTTCCATTAAAGCGCATATATAAATAGGGTCAGAATGTAAATCAAGATTAAGCATTCTAAAATCCCTAAATCTCCTTCCATCTCGTCGATAAAGCCCATAAGCCACCTGCTGTTTCGACAAGAATTTAATAAGTTTTTTTAGAAATATTCTTCAGGCAGCAGTATAACAGTAAGATGACCTCCATGAAGACCTCTGCCAAGATTAATGTGGGAAGTGAACTAGTCAGGGAATGATTTGTGGGAGCATCAATAGAAATCGGTGTCATCTTTCAACTAGTTGTAGATGCTGGTCTTTGATATATACTATCTGAACCAATCCTCATAATGATAAGAGTAGTATCAAAGTTTTATCATAATGTTAATGTAAGTGTGATAGATATGGCCATTAAGTCAAAAATAGCTGACTCTATGGTCAGAATGACTGCAATTAGCATAAATAAGTTGTTGAAAATGCCTATGTTGAGTGAAGATGAAGAAGAAGATGAACTTAGTGATGAGGACTTCAACCAAGGTCTCAAATGGTGCTACTACACTGCCAAGCTATATGGATCATTGGCAAGAATCAAAATGAACTCTTGTGGGAAATTGTTAGCAGACATTGTTGGAAAAGCCCTCCTATGCAAGGATGGATCTTATGACAGAATCTCTAGGGAGATGTTTGTTAGATCAAGATAGTCTAATGACCTAGAGGGGGTGAATAGGTGTTTCAAATATTTTGGTCTTCTTTAGATTATTGTCTATTTTAGCTTAGAGATATAAAGACTAGAAGCACACCACAGAAAATACACAATACTTTTAGTGGCTCCCCAGTTAAGGGTACATCCACTTCCCCCTCCACCTATCTAGCAATGTGCTAGACTAGGACAACCCCTCCAATCTCAGATCCAAAGAATCTTACAACTCAGGCACAAAAGCCCTACAACTCAAGCACTTCAAGCCCTACAACTCAGATCTGTTGGAACATGGTCTTCCGCATCTCCTAGGTTTAAGAATAACAAACCCTATGTGTATTTGATCTTGTGTGTTTAAGTGTGCAGGAAACAAAGTCCATACGACTCAAGGATAACATAAGTAGGTTGCCACCAAAATTGAGCCAACAAATCCAACATGCCCACTAGCGCCGGCGATAGCACCTAGCGCCCGGCTCTAACGATAATTAGCGCAATACTGGGAGTACATTTAGAAGGAGCTAGCGCCTGGAGGTAGCAGATACGTAGGCGGTAACGTGGAGCACAGAAGGCAAGATGAAAATGTTTCCTCGGATTGAAGATTCTCCTACGCTGAATATGTCCTAATATGGGATAGCGTCAGCGATAGCGGTAGCGCTGGCGCTAGCGCTGAGGCTATAAAAAGGACCCCTTGGATTCTTCTTCATCATCCTCTCTAACTCCCAAATTCCAGAGCTTCGTGCCAGTTCATATAGAGGAATGTTTAGAAAGATACTCCCACAAATCCATGAAGGCTTAAGGAGATCCGTGGAGAAGATTTCAACATGCGTCATCATCGTGATGAAAGACCGCATCGAGTACGATCATACTCTGCGGGTCTTCGTCTACTTCTCCAAGAGATTCATATAGGGAGTTTTTATATTGTTGTCATTTTATTTCACATCTTTTCTGTAATCGTTTAGTGAACTCGCCTCATGTTGGCGACTAGGTCTGGGTAGGACTTAGGGAAGAAACTCGCCTCTTGTTGGCGACTAGATCTAGGTTAGGTCTAGGGGTGCTCGAGGCCATATCTAGGGAAGGATTGGCTAGAGCGGCTAGAGGCCGTATCCGGTGAAGGATTGGCTAAAGCCAATCGGTTCATAGGGATACGAGTTGGTATAGAAAACAAAAAGGGTCTTTCATATTTCACCTTGATTTCTAGCGTCATTGAAATCTAATTTTGTAATCAATTTTATTAATAATAATCATGTCTTTTTTTGTGTAATAAAATTGATTTGTTCTTCATTTTTCTAAATTGTTTATTATCCTCTCTTTCATTATAAAACAATTTAGATTTTTATTCTAAATCACTATTTTGATCTCTTATTATTTTAAGATATTCAAAATATAAGAAAAAGTTTAAACCCTTATTCACCCACACCCCCCCCCCCCTTTAAGGGCGCCTACCGATCCAACAAGTGGTATCAGAGCAGTTTTATTCCAAACGGCTTAAGAACCGGGAATAATGGTGTCTCATGATCTCGCTTCTATTAGTGGGGCAAATTTTAATGAATAAGAAAAATCACTAGCACCACCTTTATTTAAAGGGACAAATTATAAAGGGTGGAAAATTTTAATGGAAAGGTTTATTAAAACTTTAGACATCGAAGCATGGAATTTATCAATAGTAAGACTTGCGGATGAATCAAATAAAAAGAAACGTCATCTAAATGCAAAAGCCAAACACTATTTATTTTGTGGTTTATCAAATGAAGTTTTCAAATTGATATATTGTTTTTCTAGTGCATACAAAGTATGGAAATTTCATAAAGAAATGTATGATCTTCCTCTCGCATGTATGGAACAAACACAGGAGGAGAAGGACATACAAGCATCCACCATTATTCAAGAAGATCTCTCTCGTAGCAAAACCATGGAGATCATGGAAATTAACTTAGAAAAAGAGAGCAATACATCAAGAGAAAAAGAAGATGAAAATTCATCTATGATGGAGGAAGGTCTAAAAGATGACAAAGGAACTTCATGTTCATATTTTGTTTCTTCCAATAGCGTTGTAAGAAAGTATAATTCTTCTGGTGTGATAACTTCTATCTCTAGTTTCAATATACTAAAAATGGTTAAACGTAAGATCAAGAAATTGAAAATTACTAATAAAAATTTACGTTTAGAAAATAAGAGGTTAAAAGCTAATGTTAATTTAGAATCTAATTGCGATGTGATTTCTCCATCTTGTCCTTCAATTGAAAATACAAAACCATTTTTTGATTGTAATAATATTAAAGAAAAATTCAAGGACTTGAAAAAGAACTTATTTTTGTAAAAGAACATAATGAAAAATTATCCTTACAAAATTCATCTTTGAAAAGTGATTATGCTACATGCTAAAATTATAAAATTAAAATCAAAGAGATGGACGAAATATTTGAGGAATTTAGAAATGACTATCAAAATCATATTGACTCTATTGTCTCTACTCTTAAAAATAGCACAATAGCTTATAATAAAGCTAGGCATAATCTAAAGATCAAGAATGATGAATTAAAATAAAAAATAAACTTGCTTATGAAAATTATAAATACAAATTCTCAATATCAAGCTATATCTAAAAACAAGTTGAATATGAAGATGAATATCTTAAATAAGCCTAATAATGGGAGTAAGAAACACAAAGTGTTTGTAAATCAAAATCAAAATGATCATTATTTACAAAATCATGTTTCTCCCAACTCAAAATTAAAATTGCACAAATTTCCTATGAACAATACTTTTAATTATAATTTTTAAAATAAAGATAATCATAATGGAAATTTAAAGCATAAGAATAACATTAAACCTAAGTATGAGTGGAGACCCAAAATTAAAGATGAAACGTTAACTCCACTTGAAAGGGTTCTTTCATTCTCATCTCCCCAAAAGTCATCTCGTTATATTTGGGTACCCAAAAGAACCACCACACTTGGTCCCCTTTGGATACCTAAATCACTTATTCATTAGGTATCACCAAATGCATGAAGTATAATATTTTCAAAAATGAAATATACAAATTTTCTACCTCATGGTATGATTTAATGTCTTTTTATTTTTATTTTTGTTTTCTTATTTTTTTAATCTATCATGTTATGGTCATCTTATACATTATAGGAAAATGATCTTATCTCTTAAAACTTAATGAGTTTAAAAATCAAATTGATCAAAATTTAAAATCATATTTTATTTTGATGACCTATCTATTATTCTTATATTCATTGCTTATAAATATCTTATATTATCCATATGAATCAAACTCTAAATTTGTTATGAGATATTTATCTAAATTATAAAGAAAATCAAAAAAGACATTGAAAGATTAATTGTCTTAAATACTGATGCCACATGCACCACCATGATCTATTGATGTCCTTTGATAAAATTCTCTAAAAATCATATATCATAATTCATATAAAAATCATCTAAAAACAACTATCTCTATCACATGTATATGAATTATATGATAACAATTGGTATTAAAATTGTTTACCACGGTTGGTGTATTATGTGTGTATTGTGATTTATTTCAAGTTTAGACCGTAGAATCATCTTGATATCAATAAGATCAAATCAAATAGAATCTTCACTTCATTCTAGGTCTATAAGTTGAAACACTATCAAACTTTGGCATAACATTAATCTCAAACTTATCATACTAACATTGTCACCTAAAGAATATTTGTGTCTATGTTAGGCTTTATATGTTTACCAAGATATACAGGCTGGGTACTTTTATCTAGGGCTTATCCATGATATTCTTTGCATGAACATCATTTCATACTAATCATTTAAATCATGCTTATTTGGTTTATTCGAACATGATATCTTGTGCTTACATTTCCTATCATTTTCAACTTACATTTTATTGATAAATATAAGCCTTAGAAAAGTCAAAATGAAGATATAAGAAAATATATATCATGTGTTGTCAAGTCATATAAAAAATCACTAACGTTTCATGCAAATTGCACTTTCTAGACATCTCTAAAAATTCTGAAATTTCTGCATGAAACTACTCTTGGGACACTTAATCTGTTGGAACAACCCTATTACTAATTTGGGATAGGATTACAATGTGTTGACTAGGACAAAGTTGACCCCCAATGTATAGTCTAAGGGTCATAGTTTTAGGCTGATAAGATAGCTAGAACTTAGGAAATCTCTAAGTTTCTGCATTCGATGAACTTCACATTGAGTTCGATGAACCCCTTTCTGCGTTCGACGAAAAAGCTTCTCAGCTCGACAAACTCAGCTCTCCAGCCAGTTTATTCTTCAGTTCAACGAACTCTAACTTGAGATCGATAAACTCCAGCCTGTGTTCGACGAATCAGTATCAGATGTTCAGTTCGACGAACTCAACCTTCAGATCGACGAATTCCTATCTCAGCTCGACGAATTTACTCTCAGTTTATTCAGATCAGTTATATTTTCTCAGAACTCAGTTTGACTATCAGCAGTGAATTTATTCTTCCAGATAAGACAATATTTTATCCTTCCTTTATTTATTCCCTTTTTCATTCTCTTCCCGAGAAAGTAGCTGTTGGCTTATATTGGAAATGGATATCTTTTATTGAAAAGGAAAAGGATTAAAGATTTTCTGAATCAGTTGCAGTTCCAAGGAAATAATTAATGTTGATTATTCTATTCCTATTCAGAGGTTTGAATTTAAAATCAGTTATCATTCTCTCTAAAGAAAATATGATACCAGTAGAAAGATATCAGTAACAAAAAAAAAGATCGGAGTATCAGTCGAGAGAGAAATATTCAGAAAGTGAAAAAGAAAGATCATCTTCCTCAAGCAGCACATCTCATTCTCTGAGAACATCATCAAGATCATTCTCTCAGATTTCTACTGCAAGTTCCAAATCTTCGAAGAGCAACAATAATCTGAGAAACTTATGTCTCTCAGATTCATCAGCTAACAAGGAAGATATCTGTTTCAAGAGAAAGCTCCATCCTCAAGCTGTCAACAATTTCAATCAGATAGAGGGAGCTTTACAACATCATTCCACTAGAGTCTTCTCTCAGATTATTGATAGAGAAGAACATCTAAACCCCTCTTTATCCCCTCTTGTATAGGGTTCTAACTCCCTTCAAAATTTAACCCCTTGGTGGCAGGGCACCTGAACAAAAACCTATAGTTTGGTTAGAGCACCTGATCAAAAGCTCCTTGGTGTTTTGGGCACCTGATCAAAACCCCATTGGTGATAGGGCGCCTGATCAAAAACCTAGTGCAATCCTACCAAGCGTGGTAGAAGAGTAGACATACCCAGGTTTATTGGGAAACTACTATAAAAATACTTGTGTCCTTTGTGTTGTGTTCATTTTTCTGTATTCTGCTGTGTGCTGTGTTTCTTTATTTTGTTTTATAACTCACTCTGCAATACACATATAAGTATCACTATTAAAATTCCGCTATAAAATTAAGTGAATTTTTTTTTAATACTCTATTCACCCCCCCCCCCCCCTCTAGAGTAAATATAAGATCTAACCTCACTTTTAATTTGTATCAGAGGTTGGTTGATTGTATACAGGCTAACACCTGAATCAAAAGATCAATTAGATCTTAAATTTATTTTAGAGATTTCTTTTGCTTAAAAACTCATGGCACAAAACAAAGAATATTCAAGCACAAGACCTCCTATGTGCAATCTAAATATGTTTGCACTATGGAAGGCAAGGATCGGATTATACATGAATTATATTGACGAAGAAATTTTTAATGTTATTTTGATAGGACCTCCTGCTCCTACAACAACAACAAGTGCTGAAGACACCACTAACAACAATGTTGTTCCACCACCTGAGTGGACAGATGCTCAAAAGAAACAGAGAAGTGCAGATGCCAAGGCAATGAACATTTTGGCATAAACAATGCCAGATGACATTTTCCAAAAAGTTGTGGAATGCACTTCAGCAAGGGAAATCTGGATCTCACTCAACAATATGGTTGAAGGATCACCAGATGAAAGAAAAGATAGAAGATCTCACCTAATCTCCCAGTATGAAAATTTCAAGAAAGGAGAATCTGAGATAGTGGCTAATATGTACAACAGGCTCAGCCTCATAATCAATGAGTTGAAGACCTTGGACAAAGTGATCTCCATCACTGAAGTTAATGACAAGATCCTAATGTGCTTCCTCAACACATAGGACTCTAGGATCTGGCCAATCAAGGAATCCAGAAGCCTTAATGAGATCTCCACTGAGAGCTTGTTAGGCAAACTTAAATCCTATGAGCAGCTTATCAAAACTAGAGGAGCTGAACAATCTGCCTCATCTCCAGCATCCAAGAAGGAGAAAAGCATAGCTTTCCAAGCTACTAAAGAGGAAGAAAAAGCTCCAAGAGATGTGGAGTTCATGAGCCTTCTAGCCAAATGGTTCTACAAGATAGCTAAGAAGGACTTCAGAAAGAAGGATTCCAGATCAAGAGAAAAGCCAAGGTATGACAAATCTAATTCTAAGGAAATAATTTGTTTTGGCTGCAGGAAACCTGGATACATACTACCTGAGTGTCCAGAGAATCAAAAGAAGGAAAAAGAAAAGATAAAGAAGAAAAGAGACACTCCAGCAAGCCTTCCTCCCATAAACACAAGTATAAGGGAAGAGGGTTTGTAGCTGAAACATGGAGTGGAACAGAATCAGAGTCTTCATTAAGCTCATCTGAAGATGAAGAAGAATAAAAGGAAAAAGACCAATGCTTGATGGCTATCTATGTCTCAAGCAGTGAGTCAGAAAAAGCATCTTCATCCAGCTCCAGTGATGATGAGGATGATGAAGAAGAAAGAAGCTTCTGCATGATGGCTATCAATGCCTCAGCAAATAATTCAGAAGAATCAGAATTAGAAGCTGACAATGATGTTGATTAGGTAATATCTAATTTTGATTTCAATTCAATTGAATTCAAAGATGAATTCAAAGTTCTTTGCTTAGACTTAATAAAATATGAGAAGAAATAATCTCTCTCAGAAATAAGTTGGCTGAAATGAACCAACTAAGTGATGAAAATGCTTTTCTTAAGAAAGATTTGGCTGCCTCCAGAGAACATATTATTCTCATTGAGAACAAACTATCTGAGGCTAAGAAATTTGAAGAATCCCTAAATGGGAGAAGTATCAAACTGATGGACATCACAAGCACAGTGAATGCCAGGCTCAATGGCAAACTGGGCTTAGGTGCATCATCAAGTGAGCCACCTCTTATTAAGAAGAACATACTTTCTACACCAATAAAATTTATTTCTGCCAAGAGCAAAGAGGTTGTAGAAATAGATAAAAACATTTCAGGCAAGGCTGTTAAGAATAAAGGAATTCAGTAGAATTCGTCGAACGGTGCTCGACGAAATGAATTCACTTCGTCGAACGGAGATCGACGAACTCTGAAGCCAGATATTCAGTATAATTATCATTCGAATGGCGCTCGACAAAAGCACTTCACTTCGTCAAATGGCGATCGACGAACTCACCTGAATTCGTCGAACGGAAAATTTACTGAAAATCCGAAGAATTCTTATTCTTCACATACTAAGAATCCTTTCACTGAATGGATAATTCTTCCAAGGAGATATAATCCACATGGTTATAAGGATCGGCCTGAGATGTCTTTCATTTTAGAGTTTTGTGGAAAAACAAAAGGACCCAAGGTAGTCTGAGTCAAGAACAACTAGAATGTTTTTTGTTTTGCAGGTACAAGCTATCCAAGCAAAAATGAACAATGGTATTTAGATAGTGGATGTTCAAAGCACATGACAAGAAACAAGGCCAACCTTAGCAACTATAAGGCGAAGCTTGGACCCAAAGTGATCTTTGGATACTCCAACTAGGGACAAAACAAAGGATATGGGAAGATCAAAGTTGGAGCAGTTACCTTCAAAGAGGTAGCTTATGTCAAGGTTCTCAAGCACAACCTCATCAGCATAAGCCAGTTATGTGATGAAGGTTATCAGGTAACCTTTAACCATTCCTTATGTCTTATTACCAATAATAAAACATTAATGTGTTATCTGGTATTAGACATGGAAATATTTATTTAGTCAATTTTGACTCTGCCAATTCTGATATTTGTTTATTTAATTCTATAAGTAAAACAAATGAATTATGGCATAAAAGGCTAGGAAATATTAACCTTAGAACTATATCTAAGCTTTCTAAGGACAATCTTGTTAGAGGACTGCCTTCTGGTTCATATAAGAAGGAAGGACTCTGCAGGGCTTGTCAATTAGGTAAGCAAACTAGAAGTAGTTTTAAATCTTTATCCAATAGTGATTCACCTAGGATTTTGTATTTACTGCACTTGGACCTTTTTGGACCTACTACAATACAAAGTCTAGGAGGTAAGCATTACTCTCTAGTTATTGTAGATGACTTCTCAAGATTCACTTGGGTGTTCTTTCTTAGGAACAAGTCTGACACCTTCAGTGTTCTGACAGACTATCTCAGGTCCATCAAGATTGAGTACTCTACTCTAGTTGCATTGATCAAAAGTGATCATGGCACTGAGTTTGAATCTCTTCTGATGAGATAATTCTATGGAAAAGAAGGGATCAGGCAATGTTTCTCTACTCCTAGAACTCCTCAACAAAATGGGGTAGCTGAAAGGAAAAATAGAACCCTAATTGAATCAGCAACTACATTACTTGCTGATGCAAACTTGCCACTCTCTTTTTGGGCAGAGGCAGTGAACACAACAAATTATGTGTTGAACAGAAGCCTGATACATAAACTTAAGGGCAAAACTCACTATGAATTACTCAAGAATAAAAAGCCTAAGGTTAACTATTTTAATATATTTGGCTGTAAATGCTATGTGCATAACAATGACAATAAGTATCTAAGGAATTTTGAAGCAAAAGCAGCTGAAGGCATATTCCTTGGATATTCTCTTTCTAGTAAACCATACAGAGTTTACAACAAATCTACTCTTAAGTTAGAAGAGTTCATGCATGTAACTTTTGATGAAAGTGACATGTTAATTGAGGAGAGGAATACCACCTCTACCAAAAATACCTTGCAGGTACCATCTCTATGTGAAGAGCTTAATGGATTGGATCTACTGAATAAGGATTCTCCACTTCAATCAACTCAAAATCTTGAACACGGTGAAGAAGAGGATAATGCAGATCTTGCTGACAACTCAAATCAAGTGACAGCTGAACAAATTCCTCATGTGGATACTATTGCTGAACCCACTCCAACTGTTCATCACATCACAGTTAGAAATCATCCAATATCTCAAGTCATTGGTGATATTTTAGCAGGTGTTCAAACAAGGCATCAACTACACCAAAATCAGATGCACACTTGTTTCATATCCCAGATTGAACCTCAATCCATAAAAGATGCAGAACAAGATCCAAATTGGATTCTTGCAATGCAAGAGGAGCTCAATCAATTTGACAGGAACAAGGTATGGGATTTGGTTCCAAGACCAAAGGACCATCCAGTCATTGGCACCAAGTGGGTCTTCAGGAACAAGCAAGATGATCAAGGCAACATAGTCAGAAACAAAGCAAGATTGGTAGCCAAAGGATATTCACGGGAAGAAGGAATTGACTACGATCAGACCTTTGCTCCTGTTGCAAGACTTGAATCTATTAGGATTTTTCTGGCCTTTGTTGCATTCAAGAAATTCAAAGTATACCAGATGTATGTGAAGAGTGCATTCTTGAATGGAGACATCAAAGAAGAAGTCTATGTGGAACAACCACCAGGTTTCATCTCTCCAACTCACTCTTCTTAGGTATTTAAGCATAATAAAGCTCTCTATGGTCTCAAACAAGCAACCAGAGCATGGTTTGATACCTTAGCTAATTTTCTTTTGGAAACAATTTCTGTAGAGGCATAGTTGATAAAACCCTATTTTTCAGGATACATAAAAATCAAACTTTACTAGTTCAAATATATGTAGATGATATCATATTTGGCTCTACTGATTCAAATTTATGCAAAAGGTTCTCTAACCTAATGCAATCTAAATTTGAAATGAGTAATATGGGTGAGTTATCATACTTCCTTGGTCTTCAAGTGAAGCAAACTCCAAATGGCATATTCATATCACAGTCCAAGTATGCTAAGGAATTAGTGAAAAGGTTTGGTATGTCTGATGCTTCCACCATGAAAACACCCATGCCCTCAAATGTTGTTGTTGACACTGATGAATCAGGGAAACCTGTTGATCAGAAATTATATAGAGCAATTGTTGGCTCACAACTTTATTTAACAGCAAGTAGGCCTGATATAATGTTTGCTACCTGTATTTGTGTTAGGTTTCAAGTTAACCCAAAAGAATCTCACCTAATTTTACTAAAAAGAATTTTGAGATATATAAAGGGTTGTCCAAATCTTGGACTCTGGTATCCAACAACATCAGAATTTAAATTAACTGGATTCTCAGATTCTGATTATGCTGGATGCAGAGTAGACAGGAAAAGCACATCAGGAACTTGCCAGTTTCTTGGTGATATGTTTCTGTCTTGGTTTTGTAAGAAACAAACATTTGTGTCTACATCAACAGCTGAAGCTGAATACATAGCTGCAGGCAATTGCTGCTCACAGATATTGTGGATACAAAATCAGCTCCTAGATAATGGTGTCAATCTAAATAATTCAATTATATTTTGTGATAATACTAGTGCAATATCTATAGCACAAAATCCAGTTTTCCATAGTAGGACTAAACACATAGAAATTAGGCACCACTTTATCAAAGATAATGTGGATAAAAATAAAATTTTCCTACAATTTATTCATACTGACTTACAAAGAGCTGATATTTTCACCAAGCCATTGGATGAAAAGAAACATATTTTCTTTATAAATCAGCTAGGAATGATAGATGGAGATTCAATCTGCTAAAAATTAAATTTTCTATTTATCCCCTCATTTCGTCGAACGGAGAACGACGAAATGCTATCGTTCATCAAACGGAGATCGACGATACATATTAGTTCAGGATCTACAATGACAAGCGCGATCGTCGAACGGAGATCAACGAAAATTAACTTTTCGTCAAACGCAGTCAGACGAAGCCCTAAGTCTTTTCGACTTCTGATTCTATTAGGTTTAGCCGAACCCTTTTCTACGAAAGTGTGCGCCCTTCTCTGATCTCTCTCTATAATCAAAGCTTTCATCTTATTTCATCCTTGCACCTACAGAACTTGCTTTTCCCTCTAGTTCCCCACTGCACTTGATTGTTTTTCTTTGTTGGTACTAATGGCGATTTCTCAGTCAGTGATCTCTTCGATGAAGTTCGACGCAGGTTTTGATATTGATATGGAATCATTTGCTCACACTGATCAAATCTTCAAAGACATTCTTCAACTCTTTGAAGACCAACAACTGAGGAAGTTCATGACAACCAGGATAAAGCTTCCAGTGGCAGAGATAAAGGAATGGGTACATACTATTCAGTCAGAGAATGCAACAACTATCTCAGGAAAAATCTCAGGGAATCAGGTTCTTCTTACCCCTGATATCTTATCAGAAGTTTTTGGTTTGTTGAATGGTGATGATGATTTGGAAATCACCTCTGATGATTTTAATGTTGAATTGGAGAAAATGGGTTATTCCAGTGGAAACCCTAATCACCTTCTGAAAAAGAATTTGTCCATTGAATACAAATTCTTAGCAGATATTGTTGGAAAAGTTTTGCTAGGCAAAACTTCTGCTCATGACTACATAACCAGGCACCAATTTCTTGTGATGGTGGCCCTAGTGGAGAAGAAGAAAGTCAATTGGGTATTGATTCTGTTTGAATCCATAAGGAAGAAGCAAAGTAAGTTAAGTGTTTGTTATGGTAGAATTCTGGGATTAGTTCTCTAGGCAAAGTGCCCAGAACTGTTGGTATCTCCAACAGTGTTTATCAATGCTAGTAAGAGGCTGACTTCAGCTCTCTTTGGAAAGTGGGACAGGGTTATCCCAAAGAGGATTCCAAGGGAAGATGCCCCCAGGCAAGCTTCAGAAGGCACCAGGACTGTGCAGGTCACTCCCCTAACCTTTCCAGAAGCTCCTCCTGCTGTATCTTCTCCTCCTCTCCCTTCTCAACCTACTATTTCTTCTGAAGAAATTCCTCCTTCCAATTCTCCCATTACCCCTTCATCCTCATTGTCATCTTCTCCTATTCTTCAGACTCAACCATCTGAATAGCCTTCATCTTTCATCCCAGATGCTACCATTACCACTATTAATGATATTCATTCTCCCATCAACATTGACCCTCAGTCACCTACCCTTCCCCAGTCTCCTATCCCTCAAAATATCTCTCCACCCCAGTCTCCTATCCCTCAAAATATCTCTCCACCTCACTCACATATCCACCCTCACGTTCCTACTCATGAACCCTTTCATCCACCCATAGCACATGCCACTAACATCTCTCTTCCATTCTCCATCCCATCATCTTCTCACCATAACCAAGATTTTGTCTATGTTGATTTCTCATCTACTGCTGATCAGATATTTGATCACATTGCTCCAAAGCTAGATGCTCTTCTAGATGCAAAGCTTGCTCCAGTGCTTCAAGCTCTTTCTGACCTATCTGTTAAACTTGCTTCCTTCCCTTCATCCTCTACTCCTGTCCCTTCTTCTAGGGGCCTAGCTTCAGGAGTTCCTGAAACCAGGCAGGGGGAGATGTCTAATGAAGAAACTCCAGTTCTTGCA
Organism: Dactylorhiza incarnata; assembly: GCA_033032865.1. Taxonomy (NCBI): domain Eukaryota; kingdom Viridiplantae; phylum Streptophyta; class Magnoliopsida; order Asparagales; family Orchidaceae; genus Dactylorhiza; species Dactylorhiza incarnata. The sequence goes on from JAWHQI010000035.1 coordinate 12,121,062, forward strand.
GTTTTCAATGCAGATGTAGTTGTGATTGAAGAAATTTCAGTTCAAGCAGATTCTGTTGTAATTAGTGATTCAGAGATGACAGATTCAGTTATTCCTGTTATAGAAGAAATAAATAATATTTCTATTCATCCATCTATAGATATTATTTATTTGTTTTCTAAGTTCAATACAGTTTTCAGCAATTTGCCAGAGTATTAAGTTTGTTCAAAAGCAATTATTCCATATACTGCTCCTGTAAATAAAGCTATATTGAAAGAATTTCTCAAGAGTTTTGAAGTATCAGTTCCAGTTCCAGTTGTTGAAGAAATTCCAGCTCCAGTTCCAGATCAAAATGTTAATGTTGAAAATGTTAATGTTGAGAAAAACATTTCTGAAGCCCTGAAACTTATTGATGACCTATATGATAATCCTTAATTCTCTGATGATAGTGATGATGATGATAGTGATGATGATGACTCAGATGATAAATCATCATAGAAAAGAAAGGCTAACTCTAAAAATCAAATGCTGCTCCTAACCCTCTAAATCCAAAGAATGATATTCCCTTCTATATCTTGCATAATATCACACTCACCAAGGATTCTCCAGCCTGGAAGAGGATTTCAAGAAATGAAGCTAATAGAAGAAATAAGATGAGGAAGACTGGTTATTATTCTGACAAGCCTGTCAAGCATAACCATCCTCCTCCTCCTCCTCCTCCAGCAGCTGGTGCAGCTGGCTTAGCAAGGTTATCTTCATCCTCTCAAAAATATTCTTCTCAGCAATCCAAGAGACCAGCTAGTTCCAGTGGTTCTCAGAGCTCTAGGTCTTCAAGACCTCTTTCAGGTTCTTCAAGATTAATATCTTCAGGGTATAAGTATCATGTCTCTGATGGTTCATCTCATAGAGACAAAAACCCTCAAGATCTTTCTCCTGTTCAAGATAGTACTTCTGAGTATAGGCCTCCTTCTCCCAATCCAGAAGAAGAAAGGATACGCAGATGACTAGATTCAGAGAAACTATTGCAGTAGCCCAGATAAATAAGGCAAAGGCTGAAGGCAAGGATTACTCCCAATATTCAACTATGTAAGAGTACAGGAAGAAAGAATTTGAAAAGTACAAATCCAAAAATTTATTCAATGCTGAAGTTTATTTAGAGAAGCACCCAGAAGTAGTGGTTCCTCAAGCTAAATCTCAAACCATTCTGGGAGCTCGGGATCTTTACATGAGTAAGAGGAAATCTGAAGACCCTAACAGGGAAATTATTTTCAAGCCTCCCTCAGCAAAGAAGTAAAGGTTCAGACTATTTGGTTTTGTTGACATTTCTATTTTTCAATTGTAATGTTCCTAAACTCAGAGTATCATATTCTCTATCTGCTAAAATATTTAAATTTTGTCAGATATATATATGCTCTGCTGTTTTTCTGTTGATTATTATTTGAAATTTGTCAAATAGTATCCTAACCCAAATAATTGTTGGAAGAACCCTATTACTAATTTGGGCTAGGATTACTATGTGTTGACTAGGACTAAGTTGACCCCCAATGTATAGTCTAAGGGTCATAGTTTTAGGCTGATAAGATAGCTAGAACTTAGGAAATCTCTAAGTTTCTATGTTTGATGAAGTTCACATTGAGTTCGACGAACCCCTTTCTGCGTTCGACGAAAAAGCTTCTCAGCTTGACGTACTTAGCTCACCAGCCAGTTTATTCTTTAGTTACACGAACTCTAACTTGAGATCGACGAACTCCAGCCTGTGTTCGACGAGTCAGTATCAGATGTTTAGTTCAACAAACTCAACCTTCAGATCGACGAATTCCTATCTCAGCTCGATGAATTTTCTCTCAGTTTATTCAGATCAGTTATATTTTCTCAGAACTCAGTTCGACTATCAGTTGTGAATTTATTCTTCCAGATAAGACAAGATTTTATCCTTCCTTTGTTTATTCCCTTTTCATTCTCTTCCCGAGAAAGTAGTCGTTGGCTTATATTTGAAAAAGGATATCTTTTATTGAAAAGGAAAAGGATTAAAGATTTGCTGAATCAGTTGCAGTTCCAAGGAAATAATTAATGCTGATTATTCTATTCCTATTCAGAGATTTGAATTTAAAATCAGATATCATTCTCTCTAAAGAAAATATGATATTAGTAGAAAGATATCAGTAATAAAAAAAGATCAGAGTATCAGTCGAGAGAGAAATATTTAGAAAGTCAAAAAGAAAGATCATCTTCCTCAAGCAGCACATCACATTCTCTGAGAACATAATCAAGATCATTCTCTCAGATTTCTACTGCAAGTTCCAAATCTTCAAATAGCAACAATAATCTGAGAAACTTCTATCTCTCAGATTCATCAGCTAACAAGGAAGATATCTGTTTCAAGAGAAAGCTCCATCCTCAAGCTATCAACAATTTCAATCAGACAGGGGGAGCTTTACAACATCATTCCACTAGAGTCTTCTCTCAGATTATTGACAGAGAAGAACATCTAAACCCCTCTTTATCCCCTCTTGTACAGGGTTCTAACTCCCTTCAAAAGTTAACTCCTTGGTGGCAGGGTACCTGAACAAAAACCTGTAGTTTGGTTAGAGCACCTGATCAAATGCTCCTTGGTGTTTTGGGCACCTAATCAAAACCCCATTGGTGATAGGGCACCTGATCAAAAACCTAGTGGAATCCTACCAAGTGTGGTAGAAGAGTAGACGTACCAGGTTTATTGGGGAACTATTATAAAAATCCTTGTGTCCTCTGTGTTGTGTTTATTTTTCTGTATTGTGTTGTGTGCTGTGTTTCTTTATTTTGTTTTATTACTCACTCTACAATACACATATAAGTATCACTATTTTAATTCCGCTATAAAATTAAGTGAAATTTTGTTTAATACCCTATTCACCCCCCCCCCCCCCCTCCTCTAGAGTAAATCTAAAATCAGTGTACTATTTGCCGCGCTAGCTCTAGCTCTGGCGCTAGCTGGAGCATCAAATTTTTGGTGTTTTTTAAACTTTGAAATATTACTAAAAATATGTTATTTTATATGTACTGCCTATGTTTATCTTTATGCCATTGTGTGAAGATTGAAAAATCAAATGCAAATTTCCAAAATACAAAAATGCAAAAAAAAAATATGTCTTTACTTATTTCTGAAAAGTCTTTATTAAAATAATAAAGATTTATATGTTTCATTCCTTTGGCAAAAATGACAAGCATGTTCTTTTAGAGTTGGCTAAAATGTTTAATTTAAAATCTCAAGTTTTTTAAACATTGTTTTGGCTTGTCATGCTTAGAATTTAATCTTGTTATGAGCAATGAAAACGTCTATAGCAAATTATGTAGGATTGCATTTGTATGCCTCTAAGTATGAGTAATGTATTATTTTGATAATGATCTCTTTACACTCACACTTTTTGGTAGACTACATGTGCCCATAATTCTTAATCCTACATGATTGTGTAAGTAGCTTACAATATTAATATGTCTATCTCTATTACCTACACATTATTCAAAACTTTGTTGCACATATAGAAGTTAAATTACAAAATTATAAGTGTTTGCAAAAAACAAGTGAATTCGAAGAACTTTGTCTTGCTCAAAAAATTCAATAATAAAATGACAAAGATAACTCCACCAAGCACTACTTGAATCTCCTGATAAGTCTTCATAAGAATTGTGAGGTTGAGCACCTTGGAAAGAATTGTAAAGTGTCTTGTGCAAACTACTTTAATACACTTCTATTATGTACACCGGATCACAAAAAAAGGAACTCTTTGAAAATAAAATATGTGATCCCCCAAGCACTACTTCACTCCCTGATAAGTCTTAATGAACATTGTGTGGGCGAAGCACCTTGGTAGTTGTACTTTTTGTGCTTTGTATCAAATTTAGAATTGATGTGTAGAAGTAGTTAAAAAGATTACATGCTTAATAATATTTCTACTTCACTATATAAGTCATGTGTTTTGGATTATATCACTTGTATACTTTTATCAAAACACTTTTTATACATATCATTATCTCTCATAAAGCTTTTACTCATGAGAATTGTACTCTAATGCTTCTTTACATAAATTCTCTAGAAAGCTTTAGTAAAAGCACTAGATTGCAATGCATGATCTCTAACATGTTTTCCTAACTTGAAATGCAAATTAATAACATTATAGTCACTATCTTCTAGAATATGTGCAATCATGCTTGCCTTAGTAGTTTTTTTAAAAAATAGAACACCTTGACTATTGTCATGAAAACCTTATTGAAAATCTTACTTGCTTACAAAAAAAAATTATTCCTTCAAAATATTATCTTTAACTTGGATATTTATATAAGATTAGTTTTATCCAAATAACATCATTTTAATGGCATAACATCTCTTATTACTATTATGATATTTGAACTTCCAAATAGATGTTGTCTTTGGATTAATAATTTTATAGCCTTCTCGCTTCAAATCTCTCAAAAATTATGTGATAAACCATAAAGCTTTTAAAAGAAAAATGATTTACAAAAACATCTTTTTTTTAATTTAACTCTTTTTTTCTTATGAATCCTCATGATTACAAAAAGGTGTTTTCTTGTATTTCTATAAGTCTTCTGCATCATAACCATATAATTGTTTTACCTTACGCTTTCATGCTTATTTAAAGTCTTTTTCTTGGGTGTGCATCATCACTTGAATCTTAAAATTCCTTTCTTTCAACAAGTGGCAGACTTGCTTGGTAAACTTTATATTGTTGCTCTAAACATGAAAATATTGTAATGATGCAACTCTGATTTATGAATGGATTTCAAATTAGCTATGTGACCTTTTCTTTAAAAATTCAAATAAAAATATAAACCCATAGGCTATGAACTCATCTGTAGATTCAAACGCTAAATGTTTCCAATTATTATTATCCCATGATTACATATCTCACCATAGCGGGGGCGTAGGGTTGTAGACATTAGATTATCTAACCTCTAAGTGATGTCTTGTCCTTAACCGGGGAGGGTTCCAGTGGGGCCTTGCGAGGCACTGGGGGGAAAGAGTGCTAGGTTGAGTATTTTCTAATGTTTGCATATGGGACTAACACCCCAACCAATGGCATGTATGTAGCTCATCATGACCATCCGTCACTTAGTACGGGGCTACGGTGTAGACATATTATCTGGGTAGATTGGTTACTTGGAAATCATTACCTTTTAAGCTTAAAACTCTTATATAAAAAGGGAAAACTAACATGATAATATTGATTACTTGGGAAATGTTACATTGTTCATCTTTAAGCTAAAAACTCTGATTTATTTCTATAAAAATTATTCTAAAACTCCTTCTCATTTTCTTTCTCTCTCAAAGCTCGATCATGCCTTTATCTTATTATCAAAACTTTTTTGCGATTTGCTTCCTTACCTACTTTTGCTAATAACAAAAGGGGGAGAACTAACATGATAAATAAAATCCGCTATCCAAATGAAAACTAACATGATTAATTAAGATGATAGCTTACATATTAGTGGAGCATTCACTTAGGGGGAGCATGTATTTAGGGGGAGCAATTCTATAATAAATATTTATCCTAAGTCATCACTCTTACACAGGCACAAGTAGGATTCATCATGCTTATACACTAATGCTCTGATTTATCATTAATGGATTTGTTATTATCAAAAGGGGGAGTTTGTTGGAACATGGTCTTCCGCATCTCCTAGGTTTGAGAATAACAAATCCTATGTGTATTTGATCTTGTGTATTTAAGTGTGCAGGAAACAAAGTCCATATGACTCAAGGATAACATAAGTAGGTTGCCCCCAAAATTGAGCTAACAAATCCAACATGCCCACTAGCGTCGGAGGTAGCACCTAGCGCCCGGCGCTAGCGATGATTAGTGCAATCCCAGGAATACATTTAGAAGGAGCTTGCGTCTGGCGGTAGCAGATAGCACAGGCGGTAGCAGATATCGTAGGCGGTAGCGCAGAGCACAGAAGGCAAGACAAAAATGATTCCTCAGATTGAAGATTCTCCCGTGCCGAATATGTCCTAATATGGAATAGCGCCGGCGGTAGCGGTAGCGCTGAGGCTATAAAAAGGACCCCTTGGATCCGTCTTCATCATCCTCTCCTACTCCCAAATTCCAGATCTTTGTGCCACTTCATATAGAGGACCCACAAATCCATGAAGGCTTAAGGAGATCCGTGGAGAAGATTTTAACACACGTCATCATCGTGATGAAAGACCGCATCGACTACGATCATACTCTGCGGGTCTTCGTCTACTTCTCCAATAGATCCATATAGGGAGTTTTAATATTGTTGTCATTTTATTTCACATCTTTTCTGTAATCATTTAGTGAACTCGCCTCGTGTTGTCGACTAGATCTGGGTAGGACTTAGGGCAGAAACTCGCATCGTGTTGGCGACTAGATCTAGGTTAGGTCTAGGGGTTGCTCGAGGGCATATCCGGGGAAGGATTGGCTAAAGCGGCTTGAGGCCATATCCGGGGAAGGATCGGCTAAAGCCAACCGGTTCGTGGGGATACGAGTCGGTATAGAAAACAAAAAGGGTCTTTCATATTTTGCCTTGATTTCTAGCGTCATTGAAATCTAATTTTGTAATCTATTTTATTAATAATAATCATATCTCTTTTTGTGTAATAAAACTGATTTGTTCTTCATTTCTCTAAATTGTTTAATATCCTCTCTTTCATTATAAAACAATTTAGATCTTTATTCAAAATCACTATTTTGATCTCTTATTATTTTAAGATATTCAAAATATAAGAAAAAGTTTAAACCCTTATTCACCCCCCCCCCCTCTAAGGGCTCCTACCGATCCAACAAAATCCAGACAGGATCCTACCTCGGGTTCTCATTGAATCTTACAACTCAGGTACAAAGGCCCTACAACTCAGATCTTCAGCAGATCCTACACTCAGGTTCTCAGAACCCTACAGCTCAGAGTGGAAGCACTCGTACAACTCATATCTCAAAGAGATCATACATAAGATGTTTAGAAGATTACCTTTATAGACATAGACTCTGAGAGATTTAGCATTGAGTAGCTTGAGTCTTCTTAGGCCTTCCTAAGCAGAAAGCCTTCTATAGTAGCAACACAAGATCTTCAATAAAATGAACCTTCAAATTTGGATCTGTGCTCAGCCTTCTTGTGGAAGATTTTTTTCTTTTCCTTCTTCTTCTTCTCTCTTTCTTTCTTCAAAAGGGCTTTTCTTTTTACTGTTCTATTGCCCTTTTTGCCATCAAGACTTTCGAAGAATACTTGGAATCGATTGATTCTCTTTCTCTGTCTGTGTTTTATTTTCTATTCCGTTTCAATTCTCTGTATTTAGTTAGGGCACACAATTTGTCTTTGTAAACGACAAGACCTTTTAACGGTCTATTCTGAGCACTCTTTGATGTTAGAAGCCCATTCCTTAACGACATCCACTGATTAGTCTCTTAGATGGCGGCATTAAATGCAGATAGTGCATTTCAAAAAAATTCAGTCTATCTCGATGATATGAACAACATCTCGATGACATAACTTATTATCTCAGCGATCCATTTGGGACTTTATACATTTCTTCAAGTCTTCTGAAAATCTTCACTAGAGGAAGATATCTCGACGATATGGAATATCTCATCTATATATGTAGTCACGATGACATGAAGTCTTCTTGTCGATATCATTGAGATCATTGCGACGATATAGAACTTCCCAACTACATAGACAGTCACGGTGACATGAAGTCTTCTCATCGATATTGTCGAGATCATCTTGTCAACATGACGTCTTCTCACTAATATCGTTGAGATCATTCTGACTAATACTTCAGTTGCAAACTATCTCATTGATCTTTGACATAGTCTTCAAAATGATATAGCCCCTTTACGACGATATGTCTTCTTAGTCAAATACTTAAGAATGCTGAAGAACTTCAACACGCCAGACTTTTCAACGATACCATTGTGTGATATTTGTTGTCACGTTGATACCTTGACTTGGTTGATTCTTCTTGTTCTCACAATGATATCATTGTGTGTACTTTGTTGACACAATGATATCGTAGTGTTATTGTTATTGTCACGATGATTACTCACTTATTTCTTTTGCTATCTTCTGTGAGTAATCTCAGTGATATCATCGTGTGTATCTTGTTGACACTATGATATTTGCCTTAGTCATTTTTTCTTGATACTTATACATTATACTTAGTATGTATGATGTTCTAACATGCTCATGTCACATCAAATGAACATCAAATACAAATTGTACTTATCATCGACTTGGGGATTTCTCCAAATCTGGAACATTATGGGCAGTGTTTCCAACAATCTCCCCATATTTGAAGAAGTCATAACTCATTCAATGATAAAGCTTAATGAAAATCAATAGATTATAAGAGCATTTCAGTTCAGATTATAAGAGCATCAACATATGATATATGATATGAAATGGTTACAGTATAAGAAACAATATAAGAGACATCATCTCATTATGAATTTATAAATATTGGAGTGTATTTGAAATTTCCAGCAATTCTACATTTGCCCAAAATAAGACAGCCATCTATGCTTCTGGTTCTTTTAGAACTATTTCACTCCATGCTTTCTTGACAGTAGCCTCCTGTTTCTTTTCAGATTGCCTAGTGAAGTATCCATTGGGCTTAAGAAGATATCTGAGTGGCTCTTGTGCATCTATTGGGATTCTTCCTGCCAACTTATCTCTTCTGTGGCTTCTTCTTAGCTCTTCTTGATTTTCATACTTGGTCCATTCTTGGGTGCTATACAATTTGCTTCTTTCAGTCTTGTTTATTTTAATGTGCTCCCATGCACTTAAGAATATTTCCCTTGATTTAGGGCTCCATTGTTCATAATCTTCTTTCTTCTCCATTTCTTCTATATATCTCTTCTTTCTTAACTTTGTTTCATCTTCATCAATGATCTCCATTTCTTTCTTTTGTTCAGCAGCAACAACTGGTATATCAGCAGGTATATCAGCAGGCTCATCATAGAGTATAGGAGTGTTGGATCTTACGGCGCCCTTAGAGGGGGGGGGGTGAATAAGGGAATAAAAATTCTTTTTTATAATTTTAAGATAATAACTAAATTGTTTTATAATATATGAAGGTAAAATAACAATTTAGCTAAATAAATAGAAAAATTATGATTTGCAATTTTAGAAACAAGTACTAAATTGTTTTATGATGAAAGAGAATGAAATAAACAATTTAGATTTAGAATTGAAAACTTAGAACACAATATAATAGAGATTACGCCAAATGAGAGAAATCAAGTAAACACAAATAGAGGCATGATTATATTATATGAAAAGGTGTTTACAAAAATTGATTTCAATATCGCTTGAAATCGGAGGCGACAAATATGTAAATAATTTTTCCTTTTCTATACCGACTCGTATCCCCACGAACCGGTTGGCTTTAGCCTATCCTTCCCCAGATAAGTCCTCAAGCCGCTCTAGCCAATCCTTCCCCGGATATGGCCTCGAGCACCCCTAGATCTAATCACCTAGACCTAGTCACCAACACAAGGCGAATTTCCCCCTAAGTCCTACCCAGACCTAGTCTCCAACACAAGGCGAATTAACTAAATGGTTACAAAGAAAGTATAGAATAAAGATAACAATGACAATAATAAAAACTCCCTATATGAGATTTCTGAAGATGAGGATGAAGGATCGATGTAGCATAAGCGAGGTCGAAGCGATCATCCTTCAGATGTAGCGTGACGTAGTCCTCCTCTAGAATTATCCTTAAGCTTTTTGTGGGAGATCCATCTTCGGCAGCATAACAGCACTGGAATTGTGGCACAAGCAACCTCTCTGGGATGGATACACCAAAATGATCGAAGTTGGCTCATTTTATAGAACTTGGAGATAGCGCCTGCGGTAGCTCCTAGCGCCTGCAGTAGCGTTCGTGTGGAGCGGTTGCGAAACCGTCAGAGGCGTGGCGCTGTGTACAAACTTGAGATAGCGCCTGCGGTAGCGATAGCGCTGGCGGTAGCGCTCGTGTGGAGCGATTTCCAAACTATTGGCGGCGTGGCGATCTACACGAGCTCAAGCTAGTGCTAGGCGGTAGCGCTAGCGCTGGCGATAGCGCTAGCGCTAGCGCCGGAGTTAACCTCTAGCACTGGTGGTAGTGCTCCATTCAGAAAGTTTGATTCCATGCTGCCTTCTACCTGTGGAGTATTGCACCTATAGTTCCTACACACTATAAACACACTACAAGCAATATCAAATACAATATGGGATTTGTTATTCTCAAACAAAAGGATGTGACACACATGTCCAACAATCTCCCCCTTTTGATAAAACAAATCCTCTAAGCAAGAAATCAACAATAGTGTTTATAGATAAGATAAGCAAGATAAAAGTGCAACTATAGTAAATGATATGCATGATAATGTGCATACTCCCCCTATCTTAATGCTCCCCCTACATAAATGCAATCTATGTGTTACTCCCCCTAAATGATAGATTTCATGAATTTCTGTGTTACTCCCCTTATTTATCTATATTTCTCCTATATAGATTTATTCAATTAATCTCCCCCTTTTGGTATTATCGAAAGAAGGTGGGGTGAGGGTAGTAAGGAGGAATTTTAAAAAGATAAAGCATGATCGAGCTTTTGTAATATAGAAAAAGATAAAGAATTTAAGTATAGTATTGAAGAGATTTCAAATAAATAGATAAGAGTTTTAACATAGCGGAAGATTATAAGAAACATCTTTTTGTAAGCATGAACAGCATAAGTAAAATATGAGTTTTAATTCAAGATTGAAAGATGTTTTAACCTTTTGAAATCTCAAAGTTTTTCATAAAGATACCAAGCATGAAATGAACATATCAAAGAGAGTTTATACTACAATGTACTTAATTGTAAATTTAAGAAATACCAAAACATTGTAGAGATCATGCTAGGTTATCTAGTGCATTTCTTATATAAAGAGTAGTATAAATAAAGCATTAGAATCCAATACTCATGAGAAGAAGTGTTATGAAAGATAATGATGTGCACATAAGTGTATTTTGGGCAATGTTAACAATGGATTTAAATCATCAAAATACAAGACAAATGTAAAGTAAAGTGCACAATAAAACACAAGTAAATTACTTTCACACACTTTTAATGCACATAATTTTTAACAAAGTGGTGTAATAACCAAAGTTTGCACAAGACACTTTACTATTCTTTCTAAGGTGCTCAACCTCACAATGCTTATGAAGACTTATCAGGAGGTTCAAGTAGTGCTTGGTGGAGTTATATTTGTCTACATATATAATTTTTTTGTTCATATTTGTGAGACAACATTCTCCGAATACACTTGTTTTGCAAACCCAATTTTTTAAACTTAACCACTTTTCTAAATTTCATAAGTGCAATTCAAATGTAGTGTAGGTTATTCACTTATGCAAGTTTTAATTCATTGTACAAATACAATACACAAGCAAGCATTTTTAGATTTAAACACACATGTTGATTACCAAAATAAGTGAGTGAAATGTATCATTATCAATCATAAAACATTTACTCATACTTAGAGGCATGCTAAGCTTGTTTCTACACATATTTTTCAATATTTGATGCACTTTAAATAGATATATCAAAGCATGATAAGCAAAACAATGTTCATTGTAATTTGAAGGAATAAGTTTTAACATTGTAAATAATTCTAAATAATATAATTCATACATGCTTGATATTGGCAATAAAGATCATACAGTTTTTTTTATCATTTTTAAATCAAATAAAAACAGAAAATAAAAAAAACATATTTTTGTAATTTTTGAATTTTGAATTTTTGTAGTAGATTTTTCATAATATGAATAAAACACAAATAACAAAAAAAATATTTTTGTAATTTTGAATTTTGAATTTTTGTAGTTGATTTTTCATAATATGAATAAAACAAAAATAACAGATGTTAGAAATACAAAAACAAAGTAGTACATAAAGACTAAAATATTTTTAGTGATTTTTAGAAATTTTAAGAATCAAAAAATTCCAACACCCACGCTAGCGCCGGCGCTAGTGATAGCGCGGCAAACAGTACGTGATTTTTCGAGAATTTTAATTTTTTGATTTTTGATTTTGATTAAGTGTCCTTAGAGTAGTTTCATGCTGAAATTTCAGAATTTTTGGAGATCTCTAGGTGGATCAAATTTGCATGAAACTTTGGCTTCTTCAAATTCTTGTGTTTTACAAAACCATTTAATTATGAAAAGATAAGTTATGAAGACACAAGAGGACATTTTTTATTAAACAACCCAAAATATGCATGATTTAAGTGATAAGTAAATAAAATTATCATGCAACGAGTAATATAAGTATGTCCTAAGATTAAAGACTACCCCGACCAAATGTCTACACCCTAGCCCCGTACTAAGTGATGGATGGGCATGAGGAGCTGCACACATGACGTAGGTTGGGATTTTAATCCCATATGCACACACTAGAGAACGCTCAACCTAGCACTCTTTCCCCCCAGTGCCTCGCAAGGCCCCACTGGAACCCTCCCCGGTTAAGGACAAGACATGTCATAGAGGTTAGGTTTCCAATGCGTCCAATCCTATGCCCCCGCTGTTGTGAGATATGAAGTCATAGGTGAATAATCTTTGGACAACCTATGCTTTTAAATTTAAGGGTTGATATATAAACTATGGGTTTTATTTAATGTGATGAGTTATAAAGCCGCATAGTTTTTCTACTTTTATGAGATGACGATATGAGATAACTAGCACAATTACTAATATTCAATAATTGACAATGCTAGTATGATGAGTTTTGGGTGTAATGTCATGTCATAAGATTAATATCAATATTGCATGTATTCCAAAATAGAGTTTCAAATTATAGATCTAGAATGGAGTGATGATTAAGTTTGATGTATCTTTATTATTCCTAAGTTGATTCTAGAATCTACAAATATGAGAGATACATGCAATTAATATCAAAGCATATCCATACACCAACTAATGTAAAAAATTAATATTCATATTTTTATCATATGATTCATAATTCCTAGGCGGTATATTGTTTTGAGATTTTTCTTGATAGAACATGAATTATGATTTATGATTATAGACAATTTTGCATAGAATATATCTTAGATCATCATGATGTATGTAAATTTTAATTCTTCTAGACTTATGACAATGTGATTTGGTTATTTTCTTTTGAAAGAACATGTTTGATTTGTAAGTCTAGAAAAAATGATGATCATCCAATCATATAAAAGACAAAGATCATATATATAAAGTTTTGAAATAAAATTTCATTCAATAATTGAATATATTGATCTTTGGTTTTGCATGATAAGATATGATTTATGATACAATATTCACATATATTCTAATGATTAATCCATAACCTATGTGTTTGTTGGAATTTCAGTATTCTATTATAATTTCAAATCACATAGTTACCATCAAATTTAAATAACATTGTTCATGTTATACCTAGCATAAATATATAAGCATTGACCAAGAAGTGATGCTAGAATGATGAGTTTGAATGCAATGGTATTACATAGGATTAATGGAGATAATGTTGCATGTAATATGAGAAGTTTTCAAATTAATTTTCTTTAGACCTAGAATGAAATGATTAATCTTTTGATTTGATCTTAATGATGCAAGATGATTCTAAGGTCTAAATTACATGCAAACATTGGTGACACACATCACACACATAATATCTAAATTAATATATGAAACAATTATACTGAGGATAGCATGTGATGATAAATCCATAAACACAGAAATTTCCAAATCAAGCAAACTAAGATAGCTTTTAAAACGGAGTTGAAATTGGGCAGGTTGACAGCACCAAAAGAACTCAAATGACCAAGCCTAGTTTGCCTTTCGATGGAGATTTTTGTGCTCTTTCCGAAAATATATTAAACGCAAAAATCAGGCAAAAGATATGGATGTTTGAAGTTTTGATCGTAAACTCGCAGTTTTGAAAGATTAAACATGCGTTTAGATGAATTTTTTTTCAATTTTTTAGATAATATTCTTCATTATAAGGGCTATCATATGCAGCCAACAACAATAGAAAAGAATCAAAAAATGTTGTGCATTTTAATTTTTAGTTTAAGCCCTTTAATAAACCATTTAAATCCAATCGTTAAAATAGTTTCAATAGTCTTGATAATAATTTCAATATTCAATTTCTAATGATAATTCAAGACAATTAAGGGTAAAGGATTTAAAAGGATAAAGAACCATTAAAGATGAGAGATAAATCACTTTGAAAAAAAAATATGACTTAATGTTCAATTTTAATTCAAATTTGATTGGATAAAAATTAGGCTTAATATATGAAAGTCATATTACATGATATATAAAGTGATCATAGCATGTTTGTTCAAAAAAAATAAAAAAAATAAAAGAAAAGTGACAATTAGCATATCATGAAGTAGAGTAGTGATATTTCATTTTCATTTGTTTCTACTTCATGCAAATGATTGGATACTAATGAATGAGAGATTTAGGTGTCCAAAGGGGACCAAGTGGGATGGTTCCTTTGGGTACCCAAATACATCGTGGTGGTTTTTTAGAAGATAATGATGAATGGGTATTTTTAATTAAAGATGATACATCATTTTTCTTTATGGGTCTCCATTCATACATTGGTTGTTTATCATTTAAATTCATATTATGATTATGTGACATCTTTATATGATTATATTTATTTGAAAAATAATTCATTTGAGATTTATGTTTATTCAAATTATTTTTCAAAATAGATTGATGTTGATAATAATAATAAATTTTATTATAAAGATTCTTTGAAAGTTTATAAGAGTGGTTGTCTTTCTTAAGAAGTGATTGTTGAAAGAGTGGGTTACAAAATATTGTAAATAATTCATTCTTATTTTGATAGTTTTTATTTCCACTCTTTCTTATAGACATACTCTTATAATATGAAGGATAATATTTTATAGTTTGATTTTCATGAAAAGGAGTTTTTAAATTTGAGTCATGATTGAAAATATATTGAGACTTATAATAATGACTCTTAAGAATTTTGTGAGGATCATAATTCTTTTTGAAACTAAACTCCTTTTGATTTAATGTGTGAAAATGGTCCTTTTTAGAAATGATTTTGTAAGTTAATTTATCCTTGTTATTCAAAATCTTATGATGAAATTCATTACATGACATTTGAAATTTTTCAACAAAAGATTTTAATTGTATTAACTTACAAGTTAAAGCATCATTTTCAACTATCAATTTTTCATTATGTTCTTTAGAAACTAAGAGCCCTTTTTCAATATCCTTGAATTTTTCTTTTAATAGATTGCAATCTAAACAAGGAATAGGAATTTTACCTAAAGAGTATGAAAGAGAATCTAACACATCAATATTTGATTCTACGTTATCGTTTGCTTTAAAAGTTTTATTTTCTAAACATAATTTGGAATTAGCAATTTTTAACTTTAAAATTTTACGTTTAGCAATTTTAAGCATACGAGATGTAGAAATAGAATTTGTTACAGAAAGAGAGGTTTTTGATTTTCTTACCTTGCTATAGTTTCGGTCTTCTCTTTTGCTTGATGTGTTGCCAAAAAATGAGTCCAATATTGTGAAGTTGTATTCTTCTTCCTCCAGGCATGAGTCCACATCGATTTCTTCTCTTGGATCCATAAGGAATTCCTCATCGATTTCTCTCTTAGATTTATCTTCCTCTAAGAATGTTTCCTTGTCGATTTCTTCTCTTGGATCCATAAGGAATTCCTCTTGTTCATCATCTGTGGAAGGAATACTATAAGTATTCTCAAGAAATTTCCAAACTTCATAAGCAGTAGGAAGTGTATAAATTAGTTTGAAAATATTTTGATGCAATGCACAATATAGACTATTCATTGATTTGGCATTTAAAAACATTTCATTTTTATTTAAAATACTTGGGGCCATTTTAATTGTAATATTCCATACTTCAATATCCAAAGATGTAAGGAAATTTTCCATAAGAAATTTCCACCCATTATAATTTTTGCCTTCAAATAAAGGTGGTGCTAAAGATTTTTCATTTATAAGAAAATTTCCCCCACTAGTAAAAGCGAGATCATGAGACGCCATTATTCCTGGTTTTTAAACTGTTTAGAATAACCTAGCTCTGATACCACTTGTCGGATCTTACGGCGCCCTTAGAGGGGGGTGAATAAGGGAATAAAAATTCTTTTTATAATTTTAAGATAATTACTAAATTGTTTTATAATATGTGAAGGTAAAATAACAATTTAGCTAAATGAATAGAAAAATTATGATTTGCAATTTTAGAAACAAGTACTAAATTGTTTTATGATGAAAGAGATTGAAATAAACAATTTAGATTTAGAATTGAAAACTTAGAACACAATATAATAGAGATTACACCAAATGAGAGAAATCAAGTAAACAAAAATAGAGACATGATTATATTATATGAAAAGGTGTTTACAAAAATTGATTTCAATATCGCTTGAAATCGGAGGCGACAAATATATAAATAATTTTTCCTTTTCTATACCGACTCGTATCCCCACGAACCGGTTGGCTTTAGCCTATCCTTCCCCGGATAAGGCCTCAAGCCGCTCTATCCAATCCTTCCCCGGATATGGCCTCGAGCACCCCCTAGATCTAATCACCTAGACCTAGTCGCCAACACAAGGCGAATTTCCCCCTAAGTCCTACCCGGACTTAGTCGCCAACACAAGGCGAATTAACTAAACGGTTATAAAGAAAGTATGGAATAAAGATAACAATGACAATAGTAAAAACTCCCTATATGAGATTTCTGAAGATGAGGATGAAGGATCGATGTAGCATAAGCGAGGTCGAAGTGATCGTCCTTCAGATGTAGCGTGACGTAGTCCTCCTCCAGAATTCTCCTTAAGCTTTTTGTGGGAGATCCATTTTCAGCAACATAACAGCATTAGAATTATGGCACAAGCAACATCTCTGGGATGGATACACCAAAATGATAGAAGTTGGCTCATTTTATAGAACTTGGAGATAGCGCCTGCGGTAGCTCCTAGCGCCTGCGGTAGCATTCGTGTGGAGCGGTTGCAAAACTGTCGGAGGCATGGCGCTGTGCACGAACTTGAGATACCGTCTGCGGTAGCGATAGCGCTGGCGGTAGCGCTCGTGTGGAGCGGTTGCGAAACTGTCGGCAGCGTGGTGATCTGCACGAGCTCAAGCTAGCGCCAGGCGGTAGCACTAGCGCTGGCGATAGCGCTAGCGCCGGTGTTAACCTCTAGCGCTGGCGGCAGTGCTCCATTCAGAAAGTTTGATTCCATGTTGCCTTCTACCTGTGGAGTATTGCACCTATAGTTCCTGCACACTATAAACACACTACAAGCAATATCAAATACAATATGGGATTTGTTATTCTCAAACAAAAGGATGTGACACACATGTCCAACAAGGAGGGAGATTCATTGCTTCCCTGATTGTATTAGAGGTCCAAATGGCATGCTCACCACTTGCCTTTATCATAGATCTCTCCCTTTATGACTTCTTCTGAAATGACCCTTTATAGACTTCCATGAAGATTCAGAATTTTGTCCTTTAGTTTGTGGATTCCTTTTTCCAGATGATTTTTATTTTCAAGCAGATGACTGTCCAGCTCTTGATTGCAGAGATCTAGTCTTTCTTGGATGAATATTTTGTGATCAGTCATTTTTCTGGTAGTAGCTATGTATGCTTTCTCTAGATTGTCAGATGTTACAACCTGATTTTCAATGATATCATCTAGACCCTTGTGAGTGAGTTCTAGCTATTTTGTAGTGTTCTCTTACAGATATTTCATCTCACTTCTTAGACTAGCAGTCTCACTAGATAAGTCTTTTCTTAAGTCATTGACAACAGTGTCTACGTAGCTTTCAAGTTTGTTTCTTTGCTCATTCAAGAGCAACCTTATTTGGAGCAGCCGTGAGGAATCCTCTATCATTTTTCCAGAGGAAGAGCTGGGCTTTTCAAGTTCTCCCTTAGCCTTCTTCTTTATTACAATAGATAGTCCTCCATTCCTTTAGCCTCATCAAACATAGGAGATGGAGATCTTCTAAAGGAAGATTGTCTCACTTCATCCTCAGGAATAGTCAATCCTTCAACAATTAATAGATCTCTGCTTGTGTTGACACCCAACTCTTCTTGATTTGGTTCCTATTCAGCCTAAATTGGGTCCTCTTAGACTGCTAATCCAGGATGGACAGCATCCTCAGCCTCTGTGATCTTGTTGATCACTTCTTCCACATGAGCAGGGAGCTCAGTGTCATGCTCCACCTCAATTTTAGCATTTCCTTGATATGTTCCTTCAGTGGTCTTGGATTCAATGCTCAGTGCTGAAGTTTGGAGTAACACATTCCTCTGCTCCACCTGATCCTCAGAGCTTGATAAATTTGGATTGTGCACAAGCTTACTTTCTGCAAAAGAGCTTTCTTCTTTACTTTCTATATTCTTTGCAGCCTTCATCCTTTTGGGAGACTTTGTCAGAATCTTTTACGATCCTTCTAATACTTTGTTATCCCTTCTCCTCATGTGATTTATCCTGACTCCTAGTTTCTTGTTAAAGATATCAGGATATGACTTGAGTAAGTAAAGAGATTGTATTCTTCCAAGGTTTGGGACTTGAAGGCTTTCCTGAATTCTCTGGAAGATGACTTGAGCACAATTTTTTTCTTGATCAGGACAATCCTTGACATTTGGTCAAAAATCTATTTGGATATCTTGTCATGTGACCCTACCTTATAGAGGAGGGCTTTTCCCACTATATCAGTCAGCAGCTTTCCCTGCTGATTGAAATTCTTACTTTCCAGAGACCCATAGGTCCTCCTAGAGTGCCCACACTGATAGTTTAATTGGTAATAGTCTAACTCACCTAGATGGGGGCGAATAGGTTCCTTTGCTTTTTATACTTATGTGGAATATTTTTAGATGGTTTAGCAAGTTAGAATAAAGCACACAGAAAACACTCAACTATTTATAGTGGTTCCCCAAGACAGTGTGTCTATGGGTAGTCCACTTTCCCTAGACCCTTTTCAAACAGTGTGTTAGACAAGGCAAACTCCTCCAAAACTCAGCTCTATGAGTTTACAACATAGATCCCTCAGGATCTCTCAGGTTTTCTCCAAAACCCTACCTCAGGCCACCAACCCTAACACTCAGAGTTCTCCAACTCCTACAGTTCAGAAACCATGTTGGTTTCCAACCTTAGGCCTATCAAGAAGCCCTACCTCAGATCTCCACCGAAATCCTACAAATCAGGCTGGGAGTACAGCACTATAAACTTAGGCACACAAGCCTACCACTCAGGTACAAATGCCTTAAAGCTCAGGCATATAGGCCCTACACACTCAGAACAATAAAGTTCCTATAGGGATATATGGTTTTTCTTTATACAACAGAAGATAATGTAATTAAACCTTTCAGCTTGTTCTTTTGTTGATGTGCAAAGCAGATGCTGACTTGAAGCAGGATTAGATAGCAGTAGCTTAAGTCCTTCCTTCTTCTAATCTTCTTCTTTTGTAGATGGAAGAAGATCTTCTTGCTCTGCTGAGTCAAGTCAGCTGGAACAAACTTTCTCCTTTGGATTTGTCTGCCTTCAGCTTGAGAGGGAGATCACTATTCAGGAAGAAGATGTAGAATGTTCTCTTGATTAAAGTAAAATTCTTCCTGATAAAACAGTATACCTTCTTTTTGTTGGAACATGGTCTTCCGCATCTCCTAGGTTTGAGAATAACAAAACCTATGTGTATTTGATCTTGTGTGTTTAAGTGTGCATGATAACAAAGTCCACATAACTCAAGGATTACAAAAGAAGGTTACCCCCAAATTTGAGCCTTCAAATCCAACAGTCCTTCTAGCGTCGTCGGTATCACCTAACGCCTGGCGCTAGCGCTAAGGAACCGCTGAGAACGGAAGCTGGGTTCGACGAAATAGATCTTGCGTTCGACAAACTTGCGTTTGACGAATTTCCGCTCGACGAATGATGAAGCCTGTTTGACGAACTTACTGCTGCGATCGACAAAATCAAGCCGCTGAGAACGGAAGCTGGGTTCGACGAAATTGAATCTGTGTTTGACGATCTTGCGTTCGACGATACTCCGTTCGATGGATTTTCGGTCGACGAATGTTGAATCCCGTTCGACGAACTCCGATCGACGAAATTTCGTTCAATGAAAGATGAAGCCTGATGGACGAAGTGAGTTTGACCAAATTATCTACTCGACGAATTGGGGTGCCAGCTAATGAAAGAAAGAATCTCAATGCCAAGCGTTAGCTCTTAACGCTGGGCACTATCCTGTCGACGAATTTGGCAAGGAGAAAGCAGTCGTGATTTCAGGAGGAACATTTGGAATGATTTGTCCAACGCGTCGTGTTAGCCTTAACGCCAGCGTTGATATTGCCTAAAATTAAACATCCCTAAAGTGCAGAATCTCCTTCCTCTTCTGAAGATCCGAGCCATTAAAATATTGCTATACATGGTCAACGCCAGGCGTTAGGACGTAACGCTGGCGTTAGCTCAAATTCTATAAATCGGAGGATTTTGTCTTCGCCATGAACTGATTGTCAAGAGCCCTATTCCAGCACTTCAGAAACTTTGTGAGGGCCGTATTTCAGATCAAAACATCTCCGCTCATATTTCAAAAGGAGGAATCAATGGAGGCTTGCATCAACATGCTAACTCAACGCTAAGAACGCACGCTTGTACTTCAACGATCTTCAATGATTCTTCGGCGTCTCCTTCAGATTACCGCATAGGGAGTTATTTATTTATCTTTTGTATTTGTCTTTTACTTTTATCTTTGTAATTGGTTCGTGAATTCGCCTCGTGTTAGCGACTAGGTCTGGGTAGGACTTAGGGAGTAATTCGCCTTGTGTTGGCGACTAGGTCTTGGGAGTATGTCTAGGGGGTGCTCGAGGCCTTTCTGTTGATAGATTGGCTAGAGCGGCTTGAGGCCGTATTTGGTGAGAGATCGGCTAAAGCCAACCGGTTCGTGGGGATACGAGTCGGTATATAAAACAAAAAAGGGTTTCATATTATTCGCTTCGATTTCTAGCATCATTGAAATCAGATTTTGTAATCAATTTTATAAATGATAATCATGTCTTTTCTTGTTTAATAAAATTGATTTCATTTCTAATTTCATTATCTCTTTACTTTTGATTTAACTTCGATGAAAATATCAAAAGTTTTCAATTAAAGTTTAAAGTTTTTAAAACCATTATTCACCCCCCCCCCCCTCTAAGGGCGCTTACAGATCCAATAAGTGGCATCAGAGCGAGGTTATTCCAAATCGGCTTAACAACCGGGAATAATGGCATCTCATGATCTCGCTTCTATTGGTGGGGAAAATTTTAATGAAGAAGAAAAATCTCTTGCACCACCTTTATTCGAAGGAAGAAATTATAAAGGGTGGAAATTGATAATGGAAAGGTTTATTAAAACATTAGATATCAACGCTTGGGATATAGAAATAGTTAGACCAGCAGATGAATCAAATAAACAGGAACGTCATCTAAATGCAAAAGCTTTAAATAGTATTTTATGTGCTTTATCATACGAAATTTCAAAATTAATATATTATTTTTCTAGTGCATACAAAGTATGGAAATTTCTTGAAGAAATGTATGATTCTCCATCTACAGGTATGGAACAATCGCAAGAACCGGAAAATATGCAAGCTTGCACAAGTCTTCAAAAATGCTCCACTCATGACGGATCATTGGAGCACACATCAAATGGAAGAGAAGGAGAAGTATTGTCTTCGGAAAAGGAGTGCCAAAAAGATGTCAAAGAAACTATGTGTTCAAATCATGCCTCTCCTGAAAGAAACGTAAGGAAATCAAATCCCATTTTTTGTACTTCTATCTCTTCATTACAATTGCTTCAAACCACAAATCGCAAAGTTAAGAAATTAAAAGATGCTAATGAACATTTGCGCTTAGAAAACAAAAGGTTAAAGGCAAAAATTAATGAACAATCAAATTCAAATTTATCTAGTTCTATCCATGGTTCCTTAGTTGAAAACATTACACCTTGTATGGAATTTGATTATTTAAAAGAAAAATGCAAGGAACTTGAAAAGGAACTTCTCTTTATAAAAGAACTAAATGGAAGATTATGTTTAGAAAATTCATCTTTGAAAAAAGATTGTGCTAAGTGTGAAGCCTATAAAGTTGAAATTAAAGAGATGGATGAAACTTTTGATGACTATAGAAACGAATATAACAATCATATTGATTCAATTGTATCCACTCTTAAAAATAGCAAAATCGCTTATAATAAAGCTAGACATAATTTAAAAATTAAGAATGATGAATTAAAATCAAAAATTAACTTGCTTGTGAAAATTGTAAATATAAATTCACAATATCAAACTATATCTAAAAATAAGTTGAATATGAATATGAACATCTTACCTAAGTTTAAAAATGGGAGTAAGGAACATAAAAGATTTGTAAATCAAAATCACCATAATTTACAAAATCATGTTTCTCCCAACCAAAAATTAAATGCAAACAAATTTCCTTCAAAATATAACTTCAAAAACCTTTTTGATCAAAATATTCAAGTAAATGATTATGGAAATTTGAGAATTAAAAATAATGTTAAACCAAGATTTGAATGGAGACCCAAAGCTAAAGATGAAACACAAACTCAAATCAAAAGAGCCCATTCAATCATATCTCTCCAAAAGCAAACACGATGTATTTGGGTACCCAAAGGAACCGTCACACCCGGTCCTCTTTGGATACCTAAATCTCTCATTCAATAGTATCTTATCATTTGCATGAAGTAGAAATCAATCAAAAATGAAATATCAATTCTCTACTTCATGATATGCTTAATTTCCTTTTTGTTTTTGATTTTATTTCTTTGAGCCATCATGATAAGATCACTTTATATAACATGTGATATGACTTTCACATATTAAACCAAAATTCATAAATAAAACAAAGTTAAATAAAAAGTCATATCAATTTTCAAGTGATTTACTTATCCTTTTTATCCTTCTAAATCCATTTCCTAATAGTCTTATAAAAATTGAAAAACTAAATCTGTCATTTGATATTATTAAAACTAAATTAAATAAGTGTCAAAATGGATTTAAAAGGCGTATTTTAGGGGTATTAGACTAAATTTTTAAAATGCGCAAGTTTTGCCTAGGTATTTAATATATTTGCGTCATTTTTGATTACCCCTAGTATGTTAAATCATAATCATGTCAAACTGAAATTTGAAAAAAAATTGCATGAGTATTATTTCAATTATTTATGATCATTTCACTCATGCATATGTTGTGCAAAACTCAAGAATTAAGGTCTAATAAATTTGGAGCTTTAATGAATGTGAAACCCATGTACTAAAATTTTAACTTCCGCAACTTTTTACATTTTCTTCTCGTCTCCTCACTTCATTAGACAGGCCTTACATTGCACAAACATAATTAAAATAAGCACTTTCTGTGAGCTAACGCAGGCGCTAGAAACTAACGCCGGTGCTAGCTCAAGTCTTCAATTTTTTGATATTTTAAAATTCTGTAAAATCAATAAAAATATATTATTTTATATGTACTACTCATTTTTGCATCTATGCCTATAATTGATTTTTGAAAAATTAAAATACAAAATTACAAAAACCAAATTACAAAAAATAATTTTTCTTACTTCCTTTCTTTGGTTATTTGTTTGATTTCTATATGCAAAAATCAAATACAAAAATACAAAACAAAAACAAGTATGAACAAGTATTTTTTTGAACTTACATTTTCTACTTACATGTATCTTGCGAAAGGGAGTTTTGGGCTATCATCCCATCACATCTCCTAGTACCGGGCGAACCCCTTACAAGGTAGTCCTCAGGAAGTCCAAGATCAATCTTATGAGTTCAAACTTTAAATCAAAATTATTCTTCAAAATATCAAAAATACTGTATGGACTTCATTGAAAACCAAGCATGATTTAACCCATCATTTAGAACTTCTATAATATTGCAATTAATCTTTTCAAACTACTTTGAACACTATTTTCTTCATGCTTTGATATATCTACTAATATGTGCATCAATTATATTGTAAAAGTTGTGTAGAACCAAGCTTAGCATGCCTCTAAGTATGCGTAAATGTTTTATGTTTGATAATGATATTTATTCACTCACTTTGGCATTGTCTACATATGTGTTTAATCTAAGAATGCTTGTGTATGTTTTGTATTAGTATAATGAATTAAAATTGCACAAGTATCTCACCTACACTACCTTTATTTGCACTTTTAAAAGTTAACAAAAGTGGTTATTTTTCATACTTTATATTGGTTTGCAAAACAAGTGTATTCAGAGAACTTTGTACAATACAAAAATCATAAAATAAAGTGACAAAGATAACTCCACCAAGCACTACTTGAACCTCCTGATAAGTCTTAATAAGCGTTGTGAGGTTGAGCACCTTGGAAAGAATAGTAAAATATCTTGTGCAAATCAATTCTTTCTTTCAAAATAAAAACCACTTACTCTTAAGTACACCGGATTACTAGTTTCAACATTAAAATAAAATAAAATATGTGATCCCCCAAGCACTACTTTGCACCCTGATAAGTTTTGATGAGCATTGTGTGTGCAAAGCACCTTGGTAGTTGTACATTTTGTTTGTGCATTGAAGTGTGTGGAAGTGAAATTATTTGTGTTTTATTGTGCTCTTACTTTTACATATCTCTTATATTTTTGATTAAAACATTTGTTTACTCTATTCAAAATATACTCTTATGTGCACATCATTATCCTCCATAACACTTCTTCTCATGAGTATTGGATCCTAATGCTAATTCTATACTACTCTTTATTTATGAAATGCACTAAATAACCTAGCATGCTTTCTACAATGTTTGGTATGTTTTGAAATTGTGAATTAAAGTAATATTGTAGTAATCTCTTTTTGATAACATTATTTCATGCTTGGTTACTTTATTGTCAAACTTAAAGATTTAATTGAAAAATGATTTACAAAAACATCTTCTTTTTGAAATTAAACTCATATATTTTTTATGGATCATCATTGATTACAATAAGATGTTTCTTGTATTTCGATAAGTCTTCCGCATCATAACCATATAATTGTTTTACCTTGCACTTTCATGCTTATATAAAGTCTTTTATTTTGTGTGCATTCTCACTTGAATCTTTACATTCCTTTCTTTCAATAAGTGGTAGACTTGTTTGGTAAACTTTATTTTGGTTACTTAAAATAAGAATCTTTTTTATGCTAAATACTCTGATTTATTTCTATGAAAATATTGTAATACAAAAACTCTGATTTATTAATGGATTAGCTATGTGAACTTTTCTTTAAAAATTCAAATATTAAAACCCATTGGCTATGAAATTATAATTTGATTTAAAACGCTTAAGTGTTTCCAATAATTATTATCCATGATTACATATCTCACCATAGCGGGGGCGTAGGGTTGTAGACATTAGATAACCTAACCTCTAAGTCATGTCTTGTCCTTAACCGGGGAGGGTTCCAGTGGGGCCTTGCGAGGCACTGGGGGGAAAGAGTGTTGGGTTGAGTTTTTCTAGTCTTTGCATATGGGACTAACACCCCAACCTACGGCATGTATGCAGCTCCTCATGCCCATCCGTCACTTAGTACGGGGCTAGGGTGTAGAAATTGTGTCTGGGTAGATTAGTTACTTGGAAATCATTACATTTTTATGCTTAAGCTCTTATATAAAAAGGAAAAACTAACATGATAATATTGAGTACTTGACAAATGTTATATTGTTCATCTTTAAGCTAAAAACTCTAATCTATTTCAATGAAAAGTATCTAAAACTCCTTATTATTTCCTTCTTTCTAAAAGCTCGATCATGCCTTTATCCTCTAATCAAAACTTATCTGTGTTTTGCCTCCTTACCCACTTTTGCTAATAACAAAAGGGGGAGAACTAACATTATAAATATAATCTGCTATCAAAATAGAAAACTAACATGCTTAATTAAGATGATAGCTTACATATTAGGGGAGCATTTACTCAGGGGGAGCATATATTTAGGGGGAGCAATTCTAAATACTACAATCAATAATTATCCTAAGTCATCACTCTCACACACACACAAGTATTTCATCATGCTTATATATATTAATGCTTTGATTTATCATTAATGGTTTTGTTATTATCAAAAGGGGGAGTTTGTTGGAACATGGTCTTCCGCATCTCCTAGATTTGAGAATAACAAAACTTATGTGTATTTGATCTTGTGTGTTTAAGTGTGCAGGATAACAAAGTCAACATAACTCAAGGATTACATAAGAAGGTTGCCACCAAATTTGAGCCTTCAAATCCAACACTCCTTCTAGCGCCGACGGTATCACCTAACGCCTGGCGCTAGCGCTAAGTAACCACTGAGAACGAAAGCTAGGTTCAACGAAATAGATCTTGCGTTCGACGAACTTGCGTTCGACAAATTTCTGCTCGATGAATGATGAAGCCCATTCGACGAACTTACTGATGCGATCGACGAAATCAAGCTGCTGAGAACGAAAGCTTGGTTTGACGAAATTGAATCTGCGTTCGACGATCTTGCGTTCGACGATTCTCCGTTCGACGAATTTCCGGTCGATGAATGTTGAAGCTCGCTCGACGAACTCTGGTCGATGAAATTTTGTTCGACGAAAGATCAAGCCTGATCGACGAAGTGAGTTCGACGAAATGACGAATTGGGGTGCCAGCTGATGAAAGAAAGAATCTCAACGACAGGCGTTAGCTCTTAACGTCGGGCGCAATCCTGTCGATGAATTTGGCAAGGAGAAAGCAGCCATGATTTCAGGAGGAACATTTTGAATGATTTGTCCAACGCGCCATGTCAGCCTTAACGCCAGCGTTGATATTGCCTAAAATAAAACATTCCAAAAGTGCAGAATCTCCTTCCTCTTCTGAAGATCCGAGCCATTAAAATATTGCTATACATGGTCAACGCCAGGCGTTAGGACGTAACGCTGGCGTTAGCTCAAATTCTATAAATCGGAGGATTTTGTCTTCTCCGAGAACTGATTGTCAAGAGCCCTATTCCAGCACTTCAGAAACATTGTGAGGGCCGTATTTCAGATCAACACATCTCCCGCTCATATTTCAAAAGGAGGAATCAAAGGAGGCTTGGATCAACACGCTAACTCAACGCGAAGAACGCACGCTTGGACTTCAACAATCTTCAGCGATTCTTCGGCGTCTCCTTCAGAATACCTCATAGAGAGTTTTATATTTATCTTTTGTATTTGTCTTTTACTTTTATCTTTGTAATTGGTTCGTGAATTCGCCTCGTGTTGGCGACTAGGTCTAGGTAGGACTTAGGGAGTAATTTGCCTCGTGTTGGCGACTAGGTCTAGGGAGTAGGTCTAGGGGTGCTCGAGGCCTTTCTGGTGATAGATTGGCTAGAGCGGCTTGAGGCCGTATCTTGGGAGAGATCGGCTAAAGCCAACCGGTTCGTGGGGATACGAGTCGGTATGTAAAACAAAAAGGGTTTCATATTTTTCGCTTCGATTTCTAGCGTCATTGAAATCAGATTTTGTAATCAATTTTATAAATGATAATCATGTCTTTTCTTGTTTAATAAAATTGATTTCATTTCTAATTTCATTATTTATTTACTTTTATTTAACTTCGATCGAAATATCAAAAGTTTTCAATTAAAGTTTAAAGTTTTTAAAACCCTTATTCACCCCCCCCCCCCCCCACTAAGGGCGCCTACAGATCCAACACTTTTGACCTAACATCTTTTTTATACCCCTTGCAATTTGCAACGGCTCTAAGACATGCTTAGTCATAGCATGGACAAGAATAGAAAACATTATCCTTCTTTTTGGTCACTTACGCCAAAAGTAGATCCCGCCAGAGAGAAATTCATATTTGACATTGTCTCAGTGGATGGGCTGAGACAGGCTCCAATCTCAGTGGAAGAGAGGACTTTATCTCAATGGATCCGTTGAGACAGATAGTCTTCTCTGTGGTTTTTCTCTATATGCAGCTCAGCTGAGGCAGACTCCTCATCAGCGATAATACAGCTGCATCTCAACAGTTCAGCTGAGACCAGACTGTTGTCTCAGCAGTTTTGACAGTGAAAACAAGGACCTATTCCAATATCTAGAATGACTTAAGCCTGCATAACTATGATACAAAAAGGGCTTATCTAATACAATATGTACTTAGCAATGAGTGTGATGCATCTTCAAATCTAGGGAACATTGAGGGGCAATATTCCCAACACACACTATGCTAGGGCATCTTCTAGATCCTGCTTGGTGACCTCTTCTTCCTCTTCTTCATTGGAAAAGGTGGGCAGCTGGAGAACCTTGGCCAGTCTTCTTGGGGTCACTTTCACACTTATCTCATTAATCTTACTTTTGATCGACTGTCCAGTTGAGCCCAATTTGGCATTTGAATAGAATTTGAGAACCTCCCTTCTCATTATCATAGTTTGTTCACACAGCATAAACTGCAGGTTGACGGAGTCCAGCAGTTTTATGATGGCTAAGATCTCATCTGGCGATTTTTGAATCCCATCTTTCACTACATCAGTGCCTTCATACAGGTATCCTTCTCGCTTTGGGGGCATCTCTTTGTAGTTTAATAGGAACTAAGCAGTATCAACTTGTTTACTTGCACAAGAAGGAGAGCACACGACGGCTTTTAGGGCAAATGTAGTATGTGTTTTTAATTTCAAGACATTTGACCATATATATAATTTCTAGTGTGGGAAGCGGAGAGCCGCATATTGGGGGTTTGATTTATTCAGATTCAACGGCTGTGATGGATTCGTTCTAGTATTCTAAATTAATAGACATATAATTAGGTATCGTGGTGTCATCACGACGAAATCGTAGTGTTATCACAACGATACCATTTGTCATCAGGACGATATCATTTTGTGGATAAAATGATATTATCTTGGATTTCACTTATGCATAATTAACGTGAACACATCTTGTATGTCAGTTGCAGCATCATTCTTTGTAGTTTGTATGATTTCTTAAGGATGCATTGTCAATTTAGTGATATAAGATTATATATATTAATTCTGGTGATTAATACTTTTTATCTGAATTACATTAACTATTGTTTGTCGATTATCATTTATAGTCTTTAATCATGAATAAACTAATTATTAATAATTTATTAGCTCAGGTCAAGCATGTATCAGAGCATAGAAATGAATGCATAAACAAGTGCTTAATAAACTTTATCAACATTTTATAATTGAACCATATGTTCTTAAAATAGAGTTACAACAACATTTGCTATATCGCATGGGTTGCTCCTATTTTAATAATTCCTTTTCTTCCTTGCTTCCTTCTCCTTTCCCTGAAGCTTCTACTCTTGTCTTTCAAAGTAGGAGAATGGCTTTGGAAGGTATCTCTCAGGAATGGAAGATGCATTGTTTGGCAGTGTTCCTTCCTATTGATGTTTTTTATACAGTCTTATCATGGCTTCTGTTTTCTTCTTCTTGTCCCACTCACTTGAAGGGTAGTGTCTGGATATGTCTATGCCACTTTCCCCAACATCTCTCCATGTAGTCCATATAATGTCTCTTGACGTTGGGCTTAAGAATTAAAGGTTTGGATCACTGGCCCATTCTTCATCTCTTTTTCTATTGAGAGGCATTTCTTCATCTACATTATGATCTTCCTTTTTGGACTTGATTCACCAATGCACTGTAGAATTTCCTGAGTACTTTGCTCCAATTTGGTGTTTAGAGTTTCATGTGTGAATTCATTTGCATTAATGCACCTAGTTATGATCAACTTTTGATTATCACCAATTTTGTAGTTAGCCATCTAACTGCATTTTCCAGATTCTTATCTGCTAGTAGATTTTGTTGTAAAGAGGTGTCCACTCTTTCACCCAGAGATTGTAGTGCAATCATATCACTGTCTACTAATGTTCCTGCCCTTAAGAATCAGTTGGTGATCTGAGTATTGATGTGATCAATGTCTGCTCTTATCTCATTCATCTGGGCTAACATGTCATCTCTGATTCCTTTAACTGCTCTGTCCACATATTCTTGATACTTTTGTCTTTCCTCAAAGCAAATTCCTTATTTGATCAATCTAAGGATCTTGAAGCTTGCTCATGAGATGGTAGTGTAGATGCTCCTAGAATATCTTGCTCCTTCTCGGTTACTTTCCCTTGTAGGTCGTTAACCACACTGTTGGAACATGGTTTTATGCATCCCTTTGATTTGAGAATAACAAATCCTACTTGTATTTGATCTTGTTTGCCATTGTGTTTTTAACAGGCAAGTTTGAACATATATGACACTAGGTTGCTGCATTATTGGTCTGGATCTGCCCACAAGCAGAAATTATGACTATGGTCTAACGCCAGCCATTAAGACTTAACGCTGGGCATTGACGATCGAAGGGATGGCTTGCCGATCGATGGGATGGCTTGCCAATCATCGGGATGGCTTGCCGACTAAGAAAATGAAAGAGGTTTAACGACAGGCGTTAGGTCTTAACGCTGGGCATTAACTCTCAATGATTATGGTAAGGAGGGAAGCAGCCGTGATTGAAGGGGCACTTTAGGAATGATTTGACCTAACGCCAGCGTTAGCATCAACGTCAGCGTTAGCCTCAATGCTAGCATTAGGGTTGCTTAAAATGGATGTCTCCTAAAGTGCAGAATCTCCGTCCCATTTTGAAGATCCGAGCCATCAAAACAATTCCAAACTGGGTCAACGCCAGGTGTTAGCCTTAACGTCGGTGTTAGCCTTCAGTACTATAAATTGTAGGACTTCATCTTCTCCAACTACTGATTGAAGAGAGCCCTATTACAGCACTTCAGAAACACTGAGAGGGCCATATTTCCAGGCCAACACATCTCTCACTCATATTTCAAAAGGAGGAATCAAAGGAGGCTTGGATCAACATGCTAACTCAACGCGAAGAACACACGCTTGGACTTCAACGATCTTCAGCGATTCTTCAGCGTCTCCTTCAGATTACCTCATAGGGAGTTTTCATATTTGTCTTTTGTATTTTTTATTTATCTTTGTAATCGGTTCGTAAATTCGCCTTGTGTTGGCGACTAGGTCTGGGTAGGACTTAGAGAGGAATTTGCCTCGTGTTGGCTACTAGGTCTAGGGAGTAGATCTAGAGGGTGCTCGAGGCCTTTCTGGGGATAGAAGTGCTAGAGCGGCTTGAGGCCGTATCTGGGGAGAGATCGGCTAAAGCCAATTGGTTCTTAGTGAGAAGAGTCGGTATGGAAAACGAAAAGAGTTTCATAATCGCTTTGATTTCTAGCGTCATAGAAATCAGATTTTGTAATCAACTTGATAAATAATAATCATGTCTCTCTTTGTGTAATAAAATTTATTTATTCTTCACTTTCTCTAAATTGTTTAATATACTCTCTTTCATCATAAAACAATTTAGATCTTTATTCAAAATCTCTATTTTGATCTCTTAACTTTTCAAGCAATTGATAATATAATAAAAGTTTTCTATAAAAGTTCAAAGTTTTCTAAAGGCCTTATTCACCCCCCCCCCTAAGGGCGCCTCAAGATACAACACACACAACCTATGAGCTCATCATTAGGAGGATTATTATGGGAATCATGTCATTGATGAGCATCTTCAGTTTATTTGTCTGGAATCAAGATGAAATCTGTGCACAGATTCTCTAGTTCAATACTTCCCTCCTCAAGGACAGTATCTTCAGCATCCATCTTGTAGCTTCCTAGGTCTTCTTGGAAAGCAGTGTCAGCGTGATTTGCTTCCTCAACCTCTTGAGCAAGGAGTTCATTGTGAAACTCCCCCTCAACAGTAGTCACATTCTTGATATGCAACACAGCCTCTTGTGATGTGATGAGTCCCATTTATATATATATTTTTGGACTCATTTGGGCTGATATTCTAGTGTTTGCACCACATTTTAGTCACGTTTTCATTTACATATACTATTCCATGCTAGGTGCACTTTTAAGCCCGTTTCGGTGTGCAATTGCATTCCTTGTTGTTGGGGGTAAGCACATTGTGCTCCCCTTCCCTTCTTTTATGTACTTCTGTGTTGGATGTGTATTCCCATCTAGTATATCTTGTTTGCAGGTGACCTGATTGCCCCATTTTCCCATAAGGAATTTCTGTGCATATCGCACGGTCGTGCATTTTCCTTGACGCACGGTCTGTGCGGTCGTGCGCTTGTGTCTGGGCAAGAAAACAGAGCATCGGAGTTTACTCGTGCGTTTTGACGCACGGGCGGATTCGCCCGTGCTTGAACAAAACGCACGGTCAACCTGTGTCTTGCTGATTTCAGAGCGTCGGAGTTTACCCGTGCGTCTGAACGCACGGGTGGCGCTGGTCGCGCGTGAACAAATCACACGGGTGGCGCAGCGTCTTCTCCAAGCCTTACTTCTTCCATTAATATCGCACGGTATGCGCACGATCGTGCGTTCGACCGTGCGTGACCAATTTTCAGCCTGTTTCCTATAAAAGCTGCAGGAATCGAGGACCGGGGGAGACGACGAGTGCACGAGCGGGAGAAATTCTGAGGGCGGGAAAACTCTTCCTTCCCGCTGCTCTTGAGGGGTGAAGGCTTCTCCTTCATCTCCTCCACCATCAAGGCCATTTCCGATGACTTTCCACCTCCATCCTTCCATCGAGGAGCACTAGTAAGCTTCATCCACCATTAGGTCAAGCATTCCTCACCAAGGATACCAAGGAAGCGCTGAAGATCGTAGAAGCGGTGACAGCCTCCTTCGAGCCAAGCTCACCATCTGAGGGCCGAGTCCGGAGAGAGCCCGACAACCTCTCATTCCGGCCGTGAACCCAAGACGTGATTTCTTCGTTGTGGTCCTCTCTAACCCTTGTTGCTTGAAATCGTTTGCAGTTGCTTTATGAATGCGTG
Organism: Dactylorhiza incarnata; assembly: GCA_033032865.1. Lineage (NCBI taxonomy): Eukaryota > Viridiplantae > Streptophyta > Magnoliopsida > Asparagales > Orchidaceae > Dactylorhiza > Dactylorhiza incarnata. The sequence continues at coordinate 12,153,908 of JAWHQI010000035.1, forward strand.
TTAAGTAGATCTTATGGATTACTGCTTGTTTTCATATGCAATGTTATTGTGGTGGCATGAATAGCCCCTTTGTTTCTTGCTATTTTCTGTGTTACATTGTGGTTGAAGCCGCTAGCAAAAGCTAGCGGTGATGTTTTGAGAAGAGGTGTGTGCGACCCTCAACCGTCATAGTGACATTCCGCCCACGCACCGTCCGAAGCACGTCATCGCGGACGTTGCACCCATCTCGCCATGCGAAGCGGAGTTTAGACCCGCATCTTTCTTCATTTTGCAATAGCATAGGAAACCCAATCAAAACCCCCGTCATTACTATTTTATCCTTTGAACTGATTTCCTGCGAGAGCAAATCGTACTACCCAACTTGCGGTCCTTGAGAGATCGATATTCGGGGAGTTCCTCCCTATTTTATTACTTGACAACGACCGATGCACTGCCGTCGTATCGTATTCCGTGCCTGCTAATTAGCAGCGCCGAAATTGCGCATCAAGTTTTTGGCGCCGTTGTCGGGGACTGCAAGCGTGTTTGATTTGTTTTTAATTGGAAATTCATTTTAAGGTATTGTGTCTTTCTTCAGTATGTTATTTTCTTCTTCTATATCATGTGGGCGCATTTGAATATCCGATGTCGTTGGTGTGGGGACACATCCCACGCTAGTGATAGGTGTCCCAAGGAGTATGGCGTTGTTCAGAAACCGTACGGAGCCCATAAGTCTTTTGGCTACTCTATTGCACCTTCGTTATCGCACCTTTACACGGCTGCCGCACCTTTTGTGCCGGCAAAGCCGGCAAAGCAATGCCTATTTTGCAAAAGTAGAGAGCACGCCTTGAAGGACTGTGCTGCTTATCTTCGTGAATTGGCGGATGACGATGAGCCGGATATCCGGATCGTCCCATCTTCAAATTCTGCGAGCACATCTTCTTCCTCTGATTACGTGTCACTTCCACCTTCACCTTTTGAAGGCTTTGGAATAGACACGTACGTCAGTGTCCCTCATGACTCTGTTTCTGATGTGACACCCCATACTTCTTCGATTGATATACCACTTTGCGCGGATTTGTGCCCTTGTGTGGAGAGTGAGCCCGAACTCTTAAGAAGCACGTCTTCTCCCACTACACACGAAGCTACATCGATTTCTGATATTGTCATTGAAGTCAATTTGCAGGATGTTGCAGACCTGCGCACGTTCCCACTCTCATGGAGGAGGACAGCCTTGGTTGTGCTGAAGCAACCGCTTCGGTCTAGTGCGAGGAAGTCCAAGTTATAGAGGAGGCCATTGCGTGCGCTGTGGAGTCTAGCGAAATCTTCGATGATATCATCAGTTTGTCATTGCCGCACCCCATGGGGGATGAAGCCGGGATTGTCCCCTCAGATAAGATTTCTTTTAGTTTTTCTTCCAATTTATTTCCTGACCCCCTTTCCTTATGTACAAAGATGCAGGATGCCCCTCCTCCGGTTGATCAGACCTTATGCATAGAAGAGCTGAAAGCCTGGCGGGATGAGGAAGATACAGTGAAGGAAAATCTTGTTTCCTCATCTTCGTTGGTGCTTCCCCTTGAGGATTGGTTACAAGGGGGCAAGCGGTTTTTCTGTGAAGATATAATACTGGAGGAGAAGAAGAGAGCAAAAAAGGAGGAGATTTGGGGTTGGAGGCTGAGCATCTTACTTATTCTCCACCCTTACTACCAGGTCCCCGGACCTTTTTCTTTCATCAGTTGTTACTACTTCAAATAAGCTTATAGCTGATTTGTTTTGAGCTTGTAATAATAATTAGGATTTATTGACCTTTGCTCATTCCTAGACTTTTTAAACTGCTTTAATACAGGTATTTGGTCCACCTCAAAGGACGTTAAACAAAAGGGCTTCTTGGGAGACAACCCATGGGGAACCACCCGGTTTCGTCTATCTTTTTAATCCTTTTGGGTATTGTTATTTCAGTTTTGCTAACATTATAGGTGAAGCTTTGCTCTCGCGTGGAAGGAGATTTATTTTTAGAGAAATTGGGATTACCGCACTTCTGGCATGCTCCTTTGTGAGCATAGGTCAACTCTTCCCCTCTCTTACTTATATTTGAATTGCTTATTTTAGATGTTCTCAATCGAGTCTGGGGGAGAGAGCGAGCTGTGCAAGTGCACACACGTTGCATGACATGCTAGAATGTGCTGAGTTAGGATTTTTATTTTGTTGCATACATGTGCACCTAGTTCATGCGCACTTGATCACGCGTGCGTATTGGGTATCACTGCAAGGTTTTCCCGCTCATAAGAATTGAATTGTTAGTATTTGAGTGAGGAGTAGAGAAAAATGTTGACTCGAGTAGTGCTCTAGTCTTGTGCTCTCGTCACACCTAGAGATTCAATTAGGGTAGAATAAAATTCAGAGTTGTAATGTAATTATTTCTGTTATAGTAGATGAAATTTATTTTACTTTAGTGGTGAATCCGGTGAATCCAACGGTAGCAATAGGTCGAGTGTAGCAGACTAATAGTAGCTTTTTACTAGGGTCGAAAGGAAGGACAACCTTTCTCGGTGGCTAGAACCTGGACTAGGCGACTCTCGACACAATTGTGTTGAAATACTCGTCATGAAATGTGATATAGGCCATCTCTTGATCCGTTTGTGCTTTTGAAATCCAAACCTACGTAATCACGATTGCAAGCCCATTTGAGCCTACCTCTCCTCTTTGTTTAGCGCCACTATTTGATGTAACCATGGCCATACAGCCGAACCTATGTTCGCACCAACCGCTGAGCTGAAAGACATTTCTGTCTCGGTCATATTCGGTGTCATCTATGTATGTATGGCTGCTTTAATGTAGCTAAATGAGCTGTTTTCTTGTGTGTAAAAATGTGCTTTTGCCGAAGAGAGAAAAGAAACAAAAGAAAAGAAAAGAAAAAAAATAAAAGAGTTTTACAATAATAATTTTCTCTCGGCAAAAATTTTATTTATTTCTTGCTCACCATGCACCTTGTGTTCAGTTGAAGTCCGGGGGTGTCGTGTAAGTACTGAAAATGTTATTTTGGTGATTATCATTCTCTTGGGTGTGACGGTTGTGTTGTGTGCTATTCCCATCGTCCTTCTACTTACCTAGCCTATACTCAACCTAAGCCTAACAATTGCCTATAAGCCCTATTGATTTTAGATACGAGTTGTCTCATGCAGTAGATAGAGTGCGGACGTGCAAGCCTATGGACACCGACTTTGATGGATTTCTTAGGAGATTGTCCCTAGCTTCGATTTGAGTAATACTTTACTCATTAGTCACACTATTTTCCCTTTTTGCGCGACCGAAAGATTCACCTGGATTCACCATCCAAGTAAAGTAAATTCCAAACTACTGTTTTAGAAATAATTAGATACAACCTTGAGTTTAATTCTGTTCTAATATATTTCTACGTACGAGAGCATGCGACTTCGCATAATTCTCTACCGCTCAAACTTATGCTAACATTCAATTGTTCCGACAGGAGAGCTAAGTAGTTTGCCCGAGACGTGCAAATGGTTAAGTCTGGGGGTGTGATGAGCCCCATATATATATATATATATATATATATATATATATATATATATATTTGGACTCATTTGGGCTGATATTCTAGTGTTTGCACCACATTTTAGTCAAGTTTTCATTTGCATATACTATTCCATGCTAGGTGCACTTTTAAGCCTGTTTCGGTGTGCAATTGCATTCCTTGTTGTTGGGGGTAAGCACATTGTGCTCCCCTTCCCTTCTCTTATGTACTTCTGTGCTTGATGTGTATTCCCAGCTAGTATATCTTGTTTGCAGGTGACCTGATTGCTCCATTTTCCCATAAGTAATTTCTGTGCATATCGCACGGTCGTGCGTTTTCCTTAACGCACGGTCTGTGCGGTCGTGCATTTGTGTCTGGGCAAGAAAACGGAGAGTCGGAGTTTACTCGTGCGTTTTGACACACGGGCGGATTCGCCAGTGCGTGAACATAATGCACGGTCGACCTGTGTCTTGCTGATTTCAGAGCGTCGGAGTTTACCCGTGCGTCTGAATGCACGGGCGGCGTTGGTCGTGCGTGAAGAAATCGCACGGGCGGCGCAGCGTCTTCTCCAAGCCTTACTTCTTCCGTTAATATCGCACGGTATGCGCACGATCGTGCGTTCGACCGTGCGTGACCAATTTTCAGCCTGTTTCCTATAAAAGCTGCAGGAATCGAGGACCGTGGGAGATGACGAGGGCACGAGCGGGAGCGATTCTGAGGGCAGGAAAACTCTTCCTTCCCGCTGCTCTTGAGGGGTGAAGGCTTCTCCTTCATCTCATCCACCATCAAGGCCATTTCCGGTGACTTTCCACCTCCATCCTTCCATCGAGGAGCACTAGGAAGCTTCATCCACCATCAGGTCAAGCATTCCTCACCAAGGAGACCAAGGAAGCACTGAAGATCGTAGGAGCGGTGAAAGCCTCCTTCGAGCCAAGCTCACCTTCTGAGGGCCGAGTCCGGAGAGAGCCCGACAACCTCTCATTCCGGCCGTGAACCCAAGACGTGATTTCTTCGTTGTGGTCCTCTCTAACCCTTGTTGCTTGAACTCGTTTGCAGTTGCTTTATAAATGCGTGTTAAGTAGATCTTATGGATTACTGCTTGTTTTCATATGCAATGTTATTGTGGTGGCATGAATAGCCCCTTTGTTTCTTGCTATTTTCTGTGTTACGTTGTGGTTGAAGCCGCTAGCAAAAGCTAGCGGTTATGTTTTGAGAAGAGGTGCGTGCGACCCTCAACCGTCATAGTGACATTCCGCCCACGCGCCGTCCGAAGCACTGTCGTCGTAGGTTGTAAACTGTCGTCGTAGGTTGAGGGGAAGAAGCCAAGCTCACCTTCTGGCGGCGTTTGTAGAGGTTTGGCATCATGAGAACTCGTGAACTCGTCGTGATGGCTTAGAGCAAATGTAGGTTGTACTCTATTTCAAGGCATGTGACTTATTTATATATAATTTACTTTAGAATGAGAAGGGTGTGTACCTGAGCTGGAAAACTTACGGTATTGATCTTAGAATCAGCGGCTGTGATTGCAGGATCAAATATACTTGTTAAAAATAATGTTTTTCTTTAATAGAGTGCTTCTTAATCCAGACTTATGCCTGGACCATCTATTTTCCAACAGCCACATTTACCTTTTGGTTGGCCATTGGACAAACCTGCAAGACAAAGATTATTATTCCTTAGGAACCCAAATGAATTTGGGTCCTAGGTTCTTGTTAGCCTTAACTACTGAAACTTTAGCAACTAAACTACTGACAAGCTTCTCATACCTTGCTCTAGGAACTGATGGATTGAACCAACAGTCTATTGCAAAGTGCACAACCTTGCCACAGCACCAGCATTCAAATTTATTATACCTCCTCTTCTGGGTCACCTTCTGAATGGAGTGTTGGTGATCAGAAAAGCAGGTTGCTTTACAATAAGCATTTATCGAGTTATTTATGGGGATGTGCAATGAATTGGATGTTGGTTGCATAATCATAGACTTCACTTTAGGAACATGCTTTTGAGGTAAAGCCTTTTCCTTCCCTTTGGATGATAGTGCTTGGGGAGAGACAACCTTTTTGAAGATAGTTCTTACTTGGGAAGCCTCTCTTACTTCCTTATTATAGCCTAGTCATCCTCTATATTGAGAGGAGAAGCTATCTATAATAGGAAGGACAGTTTTGGGCTTTGAGAAGCTAGCCACGAGCCTTCTTTCTATGAGGAGCATGTACTCCAGAGACTTAATTATCCTACTCTGAGCTTCAGACTTCTATTGAAGTAGGATAAGCTCATTGGTCAAATTAGTCACTTCCTCGGTCTTCTCATCTATTTTACATCTGAATGGCTTGAGGATCCTTATTCCCTCAACCTTAGATTTGACAAACTTTTTTCTCTTCTTGAGAGCAACCAAGAGAATACCATATTGTTCCAATAGATCAGTATGGTCCTTATTGTTGCATGATGAGCAGTCTCCTGCTTCACCATCAACATAGCTTTCATCAGATGATGAGCAATCATCTGATGCACTTTTGGTCTTTTCAATTGAAGATGATAATGAAAATATGTGAGGAGTGCATACCTGTGCAGGATGAGAATCATCCTGATCTTCCTCATCAGATAGGGCTACAAACCCATAAAACTCTGCATCCTCAGGTTCACTGTCTGAGAGAGTGAGATGTGCCCTTATCCTTCTTATAGCAACAGAGCAACCTTCATCTTTATACTCACAATCTGAGAGAGTTAAAGGTGTTTTTATGCCAATCTTGGCAGCAGGATACTCACATTAGTCCTCATTTTCTTTCAGATCTAGAAGTTCAATGTGTGTCTTCTTCTCAACTGTATAGTGGCTCCTGGGATTTGATTTTTTAATGAACAATCTAATCTTCTCCATCCATGTGCCACCCATTTCTATTCTGCTTATTTGATGATTCACGGAGCTTCTTATCTTGTGAATCTCCCTTGAAGTCCATGTGTATAGACTATTTATTTCTTGCGGATCTTGTAAAGCTGTTAAGCCATTCTGAACAATCTCGCTCTGGAACCACTTGTTAGTTCAAGATAGTATAATCACCTGCAGGGGGTGAATAGGTGTTTCAAATATTTTGGTCTTCTTTAGATTATTGTCTGTTTTAGCTTAGAGATATGAAGACTAGAAGCACACTATAGAAAACACATAGCAAGTTATAGTGGTTCCCCAGTTAAGGGTACATCCACTTCACCCTCCACCTATCTAATAGGGTGCAAGACTAGGATAACTCATCCAATCTCAAATCCAATAGATTTTACAACTCAGGCACAAAGGCCCTACAGCTCAGGCACTCTAGGCCCTATAACTCAGATCCAATCAGGATCCTACTTCAAGTTCTCACAGAAACCTACAACTCAGGCATAAAGGCCTTACAGCTCAGATCTTCAGCAGATCTTACACTCAGGTTCTCTGAACCCTACATCTCAGAGTGCAAGCACTCCTACAACTCAGATCTCAAAGGGATCTTACAGAAGATGTTTAGAAGATGATCTTTACAGACTTAGACTCTGAGAGATTAGCTTTGAGTAGCTTGAGTTTTCTTAGGCCTTTCTGAGTAGAAAGCCTTCTTTAGCAGCAACACAAGATCTTCAATAAAATGAACCTTCAGATCTGGATCTTTGCTGAGCCTTCTTGTGGAAACTTTTCTTCTTTTCCTTCTTCTTCTTCTCTCTTTCTTTGTTCGAAAGGGCTTTTCTTTTTACTGTTCTATTGCCCTTTTTGTCGTCAAGCCTTTCAAAGAATACTTGGAATCGATTGATTCTCTTTCTCTATCTGTGTTCTATTTTCTATTCCATTTATATTCTCTGTATTTTGTTAGGGCACACACTTTGTCTTCTTATACGACAATACCTTCTTACGGTCTATTCTGAGCACTCTTTACTGCCAGAATCTCATTCTTTAACGACATCCGCTGATTGGTCCCTTAGACGATGACATTAAATGCAGACAGTGTGTTTTGAAAATTCTCAGTCTGTCTCGATGATATGAGTAACATCTCGACAACAGAACTTGCTGTCTCTGCGATCCATTTGGGACTTTATACATTACTTCAAGTCTTCTAAAATTTTCACGATTGGAAGATATCTCGATGATATGGAATATCTTAGCTATATATGTAGTCACAACGACATGAAGTCTTCTTGTCGATATCGTCGAGATCATTGCGATGTTATGAAACTTCTCAACTACATAGATAGTCACGGCGATATAAAGTCTTCTCGTTGAGATCATCTTGTCAACATGAGGTCTTCTCACTGATATCGTCTTGATCATTCTGACTACTACTTCAGCTGCAAACTGTCTCCACGATCTCTGACTTAGTATTCAAGACGATATAACCACTTTACGACGAAATGTCTTCTTAGTCAGATTTTTAAGAATTCTAAAGAACTTCAACAAGGCAGACTTTTCAACGATATCGTCGTGTGATACTTATTTTCACGATGATACCTTGACTTGGTTGATTCTTCTTATTCTCACAATGATATTGTTGTGTGCACTTTGTTGACACAATGATATCATCGTGTTATTCTTATCATCACGACGATTACTGACTTATTTCTTCGGATATCTTCTGTTAGTAATCTCAGCAATATCGTTGTGTGTATCTTATTGACACGACGATATTTGCCTTAGTCATTTTTGCTTGATCCTTATACATTATACTTAGTATGTATGATGTTCTAACCTACGCATGTCACAACAAATGAATATCAAATACAAATTGTACTTATCATTGACTTGGAGACTTCTCCAAATCTGGAACATTGTGGGCAGTGTTCCCAACAATGTTCAATGTCATGATAAGGATAATTCTGAAAAATAAGATTGACTGGAGTCAGTGGTTATTTGAGAAGATGAAGGACAACCTACATGCGCCCAATAATGCAAGAATTATCTCACTCTACCTCTGCAAAAGTCTCTATTACATATTAGATGAATATCTGGGAACACCAATCCACTACCTAAAAAAAATGACAAGAAGTCAATTGAAAGATGGGAGAAGGAAGTTCAAAGACCCAATCTTACTAAGAAGAAATCTGTTGGGGATACTGAGAAAGAGCCTAATAGATTTGAAAGGGAAGAATTGGTGCTTCCCCTACACAAACTGAGGGGGACCAAGCAAGCATATATGTGCAAGAGGTTGTTGAGGTGACTACTACAGAAGTGCATGAAGTTGTTGCACAGGAAAATGCACAAAGAGGTGATTATGTGGAGGGGGAGCCCATGAATGAAGGTGGTGCTCAACAGAAAGTTGCTAAAGTTGAGGGGGAGCACACATTGGAGTGCTCAACCCAAGAGACTAGAGCAGTTGAGGTGGAGTCTCATTAAGAAGACTCGGCTCTAGATGTTGCTGCCAACATGGATGATGAAAATAATGCAGAATTAGAAGCTGTGGATGAAGCTGTAGAAAAGGACTTGGGGAAATTATAGAGGATGAAAGATCAATGCCTTATATTGTGGTGAGTGAACCAAAAGAGACAGCTCTCCTTGGTGGAGAAGTTGTAATATACAAAGGAAAAGTTGATGAGCATGAGCATGAGACAAATGTTGGAGAGCCTAGCCCTTCCACTAAAGAAGTTACAGTGTCATTCATGACTCAAATAATGGCTATGCTGGAAGAGCAAATAAAGCAGTTTGAATGCTTTGTAAATTAAGTTGTAGAGGGAGTAAGGGATGAAATGTCAGATAAGATGGTTGTGCTGTAGGTTGAAATGCATCACCTGAATGCACATAGCCTAAATTTTTTTATGAGGGCTGCTCCTGCTGTAGACCACACTGCCAAGAAATTGGAGATGACTCACAAAGGCCTGAAGATATAATTGAAAATTCGGTTGTGACTTCAGAAAACCTCTATAATGCATTTACAACAACATACAACATAATGAATAAGCTCAGAATGAATGTTCTTGAAATGGTAGACTTTTGCAGTCAGCTCATGGATGATCACCTTTTGGAAACTAAGAACACTATGGTTGATGGTGTCAATAAGCCTATCTGATATTTAAGACAACATCTGTAAGAACCTATCTGAAGAAGTCAGAAATGGGTAGGAAGTAATAACTAAGGCTAGTGCTGAACAAACTATATGGACTTCAAATATAGTAAGGTTGGCCCTCAACCTACCTGAGCTGCACTATTCTCCAGAACCTGTGTATGCCCCCATCAGAGCATACTTCGGAAAGGAGTTATCAAGTTGAATCATCATCAAAAAATAGAAAATAACTCATAGATGAAAAGTTGATGTCAAAGAAGAAGAGAAGAGCAGAGGAAAATGCTAAAGACCCTAATTTTGGACAGTAGAGCCCAGAATCCAAAAATATCAATCTATATACTTGGAGCAATTTTGGCAAGACTGGAAATTACATTCTATGTTATAAGTGCTACATACTGTGATTAACTTTACATTCTATGATTAACTTTATGTGATTGTTTTTAGGTAATTACATTCTATGTTATAAGTGCTACATACTTTCTTACAAATATGATAGGAGCAGTTGAAAATATTACAAAAGAAATTAAAGTTCTATCAAGTAAAATGTCAACTAGACAAGGTTCAGACAAAGGAAATTTGTCAACAAGACAAGGTCGCGACATGGACCTATATCGACTAGAAGCTCAAAGTAGTTAAGTCAATATCGACTAGAAGCTCAACAGCTAAGTCAATATCAACTAGATGCTCAACATATAGAATATCGACATGAAGCTCAAACAACTAAGTCAATATTGACTAATAGTCTTCATGACGACTAGACTATGCAATATCAATGAGATAATCATGATATCTATAAGACGGGACACATATCGACGAGACAATTCAACATCGACTAGAAGACGGGATTTCAAATATCTACATTTATGGCACCGCTGATTCAGCCAATCAGATTGGCCACAAATGGCAAGTGGATTAGAGAATATTAATTCCAATATGGCCTTTAGTGAATTCAGTATATATACCTAAAGTGTGAATCGGCGAAACCAAATCTTGCTGATAGTAATCATTCTAATCAAAAAAGCACAGTGCTGCAACAATCACACAATTATAGAAAATCTACATCACAAACAAAGAGAGCTGTAGTGGTTCCCCGAGTTGGGTACGTCCACTTTCCACCACCACCTATCTAGCAATGAGCTAACGTCGACAAACTCCAATCAAAACTCAGATCCTCAGATCCTATAACTCAGAGACCAAGTCTCCTACCTCAGAGGTATTAACTGACCTCCTACCTCGGGTCACAAGGACCCTACCTCAGAAGCACTAGTTGACCTCCTACCTCAGGTCACAAGGACCCTACCTCAGAATCTTAGCTGGCCTCCTACCTCAGGTCACACAGGACCCGACATCTCAGGCCACATAGGACCTTACAACTCAAGTCACACAGGACCATACAACTCATATACAATAAATGAATCCTACAGCTCAGATCTTAGAGAGATCCTACAGTTATACAAGTTTTAGTTCAAAACATTTCTATAGACTCATATTAATAGATCTTGATAAATCAAGAGTATTTGTTAAGCCTGATGTGGATTGGCTTCAACTTTAATCTTCTTGCAGAGCACTTTGAAAGAATATGTGTCCATGAAGATTCTCTTCTGCACTTTCGAAGATCCTTCTTCTTCTTGTCGATAGATGATTGGGTTTTAGTAGATTAGCAAGATGAATCGAACTCTTCTCGTGAAGAAAAGATTGGCATCAAAGAATATCTTCTCCATTCTTGAGCTTCCTGATGAATATCCCTTTTTGAGAAGATGGCGGCAGAAAAGCTCTTACTTCTAAATGATTGATTAAGGTTAGTTGTGTCCTGTCACATCCCTTTTATATGGACATTTAGATAATGGTCAAAATATAGGAATACTTTAATACCATTTATTCCTTTTCTTAAATCCCTAATCTGATTGGAGCAATCAACGGCGACAATCTGAGTATTTCCAAATCTTCAACTGTCTCGACGATATTAACATTTTCTCGACGATATTTCAATTCTTCTTAACGATACTTGTAGTCTATAAGATGATATTTGACTATCACTGTCTTATAGTCAAATGATCAAGCTTATCAAATCAAATTCTGAGTTCAGCATGGTCAATGTCTTCTAGTCGGATGATTAAGTTTATCAAGTTTAATTCTGTGTTCAACATGATCATTGGATTCTAGCCAAATGTTAAGCTAATCAAGTCGATTTATGTGTTCAATATGATCACTGTCTTCTAGACGAATGTTAAGTTTATCAAGTCAAATTATGTGTTCAACATGTTCACTACCTTCTGTATTTCTGAAATGTCGTGTAGGCTCCTCGATGACATTAAACTTGTCCTCCATGACAATTGACATAACCTCGACGATAAAGGACTTAACCTCGACGATAATGAACTTAGACAAATTCTTCTTTCATTGAAGAGCTTCCAAACATCTTGTTGATCATCTTCAATATGATATGTGTATAGTTGATCCTTGTCAAGATGATATCATCTTGGATAATGTTTTACTAAGACGATATTTGGAGCTTGGGTTGCTTCTATCTAATCAAGACGATATGAGACTTTAGCTGAGAGTCTACAAGATGACATCATCTTGAAGCTTAAGGTCTTCAAGACGATATCGATACCTCTACACGATGATGTTTGGACTCTCCAAGATGATATGACTTGGTCAATTTCTGATCATTCTAAATTCAGATCCTTTGCTCTAACTCACTTGCTAGACGTTTCTTTCTGATGTTAGTGACAAGTCTAATATAGTCTAGATCATAGGTCGACATGGTGTTTTGCACAATGAGGGATTACATTGGCAAAACAATTCTGATGACACTAAGTATAGCCCTATATAAGGCTTGCATTACCTAATACCTGAAAACAACATACTAAACACATGCATCAAAGATAAAGTGTGTTTATCCATAACTTGAGGACTTCTTCAAATCAGGAACATTGAGGGCAAAGTTCTCAATAGTGGCGAGCAGATGAGACATTCAATTCCTCCCACCATGCAGAAAAGGCGGGGTAGTAGCGTTCGGGTAGGTGACCATGGAGGGGAGTACACCGTTGGTAAGAGGAGGCGGCGGTGGTAGCTAGGTTGCTCACCCGTTGTGGAAGAGTGTTGATCACCAACGGTGGAAGAGCGTTACTATCCAATGGTGAAAGAGTGTTGCTCGCCAGCGGTGCTCGTGAGTTGCTAATTGAAGGGGTCGATTCCTCGGGTGACCTCGATAACAAGGAGCCTGCCCCAAAATAGAATCTCCCACTGATCAAGTTGATCCGCATCGAGGGACCAACCCTGGAGCTCGGCATGCCCACAATAGAGATCGACGGGACCGAGCGAAGAGGGGTGGAATATAGTGGAGTGTCGCCCGGAAGAGGAGGCAAGTACGCCTCGCTTGAAGTTTCTGATTGCGTTGTTGGACATGTGTGTCACATCCCTTTGTTTGAGAATACCAAATTGTTGAAATTGTTGAAGTTGAAGTTTGTGGAGTTGGCGGTCTGGGGGGGAGACCGTGCGGTCTGGACTGACCACACAGTCTTGCGATTTCCTCTGGCGGTCTGACCTCTCTGGTCTAGCGGCGGGCTATTTGGCGTGACCTTCGTTATTCTGTCCAAGGGTGCCGAGGTGAGGCCGTGCGGTCTGGTCATGTGACCGTGTGGCGAGCTATCTTCTATTCAGTGTAACCGCGCGGTCTAGTGCTTGTGATCACATGGTGGGGGCAGCCAGGTCTGGAGGCTGTCCAGTTTCATTGTGGTGTGCGCGGACTAAGGTCTTCTTAGTCGCGCAGTCTCTAGTCTGTGTTTGCATAACTGGTCCTTCGTCGATCTGCTGGTATATGTGGTCACAGGTGTTTGGTCGACTTGGCGGGCTGTTGTCCTAGTCGATCTGGTGTGTTCGCGGTCTCTGGAGGAGGTTGGGTGGTGAACACAGGTGGTGAGCGTCATGACCGGGCATTGTCATGATCGCGCGACTTCTGTTAAAGTCGGCGAGCTCACTTTGCAGGAGGATCTTTTTGCTGATCGCGCGGGTTGACCGGTCTGGTCGCGCGGTCAAGGGTGGTGACTCTATCTCATAGGGTGGTGACTGGATCAGGTCTCACGCCTATAAATAGGATTCACTGTAGCGGCAAAATAATCGCACCAAGTGTAAGCTGAGCTCGCGTCCTGTTGTTGCGGTCTCTTTTTTGTGACCGGTCGGTTAGCTGATCGAACTTGTCTTGTGCAGCTTTTGCGGATTGTGCGGGTAGCAGCGGTCACCTCCTCTTCTGAAGGTGTTTGGGTGGTCTCGCGGCTTGCAGTGCGGGTTGCTGGAGTTCGGGAGGATCAGTGGAGTTCGGGAGTTCGCGGGGTTCTCAGTTGGTGTTGTTCAAGTCACAGGCAGGAAGTTCGGGCGGTCTTGTTCTCTAGCCGAGCGGACTGTCAGGTCGAGCGGTCAGGCACTCTCGGTTGGCAGACCGCTAGTTATCCTTTCAGCTTGTTTTTTCTCTTCTGCTTTTGTGTATTGGCGAAATCATGTCTCGCCATGTATACATCGCCTTGTAATGAAGTTTTCTGCTAGCATCAATAAAGATTATGTTTGCTTAATGTGCTTTTGGTTGATTGGCTATAACTTTTAGTTGTATAAATCCTGCTCACTCCTAGATCTACGGAAATTTTCACATGGTATCAGAGATAGGTTGGAGTGGATAGAGCAGTGAATAACTAAAAGTTGCCATCGCCTTTGTGAAGAAGGAACCAGAGGTAGAGCCATGGAAGCAAGAGGTCTTGGAATTGATATGCTTACATCGACTAACTTTAAGAAGTGGAAGTTGTGTATGTAGAGTTATCTTCTGGGTGAGGACCTCTGAGAGGTGGTTGGAGGAGAGAGCACGGAGGAAGTTATCCTTATTGGGGATAACAGTTGTGAGGTGAGGAACTGGAGGCGGATTAATGCCAAAGCAGAGTTTGCCCTGAAAAGGGCAATATCACCTGATTTGTTCGATCACATCTTGGGGTGTGGATCAACTGCTGAGATATGGAGAGCCCTGGATGGGCTGTTTAACAAGAAGAATGTGGCAAGACTTCAATTCCTGCAAAATGAGCTGGCCAGATCAGCTCAAGGTGATCTTTCTATCTCTACGTTCTTCTTGAAGATGAAGAACCTGTGCGCTGAGATTTCAACACTGAATCCTGATGAGCCAATTTCTGAGTCGAAGCTGAAGAGGCACATCATCTGTGGCTTGCGGAAGGAGTATGTGGCCTTTGTGACATCGGTGCAGGGCTGGGCAAATCAGCCATCTCTGCTGGAGCTGGAAAATCTGCTTGCGTCGCACGAGAGTCTGGCAAGGCAGATGGCAGGGGTGTCAGTGTCTGGGGGAGAAGGCGAGGTTCTCTTTACGGGGAAGAAGAAGAAGTGGGATAAGAAGAAGAAGAACGCTGGAGGAGGCAACGGGCCTTCAACTTTTGGACAGCAGGAGAGGGGCCATGCTCCCAAGGCTGACGGGAAGAAGAAGGGAGAAGGTCCCAAGTGCTTCAGGTGCGGGAAGCTTGGTCACATCAGGAAGGATTGCCGGGTGAATCTTCAGCCAGGGCATGCTGCTGTAGGAAAGGAGGAAGCTGAAGCCAGGCATATTGATGGAGGATGGGGAGGAGCCTTCTCGGCTTCTATTGGAGTTGCGGATCCTATCAACTATTAGGAGGACTAGATCGTGGACTCGGGGTGTGGTCATCACCTCACCGGGGATGAGTTGAAGCTTTCTTCAGTTCAGCCGTACTCAGGTAATGATGTCATTATTACTGTTGATAATACCATGCATGTTGTCGAGAAGGTGGGGGTTGTTTCCTTAGGCAGTGATAGAGGGCCGCTAACTTTGAAGAGTGTCTATCATGCGCCCAGAATGAGGAAAAACCTCTTCTCTGTGACCAATGTTGTTGGCGCTGGGTATCACGTTCTGTTTGGCCCAACAGAAGTGACGTTTCTTCGAAATGTTGAAACGGTGAAAGCGGAGGTCGTTCATGTGGGGAGGAGAGCTAAAGACTTGTTCGTTTTATCGACAAGTTCTGATGTCGACAAGATGCGGACGAATGATAGTGCCGTGATATGGCATGAGAGGTTGGGGCATGTAGGAATTGATAAGCTGAAGGCTATGGTGGTGAAAGGTCTTGTCAAGGGCCTGCCTAGTCTATCCTCCTACGGAGATGGTCATATTTGCGCAGGATGTCAGTTCGGCAAGTCTCATCGACTACTGTTTGACAAGTCGCAGACAAGGAGTAGTGTGCTGTTGGAGTGCATCCACGGTGACTTGATGGGACCGACTGCTACCCCAAGCCTTGGAGGTAGCATATATATGCTGGTGTTGATCGATGACTACACCAGATATGTCTGGGTATATTTCTTGAAGGAGAAGGCGGAGGCGTTTGTCAAGTTTGTGGACTTCAAGGAGCTTGTGGAGGGTCCGCTAGGTCTGCGGGTTAAGAAGCTGAGAACTGACAACAGAGGGGAGTTCACCTCTGGTGAGTTCTCTACTTTTTGCAGGAAGGCAGGTATCCGGAGGGAGCTTACTTGTGCGCATACTCCACAACAAAATGGAGTTGCAGAGCGGAAGATCTGTCATTTGACGGAGACCTGCAAGTGTTGGCTGCATGCCAAGAGTATCCCAAAGTCCTTCTGGGCGGAGGGAATGTCTTGTGCTGCTTACATCATCAACAGGATGCCTCTCAGTCCTATCAATATGTTGACCCCGCATGAGATGATGTTCAAGGAAAATCCAAGCGTGGGGCACCTTCGGGTGTTTGGTTCCACCTACTATATGCACGTTCCAGATGCGCTTCGAACGAAGCTAGATGCGAAAGCAAGGAAGCTAGTCTTCGTGGGTTATGATGATCGGAAGAAGGGCTGGAAGTGCATGGACCCTGAGACGTGGAGATTTGTTGTATCTCGCGACGTCATGTTCGACGAGGTGACGTCCTACAAGGGAAGCTCTGGTGTTGAGCTACCAGAAAGCAGGGTGGAGGAGCCAGAGAAAGCTGTGGAAAACCTTCAGGTGGAACTGCCTGTGTCACCAGGTGGTCCATCAATATCTACTTCTGAGGCGGAGGATTCTGGATCAGAAAGCAGGGGGAGCGATGCTCCGAGTACGTCTGGAAGGGGATCTAAGGAAGAAGCAGCTGAAGATACTGCGAGTTAGGGGAAGGCATTGAGGAGATCAAAGTGAACAATCATTGCCCCTGATCGCTATACAGGAGGAAACATGGTGAGGTTTGTCTCTTGTTTCTTTGCTGGTCCCTTAGATGAGAGGGAGCTGTCGAGCTTTGAAAAGGCCAAAGGCGTGGAACAGTGTGATTCAGCTATGCAGGAAGAGATGAGTGCTCTTGAGAAGAATGAGACTTGGTATCTGGTGCCCAGGCCCAAGGGTATCACCCCTGTGACATGCAAGTGGGTCTATCAACTCAAGAAGAAGGCTGACGGCAGTATCGAGCGATACAAGGCTCGCCTTGTGGCTCGGGAGTTCTCGCAGAAATACGGTGAAGACTATGAAGAGACATTCAGTCTGGTGGCAAAAATGACTTCAGTTCGGGTTGTGATTGCCTTGGCGGCGTGTTGGGGGTGGGCGATTTGGCAGCTCGATGTAAAGAATGCATTCTTGTACGACGAGATTGACAAGGACATCTTCATGGTCCAGCCGCCAGGCTTCATGTCTGAAGATTTTCCTGACTATGTCTGCAAGTTGAAGAAGGCCATGTATGGGTTGAAGCAAATGTCGAGGGCGTGGTATAGAAAGATAGCAGAATATCTTCTATTCTGTGGGTTTGGTGCTTCAGACTCAGACTCAAGCTTGTTCGTCAAGAAGAGCGGGGAGCTTCAAGTCATCGTGTTGCTTTACGTCGACGATATGATCATGACGGGGAATTCGAAGGAGGAGGTAGCAAAACTTCGGGCCGAGCTATCCATCAGGTTCAAGATGAAGGACATAGGTGAGCTTCACCATTTTCTTGGACTCGAAGTGCAGAGGAAGGGAAGTGGAGTGCTGGTGTCCCAGGCTGGATATGCGGAGCGAATCGTGGAGCGGTTCGGCATGAAGGAAGGGAAGTGCATTTCCACACCTCTGGAGAAGGCCATGAAACTTTGCAAGGATGAGGGGAGGATTCTGGAAGATCCGCTGGTGTTCCAGGCTCTAGTTGGGAGCTTGATCTACCTGACGATTACCGGGCCGGATATTGCGTATGCAGTTGGCAGGGTGAGCCGTTATATGGCAGAACAACGGATGCCTCATCTACTAGCGGCCAAGAATATATTGAAGTATGTCAAGGCGACTTCGGATATGGGTCTCCTTTACAGGAGGGATGCGGGCTTCGAGGTGCATGGGTACATGGATGCTGATTACGGGGGAGATTCGGATGATCGGAAGTTGACGTCTGGATACGTCTTCATGGCGGGCCCCATGGCTATATCATGGTGCAGCAAGAAGCAGGATTCCGTTTCTGTCTCAACCACAAAAGCGGAATACAAGGCTTCGGCCTTTGTAGCTCAAGAAGCCATCTGGCTTAGGAGGTTGGTTGGAGACATCCATAAGGAGGTTCGGAGTCCGACTCTGCTCTGTGGCGACAATGAGAGTGCTCTCAAACTGGTTACTAATCCAGTTTGTCACGCGAGGACCAAGCATATCGAGATCGAGCATCATTTTCATTCATGAGAAAGTGCTGGAGGGGTCTCTTTTGGTCGAGCATGTTCGGAGTCAGGACAACATTGCTGACATATTCACAAAGGCGCTGGCGAAGGGGTTGTTCACTCGGCTAAGGAGTTTATTTGGGCTGTTTTCAGTTATCGTGCGAAGTGTTCCTGTACAGATTTGTACCGGGAACACCTGCACGACCCCTGTTCCAGCATAACACTAATCAAAACCACTGAAAGTGGCACAAAACACAGCATGAAAGACAGCAAAGAAGATAAACAAGGAAATACACCAAGAATGGGCCTAGAAGTGCACTTAGCGTGGAATAATAGACGGCTATTTAATATGAACGAAAACATGTAAAAAGTGTAGTGCATAAACTAGATAATCGACCTAGATGAGTCCAAAAATGTGTATATAATTGGGACTCATCACACCCCCAGACTTACCTATTTGCGCGTCCCGAGCAAACAAATTCTAGGCAAACGGGGAAAGAAAAGTAGATGGCTTAAAATTACAATACAGAGTACCATATGAAGTCGCATGCTCACGTGCATAAGAAAAATAATAGAGAAGATTTCTAATTATACAAACAGTTTATAGATTTCTAAAAGAGTAAAAGCATATTACAACTACTCAAAATGGTGAACTACGGTGAATCCTTCGGTCACGCATATGGAGAAAGTAAACTTAGCGCTGAGATGAGCATTGCTCAATATAGGGGTGCAGGACAAACTCCACCGAAATCCATCGGCGTCAGTGACCATAAGCTCGCCCGGTCACATTCTCTCCACGACACTAGATTGGTTTAAGGCATGAGTCAGTAGGACTTTAGGTTAGAGATGGGGCTTGGGTTACGGTGAGGTAAACAAAGATAAACATGAAGGCTAAGCGCACCTAACCCAACATGAGCATAAGATAGAGCTACCCGCATGACTATAAAAAAAATAAATGCACCACACCCCCAGACTTAGACTTTTGCAACATAGGTGTGTGCACCGCCTACTCCCAATACCAAAACTTACAAAATTTTCGATTAAGCTCATCTTTTTTTCTTTTTTTTCACTTCTTTTTCTTTTTCTCCCTTTTTTTTCTTTTTCTTTCTTTAGTGATTTCAGCAAATTTTCAAAGATGCACATCCATACTTTCACATTATATTTCCACAATCAACACCACCAATTTAATATTTAGACAAAGTGCTTGCATCTAGGTGTGCGACTAGGATTGGAGATAAGGCTTTGGTGAACAATAGTGGAGCTGAACCAAAAGAATGGTGTAGGCACAAAAGGGGCTAGCAAGGGTAGACGATATCAGGAATGGCACAAAGGCTCAACCGGGCCAAGATAATGGCCTAAGTCATTCTCACGCACTAGAACTATCCTATGCCAATGCTTCAAGAATCGCTTGTGGCAAGTTCTAGCCACCGAGAAAGATTCTCCTTTCTCCCGACTCAAGCAATATGAGTCTAGCGATCATTTACACACATCCCTATGCTACCTTTTGATTCACACCAGATTCACCATTTGAGTAGAGTAAACAACATTTACACTAATAGAAAAATATAAAACCATAAGTATAAAAAAAATCTAATCTACACAAATTTTTATGCAACCGAGCACTCGACTAGGAGCACTACTGGAGTCAACATTTTACTCCGCTACATAGTCCTAAGCCATCACCTAGAATTTCCCAAATAAGTAGAAGAATTAAATTCAACTCAGAGCACGCATACAGATGAGTACGCGCTCGTGTAGGTGCAGCGGTGTGCAAAGAAAATGAACAATAACTAAATAAATGAAATAGAAATGCTTCTAGCATGCAGTGCAATGGTGCACGTGAGCGGGTGAACAAAACTACTCTCCCCAGACTTAAACTAAACAATCTAATGCAGAATATGACTATAAAATTCATAATAAAGCTAAGGAAAGAGAGTACCCAATGCTCAGCAAGTGAGCATACCAGAAGATTGGCTTTTAAATCTAGACCTAGTTGCAGCATCCATCCAGAAGAATACCTGCAGGGGTCAGCTCTGCAAAAACAAAAGAAAAAGACAAACTAAAATAAACTACAGCTAACTAAACTAAACTAGATGAAACAAAATTGCAGGAAAAGTAAGATAACTACTGGGGTTATTGTCATCCCAGCACGACTTATTCAACTTTAAAACAGTTCTAGCTAATGGGTCTATGAAAAAGGAAATGTACAGGTAACTGTTCTAATATGCATGTCGGTAGCGGGTACTGATATGGAGATAGAGCAGTTACTCCCCTACCTAAATAAAAATACCTGCTGAACACAGGTAGCGGGAATAGGAAGTAAGAAGAGGAGGAGAGCTGGTCCTCACTCATCTCACCACAAACTAAATCCTTGCCTAGCAAGGTGTCATCTTCAGGGTGGCGGCAGGAGGAGAAGGCTATGAATGAGGCTTCCTCTATGGAGGAGGGGTCAACCTCCTCACATATGAGGATACACTCATCATTGACTTGAGCATCATGCTCCAAGTCCTCCTGGGGTACCTGTGAAGACTCAACCTGCACAGGCTCAGATAGAGAAAGGGGATCAAGAAATAAACAAGAAGAAGAACATGAATAAAAATCAAGCGGGGGAGTGGTCCCGGTCTCACTCGCATCAAGTTGGGGAAGTAAAATAATGTTTGCATTGTCATCAATGCTACAAGGTTCGGCGGGATCAACCGTAGCCATGCCCAAGATTTGGACTTCCTCCACCGGTGCTGAGGAAAGCTCCTCCTCACCTAGAAGGTTGTCCTCCTCCATAGGAGTAGGCATAACACATAGATCGCCAGCCTCATCCTGCGACACATCCTCAACAATGTTGTCAGAGACGAGTATAGTAGTATGCACAACAGGGGGAGGAATAGTGCTTGGAAAAAAATCAAGCACCGATTCCTCACAAAGAATCGAATCTATGCATGGTGATATATGTACAGGGGAGATGGGCTCAGTTGTGTCAGAGCCTGGATCAGCCACACATCTGGTGACTGTATCCACATCATACCCTTCAAAGCTTGAAGGTGAAATGAGCACAAAACCAGATGTTGAAGGTGTGCTGCCAGAAGTAGGAGTCGGGACGATCCGGATATCCGGCTCGTCATCCTCGTCCAATTGGCGATGGAATACAGCACAATCCTTCAAGGCATGATCCGTGCTCTGACAAAACAAGCACTGCCTTGTGGGCTTCTTTGGCACAACATGTGCTGAAGCCGAAAAGAAGCATGATGGTAAAGGCGCAGCAGAATAACTATAGGACTTACGCGCACCATATGGAGTACCAGACGAAGTCGGTGCTCCATATGATGGGCCTTGAGTGCTAGGGCTATTATCTCCTGATGGGCATCTATCACTAGCATGAGAAATATCTCCACACCAACGGCAATGAATATTGAATGAAGCCCGCATAGTGTGAAGATTAAATGATTCAAAATAAAAACACTATTGCGCAAAATACTACACCTAACAAAAATTTACTAGAGCAACCTAATATAAAACAGGAAAAAGGAATAATAAGAAATAAAATAAAGAAAGGATGCAATACACAAATGGAAGGGCTTTAATCTCAGATTCTCCCTCTCCAGAAAACTCACACGTTTGTGTTCCCCAGCAACGGTGCCAAAAACTTGATGCACAAATCTCGCACACCGCTATAGGCGGTAGCAAGACTGCGGCACAAAATGCCAGTGTACCGATCGTTTAAGTAATATAAAATGTGGGAGTGAATCCCTAAGTATCGATCTCGAAGGAACACAGTAAGGTGGAGTTTACTATTGAGGACGGACTTGAGATTGATGTCCTTAAGTAGGATGGATGCGGAAACGGGGGTTTTGGATTGTGGAAAATAAAGAGAAAAATACTACAACTACTGCTATGCAATGCCGCTATGCAAAGCTTTGTGAGGCGGGATGGAGACTACGTAGGCCTTGAACAACCTACTTCGCTAGGGCAGATGGACGAGTAGGCAAACGGAATGAGGGTCCACCTCGTTGACAAGCACGCCACTAGCAATTGCTAGTGCGGCGCACGAACCTAGTGGATGGAAAATGGACGGGGGCGCTCCTCACTTGCATAAACCACAAGATAATTTCACATAGACATGAAATGTACTAAAATGCAATATAAGGGTTTTGTAATCATAGTTCACACACACACAATATTAAGATATAAAATACTACAAAATAGAGGGGGTGGGATTACAACCAAGGCACGAAGTCTTGTCGGGATTCACGGTCGGAATCAAGGGTTGTCATGCCTTGTCTGAGCTCGGTCCACGACTGACGTCCGGGGTATGGAGAGGAACTGTCACATCCTTCTATTTGACCCGTCTTCTTCGTAAATCGCCTTTGTCCACGATCTCGCCGGAGAACTCCAAGGATGCAGCAAGTTGTATCTTGAAATGGAGCTTTTGAGGTGCACGGACAATGGAGGAGGCCTAGAGGATACTCTGGCTCGATATTGGCGTGAAGAATAAGCCCAGAGCACCTCCTGAAGGTAGGAGGCGATGGAGCGGCGAAACTGGCGCAATGGAGCGGGAAAACGACGCTGGAATAGCCTGTCCGACCTAATTTTGTGGGCTGTATATTTATAGAAAATAGGGTGCACGATCAGTGGCGCACGACCAGTGGTCATGCGCACTATAAGTTGGTGATCGTGTGCAATGTGTCCGAAAACCTGCAAGACAAAACTGCATAAAATAATAAAGCGCACGATCGAATGCACGACCGTGCATAACAACGCACGACCAAATTTAGAAAGCAACTTTGGGCTGCAAATGAATGTGCACGATCAGCGACGCACGATCAGTGGTCGTGCGCAGTATAACCAGTGATCGTGCGCAGTGTTCCTGTACAGATTTGTACCGGGAACACCTGCACGACCCCTGTTACAGCATAACACTAATCAAAACCACTGAAAGTGGCACAAAACACAGCATGAAAGACAACAAAGAAGATAAACAAGAAAATACACCAAGAATGGGCCTAGAAGTGCACTTAGCGTGGAATAATAGACGGCTATTTAATATGAACGAAAACATGTAAAAAGTGTAGTGCATAGACTAGATAATCGGCCTAGATGAGTCCAAAATGTGTATATAATTGTGACTCATCAAGGGGTCTCTTTCGGTCGAGCATGTTCGGAGTCAGGACAACCTTGCTGACATATTCACAAAGGCGCTGGCGAAGGGGTTGTTCACTCGACTAAGGAGTTTACTTGGGCTGTTTTCAACTTCCCACTTCAAGGGGCAGTGTTGAAAATGTTGAAGTGGAAGTTTGTGGAGTTGGCGGTCTGGGGGAGAGACCGCGCGGTCTGGTCTGACCGCACGGTCTTGTGGTCTCCTCTGGAAGTCTGACCTCTCTGGTCTAGCCGCGGGCTATTCGGCGTGACCGTCGTTCTTCTATCCAAGAGTGCCGAGGTGAGGCCGCGCGGTCTGGTCGTGTCACTGCGTGGCGAGCTATCTTCTGTTCAGTGTAACCGTGCGGTCTGGTGCTTGTGATCGCGTGGTGGGGGCAGCCCGGTCTGGAGGCTGTCCGGTTTCTTTGTGCTGCACATGGACTAAGGTCTTCTTAGTCGTGCGGTCTCCAGTTTGTGTTTGCATAGCTGGTCCTTCGGCGATCTACTGGTATATGCGGTCACAGGTGTTTGGTCGACTTGGCGGGCTGTTGTCCTAGTCGATCTGGTGTGTTTGCGGTCTCTATAGGAGGTCGGGTGGCGAACACAGGTGGTGAGCATCATGACCGGGCATTGTCATGATCGCGCGGCTTCTGTTGAAGTCGGCGAGCTCACTAAGCAGGAGGATCTTTTTGCTGATCACGCGGTCAAGGGTGGTGACTCTATCTCATAGGGTGGTGACTAGATCAGGTCTCACGCCTATAAATAGGAGTCACTGTAGCGGTAAAATAATCACACCAAGTGTAAGCTGAGCTCGCATCCTGTTCTTGCAGTCTCTTTTTTGTGACCAGTCAGTTAGCTGATCGAACTTGTCTTGTGCAGCTTCTGTAGATTGTGCGGGTAGCAGCGGTCACCTCCTCTTCTGAAGGTGTCCAGGCGGTCTCACTTCTTGCAGTGCGGGTTGCTGGAGTTCGGGAGGATCAGTGGAGTTCGGGAGTTCACGGGGTTCTCAGTTGGTGTTGTTTAAGTCGCAGTCAGGCAGTTCGGGCTGTCTTGTTCTCTAGCCGAGCGGACTGTCAGGTCGAGCGGTCAGGCGGTCTCGGTTGGCAGACCGCTAGTTATCCTTTCAGCTTGTTTTTTCTCTTCTGTTTTTGTGTACTGGCGAAAACATGTCTCGCCATGTATACCTCGACTTGTAATGAAGTTTTCTGCTAGCATCAATAAAGATTGTGTTTGCTTCAAGTGCTTATGGTTGATTGGCTAAAACTTTTAGTTGTACCATTCCTACTCACTCCTAGATCTACGAAAATTTTCACACAAATCCCAAATTGTATTTGATCTTGCTTGTCATATGTTTATACTGTGTAGGAACTATAGGTGCAATACTCCACAGGTAGAAAGCAGTTTAGAACCAACAAACTGAACTTAAGCACTAGCGCCAGCGCTAGGGGTTATCGCAGGCGCTACCGTTATAGCCTGGCGCTAGCTCAAGTTTGTGCACAATGCCACACCGCCGACGGTTTCATAACTGCCTCCACACGAATGCTACTACAGGCATTAGGAGCTACCGCAGGCGCTATCTCCATGTTCTATAGAATGATGGCTTCTCTCTCATTTTTCCTAGATCTTCCAGAGAGATTACTTGTGCCAAAATTCCAGAGTTGTTACTCTGCCGAAACTTCATCTCCCACTCAAAGCCAAAGAAGATTTCTAGAGAAGGAAGCCCCCACGCTGCATCCGAAGAACGATCGCTTCAACTTCGCTTATACTGCAACGATCCTTCATCCTCAACTTCAGAAATCTCATAGAGGGAGTTCTTGTTATTTGCATTATTTCATTATTGTAATTTTTGTAGTAAAATCACCTTGTGTTGGCGACTAGGTCCTTGCGCGGCTTAGGGGGTAATTCGCGGCCTGAGTTGGCGACTAGGTTTAGGAGATTATATCTAGGGGGTGCTCGAGGCCATATCTGGAGAAGGATATGGCTAGAGCGGCTTGAGGCCATATCCGGGGAAGGATTGGCTAAAGCCAACCAGTTTGTGGGGATATAAGTCAGTATAGAAAAGGAAAAGTTATTAACATTTGTACGCCTCCGATTTCTAGCGATATTGAAATCAAATTTATGTAAACACTTATTCATATAATACAATCATGTCTCTATTTGTGTTTACTTGATTTCTCTCATTTGGCGTAAATTTTATTATTGCAAATTACTTTTTGCTAAATTGATATTTTGCTCTCTTGTTAACTTTAAAATAATATAGTAAATTTCTTAATATTACAAAAAAAATTATTCCCTTATTCACCCCCCCCCCCCTCTAAGGGCGCTTATCGATCCAACAAGTGGTATCAGAGCTAGGTTATTCCAAATCAGTTTAAAAATCAGGAATAATGGCGCTTCATGATCTCGCATCCACTAGAAGGGGAAGTTTTTATGAAAATGAAAAATCCTTATGTCCACCATTATTTATGGGTGAAAATTATAATGGGTGGAAAACTCTTATGGAAAAATTTCTTAAATCCTTGGATATTGAAGTTTGGAATATTACAATTAAAATGCCCCCAAGTATTTTAAATAAAAATGAAATGTTTTTAAATGCCAAATCAATAAATAGTCTATATTGTGCACTAGATCAAAATATTTTCAAACTTATTTATACACTTCCTACTGCTTATGAAGTTTGGAAATTTCTTGAGAATTATTATAGTCTTCCTTCCACAGATGATGAACAAGAGCAATTCCTTATGGATCCAAGAGAAGAAACCGATGAGGACTTATGCTTTGAGGAAGATCTATCTAAGAAAGAAGAATGCAACGTCACAATATTGGACTCAAATGATGGAAACACATCAAGCAAAAGAGAAGACAGAAATTCAACTATGGAAGAGGAATGCGCAGAAGATTTCAAAGGAACCCTTGGTTCAAATCGTGCCTCATCCCATAGCAATGTAAAAAATTCAAAAACTTCTCTTTTTGTAACAAATTCTATTTCTATATCTCGTATGCTTAAAATTGCTAAACGTAAAATTTTAAAGTTCAAAATTGCTAATTCTAAATTACGTTTAGAAAATAAATCTTTAAAAGCAAACGATAAAATAGAATCAAATATTGATGTGTTAAATTCTCTTTCATGTTCTTTAGTTATAATTTCTACTCCTTGTTTATATTGCAATCCATTAAAAGAAAAATTCAAGGATATTGAAAAAGGGCTCTTAGTTTCTAAAGAACATAATGAAAAATTGATAATTGAAAATGATGTTTTAACTTATAAGTTAAGACAATTAAAATCTTTTGTTGAAAAAGTTCTAATTTCTAGTAATGTCATTCATCATAAGATTTTGAATAACAAAGATAAATTAACTTACAAAATCATTTCTAAAAAGGACTATTTTCACACATCAACTCAAAAGGAGTTTAGTTTCAAAAGGAATTATGATCCTCACAAAATTCTTAAGAGTCACTATTATAAGACTCAATATATTTTCAATCATGACTCAAATTTAAAAACTCCTTTAAATGAAAATCAAACTATAAAATATTTTCCTTAACATTATAAGAGTATGTCTATAAGAAATAGTGGAAGTGAAAATCATAAAAATAAGAACCAATCATTTAACATATATTGTAACCCACTCTATCAACAATCACTTCTAAAGAAAGACAATCACTCTTATAAATGTCCCACTCACTTAAGGGGTAGTGTCTGGATATGTCTATGCCACTTTCCCCAACATCTCTCCATGTAGTCCATATAATGTCTCTTGACGTTGGGCTTAAGAATTAAAGGTTTGGATCACTGGCCCATTCTTCATCTCTTTTTCTTTTGAGAGGCATTTCTTCATCTACATTATGATCTTCCTTTTTGGACTTGATTCACTAATGCACTGTAGAATTTCCTGAGTACTTTGCTCCAATTTGGTGTTTAGAGTTTCATGTGTGAATTCATTTGCATTAATGCACCTAGTTATGATCAACTTTTGATTATCACCAATTTTTGTAGTTAGCCATCTAACTGCATTTTCTCAATTCTTATCTGCTAGAAGGTTTTGTTGTAAAGAGGTGTCCACTCTTTCACCCAGAGATTGTAGTGCAATCATATTACTGTCTACTGATGTTCCTGCCCTTAAGAATCAGTTGGTGATCTGAGTACTAATGTGATCAATGTCTGCTCTTATCTCATTCATCTGGGCTAACATGTCATCTCTGATTCCTTTAACTACTCTGTCCACATATTCTTGATACTTTTGTCTTTCCTCAAAGCAAATTACTTATTTGATCAATCTAAGGAGCTTGAAGCTTGCTCATGAGATGGTAGTGTAGATGCTCCTAGAATATCTTGCTCCTTCTCGGTTACTTTCCCTTGTAGGTCGTTAACCACACCGTTGGAACATGGTTTTATGCATCCCTTTGATTTGAGAATAACAAATCCTACTTGTATTTGATCTTGTTTGCCATTGTGTTTTTAACAGGCAAGTTTGAACATATATGACACTAGGTTGCTGCATTATTGGTCTGGATCTGCCCACAAGCAGAAATTATGACTATGGTCTAACGCCAGCCGTTAAGACTTAACGCTGGGCATTGGCGATCGAAGGGATGGCTTGCCGATCGATGGGATGGCTTGCCAATCATCGGGATGGCTTGCCGACTGAGAAAATGAAAGAGGTTTAACGCCATGCGTTAGGTCTTATCGTTGGGCGTTAACTCTCAATGATTATGGTAAGGAGGGAAGCAGCCGTGATTGAAGGGGCACTTTAGGAATGATTTGACCTAACGCCAGCATTAGCATCAACGTCAGCGTTAGCCTCAACGCTAGCATTAGGGTTGCTTAAAATGGATGTTTCCTAAAGTGCAGAATCTCCTTCCCATTTTGAAGATCCGAGCCATCAAAACAATTCCAAACTGGGTCAACGCCAGGTGTTAGCCTTAACGTCGGCGTTAGCCTTCAGTACTATAAATTGGAGGACTTTGTCTTCTCCAACTACTGATTGAAGAGAGCCCTATTACAGCACTTCAGAAACACTGAGAGGGCCATATTTCCAGGCCAACACATCTCCCACTCATATTTCAAAAGGAGGAATCAAAGGAGGCTTGGATCAACATGCTAACTCAACACGAAGAACGCACGCTTGGACTTCAACGATCTTCAGCGATTCTTCAGCGTCTCCTTCAGATTACCTCATAGGGAGTTTTCATATTTGTCTTTTGTATTTTTATTTATCTTTGTAATCGGTTCGTAAATTCGCCTCGTGTTGGCGACTAGGTCTGGGTAGGACTTAGAGAGGAATTTGCCTCGTGTTGGCGACTAGGTCTAGGGAGTAGATCTAGAGGGTGCTCGAGGCCTTTTTGGGGATAGAAGGGCTAGATCGGCTTGAGGTCGTATCTGGGGAGAGATCGGCTAAAGCCAATTGGTTCTTAGTGAGAAGAGTCGGTATGGAAAACGAAAAGAGTTTCATAATCGCTTTGATTTCTAGCGTCATAGAAATCAGATTTTGTAATCAATTTGATAAATAATAATCATGTCTCTCTTTGTGTAATAAAATTTATTTATTCTTCACTTTCTCTAAATTGTTTAATATACTCTCTTTCGTCATAAAACAATTTAGATCTTTATTCAAAATCTCTATTTTGATCTCTTAACTTTTCAAGCAATTGATAATATAATAAAAGTTTTCTATAAAAGTTCAAAGTTTTCTAAAACCCTTATTCACCCCCCCCCCCTAAGGGCGCCTCAAGATCCAACACACACTACCTATGAGCTCATCATTAGGAGGATTATTATGGGAATCATGTCTTTGATGAGCATCTTCAGTTTATTTGTCTGGAATCAAGATGAAATCTGTGCACAGATTCTCTAGTTCAATACTTCCCTCCTCAAGGACAGTATCTTCAGCATCCATCTTGTAGCTTCCTAGGTCTTCTTAGAAAGCAGTGTCAGCGTGATTTGCTTCCTCAACCTCTTGAGCAAGGAGTTCAATGTGAAACTCCCCCTCAACAGTAGTCACATTCTTCATACGCAACACAGCCTCTTGTGTTGTGATGAGTCCCATTTATATATATATATATATATATATATATATATATATATATATATATATTTGGACTCATTTGGGCTGATATTCTAGTGCTTGCACCACATTTTAGTCACGTTTTCATTTACATATACTATTCCATGCTAGGTGCACTTTTAAGCCTGTTTCGGTGTGCAATTACATTCATTGTTGTTGGGGGTAAGCACATTGTGCTCCCCTTCCCTTCTTTTATGTACTTCTGTGCTGGATGTGTATTCCCAGCTAGTATATCTTGTTTGCAGGTGACCTGATTGCCCCGTTTTCCCATAAGTAATTTCTGTGCATATCGCACGGTCGTGCATTTTCCTTGACGCACGGTCTGTGCGGTCGTGCGTTTGTGTCTGGGCAAGAAAATGGAGCATCGGAGTTTACTCTTGCGTTTTGATGCACGGGTGGATTCGCCCGTGCGTGAACAAAATGCACCGTCGACCTGTGTCTTGCTGATTTCAGAGCGTCGGAGTTTACCCGTGCGTCTGAACGCACGGGCGGCGTTGGTCATGCGTGAAGAAATCACACGGGCGGTGCAGCGTCTTCTCCAAGCATTACTTCTTCTGTTAATATCGCACGGTCTGCGCGATCGTGCGTTCGACCGTGCGTGACCAATTTTCAGCCTGTTTCCTATAAAAGCTGCAGGAATCGAGGACCGGGGGAGACGACGAGGGCACGAGCGGGAGCGATTCTGAGGGCGGGAAAATTCTTCCTTCTCGCTGCTCTTGAGGGGTGAAGGCTTCTCCTTCATCTCCTCCACCATCATGGCCATTTCCGGTGACTTTCCACCTCCATCCTTCAATCGAGGAGCACTAGGAAGCTTCATCCACCATTAGGTCAAGCATTCCTCACCAAGGAGACCAAGGAAGCGCTGAAGATCGTAGGAGCGGTGATAGCCTCCTTCGTTGTGGTCCTCTCTAACCCTTGTTGCTTGAACTCGTTTGCAGTTGCTTTATGAATGCGTGTTAAGTAGATCTTATGGATTACTGCTTGTTTTCATATGCAATGTTATTGTGGTGGCATGAATAGCCCCTTTGTTTCTTGCTATTTTCTGTGTTACGTTGTGGTTGAAGCCGCTAGCAAAAGCTAGCGGTGATGTTTTGAGAAGAGGTGTGTGCGACCCTCAACCGTCATAGTGACATTCCGCCCCCGCGCCGTCCGAAGCACGTCATCGCGGCCGTTGCACCCATCTCGCTGTGCGAAGCGGAGTTTAGACCCGCATCTTTCTTCATTCTGCAATAGCATAGGAAACCCAATCAAAACCCCCGTCGTTACTACTTTATCCTTTGAACTGATTTCCTGCGAGAGCAAATCGTACTACCCAACTTGCGGTCCTTGAGAGATCGATATTCGGGGAGTTCCTCCCTATTTTATTACTTGACAACGACCGGTGCACTGCCATTGTATCGCATTTCGTGCCTGCTAATAAGCAGTGCCGAAATTGCACATCAAGTTTTTGGCGCCGTTGCCGGGGACTGCAAGCGTATTTGATTTGTTTTTAATTGGAAATTCGTTTTAAGGTATTGTGTCTTTCTTCAGTATGTTATTTTCTTCTTCTATATCATGTGGGCGCATTTGAATATCCGATGTCGTTGGTGTGGGGACACATCTCACGCTAGTGATAGGTGTCCCAAGGAGTATGGCGTTGTTCAGAAACCGTACGGAGCCCATAAGTCTTTTGGCTACTCTAATGCACCTTCGTTATCGCACCTTTACATGGCTGCCGCACCTTTTGTGCTGGCAAAGCCGGCAAAGCAGTGCCTATTTTGCAAAAGTAGAGAGCACGCCTTGAAGGACTGTGCTGCTTATCTTCGTGAATTGGCGGATGACGATGAGCCGGATATCCGGATCGTCCCATCTTCAAATTCTGCATGCACAGCTTCTTCCTCTAATTACGTGTCACTTCCACCTTCACCTTTTGAAGGCTTTGGAATAGACACGTACGTCAGTGTCCCTCATGACTCCGTTTCTGATGCGACACCCCCTACTTCTTCGGTTGATATACCACTTTGCGCGGATTTGTGCCCTTGTGTGGAGAGTGAGCCCGAACTCTTAAGAAGCACGTCTTCTCCCACTACACACGAAGCTACATCTATTTCTAATATTGTCATTGAAGTCAATTTGCAGGATGTTGCAGACCTGCGCAGTGTCGTGCCCACTCTCATGGAGGAGGACAGCCTTGATTGTGCTGAAGCAACCTCTTCGGTCCAGTGCGAGGAAGTCCAAATTATAGAGGAGCCCATTGCGTGTGCTGTGGAGTCTAGCGAAATCTTCGATGATATCATCAGTTTGTCATTGCCGCACCCCATGGGGGATGAAGCCGGATTGTCCCCTCAGATAAGATTTCTTTTAGTTTTTCTTCCAATTTATTTCCTGACCCCCTTTCCTTATGTACAAGGATGCAGGATGCCCCTCCTCCGGTTGATCAGACCTTATGCATAGAAGAGCTGAAAGCCTGGCGGGATGAGGAAGATACAGTGAAGGAACATCTTGTTTCCTCATCTTCGTTGGTGCTTCCCCTTGAGGATTGGTTACAAGGGGGCAAGCGGTTTTTCTGTGAAGATATAATACTGGAGGAGAAGAAGAGAGCGAAAAAGGAGGAGATTTGGGGTTGGAGGCTGAGCATCTTACTTATTCTCAACCCTTACTACCAGGTCCCCGGACCTTTTTCTTTCATCAGCTGTTACTACTTCAAATCAGCTTATAGCTGATTTGTTTTGAGCTTGTAATAATAATTAGGATTTATTGACCTTTGCTCATTCCTAGACTTTTTAAACTGCTTTAATACAGGTATTTGGTCCACCTCAAAGGACGTTAAACAAAAGGGCTTCTTGGGAGACAACCCATGGGGAACCACCCGGTTCCGTCTATCTTTTTAATCCTTTTTGCGTATTGTTATTTCAGTTTTGCTAACATTGTAGGTGAAGCTTTGCTCTCGCATGGAAGGAGGTTTATTTTTAGAGAAATTGGGAATACCGCACTTCTGGCATGCTCCTTTGTGAGCATAGGTCAACTCTTCCCCTCTCTTACTTATGTTTGAATTGCTTATTTTAGATGTTCTCAATCGAGTCTGGGGGAGAGAGCGAGCTGTGCAAGTGCACACATGTTGCATGACATGCTAGAATGTGCTGAGTTAGGATTTTTATTTTGTTGCATACATGTGCACCTAGTTCGCGCGCACTTGATCACGCGTGCGTATTGGGTATCACTGCGAGGTTTTCCCGCTCAAAAGAATTGAATTGTTAGTATTTGAGTGAGGAGTAGAGAAAAATGTTGACTCGAGTAGTGCTCTAGTCTTGTGCTCCCGTCACACCTAGAGATTCAATTAGGGTAGAATAAAATTCAGAGTTGTAATGTAATTATTTCTGTTATAGTAGATGAAATTTATTTTACTTTAGTGGTGAATCCGGTGAATCCAACATTAGCAATAGGTCGAGTGTAGCAGACTAATAGTAGCTTTTTACTAGGGTCGAAAGGAAGGACAACCTTTCTCGGTGGCTAGAACCTGCACTAGGCGACTCTCGACACAATTGTGTTGAAATACTCGTCATGAAATGTGATATAGGCCATCTCTTTATCCGTTTGTGCTTTTGAAATCCTAACCTACGTAATCACCATTGCAAGCCCATTTGAGCCTACCTCTCCTCTTTGTTTAGCTCCACTATTTGATGTAACCATGGCCATACAGCCGAACCTATGTTCGCACCAACCGCTGAGCTGAAAGACATTTCTGTCTCGGTCGTATTCGGTGTCATCTATGTATGTATGGCTGCATTAATGTAGCTAAACGAGCTGTTTTATTGGGTGTAAAAATGTGCCTTTGCCGAAGAGAGAAAAGAAAGAAAAGAAAAAAAAAGAGTTGTACAATAATAATTTTCTCTCGGCAAAAATTTTATTTATTTCTGGCTCAACACGCACCTTGTGTTCAGTTGAAGTCTGGGGGTGTCGTGTAAGTACTGAAAATGTTATTTTGGTGATTATCATTCTCTTGAGTGCGACGGTTGTGTTGTGTGCGATTCTCATCGTCCTTCTACTTACCTAGCCTATACTCAACCTAAGCCTAACAATTGCCTATAAGCCCTATTGATTTTAGATACGAGTTGTCTCATGCAGTAGAGAGAGTGCGGATGTGCAAGCCTATGGACACCGACTTTGATGGATTTCTTAGGAGATTGTCCCTAGCTTTGATTTGAGTAATACTTTACTCATTAGTCACACTATTTTCCCTTTTTGCGCGACCGAAAGATTCACCTGGATTCACCATCCAAGTAAAGTAAATTCCAAACTACTGTTTTAGAAATAATTAGATACAACCTTGAGTTTAATTCTGTTCTAATATATTTCTACGTACGAGAGCATGCGACTTCGCATAATTCTCTACCGCTCAAACTTATGCTAACATTCAATTGTTCCGACAGGAGAGCTAAGTAGTTTGCCCGAGACGTGCAAATGGTTAAGTCTGGGGGTGTGATGAGCCCCATTTATATATATATTTTTGGACTCATTTGGGCTGATATTTTAGTGTTTGCACCACATTTTAGTCACGTTTTCATTTACATATACTATTCAATGCTAGGTGCACTTTTAAGCCCGTTTCGGTGTGCAATTGCATTCCTTGTTGTTGGGGGTAAGCACATTGTGCTCCCCTTCCCTTCTTTTATGTACTTCTGTGCTGGATGTGTATTCCCAGCTAGTATATCTTGTTTGCAGGTGACCTGATTGCCCCGTTTTCCCATAAGTAATTTCTGTGCATATCGCACGGTCGTGCTTTTTCCTTGACGCACGGTCTGTGCGGTCGTGCGTTTGTGTCTGGGCAAGAAAACGGAGCATCGGAGTTTACTCGTGCGTTTTGACGCACGGGCGGATTCGCCTGTGCGTGAACAAAATGCACGGTCGACCTGTGTCTTGCTGATTTCAGAGCGTCGGAGTTTACCCGTGCGTCTGAACGCACGGGCGGCGTTGGTCGTGCGTGAAAAAATCGCACGGGCGGCGCATCATCTTCTCCAAGACTTACTTCTTCCGTTAATATCGCACGGTCTGCGCACGATCATGCGTTCGACCGTGCGTGGCCAATTTTCAGCCTGTTTCCTATAAAAGTTGCAGGAATCGAGGACCGTGGGAGACGACGAGGGCATGAGCGGGAGCGATTCTGAGGGCGGGAAAACTCTTCCTTCCCGCTTCTCTTGAGGGGTGAAGGCTTCTCCTTCATCTCCACCATCAAGGCCATTTCCGGTGACTTTCCACCTCCATCCTTCCATCGAGGAGCACTAGGAAGCTTCATCCACCATTAGGTCAAGCATTCCTCACCAAGGAGACCAATGAAGCGCTGAAGATCGTAGGAGCAGTGACAGCCTCCTTCGAGCCAAGCTCACCATCTGAGTGCCGAGTCCGGAGAGAGCCCGACAACCTCTCATTCCGGCCGTGAACCCAAGACGTGATTTCTTCGTTGTGGTCCTCTCTAACCCTTGTTGCTTGAACTCGTTTGCAGTTGCTTTATAAATGCGTGTTAAGTAGATCTTATGGATTACTGCTTGTTTTCATATGCAATGTTATTGTGGTGGCATGAATAGCCCCTTTGTTTCTTGCTATTTTCTGTGTTACGTTGTGGTTGAAGCCGCTAGCAAAAGCTAGCGGTTATGTTTTGAGAAGAGGTGCGTGCGACCCTCAACCGTCATAGTGACATTCCGCCCACGCGCCGTCCGAAGCACGGCATCGCGGCCATTGCACCCATCTCGCCGTGCGAAGCGGAGTTTAGACCCGCATCTTTCTTCATTCTGCAATAGCATAGGAAACCCAATCAAAACCCCCGTCGTTACTATTTTATCCTTTGAACTGATTTCCTGCGAGAGCAAATCGTACTACCCAACTTGCGGTCCTTGAGAGATCGATATTCGGGGAGTTCCTCCCTATTTTATTACTTGACAACGACCGGTGCACTGTCGTCGTATCGCATTTCGTGCCTGCTAATTAGCAGTGCCGAAATTGTGCATCATGTTGATAGCTCAACATGAGTCTCCCCCTCAACCGAAGCACTTCTCTGCCTAGTAACAGAGTCTTTAGGCACTGACACATCAGCAACCAAGGTCTCTGCCTATGGTTCTGGATTTGGCATGTAATTGCCTTCTACAGATGAGTTGTCCTCACTTTCAGTGACTTGTTCCCTTTCTTTGCATTTCTAGGGATAACTTTCTCCCACCTCTCCAGAATCTTCAGGTCTATCTTCTTCATATGATGGATGGGTGATCCCATCTTTTCATTCAGCTGAAGAGTGTTAATGAGATAAAGAGAAAGGATTCTTCCAAAGTTTGGTGCTTGAAGACTTCCCTAGATCTTCTTGAACACTAACTGATCCCACCTTATTTTCTTGCAGAAAATTACTCTAGTCATTGTATCAAACATATCCTTGGATATTCTATCATGAGATCCAGGTTTGCACAAAAAGTAATTTGCCTATTATATCAGCCAGAAGTTGTTGTCGTTCTTCGCAGGTGCCATTTCCTTAGAATCATTGAGTTTGTAGAGGTTTGGCATCATGAGAACTCGTGAACTCGTCGTGATGGCTTAGAGCAAATGTAGGTTGTACTCTATTTCAAGGCATGTGACTTATTTATATATAATTTACTTTAGAATGAGAAGGGTGTGTACCTGAGCTGGAAAACTTACGGTATTGATCTTAGAATCAGCGGCTGTGATTGCAGGATCAAATATACTTGTTAAAAATAATGTTTTTCTTTAATAGAGTGCTTCTTAATCCAGACTTATGCCTGGACCATCTATTTTCCAACAGCCACATTTACCTTTTGGTTGGCCATTGGACAAACCTGCAAGACAAAGATTATTATTCCTTAGGAACCCAAATGAATTTGGGTCCTAGGTTCTTGTTAGCCTTAACTACTGAAACTTTAGCAACTAAACTACTGACAAGCTTCTCATACCTTGCTCTAGGAACTGATGGATTGAACCAACAGTCTATTGCAAAGTGCACAACCTTGCCACAGCACCAGCATTCAAATTTATTATACCTCCTCTTCTGGGTCACCTTCTGAATGGAGTGTTGGTGATCAGAAAAGCAGGTTGCTTTACAATAAGCATTTATCGAGTTATTTATGGGGATGTGCAATGAATTGGATGTTGGTTGCATAATCATAGACTTCACTTTAGGAACATGCTTTTGAGGTAAAGCCTTTTCCTTCACTTTGGATGATAGTGCTTGGGGAGAGACAACCTTTTGGAAGATAGTTCTTACTTGGGAAGCCTCTCTTACTTCCTTATTATAGCCTAGTCCTCCTCTATATTGAGAGGAGAAGCTATCTATAATAGGAAGGACAGTTTTGGGCTTTGAGAAGCTAGCCACGAGCCTTCTTTCTATGAGGAACATGTACTCCAGAGACTTAATTATCCTACTTTGAGCTTCAGACTTCTTTTGAAGTAGGATAAGCTCATTGGTCAATTTAGTCACTTCCTCGGTCTTCTCATCTATTTGACATCTGAATGGCTTGAGGATCCTTATTCCCTCAACCTTAGATTTGACAAACTTTTTGCTCTTCTTGAGAGCAACCAAGAGAATACCATATTGTTCCAATAGATCAGTATGGTCCTTATTGTTGCATGATGAGCAGTCTCCTGCTTCACCATCAACATAGCTTTCATCAGATGATGAGCAATCATCTGATGCACTTTTGGTCTTTTCAATTGAAGATGATAATGAAAATATGTGAGGAGTGCATACCTGTGCAGGATGAGAATCATCCTGATCTTCCTCATCAGATAGGGCTACAAACCCATAAAACTCTGCATCCTCAGGTTCACTGTCTGAGAGAGTGAGATGTGCCCTTATCCTTCTTATAGCAACAGAGCAACCTTCATCTTTATACTCACAATCTGAGAGAGTTAAAGGTGCTTTTATGCCAATCTTGGCAGCAGGATACTCACATTAGTCCTCATTTTCTTTCAGATCCAGAAGTTCAATGTGTGTCTTCTTCTCAACTGTATAGTGGCTCCTGGGATTTGATTTTTTAATGAACAATCTAATCTTCTCCATCCATGTGCCACCCATTTCTATTCTGCTTATTTGATGATTCACGGAGCTTCTTATCTTGTGAATCTCCCATGAAGTCCATGTGTATAGACTATTTATTTCTTGCGGATCTTGTAAAGCTGTTAAGCCATTCTGAACAATCTCGCTCTGGAACCACTTGTTAGTTCAAGATAGTATAATCACCTGCATGGGGTGAATAGGTGTTTCAAATATTTTGGTCTTCTTTAGATTATTGTCTGTTTTAGCTTAGAGATATCAAGACTAGAAGCACACTATAGAAAACACATAGCAATTTATAGTGGTTCCCCAGTTAAGGGTACATCCACTTCACCCTCCACCTATCTAATAGGGTGCAAGACTAGGATAACTCATCCAATCTCAGATCCAATAGATTTTACAACTCAGGCACAAAGGCCCTACAGCTCAGGCACTCCAGGCCCTATAACTCAGATCCAATCAGGATCCTACTTCAGGTTCTCACAGAAACCTACAACTCAGGCATAAAGGCCTTACAGCACAGATCTTCAGCCGATCTTACACTCAGGTTCTCTAAACCCTACATCTCAGAGTGCAAGCACTCCTACAACTCAGATCTCAAAGGGATCTTACAGAAGATGTTTAGAAGATGATCTTTATAGACTTAGACTCTGAGAGATTAGCTTTGAGTAGCTTGAGTTTTCTTAGGCCTTTCTGAGTAGAAAGCCTTCTTTAGCAGCAACACAAGATCTTCAATAAAATGAACCTTCAGATCTGGATCTTTGCTGAGCCTTCTTGTGGAAACTTTTCTTCTTTTCCTTCTTCTTCTTCTCTCTTTCTTTGTTCGAAAGGGCTTTTCTTTTTACTGTTCTATTGCCCTTTTTGTCGTCAAGCCTTTCAAAGAATACTTGGAATCGATTGATTCTCTTTCTTTATCAGTGTTCTATTTTCTAGTCCATTTATATTCTCTGTATTTTGTTAGGGCACACACTTTGTCTTCTTATACGACAATACCTTCTAACGGTCTATTCTGAGCACTCTTTACTGCCAGAATCTCATTCTTTAACGACATCCGCTGATTGGTCCCTTAGACGATGACATTAAATGCAGACAGTGCGTTTTGAAAATTCTCGGTCTGTCTCGATGATATGAGTAACATCTCGACAACAGAACTTGCTGTCTCTGCGATCCATTTGGGACTTTATACATTACTTCAAGTCTTCTGAAATTTTCACGATTGGAAGATATCTCGATGATATGGAATATCTTAGCTATATATGTAGTCACAACGACATGAAGTCTTCTTGTCGATATCGTCGAGATCATTGCGATGTTATGAAACTTCTCAACTACATAGATAGTCACGGCGATATAAAGTCTTCTCGTTGAGATCATCTTGTCAACATGAGGTCTTCTCACTGATATCGTCTTGATCATTCTGACTACTACTTCAGGTGCAAATTGTCTCCACGATCTCTGACTTAGTATTCAAGACGATATAACCACTTTACGACGAAATGTCTTCTTAGTCAGATTTTTAAGAATTCTAAAGAACTTCAACAAGGCAGACTTTTCAACGATATCGTCGTGTGATACTTATTTTCACGATGATACCTTGACTTGGTTGATTCTTCTTATTCTCGCAATGATATCGTTGTGTGCACTTTGTTGACATAATGATATCATCGTGTTATTCTTATCATCACGACGATTACTGACTTATTTCTTCTGATATCTTCTGTTAGTAATCTCAGCAATATCGTTGTGTGTATCTTATTGACACGACGATATTTGCCTTAGTCATTTTTGCTTGATCCTTATACATTATACTTAGTATGTATGATGTTCTAACCTACGCATGTCACAACAAATGAATATCAAATACAAATTGTACTTATCATTGTCTTGGGGACTTCTCCAAATCTGGAACATTGTGGGCAGTGTTCCCAACAATGTTCAATGTCATGATAAGGATAATTCTGAAAAATAAGATTGACTGGAGTCAGTGGTTATT
The DNA here is from genome assembly GCA_033032865.1 of Dactylorhiza incarnata. NCBI lineage: Eukaryota > Viridiplantae > Streptophyta > Magnoliopsida > Asparagales > Orchidaceae > Dactylorhiza > Dactylorhiza incarnata. Next base: position 12,193,266 of record JAWHQI010000035.1, read on the forward strand.
TGAGAAGATGAAGGACAACCTACATGCCCCCAATAATGCAAGAATTATCTCACTCTACCTCTGCAAAAGTCTCTATTACATATTAGATGAATATCTGGGAACACCAATCCACTACCTAAAAAAAATGACAAGAAGTCAATTGAAAGATGGGAGAAGGAAGTTCAAAGACCCAATCTTACTAAGAAGAAATCTGTTGGGGATACTGAGAAAGAGCCTAGAAGATTTGAAAGGGAAGAATTGGTGCTTCCCCTACACAAACTGAGGGGGACCAAGCAAGCATATATGTGCAAGAGGTTGTTGAGGTGACTACTACAGAAGTGCATGAAGTTGTTGCACAGGAAAATGCACAAAGAGGTGATTATGTGGAGGGGGAGCCCATGAATGAAGGTGGTGCTCAACAGAAAGTTGCTAAAGTTGAGGGGGAGCACACACTGGAGTGCTCAACCCAAGAGACTAGAACAGTTGAGGTGGAGTCTCATTAAGAAGACTGGGCTCTAGATGTTGCTGCCAACATGGATGATGAAAATAATGCAGAATTAGAAGCTGTGGATGAAGCTGTAGAAAAGGACTTGGGGAAATTATAGAGGATGAAAGATCAATGTCTGATATTGTGGTGAGTGAACCAAAAGAGACAACTCTCCTTGGTGGAGAAGTTGTAATATACAAAGGAAAAGTTGATGAGCATGAGCATGAGACAAATGTTGGAGAGCCTAGCCCTTCCACTAAAGAAGTTACAGTGTCATTCATTACTCAAATAAAGGCAATGCTGGAAGAGCGAATAAAGCACTTTGAATGCTTTGTAAATTAAGTTGTAGAGGGAGTAAGGGATGAAATGTCAGATAAGATGGTTGTGCTATAGGTTGAAATGCATCACCTGAATGCACATAGCCTAAATTTTTTTATGAGGGCTGCTCCTGCTGTAGACCACACTGCCAAGAAATTGGAGATGACTCACAAAGGCCTGAAGATATAATTGAAAATTAGGTTGTGACTTCAGAAAACCTCTATAATGCATTTACAACAACATACAACATAATGAATAAGCTCAGAATGAATGTTCTTGAAATGGTAGACTTTTGCAGTCAGCTTATGGATGATCATCTTTTGGAAACTTAGAACATTATGGTTGATGGTGTCAATAAGCCTATCTGATATTTAAGACAACATCTGTAAGAACCTATCTGAAGAAGTCAGAAATGGGTAGGAAGTAATAACTAAGGCTAGTGCTGAACAAACTATATGGACTTCAAATACAGTAAGGTTGTCCCTCAACCTACCTGAGCTGCACTATTCTCCAGAACCTGTGTATGCCCCCATCAGAGCATACTTCGGAAAGGAGTTATCAAGCTGAATCATCATCACAAAATAGAATATAACTCATAGATGAAAAGTTGATGTCAAAGAAGAAGAGAAGAGCAGAGGAAAATGCTATAATTTTGGACAGTAGAGCCCAGAATCCAAAAATATTCTATATACTTGGAGCAATTTTGGCAAGACTGGAAAAGAAACTGGAAGGTACTACAAATCTACTGAATGGGCAGAATATCAACAATTACAAACACAAAGGAGAATTTACTAGAAAAAGTAGAAGTCTGGGGAAGTATCTGATACTCCTGAGCCAAGTAAGTATATTCCACAGCCACTTGGATATTTTCAAAGACATAAGCAAAGGGCCCAAGACAAAGCTGATGCGGAAAAGAAAAAAGGCAAATACAGATGCATAGGCTGTGGATGTATTGAGCTTAGGCAAATTCATTGCTTTAAACATTGATAAAAACATTTATGATCAAAGATTTATATATATGATATAGTGGGCCTTTTTTCTCATGTTTCATATTTATTAAGTGCAGTTAACTTTAACTTGAGGTTCCGACTTCTTCAAATAAAGGGAGATTGTTAGGAAATTGCCCATAATATTTTTGATTTGAAGAAGTCCTCGGGATAAAGATAACCCACTTTGTATTTGATGATTAACTTTATGTGATTGTTTTTAGGTAATTACATTCTATGTTATAAGTGCTACATACTTTCTCACAAATATGATAGGAGCAGTTGAAAATATTACAAAGGAAATGAAAGTTCTATCAAGTAAAATGTCGACTAGACAAGGTTCAGACAAAGGAAATTTGTCAACAAGACAAGGTCGCGACATGGACCTATATCGACTAGAAGCTCAAAGTAGTTAAGTCAATATCGACTAGAAGCTCAACAGTTAAGTCAATATCAACTAGAAGCTCAACATATAGAATATCGACATGAAGCTCAAACAACTAAGTCAATATTGACTAATAGTCTTCATGACGACTAGACTATGCAATATCAATGAGATAATCATGATATCTATAAGACGGGACACATATCGACGAGACAATTCAATATCGACTAGAAGACGGGATTTCAAATATCTATATTTATGGCACCGCTGATTCAGCCAATCAGATTGGCCACAAATGGCAAGTGGATTAGAGAATATTAATTCCAATATGGCCTTTAGTGAATTCAGTATATATACCTAAAGTGTGAATCGGCTAAACCTAATCTTGCTGATAGTAATCATTCTAATCAAAAAAGCACAGTGCTGCAACAATCACACAATTACAGAAAATCTACATCGCAAACAAAGAGAGCTGTAGTGGTTCCCCGAGTTGGGTACGTCCACTTTCCACCACCACCTATCTAGCAATGAGCTAACGTCGACAAACTCCAATCAAAACTCAGATCCTCTGATCCTATAACTCAGAGACCAAGTCTCCTACCTCAGAGGTATTAACTGACCTCCTACCTCGGGTCACAAGGACCCTACCTCAGAAGCACTAGTTGACCTCCTACCTCAGGTCACAAGGACCCTACCTCAGAATCTTTAGCTGGCCTCCTACCTCAGGTCACACAGGACCCGACATCTCAGGCCACATAGGACCTTACAACTCAAGTCACACAGGACCTTACAACTCAGATACAACAAATGAATCCTACAGCTCAGATCTTAGAGAGATCCTACAGTTATACAAGTTTTAGTTCAAAACATTTCTATAGACTCATATTAATAGATCTTGATAAATCAGGAGTATTTGTTAAGCCTGATGTGGATTGGCTTCAACTTTAATCTTCTTGCAGAGCACTTTGAAAGAATATGTGTCCATGAAGATTCTCTTCTGCACTTTCGAAGATCCTTCTTCTTCTTGTCGATAGATGATTGGGTTTTAGTAGATTAGCAAGATGAATCGAACTCTTACTTCTCGAGAAGAAAAGATTGGCATCAAAGAATATCTTCTCCATTCTTGAGCTTCCTGATGAATATCCCTTTTTGAGAAGATGGCGGCAGAAAAGCTCTTACTTCTAAATGATTGATTAAGGTTAGTTGTGTCTTGTCACATCCCTTTTATATGGACATTTAGATAATGGTCAAAATATAGGAATACTTTAATACCATTTATTCCTTTTCTTAATTCCCTAATCTGATTGGAGCAATCAGCGGCGACAATCTGAGTATTTCCAAATCTTCAACTGTCTCGACGATATTAACATTTTCTCGACGATATTTCAATTCTTCTTAACGATACTTGTAGTCTATAAGATGATATTTGACTATCACTGTCTTATAGTCAAATGATTAAGCTTATCAAATCAAATTCGGAGTTCAGCATGGTCAATGTCTTCTAGTCGGATGATTAAGTTTATCAAGTTGAATTCTGTGTTCAACATGATCATTGGATTCTAGCCAAATGTTAAGCTAATCAAGTCGATTTATGTGTTCAATATGATCACTGTCTTCTTGACGATTGTTAAGTTTATCAAGTCAAATTATGTGTTCAACATGTTCACTACCTTCTGTATTTTTGAAATGTCGTGTAGGCTCCTCGATGACATTAAACTTGTCCTCCATGACAATTGACATAACCTCGACGATAAAGGACTTAACCTCGATGATAATGAACTTAGACAAATTCTTCTATCATTGAAGAGCTTCCAAACATCTTGTTGATCATCTTCAATACGATATGTGTATAGTTGATCCTTGTCAAGATGATATCATCTTGGATAATGTTTTACTAAGACGATATTTGGAGCTTGGGTTGCTTCTATCTAATCAAGACGATATGAGACTTTAGCTGAGAGTCTACAAGATGACATCATCTTGAAACTTAAGGTCTTCAAGACGATATCGATACCTCTACACGATGATGTTTGGACTCTCCAAGATGATATGACTTGGTCAATTTCTGATCATTCTAAATTCAGATCCTTTGCTCTAACTCACTTGCTAGACGTTTCTTCCTGATGTTAATAAGTGAGTGACAAGTCTAATATAGTCTAGATCATATTTCGACATGGTGTTTTGCACAATGAGGGATTACATTGGCAAAACAATTCTGATGACACTAAGTATAGCCCAATATAAGGCTTGCATTACCTAATACCTGAAAACAACATACTAAACACATGCATCAAAGATAAAGTGTGTTTATCCATAACTTGAGGACTTCTTCAAATCAGGAACATTGAGGGCAAAGCTCCCAATAGTGGCGAGCAGATGAGACATTTAATTCCTCCCACCATGCAGAAAAGGCAGGGTAGTAGCGTTCGGGTAAGTGACCATGGAGGGGAGTACACCGTTGGTAAGAGGAGGCGGCGTTGGTAGCTAGGTTGCTCACCCGCTGTGGAAGAGTGTTGATCACCAACGGTGGAAGAGCGTTACTATCCAATGGTGAAAGAGTGTTGCTCGCCAGCGGTGCTCGTGAGTTGCTAATTGAAGGGGTCGATTCCTCGGGTGACCTTGATAACAAGGAGTCTACCCCAAAATAGAATCTCCCACTGATCAAGTTGATCCGCATCGAGGGACCAACCCTGGAGCTCGGCATGCCCACAGTAGAGATCGACGAGACCGAGCGAAGAGGGGTGGAATATAGTGGAGTGTCGCCCGGAAGAGGAGGCAAGTACGCCTCGCTTGAAGTTTCTGATTGCATTGTTGGACATGTGTGTCACATCCCTTTGTTTGAGAATACCAAATTGTTGAAATTGTTGAAGTGGAAGTTTGTGGAGTTGGCGGTCTAGGGGGGAGACCGTGCAGTCTGGACTGACCACACGGTCTTGCGATCTCCTCTGGCGGTCTGACCTCTCTGGTCTGGCGGCGGGCTATTTGGCGTGACCACCGTTATTCTGTCCAATGGTGCCGAGGTGAGGCCGTGCGGTCTGGTCATGTGACCGTGTGGCGAGCTATCTTCTATTCAGTGTAACCACGCGGTCTGGTGCTTGTGATCACGTGGTGGGGGCAGCCAGGTCTGGAGGCTGTCCAGTTTTATTGTGGTGTGCGTGGACTAAGGTCTTCTTAGTCGCGCGGTCTCTAGTCTGTGTTCGCATAATTCGTCCTTCGTCGATCTGCTGGTATATGTGGTCACAGGTGTTTGGTCGACTTGGCGGGCTGTTGTCCTAGTCGATCTGGTGTGTTCGCGGTCTCTGGAGGAGGTTGGGTGGTGAACACAGGTGGTGAGCATCATGACCGGGCGTTGTCATGATCGCGCGACTTCTGTTAAAGTCGGCGAGCTCACTATGCAGGAGGATCTTTTTGCTGATCGCGCGGGTTGACCGGTCTGGTTTCGCGGTCAAGGGTGGTGACTCTATCTTATAGGGTGGTGACTGGATCAGGTCTCACGCCTATAAATAGGATTTATTGTAGCGGCAAAATAATCGCACCAAGTGTAAGCTGAGCTCGCGTCCTGTTCTTGCGGTCTCTTTTTTGTGACCGGTCGGTTAGCTGATCGAACTTGTCTTGTGCAGCTTTTGCGGATTGTGCGGGTAGCAGCGGTCACCTCCTCTTCTGAAGGTGTTTGGGCGGTCTCGCGGCTTGCAGTGCGGGTTGCTGGAGTTCGGGAGGATCAGTGGAGTTCGGGAGTTCGCGGGGTTCTCAGTTGGTGTTGTTCAAGTCGCAGGCAGGAAGTTCGGGCGGTCTTGTTCTCTACCCGAGCGGACTGTCAGGTCGAGCGGTCAGGCAGTCTCGGTTGGCAGACCGCTAGTTATCCTTTCAGCTTGTTTTTTCTCTTCTGTTTTTGTGTACTGGCGAAATCATGTCTCGCCATGTATACCTCGCCTTGTAATGTAGTTTTTTGCTAGCATCAATAAAGATTATGTTTGCTTAATGTGCTTCTGGTTGATTGGCTATAACTTTTAGTTGTACAATTCCTGCTCACTCCTAGATCTACGGAAATTTTCACATGGTATCAGAGATAGGTTGGAGTGGATAGAGCAGTGAATAACTAAAAGTTGCCATCGCCTTTGTGAAGAAGGAACCAGAGGTAGAGCCATGGAAGCAAGAGGTCTTGGAAGTGATATGCTTACATCGACTAACTTTAAGAAGTGGAAGTTGTGTATGCAGAGTTATCTTCTGGGTGAGGACCTCTGAGAGGTGGTTGGAGGAGAGAGCACGGAGGAAGTTATCCTGATTGGGGATAACGGTCGTGAGGTGAGGAACTGGAGGCGGATTAATGCCAAAGCAGAGTTTGCCCTGAAAAGGGCAATATCACCTGATTTGTTCGATCACATCTTGGGGTGTGGATCAACTGCTGAGATCTGGAGAGCCCTGGATGGGCTGTTTAACAAGAAGAATGTGGCAAGACTTCAATTCCTGCAAAATGAGCTGGCCAGATCGGCTCAAGGTGATCTTTCTATCTCTACGTTCTTCTTGAAGATGAAGAACCTGTGCGCTGAGATTTCAACACTGAATCCCGATGAGCCAATTTCTGAGTCGAAGCTGAAGAGGCACATCATCCGTGGCTTGCGGAAGGAGTATGTGGCCTTTGTGACATCGGTGCAGGGTTGGGCAAATCAGCCGTCTCTGCTGGAGCTGGAAAATCTGCTTGCGTCCTACGAGAGTCTGGCAAGGCAGATGGCAGGGGTGTCAGTGTCTGGGGGAGAAGGCGAGGTTCTCTTCACGGGGAAGAAGAAGAAGTGGGATAAGAAGAAGAAGACCGCTGGAGGAGGCAATGGGCCTTCAACTTCTGGACAGCAGGAGAGGGGCTATGCTCCCAAGGTTGAAGGGAAGAAGAAGGGAGAAGGTCCCAAGTGCTTCAGGTGCGGGAAGCTTGGTCACATCAGGAAGGATTGCCGGGTGAATCTTCAGCCAAGGCATGCTGCTGTAGGAAAGGAGGAAGCTGAAGCCAGGCATATTGATGGAGGATGGGGAGGAGCCTTCTCGGCTTCTGTTGGAGTTGCGGCTCCTATCAACTATCAGGAGGACTAGATCGTGGACTCGGGGTGTGGTCATCACCTCACCGGGGATGAGTTGAAGCTTTCTTCAGCTCAGCCGTACTCAGGTAATGATGTCATTATTACTGCTGATAATACCATGCATGTTGTCGAGAAGGTGGGGGTTGTTTCCTTAGGCAGTGATAGAGGGCCGCTAACTTTGAAGAGTGTCTATCATGTGCCCGGAATGAGGAAAAACCTCTTCTACGTGACAAATGTTGTTTAAGCTGGGTATCACGTTCTGTTTTGCCCAACAGAAGTGAGGTTTCTTCGAAATGTTGAAACGGTGAAAGCGGAGGTCGTTCATGTGGGGAGGAGACCTAAAGACTTGTTCGTTTTATCGACAAGTTCTGATGTCGACAAGATGCGGATGAATGATAGTGCCGTGATATGGCACGAGAGGTTGGGGCATGTAGGAATGGATAAGCTGAAGGCTATGGCGGTGAAAGGTCTTGTCAAGGGCCTGCCTAGTCTATCCTCATACGGAGATGGTCATATTTGCGCAGGATGTCAGTTCGGCAAGTCTCATCGACTACTGTTTGACAAGTCGCAAACAAGGAGTAGTGTGCCGTTCGAGTGCATCCACGGTGACTTGATGGGACCGACTGCTACCCCAAGCCTCGGAGGTAGCATATATATGTTGGTGTTGATCGATGACTACACCAGATATGTCTGGGTATATTTCTTGAAGGAGAAGGCGGAGGAGTTTGCCAAGTTTATGGAGTTCAAGGAGCTTGTGGAGGGTCGGCTAGGTCTGCGGGTTAAGAAGCTGAGAACTGACAACAGAGGGGAGTTCACCTCTGGTGAGTTCTCTACTTTTTGCAGGAAGGCAGGTATCTGAAGGGAGCTTACTTGTGCGCATACTCTACAACAAAATGGAGTTGCAGAGCGGAAGATCCGTCATCTGACGGAGACCTGCAAGTTTTGGCTGCATGCCAAGAGTATCCCAAAGTCCTTCTGGGCGGAGGGAATGTCTTGTGCTGCTTACATCATCAACAGGATGCCTCTCAGTCTTATCAATATGTTGACCCCGCATGAGATGATGTTCAAGGAAAATCCAAGCGTGGCACACCTTCGGGTGTTTGGTTCCACCTACTATGTGCACGTTCCAGATGCGCTTCGAACGAAGCTAGATGCGAAAGCAAGGAAGCTAGTCTTCGTGGGTTATGATGATCGGAAGAAGGGATGGAAGTGCATGGACCCTGAGACGTGGAGATTTGTTGTATCTCGCGACGTCATGTTCAACGAGGTGACATCCTACAAGGGAAGCTCTGGTGTTGAGCAACCAGAAAGCAGGGTGGAGGAGCCGGAGAAAGCTGTGGAAAACCTTCAGGTGGAACTGCCTGTGTCACCAGGTGGTCTATCAATATCTACTTCTAAGGCGGAGGATTCTGGATCAGAAAGCAGGGGGAGCGATGCTCCGAGTACGTCTGGAAGGGGAGCTAAGGAAGAAGCGGCTGAAGATACTGCGAGTTAGGGGAAGGCATTGAGGAGATCAAAGTGAACAATCATTGCCCCTGATCGCTATACAGCAGGAAACATGGTGAGCTTTGTCTCGTATTTCTTTGCTGGTCCCTTAGATGAGAGGGAGCTGTCGAGCTTTGAAAAGGCCAAAGGCGTGGAACAGTGGGATTCAGCTATGCAGGAAGAGATGAGTGCTCTTGAGAAGAATGAGACTTGGTCTCTGGTGCCCAGGCCCAAGGGTATCACCCCTGTGACATGCAAGTGGGTCTATAAACTCCAGAAGAAGGCTGACGGCAGTATCGAGCGATACAAGGCTCGCCTTGTGGCTCGGGAGTTCTCGCAGCAATACGGTGAAGACTATGAAGAGACATTCAGTCTGGTGGCAAAAATGACTTCAGTTCGGGTTGTGATTGCCTTGGCGGCGTGTTGGGGGTGGGAGATTTGGCAGCTCGACGTAAAGAATGCATTCTTTACGATGAGATTGATAAGGACATCTTCATGGTCCAGCCGCCAGGCTTCATGTCTGAAGATTTTCCTGACTATGTCTGCAAGTTGAAGAAGGCCCTGTATGGGTTAAAGCAAACGCCGAGGGCGTGGTATAGAAAGATAGCAGAATATCTTCTATTCTGTGGGTTTGGTGCTACAGACTCAGACTCAAGCTTGTTCGTCAAGAAGAGCGGGGAGCTTCAAGTCATCGTGTTGCTTTACGTCGACGATATGATCATGACGGGGAATTCAAAGGAGGAGGTAGCAAAGCTTCGGGCCGAGCTATCCATCAGGTTCAAGATGAAGGACATAGGTGAGCTTCACCATTTTCTTGGACTCGAAGTGTAGAGGAAGGGAAGTGGAGTGCTGGTGTCCCAGGCTGGATATGCGGAGCGAATCGTGGAGCGGTTCCGCATGAAGGAAGGGAAGTGCATTTCCACACCTCTAGAGAAGGCCATGAAACTTCGCAAGGATGAGGGGAGGATTCTGGAAGATTCGCTGGTGTTCCAGGCTCTAGTTGGGAGCTTGATCTACCTAACGATTACCAGGCCGGACATTGCGTATGCAGTTGGCAGGGTGAGCCGTTATATGGCAGAACAACGGATGCCTCATCTACTAGCGGCCAAGAATATATTGAAGTATGTCAAGGTGACTTCGGATATGCGTCTCCTTTACAGGAGGGATGCGGGCTTCGAGGTGCATGGGTACATGGATGCTGATTACGGGGGAGATTCGGATGATCAGAAGTCGACGTCTGGATACGTCTTCATGGAGGGCCCCATGGCTATATCATGGTGCAGCAAGAAGCAGGATTCCGTTTCTGTCTCAACCACGAAAGCGGAATACAAGGCTTCGGCCTTGGTAGCTCAAGAAGCCATCTGGCTTAGGAGGTTGGTTGGAGACATCCATAAGGATGTTCAGAGTCCGACTCTGCTCTGTGGCGACAATGAGAGTGCTCTCAAACTGGTTACTAATCTAGTTTGTCGCGAGAGGACCAAGCATATCGAGATCGAGCATCATTTTCATTCATGAGAAAGTGCTGGAGGGGTCTCTTTTGGTCGAGCATGTTCGGAGTCAGGACAACATTGCTGACATATTCACAAAGGCGTTGGCGAAGGGGTTGTTCACTCGGCTAAGGAGTTTACTTGGGCTGTTTTCAGTGATCGTGCGCAGTGTTCCTGTACAGATTTTTACCGGGAACACCTGCACGACCCCTGTTCCAGCATAACATTAATCAAAACCACTGAAAGTGGCACAAAACACAGCATGAAAGACAACAAAGAAGATAAACAAGAAAATACACCAAGAATGGGCCTAGAAGTGCACTTAGCGTGGAATAATAGACGGCTATTTAATATGAACGAAAACATGTAAAAAGTGTAGTGCATAGACTAGATAATCGACCTAGATGAGTCTAAAAATGTGTATATAATTGGGACTCATTACACCCCCAGACTTACCTGTTTGCGCGTCCCGAGCAAACAAATTCTAGGCAAACGGGGAAAGAAAAGTAGATGGCTTAAAATTACAATATAGAGTACCATGTGAAGTCGCAGGCTCACGTGCATAAGAAAAATAATAGAGAAGATTTCTAATTATACAAACAATTTATAGATTTCTAAAAGAGTAAAAGCATATTACAACTACTCAAAATGGTGAACTACGGTGAATCCTTCGGTCACGCATATGGAGAAAGTAAACTTAGCGCTGAGAGGAGCATTGCTCAATATAGGGGTGCAGGACAAACTCCACCGAAATCCATCGGCGTCGGTGACCATAAGCTCGCCCGGTCACATTCTCTCCACGACACTAGATTGGTTTAAGGAATGAGTCAGTAGGACTTTAGGTTAGAGATGGGGCTTGGGTTACGGTGAGGTAAACAAAGATAAACATGAAGGCTAAGCACACCTAACCCAACATGAGCATAAGATAGAGCTACCCGCATGACTATAAAAAAAACAAATGCACCACACCCCCAGACTTGGACTTTTGCAAAATAGGTGTGTGCACCGCCTACTCCCAATACCAAAACTTACAAAATTTTTAATTAAGCTCATCTTTTTTTTTTCTTTTTTTTCACTTCTATTTCTTTTTCTCCCTTTTTTTTCTTTTTCTTTCTTTAGTGATTTCAGCAATTTTTCAAAGATGCACATCCATACTTTCACATTGTATTTCCACAATAAACACCACCAATTTAATATTTAGACAAAGTGCTTGCATCTAGGTGTGCGACTAGGATTGGAGTTTAGGCTTTGGTGAACAATAGTGGAGCTGAACCAAAAGAATGGTGTAGGCACAAAAGGGGCTAGCAAGGGTAGACGATATCAGGAATGGCACAAAGGCTCAACCGGGCCAAGATAATGGCCTAAGTCATTCTCACGCACTAGAACTATCCTATGCCAATGCTTCAAGAATCGCTTGGGGCAAGTTCTAACCACCGAGAAATATTCTCCTTTCTCCCGACTCAAGCAATACGAGTCTAGCGATCATTTACACACATCCCTATGCTACCTTTTGATTCACACCGGATTCACCATTTGAGTAGAGCAAACAACATTTACACTAATAGAAAAATATAAACCATAAGTATAAAAAAAATCTAATCTACACAAATTTCTATGCAACCGAGCACTCGACTAGGAGCACTACTGGAGTCAACATTTTACTCTGCTACATAGTCCTAAGCCATCACCTAGAATTTCCCAAATAAGCAGAAGAATTAAATTCAACTCAAAGCACGCATACAGATGAGTACGCGCTCGAGTAGGTCCAGCGGTGTGCAAAGAAAATAAACAATAACTAAATAAATGAAATAGAAATGCTTCTAGCATGCAGTGCAATGGTGCACGTGAGCGGGTAAACAAAACTACTCTCCCCCAGACTTAAACTAAACAATCTAATGCAGAATATGACTATAAAATTCATAATAAAGCTAAGGAAAGAGAGTACCCAATGCTCAGCAAGTGAGCATACCAAAAGATTGGCGTTTAAATCTAGACCTAGTTGCAGCATCCATCCAGAAGAATACCTGCAGGGGTCAGCTCCGCAAAAACAAAAGAAAAAGACAAACTAAAATAAACTACAGCTAACTAAACTAAACTAGATGAAACAAAATTGCAGGAAAAGTAAGATAACTACTGGGGTTATTGTCATCCCAGCACGACTTATTCAACTTTAAAACAGTTCTAGCTAATGGGTCTATGAAAAAGGAAATGTACAGGTAACTGTTCTAATATGCATGTCGGTAGCGGGTACCGATACGGAGATAGAGCAGTTACTCCCCTACCTAAATAAAAATACCTGCTGAACACAGGTAGCGGGAATAGGAAGTAAGAAGAGGAGGAGAGCTGGTCCTCACTCATCTCACCACAAACTAAATCCTTGCCTAGCAAGGTGTCATCTTCAGGGTGGCGGCAGGAGGAGAAGGCAATGAATGAGGCTTCCTCTATGGAGGAGGGGTCAACCTCCTCACATAAGAGGATACACCCATCATTGACTTGAGCATCATGCTCCAAGTCCTCCTGGGGTACCTGTGAAGACTCAACCTGCACAGGCTCAGATAGAGAAAATGGATCAAGAAATAAACAAGAAGAAGAACATGAATAAAAATCAAGCGGGGGAGTGGTCCCGGTCTCACTCCCATCAGGTTGGGGAAGTAAAATAATGTTTGCATTGTCATCAATGCTACAAGGTTCGGCGGGATCAACCGTAGCCATGCCCAAGATTTGGACTTCCTCCACCGGTGTTGAGGAAAGCTCCTCCTCACCTAGAAGGTTGTCCTCCTCCATAGGAGTAGGCATAACACATAGATCGCCAGTCTCATCCTGCGACACATCCTCAACAATGTCGTCAGAGACGAGTATAGTAGTATGCACAACAGGGGGAGGAATAGTGCTTGGAAAAAAATCAAGCACCGATTCCTCACAAAGAATCGAATCTATGCATGGTGATATATGTACAGGGGAGATGGGCTCAGTTGTGTCAGAGCCTGGATCAGCCACACATCTGGTGACTGTGTCCACATCATACCCTTCAAAGCTTGAAGGTGAAATGGGCACATAACCAGATGTTGAAGGTGTGCTGCCAGAAGTAGGAGTCGGGACGATCCGGATATCCGGCTCATCATCCTCGTCCAATTGGCGATGGAATGCAGCACAATCCTCCAAGGCATGATCCGTGCTCTGACAAAACAAGCACTGCCTTGTGGGCTTCTTTGGCACAACATGTGCTGAAGCCGAAAAGAAGCATAATGGTAAAGGCGCAGCAGAATAGCTATAAGACTTACGCGCACCATATGGAGTACCAGACGAAGTCGGTGCTTCATATGATGGGCCTTGAGTGCTAGGGCTATTATCTCCAGATAGGCATCTATCACTAGCATGAGAAATATCTCCACACCAACGGCAATGAATATTGAATGAAGCCCACATAGTGTGAAGATAAAATGATTCAAAATAAAAACACTACTGCACAAAATACTACACCTAACAAAAATTTACTAGAGCAACCTAATATAAAACAGGAAAAAGGAATAACAAGAAATAAAATAAAGAAAGGATGCAATACACAAATGGAAGGGCTTTAATCTCAGATTCTCCCTTTCCAAAAAACTCACACGTCTGTGTTCCCCAGCAACGGTGCCAAAAACTTGATGCACAAATCTCGCACACCGCTATAGGCGGTAGCAAGACTGCGGCACAAAATGGCAGTGTACCGATCGTTCAAGTAATATAAAATGTGGGAGTGAATCCCTAAGTATCGATCTCGAAGGAACACAGTAAGGTGGAGTTTACTATTGAGGACGGACTTGAGATTGAAGTCCTTAAGTAGGATGGATGCGGAAACGGGGGTTTTGGATTGTGGAAAATAAAGAGAAAAAAACTACAACTACTCCTATGCAATGCCGCTATGCAAAGCTTTGTGAGGCGGGATGGAGACTACGTAGGCCTTGAACGCGCTACTTCGCTAGGGCAGATGGACGAGTAGGCAAACGGAATGAGGGTCCACCTCGTCGACAAGCACGCCACTAGCAATTGCTAGTGCGGCGCACGAACCTAGTGGATGGAAAATGGACGGGGGCGCTCCTCACTTGCATAAACCACAAGATAATTTCACATAGACATGAAATGTACTAAAATGCAATATAAGGGTTTTGCAATCATAGTTCACACACACACACAATATTAAGATATAAAATACTACAAAATAGAGGGGGTGGGATTACAACCAAGGCACAAAGACTTGTCGGGATTCACGGTCAGAATTAAGGGTTGTCATGCCTTGTTTGAGCTCGGTCCACGACTGACGTCCGGGGTACGGAGAGGAACTGTCACTTCCTTCTAGTTGAACCGTCTTCTTCGTAAATCACCTTTGGCCACGATCTCGCCGGAGAACTCCAAGGATGCAGCAAGTTGTATCTTGAAATGGAGCTTTTGAGGTGCACGGACAATGGAGGAGGCCTAGAGGATACTCCGGCTCGAGATTGGCGTGAAGAATAAGCCCAGAGCACCTCCTGAAGGTAGGAGGCGATGGAGCGGCGAAACTGGCGCACTGGAGCGGGAAAACGGCGCTGGAATAGCCTGTCCGACCTAATTTTGCGGGTTGTATATTTATAGAAAACAGGGTGCATGATCAGTGGCGCACGACCAGTGGTCGTGCGCACTGTAAGTTGGTGATCGTGTGCACTGTGCCCGAAAACCTGCAAGACAAAACTGCAGAAAATAATAAAGCGCACGATCGAATGCACGACCATGCGTAACAACGCACGACCAAATTTAGAAAGCAACTTTGGGCTGCAAATGAATGCGCACGATCAGCGGCGCACGATCAGTGGTCGTGTGCAGTATAACCAGTGATCGTGCACAGTGTTCCTGTACAGATTTGTAATGGGAACACCTGCACGACCCCTGTTCCAGCATAACACTAATCAAAACCACTAAAAGTGGCACAAAACACAGCATGAAAGACAACAAAGAAGATAAACAAGAAAATACACCAAGAATGGGCCTAGAAGTGCACTTAGCATGGAATAATAGACGGCTATTTAATATGAACGAAAACATGTAAAAAGTGTAGTGCATAGACTAGATAATCGGCCTAGATGAGTCCAAAATGTGATATAATTGGGACTCATCAAGGGGTCGCTTTTGGTCGAGCATGTTCGGAGTCAGGACAACATTGCTGACATATTCACAAAGGCGCTGGCGAAGGGGTTGTTCACTCGACTAAGGAGTTTACTTGGGCTGTTTTCAACTTCCCACTTCAAGGGGCAGTGTTGAAAATGTTGAAGTGGAAGTTTGTGGATTTGGCGGTCTGGGGGGGAGACCGCGCGGTCTGGTCTGACCGCACGGTCTTGTGGTCTCCTCTGGCAGTCTGACCTCTCTGGTCTAGCCGCGGGCTATTCGGCGTGATTGTCGTTCTTCTATCCAAGGGTACCGAGGTGAGGCCGCGCGGTCTGGTCGTGTCACTGCGTGGCGAGCTGCCTTCTATTCAGTGTAACCGTTCGGTCTGGTGCTTGTGATCGCGTGGTGGGGGCAGCCCGGTCTGGAGGCTGTCCGGTTTCTTTATGTTGCACATGGACTAAGGTCTTCTTAGTCGGGCGGTCTCCAGTTTGTGTTTGCATAGCTGGTCCTTCGGCGATCTGCTGGTATATGCTCTCACAGGTGTTTGGTCGACTTGGCGGGCTGTTGTCCTAGTCGATCTGGTGTGTTTGCAGTCTCTAGAGGAGGTCGGGTGGCGAACACAGGTGGTGAGCATCATGACCGGGCGTTGTCATGATCGCGCGGCTTCTGTTGAAGTCGGCGAGCTCACTAAGCAGGAGGATCTTTTTGCTGATCACGCGGGTTGACCGGTCTGGTCACGCGGTCAAGGGTGGTGACTCTATCTCATAGGGTGGTGACTGGATCAGGTCTCACGCCTATAAATAGGAGTCACTGTAGCGGTAAAATAATCGCACCAAGTGTAAGCTGAGCTCGCGTCCTGTTCTTACAGTCTCTTTTTTGTGACCGGTCAGTTAGCTGATCGAACTTGTCTTGTGCAGCTTCTGTAGATTGTGCGGGTAGCAGCGGTCACCTCCTCTTCTGAAGGTGTCCAGGCGGTCTCACTTCTTGCAGTTGGTGTTGTTTAAGTCGCAGGCAGGCAGTTCGGGCGGTCTTGTTCTCTAGCCGAGCGGACTGTCAGGTCGAGCGGTCAGGCGGTCTCGGTTGGCAGACCGCTAGTTATCTTTTCAGCTTGTTTTTTCTCTTCTGTTTTTGTGTACTGGCGAAAACATGTCTCGCCATGTATACCTCGACTTGTAATGAAGTTTTTTGCTAGCATCAATAAAGATTGTGTTTGCTTCATGTGCTTATGGTTGATTGGCTATAACTTTTAGTTGTACCATTCCTACTCACTCCTAGATCTACGAAAATTTTCACACAAATCCCAAATTGTATTTGATCTTGCTTGTCATATGTTTATACTGTGCAGGAACTATAGGTGCAATACTCCACAGGTAGAAAGCAGCTTAGAACCAACAAACTGAACTTAAGCACTACCGCCAGCGCTAGGGGTTATCGCAGGCGCTACCGTTATTGCCTGGCGCTAGCTCAAGTTTGTGCACAATGCCACACCGCCGACGATTTCATAACCGCCTCCACACGAATGCTACTACAGGCGTTAGGAGCTACCGCAGGCGCTATCTCCTTGTTCTATAGAATGATGGCTTCTCTCTCATTTTTCCTAGATCTTCCAGAGAGATTACTTGTGCCAAAATTCCAGAGTTGTTACTCTGCCGAAAGTTCATCTCCCACTCAAAGCCAAAGAAGTTTTCTAGAGAAGGAAGCCCCCACGCTGCATCCGAAGAACGATCACTTCAACTTCGCTTATACTGCAACGATCCTTCATCCTCAACTTCAGAAATCTCATAGAGGGAGTTCTTGTTATTTACATTATTTCATTATTGTAATTTTTGTAGTAAAATCACCTTGTGTTGGCGACTAGGTCCTTGCGCGGCTTAGGGGGTAATTCGTGGCCTGAGTTTGCGACTTGGTTTAGGAGATTAGATCTAGGGGGTGCTCGAGGCCATATCTGGAGAAGGATATGGCTAGAGCGGCTTGAGGCCATATCCGGGGAAGGATTGGCTAAAGCCAACCAGTTTGTGGGGATATAGGTCGGTATAGAAAAGGAAAAGTTATTAACATTTGTACGCCTCCGATTTCTAGCGATATTGAAATCAAATTTATGTAAACACTTATTCATATAATACAATCATGTCTCTATTTGTGTTTACTTGATTTCTCTCATTTGGCGTAAATTTTATTATTGCAAATTACTTTTTGCTAAATTGATATTTTGCTCTCTTGTTAACTTTAAAATAATATAGTGAATTGCTTAATATTACAAAAAAATTTATTCCCTTATTCACCCCCCCCCCCTCTAAGGGCGCTTATCGATCCAACAAGTGGTATCAGAGCTAGGTTATTCCAAATCAGTTTAAAAATCAGGAATAATGGCGCTTCATGATCTCGCATCCACTAGAAGGGGAAGTTTTTATGAAAATGAAAAATC
The DNA here is from genome assembly GCA_033032865.1 of Dactylorhiza incarnata. Taxonomy (NCBI): domain Eukaryota; kingdom Viridiplantae; phylum Streptophyta; class Magnoliopsida; order Asparagales; family Orchidaceae; genus Dactylorhiza; species Dactylorhiza incarnata. The sequence goes on from JAWHQI010000035.1 coordinate 12,211,002, forward strand.
CTTATGTCCACCATTATTTATGGGTGAAAATTATAATGGGTGGAAAACTCTTATGGAAAAATTTCTTAAATCCTTGGATATTGAAGTTTGGAATATTACAATTAAAATTGCCCCCAAGTATTTTAAATAAAAATGAAATGTTTTTAAATGCCAAATCAATAAATAGTCTATATTGTGCACTAGATCAAAATATTTTCAAACTTATTTATACACTTCCTACTGCTTATGAAGTTTAGAAATTTCTTGAGAATTCTTATAGTCTTCCTTCCACAGATGATGAACAAGAGCAATTCCTTATGGATCCAAGAGAAGAAACCGATGAGGACTTATGCATTGAGGAAGATCAATCTAAGAAAGAAGAATGCAACGTCACAATATTGGACTCAAATGATGGAAACACATCAAGCAAAAGAGAAGACGGAAATTCAACTATGGAAGAGGAATGCGCATAAGATTTCAAAGGAACCCTTGGTTTAAATCGTGCCTCATCCAATAGCAATGTAAGAAATTCAAAAACTTCTCTTTTTGTAAAAAATTCTATTTCTATATCTCGTATGCTTAAAATTGCGAAACGTAAAATTTTAAAGTTGAAAATTGCTAATTCTAAATTACATTTAGAAAATAAATCTTTAAAAGCAAACGATAAAATGGAATCAAATATTGATGTGTTAAATTCTCTTTCATGCTCTTTAGTTAAAATTTCTACTCCTTGTTTAGATTGCAATCCATTAAAAGAAAAATTCAAGGATATTGAAAAAGGGCTCTTAGTTTCTAAAGAACATAATGAAAAATTGATAATTGAAAATGATGTTTTAACTTATAAGTTAAGACAATTAAAATCTTTTGTTGAAAAAGTTCTAATTTCTAGTACTGTCATTCATCATAAGATTTTGAATAACAAAGATAAATTAACTTACAAAATCATTTCTAAAAAGGACTATTTTCACACATCAACTCAAAAGGAGTTTAGTTTCAAAAAGAATTATGATCCTCACAAAATTCTTATGAGTCACTATTATAAGACTCAATATATTTTCAATCATGACTCAAATTTAAAAACTCCTTTAAATGAAAATCAAACTATAAAATATTTTCCTACACATTATAAGAGTATGTCTATGAGAAATAGTGGAAGTGAAAATCATCAAAATAAGAACCAATCATTTAACATATATTGTAACCCACTCTATCAACAATCACTTCTAAAGAAAGACAATCACTCTTATAAATTTTCAAATAATCCATATAATAAAATTCATTATGATTATCAACATCAATCTATTTTGAAAAATAATTTGAATAAACATAAATCCCAAATGAATTATTTTTCAAATAACTACAATCATATAAAGATGTCACATAATCATTATATGGATTTGAGTGATAAACAACCAAGGTATGAATGGAGACCCATAAAGAAAAATGACACATCAACTTTAATTGAAAGGGCTCATTCATCCTTGTCTCCCCAAAAGCCAACACGATGTATTTGGTTACCCAAAGGAACCATCCCACTTGGTCCCCTTTGGATACCTAAATCTCTCATTCATTAATATCCAATCATTTGCATGAAGTAGAAACAATTAAAAACAAAATAGCATTTCTCTACTTCATGATATGCTTAATTTCTTTTTCTTTGTTGCTTTTTATTATTTATTTTTACTTAAGCTAACTTGCCTTGGTCACCTCATAAATATTTAAAATATGACTTTATCATTTAAAGCTTTATAACGTATAAATCAAATTGAATAAAATTGAATAAAAAGTCATATGTGTTTAAAAGTGACCTACCTCTCATCTTTTTAGTTTTTATCCTTTTTAAATCCTTTACCCATAAATGTCTTGAATTTTCATTATAAATTGAATTTTGAAATGATTATGAAGACTAATGAAATTATTTTAAAGAATGGATTTAAATAGCTTATTTAGGGGTCTTAGGCTAAAAATATTAAATGCAGAACTTATTTTATATTTGTCTAATTTTTTTGTTGCATACGATAGCCCCTATATTGAAAAATCATAATCGAGAAAAATCGGAATCAAATGATATAAAAAACGTGTGTTTCTAAATCAAAAATTGTAACTCAAAATTGTAAATCAAAAACCATGAGTTGTTAACGCTAGGTGTTACCACTATCGTCCGCGGTAGCTTATTTTCCTAAAAAATTCTAATTTCTCTAATTATTATTTTCTGAAAAAATATGTTAAGTATCGTTATCTTCTACTTTCAGATACCTTGTATTAAAATCAAAAAGAAAATTTACAAAACAATTCAAAATAACCAAAAACATTTTTTGTCCTTTATATATGTAGTATAATATTCACATTACAAGCAGTCACTACATATTAAAAAGGATGAATATGAACTATATAATCACCACCATGATCTATTAATATCATATGCTAAAATTCACTATAATCATATATCATAATTCATGATCTAACAAGAATTATCTTAAATCAACTAATTCTATCAACCTTAGGAATTATGAAATATGTGATGGATATTGGTATTATAGTTTCATATCTTATTTTGTGTGATATGCATCTCTATTGTTTGCATGTATTTAGACCATAGAATCATCTTGTATCATTAAGTTCAAATCAAAAGTTTAATCATTCCTTTCTTGGTCTAAAGAAAATTAATTTGAAATCTTCTCATATTACATGCAACATTATCTCCATTAAATCATATATAATAACATTGCATTCAAACTCATCATCCTAGCATCACTTCTTAGTTTATGCTTAAATTTATATGCTAGGTATAACATCTACAATGTTATTCAAATTTTTGATAACTATGTGATTTGAAATTGTAATAGAATACTAAAATTCCAACAAACACATAGTTTATGGATTAATTATTAGAATATATATGAATATTGTATCATGAATCATATATTATCATGCAAAACCAAAGATCAATAAATTCTATTATTGAATGCAATTTTATTCTAAATTTTAAAATGCTATATATGTGATCTTTGTCTTTGATATGATTGCATGATCATCACTTTCTTGACTTACAAATCAAACATGCTCATTCAAAAGAAAATCACCAAATCATATTGTTATAAGTCTAGAAGGAATAGAATTCACATACATCATGATGATCTAACATATCTTCTATGTAAAATTCTCTATAATCATAAATCATAATTCATGTTCTATCAAGAAATATCTCAAATCAATAATGTTTATCACATAGGAATTATGAATCTTATGATAAAAATATGAATAATGTTTTTTCTTTACAATATTTAGTGTATTGATATACTTTGCTATTGATTGCATATATATCACATATATGTAGACTCTAGAATTAACTTTGTAATAATAAGAATAAATCAAACTAAATCATCACTTTATTCTAGATCTATAATTTGAAACTCTATTTTGGAATACATGCAATATTAATGTTAATCTTATGACGTGACATTAAACCCAAAACTCATCTTAATAGCATTATCACTTATTGACTATTAGTAATTGTGCCAGTTATCTCATATCGTCATCTCATAAAAGTTGAAAAACTATGTGGCTTTATATTTTTCTATAATTCTTCACATTAAACAAAAACCATAGTTTATAAATCAACCCATAGTTTAAGAGCATAGGTTGTCCAAAGATTATTCACCTATGACTTCATATCTCGCAATAGCGGGGGCGTAGGGTTGTATGCATTAGATACCTAACCTCTAAGTCATGTCTTGTCCGTAACCGAGGAGGGTTCTAGTGGGGCCTTACGAGGCACTGGGGGGAAAGAGTGCTAGGTTGAGCATTCTCTATTGTGTGATGATGAGTTCCAATTATATACACATTTATGGACTCATCTGGGCCGATTATCTAGTCTTTGCACTACACTTTAGGCATGTTTTCATTCATATTTGATATTCCATGCTAAGTGCACTTCTAGGCCCGTTTTTGTGTATTTTCATGTTTATCATTCTTATGATGTGTTTTGTGCCACTTTCAGTGGTTTTGATTAATGTTTATGCTGGAATAGGGGTCGTGCAGGTGTTCCCGGTACAAATCTGTACAGGAACACTGCGCACGATCACTGGTTCTACTGCGCACGACCACTGGTCGTGCGCCGCCGATCGTGCGCATTCAATTGCAGCCCAAAGTTGCTTTCTGAATTTGGTCGTGCGTTTTTACGCACGGTCGTGCATTCGATCGTGCGTTTTATTATTTTTTATAGTTTTGTTTTGCAGGTTTTGGGCACAGCGCGCACGATCACCAACTTTTAGTGCGCATGGCCACTGGTCGTGCACCACTGATCGTGCGCCCTATTTTCTATACATATACAGCCCGCGAAATTAGGTAAGATGATCCATTTTTCCCACTTCCAGACGCCAGTTCCGCGCCCTTTTAGCTGCTCCATCGCCGCCCACCTCCAGGAGGTGATCCAGGCTTATTCTTCACGCCAATCTTGAGCCGGAGCATCCTCTCGGCCTCCTCCATCATTCAGAAGCTTCCAAGCTCCATTTCAACGGATTTTGCACTATATCCTTGGAGTTCTCCGGCAAGATCATGGCTGAAGGCTATTGACGAAAAAGACGAGTCCATTGGGAGGTAGTGACATCCCTCTTCTACCCCAGACGATAGTTGAAGACCGAGCCCGGACGAGGATTGACAACCCTAGATTCCGGTCGTGAATCTCTGACGAGTCTTCGTGCTTCAGTTGTAATCTTACCCCCTCCTTGTTATTTTTGCTGATTCTATTTGATGTGTGTGGTTGTATGTTTCTATATGAATGATGTCCATAAACCCTAAATATTATTAGTGTAATTTTCCATGGTTTTGTGGTTATGTTTGTGGTTTATGTGGTTTGAGGATCGTCCCATTCCATCCTCCATCCCACTGTCACGTTCGTGTGCCGAACTAGCAATTGCTAGTGGCGTGCTTGTCGATGAGGTGCTTGCGACCCTCATCCATATGCCTACTCTTCCATCCGCCTAGCGAAGCGTGGCATAGCGGCCTGTGTAATCCAGTCCCCTAACAAAGCAGCGCGCTCAAGGCCTGTACAGTTTGATTCTGCTTGCCTACTCGTCCATCCGCCCTTGCGACGCAGTGCGCTCAAGGCTTGCCTAGTCTCCATCCCGCCAAGCGAAGCATTGCATAGTGGCATTGCATAGGAGTAGTTATAGTTGTTTCTCTTTTATTTTCCACAACCAAATCAACACCCCTCCGCATTCCATCCGACCAAAGGACTTCGATCTCAAGTCCTTCCTCGAACGTTAACTCCACCTTACTGTGTTCCTTGAGAGATTCAATACTTGGGGATTTACTTCCTCATATTATTACTTGACAACGACCGGTTCACTGCCATTTCGTGCCGCAGTCTAGCTACCACCTATAGCGGTGTGCTGAGATTTGCACATCAAGTTTTTTGCGCCGTTGCCAGGGAACACAATCGTGTGAGTTTGCTGTAGAGGGAGACAAGAGATAGTAGTTCGTCCAGTGTGTTTAGCCGCATAATTATTTTGTTTGCTTTTTAATTATATATTGTTTGATATTATTTCTCTCTCCTATTTTAAAGTTTTAAGCAAGTTTTCCAAGTTTTGTTATAATTGATTATGTAGCTTTTCTGCGCAAAGAACTTTGAATCGCTATGGATTCTGTGCCTAAGCTTAGCTGCTATGACGCTTTCTGTCATGTTATTGACGCCTTAAATATTATGAATGATGAGCTACGTAGGACTTTGCGTTGTTTGCTTTGTCAAAATACGGATCATGTTTTGAAGGACTACCCCAGGCTCTTACCTACTCCAATTCCTGACCGTTGTTCCTTCAGTCATGACAACATTGTCCCTACTGCTCATTCTTTACCAATGGAGGCAATCGTTCCCTCTACCCCTGAGCTCATTTCTTGCATGGACTCTTCGCTCCCTGTATATGGCTTTACTCCTAGTGATGACGATGATTCATTTGATGGCCAACAAGGTGAGATTTGGGAGCTCCATGATGAACTAGAGTGGGATGAGGAAAGTATTCTTTCCATTGGGGAGGCATTAGTAGATCTTTTTGTGGAGGAACCTGATATTTTACTTTCTGATTCTGATGTTCCTCCAGTTTCTTTGCATGCTTTTTCTACACCTTTTTTTTTATGATCCTGTCGAAGATTATTTGCAGGGTGATGTTCTTGACCTCCAAGTTGCACCAAAGTGGGATGATGAGGATGACCTTTCTGATGAGGAGTTATGAACCTCTTCATTGGTGAAGGAGATCTGTCGCACCATTGATGCCTTCGAGTTTTCAGATGCGCCTCGTTATGACTCTTATAACACTGACAGTGATCATGCTTGGGAACCTGCCAGGAGTGACGCCGGGGCCACTCCTCCTTTATGTGAACCTTTTAGTCCTTCATCCATTTTATTTCCTAATCCTCCTTCTAATAATGCTGATATTGATAAATTCATCCTTCCTACTCCCTCTCCTGCTTCTATTTATGATATTTCATATATCCCCCTGCAGGTGAATGAATATGTGGACCCATTTTTGGGCGATTCTTTGTGGCAGTCTTGGAAGGAAAAGCAAACGACAATGATGAAATCCATCGCCTATTCCACCTCATCATCATTGCCTACATTTTCCTTGAAAGACTGGGTGCAGGGTGGAAAGCACTACTTCATCCATGACCGCAGATTGGTGGAGAGGAAGAAGATGAAGAAAGATGAAATATGGAGATGGAAAGCTCCTGATCTTCGGATGTGCTGCTTTTGGGTCTTCGGGCCCATCTCTTTTATTTTCAGTTACTATTTTAAATCAACTTATAGTTGATCATTTTGAGGCATATAATATCTAGGATTTACTAGCTTTTGCTTTATGCTTAGACTTTTATTACAACTGCATAATATAGGTATTAAGTCCAGCTTAAGGACGGTAAACAAAAGCGCTGCTGGGAGACAACCCAAGTCTCTTTTGTTTTTATTTCTCTAATACGCTAATAGTTTAGTTTTATATATATTTTTTTGCGTGGAATCTTTTGCCTGCAGGTGTGCGGCAATTTCTTTGGTGGCAGACTCTTGGAGTGAAGTTTTTAGAATTTATCGCCAAATCTTCTGGTATGCTCATTTCTGAGCATGGGGTAACCTCTCCTCTCTTCATTCTCTTACACTCCTGTTGATATGTCAACTTACCTTATTGCATAGATTAAGTCTGGGGGAGAGCAGTTTGTTACCCACTGTGCACGCACATGTTGCATTGCACACTAGAAGTAATTATATTTTATCTATGTAGTACATTTGTTCATATCACTACACCCACTAGAGAGCGCACTCACTTGTGTGTGTGTTTCCGCTTATGCTTATTGTGGTTGGAATGTGAAATAGGATGTAAGCTTTGGAATTGCATATCGGAGTGCGATGTTGACTCTTGTAGTGCTCTAGTCACATCCGCTTGCTCCAGTAGAAATTTGAGTAAAATTAGATTATTTCTATGCATTTAATTTACGATTAGTGTTTTTTGCATAGTTTTAGATTTATTATACTCAATTGGTGAATGTGAATGAAATTTGCGGTAGCACGGTGTTGTGTGTAAGCGAGCGCTAGTTGTGTGTTGCTCGAGTTAGAAGGAAGGTTTACCTTTCTCGTGGGCTAAGAACTTGCCCCAAGCGACTCTTGAAGCATGGGCGAGAGCAACTCATTTTGTTAAACGTGATGTAGGCCATTTTTCGGCTAGTTTGAGCTTTATTTTCCATGACCTAAGCGTTTACCTTTGCAAGCCAAGTTTGTGCCTACCCCTCCTTTGTTTCAGCTCTTCTTTCAATCACCAAAGCCCGAAGCTTATCCTATTATCGCAACCACAAAAATGAGTTAACTGAAATTACATTTCATATTTGGATGTGATGTATGGAATTTTTGTGATGTGAAGAAAAAGTGTATTGTGTGCTGAACACATTGTTGTAAACCAACCAGGGGATAAAAGAAAAAGAAAAAAAATGAAGTTAAAAGAAAAAAAAATCTGAAAAGAATTGGAATGAAAATAAATCCCCTTGGGCGTAATAGAAAATAATTCAGTTGGTATTTGTTTGGAGTAGGCTGGGTGCACACCCAGTTTTCAAGCTAAGTCTGGGGGTGTGTCACACTAGCATCATTATTGGTTTTGTTTTGGTACATCATTATCTTTTGACTCAATTGGGTTGCGTAGCCGTCTCGTCTATCATTGAGTAGCATACTGTAACCTAAGCCCCATTATAACCTGAAAGTCCTATTGATTTAACTTGTGAGTTTGCTAGCGCCGTGGAGAGAGTGTAACCGGGCAAGCTTATGGTTCTCGTCGTTGATGGATTTCAGCGGAGTTATTCCTGAATTCCGGTCTTTAGCAACACTCTCCTGAGTGGCTTGGTTACTTTCACACCGGGCATGATCGCACAAATTCTTCATGATTCACCATCTGAGTACAAATAAATCTCTATTTACGCATTTATACAATTGTAAATTAGTTAGTATACTTAGAATCTTCTTTTACAGAATTTTTATTTGCATGGGTATGATACTTCGCATCTTACTCTTTCTTTGCAATTCTCTACGCCAACTACCATTTTCATACTCCGCCGGATTTGTTTGCTCGGGACGCGCAAACAGGTAAGTCTGGGGGTGTGATGAGTCCCAATTATATACACATTTATGGACTCATCTGGGCCGATTATCTAGTCTTTGCACTACACTTTAGGCATGTTTTCGTTCATATTTGATATTCCATGCTAAGTGCACTTCTAGGCCCGTTTTTGTGTATTTTCATGTTTATCATTCTTATGCTGTGTTTTGTGCCACTTTTAGTGGTTTTGATTAATGTTTATGCTGGAACAGGGGTCATGCAGGTGTTCCCGGTACAAATCTGTACAGGAACACTGCGCACGATCACTAGTTCTACTACGCACGACCACTGGTCGTGCGCCGCCGATCGTGCGCATTCAATTGCAGCCCAAAGTTGCTTTCTGAATTTGGTCGTGCGTTTTTACGCACGATCGTGCGTTCGACCGTGCGTTTTATTATTTTCTGTAGTTTTATTTTGTAGGTTCTTGGGCACAGCGCGCACGATCACCAACTTTCAGAGCGCACGACCACTGGTCGTGCGCCACTGATCGTGCTCCCTGTTTTCTATAAATATACAGCCCGCAAAATTAGGTCGGACGATCATGTTTTCCCGCTTCCAGACGCCAGTTCCGCGCCCTTTTAGCTGTTCCATCGCCGCTCACCTCCAGGAGGTGCTCCGGGCTTATTATTCACACCAATCTTGAGCCGGAGCATCCTCTCGGCCTCCTCCATCATTCAGAATCTTCTAAGCTCCATTTCAACGGATTTTGCACTATATCCTTGGAGTTCTCCGGCAAGATCGTGGTTGAAGGCTATTGACGAAGAAGACGGGTCCATTGGGAGGTAGTGACAGACCTCTTCTACCCCGGACGACAGTTGAAGACCGAGCCCGGACGAGGATTGACAACCCTAGATTCCGGCCGTGAATCTCCGATGAGTCTTCGTGCTTCAGTTGTAATCTTACCTCCTCCTTGTTATTTTTGCTGATTCTATTTGATGTGTGTGGTTGTATGTTTCTATATGAATGATGTCCATAAACCCTAAATATTATTAGTGTAATTTTCCATGGTTTTTGTGGTTATGTTTGTGGTTTATGTGATTTGAGGAGCGCCCCATTCCATCCTCCATCCCACCGTCACGTTCGTATGCCGCACTAGCAATTGCTAGTGGCATGCTTATCGACGAGGTGCTTGCGACCCTCATCCGTATGCCTACTCCTCCATCCGCCTAGTAAAGCGTGGCATAGCGGCCCGTGTAATCCATTCGCCTAATGAAGAATCGCGCTCAAGGCCTGCATAGTTTGATTCCGCTTGTCTACTCGTCCATCCGCCCTTGCGACGCGGTGCGCTCAAGGCCTGCCTAGTCTCCATCCCGCCAAGCGAAGCATTGCATAGCGGCATTGTATAGGAGTAGTTATAGTTGTTTCTCTTTTATTTTCCACAACCAAATCAACTCCCCTCCGTATTCCATCCGACCAAAGGACTTCGATCTCAAGTCTTTCCTCGAACGTTAACTCCACCTTACTGTGCTCCTTGAGAGATTCGATACTTGGGTATTTACTTCCTCATATTATTACTTGACAACGACCGGTTCACTGCCGTTTCGTGCCGCAGTCTAGCTACCGCCTATAGCGGTGTGCTGAGATTTGCGCATCATGTGCATATGGGACTAACACCCCAACCTACGGCATGTGTGCAGCTCCTCATGCCCATCCATCACTTAGTACGGTGATAGGGTGAAGACATTTAATTCGGGTAGTTTTTAATCTTAGAACATACTTATTTTACTCATTGCATGAACCTTTTATTTACTTATCACTTAAATAATGCATATTTTGGGTTGTTCGAAAATGTCCTCTTGTGTTTGCATAATTTATCTTTTTGTGCTTAAATAATTTTGTAAAACACAAGTATTTGAAAAAACCAAAGTTTCATGCAAATTTGATCCACCTAGAGATCTCCAAAAATTCTGAAATTTCACTTAATCAAGATCAAAAAGTGAAAATTTAAAACTCTCAAAAAATCACTTACTGTTTGCTGTGATAGCACTAGCGTCGGTGCTAGCGTGGATGTTCATTTTTTCTATTTTTTTAAAATTTCTATAAATCTATAAATATATGTTAGTTCATATGTACTACTTATTTTTGTGTTTCTGACTTTTGTTATTTTTGTTTTATTTATATTATGGAAAATCAACTACAAAACTTTAAAATTCAAAAATACAAAAATATGTTATTTGTAGTTTTCTGTTTTTTCTTTCATTAAAAATTTCAAAACAACAAAAAAACTGTATGAACTTTATTGTTAATATCAAACATGTATGAATTCTATTATTTAGAATTATTTACAATGTTAAAACTTCTTCCTTCAAATTACTATGAACATTGTTTTGTTTATCATGCTTTGATATATCTATTTAACGTGCATCAATTGTATTTAAAAATATGTGTAGAACCAAGCTTAGCATGCCTCTAAGTATAAGTAAATGTATTGTGATTGATAATGATACTCTTACACTCACTTATGTTTGGTAATGTACATGTGTGTTTAAATCTAAAAATGCTTGCTTGTGTATTGTAATTGTACAATGAATAAAAATTTGCATAAGTTTATTATCTACACTACATTTGAATTGCACTTAAGAAAAGTGGTTTAAAAAAAATTATTATGTTGGGTTTGCAAAACAAGTGTATTCGGAGAATGTTGTCTCACAAAAGTGAACAAAAAATAGACAAATATAACTCCACCAAGTACTACTAGAACCTCCTGATAAGTCTTTATAAGCATTGTGAGGTTGAGCACCTTGGAAAGAATAGTAAAGTGTCTTGTGCAAACCTTGGTTATTACACCACGTTGTTAAAAATTATGTGCATTAAAAGTGTGTGAAAGTAATATACTTGTGTTTTATTGTGCACTTTACTCTACATATGTCTTGTATTTTGTGATTTAAATCATTTGTTAACATTGCTCAAAATACACTTATGTGCACTTCATTATCTTTCATAACACTTCTTCTCATGAGTATTGGATTCTAATGCTTTATCTATACTACTCTTTATATAAGAAATGCACTAGATAACCTAGCATGATCTATATAATGTTTGGTATCTCTTAAACTTGAAATTAAGTAATATTGTAGTATAATCTCTTTTTGATATGTTCATTTCATGATTGGTATCTTTATGAAAAACTTTGAGATTTCAAAAAGTTTAAAACATCTTTCAATAAACTCATATTTATACTTATGCTTTAAATGCTTACAAAAAGATGTTTCTTATAATCTTCCACTTGCTTACAACTCTTATCTTTTTATTTGAAATCTCTTATATATACTATGCTTAAATTCTATATCATTTCATATATTACAAAAGCTCGATCATGAATTCTCATTTATAAAGAATGCCTCCTTACTACCCTCACCCCACCTTCTTTTGATAATACCAAAAGTGGGAGATTAATTGAAGAAATCTAGAGGAGAAATCTAGAAGATTAAGGGGAGACTAATTCTTGTAATTTAGGGGGAGTAAAACCTAAATTGCATTTATGTAGGGGGGTATGCACTATTCTCATGCTTTTCATATATTATAGTTGCATTTTTATCTCGCTTATCATATTCTATAACACCTTTGTTGATTTCTTGCTAAGAGGATTTGTTATTATCAAAAGCGGGAGATTGTTGGACATGTGTGTCACATCCCTTTGTTTGAGAATACCAAATCCCAAATTGTATTTGATGTTGCTTGTCGTGTGTTTATAGTGTGCAGGAACTATAGGTGTAATACTCCACAGGTAGAAAGCAGCTTGTAACCAACAAACTGAACTTAAGCACTACCGCCAGCACTAGGGGTTACCGCAGGCGCTATCGCTACCGCCTGGCGCTAGCTCAAGGTCTTGCACAACGCCACGCCGCCGACGGTTTCGTAACCGCCTCCACACAAACGCTACCGCAGGCGTTAGGAGCTACCGCAGGCGCTCTCTCCATGTTATATAAAATGATGGCTTCTCTCTCATTTTTCCTAGAGCTTCCAGAGAGATTACTTGTGCCAAAATTCCAGAGTTGTTACTCTGCCGAAAGTTCATCTCCCACTCAAAGCCAAAGAAGATTTCTGGAGAAGGAAGCCCCCACGCTGCATCCGAAGAACGATCTCTTCAACCTCGCTTATGCTACAACAATCCTTCATCCTCAACTTCAGAAATCTCATAGAGGGAGTTCTTGTTATTTACTTTATTTCATTATTGTAATTTTTGTAGTAAAATTTCCTTTTGTTGGCGACTAGGTCCTTGCGTGGCTTAGGGGATAATTCGCCACGTGAGTTGGCGACTAGGTCTAGGAGATTAGATCTAGGGGGTGCTCGAGGCCATATCCGAGGAAGGATATGGCTAAAGCGGCTTGAGGCCATATCCGGGGAAGGATTGGCTAAAGCCAACCGGTTTGTGGGGATACAAGTTAGTATAGAAAAGGAAAAGTTATTAACATGTGTACGCCTCCGATTTCTAGCGATATTAAAATCAAATTTATGTAAATACTTATTCATATAATACAATCATATCTCTATTTGTGTTTACTTGATTTTCTCTCGTTTGGCATAAATTTTATTATTGCAAATTACTTTTTGCTAAATTGTTATTTTGCTTTCTTGTTAACTTTAAAATAATATAGTAAATTGCTTAATATTACAAAAAGAATTTTATTCCCTTATTCACCCCCCCCCCCCCTTAGGGCTCTTATCGATCCAACAGGCGCTAGTCCTGCGAAGGAATGTAGTGTCAAGCGAGTAATACTAAGCAAAATCAAGGCAAGATCAAAGGCAATTAACAAAACCTCACGAGGCGAGGTCATGATGACACTACTCTAGGGGTGCGATTAGATCCTCAGTAGTATCACCCTGTCGCGAAGCATGCTCGGCAGTGTCATCCATCTGCGAGGTGTGGTTGGAAGACTCGGGAGCGAGTTGTTCAGTATCCTCGCCCAAACCCATCTGGTCAAGCATTTCCTGAGTACTCGCAGGGACCATAGGGTCATTAGCAGGCGGTGGAGCATTGTTAGCAGGAGCGGTGTAACATCCCCCAAACAACTAGACCCATAGGATGATTTTTTCATGACTAGGGCATGACAAAACCATAGGAAGCACAAAGGGAGCATAAAAGCTTAGGAAATAAGGAGGAAACCACCATGGTCTACAAATAGCAATTTCCAGTTAACAAGCATAGTGTTGGACTTAAGGGCCTCACCTTGATCCTTTGTTCCCACCATAGTATACCTAACCCTTTAGGGGTCCCCTTAGAGCACTAAGGACCCATTGGGGTCAACCAAAGGCGAAATTTTTGAATCTGATCTCCATAGTCCGATTCCTTCTTTTTGCTCCCCTGCGTGAACGGGTTCGCTAATCCCGATAGATTTTTAGTTTTGCTCGCCTCCGTTTGATGTTTTACGCGGCACGCGAGCAGTAATCCCGGATAGGGATTTCGGAACGGGCATCGGACGCAAGAATCTCCCCAACCAAAGAGGCCAAGTTGACCAAAGTCAACATTAATCCTAAATTGGTCAAAGTAGGCTAATTAGGGTCAATTGGCGTCCACCATGCCAAATTGACCTTTCCCCTACCTTTATAAGTATATTAGGAACCCAATAGACCAAAACGCCTCATCGTGGGGCCACCAATCTGGCCAATTTGACCTATGTCAACTCTAGCCCTATTTTGGTCAAAGTGGCCTATTAAGGGTTAATTGGCCCCCACATTGCCAAATTAACCCTACCTAGACCTTCCTAACCCTTAGTGGAGGCCAAAGGGTCACTATCCACCCATTGGGACCAACCTAAATGGTCAAATTGACCAAAGTCAACTCCACCCTAAATTTAGGTCAAAATGACTTATTTTGACTTAATCAAGCCCAATCCACTTGGGCTAGACCCAATTTAAGTGGTCCACTAGCTAATGGGGTTGGGAGTTACTGAAATTGTCATTCAATTTCAGAGAATTCGACCAGAAGAGAGAAGACACCATTTTTAGAGAAAGAGAGGAGTAATGGCATTCATGGCCAAGGGAGGCCAATTAATCTCCCAATTGATGGGGATTCATCTCCTCTGGCTGTTACAAGAATTTTAGGAGTTTTTCCAGCCCACACAGTGGCTGAAATGGGGAGTTTTCACCAAGGCTGAAATTAGGCTTAATGGTCATTAACGGACAGGTTTTGGAACAACCCTATTTCTGATTTGGGCTAGGATCACTATATATTTACCTAGGATCAAGTTGACCCCAATGTAAAGTTTATGGGTCAAGAGTTTAGGAAGAGTTTTGGCTGTTAGATCTAGAGAATTCATTCAGATTCTGCGTTCGACGAACTCCACACTGCGTTCGATGAACGGCTATCTGCATTCGACGAACGGCAAGCATTCTACGTTCGTCGAACAGCTCAAGTCTCAGCGGTCGAAGAAATTGTCTAAGTGCAGCGCTCGACTAATTGCATTCTGCGTTCGACGATCCCGTCTCAGCGGTCGACGAACAGATCCCGGCTCAGCGCTCGACGCTTTTACTCAAGCTCAGCGCTCGACGTTTTTACTCAAGCTCAGCGCTCGACGCTTTTACTCAATCTCAGCGGTCGACAAATCCTTCTGTTCGACGAACTCAAGTCTGCGTTCGACGAATAATCAGCAGATGTTCAGAACAGTGTATTAAATGTTGAGGTCGGCGAAGTAAATATTGTGTTCGACGAAAATCTTGAGGTCGACGAATCTAGGTTTGACAAATTTTATTCATATCGAAGAATTATTATTTAAGTGCATATTTATTTCAGAATATTATATTTATTCATTCTCTGAACTCAGATCGACGACAACAATGGCTCTTTCCATCAGATCAAGTAAGGAAAATATATTTCCTTTATTATTTAAGTTATAACTGTTGACATCTCCTCGGAAAAGGACATATTCATGGAAAAGGAAGGAGAATACGGCGTGACACTTGCAGCTCCCAGAAATATGCCTTCAGAATAATATATTCCTTAATATAAGGGATTTGCATTTAATTCTGTCAGAGATTTGAAAAAGAAAAGGAAAGAAGATATAACAGAATAATTTTACAGCTTTCACGACAGCATCAATACAGATCAGATTACAGTTTTGCTGTACAGAAAAATAGACAGAGAAAAAGAAAGAAAGAAATATACACGAAGAAAAGAAATTGAAAATCACTTCTTCTTCCTCAGCATTCTTCATAGAACAGATCTTCATCTTCTTCCTCCATCAGCAGCAAACATTTTCTGAGAACAACTACACTATCTCTCAGATTTCCTGTTGCAAAGAATCAGAAAAGAAAGAATCTTTAGCTGCAAGCACAGATCTTCAAAAGAGCAACAACAAACTGAAGCACTCCTGTCTCTCAGTTTAATCAGCTAACAGGAAGATCATTTCTTCAAGAAAAGGCTCCAGCAAAATCAACTGTCAAACATCTTCAATCAGACAGAGGAGTTCTTTTCTACATCAAATCCACTAGAGTCTTCTCTATACATCTTGACAGAGAAGAACATCTTAACCCCTCTCTATCCCATTCTATACAGGGTTAAAACTCACTTCAAAAGTTTACCCATTGGTGGCAAGACACCTTATAAAAAATCTAGCTTGGTTTTTGGGCACCTTATCAAAAGCTCATTGGTGTGAGGGCACCTGATCAAAAATCCTAGTGGATTCCTACCAAGGGTGGTAGAAGAGTAGACGTACCCAAGTTTAGTGGGGAACTACTATAGCTCCTTATGTCTTCTGTGTTTGATTTCTTTTCTGTGTTGTGCTCTGTGCTATTTTTCATTATTCATTTTATTTCAATTTTTATTTATCACTCACTCTATACACATATACTTATATCAGTATTTTCAATTCCGCTATAAAACTAAGGGAAAAGTTTTAAACTCTATTCCCCCCCTCCCCCCCCCCCCCCCCCTCTAGAGTTAATTTAAGATCTAACCTCCACTTTCAATTGGTATCAAAGGGTTGTTGATTCTTTACAGGCTCACACCTGAATCATAAAGATCAATTAGATCTTAAATATGTTTGAGTTTTTATTTTATTTATTTTCTGTTAAAAACTCATGGTACAAAACAAAGAGTATTCAAGCACAAGACCTCATATGTGCAATCTCAGTAAGTTTGCACTGTGGAAAGCAAGGATTAGGCTTTATATGAACTCGATTGATGAAGAAATTTTTAATGTGATTTTGACAGGGCCTCCAACACCTACAGCAGCAACAAGTACTGAAACCCCACTACCAATAATGTTGTCCCACCTCCTGAATGGACAGAAGCACAGAAAAAGCAAAGGAGTGTTGATGTAAAAGCCATGAACATTCTGGCTCAAACAATGTCTGATGACATATTTCAGAATGTGGTGGATTGCACCTCAGCTAGAGAGATATGGACCTCTCTCAACAATATGGTTGCAGGCTCTACTGATGAAAGAAAGGACAGAAGATCTCACTTGATCTCTCTGTATGAGAACTTCAAGAAGGATGAAGAAGAATCAGTTGCAGATATGTACACTAGATTAAGTGTAATCATAAGTGAACTCAGAACACTGGACAAGGAAATCTCATTAACTGAGATCAATGACAAAATCCTAATGTGCTTCCCCAGCACTTGGGACTCTAGGATCTGTCCTATCAAGGAAGCCAAAAGTCTTAATGAGATAACTACTGAGACACTGCTAGGAAAGCTCAAATCCTATGAGCAACTCATCAAGACAAGGGAAGCTGAACAAGTGAGCAACTCCTCTTCAACAAAGAAGGACAGTAATATTGCCTTCAATGCTACTCAAGAAGAAGGAAAGACTCCTGAAAATGAGGAGTTAATGAGTCTGTTTGCCAAATGATTATACAAGATGGCAAGAAAAAACTTCAAGAAAAAGTCTTCCAGAAGCTATGAAAAGCCAAGGTATGACAAAAACAATT
This sequence comes from Dactylorhiza incarnata, assembly GCA_033032865.1. Taxonomy (NCBI): domain Eukaryota; kingdom Viridiplantae; phylum Streptophyta; class Magnoliopsida; order Asparagales; family Orchidaceae; genus Dactylorhiza; species Dactylorhiza incarnata. The sequence continues at coordinate 12,228,479 of JAWHQI010000035.1, forward strand.
CTAAAAAAATTATATGTTTTGGTTGCAGGAAACCAAGACATATTGCACCAGACTGTCCAGAAAACCAGAAGAAAGAAAAGAAAAAGGACAAAGAAGAGAAAAGAAACTCCAGCAAGTCTTCCTCTCACAAACACAAAAAGAAGGGGAGAGGATTTGTAGCAGAATCTTGGAGTGAAACTGAATCAGATCAGTCATCCAGCTCTTTAGATGATGAAGAAGAAACAAAAGAGAATGATCAGTGCCTGATGGCAATTTATGACTCAGGCAGTAAGTCGGGAAATGCATCATCATCCAGTGATGATGAAGATAATCAAGAAGAGAATAACTTCTGCATGATTGCAATCAATGCATCAGCCAACAATTCTGATGAAGAAAAATCAGAATCAGAAGCAGAAGATGATGCAGATCAGGTAATATCTAACTTTGATTTTACTTCTGTTGAATTCAAAGATGAATTCAAGGTTCTTTGCTTAGACTTACTAAAATCTGAGAAAGAAATGATCTCACTCAGACATAAGCTAGCTGAAATGAATAATATAAGTGAAGAAAATGTAAATCTTAAGAAAGATTTGGCTGCCTCCAGGGAACATATTGTTCTCATTAAGAGCAAATTGTCTGAAGCCAAGAAGTTTGAAGAATCCCTAAATGGGAGAAGCATCAAACTGATGGACATTACAAGCACAGTAAATTCTAGACTTAATAGCAAACTAGGCTTGGGTGCTTCATCAAGTGAGCCACCTCTGATTAAGAAGAATATATTATCTACACCTATAAAATTCATCTCTGCTAAGAGGAAAGAGGTTGTAGGAGTAAATAAAAACATTTCAAGTAAGACTGTCAAGAATAGCAGAATTCAGCAGAATTCGTCAAACAGAGCTCGACGAAATGTATCCCCTTCGTCGAACGGAGCTCGACGAACTCAGAAGATAGATTTTCAATATAGTTATTATATGAACGGCGCTCGACAAAATCTCAGTCATTTGTCGAACGGCGCTCGACGAACTCAGCCCAGTTCATCGAATAGAAACTATACAGCAAATCTGAATAATTCTTATTCTTCACATTCTAAGAATCCTTTCAATGAATGGATTATACATCCAAGGAGATATCATCCACAAGGTTACAAGGACCAACCTGAAATGTCTTTTATTTCAGATTTTTGTGGAAATACAAAAAGACCCAAGGTAATCTGGGTCAAGAACAAATAGATTGTTTTCTTGTTTTTGCAGGTATACAGCTGTCCAAGAATAAGTGAAAAATGGTATTTGGACAGTGGTTGTTCAAAACATATGACAGGAAACAAGGCCAACCTGAACAACTACAAGGCAAAGCTTGGACCAAAAGTTATATTTGGAGACTCCAACTGTGGACAGACCAAAGGCTATGGAAAAGTCAAAGTTGGAGAAGTCACCTTCAAAGAGGTAGCTTATGTCAAGGGACTGAAGCACAACCTCATCAGCATAAGTCAATTATGTGATGAAGGATATCAGGTAACATTCAATAAATTGAAATGCATTATTAAATCTGCTGATAATGTTATTGTTTTATCAGGTATTAGGCAAGGTAATATATATCTAGTAAATTTCAATTCATCTACATCAGAAATCTGTTTATTTAATGAATTATGCAAACCTAGTGAACTTTGGCATAAGAGATTAGGACATGTAACCCTTAGGACCATTGCTAAATTATCTAAGGACAATCTTGTTAGAGGTTTACCCTTAGGTTCATACAAGAAAGAAGGTCTTTGTAGGGCATGTCAACTAGGCAAGCAAACTAAAAATAGTTTTAAATCATTATCTAAAAGTGATTCACATAGAATCTCATATTTGCTACATCTGGACCTTTTTGGACCTATAGAAACAAAGAGTTTAGGGGGGAAGTCTTACACTCAAGTTATTGTAGATGACATCTCTAGATTCACTTGGGTGTTCTTTTTGAGAGAAAAGTCAGATAACTTTAAAGTTCTTACAGACTTTCTTAAGAGCATAAAGATTGAGTACTCTGCTCATATTGCATTGATCAGAAGTGATCATGGTACTGAGTTTGAGTCTCTTCTTATGCAAGAATTCTGTGAGACGGAAGGTATCAGGCATTGCTTCTCAGCTCCTAGAACTCCTCAACAAAATGGGGTAGTTGAAAGAAAAAATAGAACTCTAATTGAATCAGCAAGAACATTGCTTGTAGATGCTTATTTGCCCCTATATTTTTGGGCAGAGGCTGTTAGCACAGCAAACTATGCACTGAATAGAAGTTTGATACACAAACATAAGGGTAAGACTCCTTATGAATTACTTAAAGGGAAGAAACCTAAAGTTAACTATTTTAGAGCATTTGGTTGTAAATGTTTCATTCACAATAATGATAAGAAATACCTTAGGAAATTTGAACCAAAATCTGATGAAGGAATTTTCTTAGGCTATTCATTAGTCAGCAAATCATATAGGATTTTTAACAAATCTTCTCTTAAAATAGAAGAATCCATGCATGTCGCTTTTGATGAAACTAACATGTTTTACAAGGAGAATATTTCTTCTACCATAGAAAATCTACAGGTACCTACATTATTTGAGCAGCTAGATCAATTAGCTCTACATAAAGAAGGATTTATAAATCCTGAACAGCAGGATGCTGAAGAAAGTGAAGAGGAAAATCACCCAAATTTTGTTGAAAGTTCAGTACAGATAACAGCAGATCATCCTCTGCAGGATATAACAGCTGAACAAATTCCCCAAGTGGAAATCATTGCTGATCCCACTATACCTGTTGATTATGTCAATATTAAAGATCACCCCAGATCTCAAATAATTGGAGACATATCAACTGGTGTGCAAACAAGGCATCAAGCAAATCAGAACATGATGCATACTTATTTTCTCTCTCAGATTGAACCTCAATCCCTACAAGATGCAGAACAAGATCCCAACTGGATCATTGCTATGCAAGAGGAGCTCAATCAGTTTGAGACAAACAAGGTTTGGGAATTGGTTCCTAGACCAAAGAATTATCCGGTTATTGGAACCAAATGGGTCTACAGAAATAAGCTAGATGTAGATGGAAATATTGTGAGAAACAAAGCTAGACTAGTAGCTCAAGGATACTCACAGGAAGAAGGAATAGATTATGATCAGACTTTTGCACCAGTGGCAAGGTTAGAAGCAATCAGAATTTTCCTTGCATTTGCTGCATACAAGCAGTTCAAGGTTTATCAAATGGATGTAAATAGTGCATTTCTGAATGGAGAAATCAAAGAAGAAGTCTATGTGGAACAACCACCAGGTTTCATCTCTTCAACTCACTCTTCTTTTGTATTTAAGCTTAAGAAAGCTCTTTATGGTCTCAAACAAGCTCCTAGAGCATGGTATGAGACTTTAGCTAGTTTTCTTTTAGAGAATAAATTTTGTAGAGGCATAGTAGATAAAACTTTATTTTCCAGGATACATAAAAATCAAACTCTACTAGTTCAATTATATGTAGATGACATTATCTTTGGCTCTACTGATTCAAACTTATGCAAAAGATTTTCTAATCTAATGCAATCTAAATTTGAAATGAGTAGTATGGGTGAACTATCATACTTCCTTGGTCTTCAAGTGAAGCAAACTCCAAATGGAATCTTCATATCCCAATCTAAGTATGTTAAAGAATTAGTGAAAAGATTTGGTATGTCTGATTCTTCCACCATGAAAACACCCATGCCCTCTAATGCTGTTGTTGATACTGATGAATCAGGGAAACCTGTTGATCAGAAAGTATATAGAGCAATTGTTGGCTCATTACTTTATTTAACAGCAAGTAGGCCTGATATAATGTTTGCTACTTGAATTTTTACTAGGTTCCAAGTTAACCCCAAAGAATCTCATCTAATTTTATTAAAAAAGAATTTTGAGATATATAAAGGGTTGCCCTAATCTAGGACTTTGGTATCCAACAACATTTGAATTTGAATTAACTGGATTCTCAGATTCAGATTATGTTGGATGCAGAGTTGACAGGAAAAGCACATCAGGAACTTGCCAGTTTCTTGTTGATAGGCTTGTGCCTTGGTTTTGTAAGAAACAAACATCTGTGTCTACATCAATAGCTGAAGCTGAATATATAGCTGCAGGAAGTTGCTGCTCATAGATATTGTGGATACGAAATCAGCTCCTAGACTATGGTGTCAACTTAAATAATTCAATTATATTTTGTGATAATACTAGTGCAATATCTATAGCACAAAATCCAATTCTCCATAATAGGACTAAACACATAGAGATTAGGCACCACTTCCTTAGGGATAATGTGGATAAAAATAAAATTTGCCTACAATTCATCTCTACTGATTTGCAATGAGCTGACATTTTCACCAAGCTCTTGGATGAAAAGAAACATATTTTCTTTATAAATCAGTTGGGAATGATAGATGGATTCAATATGATAAAAATTAAAATTTCTATTTACCCCTCATTCCTTATCATATCAAACTAAGTTTTTTAATTATATGTAAATGCCTACAGAATTGTTTCTCTTTCTAGTTCCTTTTGCACTTGATCTCTATTTTAATGTGCAGGAACAATATCAATGACAATCTTGCATCCTTCCCTGCCTCCATCAAATGTCCCTTCTGTTGGATCGGTAGGCGCCCTTAGAGGTGGGGTGAATAAGGGTTTTAAAAACTTATATTATATTTTGTAATACTTGAAATAATAAGAGATCAAAATAGTGATTTTGAATAAAGATCTAAATTGTTTTATAATAAAAGAGATGATAATAAACAATTTAGAGAAATGAAGAACAAATCATTTTTATTACAAAAGGAGAGACATGATTACTATTAATAAAAATGATTTACAAAACTATATTTCTATGACGCTAGAAATCTAAGGCGAATAATAATAAAACTCTTTTTCGTTTTCTATCCCGACTCGTATCCCCACGAACCGGTGGCCCTAGCTTATCCTTCCCCGGATACATCCTCAAGCCGCTCTAGCCAACCCTTCCCCGGATATGTCCTCGAGCACCCCCTAGACCTACACCCGAGACCTAGTCGCCAACACGAGGCAAATTTTTGCCCTAAGTCCTACCCAGACCTAGTCGCCAATACGAGGCGAGTTTACTAAATGATTACAAGAAAAGATGAAAATACAATAATATAAAAACTCCCTCTATGTGGATCTCTTGGAGAAGTAGACGAAGACCCGCAGAGTATGATCGTAGTCGATGTGGTCTTTCGTCACGATGATGACGCATGTTGAAATCTTCTCCACGGATCTCCTTAAGCCTTCATGGATTTATGGGAGTATCTCTCTGAACCATCCTCCCTATGATGTGGCACGAAGCTCTGGAATTTTGGATCTTGAGAGGATGAGGAAGACGGAGCCAAGGGGTCCTTTTTATAGCCTTAGATCTAGCGCCTGCGCTAGTGCTACCGCTGGCGCTATCCCATTTTCGGACATATTCTGCACGGCAGAATCTTCAATCCGAGGAAACAATTCTCTCTTACCTTCAGTGCTTCGTGCTACCGCCTACGCTATCGGATACCGACGGGCACTATCTCCTTTTATATGTGCTCTCGGAATTGCGCAGATCATCGCTAGCGCCAGGCGCTAGGTGCTACCGCCGGCGCTAGTGGGAATGTTGGATTTGATGGCTCAAATTTGGAGGCAACCTTCTTATGTAATCCTTGAGTCATGTGAACTTTGTTATCCTGCACACTTAAACACACAAGATCAAATACACATAGGATTTGTTGTTCTCAAACCTAGGAGATGCGGAAGACTATGTTCCAACAAACTCCCCCTTTTGATAATAACAAATCCATTAATGATAAATCAGAGCATTAATATATAAGCATGATGAAACTTACTTGTGTGTGTGTGAGAGAGATGACTTAGGATAATTATCGATTTTAGCATTTAGAATTGCTCCCCCTAAATACATGCTCCCCCTAAGTGAATGCTCCTCTAATATGTAAGATATCATCTTAATTAAGCATGTTAGTTTTCTATTTTGATAGCAGATTATATTTATCATGTTAGTTCTCCCCCCTTTTATTATTAGCAAAAGTGGGTAAGGAGACACCACTTAAAAGTTGATAATAAGATAAAGGCATGATCGAGCTTTTAGAGAGAGGGAATAATAAGGAGTTTTAGAATAATTTTTATAAAAATAGATCATAGTTTTTGTCAAGTACTCAAAATTATCATGTTAGTTTTTCCTTTTTATATAAGAATTGTAAGCATAAAAAAATATAATGATTCCAAGTAAGTAAACTACCCAGACAATATGTCTACACCCTAGCCCCGTACTAAGTGACGGATGGGTATGAGGAGTTGCAAACATGTCGTAGGTTGGAGTGTTAGTCCCATATGCAAACACTAGAAAAACTCAACCCAGCACTCTTTCCCCCAGTGCCTCGCAAGGCCCCACTAGAACCCTCCCCGGTTAAGGACAAGACATGACTTAGAGGTTAGGTTATCTAATGTCTACAACCCTATGCCCCCGCTATGGTGAGATATGTAATCATGGATAATAATTATTGGAACCATTAAGCATTTAAATTTAGTGATAAGTTCATAGCCTATGGGTTTATATTTTTATTTGAATTTATGAAAACACTCACATAGCTATTTTGAAATCCATTAATGAATCAGAGTTTTTAATATAACAATATTTTCATAGAAATAAATCAGAGTTTTTGGCAAAAAATTATTCATGTTTAGAGTAACCAATATAAAGTTTACCAAGCAAGTCTACCACTTGTTGAAAGAAAGGAATTTTAAGATTCAAGTGATGATGCACACAAAATAAAAGACTTTAAGTAAGCATGAAAGCGCAAGGTAAAACAATTATATGGTTATGATGCGGAAGACTAATAGAAATACAAGAAACATCTTATTGTAATCAATGATGATCCATAAGAAGATATATGAGTTAAATTTTATAAAGAAGATGTTTTTGTAAATCATTGTTCAATTAAAATCTTTAAGTTTAACAATAAAGTAACCAAGCATGGAATAATGTTATCAAAAAGAGTTACTACAATGTTATTTTAATTCATAATTTCAAAACATACCAAACATTGTAAAAAGCATGCTAGGTTATCTAGTGCATTTCATAAATAAAGAGTAGTATAGAATTTGCATTAGGATCCAATACTCATGAGAAGAAGTGTTATGGAAGATAATGATGTGCACATAAGTGTATTTTGAGTAGAGTAAACAAATGTTTTAATCAAAAATACAAGAAATATGTCAAGTAAAGAGCACAATAAAACACAATAATTTTACTTCCACATACTTTAATGCACAAACAAAATGTACAACTACCAAGGTGCTTTGCACACACAATACTCATAGAGAGTTATCAGGGTGCAAAGTAGTGCTTGGGGGATCACATATTTTATTTTATTTTAATATTGAAACTAGTGATCTGGTGTACTTAAGAGTAAGTGGTTTTTATTTTGAAAGAAAGATTTGATTTGCACAAGATACTTTACTATTCTTTCCAAGGTGCTCAACCTCACAACGCTTATTAAGACTTATCAAGAGGTTCAAGTAGTTCTTGGTGGAGTTATCTTTGTCACTTTATTTTATGATTTTTGTTTTGTACACAGTTCTCCGAATACACTTGTTTTGCAAACCAATATAATTTATGAAAAACATAACCACTTTTCTTAACTTTTAAAAGTGCAAATAAAGGAGTGTAGGTAAGATACTTGGGTAATTTTAATTCATTGTACTAATACACAACATACACAAGCATTCTTAGATTAAACACATATGTAGACAATGCCAAAATAAGTGAGTGAATAAAGATCATTATCAAACATAAAACATTTTCTCATACTTAGAGGCATGCTAAGCTTAGTTCTACATAACTTTTAAAAGATAATTGATGCACATATTAATAGATATATCAAAGCATGATGAAAACAATGTTCAAAGTAGTTTGAAAAGATAAATTGCAACATTATAAAAGTTCTAAATAATAGATTAAATCATGCTTGATTTTCACAGGAAAATCCATACAGTTTTTTGATATTTTGAAGAATAATTTTGATTTAAAGTTTGAACTCATAAGATTGATCTTGGACTTCCCGAGGACTACCTTGTGAGGGGTTCGCTCGGTACTAGGAGATGTGATGGGATGATAGCCCAAATCTCCCTTTCGCAAGATACATGTAAGTAAAAAAAATGTAAGTTCAAAAAGTACTTATTTATACTTGTTTTTGTTTTGTATTTTTGTATTTGATTTTTTCTTTTAGAAATAGAGTTTAAACAGATGACAAAAAAACAAAAACAAACAAGCAAAGCATATATTTTTTTTTGTAATTTGGCTTTTTTATTTTTTATTTGATTTTTCAAAAATGAAATAAAAGAAGAAGTGCAAAAATAAATAGTACACTGATTAATATATTTTTAAGAATTTTTCAAAATTTTAAAAATACAGAAAAACAAATAGGTGTGCTAGCGTCGGCGTTAGCACTAGCGCGGAAAACAATACATGATTTTTGATGATTTTGAAATTTTAGGGTTGATCTGGATTAAGTGTCCTAATAGTAATTTCATGCAGAAATTTCAGAATTTTAGGAGATGTCTAGATAGTGCAAATTGCATGAAACATTAGTGATTTTGTATATGACTTTACCAAATGAACTTTGCATGAGATATATTTTATTATATCTCCATTTTTAATTTTTCTAAGGCTTATATTTATCAATATAATGTAGTTTTAAAATGATAGGAAATGTAAGCACGAGAAGACATGAATGAAAAAATCAAATATGCATGATTTTAGTGATTAAAAAAAATAATGTTCATGCATAAGAATATCATGGATAAGCCCTAGAAGAGAATACCCAGCCTGTATATCTTGGTAAACATATAAAGCCTAACATGGACACAAATATTCTTTAGGTGACAATGTTAGTATGATAAGTTTGAGATTAATGTTATATCAAGGTTTGATTGTGTTTCAACTTAGAGACCTAGAATGAAGTGATGATTTAATTTGAATTGATATCAAGATGATTCAAAGGTATAAACTTGAAATAAATCACAATACACACATAATACACCAACCATGGTATGTAATTATAATATCAATTGTCATCAATTATTATATCAATTATAATTCACATAATTGTGATAGAAATAATTGTTTTTAGAAGACTTTTGATAAGACTTATGATATATGATGTTAGAGAATTTTAGCAAAAGACATCAATAGATCATGGTGGTGCTTGTGAATTCAATATTCATTATGAAGGTAAATTCTTTCAATACATTTTAGTGATTTTTTTTTAATTATGAATTTTGAATATATATATATATATATATATATGATTTTTGATAGGTTAACAATAGTGATGGCTTAGATCATGTTTGACATCAAGGAGTGAACACAATATAATTTTTGTTGTGAACAAAGACAACCATATTGAAAGTTGAGATTTTATTTAGATCTTGAACTTTCTTTTAGATCATGTTATTTCACTAAACCACTTGTTGGTGAAGACTAAAAAGCTTAATAGCCTAATAACTGAATTTAATTTGAAATATCTTATAGCAAATTTATTGTTCAATTTATATGAATACTATATGAAATTTATGGGTAATGATTTTAATAGTAATAGATTGGTCATTTATAAATAAAAAAAAATACTTGACTTTTACTTTTGATTTACTTTGATTTGCACACTTCATTTAGGCTTTAGGGGACAAAGTAAAAATTTCAAATATTATATTAGATGACCATGACATGATGGCTTAAAAAGAAAAACAAAAAGAAAAAATAGAAAAGACATTAAAGCACATCATGAAGTACAAATTTTTGTATTTCAATTTTAAAATATTCTACTTCATGCATATGGATGATACTAGTAGATGAGAGATTTGGGTATCCAAAGGGAACCAAGTGTAACGGTTCCTTTAGGTACCCAAATATACCGTGATAATTTTTGGGGAGACGGCAATGAATGAATTCTTTCAAGTGGAGTTAATGTTTCATTTTTTATTTTGGGTCTCCATTCATATTTTGATTTAATATTATGCATCAAATTTCCATATTCATTAATCTTAGGTTTAAAATAATAATCACTTTTGAAATTATATTTCATAGGAAATTTGTGCACATTAGAATTTAATTTGAGAGATACATAATGTGGGTTAGATTTCATTATGTTTGTGTGATTAAACATTCTACTAGGTGCATGTTTAATATGTTTTAACATACTAGTAGAAGTTTTACACATGTTTGATGATAAACTACAAATAAGATATTTAAAATTATTTAATCCTTTTTGAAAGAGTGGTTTTAAAGATTCTAGTTTATGAGAGAGAATATTATTTTCGTTTATCAATTTTTCGTGATGTTCTTTTGAAATTAAAAGTTCTTTTTCTAAATCCTTGAATTTTTCTTTAATATTATTATAATCAAAATAAGGTGTATAGTTTTCAAATGGAGAGCATGATTGAGATTCAAACACATCCTTTTTGGATTCTTCATTCACATTTGCTTTCAAAGTTTTATTTTCTACACGTAATCTCTTATTAGCAATTTTTAATTTCTTCATTCTACGTTTAGCAATTTTTTGTATATGGAAATAAGAAAAAGAATTAGACTTTCTTACAGCGCTATCGGAAGATGCAAGATGTGAACATGAGGTTCATTTGCCGTCTTCTAGGCCTTCCTCCTTCATAGATGAAATTTCATCTTCTTTTTCTCTTAATGTATTGCTCTCTTCGTCTAAGTCAATTTTCATGATTTTCATGGTTTTGCAATAAGAGAGATCTCCTTGACTTATGGTGGATGCTTGTATGTCCTTCTTCTCTTGTGTTCCATTCATGCCTGTAGATGGAGAATCATAAGTTATTTCAAGAAAATTCCACATCTCATATGCAGTAGGAAAAGTATGAATGAGTTTGGAAATATTTTGATCTAACGCACAAAATAGACTATCCATAGATTTTGCATTTAAAACCATTTCGTTTTTATTTAATACGCTAGGTGGCTTTTTAATAGTAATATTCTAAACTTTTTGATTTAAAGCTTTAAGAAAATTTTCCATTAATATTTTCCATCCTTTAAAATTTCTTCCTTCAAATAATGGTAGTGCTAGTGATTTTCCTTCTTCATAAAAATTACTCCCACTAATAGAAGCGAGATCATAAGACGCCATTATTCCCGGTTGTTAAGCCGATTGGAATAGAACCTGCTCTGATACCACTTGTTGGATCGGTAGGCGCCCTTAGAGGGAGTGAATAAGGGTTTTAAAAACTTATATTATATTTTGTAATACTTGAAATAATAAGAGATCAAAATAGTGATTTTGAATAAAGATCTAGATTGTTTTATAATAAAAGAGATGATAATAAACAATTTAGAGAAATGAAGAACAAATCATTTTTATTACAAAAGGAGAGACATGATTACTATTAATAAAAATGATTTACAAAACTAGATTTCTATGATGCTAGAAATCTAAGGCGAATAATAATAAAACTTTTTTTTGTTTTCTATCCCGACTCGTATCCCCACGAACCGGTGGCCCTAGCCTATCCTTCCCCGGATACGGCCTCAAGACGCTCTAGCCAACCCTTCCACGGATATGGCCTCGAGCACCCCTAGACATACACCCGAGACCTAGTCGCCAACACGAGGTGAATTTTTGCCCTAAGTCCTACCCAGACCTAGTCGCCAACATGAGGCGAGTTTACTAAACGATTACAAGAAAAGATGAAAAGACAATAATATAAAAACTCCCTCTATGTGGATCTCTTAGAGAAGTAGACGAAGACCCGCAGAGTATGATCATAGTCGATGCGGTCTTTCATCACGATGATGACGCGTGTTGAAATCTTCTCTACGGATCTTCTTAAGCCTTCATGGATTTATGGGAGTATCTCTCTGAACCTTCTTCTCTATGCTGTGGCACGAAGCTCTGGAATTTTGGATCTTGAGAGGATGAGGAAGACGGAGCCAAGGGGTCCTTTTTATAGCCTTGGAGCTAGCGCCTGCGCTAGTGCTACCGTCGGCGCTATCCCATTTTAGGACATATTCTGTGCGGCAAAATCTTCAATCCAAGGAAACAATTCTCTCTTGCCTTCAGTGCTCCATGCTACTGCATGCGCTATCAGATACCGCCAGGCGCTATCTCCTTCTATATGTGCTCCAGGAATTGCGCAGATCATCGCTAGCGCCAGGCGCTAGGTGCTACCGCCGGCGCTAGTGGAAATATTGGATTTGATGGCTCAAATTTGGAGGCAACCTTCTTATGTAATCCTTGAGTCATCTGAACTTTGTTATCCTGCACACTTAAACACACAAGATCAAATACACATAGGATTTGTTATTCTCAAACCTAGGAGATGCGGAAGACCATGTTCCAACACCTTCTTCAAGGGGCCTAGCTTCAGCCTTCCTGAAACTAGGCAGGGGGAGAAGTTTTCATGAACAAGCTCCATTTGATGCAATTACTCAGGGGGAGTTGTTCTATGAACTAAGCAAGGGAGAAAGCTAAAGAACCTCCAGAACTTAGGGGGAGACACTCTCAGGGGGAGTTGTTGTATCAAGAAGCTTGATAAAGCTTACAGCAGTTTGCTGATGGCAAATTTCTGTTTCAGAAAAATTCAGATACAGCTCATAATCAAGTTCAGATGCAGATACAGTACAGCTCAGAAGAAGAATTTTGTTTTAGCAAATTCAGTATCAGTTATTGCTACAACTCAGCTAATCAGAAATTCAGAAATTCAGAAATCAGATAAAGATTAAGATCAGAATTCATAGCAGATAACATATTTAGTTCAGAACAACTTCAGAAAGCTGATTTGCAGATACAGTTCAGTTCAGATCAGAATTTCAATCAGAATTTCAATCAGAATTTCAGAATTCAGAAGGCAGAATTCAGAAAAATCAAGGTTCTGATTGCATTTCTATCAGTTTTATTTTTTGTTGAAATGTTTCAAAAACTCAGAGTACTATTTATTTTATATCTGATAAAATATTTAAAATATATTAGATGTATTCATGCTCAGTTGTTTTTGCTGTTTTAGTATTTGTTTATTTTCAATTTTTGTCAAATAGTGTCCTAACCCAAATAGGGGGAGATTGTTGGAACAACCCTATTTCTGATTTGGGCTAGGATCACTATATATTGACCTAGGATCAAGTTGACCCCAATGTATAGTTTATGGGTCAAGAGTTTAGGAAGAGTTTTGGCTTTTAGATCTAGAGAATTCATTCAGATTCTGCGTTCGATGAACTCCACACTGCGTTCGACGAACGACTATCTGCGTTCGACGAATAGCAAGCATTCTGCGTTCGACGAACAGCTCAAGTCTCAGCGGTCGAAGAACTTATCTAAGTGCAGCGCTCGACTAATTGCATTCTGCATTCGACGATCCCATCTCAGCGGTTCAGCGGTCGACGAACAGATCCCGGCTCAGCGCTCAACGCTTTTACTCAAGCTCAGCGCTCGACGCTTTTACTCAAGCTCAGCGCTCGACGCTTTTACTCAAGCTCAGCGGTCGACGAATCCTTCCGTTCGACGAACTCAAGTTTGCGTTCGACGAATATTCAGCAGATGTTCAGAACAGTGTATTAAATGTTGAGGTCGACGAAGTAAATATTGTGTTCGATGAAAACCTTGAGGTCGACGAATCTGGGTTCGACAAATTTTATTCAGATCGAAGAATTATTATTTAAGTGTAGATTTATTTCAGAATATTATATTTATTCATTATCTGAACTCAGATCGACGACATCAACGGCTCTTTCCATCAGATCAAGTAAGGAAAATATATTTCCTTTATTATTTAAGTTATAGTCGTTGACATCTCCTCGGAAAAGGACATATTCATGGAAAAGGAAGGAGAATACGACGTGACACTTGCAGTTCCCAGAAATATGCCTTCAGAAAACTATATTCCTTAATATAAGGGATTTGCATTTAATTCTGTCAGAGATTTGAAAAAGAAAAGGAAAGAAGATATTACAGAATAATTTTACAGCTTTCACGACAGCATCAATACAGATCAGATTACATTTTTGCTGTACAGAAAAATAGACAGAGAAAAAGAAAGAAAGAAAGAAATATACAGGAAGAAAAGAAATTGAAAATCACTTCTTCTTCTTCTTCCTCAGCATTCTTCAGAGAACAGATCTTTATCTTCTTCCTCCTTCAGCAGCAAACATTTTCTGAGAACAACTACACTATCTCTCAGATTTCCTGTTGCAAAGAATCAGAAAAGAAAGAATCTTTAGCTGCAAGCACAGATCATTAAAAGAGCAACAACAAACTGAAGCACACCTGTCTCTCTGTTTAATCAGCTAACAGGAAGATCATTTCTTCAAGAAAAGGCTCCAGCAAAATCAACTGTCAAACATCTTCAATCAGACAGAGGAGTTCTTTTATACATCAAATCCACTAGAGTCTTCTCTATACATCTTGACTGAGAAGAACATCTTAACCCCTCTCTATCCCATTCTGTACAGGGTTAAAACTCACTTCAAAAGTTTACCCATTGGTGGCAAGACACCTTATCAAAAAATCTAGCTTGGTTTTTGGGCACCTTATCAAAAGCTCATTGGTGTGAGGGCACCTGATAAAAATCCTAGTGGATTCCTACCAAGGGTGGTAGAAGAGTAGACGTACCCAAGTTTAGTGGGGAACTACTATAGCTCCTTGTGTCTTCTGTGTTTGATTTCTTTTCTGTGTTGTGCTGTGTCCTATTTTTCATTATTCATTTTATTTCAGTTTTTATTTATCACTCACTCTATACACATATACTTATATAAGTATTTTCAATTCCGCTATAAAACTAAGGGAAAAGTTTTAAACTCTATTCACCCCCCCCCCCCCCTCTAGAGTTAATTTAAGATCTAACCTCCACTTTCAACATGGCAGAAATCCCCCCCACCTCAAATTCCCCGTATACAGCCCTCCCACTCAAATCTGACTTCACCATTAGCTTCAAAAGGTGGATGGAAGTCGAAATCGACGCTTACATCAATGCTTTTGCTGGAGAATGGAGAAATCGAGCAAGCTCGCTAGAGAAGGGAAAAGCCATGGCCAACCACCGCCGCCATCATCGTCGGGCTCCAATAAAGTTCCTCCCCTCCTCCTCTCTCTCTCTCTCTGTGGATAAATCTTAGATCAAAATAGGTGAGAAATCGGGCTCAATTGAGCCCGATCCGGTAAGCGAAAATATGAAATTTCCATGGACTTTCTTCTCGTTGGGTTCGCCAAAATCGGAGCCTCCGGCGGCCATGCCGCCGCTCGGCGTTATCCACCACCTCAATGTAGGTGGTGGTGGTGGTGGTGGTGGTGGTGGTGGTGGTGGTGGTGGTGGTGGTGGCCAGGGAGGTGGCCGGATGGCCGGGAAAAATGGGCTGGAAGAGGCTACAGGAGGAATGAATCTCGGCCATCAGCTGAAGGAAGAAGACGCAATCATGGCCATTGATCTCATTCCTGTACAAATTTTTCTTATTAATGTATTATTATTCTGTTTTATATTTTTATTACTGGCATCACCTAGAATTAATTATTGAAAATACTTAGGCCCTCTATAGAAACAGTGGTCAACACCAAAGTTGTAGCCCTTGGAGTCTACTTTAATTTAAAATTTGTTTCAGCCCAAAAGGAGCATTGTAGCTCCCTATAGGGCCATTTTGGTGGGACTGGTCCCTAGGGTAGGACAGCCACTATTTCTTGAATAACTTTTGATAGATAAATGATATTGATTTGAAAATTGAAACATGGGCATTTGTACCTACACCCTTAACATATCCAAAGATCGGAATTTTTGAAGAACTTTTTTCTAAGGTTTTTGTAAAAATTTAATAATCCATATATTTATTAATTATAGGGTTTAATGACCTCCAATCCCCTCCAAATTTTGGTGGGTGCTTTTTAGGGTTATTATATGACCCTGGTAAAAATTTCATCTTAATTGGGACTGATTTGGTTGGGTAATTAGTTAACCCAAGTTTGATCAAACTAGGACAAAAGTGCACATGATGGAATTAGTGGTCAAATCTCATCAAGATGATGTGAAACTTGGGCCACTGGTTTAGGATCACATAAGACACCCCCATGAGTAATTTGGGGTGATGTGGGGTGGATATGCCCTAGGACACTAGTTCTAACCTTATGGTTGCACTTTAAGCCTTGTGAAGGGCATATTGGCATATGTCGTTGTATGGTCATGAAACTAGGTAGATAAGTTCATTGGGTGTAAATATGCCCTAAGAAATTTTATGAGAATTTTAACAGCACTTATCCTCTCTGATTTAGGTTATAACCTTTTTAGAGAACCTTGTTATAAGAGAAATTTACATGCTCAAATTATCTTAGATGTTGATGAAAGTTTGGTAGTACCCTCATAATCATGATATAGGCCTTCGATATTTTTTGTGTAATTATTGGATTGATTTAATTAGCACTTCATTCAGAAGTCATCTATTTTGTCTTAGGATTATGATAAATAAATGAGATCCAAATATCCTCTGGAAAATTATGAAACTTGGTGGTAGGACATTTTAGGGTATTAGAGAGTTCTGTGAATTTTTGTATAATTTTTGGAGTTATTTATCAGTAGGTTACTTCACAATATTCCCTAGTATGGGTTTAGTTGGAATATTTATTTATGTGACCAATTAGTTCTGATAAATTCTAAAATTTAGTCAGTAGACTTTTCTAATCAATATAAAGGTCTGGTAATTTTCCCATAATTTGTGGACAAGTATTTTTGGTGGTCCCTTCATTAATTTCTAATTTTGGATAAATGTTCAATATTATAATTAGAGGCCAACACCTTATTGTAAAATTGTGATAGTCTGCATTTACTGTTATTTTGACATCATAGATTTTCCATAATTTTATGGGGTCATATCATAAGAAGATCTTACACTTCATGTTCAATTTCATACTTGGCCAATGTTGGAGAAATTATAATAAATGCCAAATAATAAAGAAAAATATGATACTCTGGATTTAGTATTATAATATCATGATAGACTCCCAGTAATAATCTTAGGTCATTCAGATAAATATATGGGGTACCTCCTCTCTTGCAACTCATGAAGTCCATTTGGTCTGCATATAATAAAATTGTAAGGCTTGAGTAAACTGATGACCATTAGCTGGGAGTGGAAGGTAGATGGTGTACCTAATCTGGTTGAGAAGATGTGAGGTCATCTTTAGATGTCTATATGTTGAGTGTACCCGATAAGCTAAGGGGTAAGGTTGCGTTCGGGATTGACGAAAGTTCGTCTTTCCCTTAGCGGGTCATAAAATGTTTAGGGTTAATCCAAGTGTAAGATAAGGAGGGTATTCATATGGGTAGTTACCAATAACATTAAGTGTCTTGAGAAAGGGAGGTTTGGGCTATCATCCCATCGTACCTTCTAGTATCGTTGCGAGCCCCTCACAGGGTAGACCTCGGGAAGTCCAAGATTAACTATAAATTGTAGGAGTATGATGTTGTATAGGATTAACTTAATAATATGCACACCCACACCCAATGGTTAGGGAGGTTAGTTAGTTTGGTCTTACGAGCGGTAGGCACGGTGGTTGTAGGTGCGGACGGGTTGGTCCGGCGAGCCGGTGCCTCGGAAGGTTATGGTGACGGGCGGGTTAGCCTGGGGAGCTTATGGATCGGAGATAGATGGTAAACATGTTTGCATGTGCATAAAGGTGGTGGGTCTTCGGTACTGGATGGTCGTTCACACCGACGTCAATACTTTGACTCAACAAGTGTGGAATTTGCACTTAGCCATGAAATTCTGGTGGTCCAGCTAGTAAGAGTACGCAGATGCTCTGCGGTTTTGCGTTGAGGCGTACGATAGGTCTAGGTTAGGTAGTGTGAATACCAACCTAGAGGTGGGCGAGAACCAACCCACCACTTCCATTTGCCACTACGGGATTATCCTGGGAGTCTTGCTAGCTCCAAAAAGGGGGAACTAATTTTGTGCGCATAGAGTCGAAGTGTGTGAGTTGCACTTATATGAACATAGCATAAACAACATAAATCTGCATGTCATGGCATAAGCATTGCATTTCAACCCCTACCACTATCGTATAAATTGGTTATGGGACTTTTTATACGATAAGCCTTGCTAAACGACCCCTTGGTCTGTAGGTTTGTATGGGCATTCCCATAAACTAATGGTTATTTTTCTATTGTATAACTACTTTACTTACTGTTCTTTATATGCTCCTCACCATGCTTTATTTACTGCTTCGATTATATTTGTACATTGTGTAGTGGCAGACATTTCCTGTAGACTAGTTCCATCGTCATCTGCTTTGCTTTATACCCCTTGTTGTCCTCCGATTCATCCCTCCCGTACGGTGCCTAAGAGCCACTGGGGAATGGGTGGTAGGAAACGAGGCTTAGTCTTTTTGACTAACAGTTAGTGGACCATATCATTTTAGGGGATCGAGGAGACGCAGCAGCACTAGAGGCCAGTGCAGACGGAGACGGGCCAATCTAGTTCAGGAGCACCAGTTTCAGGATCAGTGAGTGATTAGTAGTTAGCTTCCCCGAGTGATCTTGTAGTGAGGACATGATGTACTGGGCATGAGCCCTTTTATTATTCTAACCTTTGTTATTTCAGTTATACCCTGTGGACATTTATATATATAGCATGTGATTTGTGGACTTAAACTTCTACTTGTTTGTTTATACTTTTTTTCTTCTGTGATCGATATGGACGGCATGATCGGCGTTTTGTAGTGGCAACCTTCCCGAGTGATAGTGTCACCCCAAAGCGGCGGTTCTGGGCATAAGACCCGATTTGTTGCAAAAAAAGGGTCTTACAAGCGGGCACGTCGGCCCTCTCCTTGGTTATCTTCTTCTCCTTCTTCTTTCTCTTAAGATCGCCAGTATTGTCATCCGGGCGAGGACGCTTCGACGAGACAAGATTCAGAATCTTCTGCAAAGTGAGCTTTTTAGCCATGAGTTCTTCAGGAGGCACAGACATCTCACTTGAGTTCAGAAAGGACAGCTCGCAGCATCCCCCTACTATTTATAAATAGCGGAGGCCGGCCATCAAAACATGCTGAATATGCCAGTTACTCGCCAAAGCCCCTTGTCAATAGAGGGTTGGATGATTTTTTCCGAGCCTTGTTTTATCTCGAAAAGAGCAGAGATTGTGTTTGTGGTGGAGCCTTTTCGTGTTACGTAGGCGGAGTTCATAGTCAATGATCAAGTCAAAGTCACCCATCATGAGCATCTGAAGGTCATAGGTGAGTATGCGAGTATCTTCTTCCATACTCGCCAGGTGTGCGACGCCAGCGATATCTCGCCAAGTAGGCGAGATCCTTTATTACTCACCAGTATGTGAGATTCTTTCATAGTCGTCAGGTCGACATATGAAATCTCGCAAGGGATGGGTATAGTCGCTTACATACCACCAGGATTTGCCTATAAATAAACCCTCATGGGTAGCAGGATTTGCCCCTCTTTGGCGCCGCTTTTAGCATTAATTTTGGGAGACAATCAATGTTCTCTTGAAGTCTTGACCCACCATCCCCTACTAACGATATACTCGCCAAGAGGTGCTTTCCTCGTACTAAGCTCAGTCATTTGTGGTTGTGGAGGCAGGGGCGGATTCAGAGGGGGCCCGAGGGACACCGGCACCCCCATTATTTTTCAAAATTGTTAGTAGATTTGGATTCCTCTTGTCGAGACAATGAATTTTGACTACTTATATGTCAAAAATGGTGGCCAGATGAGTGAGAAACAACTCTGATAAGATGAAAGTGTTCTCACGTCACATAACTAGTTTATTTTGGGACAAATATTGGCTATTCGCGGACCAAAGTTGGTTATTCGCAGACCAAATTTGTCTATTCGCAGACCAAGTTCAGCTATGTGCACCCCCAAAATTAATTTTCAACATGTGACCCACGACCCTCCTACTCACCCCGCTAGCATTTGCGTTTAGAAATTTTATGTGCAACCCCATTTATAATTTTCTGAATCCGTCACTGTGTGGAGGGAAAGTTCCTCCCAAACTTTCGGGTACGTGGCGGACATTAATTATAGCATAATGCATATAATCTTTCTAGTCTTTCTGTCTTTTTAGCTTTAGCCTTCGAATCCGAGTAGCCGGACCGCGAGATAAGTAGCTTCAGACTGTCATATAGTCCAGACATTTAGACTTGGGATTTTCCTGGCTTAAACACGTTTGTTAGAAAAAATTCAATCTAAGAATTATTATTTTTATCATTAAAGATGAAAAAGCAAACATTTCCTCACATATATTATGAAAAACACAACATTTACACAAATATATTACGAATAACTTAACATTCTTTCACATATATTGACATTAATAATAGCATAATGCATTCAATAAGAACCTAACATTTTTTACTGATCAAAAAAAGCACGGCCAGCCAAAAAATGTGTGCCCGAACGAAAAATGCACGTATGGGCGCAAAACGCATGCCCGAGCGAAATAAGCATGATCGAGCGAAAAATACGCGCACGTGCAAAAAACACGTGTCCGGGTGAAAAAATGCGCACCTGGGCAAAAAAACGTGTTCTCGGGCGAAAAATGCACTCCCTAGCGAAAAATGCAAGCCAGGGTGAAAAACGTACGCCAGACCGAAAAAACGCGCTCAGGCAAAAAAAACACATGCCCTAGAGAAAAATATACGCATGCACGCTTTGGGGCGCAAAACGGACTAGCCGACGCTATACGCGTACCCGCGCAAAATTTGCGCCCGGAAGAAAAACCGCTCCCGGGCAAAAAAGAGTGCTCGGGAGAAAAAATTTGAGCCCGGGCGAAAAATGTATGCCCGACAAATAGCGCGCACGGGCAAAAATACGCATGCCTGGGCGAAAAATGCGCCGTAGACAAAATACGCTTGTGCGGGCAAAATATGTTGGCTCGGCGAGATATGCGCGCCCGGACAAATAATATGTTGTTATTTGAAAAAGCATGCTCCCTGACGAAAGAAATGCGGTCGGCGAAAAAATGCTTGCCCAGACGAATACACGCTCCCGAACGAAAAACGCTCACTTAGGCGAAAAAAATGCATCCCTAGGCAAAAAATGAGTCTCAGACGAAATTATCCAATTTTTATATAGTGGAAAGAATTGGATTTAGTTCTTATTGAATTTCATGGAATTGATTAGAATTCCAATTTAATGCACGCAAACGAACAAAATTGAAATTAGACTTTCAATTTTAAGTGGATGATCTCTATTTCATCCAAAAGAAAGGATCGTAATAATTTAGAGCAAGCAACACTAATTTTATGTTTACATGGGATATAAAAGGAAGAAAATAAATATATTTCCAAAAATTAGTAGTTGTATCGACTCCCATCTCGTGACTCATAAGGGGAGAGACTACACGATCTTTCCTAAAAATGCATGTAGAAAATATATTTTCAAAAGACGTAAAAAATTAAAAAAAACTGCGATGCGACTAGCCAAAACTGCGGTACTAATAGCAGCACCCTATAAATAATATATACACGTTCATAAGGTTTTGATTACACATTTATAACGTGCACATCTCCACACGTTGTTTTTAAACAACATTAATCACATTTTCTTTTTTGCGAAAGATCAAAATGCCAAAACCAATAGATTGACTTGACATTTGCAGGCATCCTGTTCCTGTGCAATCTTTTTGTATCTTCTCTTTTTTTATCCCGTTGACATTTCTTAAATGAAACAGCCTTTTAAAGTCAACATTAGAAAGCTTGGATTCGCCTAACCAGAATCGAACTCTAGCGGTAGAAGACGAGAGGCGGAACCCTAAATCCAGAATCCTGAAGCAAAGGCACAGCCTCCGGCCGCTCCATCAAATCTCTGTAAAGGGCATACTCGGCCTCATAATCATGCAAATCAAGCTCCGATTTCTGGTTCGTATGATAATGATGCCTCGCCTCCGTCGATTTCCCGAATCCGAAAACACTAACCTGATCGCAAATTCCCAATGCCAGCATCACCGCCTGCATCCCCGATGAGTAATGGAACATCTTCTCGTCATGAAATTTCGGCCAATCCTCCGGCGGTTTGCCGGTCATCTCCGTAAACTTCTTCAGGGAATAGTGCTTCACGATTCTGGTACAGAGCATGTCGAATCGGATGTCGGTGATTAGTAATGGGGCTTTATGGGAGGCGTTGCAGATCGTGTAGTCCAGGAAATGCGCGGCCTGGCATATGTAGATTATGATGGGGACGGTGTCGCCGTAGGGATGACAGAAGCAACCACTTCTATAGGCGCAGAGATGCAGAATGTTGCTGTTGACGAAGGAGAGGCCGGTTTTGGAGCCGACATTGCGGTGGTAACCATTGGTGCGCGCGTTGTTGAGGCGGATCACGAGATCGTGGACGTCGATGAGATCGCCATGGTCAGCGTTGAGGAGGATCCCGCTATTACCGACCACTGCGCAGGAGTTGTATCGATGATGGGAGTCAGGACGTCCGGCGTGGAGGTCGAGGGGACGTTTCACGAGTTCGACGAGCTCAGGCATGATCTCAAGCGGAGATTGACGGTTGCGCCACCAGTTGGACAAGGATCTCCGGAGCTCAGGGAAGATCGTGTAGTCTCTCCTACCTTCCACATAACTGTTGCTGTTACCCCGTTGGGCCGCGGCAGTGCTGCTCTTCCACGCTGCAAAGGTGGAATGTGCGGACGCTGGGAATTTGCCGGCCAAAAGCGCATCGACGTCTCTACTCACCATGGATTCGGAGGGGTCGGTTGAGGCCAGGTGGAGGAGACTGGCGTTGTAGAGCCGCCACGCGTCGGCGGCCGGAGAGGCGGAGCTGAAGCTGTGACGTATGACTGCGTGGAGGCTGAGGAAGGTGAGGATCGCGAAGAGGGGAACGGCGGTGATCGGGAGGCGGAACCAAAAGGAGCGTTTCATCGTGCTCCGGGGCTGCAGAGAGAGAGAGAGAGAGTGAAGCAGACAAATTGAACAGCGTGGCTTTTACTGAGATGGTAATTAGGCTGACAAGAGGAGGTACTTAATGGAACCACAGATGGCGAATTGTTCTACATAATTATCAATTAACATAATTTTATCTATGAGACAATGATATATTATTCTTCCCCGAAGATTCCGTTAAGTGCTGCCCGAAAAGGGACGTTTAAATGTGTTTAAAAAAAATTTCATTAGAATTTCTTCTCAGAATCGAGCACCAATATGTTATTGTCTTTGGCGATGTCATTATTGTTAGAGGCTCTGCTCAAAGTATTCTATGTATATTCCTCAAGTTTAGAATGAGAATATATAGTACTTTCAACGTAGAGTCGTGTCATACGTAGACATGTCATTAACGGGTCACTAGAGAGTCGGTCCTGACACGTGCGGACATACAATGCAAAATATTCAACAATCTCATCATATTTCTGTCATTGATCAGACTTCATTATAAGTGGTATGTGCAATATTCAAACAAATATGAATTATTCACATCAGTGTCTCAACATGTTACGTTCCACAGTATTTTAGACTATAAAATTTTATGCACGCATAAGAATAAAAGATAATTCATAGCAGCAATATATGCAGCCTAAGGTTAAACTGTAGCATAGAGTTCCAGCATAACTTAGTGTCTAAGAGTAAACAATAGCACAACACTCCAACAAAGAGTAACATGTAAAGCAAGAAACAATGCAACTCTAAACAGAGGCATGAAAATACATAACATAAAAACAGTAATACATCAAACTCCAACTCCTTAGATGTACAATAGGTTATCCTCAGATGGATCACATACAGTGAGTGCTTCTCCATCATGTGTAGATTTCAAATAAAGAATTTCATATAAGAATGAAATCAAACATTTGAAATATACTTATATCTAGTTCCAATTGTTGGAACCGAGAACTCGATTCACGGAGTTCGGACCCCAAGAAGGGTCTTGCTCGCCCTTACTTCTAACGAGCTAGAACTAACGACAGGGCACTCGAAACCGGGGGCACTCACAAGACAACCTTATCCCAAAAACAGACCCCTGAGCTGCAGCGAGGAGGTCCCACCACAAACCCGAAAGATCTAAGGATCTTCCCCTCCCAAACTAAGACTTAGCTCCACATCTAAGAAAACCAGAGAGCAGGAAAGAAGAAGCTCTCTCTAGAAACCAGAATTTGGGATCCTTTTCTAAGGTGCATATGAGGGTCTATTTATAGGATTCTGAAAATGACATGGGGATAACGGCCTCCACCTTTTGGTTTCTCCTAACAGCTGCCCAAAATGGTCTGCGAATAGCAAAAACCCAATATTTGAAATTACTAGAGGCAGACCACAAAAAATACTTGGCAAGTGCTTCCCCTACACGTGCACTCGCCCAGGGAACCGAATGCCCTTACAAGGCTGGGCACTCACACTCACTCACCCTTACTGTCAGGGGTTAAGTAAACTCACAACGGTGCATGGTTCCTGCCTCATATCCTAGGACCGACGAGCCCCTTATGAGTCACGAGACTCGCCCCTTAGTCCAAGCACGTGAGCGAGTGTTGTATTTCACAGGGAGCTACACTCGCTCCAACTTAGGTGCACTCGCCGACAACCGTGGGTCGACTCGCAAAATACGAGGTTGTACACAATCCCCCCTCTTTGTGAGCTCACCCTGGGCTTGGAAAGACTGTCCAGCCATATTTTTGGCGAGTCTGAGCTTGCTCGGGGAATCTTTTCAGTGGCCCCCACTAACAAGCTATAAATTGCCCGGGATGGAACCAGACCCTTTCCCCGGAGTTTCCTTCTCTCCTCTTCTTCCTGCATATCGGTAACCCTTCGCCCGTTGTCACAACCCAACTTTCACAACCCGCATTTTCTCAATATATAAAAATATTATCAGAGTAAGAGAAAACATGCGTCATGATGCCACGCCGTGCAGGGGACAACTACAGACGCTCAAGCAGTTCTATCCTTACACCATTCTTATGCTGAAATATTATTTAATTAAATTATCGAAAATTCAAGGGCGTTACAGTCACCCCCCTAAAAAGAAGTTTCGTCCCGGAACTTAAAACACAACCCAAACTTAAGAGATAAACGAGTGAAACTGAGATCCTATCGGGTAGAAAAACTTACCGAAGAAAACTAGGAGAAAAGAAGAGGATGAGATTCCCTCATAACAGATTCCAATTCCCAAGTCGCGCTCTCGACGTCTTGGTTTCACCAAAGTACTTTGACCATAAGGATCGTCTTCTTTCACAACACTTTGCCCTGTGCCTCCAGAATACGAATATGCTCTTCAACATAAGGCAGATTAGGTTGCAACTGGGGCACCGAGTCAAGGACATAACTATCACTACGCACGCACTTCCTCAACTGGCTCACTTGAAAAACATTTTGAACACCTGGGAAAGAAGCAAGCAAATCCAGCCTATAAGCTGACACTTCGATGCGCTTACCAAACTGGAAAGGTCACATATACGGGGGATCCAACTTGTGGTTCTTCCCAAATCTCTTAACACCTGGCATCAAAGAAACTTTCAAGAATACCATGTCCCCAACTGCGAACTCCAGATCAACCATTCTCCGATTAAGATACTTCTCATAAGGCTCTTGAGCAACGCAAAGCTTCTCGCGGATATGCGTCATGAGAACACCCATCTCTTCCAAAGCTTCTTGACTTAACAACGGTCTCTCACCAACTTCAGCCCAAAACAGGGGAGTTCGACAATGTCTCCCATACAAAGCCTCAAAGGGGGCCATCTGTAAACTCTCTTGATAACTATTATTATACGCAAACTCCATAAGTCTAAGACGCTGGTCCCATGCTCCACCATGGTCTAGGATATAACATCTAATCATATCCTTCACAATCTGATTGACTCTCTCCGTCTGACCATTCGTCTACGGATGATAAGCGGTAGAATATCTAAGGTCAGTGCCCAAATCTCCTTGCAAGCTCTGCCAAAAATGAGACATATACCTAGAATTCCGATCTGACACAATACTCACTGGCACACCATGCAATCTGATGACCTCATCCAAATACAACTCTACTATCTTCTGCATGGAATAACCAATCTTGAAGGGTACGAAGTGGGCACACTTCGTCAATATATCAACTATGACCCACACAAAATCGTGCCCTCAGGGAGACCTTGGCAACCTATTAATGAAATCCATAGAAATGCTCTCCCACTTCCAACTCGGAATATCCAAATGAGTCAACTTACCTCCAGGCCTCTTATGATCTGTCTTAATGCGCTGGCAGGTATAACATTCGGAAACAAACTTAGCAATGTCATTCTTCATTCCTAACCACCAAATGATTTGTTTCAAAGCTTGATACATCTTTGTAGAACCAGGGTGGTAAGAAACACTTGATCCATGAGATTCACCACAAATCATTGCTCGAATATCACCAAAAGCGGGAATACAAAACCTACCCCGATACTTCAGGGTACCGACTTTATCTAAAGAGAAATCTGGCAACTCTCCCCTCTCCGCCCTTTCTCGAAAATGCTGAAAATCTGGGTCGTCCTTCTGATGCAATCTTGTAAGGGTAATCCAAGAAGGCTCTTCGGCTTCCAAGCTACAAGGCGCATTACTACTTCCAACTGAGATATCCATCAGTAAAAACTCTTCCACCTAAGACTGCTCGGAAATGTTGAAGACTTGTGTGGTCTTTCTCCTCAGGGCATCAGCCACCACGTTAGCTTTGCCCGGAAGATAAAGAATATTGACTTCATAATCCGCGACATACTCTAACCATCTACGCTGGCGCAAATTCAGCTACTTCTGAGTGAAGACATACTTTAAACTCTTGTGGTTTGTGTAAATCTTGCACAATGTGTCATACAATAAAAGTCTCTAAAGTTTCAAAGCATAAATTTCTGCCGCAAATTCCAAATCATGCATTGGATAATTCCTTTCATGAATTTTCAGTTGTCTTCAGCCATACGCAATTACCTATCCTTCTTGCATCAAAATGCACCCAAGCCCGACGTGCGATGTGTCCACATAAACAGCATACTCCATTCCCTCAGTAGGTAAAGTCAGAATAGGAGCGGTGCACGACCTCCTTTTCAATTCCTAGAAGGCTTCTTCGCACTTATCATCCCATACAAATGCTGCATTCTTCTGCGTAAGCTTAGTTAGTGGCGTAGACAACACAAAAAATCCTTCCACAAATCTCCTATAATATCCCGCCAACCCTAAGAAGCTCTTTATCTCCTTAGGCGTAATAGGTCTTTTCCAATCCATTACTGCAGTTATCTTTTTTGGGTCCACAACAATTCCATCTTTACCCACTATATGACCCAAGAAGGATACTTGAGAGAGCCAAAACTCGCACTTACACAGCTTCGCATACAACTTATGCTCTCTCAAAGTAGATAGGACCAAATACAAGTGTTGAGCATGCTCCTCAGTACTCCGGGAATACACCAAAACGTCATCAATGAAAACAACCACTAAGTGATCTAAGAAATCCTTGAACACTATATTTATTCTATCCATAAACGCAGAGGGTGCATTTGTCAACCCAAAGGACATCACTAAGAAGTCAAAATGTCCATGCCGAGAACGGAAAGTAGTCCACGGAACATCTGACTCATGGATCTGTAACTGTTGGTAGCCTGAACGAAGATCAATCTTCAAAAACACCAAACTACCACATAACTGATCAAACAAATCATCATTTCTAGGCAATGGATATCTGTTCTTGATGGTTACCTTGTTCAACTCTCTATAATGTATGCATAACCTCATAGAACCATCCTTCTTCTTTACAAACAGAACTAGAGCACCCCACGACGAAGAACTTAGCCTAAAACATCCACATTGTAGCAATTCATCTAGCTGGGTACGCAACTCTTCTAACTCGCTCGCGGCCATACGGTACGGTGCCTTAGTAATAGGATTAGTACATGGCTCAAGGTCAATAACAAACTCCACATCTCTCTCAGGCGGAAGACCAGGGAGGCTAACTGGGAAAACATTAGGGAACTCTAGCACCACATGAATCTCCGCGACACATGGCAAACAACTAACAGTTTCTAATATAGAAACAAGGTAAGCAAAATAATCGAAATCTAAAAGTTTTCGAGCACATACTGCAGAAATAATCGGGGAAATCCTGGCGCAGAAAGCCATACATACTCATGAGTTGACCATTTTCCATCGTGAAGTCCAAACACTTTACCTTGCATTGGATAACATCATCATATCTGGACAACCAGTCCGTGCCCCAAATCACAGCAAAATCTTCCAGGTCTAGCGTCTTTAGATCAGCAAAAGCTAAGAAATCACCTAAGAGGATAGGACAACTCTGGATACCCTGGCTCAACACCACGGGGTCGCTAGAGGGAAACTTAACACAAAATGGATCGCCAATTTGATCGAGGGTCAAACGATGACACTCTACAAAAGTCCTAGCCACGAACTAGTGTGTAGCACCAGAATCAAAATGGACGCGTGCCCAATGGTTCTTTACCTTAAATTCTCCTATATAATTGGATATGTAACTAGCCGAACAAAAATCGAAAACTAAAGCTGAAGGCTAAGAGTTAGATTAGGGTCTAACCTGAAATCATCTAGGTGGAAGTCTGCGCTTCTTCCCTGGTCACCACATTTAACTTGCCCCTTCCTTTATCTTTATGCTACAGCTGCGGCGGTGCCAAAACCTGAAGTGGCACTGGCTGCAAAGGAGGCTGGAATTGCGGGGATTTAGGCTTAATGTGCCCCTTCTGTCCACACTGGAAATAGACCTTGTCCTTCGGCCAACAACGAGCAACATCATGCCCCTTCTGCTTACAAAAAGTACAGATTAGATCTCCTTTGGGAGCGCTCTGAATTGCCAGCACTTGTTGCTGCTTCTTAGCCCCCAATCTCTTGAAACATTTTTCGTAGGGATGGCCAAGGAGACCACAAAACTACAAACTTCACTGCCTCTCTTCTTCGGAGCAGGACCAAATACAATGGGGCTTCCACTGCCTTCGACCTTTCTCTTTTCCTTTCTCATCATCTCACCTCTGTTCTTGGCGTTGTCGATAGCGTCGACTCTCAACACTGCTTCTACCACATCATCATAGCTTTCAGACCTATACGCACTAGTCAACTATTGTGCATCGCTATGAAGTCCTCCCAGAAACCGCTTCACCCTTCCCGCCTCACAGGCCACTAAGTCTAGAGTAAATCTACTCAACTTACTAAATTCGATTTCATACTCACTAACCGTGAGTTGCCTCTGTTTCAGGTGCAGGAAATTGTTCATTAGACGGTCTTGCTCGACCGATGGCAGGAACTTCTTCAGTAACATCGCCTTGAATGACTCCCACGAACATCTACCTGTGAGGCTCTCTCTCTCCCTGATCCATCGGCTCTTGGCAAGATCGTTCACCTGGTAAGCAGCGACCATCACCTTCTAGCCCTGAGAGATTTCTGAATAGGAAAACATCTCTTCGATGGCAATTAGCCAATCATCTAAAGCCATGAAATCGGCTCTTCCATCATACGTAGGGGGTCCTAATCCCTGAAAATATGATATGAAATTCATCTCTGGTGGCAGCAGAACTGGAGGCACCAGAGGAGTAGGAGGAACTGGTACAGTCTGACCCACTGCAGGGTCCTGCACCTCAGGCTGCTGCGCAGAGGCGACAGTCAACAACGTTTGAATCTGCGATTGCATCGCAACCAACTGTCTTGATAGAGCCTCATTACTCTATCGCAGACCCTCAATCACGACTTCACTTTTCACTCATGAAGACTCACCCCTAGACTGGGGAGTCAACCTTGTCGCAATACGCTTCGGTGCCATTTTCTAAGAACACAAACGAACGTCACGCTAAAACTTAGCTAAAAGCAAGGATTACTTAACTCAGGACAACTGAAAATGTGAATACACTTGCTCTTGCTACTACCTTGCTCTGGGATTTTCAATAATGTTGTTATGCCCTAACTTAGGATGATATGCTATCATCCTTTGATTTTTGTGCATATTATATGTTTGCATGAATGTTTAATTTTCATTTCAAATCATGTGTGTATGAGTGTCATCATGTATATCCTTAACTTGGTACGTGTGTTAATGCTATGTTATGATGTGCATGTTGTGCTATGCATTCTAATGAAAGCTTTAGTGCATGTTATGATCGGCGTACACATGAAATATTATGCATCCCATACTACATAATATTGCATGTAACGAAATTTGCGTCTAGTAACATCCATGGGATGATGTTGTTGGAACATGGTTTTCCGCATCCCTTTGATTTGAGAATAACAAATCCTACTTGTATTTGATCTTGTTACCATTGTGTTTTTAGCATGTAAGTATGGACAGTTTTGACACCAGGTAGCTGCAACAATGGTCTAGCACAAACCACAAGCTGAAGGATTGAAAGTTACTCAACGCCAGGCGTTAAACTTAATGATGGGCGTTAGCGCTAGACAAAATCGGCGTTCGACGAAATGCATACCACGGCGTTCGATGAAATGTGCTCGACGAAATTTACGTTCGACGAACTAGATGCTGCGATCGACGAAATCAAGCCGCTAAGAACGGAAGCTGGGTTCGACGAAATAGAAACTGCGTTCGACGATCTTGCGTTCGACGAATTTCCGTTCGACGAATGATGAAGCCCGTTCGACGAACTCTGTTCAATGAAATGTCGTTCGACGAAAGATGAAGCCAGTTCGACGAATTGAGTTCAACGAAATTATCTGCTCGACGAATTGGGGTGCCAGCTAATACAGATGAAACTCAATGCCAGGCGTTAGTCTTGACGTTGTGCGCTATCCGGTCGACGAATTTGGCAAGGAGAAAGCAGCCGTGATTGCAGGAGGAACAGTAGGAATGATTTGCCCAACGCGACGCGTTAGCCTTAACGTCAGCGTTGATATTGCTTATAATAAAACATTCCTAAAGTGCAGAATCTCCTTCCTCTTCTGAAGATCCGATCCATTAATATATTGCTATACATGGTCAACGCCAGACGTTAGGACTTAACGCCGGCGTTAGCTCAAATTCTATAGATCGGATGATTTTGTCTTCTCCGACTATAAGGCTGAGCATAATATTCGAAACTCGAAAATCGCTCGAAAATCGCTCGAATATTGAGCCGAATCGGAACCGGTTACAATTGATTCGGCTCAATTTGAGTCGATTCAATTTGACTCAAATCTGATTTCGAGTCGATTTTGAGCCAGCCCTGAATCGCTCGAAATATGATTTGAATCAACTCAAATTGATTAAAAATATTATTTATTTATTAATATGTTATTATTTTAAAATTAAAAACACTAAATTTTAAACCTAAATAAAAATATTGAATGTTTTAATTGTTTCTTTTGCTAAATTTAGATGTTTCCCAATTTAATTTCGAGCCAATTACGAATAAAGAGAAAAAATGCTCCATTTCGAGTCTGCTTGATTCGATTTTGAATTAGCTCAATTCGATTTCGAGCCAGCTCGATTCGATTTCGAGCCAGCTCGGAATCGAGCCATTTCGAGTCGACTTCGAGTCGACTCGAAATCGATTTCGATTTCGAGCCGATTTCGAGCCGAGTTCGACTCGAAAATTTCGATTTCGAGCCGAGCCAAAATCGCTCGAACTCGACTCGATATCAGCCCTATCCGACTACTGATGGTCAAGAGCCCTATTCCAGCACTTCAGAAACTTTGTGAGGGCCGTATTTCAGATCAACACATCTCCCACTCGTATTTCAAAAGGAGGAATCAAGGGAGGCTTGGATCAACATGCTAACTCAACGCGAAGAACGCACGCTTGGACTTCAACGATCTTCAGCGATTCTTCAGCGTCTCCTTCAGATTACCTCATAGGGAGTTTTATATTTTGTATTAGTCTTTTACCTTTATCTTTGTAATCGGTTCGTGAATTCGCCTCGTGTTGGCGACTAGGTCTGGGTAGGACTTAGGGAGTAATTCGCCTCGTGTTGGCGATTAGGTCTAGGGAGTAGGTCTAGGGGGTGCTCAAAGCCTTTCTGGTGATAGATTGGCTAGAGCAGCTGGAGGCCGTATCTGGGGAGAGATCGGCTAAAGCCAACTGGTTCGTGGGGATACGAGTTGGTATATAAAACAAAAAGGGTTTTCATATTATTCGCTTCGATTTCTAGCGTCATTGAAATCAGATTTTGTAATCAATTTTATAAATGATAATTATGTCTTTTCTTGTTTAATAAAATTGATTTCATTTCTAATTTCATTATCTCTTTACTTTTGATTTAACTTACTTCGACCAAAATATCAAAAGTTTTCTATTAAAGTTTACAGTTTTTAAAACCCTTATTCACCCCCCTCTAAGGGCGCCTACAGATCCAACAGATGTTAAGCCATCCATATAACTTAACAGTCACATGTTGTCACACCTATGCGGATCCATATACAGGCACATATTTATGAATCCCATACTATATAATATGCCCCGTATACTTCTTATCATACTATGAGTGTAGTGTTCATGCTTCAACCAAGACATACAGATGGCACATTGGTGTTTGTGTGTGTGCGATGAAACAGATTCTTACAATAGATGGCTCTTTGACTAACCATCCAACAACCGATCTAAACCTCTATCTGATACCAACTGTCACAACTCACATTTTCTCAATATATAAAAACATCATCAGAGTAAGAGAAATCACGCATCCTGATGCCACGCCGTGCATGGGACAACTACAGACGCTCAGGAAGTTCTATCCTTACACCATTCCTATGATGTAATATTATTTAATTAAATTATCGAAAATTTAGGGGCATTACACTCGTCTCCATCCATGGCCTCGCCTACAGACCTTTTGCCCCTCCTCGCCGCCCGAAGGAAAAAATCCCATGGAGGAGCGGCTAAGCTGATGGCTCTGGTCAGGGAGTACTTGCCCCGCTCTAAAAAACATGGTGGGCGAGCCAGTACCAAGAAACATCGCCCTGAGTTGATCGAGGCCACAGTTCCCTCGCCCGAGTCCCGGATTCCATCCCTGCTCGGTGGGAGTCAAGATGTCGCATCTGGTTTTAACCCTTGCTTTTCGGTGACCTTTCTCCTACCATCAGAAAAGCTAATCGGCGAGGTTTATTCTTTTGCAGCTCACAGCCGAAAGGAACTCCCCTGCTCCTATGACCGCCAAGCAGGACGAGGAGAATGTCACCATGGACCTAGACACTTGCCCCCAGATCCCTAGTTTGTATTTCTTGAACCTTGATGTTGCGATTGACTTACCATATATGCTTAACCTTCTGATTCTCGCAGTCCACCCTCATTCGGTTACTCCTGAGGTCCACTCGCTGGTGCCTCCTATGGCATTGCATTCGCTAAGGAAGTCATCACCCTCAGGTCCTCCCGCGGAACTGGCTATCACCATTCTCGCTCTGGCGGCGACATACCCTCATGTTACAAACCACCCGGCTCGCTTCCCTAGGCTAGTTTCCTTAGGGCCGAGGGCTGGCAAGCCCCTGATCTTCATCTCCCGCACCGCTTCTGGTGGGCAGCATGCCCCCTTTATGGGATGAAGGGACTCTAACCGCTCGTCCTCTCGCCGAGTACTAGATGTCGGGACATCACGTTGTAAACTCTTTATGAGAGACTGATTTTTGACCTTGGCCGGTTCTGAGCCGTCCTATGACAGGTCCGAATTCCCATGCCTCCGGCGAGTTCAATTGGTCAAGTGGGCTTTCCGCGTCGCCCCTCAGCCGAATTCACGAGATCCTTGGTCAGCCAGCCAGCATGGTCGAGTTGCTGATCGTGTGGTCACTCTCTTTGAGAGGCAAGAGCGCCTCCTAGTCTCCATAAATGAGGATCGGCTCGCGGAGGAGTCTGCCCCGTTCCCTCACATCATAGGCCTAGTGGAGCAAATCCACATACTCAAAGGAAGCATTACCCGAATTTCCAAGGAGCTACAAAGCTATGAGAACAACACGACGAAGTTGGAGGAGAACATGATGTGGGTGGAGGAGATGATCCTGGCGGCCCATCATGAGCTCGCGCGAGTTTGCGAGCGCGCTCATAAGATGCAGACCATATGCCTCGCACGCGAGGTCGCGGGCAGTGGAAGTGGGTTCCCCTCTGAATGTCTTATCTCTCTTCCCCCCCTTCTTCATTTTTTTGTTGCACTCGCCTGTACTCTATCGAAGATTAATAAAAATGTGTATTTTCCAGTTTTATTGTATGTCTAATCATTCTGCTTGCGACTGCTAGATTACTCGTTTAAGACTCTCGGCACTCGCTGATTTAGTAGTGTGTTTCCGCATATTCCTCGATCTACTCCACTCACCGAGCGGACCCTGTATCGCGATGGCGTGAGTGAGTGGTGGGGCCACTTATGACGGGATATGGGCAGGGCCCACTTAGAAAGAGCGGGCTCAGTTGTCCCCAACGCATATTAATACCCCCACCCACTGCCTTAATTGCCCTTACCATCATCTTCCTCCTCATCATCGCACTCGCCTTCTCGACTCGCCACTCTGAATCCATGCCAAAGATGTCCGGCGAGTCTGATGATGGTTGGTATAACTGCGAGAAGAATTTTTGGACCATATCTTATCGGATGGCAAGGTGATGAGTGCAGAGCTCGTGGATTTCTAGGCCGCGTACCCGGCGCCAGGGTTTGACATTCGCTGCCTGAAGGAGGGTGAATG
Source organism: Dactylorhiza incarnata (assembly GCA_033032865.1). Classification (NCBI taxonomy): domain Eukaryota; kingdom Viridiplantae; phylum Streptophyta; class Magnoliopsida; order Asparagales; family Orchidaceae; genus Dactylorhiza; species Dactylorhiza incarnata. The sequence goes on from JAWHQI010000035.1 coordinate 12,263,041, forward strand.
CGTCAACACTTTCAACGCTGATGAGCTTACTTTCCCACTCGCTCACTTCGAGATGGGGCTTCACCCACCTCTATGGCCTGAGATAAGGAAGTTCTTTAAATACTTCGAGGTTGTCCCCTCCGAAGTGAATTCAAACGTGATTGCGATGCTGGTCGCATTCACATGTTACTTGTGCGAGGAGCGAATAGAATTCGACCTCACTGTCTTTCAGAAGCTATTTATCTTCCGAGCAACCGCAGATGGGTTGACCTTCTTGGCAGGCTCGCACATACGGGTGCTCGAGACCTCCAACAAGGTTCAACACTGGATGGACAAATTTGTCTTCATCAAGGGTGACCTCGGCAGCATCCCCTACTCGCCGATTCAGAAGAGTTAGAAGATCTACAAGGCTCCGACGGTGAATGGGGAGGCTGGCCTTCTTCATGAGTTCTTCCTTGAAAAGGACCTTGAGGTTGCCTATCTGAGGCGGAACTTCGATCAGCTTCTCCCTGTATCCCCGGTTGAAGGTAAATTATCAGTGTAATTACTTATCTTTACCGTTCTTCCCTTTCAAAACCTAACTTCTTACGCTACGCAGGCGGGTGGACCATACCGATCCACCCTCCTTACTCTCCCAGGGGTGAGCCGAGTGCCCTAGAGAGGGCGACTGCGGCAGCCAAGGAGGCTGCTAATCTTGCGCTGAGGATGCCTCTCGCGAGTACACCTAAGAGAAAGTGGGGGACCATCGAGATTGAGTCCCCTGAGCAGCTCGTTTCTCCAAAGAGAACCCGACTATTGCGGGAGAAGTGCAAGGACGATGAGTCGGGGCCTCCATGTGCTCCTGAGAAGCATCCCTACCTTGATATGTGGATGAAGGCGATGGAGCTTTCGGGCAACCCTGTGTTGCACTGGGGGTCCTCGGCGAGCCGAGTCTCCCTCTCCACTCTCCAACCTTCTTGGGCGGAGGGCGAGTGATAGTGTAATATTAATCTATATTTTAGTATAATATTTATATATTAAATAAATAATCTTTATATTATTCATCTTAATTTCTTTCTAAATTATGTTATTTTGCATTTTTAGCGATTTCTGGGCTGCCAATAGCAAATTTAAGCCCACGGTCGTGTTCAGGGGAATTAATGGAACAAATCTGCAAAAATCCATAGTATATGCCATAGGTCATGGGCGTGACTTGGGGTCGTAACCAGTATCACGACCGTGTCCCGCCTTCAGCTCCCGGAACACCAATGCCACATCGGATTAAAATTACACTCCCTTGGTCACGGGCGTGGCCAATGGCGTGACTCCAAGTCACGACCATGACGAGCCCCAACCATTTTCCAACTGCCAAATCAGGCCTCCAGCTCAGCTTAATATTACACGCCCTCAGTCACGGGCATGACCGAGGGCGTGACCCATCCAATAACCATCGCATCACTCCAGATCCAGCCATTCCGCTGCCATTTCAAGATCCAGCTAGACACGCCCATGAACACGCCCATGCCCAAAGGCGTGTAACTTCGAGTTAATCAATTTTGGCAGTTTTCTCCCCAACATTCCCGGGCTGTCAAGACAGCAGTAACACACCTTACACGCCCTTGGTCATGGGCGGGACCAAGGGCGTGACTCCCTAATTTTCTGCCTATAAAAGCCAGCTACTGCCAAAGTGATGAAGGATCCAGTCCATGCTTCGATTGAATCATTTTTAGCTTCATTTTCTATACTTTTCTTTCATGCATTTTAATTTATGTAATTTTAATTCTTAGCATAGAATTTTATTTCTTGCAATTGTAATTTATTTTCCTATTTATAAAATGGTTCTATCTTTTTAACATGTCTAGCTAATATTTTAGCATTTTATCGGATGATTTCTTTCGCAAAAAAATTATTAAATTTCTCCTTCATAGCTTTTGATTTAGAAAGCTCGATTCACCTTTGATTTTTAATTTATTGATTTCATATTGCTAGTATATGATAGTCAATTTAGATCCGTATTTTAGTTGATCAATAGATCTGTGAATACGAGAAGATCACTCATCAGTGAAAGGAGTTGCATGAGCCCCTTGAGAGAGGATGACATAAATCTTCTGGATTGGGTCAAATCCAATAGTGGGGTTCACATCGTAAAGCAAGCTTAGGGATTTCGACTGGCTGAGGGGTCTTAATCGATCAACCTAAGGTTAGTTTGTTGTATAACCCATAGTTCGTCGAGACTAGGGCGGATAACGAAAATGGTCGTGACAAGTGGAACGATCTATTGGAGGCAACCGAAACTGACCAAAATAGTGAGATAAGGCCGGAGGGAAGGGGATGTGGACCATAGGTCAACTTCCCCGCTTGGGCGAGTGGACCCAGTGGTCCACTCACCCAAGACAGGGGAAAGTGGACCACTGGTCCACTCGCCCAGCCCCGGGGGAGTGGACCATGGTCCACTCGCCCGGGATGAGGGTCGAGTGTGTTGGATCTGTAGGTGCCCTTAGAGGGGGGGGGGGGGGGTGAATGAGGGTTTTAAAAACTTATGTTATATTTTGAAATACTTGAAAAGCTAAGAGATTAAAATAGAGATAAATCAAACAAATTAAGTGAAATAAAATAGAGACATTATTTTATTAATACGTAATGTAGGATTACAAAACTTGGCTTCTTATAACGCTAGAAATCGAAGGCGAATAAATTTTTTTTTTCATTTTTAATCCCGACTCATATCCCCACGAACCGATGGCTTAGGCTATACTTCCTAGGATATGGCCTCAAGCCGCTCTAGCCAATCCTTCCCCGGATATGGCCTCGAGCACCCCCTAGATCTACTCTCTAGACCTAGTCGCCAACACGAGGCAAATTTCTGCCCTAAGTCCTACCCAGACCTAGTCGCCAACACGAGGCGAATTTCTACACGATTACAGTAATAAAGAGACAACAACAATATGAAAAACTCTCTCTATGTGGATCTCTGAAGAAGTACATGAAGACCAGTAGAGTATGATCATAGTCGATGCGGTCTTTCGTCACGATGATGAAGCCTGTTGAAATCTTCTCCACGGATCTCCTTAAGCCTTCATGGATTTGTGGGAGTATCTCTTTGAACCTTCCTCTATATGATGCGGCATAAAGCTCTAGAATTTAGGGGTGTGGGAGGATGATGAAGATGGAGCCAAGGAGTTGTTTTTATAGCATTGGATCTAGCGCCTGCACTATCGCTACCGTCGACGCTATGCCAGTTTAGGAAACATTCTCTACGTGCATATCTTCATTCCATGGAAACCTTTTCAAAATTCCTCTTGTACTCCGCGCTACCGCCTGCACTATCCGCTGACGCCTGGCGCTATCTTCTTCTATACTTGCGTCCTGAACTTGACTAATCAGAGCTAGCGCCCATGCTAGGTGCTACAGCCAGCGCTAGCGAACATGTTGGAATTCTGGCTTCAAACTTGGGGGCAACCTTCTTATGTTATCCTTGAGTCATGTGGCATTGTTTCGTGCACACTTAAACACACAAGACCAAAAACTCATAGGATTTGTTATTCTCAAACCTAGGAGATGCGGAAGACCATGTTCCAACAAACTCTCCCTTTTGATAATAACAAATCCATTAATGATAAATCAAAACATTAATATATAAAGCATGATAAAACCTACTTGTGTGTGCGTGAGAGAGATGACTTAGGATAATTGTCGATTTTGGTATTTAGAAGCGCTCCCCCTAAATGCATGCTCCCTTTATGTAAATGCTCCCCTTATATGTAAGCTATCATCTTAAGAATTAATCATTTTTAGTTCTTCCCCATTTGATCGTGGTTTTTATTTATCATGTTAGTTCTCCCCCCATTTGTTATTAGCAAAAGTGGGTTAAGGTAGCAAGAGACATAGAAAGAGGTTTTTTGATAAAAAAGATAAGGCATGATCGAGCTTTTTAGAGGAAATGAAATGATAAGGAGTTTTTAGCATAAGAATTTTCATAGAAATAAATCAGAGTTTTTAGCATAAAAATAATATTCATGTTAGAACAACCAATATAAATTTTACCAAGCAAGTCTATCACTTGTTGAAGGAAATGAATTTTGATATTCAAGTGATGATACCACAAAAGAAAAGACTTTAAATAAGCATGAAAGCAAGGTAAAGAATTATATGGTATTGATGCGGAAGACTTATAGAAATACAAGAAACATCTTTTTGTAATCATGATAATTCATAAGAAGAGATATGAGTTAAATTCCAAAAAGAAAGATGTTCTTGTAAATCATTACTCATTTAAAATCTGTAAGTTTGACAATAAAGTAACCAATCATGAAAGAAGGATATCAAAAAGAAACTATGACAATGTTATTATAATTCACAAATTCAAAACATACCAAACATTGTAGAGAGCATGCTAGGTTTTCTGGTGTGTTACATATAAAAAGTAGTATAGAATTTGTATTAGGATCCAATACTCATGAGAAGAAGTGTTATGAAAGATAATGATGTGCACATAAGTGTATTTTGAAGAGAGTAAACAAATGTTTTAATAAAAAATACAAGACATATGTAGAGTAAAGTGCACAATAAAACACAAATAATTTTACATCCACACACTTGAATGCACAAAGAAAATGTACAACTACCAAGGTGCTTTGAACACACAATGCCCATTAAGACTTATCAGGGTGCAAAGTAGTTCTTGGGGGATCACATACTTTATTTTTTTTCATATTAAATTTTTTGTGATCCGGTGTACTTAAGAATAAGTGGTGTAAAGAAAGAACTAAGGTTTGCACAAGACACTTTACTATTCTTTCCAAGGTGCTCAACCTCAAAATGCTCATTAAGACTTATCAGGAGGTTCATTAGTGCTTGGTGGAGTTATCTTTGTTAATTTATTTCATGATTTTTTGTTGTGTACAAAGATCTCTGAATACACTTGTTTTGCAAACCAATGTAATTTTAAAGCACTACCACTTTTCTTAATGTTAAAAGTGCAAATAAAAGTAATGTAGGTATGGTATTTGTGCAAATTTAATTCAATGTACAATTACAATACACAAGCAAACATTCTTAGATTGAAAGCATATGCAGACTTTGCCAAAATAAGTGAGTGAATAAATATCATTGTCAATCATAAAACATTTACTCATACTTAGAGGCATGCTAAGCTTGGTTCTACACACCACTTTTTCAAAACAATTGATGCACATTTGATTAGATATATCAAAGCATGATAAAAACAATGTTCAAAGTAGTTTGAAAAGATGAATTACAATATCGTAGAAGGTCTAAATGATAGATTAAACCATGCTTGATTTTCACAATAAAGTCCATACAGTTTTTTTGATGTTTTGAAATCTAATTTTGTTTAAAATTTGAACTTTTATAATTGATCTTGGACCTCCCGAGGTCTACCATGTGAGGGGTTCGCACCGGTACTAGAAGATGTGATGGGGTGACATCCCAAATCTCCCTTTCGCAGGATACATGTAAATAGAAAAGTTAAGTTCAAAAAATAATTTTTGATAATTCTTTGTTTTATATTTTGTATTTGATTTTTGCATATAGAAATAGAAATTAGACAAATAAACAAGGAAAGTAGAGAAAACAAATATTTTTTTTTGTAATTTTGGCTTTTGCAATTTTGTATTTTAAATTTTCAAAATCAATTAAAGTCAGAAATGCAAAATAAGTAGTACATATAATAGAGCATATTTTTAGGGATTTTTCAAAATTGAAAAATACAGAAAATCAGACAGGTGGGCTAGCGCCGGAAACATTACACAAAATTATAGGATTTTGAAAATTCTAATTTTTGATCTTAATTAAGTGTCCAAAGTGTAGTTTCATGCAGAAATTTTAGAATTTTTGGAGATGTTTTGATAGGTAAAAAAGGCATGAAACGATTGCATTTTTGTATATGACTTAAATAAATCATCTAATCCTTTATCGCATAATTGACTAATAGATGTTAAGTTATGTTTTAAACCTTTTACATAAAGAACAATAGAAATAGTAATGGATTCGTTACCCATTGTACCGACTCCCATGATCCTTCCATTACCGTTATCTCCAAAAGTTACGATCCCTCCCTTCTTCTTTTCTAGGCTAATGAACTTTGATTTTTTTTCCCGTCATGTGCTTGGAGCGGCCCGAGTCCAAGTACCATATGTCCTCCTTGTCCATAGCCTGCCTGCAAATCTAGAAGGAAGTTGAGAGAAAAGATCCGGATACCCAATAGGTACCACCCATAGAATAAGTGGAAGAATTAGGTACCCAAATTTGCTTTAATGATCCATATTTTATTTTCCTGCAAGAGCTAGATGTGTGTCCAAACCTATGAAAGTTTGCACACGAAATAATGGGGGTTGAGACCCTTTTCTGAAATTCTACATTGCTCTTACTGGATGAGGTTTGAATTTTTGAAAAAGCAAAAGATTTTTTATATGAGCGGCTACCGCCGACGCTAGTGGCTAGCACTGGGTGGTAGCTATCGCTTTGATATCCGAGCCCAAATTTTCCAGAACCATAACATTGGTTTCCCAAAATCATGTCCAGGAATATTTGACCAATTCCAAATTTTTTGATGGCCATATTGAGGTCATGAGTTTGTTTTTTAAGAGATAAATTTTCTTTTACCAGCATGACACGTTTATTTTCAAAGTCCTTTTTGTTATTTTCAATTTTCAAGAGAGAGGTTTTTAGTTTTCTCTCTAAGTCCCCCTTTTTCTCTTGTAAGAGTTTTGATTTGTGAGAGGGCCTTAGAAAGAGAGACTTCAAGATCTTTTGCCTTACATAAGGAGTGTTCACACTCTTGGCATGAAACCTTTCTATTTTCCAAAGAAATTAATTTTTTAGTAAGCTTATGATTTTGCTTGATGAGGGATTCATTTTCATGATTTAAAATAATATTATCTTTTATACTTTTATCATAGGCTTTATAGGTTTGAACAAATTCATCAAAAAGTTCTTTGAAGGTGGGAGGAGTTACCTCAGTGTCATTAAGAACACTGGTGTCGTCATCGTTGTTGATGAGCAAAACTATATCAGCAAACGAAACGACAAGTGTACCGTATCGAAAGTAGTATATGCTATAAAAACCAAAGTCGTATTAGACTCGGGTCGGTTGAGAACTCTTACTTTAAGAAAATATCTATTATTTTATCAATTAAAACTTTGATTAGTTTTGCAGAAGAGAATTTGAAATAATTATTAAAACAATAACAAGAACGATTAACACTCGCTCTTTGAATCACCTCGGAGATAAAAATAAGAAGAATGAATAAAATTGCATTCTTTTATTAAAATAGCTTGGACTGTGGGGATTCCCGAATTATGAGCGCATCTTGGGTCGAGGATACGCCCAACTAAGATTAGGAAATATCAACCGAATTCTCATTCTATAATCGATAACCTAATACTTGCTTTACGAGGTGAATCCCGTTATTGGCTTTTATTCCAATCCAAAAGGGTAACGTCGTCCTCCCTCGAGGATTGCATTCTACTCTTTTTTATCCTTGAGTGATCAATTCGCATTACGAGCCTCTCGGCTAACTAAAGTACGAAAACAAGAACAAGAATTATATATCGAAAATATAATCTCGTTATCTTAAAATCAAGGATAAATCTTAAGCATTTTAGAAAAGAGAAAGAGCAATTCTAAATTATTTCATGACTAATATTATTCCTTGGATCATCTCGATCGAGTACTAATAGAAATTTAGTTACTCATTGAGATAGCAGAATTAATACAAATAAAAGAGTGCATTATGAAAGAAGAAGAGAATAAGAGAATAAGAACTATTTTATTAATTGCAAAATGAAAAGAAATACAAGCTATTGAAATGAAAATGACAACTATTAAATTGAAAGAACAATTGCAAGAAAGAAAGGAGTACAAGAACTACTAGAAATGCTAACAACAAGAAAATAAAACAAGAAAAGGAGATTTGTACACCCAAAAATTCGTCGCTGATGTTCTGGAGAAGCTCCCTTTAAATAGGTGAAAAGTTGGTGTTACACGCCCTTGGTCACGCCCATGACCAAGGAGCGTGTAACAGGCGTGATCGAAGCTGGTGCGGGATAGGCACCTCTGGGTTAAATGCAGGTGTTACGTGCGTGTCACGCCCGTGACCTAGGGCATGTAATCTTCAAACTGCTCCTGGCAGGAAAATCTGAGGCGGCAATGCGTTTTTCAGGCGGGAATGCGGTACACGCCCGTGACCTTGGAAGTACACGGGCGTGACATGTTGAGTCACGGGCATGTAACTTTAAATGATGTGGCGGCTTGTTCTGGCTGAAGGAAGCGGGTCATGGTCGTGACCCCAGGTCACGCCCCCAGGTCATGCCCGTGACCTGGGGCGTGTACTTGATGAATCTTCACAGAATGCTCCCAAATGAGCCGGCATCAGGTCTAGAACATGTCTTTGGCTGTCACGCCCATGGCCACGGGCATGACCTTGGGCGTGTACTTGCACATTTCACTCAAAATGTCCAGAAAACTTGAAAACATAAGATAAGTCTAAGTTAGATTATAGAATTGAAAAGATAATAAATTAAATAAGAAAAAGCATGTAAACTATATAATTTCATATTAAAAATATATTAAACTTGTATTAAAAGATGAGTATATAAATTACTCATCAAACAACCCCATACTTGAGCTTTTGCTATTCCAGCCAAAAGAATGAGAGAAGAATTACAAGACATCGATATTATTTCTAATTAACTATAATTTCATTAAACCAAGAGTAAGTTAAAAGTAAATTCTAGGCGTTCAAGAATTAAGTCATAAGTTATGGTGATAATTTAAAAAGAGAAATTTGTTTAGCTAGATACTTTTCAAGATAACTATTTAGCAACCGAAATTATAAAAAATTTCAAACACAATTAGATTGAAATTATAAACACTCTAACATAGAAGAAGCTTAAGGAAAAGACACCTACTAAAATATTGCTCTCTTAATAATTTAGTTTAGGACTATAAACAATGAAATTGGCTAGGGATGGGTTTTAACGAAATGGCAAAATGAAGAGATACTAAAATAAAGGTGATCAATTTTATCCTCTCACCTTATTTGAATATGAAATTGTATATGTTTAGGAAAATAATGAATTTTATCCTCTTATTTTCCATGCCATATAATCTTTTTTTTCTTAAATTTCTCTTCAACAAAAAACCCAAAATGTATATGTTTTAGATGTAATGAATTTTATCCTCTTACATCATGACATATAATCTTTTAAATGATTTTGGGTGCATATGTTTAGGAAATAATGAATTTTATCCTCTTACATCCATGACATATGATCTTTTTTTCTATATTTTTTTATTTGCCAACAATGAGTAAGGGTAAAGAAATACTTTTAGTTTATAAATTAAATTATTTCGAGAGCAACTTTTTTAGTGGAATGAAATTTCCTAAGATCTTAAAGTTAATAGAGAATATAATCAAAATCTAGAGATGTTTAGCCAATTTACCATAAAATGAAGCTATTTAAAATTAAAATGAGAAGTAGTGCTAAATAGATTCTCTAATCGAATTAAAAATATAAAATGTTTTTTAAAACCAAATTACTTCAAATTTAAATTTAACAAATTTTGATAAAACAAAATATTAGCTAAATAAAAAACGTAGGAATACTTATAATCAAACCTCAAACTAGATTTCTAGAAAAATAAAAAACAACAAGTAAAAGGGAGATATATACATATATATATATATATATATATATATTTTAATTCTTGGACTTCCCAAGGTCTACCAGGTGAAGGGATCGCAAGGTACTAGGAGGTGCGATGGGAGTTCAAGCTCAAACCTCCCTTTCCAAGATATTAGATTTTTTTTATGATTTTTATAAATATAAATTTTTTCTTTTTATAAATTGAAAAGAAAGCCTAGAAAGCTATGGTACACCCCCATACTTAAAATTAAACATTGTCCCCAATGTTTAAAACTATTGATGAAGAATACGTGAAAGGAAAATGCATAAAAAAATGCATGAACATTTAAAGATAAGCAAGGGGTGCCTCCCAAGAGCGCTTTCTTTTTCCTGTCTTTAAGCTAGACGGTTATTGTTAGCTAAATGGGAATTGAAAAGAGAAGTGCACATGCAACTCCCTTAATTCACATTTAGGTGAATGTGCCTTCATCAGTTGTCCGACTACTCCTCCGTTTATCATGTGATTCTCCTTTTGTCCTTGAATTTGAATATGCAAATCCAAACACATATACATACCTGCGGTGACTTGGATATATAAAAATGACCGGCATATGGATCATTAATGATTTGGGGTGGCAACGGCTCACCTTGAACCTGAAAATAATTAGAGTATAGAGAATCACATATAAACGAGTCAGAAAATTTTTTGCAAGGAGGAGGTGCTTGCGAAAAAAATGATTATGCTCTGGTTGTTCATTTTCTAAAATAAATTTTTCATTAGAAGAATCTAGTGCGATATCAAGCGGAATAAATTTTTCGGATACAATGTTTTCATGAATTTTCGGTGGAATAGAGGAATTTTGCGAAAATTCATGACAAGCAAAAGATGATTCGGGTGGAATAGGGGAAGAAACTTGTTCTTCTTCTATTTCATCCGAGGTGCCCGTAACATTAAGATATTCTTGGAACAATAATTTTTCTTCATTTTTGGTAAAATAAATTATGGGATTACATGAAACCACATGTTCCTCCATAACTAAATTATCCAAAGATGGAGGAAAAGCACTAGACAAAATAATGTTCTCATCTAAATTTTGTGGTAGAGTATCGAATTGAATTGGTGGAAATTCCCCAAAATTAGAGTATGAAACTTGCAGCGCAAAAGAGGGAGAACAAAAATTCGGATCTAAAGATTCATCTTCATTGTTCTGAAAACTATCTGGGTGAGCTTGCCACCAAGAATAATCTACTTCAGAGCTAGAAGAGAAATTACTAAAAACTGAAAAATTATTCTTGTGAAAATTAGAAAAAATATTTTCATCAAAGTTGGAAAAATTATTTTCTTGAAAAGAGGAAAAATTATGATCGTAATTATTATCAAAATTATTTGCATAAGATTGAGAAAAATCATTTTCTTAATATTAATTTTGAGAATAAGAATGAAAATCACTTTGATGAGGCCCACCACAATAATTGTAACTAATTTGGCGCTTTTGTGCGGCTTCTAAAAGATTAACTTGGTTTTGAAGCTTGGCAACTTTTACAGCCAATTCAGATAACCTCATTTAATAAAAAGAAAACAACCTTCACTTAAATGAATGGAATTTATAGATGGGGAATAGAGATGAGAAATAATTTATATAAAATATTTTTTTTCTTTCAAAAAGTGGGTTAAATTAGTCCCGGACATCCTGAGCTCTACCTAGTGAAGGGTTGACAAGGTACTAGGAGATGCGATGGAGGTTCAAGCCCAAATCTCCCTTTTCGAGAATTTAAATTACGCCTTTTAAGATTTTTTTTTAAATTTTAAAGAGAAGGGGGAGAAGAAAGAGGATGATAAAATTAATAGATATTTCTTTTTTCGAAATATAACCTAAATTCCCGGCAACGACGCCAAAAACTTGATGAGCAAAACTATATCCGCAAATGAAAAAGGCAAGTGTACTATATCGAAAGTAGTATAGGTTATAAAAACCAAGGTCGTATTAGACTCGGGGCGGTTGAGTACTCTTACTTTAAGAAAATCTCTATTATTTTATCAATTAAAACTTTGATTGGTTTTGCAGAAGAGAATTAGAAATAATTATTAAAATAATATCAAGAACGATTAGCACTCGATCTTTGAATCACCTCGGAGATAAAAATAAGAAGAATGAACAAAATCACATTCTCTTAATAAAATAGCTTTGACCGTGGGGATTCCTGAATTATGAGCGCATCTTGGGTCGAGGATACGCCCAACTAAGATTAGGAAATATCAACCGAATTCTCATTCTATAATCGATAACCTAATACTTGCTTTACGAGGTGAATCCTGCTCTTGGCTTTTACTCCAATCCATAAGGGTAACATCGTCCTCCCTCGAGGATTGTATTTTACTCATTTTTATCATTGAGTGATCAATTCGCATTACGAGCCTCTCGGCTAACTAAAGTACGAAAACAAGAACAAGAATTATATATCGAAAATATAATCTCGTTATCTTAAAATCAAGGATAAATCTTAAGCATTTTAGAAAAGAGAAAGAGCAATTCTAAATTATTTCATGACTAATATTATTCCTTGGATCATCTCGATCGAGTACTAATAGAAATTTAGTTACTCATTGAGATAGCGGAATTAATACAAATAAAAGAGTAAATTATGAAAGAAGAAGAGAATAAGAAGAACTATTTTATTAATTGCAAAATAAAAAGAAATACAAGCTATTGAAATAAAAATTACAACTATTAAATTAAAAGAACAATTACAAGGAAGAAAGGAGTACAAGAACTACTAGAAATGCTAAAAACAAGAAAATAAAATAAGAAAAGGAGATTTGAACTCCCAAAAATTCATCGTCGATGTTCTGGAGAAGCTCCCTTTAAATAGGTGAAAAGTTGGTGTTACACGCCCTTTGTCACGCCCGTGACCAAGGGGCGTGTAACATGCGTGATCGAAGCTGGTACGGGATAGGAGCCTCTGGGTTAAATGCATGCGTTACGTGCGTGTCACGCCCTTAGGTCACGCCCATGACCTAGGGCGTGTAATCTTCAGACTGCTCCTAGCAGGAAAATCTGAGGTGACAACGCGTTTTTCGGGCGGCAAAGCGGTACACGCCTGTGACCTTAGAAGTACACGGGCGTGACATGTTGAGTCACGGGTGTGACATGTTAAGTCACGGGCGTGTAACTTTAAATGACGTGGCGACTTGTTCTGGCTGAAGGAGGCAGGTCATGGCCGTGACCATTGGTCACACCCCCAGGTCACGCCCGTGACCTGGGGCGTGTACATGACGAATCTTCATGGAATCCTCCCAAATGAGGCGGCATCAAGACTGGAACATGTATTTGGCTGTCATGCCCTTGGTCACGGGCGTGACCTTGGGCGTGTACTTGCATATTTCGCTCAAAATGTATAGAAAACCTGAAAACATAAGAAAAGTCTAAGTTAGATTATAGAATTGAAAAGATAATAAATTAAATAAGAAAAAGCATGTAAACTATATAATTTCATATTAAAAATATTTTAAACTTGTACTAAAAGATGAGTATATAAATTACTCATCAGTTGCCTTTTGTCATGAAGCATATGTTTGCTTCCTCATCGTCGCTTGAATTTGTTGCGCTTGACTCCTCGGAAGACGTATACTTTTTCTTCTTGTCCTTCTTTTTGTGCCTCTTCTCCTTCTACTTCTCTAGAATTTTTGGACACTCACTTCGGACATGTCCGATCTTCCTGTAGTTAAAGCACTCTGGAAGAGATTTCACCACATCATCATGGCTCGCCTTATTCTTCCATGACCCTTGCTTGTTGGACCCTTTGGTGAGGTTTTTGTGAAAATTTTTTCTTCTTTCGGGATCCCGCATGAATCATTTGAAGTTCGTCACCGGCCGTCATTATCGTCTTCTTCGTCGTCGGCCTTAGTTTTTAATTTCAGCACCAATGCTTTCATTTTCGACTCCATATTGTACTCTTCATGTTGAATCTGGAGTTCTACCTCATGGGTTTTGAGATTCTCAATGAGGTTCTAAATCTGGAGTGTTCTTAATTTGTGTGACTCCGAGATGGCCATCACATTTGGATTGAACCTTGGAGGTAGAGAGCGAAGAATCTTTCTGACCAAGTCGTCGTCGGAGTAGGTCTTTCCAAGAGCTTTTGTAGCATTGACAATTTTGGTGAATCGCGTGTACAAGGATTTGATGTCTTCTTCAACATCCATCCTAAACTTTTCATATTCCGACTCCAGTTGGAATAGCTTTGCATCTCACCTGTGATGTACCTTCATGAGTAACTTCCAATTGATTCCAAATATCATAACCAGTTACACATGCAGAAATTCAATTAAAATCAGTTCAATTTAAGGCACAATATAAAACATTCATTGCCTTAGCATTATTTTTGCACTTGAGTTTATCGTTATTATCCCATTTATCCTTAGGTTTTTCTAAGGTAGCCTCTCCTACTACAATTGTAGGAGGAGAGTACCGAACTTCTACCATGTTCCATACTTCTATATCCATGGTCATAAGAAAACACATCATCCTAGATTTCCAGTAGTTGAAATCTAACCCAATAAAAAGAGGTGGTCTACTAACACCCTGACCCTTCGGAAAAGCGAGATCATAAGACGCCATTTATTCTTGGTTGTTAGACCTTTTGGAATAAAACTGCTCTGATACCACTTGTTGGATCTGTAGGCACCCTTAGAAGGGGGGGGGGGGGTGAATAAGGGTTTTAAGAACTTATGTTATATTTTGAAATACTTAAAAAGTTAAGCGATTAAAATAGAGAGAAATCTAACAAATTAAGTGAAATAAAATAGAGACATGATTTTATTAATATGAAATGTAAGATTACAAAACTTGACTTCTTATAACGCTAGAAATCGAAGGCGAATAATAAAAAGATTTTTTTCATTTTCTATCCCGACTCGTATCCCCACGAACCGGTGGCATTAGCATATATTTACCCGGATACGGCCTCAAGCCGCTCTAGCCAATCCTTCCCCGGATATGGCCTCGAGCACCCCCTAGATCTACTCCCTAGACCTAGCCGCCCATGAGGTGAATTTCTGCCCTAAGTCCTACCCAGACCTAGTCGCCAACATGAGGTGAATTTCAACGCAATTACAGTAATAAAGAGACAACAACAATATGAAAAACTCCCTCTATGTGGATCTCTAAAGAAGTAGACGAAGACCCGCAAAGTATGATCGCAGTCGATGTCGTCTTTCATCACGATGATGAAGCGTGTTGAAATCTTCTCCACGGATCTGCATAAGCCTTCATGAAATTGTGGGAGTATCTCTTTGAACCTTCCTCTATATGATGTAACACGATGCTCTGGAATTTAGGGGTGTGAGAGGATGCTGAAGACGGAGCCAAGGGGTCCTTTTATTGCCTTGGATCTAGCGCCTGCGCTATCGCTACCGCCGACGCTATCCCAGTTTAGGAAACATTCTCAGCGTGCGTATCTTCATTTCAAGGAAACCTTTCCAAAATTTCTCTTATGCTCCGCGCTACCGCCTGCGCTATCCACTACCGCCTGACACTATCACCTTCTATACTTGCCACCTGAACTTTCCTAATCAGAGCTAGCACCCGCGTTAGATGCTACTGCCAGCGCTAGTGGACATGTTGGAATTCTGGCTTCAAACTTGGGGGCAACCTTCTTATGTTATGCTTGAGTCATTGATGCGCGAATCTCACACACCGCTATAAGCTATGGTAAAACTGCGGCACGAAATGGCAGTGTACCGATCGTTCAAGTTGCAACATCCCAAGGACCTGGACTTACCATCGGGACAACGTCCACCGACAGCCTCGCCTGGCGACCGTTACCGGGCTGCAGCCCAAGCACCCCAACCCCTCTCCAGCCCACAGGCGGGTTGTTGGTGGCCATAGCCTCCCTTTGGTGAGAAGTGATCCAGTTATGCGCCTCTACCGGGCCTTCCCAGGAGGTCACCCATCCCAGTACTACTCCAGCCCAAGCACGCTTAACTATATAGTTCTTTCACTTCTCATCACCAATTGAGGTGCAGCTCAATTGGTGATGAGGAGTGGTTTGAAAACTCCTTATCAAGGAGGTTGCGGGTTCGAGACCTGGCTTCAACAATGCGCCATTGCTGAGAAATAGTGGCGCGGAGAGGCTTTGGGGTGCTTGGGCTGCAGCCCGGTAGCGGCCTGTCTGGGTCCCGCTGGATCTCGTGTTGATGAGTCGGGCCTGGGTCGTTACACAAGTAATATAAAATGGGAGTACGTCCCCAAGTATCGATCAAAAAGGAACACAGTAAGGTGGAGTTATCTATCGAGGAAGGACTTGAGATCGAAGTCCTTTAGGTCGGAAGGATTGCAGAAAGCTTGGATTGGCTTGTGGAAAGTAAAATAAAACAACTAACTCAACTACTCCTATGCAGGCGGCTATGCGCTGCTTCACCGGGCGGATGGAAACTCTGCAGGCCGCTATGCACTGCTTTGCTAGGCGGATGGAGTGATTTGCACCGGCGGAATGAGGTTCGCAAGCACCTCGTTAACAAGCACGCTACTAGTAATTGCTAGTGCGGCACACGATCATGATGGGTAAATGGATGGTGGAATGGGGCGCTCCTCACTTGCATAAACCATAGAGATAACTTCGCATAGACATGAAATATACTAAATAGCATAATAAGGTTTAGCACACATTATTCATACACATAAATGATAAAGGAAAATAGTACTACCATATGAAGGGGGTGAGATTACAACCAAAGGGGCGGAGACTCATCGGAGGTTCACGACCGGAATCTAGGGTTGTCAATCCTTGTCCGAGATTAGGCTCCAACTGTCGTCCGGGGTACGGAGAGGAGTTGTCACTTCCTTCTAGTTGACCCGTCATATCTGTCAATCATCTTCGATTCCGACCTCGCCAGAGAACTTCATATATGCAACAAGAAATCCCTCAAAATGGAGCTTTGGAGGTGCATGAACAATGGAGGAGGCCAAGAGGATGCTCCGACTATAGATTTGTAAGAAAATGGCGGCCGGAGCTTCTCCCGAGGGTGGGCGGTGATGGTGCGATGAAAATGGCGGGCTGGTGCAGAAGAAACAATGCTCCCCCAAAAATGAATAATCTCCCAGGGTCGACTGAACCTGCGCACTTAAATAGAGGCGTTAAATTAAGAAACACACAAAATGCACGACCGTGCATTTTGGGCCGTACGATTTACAAAGATAAATAGCGCCTGGAGCTACAAGAAAGTCGTTCTTTTTTATTCACGCACGAGCAGAGTGCTCGTGCGCGACCAAAAACACACGGGGTAGGACATGCCGTAGATTTTACCAGCTTCCAGGTAGGTCATGCGATTTCCTTCACGCACGATTGGATTCAATCGTGTGTTAAGGAAAATGCACGATGAACATCATCACAAGTTGCTCTGAGTAAATTGCACGATCACCTTGATCGTGCGTCAAAAATAATCGCACGGTCGTGCGATTTACCCAGACTGTAATGCTCAACTCAAGGGCACAATCCACCTGCACACATTCAAAACCAACGCTCCAACCACATAGAAAATAAGACTAACATCCACAATAACAGCAAGACAGGCATGTGGAGCCCCCAAAGGTATACCCCAGCACAGAATGCGCAATTGCACACCCTGATAGGAGAAAAGAGTGCACTACGTGTAAAATGATAACTAAAGTAAATATGAGCGTTCTAATGCTAAAAGAGCAGTGCATGAGTGAGAAAATAGACACAGATCAGTCTGAAAAACCCTATATAATCGGTACTCATCACACCCCAAACTTAACCGTTTGCGCATCCCGAGCAAACCATTCTAAGCTGGTGTGAAAATGGAATAGCTAGCTTAAAATTACAAAATGGAGTACCATGCGAAGTCGCATGCTCACGAGCATAGAAAAATAATAGAGAAGATTTTTATTATACACAGTTTATAAATTTCTAATAGAGTAAATATATATTACTTATACTCAAATTGGGAGTCACGGTGAATCATCTGGTCACGCATAGGGAGAAAGCAACAATAATCGCTAAGAGATGCATTGCTAAAGAGCTGGACTCGAGACAACCTCCAAAGAAATCCATCAATGTCGGTGACCATAAGCTCGCCCGGTCACATTCTCTCCATGACACTAGATTGGTTCATAGTGCGAGTGGGTAGGACTTTATGTTGTAAATTGGGCTTGGGTTATGGTGAGGTAAACAAAGATAAACACGAAGGCTTGGTACACCTAACCCAAATGAGCTTTATTACAACTCCCCGCACACCAACATCGAAAGCAAGTACACCACACCCCCAGACTTAGACTTTTGCAACATGGGTGTGTGCACCACCTATTCCCAATATTTCAAATAATATTCAATTTAGAATTCATCTCATTTCAACATTTTTTATCAATCAATATATATATTTTTCTTTCTTTTTTCTTTCTTTTCTTTTCAGCACATATTCAATGAACACATCCACGTCTTCACCTTATATTTCCACAATCAACACCATCAAATTAAAATCTAAACAAAATGCTCGCATTTGGGTGTGCGACTAGGATTGGCTTTGAGGCTTTGGTGAGGTATAGGTGGAGCTAAACCAAGTGAATTGGGTAGGCACAAAGGGGCTGGGGAGGGAAGATATCAGGAATTGCAGAAAGGCTCAACCAGGCCAAAATGATGGCCTATGTCAATCTCATGCAAAAGAACTATCCTATGCCTATGCTTCAAGAATCGCTTGGGGCAAGTTCTTAGCCACCGAGAAAGATTATCCATCCTCCTGACTCGAGCAATACGCGTCTAGCAATAGTTCACACACATCCCTATACTACCGCTTGATTCACACCGGATTCACCATTTGAGTTGAGTAAACAATATTTACACTAAAAGAAATGCATAAAACTAAAGTATAAAGAAAATCTACTATACATGGATTTCTATGCAAGACATGAGCACTCGACTAGGAGCACTGCGTGAGTCAACATTTTACTCCATTACATAATCTTAAGCCAACACCTAGACTTTCCCAAATCACATAAAAGAAAGAGTTCAACACATGGCGCGCCAACAGCTAAGTACCTGCTCAAGTGGGTGCTGTGATGTGCAAAGAAAATGAATAAAACATCTTAAATAAAAGCTTCTAGCAAGTTATGCAATACTGCACGTGAGTGGGTACATAAAACGACTCTCCCCCAGACTTAAACTAAACAATCCAACACAATATATGGCTATGAAATTCAAAATAATGCTAAGGGAAGAGAGTACCCAATGCTCAGCAAGTGAGCATACCAGAAGACGCGTGTAAACCAATACAAAGCCACCGTATCCTTCATCAGAAGGAGTACCTGCAGGGGTGAGCTCCTCCAAAACAAAAGAAAATAGACAAACTAAAAAAGAAATACAACTAACTAAACAAACTAGATAAAATAAAAATGCAGGAACAAGTAAGATAACTACTGGGGTTATTGTCCTCCCAGCATGACTTATTCAGATTTAAAACAGTTCTAGCTAATGGGTCTATGAAAAGAAAAGTGCACAGGTAACAATTCTAATATCCGTGTCCGTAACGGGTACCGATACAGTGATAAAACAATTACTCCTCTACCTAAATAATAATACCTGCTCTTCACAGGTAAAGAAAGCAGAAAGTAAGAAGTGGAGGAGGAGTCCTCCTCACTATTCTCACCAAAATATATGTCCATGCCAAGCAAGGTGTCGTCTTCAGGGAGGCAGCAAGAGGAGAAGACAATGAATGAGGCCTCCACTATGGAGGAGGGATCAACCTCCTCACATAAGAGGACAATCTCATCATTGACTGGAGCAACATGCTCCAAGTCCTCCTGACGTTCCCATGAAGATTCATCTTGCGCAGGCTCAGACAAAGAAGGTGGGTTAGGAAATAAAATAGAAGAATGACATAAATAATCAGAAATCGGGGGAGCGGTCCCAGTCTCACTCCCAATAGGTTGAAGCAAAAGGATATTGTCGGCATCGTCGACAATGCTGCAGGGATCAGTAAGATCATCAGTGGCCTCCTCCACGATTTGGACTTCCTCCACCGGTGCTGAGGTCGAATCCTATCACCTTGGAAAATACCCTCCTCCATAGGAATAGGCACAACACACAAATCACCTGCCTTATCCTGCGAAACATCCTCAATAATGTCATCAGAGACAAATGTAGTAGTACGCACAAAATGGGGAGGAATAGTGCTTGGATAAAAGTCAAGCACCGATTCCTCACAAAGAATCAAATTCATGCAAGGTGATGTATGCACAGGGGATTTTGGCTCAGCGATGTCGGAACATACATCCGCCACAACTTTGATAAGCGTGTCTGCATTATTCCCTTCAAAACATGATGGTGACACAGAAAAGTAATCAGAAGTAGAAGGTGTGCTGCCAGGGTTAGGAGTCGGGATGATCCGGATATCCGGCTCGTCATCCTCGTCCAATTGGCGAAGAAAAACAGCACAATACTTCAAGGCATGATCCATGCTCCGACAAAACAAACACTGTTTTGCATTTTTCTTCGGCTCAAATTGGGCCGGAGATGAATGCAAAAATGGCACATGCAGAGCGGAAGAGTAGCCATAGGACATAGGCGCAGTGTATGAGGTACCGTGCGGTGTCGGTGCCCGATACATTGAGCCTTGGGGACTAGGGTTACTATCTCCCGATGGGCATCTATCACTGATGAGTCCCGATTATATACACATATATGGACTCATCTGGGCCGTTTATCTAGTCATTCCACTGCACTTTAGCCTTGTTTTAGCTTATATTTGTTATCACTTGCTATGTGCACTTCTAGGCCCATTTTGGTGTGTTTTCATGTTTATCTTCATTAGTAGTTTTCATGCACTGTTAGGTGCCACTTTCAGTAGCTGGATTCGTGGTTGTACGCTAGAACAGGAGTCGTGCAGGTGCTTCCGGTGCAATTCTGCACAGGAACACTGCGCACGATCACTGGTTCTATTGCGCACGACCACTGGTCATGCGCCACTGATCGTGTGTACTTAGCACTTTTTTCATGAGTTCTGTTTGGTTCAGTGCGCACGACCATCTACGATAGTGCGCACGACCACCGGTCGTGCGCCACTGTTCGTGCGCACTTATCATCAATTTCATGAGTTCTGTTTCAACTAGTGCGCACGACCACCTACGATAGTGCGCACGACCACCGGTCGTGCGCCACTGGTCGTGCGAACATGTTATTTTATAATTTCTGTCTTTGCAGGCTCCGTCCAGGCAGAGCGCACGATCACAGGATTCTAGTGCGCACGACCACTGGTCGTGCGCCAATGACCGTGCGCACTGTTTATTCCAGCGCCTATAAAATGACCTGCTCGCGATTTTAGGTCGCATCCCGAATTTCAGCCGCCGTTTTCCGCCCGGTTCCGCCCAGATTCGCCCCTCCACCATCGCCCACCATATGGAGGTGCTCCGGGCTTGCTCTTCACGCCAATCTTGAGCCGGAGTTTCCTCTCGGCCTCCTCCTTCATCCAAGAGCTCCAAAGGAAGACCTAGCCGCCATTACCATCAAGCAAGAGGAAGTTTGCAACCTCTACCGGATCGTGACACGAAGAAGACGGGTCCATTGGAGAGTCGTGACAGCTCTCTCTACCCCGGACGTAGTTGCGGACCGAGCTTGGACGCGGATTGACAACCCGGCGATTCCAACCGTGAATCTACAACGAGACTTCGGATTCGGTCGATTTCTTGCCTTATTCTTCTCTTTTTGATGTATTTGTAGCTAGATCTAATCATGATGATGAAGTGGCACTTGAATTAGTTATATTTACATATATATTTCATGTCTATGTGATTGTGTAATTTATCTATTTGAGTTGTTTGAGGTGCGCCGCCGTCCATTTCCATTCCGCCGTCACGTTCGTGTGCCGCACTAGCAATTGCTAGTGGCGTGCTTGTCGAAGAGGTGCTTGCGACCCTCATTCCGTTAGCCTACTCGCCCATCCGCCTACCGAAGCGTGGCATCGCGGCCCGTACTCCATCCCACCTAACGAAGCAGTGCGCTCAAGGCCTGCACAGTTCGATTCCGCTTGCCTACTCGTCCATCCACCCTTTCGACGCAGCGCCCTCAAGGCCTGCCTAGTCTCCATCCCGCCAAGCGAAGCATTGCATAGCGGCATTGCATAGGAGTAGTTGATAGCTTTTATTTTATTTTTCCAAAAGCCAACCCAACTCCCCCGCATTTGATCCGATTTAAGGACTTCAATCTCAAGTCCTTCCTCGAAACCTAACTCCACCTTACTGTGTTCCTCAAGAGACCGACACTCGGGGATTTTCCCCATTATTATTACTTGCGCGACCGGTGCACTTGCCGAATCCACGCATCAATCACTAGCATGAGAAATATCTCCACACCAACGACAATGAATATTAAATGCGACCCACATTGCGCGAAGATAACTAGATTCAAAAGAAAAATACTATTGTGCAAAATACTACACCCAACAATAATTTACTAAAGCAACCTATATTTTTAATGTAGGAAAAACAGAATATGAAATAAAACAAAAAAATGCAATTTACAAATGGAAGAACTTCTACCTCTCAGCTCTCCCTCTACAGAAACTCACATGACTGTGTTCCCCGACAACGACGCCAAAAACTCGATGTGCGAATCTCACACACCGCTATAAGCTTTGGTAAGACTGTGACATGAAACGACAGTGTACCGATCATTCAAGTAATATTAAATGGGAGTATGTCCCCAAGTATCGATCACAAAGGAACACAGTAAGGTGGAGTTATCTATCGAGGAAGGACTTGAGATTGAAGTCCTTTAGGTCGGAAGGATTGCGGAAAGCTTGGATTGGCTTGTGGAAAATAAAATAAAATAACTAACTCAACTACTCCTATGCAGGACGCTATGCGCTGCTTCACCAGGTGGATGGAAACTATGCAGGCTGCTATGCACTGCTTTGCTAGGCGGATGTAGTGATTTGCACCGGCGGAATGAGGGTCATAAGCACCTCGTCAACAAGCACGCTACTAGCAATTGCTAGTGCGGCACACGATCGTGATGGGTAAATGGATGGTGGAATGGGCGCTCCTCACTTGCATAAACCACAGAGATAACTTCTCATAGACATGAAATATGCTAAATAGCATAACAAGGTTTTGCACACATTATTCATACACACAAATGATAAAGGAAAACAGTACTACCATATGAAGGGGGTGAGATTACAACCAAAGGGGCTGAGACTCATCGGAGGATCACGACCGGAATCTAGGGTTGTCAATCCTTGTCCGAGCTCGGGCTCTAACTGCCGTCCGGGGTATGGAGAGGAGTTGTCACTTCCTTCTTATTGACCCATCTTCTCTGTCAATTATCTTTGATTCCAACCTCGCCAGAGAGCTTCATATATGCAGCAAGAAATCCCTCAAAATGGAGCTTTGGGGGTGCATGAACAATGGAGAAGGCCAAGAGGATGCTTCGGCTATAGATTTGCAAGAGAATGGAGGCCGGAGCTCCTCCTGAGGGTGGGTGGTGATGGAGTGATGAAAATGGCGGGCTGGTGCGGAAGAAACGACGCTCCCCCAAAAATGAATAATCTCCCTAGGTAGACTGAACCTGCACACTTAAATAGAGGCGTTAAATTAATAAATGCATGATCAAAATGCACGACCGTGCATTTTGGGCCGTGCGATTTACAGAGATAAACATCGCTTGGAGCTAAAGAAAGGTCGTGCATTTTTGTTCACGCACGAGCGGAGTGCTCGTGCACGACCCAAAACACACGAGGTAGGACATGCCGTAGATTTTACTAGCTTCCAGGTAGGTCATGCAATTTCCTTCACGCACGATTGGATTCAATCATGCGTTAAGGTAAATGCACGATGAACATCATCACAAGTAGCTTTGAGTCAATCATGCGTCAACAATAATCGCACGTTCGTCCGATTTACCCAAACTGCAATGCTCAACTCAAGGGCACAATCCACCTGCACACATTCAAAACCAAAGCTCCAACCACACAGAAAATAAGACAAACATCCACAATAATAGAAAGATAGGCATGAGGAGCCCCTAAGGCATACCGCCAACACAGAATGCGCAATTGCACATCTCTATAGGCGAAAAGAGTGCACTATGTGTAAAATGATAACTAAAGTAAATATGAGTGTTTTAACGCTAAAAGGGTAGTGCATGAGTGAGAAAACAGGCCCATATGAGTTCGAAAAACCCTATATAATCAGGACTCATCAGTCATGTGGCATTATTTCCTGCACACTTAAATGCATAAGTTTAAATACACATTGGATTTATTATTCTCAAACCTAGGAGATGTGGAAGACCATGTTCCAACAAAGTGGACCTGGGCGAGTGGACCTGTGGTCCTCTCACCCCAGGCATTCAGCATGGTCCACTCACCCCTATGGGGAGTAGACCGAGTGGTCCACTCGCCCAACCTAGGAAGTGGACCACTTGGTCCACTCCCCCAGCCCAATTTCAGGAAGTCTATAAATAGACCCCCATGAGCACCTTGGGAAGGACCTCTCTTCTTCTTTCCCTCACGTGTTACTTGTGAGCAAGCACTCCAGCCCTCTGTCAGCTAATGTCGATAGTCAGGTGCTCCTTAGCGCTCTCTAGGGTGCCCAGGCTCAACATTGGCTTGGGAGGGGAAGCTCTCTTTGATCTTCTGGTTTGTGGTGGGACCTCGTCGCTGCAGCTTAAGGGGTCAATTTTGGGTTTCAAGTCTTTTTCAGTGCAAGGTCCTTCAACTCTCAGTGACCGATCACACATTTTAGCTTAGGTGAAGTAAGGGCCAGCTGCATACCCATTGCGAATGTCGAATCCAATTTGTTGGTTTCAACATTCTGGTGCGGTGAGCATGGAAGCAGCTAGTTTGGAAATTTTTGAGCAAGTCTCATGTCTGGAAGCGAGGAGCCAGGGAATTCGCCCCTCCCTGTGGGTACATGAAGAAGAGTGACTTTGAGGAGTTCAGGAAGTCGATCCTAGAGCTCTTGTGGGTTGCACTCCCCACTCAGGAAGAGTGCTCAACACCACCGACACCCGTGCTCGCCTTGCCATCTCTGGAGGAGACAGAGCATGCACGTCGACCAGGGAAGGAGCCAGCCTCGGAGGAAGGATTCATCCTCCAAGCGCGAATGCTCTTCAGCAGCTCGTCTAGGATCAACTACCCCAGTGAGGAGGTAGGGAGAATGCTTCCGACTCACCAGGGTGGATGGGAGAGTCCCTTCTGCAAGCTGATTATCTCAGCTCCCATTTCGGACGGGTTCAGTGAACCTGCTATGTCTTACTACACTGGCAAGGATGACCCCCTCCAATATCTCTAGTGGTTTAAAAACATCGTCTCGATTGGGCAAATGACGGACGCCTTCAAGTGTAGACTCTTTGCCATCTCTTTCAAGGGAAAGGCAAGGAACTGGTTCCACCAACTCCCATCAGGTACCATCTACGGCTTTGAGGACCTACGTCGGAGCTTCTTGCTGAGGTTCTCCTCATCAAAGAAGAGGAGGAATGGAGCAAAGGCTCTGTTCTTGATTCGACAGAAGCTGGGGAGATGCTGGGGAACTACGTGGATCGATTTAAAGAAGAAGTTCTCCTCATCCACGAGGTGCCTTGGCACACCCTGCATCTGACATTTACCATTGGGCTATAGCAGGGGATGTTCAGGTTGGGACTGGCTCAGGACCCTCCTCTATCTTTTGAGGGACTGATGGAGCAGTTGCTGGAGAAATTGAGAGCGAGGCCACCAACCAGGAGTTTGTGGCAAGGTTCGACAAGTGGATGGAGGAGGAGAGGAAGGAGGAAGTGATAAGTAAGAGGAACCAGGGACCTCCCATTGGGCAGGAGCAAGAATGGAGGTTTCAACAACCATTCGGCCGACCAATTTAGAGGCCACTAGGAGGACCCTTCAGGGCCAAGGAAGAGGCCATTTCTAAGGGGGAGGAAACTTTCAGGGGGCAGGGATGGTTCATCCCAGTGGGGTGGCGACTGGACCCAAGGCCATTGCAACCCCAACCCTTGCAGGCCATGACGATTGGCCACAGAAGAGAAGGTATGAAGAGGAGTCACACAGGGAAGGGAGCAGGGGGTTGGCGCTGCCGTATTGTGACTTCCATCAGTAGGAAGGTCACGCGACAGCCACCTGCCCTTAGTTTCTGGAGATAAGAGAAGGAAGAAGAGCCCCGACAGAGGGGAGATAGCTCTACTTGGAAGGACTAGGAGAAAGAGAAGGAGGAAGAAGGAAAGAAGTGAAAGTACACAGTGTGTCTTGAGGGGGGGGGGGTGAATAGTGTTTTAAATATTTTCTACCCTAACTATGCACACACAATAAAACACTAAGTATTATGCAATTAGGAATCCAAAAGACAGAATAATGTAAACACAGATTGCAGGAAATATAAACACAGAAAACTAGAAGTAGGGATAGCACAGAAAATCAAACACAGAGGACACTGGAATTTTTATAGAGGTTCCACCAAATGTGGGTACTCCTCTTTTCTACCTCCCTGGTAGGATTGCACAACCTGTGCCTGATTCTTTTGATAAAGAGACTCTTAGAGCCACTAAGTCTTTTGATAAGGAAACTCTTAGAACCACCGATTCTTTTGATAATGAGACTCTAAGAACCACTGAATCCTTCGAAGAGGGATTAATAAAACTCTTTTACAGTTGAAGAATAAGGAACAGTTGAAGAAGAGAAGAAGAAAATGATTCTGCTGTATAAATCCTTCAGCAGATATGATCAACTTTTGATACTCTTCTGAATATGTATAAAATGAACCCTTACTTATGATAGTGATGAGTGCAAGGGTTATGAGATTATGATCCTTGTGATATCTGTACTACTGGTTGCTTGCTGCTGTATCAGAAAGAAGAAGAATAAGCAATAACCTTGTATATCTGTACAGAGAAGTTCTTTTATTTTGCTCAGAGAGCTTTTGGAATAAGAAGAAGTAACAACACGCCGATCAATTAGTCCCTTATCTTTTTTCTTCCTGCTGCTGAATACTTATTCATTGTCAATTAGAGTTTGAATCTCTTTCCTCCTCCAGTCTGTCTTTTGAAGGAATGTCCATTGGACAATAAATGTCTCCTTCTATTTTTGTTCCCAACCCGTCCATCTGATTTGAATAACTTCCAAGAAAGTCTTTTGTTGTGTCTCTTAAATAATCCATTCAATTTTTTGGCAATAAACGATCCGTTAGAGAACAGATTTCATCCTTGCAGATCATCTAGAAGCGCACCAGAAAGGACAGTAGAGAACATACTTTTTCTGACTGTATTCAACACAGCATCGAATTGAATTTCTTTCTTATCGGTGCACCTCTGAGTTCTTATAGGAGTAGCTTCAAAATCCTTCTTAGCTCTGGCTGAACTCAGAAGTCGACGTAGCATCGAATTGACTTCCTTCTTATCAACGTACCTCTGAGTTCTTATTAAAGTGGCTTCGAAATAGTTCCCAGCTCTGAATGAACTCAGATATCAAAATTACATCAAATACTTCTCGACGTATCCATCGAGTTGGAAGCTTGAACTTGGACTTCATCTTCTGCGTCGAGTTGTCATAGAAGATGCGTCGACTATTAAGATGCCTTCAATTGGCTTGATCATCTGCGTCGAGTACATTCTGACGTTGCGTTGACTTGACTTATACTTTGACAGGTTCATTAAATTGCTTTGACTTCTAGTCAGAGTTGTGTCGACATCAAGTCGAAGTTGTGTCGACTTTCATTCGGCGCAAGTTTGTAACTCAACTAAATCTATGCTTATCCTGACCTGATCTTGACACTCTAAGGTGAGTGTGACATCCTAATACATCTAATGACTATTTTACTCTTTCTATATAATGAGGGTAATACTCATAGGGAGTAAAATCACTTTAAAAAATTTGTTAGATAAATCACAAGGATTTTTTCCAACAATCTCCCCCTATTTATCATAACAAATTTTACAAAATAAAGTAGGTGATTTCAAACATGCTTTGACAGAAACACAAACAAATATACATAAGACAGAAAATTATAATTGATTGAAAAACATCTGATTGATATAACTGAATGTTTATCAGAGTTAATTACCCAAGTAATGATTTACTTTTTCTTTCTGAGGAAAGTTGACAAGGCCTCGTAGAACTTCCTGGATTTTCTCTCTACATATTTGTAGTTTGCTGGAATGGCTTTCTCTGGATTCTTTTGAATTCTCTCATGTCCCTTGAAAAGCTTTTCCAGATCAGTTTTTATTTCAGAATACACATAACTAAGCTTGAATCCCATACTGATGACTTAGTAGTCAGCAAGTTGATTTCTTCTAGGTCTATATCCTTTGCATCAGGATCTGGTACTATGAAGGTTGACTGAGGGATGCCTAAAACTGGAGCTGTTTTAAATGTGATCTTTCTTTTCTTCTGATATGGCAGTTCTTCTAAATCTTGACTGATTCCAAGACCCATTGTACCTTTTTTCCCTTTCTCATCCCTGAGTATATCATGAGGGTTCTTTGCAGTATATTTAGAGGGATCAAACAAAGTGTTGGGAATCTGTATTGCCTCTTCTAATTGTTCTTTTTCCACTGCCTCTTTACCTTTCTTCAGCCTTTCAATGAATAGTCTTCTCTTTTCTTCAAGCTCTCTTTGAGAAGCTTCAAATTCATATTTATGTCTTTCTCTGATTTCATCTAGAGCACTGTCAAGTTTTGGATCAATATACTCCTTCATTGTATTTTCAGGAATTTCAACTTTCTCATAAGTTTTGTAATAGGATCTATCCTTCTTATACATTTTTCTTTGCTCTTTTGTATACATATCCCAAATGGGTATATTACTTCCATATCCTCTTCCTCTTCCATCTCTTCCTCTGTATGGGGGTCTTCCTCTAACAGCAGGTGCTTGAACAATTGGAGTGGGTGCTGGAGTAGGATTAGGAGGTAGCTGAGCTGGTGGTGGAGATGATGGAACAGAATCAGAAACCTGGTCAGCAGGCTTGACTTGGGATTGTGCTATTGTAGATTCTTCAGAGTAGGTCCAGAACCCTTGTTTCTTAGGAATGGATAGTTCAGTGGACTCATTTTGTTGTTGCACACTCTTTAAGTAACCATTGTCATCTGAGAATAGGTCACTCTCCCCCTATTTTGATGACTCCTCCTATGTTAAAGGCATGGTTCTTGGAGGAGAGGAAGATGCTGGGAGTGGAAGAAACTTTGAGGTGATGGCAGGCTCTCCTTCAGAAATAAAGGACAAGGGGAGAGCTGTAGTGTATACTGAGTCTTGAGGTGGCCTGTTGGTACACTTCTCCCCCTGCTTTATATCGTTGAAAAAGGATATAAAGACAACAACAGACAATACTATTGATCTTATTTCTGTATCAATTGCCTTTTTTGAGTAGTTAGGTCTCGCAACCTTTTGTGTTGAGCACACAACTTTCGATAGTAGTCTTTTGAGAAATCAAGGTAGAGAGAAGTAAATTGAGACAGTAAAGTCTCTAAAGCTAGATCAACTACTTCGACAATATCTCTTTGATTTGGAGGAGACGCCATTGATGTCCTGTGAGTACCTGCATTGAAACAGAAAGAGAGAAGTAGAAAGGAAGATGGAGGAGAGCGAGAGGGAGAGAATTTGAAAAGCACAATAAAGTCGAATGCCTGAGTTGCTTTGAGTAGATGAATCGTCGCAACTTAGGGTTATATTCAAAGCAATGTCGAAAAGAGATGAATTCAACATGCCAAAACAAGTCGATGTCGCTTCTAGAAGTAGTCTACGTGCGCTTTGTAAAGTCGACATAACATCGAGTAAAAATCGATGCGGCTCCAAATATAGTCAACAACTATGATGTCGACGTAAGCGTCGATATGTATTCGATGCTATGTCGAGTGCTATTTAGATGAACTATCCCAGTCTGCTCTCAGAGCTGACATCGAATAAAAATCAACGGTGCATCCATTTTTATTCGACACAGCTTTGAATGAACAGTTATATTTTTCTTAAAATTTTTGCTGTTTTTCCCAGCAATACCTTTCTATAAAAAATAGGTTTGAATACATAATAGAGGTGTCCTAGAGGGCTCCATCAAGCATTCCTAGTGCATTGATAAATAACATGTGCTTACTTTCATCAAGTGGCTTAGTGAAGATGTCAGCCCTTTGAATATCAGTTAAAATGTATTGAAGATTGATCTTACCCTTCTCAACATTGTCCCTGAGAAAGTGGTGCCTTATCTCTATGTGCTTAGTTTTGCTGTAGAGAACAGGATTGGAAGCTATATAAATGGCACTAGAGCTATCACAAAATATTATGGAATTGACAAGAGAAAAATTATAGTCTAACATATGATTTTGCATCCACAGTATTTGTGAGCAGCAACTTCCTGCAGCTATTTACTCAGCTTCACCTGTAGAAGTGGAGACTGTGGTTTGCTTCTTGCTAAACCATGAGATCAGTCTAGCACCCAAAAATTGACATGTTCCTGTGGTGCCTTTTCTATCCAGCCTGCATCCAACATAGTCTGCATCTGAATAGCCAACTAAGTCAAATCTAGATTCTGCTAGATACCACAAGCCAAGTTCAGGTGTACCCTTTAGATATCTGAGTATCCTTTTTACAGAACTCATGTGGGATTCCTTGGGTTCAACTTAAAACCTAGCACATAAACAGGTAGCAAACATTATATCTGGTCTGCTAGCTGTCAGATAGAGAAGAGAGCCAATGGCTACTTTGTAAGTCTTCTGATCAAAGGACTTTCCCTTTTCATCTCGATCTAAAACAACATTAGTAGCAATGGGGGTTTTCATGACAGAGGCATTTTCCATCACAAACCTCTTGATGAGTTCTCTAGTATACT
This sequence comes from Dactylorhiza incarnata, assembly GCA_033032865.1. Taxonomy (NCBI): domain Eukaryota; kingdom Viridiplantae; phylum Streptophyta; class Magnoliopsida; order Asparagales; family Orchidaceae; genus Dactylorhiza; species Dactylorhiza incarnata. The sequence continues at coordinate 12,293,454 of JAWHQI010000035.1, forward strand.
TGGACTGGGATATGAAGATGCCATTTGCATTCTTCCTTACTTGGAGGCCTAGGAAATAGGATAGTTCCCCCATGCTACTCATTTCAAATCTTGACTGCATTAGGTAAGTAAACCTTTTGCATAGGGATTGATATGTTGACCCCAAAATAATATCATCCAGATATATCTGCACTAGTAAGAGCTGATTCTTATGTGCACTTGTGAAGAGTGTTTTATCCACTTTCTCTCTTTCGAAGGAGTGTTCCAGAAGAAAGGTGGATAAGGTCTCATACCAAGCTCTTGGAGTTTGCTTGAGGACATACGTGCTTTATCTAACCTATATACAAAGGAGGGAAAAGATGGATTAACAAAACCTAGTGGCTGCTCCACATACATTTCTTCCTGAAGAGTTCCATTTAGGAAAGCACTCTTCACATCCATCTGATAAACTTTAATCTTCATGTGCGCATCATATACAAGGAACATTCTAATGGCCTACAGTCTGGTTACTTGAGCAAATGTCTGGTTGAAGTCAATCCACTCCTCTTTCCTATATCCTTGAGCCACCAGTCTGGCCTTGTTCCTGACTATGACTCCTATTGAATCCATCTTATTTTTGAATACCCATTTTGTTCCAATGACTGGGTAATTCCTTGGTCTCCCAACCAATGTCCAGACCTTATTTCTCTCAAATTGGGTTAGCTCTTCTTGCATTGCAGATATCCAGTGGGGATCACTATCTGCTTCTTCAAACTTCTTAGGTTCATATTGAGAGAGAATACATTGTAGCATTGTTTCATTTGTTAGCTGATTCCTTGTCTTCACTCCAACTGTCAAATCTCCTCTAACTTGTGTTGGAGGATGATACTTTTGGGTCATCCTGGTTCTTATTGAGTTATTAAGGAGGTTCTCTTCTTCCTGAAGATCCACTTGCTCATTGACAGTGGGAGCACCATCTGCATTCTCTAGAATGATCTCAGTGGCTGGTTGTTCAGGTGTTGTAAGTTCCTCTTCATCAACTGTAGAGGCTTCATCTGAATCAGTGTCAACATTCTATTTTCCTTTGTCTTGACACACTAATGAATGATCCATGATGCTAAGCCTTTCAACTTGCTGCACTAGTTGGTCTTCTTCCTGCAGAACAGTGCTGGTGGAAGTTTCCTTCCCCTTATAAAACATGTTAGCTTCATCAAAGAACACATGCATAGACTCCTCTATATTGAGAGAGCTGTTATTATAGCACCTATAGTCCTTAATTGATGAGGAATATCCCAAAATATTCCATCATCAGCCTTCTTGTCAAATTTGGCAAGATGACTTTTCCCATTGTTGAGGATAAAGCAAGTACAATGAATGATCCTAAAGTTAGTGACTATAGGTGCCTTTCCCTTCAATAACTCATAGGGAGTCTTCAACTTTGTCTTGTGAATTAGACTTCTATTCAGAACATAGTTGGCAGTATACACTGCCTCAGCCCAAAAGGACTTTGGCAAATTGGATTCAGCCAATAATGTCCTTCCTGATTCAATTATGGTTCTATTTTTCCTTTCAGCCACCCCATTTTGTTGGGGGATTCTAGGAGCTGAAAAGATTTATCTTATCCCTTCATCCTCACAGAATCTACACATTAACTGATTTTCAAACTCAGTACCATGATCAATTCTGATCACAACAACCTAAGTGTCGAATTCAGATTGAATCTATCTAATGAATCTTGGGAGGATCTTGAAGGTGTCTGACTTAGTTTTTAGAAAGTACACCCAACTGAATCTAGAAAAGTCATCAACATTGACTAGAGTATAGGACTTACCTTCTAAGCTCTGAGTGGAGATAGAACCAAATAAGTCTATGTGCAACATGTATAGGATTCAGGAGGAATCATTCTTACCAATTGGTTTGAATGATGATTTGATCTGCTTTCTTAGTTGGCAGGCTCTACAGGGATGGTCTTTATTAAACTTACCTGTTGGTATGCCTCTTACTAAGTTAAGCTTAGAGAGTTTAGCAATGGTCTTAAAATTAAGATGACTGAGTCTCCTATGCCACAACTCATTATTTTTTAACTGAGAGTTGAATAAGCAGATCTCTGACTTAGTATACTCAAAGTCTACAACATAAATCTTACCTTTCCTAAGGCCAGTCAACAAAATTTGGTCAGTTACAGAGCTAAGTATATGACATAAAGACTTAGTGAATACAACTTTGTATTCACCATCACACAACTGACTAATACTAATTAGATTATGTTGAAGTCCTTCAACATAAGCTACCTTAGAGAAGGAGACTTCCATAATCCTGAGAAAACCATATCTTAGGCCCTTCCTTAGCCTTGTAGTTGTCCAACAATTCTTTTGCTCCAGTCATATGCAAGGAGCATCCACTATCCAGATACCACTGTTGGTTTGTGGTTGAACAGTCTCCTTTCTGCACATGAAATCAAACAATAGTATAGTCCCTCACTTACTGGTGTCCCTTTCTTCTATTATCATATGGAGTTATGAAAGAATAAGATGGTCTTTCAGTATACCCCTTAAGGTGAATAAGTGCAACATTGTTATGCTAGCAGTGTTTGGCTATGTGCACAATTTTAGAGCAATATAAACTTCTAGGACTGTAAGCAGAGAGAGATTTAGATGGCTAAAAATTTCTTGCTGGAAGCATGCGTCGATAAGAAATCGACGCATCTTTAGAGTTGCGTCGAGTGTAATTCAACGTGTCTGCATAGTTACATCGATAATAATTCAATGCAGAATATTGGTTGCATCGAATAGAATTATACACACCCTCATACTTGCTTTGTGTTGATGTCGACGTATACGCTGGACTCCGCCGAGTTGCATTTGACGCACCTTTAAAATTCCGTTGAGTTCTAGTCGACGTATGATTCTTTTTATTAAGATTTTTATAATTTTTGTTTGTCTTTTCTAAGGGGTGTTTACCTAGAATCCATGTTTGATTAATAGTGTTTACCCTATTGAATATAGTGAGTTTACTAAGTTTTTATTTTGTTCTTCACCTGATTCTAAGTTGTTAGGTTGATTCATGCTAGACCTAATGAATGCTACAAGATTTTCCCAAGCAAGGTCGCTAGGGATTAGTGAGCTAGTGGATGGTAGTGCTTCTAGATCAAGATGATCAAATCTCTTGGAGAGGTTTTGTGAGATATCCTTAAGCTTTTGACTCCTTCCATTGAGTGAGTCCTTGATTGAAGAAATCCGTGCTGCATAAAATTAAAGTGTTATCCACTTATAATTCGATAATGCAAGTGTACCTATCGTTTTATAGTATAGGATTCAAAAAATCAAGTGTCGTATTTTCTAGGCTTGTTGAGTACTTCTACTCACAAAGAAGAGCTATTATTTTATCGATCGAAAGTTGGGTTTGATTTGGAAAATGATTCGGAGAAAAACAACTATGAAGAAAGATTATGATTAAAAGATTAGCGTTTGATCTAGAATCCCTTTGGAATAAAATTGAATTTTACAAAAGAATAATCCGCAAGCTCTTATTGAAATAAAATCGACCGTGGAGGTTACCAAAACATGATAGCACCTCTATAGAGGAATACTACCAACTAACCTTAGGTTGATCGATTAAGACCCCTCGGCCAGGCGAAACCCCTAAGCTCGCTTTAAGGTGTGAATCCCACTATTGGATTTAACTCCAATCCGGAAGATTTATGTCATCCTCTCTCGAGGAGTACATGTAACTTCGTTTATCTTTGATTGATCTCCTCGTACGCACGGATCTCTCGATCAACTAGAATACGGATCTTAGATCGAAAAACATATTCGCGACATATGAATTCGACGCAATTAAATTCAAAGATAAATCGAAGATAATCAAGACGAGAGCTTGCCAATTAGATAAATTCAAAACATATTTTATTTCATTCCAAAGTTCATCATGACCAAGTGCTAAAGGAAATTTAGCTACTCATCATAATGATGGGAATACAAGTAGAAGAGGAAGAAGACATGATAAAATAACTACAATACTTGAATTAAAATTGCAATAATAGAAAAATTACAACTTGTAGAAAAATAGCTAGAACAACAAAAATAGTAAACTGAAGCGAAAAATAAACTCCAAAATTCAACTCCCATACTTCTGGAGATTGCTGCTTTTTATAGTTGAAAAATTGAGGAGTTTGGTCACGTCCGTGACCAAGGGCGTGTAAGCTGCATAATTGCGATTTTGAAAGCCCGGGAACGTTCGGGGAGAGAAACTGCCAGAAATCAATTGCATGGCAGGTCACGGCCTAGGTCACGCCCGTGACCCAGGGTGTGTCTTGACCAAGTCTGGAAACGATGGGAATGGTGTTGAATGCTTTGACGGGCGAGTCACGCCCATGACCTTGAGGTCACGCCCGCTGTCACGCCCGTGATAGAGGGCGTGTAATTTTAATCCGACGTTGCAGCGTGTTCTAGAAGTAGGGAGACAACTGGGCTGGTTCACGACCGTGACTTGGAGTCACGCCCTTGGTCACACACGTGACCAAGAGCGTGTATTTTGCAATTTTAGCAGAAATGCTTCAGATGTTCTCCTGATTACTTATATGAGCCTGAAATTGCTATTGGCAGCCCAAATTACTTGAAAATACAAAAATAAGGTAAATTAATGATAAATTAAAACAAAACTAAATAAAAAAAAATTAATTATTAATAAAATATTATTAAACGATGCATTATCAAATACCCCCATACTTAAGCTTTTGCTATTCCAGAGCAAAATCATCATAAGCTTGTGAAATATTCATATGAAATTTCAAAAAAGAAAAAAAATTTACTCCTAATTATGCATTTTAAAATTCTACATGACTCACACAAAAATAAGATTTGAAATAAAATTTTGATTCATACGAAATAAATCATGATTCATAAATTGATATGCGTAGAAAAAAAATTAGTTTCAAAAATTCTCTAATCAAATTTTTATAAATAAGATTGTATTGAATTAAGCAAAATATTCTAAGATTAGAATTATACAAATTTTTGCTATCATTCGAAACTTTTTAGAAAACCTAAAATATTAACTAAGCTCTCTCATAAATATCTTGAATATGAAATGATATTGGTTAAGTTTGGGTAACAATTGGCATAGAAGAGATTTTTAAATAGGAAATGATGAATTTTATCTTCTCATTTCCATCTTTTTAAAATACTCTTCTTTTGTATATCCCAAATGTATATGTTTAAGAGTGATGAATTTTATCCTCCAAACTCCATGCCATATAATCTCTTACAAATTTGGGAGCATATGTTTAGGAATGATGAATTTTATCCTCTCATTCCATGACATATGATCTTTCATACTTTTTTAATTGCCAATCAAAAGGGTAAAGTAAAAGGAGGGGCTAGGGTTTAAAGGCTATACTTCTTTTTTCAAGATAACTATTTTGAGAGCAGAGAAAATAAATTAAGAAATCTTAAGAATCTATGAGTTAAAGTTAATTTAAGTAAAATCTAAAGATCTTTTAGCACAATTGCTACAAAATTAATTCATGACATTTTAAGGAGAGAAAGCAAAACTAAGAAATATTCTAAATACACCAAAATGATGAAATATTCATTAATTCAAATTTATCTAAAAATTAAATATAACAAATTATGATGAGACACATAAAATTAAAAAAACATAAAAAGAAAACTTTTCGTTTCTTAAAAGTCATATAAACAAAAGCTCATAATTAAAATTAGTTGAACTCACATAAAGAGTAAGGAAGCATTTAATATTACAAAATTTATAAAAACTTTTTTGATTTTTTTTCAAAGGTTTTTAATTTTTTTTATAAAGTTTTTTTGAAGTTATTTCAAAGTTTTTTTTATATTTTCAATATTTGCTTGAAAAAGAAAAAGAAAACAGAAATAATTTTTTTTTGGTTCTTGGACTTCCCAAGGAATACCCAATGACGGGCTTTCAAGGTACTAGGCGGTTTTGTGGGATGAAAGTCCAACATGGCCCTTTTCGCAAGAAATTAGATCTTTTTTTTTTTGCAATTTGTGAAAAGATAATAAGAGAAAGAAAAACTAAAAAAAAGAAAAGCATTTTATTTTGGAAAATTTTTCTGATATTTTTGATTAACTCGATTGATTTGGAAAAATAAGGGAAAAACTCCATAGTTAAACAGAAACATTGTCCCCAATGTTGTATAAAATATAAAAGTGTAAGTAGAGAAAGCTTCCCTAACAAAGAAGAACAAATCAACACGGAGCGATCCTGAAGAAAACAGAACTTGACAGAAAAATATGTTTTCGGTTTTTTTTCATTAATAAATAGAAAATAAAATAGATACAAAATGAAGGAGACTAAAAACAATATACAAGATACAAGCGACCAAAATAATAACTCTAAGCGTCATCGTCGGCGTCCTCCTGCAGATAGTAAGCACGCAGGTCAACAAATTCCCGCTGTAGATGCTCCATAGAGGAAGCATGGGGCTTGATAGTTTATTTAGGGTGTAGTCTTAGTTACCTAGAAGGGGGGGGGGGGGGGGGGGGCGAATAGGTTTGTTTTGTATTTAAGGCTTTAAACTAGCTGTTTTCTGATTTTAGGTTAGTTAAGTATCAAGCACCCAGAAAACACACAAAGGTTTATAGAGGTTCCTCAAGACAGGGTGTCTTGAGTAGTCCTCTTTTTATAACATAACCAATCCTTCTAGACCCTTATTTGGTATTAGGGCATGGGTGGTGTGCAGAGTGCCCACTAAGGCCCTTGGATCAAGTGGAGTGTGCTAAGTGCACACCAAGGGCAGAAAAGCTAACATAGTCCAATGTCACTCCCTTAGGCCAATTGACCTTCAATTCACCAAATTGACCTCCCCCATACCACCCTAACCACTAAGGAAGACCATAACTATGGAAATTGCACTTGGGTGGGACCCAATTGCATGAATTTGGTCAAAGTCAAATATTGGTCAACATTAACCAAACTAAGTAAATTAGGGTTCAATTGACCCCAGATGTTCAAATTAACCTTACCACCACACTCTAAACACTTTAAGGAACTCATTGAACCTGAGACCCCCATCCCTTGGTCAACCAGTTGACTAATTTGACCAAGGTCAACTTTAGCTTAATTTAGGTCAAAATCACACCTTAAGGCTAATTTAGCCCAAATGGGGCTCCACCATGGACCAACCAATGTTGGATGAAGCTAAGGGACCCATGAACCCCAAGTGGGGTCAACCCACTCATCTTGTTGACCAAAGTCAATGTAACACCCCAAAAGTCGTAATTTGTCGTAGTAGGCGGAATGGTAGTGCGGCGCTCGAAGTAGGCTGAATTTTCCCTACCTGCTCCTCGAGCACGGTCAGTGGCTTTCTTCGCGCACGACCAGTGATCGTGCGCCATGAACGTGCATTAATTGAGAGGAATAGGGGTCGGCTGAAAGGGTGTACGCGCACGACCAGGGTCTTTCTTCGCGCACGACCAGTGATCGTGCGCCATGATCGTGCATTAATTGAGAGGAATAGGGGTCGGCTGAAAGGGTGTACGCGCACGACCAGAGGTTCTTCGCGCACGACCAGAGACCGTGCGCCTGTGAATGTGCACACTGTTTATTCTGCTCCGCGAAAATGAACGGAGAAGATGATCCAGCATTTCAAAATTCTTGGAATTTGATCCAACGGCTGTGATGATTGGCTGGAGGGTATTAGGGCTTTTGAGAGGGGTTCTATCCTCATAATATCAAGGCTCTTCTCTCTCCTAGGCTAGAGAAAGAAGAAGGAGGCAAGGAAGAAGAAGAGGAGATCCCGCCATTGACGGAGCTACGGAGCTCCGTTTCGCGAGCCATTTCCAGATCTGGAGAGTGCAGCCCGGTGCAGTCCTATCCCTCTGTGTAAAATCTCAGATCCATGGCTAAGAAGAATGCTCCTATGGTAATGATTCTTCCTCCCGATATTTGGACTTGTCAATTGTCCTTTCTTTCATTTCTCTATGCTTGCATGAGGAATCCCTTTCACCAAATGGGTGAAGTGTAGGATTTCCTCAAGTTCTTCGGAACTCCGGGTAGATTGTGTCCGTCCCCGGCATTATTGCATGTAGAAATCTGGTAGTCGTGCAGATTTAGGCATTTTGTGTGAAACCTATTCGTGGCCGTGAGCCCGAATCGGTGATGCTTGATTTGCAACGTTGCATTTAGGTTAAGCCTAGAATGCGTGCCGGATAATGACTCCGTGAAATCATCTATAGTATTGCGGGATTTAAGTGTAGGTGTCTTGTGAAGATCCTAACGAAAGCCCCATGCTTTGAGATTGGATGAAGGCAAACCTTCACCACGAAATTGATGCGGAGCGTATTGTACCTCCCTTGTTGAGTATTTGTGAAGCCTAGATCCTTGCGAAGGGGTTAGGTGAGTAGCATATAATTTGTGTAGCACTTGAAAGTGCTAAACCCTTACGGGCCGAGGTGAAGTCGTACCCGCGTCGTGCGATAGATCGCGACGATTAGAGCACGGGCAAAGCTAAACCGAACCCGTTTCCATGCAGATCGGTAAGAGGTCCTTACCTCATGGAAGCCGTGTGATCATGGGAGAGGTCATGGAAAGTGATTTACCTAGACCGACCAAAATCTCTTTTCCCCACCTAAGGCGATGGCCCTTACGGTGGAGTGTTTTGTGGAATTGATGTTGTTAGCCTCATGCGGTTGTTTAGGCGGTTGTGGGGAACCTTCAGCTGAACCCAACCAACATCATGTGCATACCTAGGTTCCCTCCTTTTGATGCTCAACTTAGAAGATTGATTGTGCTTGAAACCTCACCTTGTGTAGTTGCACTTTCTTTATATTAGTACTTGTGCTAGTATGGCTTGCTTGCAAGGTAGAAGCTCCGCCACCCCGGGAAAGGGGTGGGGTCGTTATAATTTGGTCAGCTGTGCTGACCGTTACTTTGTTTGCCACTGCTTGGTGGAATGTTCTTATGTAGGTGCAGGTGAGCCTAGTGGGAAATAGCGGGCGGTGGCCCTTTTACTGAGTTGGCCCTTGAAGGCCAGCCTCCCTTTTCTGCTTTCTCATGTATTGCCGGCCTGCGTGCCGAAGTATGTTCTGAGTTTTGTACATTCGCGAATGTAAGGCCTTAAGGCCGTAACTCTATTTTATGGTTTCATTCCTATGATAGTGGACAGTTCTAAATGAAATGTTAAATCATTATGCTTCCGCTAGTGTTTAGTTTACTCTGTTGTAGTTCTTTCTGTTTATCACCTTTTAACTCCTAGCTAGTGTGGTTTGTATGGCGTGGGGTCCCGGCCGGACCTACTGTTATACTATTCATACTGGCAGGGCATTACAATTTGGTATCGGACTTAAGGCGTCGATCCGTAGTTTAGCAAATTCGGGACGAATTCCTTTTAAGGGGTGGTGTGCACGGGATGTGCATTCACCTACAACGACAAAAACTAATAAGAATGTCTACTTAGGAATGGAAAAACATACTTGTTTGCGAAACCTGAGCGTTCCACGATTGTTGTTTGCTATGTTTTCAGTCACTAAATTGTGTCTTACACGATTATAGGTGACTAGGAGTGGTGCGGGGCCGTATCAACCCCATAACACTGCTGAAAGTAGTGGGTCGGCTGCAGTGCCAGCGACCACTCCTCCTGCTGAGATGATCAGGTTAATCGCAGAAGCTGTCTTCGCGATGATCAATGCTCAACCACAAAGGCTTGCACAACCTGCTACACCTAATACAGATGCGGCCCCGGTGATCAAACCTGCAGTGGAACCTGCGGTGGAACCGAGGGTTGAGACCCCTGTGCCAGTGGGTGTAGTGGAACCTGCGATGGTGCAAAGAGTGGAGCGTCCTGTAGAGCGTGTAGCCATTGCGCGAGCGCATGATCAACAACTGCAACACTTTCTAAGCTTCCACCCTCCAACTTTCTCGGGGACCGGATCCCCAACGGAGGAGGAGGACTGGCTGTCAACGGTTAGAAAAACTCTAAAGGCGACAGCAACAGAAGAAGCTATGATGGTCACTTTAGCCACCTTCCTCCTTAACGGAGAGGCAGAGCGTTGGTGGGCCGAACAGGAAGTGCACAAGTTTGGAGGCAAGGAGATTACTGAGATCACGATAGCGGAGTTCTCAAAGTCATTTCTTCAAAGGTATATTCCTTCTGCCCAACGCATTGCGTTGCAGAACCAGTTTCTGAAGTTAACTCAAGGCGACAGATCAGTGGATGAGTACTTGCACGAGTTCACTAAACTGGGTCGTTATGCGGGGCCTATGATGGAAGATGAAGAGACAAAGACGAACAAGTTCTATGAAGGTCTTCGGGATGAGTTGAGGCTGCTCCTTGCAGGCCCAATGACGTTAGGTTTCCATGTGATGGTCCAAACTACAAGATCCCTAGAGTTGGACATGAAGAGGGTACAAGCAAAAACTGTGACAAAGAAACCTGAGTTTCATGCGCCGGCCTCAGTCCAAGTCAGAGTTCAGAAAGAACAAAAGGAAGTTCAAACCGGCGGAGCATTCTCGCTCAAATGTTTCGGGAGCAATGACTGTGCGGGGTCCTATCACTTGTTTCACCTGCGGGAAGGTGGGACACAAGGCCGCGGTGTGTCGAAGTGGTCCCCCGAAGGCAGAGAACCGAGCGTTGGACTATGCTCGTGCTGTGGAAAAGGGTAAAGCTGCGGAGTCTTCGGCTTCCCAGCACATTATTCTGACTCAGCCGAGAGTCTATTCGCTTGGCCAGCAAGAAGCTATACGACAGACTGATGTTGTCACAGGTACGAATTAGAAGCTAGCTTTTACAGCTATATAGATAATTCATACTGTTGTACGACTATATGATTTATTTGTGTACAATTAGGTTTCGTCCTAATTTTCAACTATCCGGCGAGAGCTCTATTTGATACGGGTGCATCACACTCTTTTCTGTCTAAGGACTTCGTGGTGCGAATCAGAGTGCCAACTACCTTGGTAGAGGATAGATTGGAAGTAGTTCTACCCAATGGATCTTGCTTGAGTGCGGATAGGAAGAGCCGTGTGAAGGTGCGGATCGGAAGTCAGGATTTCGACTTGGAAGCGTCGTTATTACCGTTAGCGGAATTTGATGTGATCTTCGGCATGGACTGGCTCTCGGAGCAGCGAGCATGCATAGATTGCAATTCAAAGGAGATCACTCTGGGAAAGAACACCGAAGACGAAACCACGTTCGCCGGTATGCGAGGAGCGAGCAAGACGCTGATGTCTGCTCTCCAAGTGGTTAAGGCGGTGAGAAAAGGCACCGAGTTGTTCTTCACTTTGTTGGAGGCTTCGGAACCAAAACCCAGGTTGTGTGATGTCCCAGTTGTAGCGGAGTACGTCAACGTGTTTCCTAACAAACTCCCTGGGGCTCCGCCTCAGCGAGAGATTGATTTCTGTATCGAGTTGGTGCCAGGTGCCAAACCTGTGGCCCGCTCACCGTACCGGATAGCGCCAAAGGAATTGGCAGAGCTGAAGGTCCAATTGCAAGAGCTACTAGAGCAAGGCTACGTACGTCCAAGTTCATTGCCTTGGAGTGCGCCGGTCCTCTTTGTGAAAAAGAAGGACGGGAGCTTGCGTCTATGTATCGATTATTGAGAGCTAAACAAGTTGACCGAGAAGAACCGATATCCGATTCCAAGAATCGATGATTTATTCGACCAACTGGTTGGGTCGACGGTATACTCCAAACTGGACCTAAGGTCCGGCTATTACCAACTGCAGATAAGGGAATGTGATATTCCAAAGACAGCGTTCAGTACCCGCTTTGGGCACTATGAGTTCACGGTGATGCCGTTCGGTCTGTCTAATGCACCGTCGGTATTCATGGACTTAATGAACAGGACGTTTCGAGAGTATTTGGATCAATTTGTGATCGTCTTCATCGACGACATTTTGGTATACTCTCAGTCGAAAGAGGAGCATGCAGGGCATCTGCACGCAGTTCTGAGCACCTCGAGGAGGAGTCAGCTTTATGCTAAGTTCTCCAAGTGCGAGTTTTGGCTACCGTCTGTAGCATTCCTTGGTCATGTTGTTAGTGGAGAAGGAATTGCAGTTGATCCGTCGAAGATAGAAGCGATCCGAGCGTGGCCTTTGTTGAAAAACGTAGCGGAAGTCCGAAGTTTCTTAGGACTTGCCGGCTATTATAGGCGCTTTGTGGAGAACTTCTCGAGGATTGCACTCCCTCTCACTAAACTGACTAGGAAAGATCATAAGTTCGTTTGGTCGCCCGAGTGCGCACGAGCTTTTGAAGAGCTGAAGAGCCGTCTGACCACGGCGCCCATTCTATGCTCGCCATGTGGTACGGAAGGCTACGAAATTTATAGCGACGCCTCGGGGAGTGGCTTGGGTTGTGTCCTAGTGCAGTTCGGAAAGGTAATTGCCTACGACTCCCGACAATTGAAGGTTCATGAGAGGAATTACCCTGTCCATGATTTGGAGCTGGCGGCCGTGGTATTTGCTCTCAAACTTTGGAGGCATTATTTGTATGGCGTGAAGATCGACATCTTTACCGACCACAAGAGCCTCAAGTACCTGCTGGATCAAAGGGAGTTGAATATGCGTCAGAGGAGGTGGATGGAGTTCCTGGGGACTACACCTTCGACATCAAATATACTCCTTGAAAGGGAGATGTAGTTGCGGACGCGTTGAGTCGTCGGGCTCCCGCTCAAGCAAATTGGATTTTGATGCACGATGAGCGTCTAATCCGCGAACTGGAGGAAATGCAGATCATTTGCATTGATAGAAGAGCATCTACTTCAGCATGCTTGAACTGGACGGAGGTTCAATACGACCTTGCCGACCGAGTTCGACAAGCATTGGAGCTGGATGAGAGCATGAAACGCTATAAAGCAGAAACCGTGGATGGGTTAAACTCTGATTTCTCCTTCGAAGATGGCCTTATGTGGAAAGAGGGCAGATTATGCGTCCCAAACATTGGTACTCTACGGGCGGAGTTGATGTACGAGGCTCATCATACCAAGTACTCGATCCACTCGGGGAGCACGAAAATGTACATGGACATGAAGAAACTTTTCTGGTGGCCGGGTATGAAGAAGGACATTGCCCTCTACGTGGCCAAGTGTAATACTTGCGCGTTGGTGAAGGTGGAATGTCAACGTCCCGGTGGATTTTTGAAGTCCTTGCCGATTCCGGAATGGAAGTTTGATGATATTTCGATGGATTTCCTGCACGGTTTGCCGAGATCACAGCATGGAAACAACACCATCTGGGTGATCGTGGACAGACTGACAAAGGTATCACACTTCATTCCGAACCGGATGGATGATTCTGTAGAAAAACTGGCAAAGTTGTACGTGGATAACATCGTACGGTTGCACGGGATTCCCCGTAGCATCATCAGTGATCGTGTTGGGCGGTTCACATCGAATGATTGGAAGCTAATTCATCAACTATTGGGTACCAAGCTGAAGTTTAGCACGACCTTCCACCCGCAAACGGATGGACAGACCGAAAGGACCAATAGGACGATGGAAGACATGCTGAGGCTGTGCGCCCTGGATTTCGGAAAGAGATGGGAAGACCACCTCTTTATGATCGAATTTGCTTACAACAACAGCTACCAAGCGAGTATAAAGATGGCCCCTTTCGATGCTCTTTATGGTAGGAAATGTCGCACACCGTTGTCTTGGGCTGAAACGGGCGACACTAAGTTGTTAAAACTCAAAGACGTGGATGAGGCGAATACATCGATCCAGGCTATTCGGGAGCGCTTGCTCATTGCCCAGGATCGGCAGGCAAAATATTACAACGCAAATCACCGAAACGTTGAGTTTTCCGTTGGCGACTGGGTCTATCTCAAGATCAAACCGTTCAAAGGAGTATCAAGGATCCGACGCTTGAAAAAGCTAAGTCCGAGGTACTTAGGACCATTCGAGATCTTGGAGCGCATCGGTGAAGCTGCTTATCGGCTTGCTCTATCTTTGGAGTTGAGCGGGCTGCATGATGTATTCCACATCTCTGTGTTGCGGAAGGCTGTTAAAGAGCCTAATGTGGTTGTTGCTGTCAACGAAGTGTCGGTAGATGGTGGGATAACGACGAAAGTCAAGCCCATTTGCATTGAAGACACTGAAGTGAAGCAGTTGCGGAACAAGTCCATACGGATGGTGAAAGTTCGTTGGAATAATTGCGGAAGAGAGGAACTTTCTTGGGAAAGAGAGCATGCGATGCTCGCGGAGTACCCCGAGCTATTCCCCTCAGGTAATTTTTAATGGTATTTGCTATTACTACGGTTTTCGAAATTTCGGGATGAAATTCTTTTATGGGAGGTGGAGTTGTAACACCCCAAAAGTCATAATTTGTCGAAGTAGGCAGAATGGTAGTGCGGCGCTCGAAGTAGGCTGAATTTTCCCTACCTGCTCCTCGCGCACGGTCAGTGGCTTTCTTTGCGCACGACCAGTGATCGTGCGCCATGATCGTGCGTTAATTGAGAGGAATAGGGGTCGGCTGAAAGGGTGTACGCGCACGACCAGTGGCTTTCTTCGCGCATGACCAGTGATCGTGCGCCATGATCGTGCGTTAATTGAGAGGAATAGGGGTCGGCTGAAAGGGTGTACGCGCACGACCAGAGGTTCTTCGCGCACGACCAGAGACCGTGCGCCTGTGAACGTGCACACTGTTTATTCTGCTCCGCGAAAATGAACGGAGAAGATGATCCGGCTGTTCAAAATTCTTGGAATTTGATCCAACGGCTGTGATGATTGGCTGGAGGGTATTAGGGCTTTTGAGAGGGGTTCTATCCTCATAATATCAAGGCTCTTCTCTCTCCTAGGCTAGAGAAAGAAGAAGGAGGCAAGGAAGAAGAAGAGGAGATCCCGCCATTGACGGAGCTCCGGAGCTCCGTTTCGCGAGCCGTTTCCAGATCTGGAGAGTGCAGCCCTGTGCGGTCCTATCCCTCCGTGTAAAATCTCAGATCCATGGCTAAGAAGAACGCTCCTAGGGTAACGATTCTTCCTCCTGATATTTGGACTTGTCAATTGTCCTCTCTTTCATTTCTCTATGCTTGCATGAGGAATCCCTTTCACCAAATGGGTGAAGTGTAGGATTTCCTCAAGTTCTTCCGAACTCCGGGTAGATTGTGTCCGTCCCCGGCATTATTGCATGTAGAAATCCGGTAGTCGTGCGGATTAAGGCATTTTGTGTGAAGCCTATTCGTGGCCGTGAGCCTGAATCGGTGATGCTTGATTTGCAACGTTGCATTTAGGTTAAGCCTAGAATGCGTGCCGGATAATGACTCTGTGAAATCATCTATAGTATTGCGGGATTTAAGTGTAGGCGTCTTGTGAAGATCCTAACGAAAGCCCCATGCTTTGAGATTGGATGAAGGCAAACCTTCACCACGAAATTGATGCGGAGCGTATTGTACCTCCCTTGTTGAGTATTTGTGAAGCCTAGATCCTTGCGAAGGGGTTAGGTGCGTAGCATATAATTTGTGTAGCACTTGAAAGTGCTAAACCCTTACGGGCCGAGGTGAAGTCGTACCCGCGTCGTGCGATAGATCGCGACGATTAGAGCACGGGCAAAGCTAAACTGAACCTGTTTCCATGCAGATCGGTAAGAGGTCCCTACCTCATGGAAGCCGTGTGATCATGGGAGAGGTCATGGAAGGTGATTTACCTAGACCGACCAAAAGCTCTTTTCCCCACCTAAGGCGATGGCCCTTACGGTGGAGTGTTTTGTGGAATTGATGTTGTTCGCCTCATGCGGTTGTTTAGGCGGTTGTGGGGAACCTTCAGCTGAACCCAACCAACATCATGTGCATACCTAGGTTCCCTCCTTTTGATGCTCAACTTAGAAGATTAATTGTGCTTGAAACCTCACCTTGTGTAGTTGCACTTTCTTTATTTTAGTACTTGTGCTAGTATGGCTTGCTTGCAGGGTAGAAGCTCCGCCACCCCGGGAAAGGGGTGGGGTCGTTATAATTTGGTCAGCTGTGCTGACCGTTACTTTGTTTGCCCCCGCTTGGTGGAATGTTCTTATGCAGGTGCATGTGAGCCTAATGGGAAATAGCGGGCGGTGGCCCTTTTGCTGAGTTGGCCCTTGAAGGCCAGCCTCCCTTTTCTGCTTTCTCATGTATTACCGGCCTGCGTGCCGAAGTATGTTCTGAGTTTTGTACATTCGTGAATGTAAGGCCTTAAGACGTAACTCTATTTTATGGTTTCATTCCTACGATAATGGACAGTTCTAACTGAAATATTAAATCATTATGCTTCCGCTAGTGTTTAGTTTACTCTGTTGTAGTTCTTTCTGTTTACCACTTTTTAACTCCTAGCTAGTGTGGTTTGTATGGCTTGGGATTCCGGTCGGACCTACTGTTATACTATTCGTACTGGCAGGGCGTTACAGTCAACCCTTGGTCAATCATGGTCAACATAGCCCAAAATAAGTGACTTAGCCCTCATACACTTGAACCAAGCTCAAACCAAGTGATCCCACCAAATATCTTCATCAAATTAATACCCTATGGCACCTAGTTATGAAGGGAAAAGGTCACATGTGTGCATGATCCATTAAAAAGCAAAGGAGGAGAGAGAGAGAGGGGACAAAAAGAGGATTGATAAAGCTTTGCCCCACCCACACTCCAACTCAGTCAGCCTAGGGCCTTGGGTGATTGCTGGGCACCTGAGAATAGGACAGAAGGGCAGCTGTACCACTGATTGGTTGGCCAAAATACCAAAAACGTGGGCCTCTTAGTTCAAACTCCCTTATACTCTCCTCCCCACTCCCATTTGACCATCTCATTAGCTTCAGAAGCTGGCAAGCAGTATAAATCGACCTTTGGATCGAAGCTTTTCGTGGAGAATGAAGGAAATGGGCAAGGTCGCCGGAGAGGAGCATTTCCATGGCCAACCGCGGCCGCTGCCACCGCCAAGCTCCATATTAGGTTCGTTTCTCCTCCTCTCCCTCCATGCTAGCTTCCTATCTCTTTAATTTGAAGGATAAGTCTCAATTGAGCCAAATCCAAAACCTCAAAACCATGTAAAAAGATGATTTTTGGCCATGCTAGGATCGCCGAAAAACACCACCTCCGGCCACCATGTCGCCGGGAATCCATAGCCCCGACCACCACGAAGGTGTTGGTGGTGGTGGTTGGCCGGGGAGGGGAATGGATGGATGGGAAATAGGAGAGCAAGGTTGCCCAACTCTGGCTGATCTCAGCCATTGGCTGGAGGAAGAAGATGAAGGGGGAGAGTCGGATATGCTTTAAGATCCGTGCAGATCTTAATTTCTTGGTATTAATTTAATTCAAAGCTTGGATTTTTCTGCCTCTATTTGTCAGTCCATTTCAAATATTAATTAAGGCCTCTTAATGGCTGAATTAGAAAAAGTTCCCAACATGAAAGTTGTAGGCCTTGGTCTTGACTTTCATTATGGCTTGAGTTCAGGTCATTTGGTGATCCACAGCTCCCTAGGGAGCTGTTTTACTAGGACTGGTCCTACACTAGGTCAGTCCACTAAAATAATTATCTAGCATAGACCTCTCAAGCTTTGAAGCTGAGATTTTAACCATGGGTAGGTATACTCTAGGGGCACCCTCTGCCCAAAAATCTGCCCTTGATGGGCACTTTTACCTATAGTTTTATTGGTATTTAAGATATTTAAATAATGTTGATTTTTGGAGCATATGAAGTCCAAATGACGCCAAATTTTAGTGGCATGCTCTTTAGTACATGAGTAGTGCCTGCCTAAATTTTCACTCCATTTGGAGTTGATTTGATATGAAAAATGGGAAACCCTAATGAGGTCCTCTAAGGGTCAAATTAGGGTTTGGGTCATTTTAAGGAGTTGAGTGAGTTAGCCTCCTCCCACCTTGATGGTTGTGTAGGTATTGATGTACAAATGCATGTGACACCCCCTATTGGAGCATTTGGAGCCATTAGGATGGTGTGTCCTAAAACCCTAAGGGTAAACCCTTAAGTTTGCATATTAGGGCTTGTGAAGGACATAGGACCAAATGTCCTTGCCTTGGATCAGATCTTGGTAGACATGATTTTAGGAGCATAAAATGACTTAGGTAATTTAATGGGAATTTTTAGTGTCATTTAAGTATTTTTCTCCTAATAAATGAGATTGCCCTTTTTCCTTAAATAAATAAAGTGCATGGTCATATGGCCTTGTATGGCTTTGAAACTTTATCAGTAGCTGAATAGGGATGAAAATGGACTATAGTAATTTTGTTATGATTTATTGAAGCATTATACCTTGTGTAGGATTTTTTTTAAGTGCTTACTAGCTTAGAAGAATTTAATTATGAAAAATGTCAAATCAATGGTTAAAATTATGATACTTGGATATCTGTCATTTTATGTTGTCATATGCCCATGATAATTGTTTGGAAGCTTGAAGATTTGTATTTCTTGCACCTCATGTAGAAATTGGTATTTACAACATTTGGATGTAAAATCATTTTAAAATGTCAAATCATGGGGCAAGATTATGAAACTTGGTTATCTGTCATTTGAGGTTAATATATACCCATGATAATTATTTGGAAGCCTGTATATTGGTATTTCTTGTACCTCAAGTAGAAATTGGTATTTACAACACTTGGAAGTTAAATCTTTTTAAAATGTCAAATCATATGGAAATGACACAATCCTTTGGCAGAGGACTCTAGATACCCATCTGGACACTTGGTAATTTTTGTAGAATTTTCATATGTGAATTACTATTTTTCCTAATTATAGTGGCATTTTGGTAATTAAACAACTATGATGATTTACTAGGCCACATGACATCCTAGGGACATGAAACTCAGTAAACCACCTTAATATGGGACACTACCTTACTGATAATTTTCATGTAGCATGTAGAAGCATTTTGAGGATGGATCATGTGTAATTTGACTTAAGGCCTTAACTACTTTAAATGATAATAAATACCAAATTAATATGGAAAATAATGGAAATTGGAACATACCTTATTAAGGTCAGTGGGAGCGTAGGATAATTATACCAGACCTTGGTGATGAGTTTTTAGAAGGATTCCCTTATGAGGTTTGAGGTTAGTTCAACTTAGTGGTCTGCGATTAGTAAAAATAGAATTTTGAATTTTATACTATTCAGACCCCTAAGTAGTGCTTAGATATTGTATCCATTCAGTATTTGAGTGATAACTCACAATGATTCAAGGAGGGTCAAACCTAGGGTTAGTAGTAAGTTTGTGCTAGGGTTAGTGTATGAGGTGTGGAGGTACGTCCAACCCAATTGGGTGGGACGGGTGTTGAGCTAAGTCACTTTAAGTATATGAAATAATGAGGGGTGAACCAAATGTTAATCCCCAACTAAAGTTATTGTCTTGAGGAGGATGGTGGGGTTGAGCCCATTGAATCCGTAGTACCGTCGGGAACCCCTTTACGGGGTACACCGCGGGAAGTCCAAGATTCACCCTAATTATAACACTAACTAAATTGTAGGCAAGACTAGCCTAATTAGGTCAGCAAACTAGTATGGATCTCCTTCGAGGAGGAGATGGGTTGGTTCAGCTTGTGTGTTAGTCAGTGAGCCGGAGGCTCGATTGGATTTAATAACACCTGTTTCTTATGCAAATAGTGGCGAGTCTTCGGTACTAGGCTTGTCGTGTCACCGATGGTAGTACGTTGACTCAGGTGAGGGTGAGGTTTAGAGGGCCGGTAAGTTTGAGTACCGCGGTCTGGAGGACAATCCCTAATAACCCACCCCGACCTTAAAGTCAGGTGGATTCCAGCAAGAGTATGCAGGAGATCCGCTGTTGTGTTCTTAGCGTTGAGGCGTACGTGAGGTCTAGGCTTGGTAGTGAGCATAACCGCCTAGGATGTGGAGAGCCCGATCCACTGCCACCGTGAGCCACGACGGTCGGTACCCGAAAGGTTGGCTTCCTTTCTAACAAATGGGAACTATAAAGGTCTGTGCGCATAGAGTCGTGTGGGTGAGTTGCATTGCATGGCTGCATAATTCACGTCATGAACATAGAATAGCATAACACACATCTGCATACCCCATCATATAAATTAGTATGGGCTCTTTTATATGATGGGTTACCTGGACATCTTAACTTATATGTCGTATGAGCGTTCATATAAGTTAAGGTACGAATTTGTGATGGTAGATAGTTTATGTTACTGCACTGCCTTTACTTACTTATTGTTCACTATATTGCCTCTACTTGTTTACTATTTACCGCACTTACTGACATGCTCTTTACTTATACCTTGTTACTGTTAGCTCTACTGTTTATATTTATGTACTGCTAGTTAGTGCCACGTCACTCTTCTTATTTACCCCTTGTTTGTCCTCCGCTTCTTCCTCTCACTCGGTGCCTAGGAGTCGTGGGGGGAGGCGAGGACAAAACGGCTTAGTCTTTATGACTAACGGTCGGATGTGGCCGTACAGGAGTCCGAGGAGATGGAGCTACCCCATGTGCAGTAGGACAAGAGAGATGGACTTGACCCGAAGTTGCAGCATACTACCACCGGACAGGTTGATAGTTAGTTTGTAGTTTCCGCATGTTTTGTAGTCAGAGGGAGAGTACTTTCTTTTGGATATGTATTCGGGCATCCTCCCTTATTTCTTGTACTTTTCCTTTGTGGACATTTTTCTGTTTCATTATATAGTTATATGATGTTGTGACATGTGGACATGCCCTTTCTTTTGGCATTTACTTACTTATGATTGTATAGCCAGCAGAGTCGGTGCTGAGTGGTGTTGGCCAACCCGAGTATTGGTGACACCGCAAGGCAGTGATTCTGGGCGAAGATCCACCTTGACCATGCGATATGGGAGAGGTTCGAGTTTTCAAGTACCCGAACGGGTTTTGAGAAAAGAGATCTTACAAATGGTATCACTGAACGAACGATCATAAGAGAACAATCCACAACATACTGGGTCACCCCGCTCGTGTGTAGTTTGCGGACAAACTATGCAGTGGAAGCTGTGGTGTGCCCATGTATGAAATCACATAAAACAGTCCACTAAGCAGCAAGTTAGGTCAAATTTCGACTTACTTAGACAATTTAGTGACGCACCCTAGTCTAAAGAGCGACCTCGGGTCTAGATTTGGTTGAAGGTTAAGGATACCCAACATAACTAAAGGAAGAAGTTAGTATAAGTCTAGACGTTGAGACTTTCACGCTAAAGTTTACGCTTTACTACCAAGTGGTAGGATCATCTCGAGGAGATCGGGTGCCAGTAGCCTTCCTTTAGAGTAATAGAAGACCCATAAGCATAACTCCCTTACCATAACTTGATACTTCTCATTCCAGTACGTTGAGGCAACCACCATGAAATACCAAAGGTCGAATTTGAATTTGAATTTTTTTTGAAAAGGCCTCCCCTTTCCTAGTTAATCATATAGGGAACTCGGAAAAGTTAGCATAACTTATAACATTGGGAGTCTAAGTTTTATCATAACAATATGTCTCAGGGAGGAACACCAAGTCAGAGAATTTACGCCCTAGAGTTTATGTACGTATGTAAGATGAATATACCATAGAAGTATTGAAGAAAATTAGCCCAAATCGGTAGGGGCTTATCCTTTTGTTTATTGGGCCAATAAAATATCGACTTGGATTGCCCCTAGACTTTATTTAGAAAATGTTGTGACATTTACGTAGGAATCTCGAGGTTTGGAGTATTCAATGATACTCGGGGTAATGACGAGATCTTATTCATACACTTTTGGTTTGTGAACCAACCCTCCTTAGAAGTTGAGACCCTTGGAGAATTACTTCACTTTAAATGGCAGGGATTGTTTATACCAAGTGGTGACCGCTATAGTTATACTGGCAAGTTTAGTGAAGGGTACACTTCAAGAGTGAGCGTGTACTCATTTTATTACTCCAAGGCTGAATCTAAGTCGACAAAAGTGATTAACTTATTAATCATTTGGTTATACGTAAAGGGTTGTCCAGTGTATGGGCATAAGACTCTCAGAATCAAGAAGGTCAGGTTAAGAAGTTAGGGAATTTCTCTAACTTCCTGATCCAAGCAATGTTGTTTTGTCATTTATAAGGACGTTTGGTCATCAAGCTCTTACTGGTCACAAGGGAAAAACGTCATAAACGGCAAATTCAGTTCAAGACCAAGTAAGATTTAGAATGGATAGAAGTAAGACTGGGCTATAAGTTCTCATGACCATAAGAAATAATCAGTTTCGTAGCAAACTTACAGGTGTATTGTTGTAAATACACCTTCTTAACCTCGAGACATCGATTTGTAGAGTTATCGGAACAATTACAATTAATAAACATTGACGTCCGAACAAATGTCTCAATTTAGTCAAGTACTGAAAACAAGAAGAATGCCAGGTTTAGTAGCTTGGGATAAATGTGTCACATCGTGAAATTTTGAAGATTTGAATCAAGTTTTCGCAAGTTAAAAATTACAACTAGAGTTTCTTGCACTTCAGGGCTTTCAAAGGTAATTTTTCCAGATAGTATTTTTAATTAAAATTCAAGCCCTCTCCTTGGTGTAAATTTAGTTAAGATCATTTTACTCTTAGAGTTGGTTTATGTAAAACCAGAGAGATTAGGAAGGTGACTCTTTGGATCTTATAATATGATGATAAAACTATTTAGGGCTAAGTGGAGGATCTTACGATGTTCGGATCTCGGGAAAAATGACAACGACCATCATGTACAAAAATGTTGAGAATTTGAGAGTTAAAACAAATGGTTAGGTGTTGTTACTATCAACTCCCGCTTGACACTATTAATATTACCTGATGATATTTATTGACGTAATTTTTGGACGACACAACTAAGAGAAGGGTCGTTATGATGAAGTCTTTAAGTCATAGTTTATAGCTTAAGTGAGATGAGACCACTTGACTTTGGAAGTTTAGCCCACTCGATATTGGAAATCTAAAGTGAAATATGATGAATGATATATTGAAGATATATAATTTACATACAATCCTCCGATCTTAGGAACCAGAACTTACAATTTCCCCAAAAATTATAATCACATTTATGAAGATTCAAGAATAAAGGGAGACATGTTTGATTTCCAGATATAAATGGTGAAACTCCTCGAGGATTAATGTGTTTTAATGAGACACCCTTCGTGTTGAAATCAAATTGTGTCAAAACATGTCATGATAAAAAGGGTTTTACCCTCGTGAGTTATGAACCAAATGGATATGGAAAGTAGTTGGGAGTCATTTCACGATCTTCAGTTTTAAACTACAGACGTTATGTGCCTCAAAGAAAAACATGGAGGATATCTATATTTATTTAACGTGAGGAAGCGTTAACCTCTTGTAACATTCGTAGGATATAAGAGACTCTGGCCCAAGTGCAATCAAAGTTTATATTATTACTTTGTAGCTGATAAACCTGACCTTGTATCCGCGGAGTCGGAAACGGTTTATCAGCAGAGACCTCATATGTTAAGGGATAAGGTCTCTTGGTGTAGGTGGTGGTGAACACCTACGTGTAAGGGAATCGTATAGTTAAGAATCAGAATAGACAATGATGGTTGGCTAAATGATCGCGTCCTGGCCAATCGGTTTACGAGCAGAGTATTATGTAAGCAGGGTTCGTGAATATAACCTTATGAAGTTAAGTTGAAATCGAAGGATTTCGGTGCCACCTAGCGCGGCTTGATAGCATAAATTAACTCTGTAAGATCTTATGTATTACATATAGATCCTCCTCCAGGGGGTGTAGTGATTTTGGTAACACCTACACCTAGTTAGCTTGTTTTGATTTTGAAGTATTTATTTCCTATTTATTACCGGGATGGAGCAAGTAGAACCCGCATTGTGATTAATGGCACGATGGTATGAGCAGCGGGATAAACCTTCAATTAACCCATGGTAGGATTATTATCGTCAACCTTAGCAAGGAATAGTAGAAGTGCGATGAGAAATCTTGGCAAAGACTGTTGCTCTAGTTTGAGTTCACATATAGTAGAGGTCTGAGTTTTTCCATGGAAGGAGATTCTGATGTCTGATTATTATAGTTCAATAATGGGCAAGAGGAGCACCGCTGGGTGCCCTTGGACTTCATGCAACAACGTTTCCCGGAACTCATCACCTCAGGTGCAAATTAAACGTCTTTGAAATCCTTTATTCTTATAAGTACTTGCAACCCGTAGACCCGAACCTAAATTTCGAGGACGAAATACTTCTTTTGTTTATTGGGATTTGTAACATCCCCAATCCTTCTAGACCCCTAGTTGGTATTAGGGTATGGGTGGTGTGCAGAGTGGCCACTAAGGCCCTTGGATCAAGTGGAGGGTGCTAAGTGCACACCAAGGGCACAAAAGCTAACATAGTCCAATGTCACTCCCTTAGGCCAATTGACCCTCAATTCACCAAATTGACCTCCCCCATACCACCCTAACCACTAAGGAAGACCATAACCATGGAAATTGCACTTGGGTGGGACCCAATTGCATGAATTTGGTCAAAGTCAAATATTGGTCATTATTAACCAAACTAAGTCAATTAGGGTTCAATTGAGCCCAGATGTTCAAATTAACCTTACCACCACACTCTAAGCACTTTAAGGAACTCATTGGACCTGATACCCCCATCCCTTGGTCAACCAGTTGACCAATTTGACCAAGGCAACTCTAGCTTAATTTAGGTCAAAATCACACCTTAAGGCTAATTTAGCCCAAATGGGGCCCCACCATGGACCAACCAATGTTGGGTGAAGTTAAGGGACCCATGACCCCCAAGTGGGGTCAACTCACTCACCTTGTTGACCAAAGTCAACCATAGGTCAATCATGGTCAACATAGCCCAAAATAAGTGACTTAGCCCTCATACACTTGAACCAAGCTCAAACCAAGTGACCCCACCAAATATCTTCATCAAATTAATACCCTATGTCACCTGGTTATGAAGGGCAAAGGTCACATGTGTGCATGATCCATTAAAAAGCAAAGGAGGAGAGAGAGAGAGGGGACAAAAAGAGGATTGATAAAGCTTTGCCCCACCCACACTCCAACTCAATCAGCCTAGGGCCTTGGGTGATTGCTGGGCACCTGAGAATAGGACAGAAGGGCAGCTGTACCACTGATTGGTTGACCAAAATACCAAAAACGTGGGCCTCTTAGTTCAAACTCCCTTATACTCTCCTCCCCACTCCCATTTGACCATCTCATTAGCTTAAGAAGCTGGCAAGCAGTCGAAATCGACCTTTGGATCGAAGCTTTTCGTGTAGAATGAAGGAAATGGGCAAGGTCGCCGGAGAGGAGCATTTCCATGGCCAACCGCCGCCGCCGCCACCGCCAAGCTCCATATTAGGTTCGTTTCTCCTCCTCTCCCTCCATGCTAGCTTCCTATCTCTTTAATTTGAAGGATAGGTCTCAATTGAGCCAAATCCAAAACCTCAAAACCATGGAAAAAGATGATTTTCGGCCATGCTAGGATCGCCGAAAAATACCATCTCCAGCCGCCATGTCGTCGGGAATCCAAAGCCCCGACCAACACGAAGGTGTTGGTGGTGGTGGTTGGCCGGGGAGGGGCATGGATGGATGGGAAATAGGAGAGCAAGGTTGCCCAGCTCTGGCTGATCTCTGCCATTGGTTGGAGGAAGAAGATGAAGGGGGAGGGTCGGATATGTGATGAGTCCCATTTATATATACATTTTTGGACTCATTTGGGCTGGTATTCTAGTCTTTGCACCGCATTTTGGGCACGTTTTCATTCATATGTACTATTCCATGCTAGGTGCACTTTTTAGTCCATTCCGGTGTGCAATTGCGTTCCTTGTTGTTGGGGGTAAGCACATGGTGCTCCCCTTCCCTTCTTCTATGTTTTTCTGATGCTGGACGTGTATTCCCAGCCATTGTATCTTGTATGCTGGTGACTGGATCGTCCCATTTTCCCCAGAAGTAATATCTGTGCATATCGCACGATCGCGTGTTTTAATTAACGCACGGTCTGTGCGGTCGTGCGCTCTCATCTGGGCAGAAAACATGCGATCCGAATTTACTCGTGCGTTTTGACGCACGGACGAATTTGCCCGTGCATGAGTAAATCGCACGGGCGGCGCAGCGTCTTCCCCAAGTCAAGTTTTATCATTTAATAACGCATGGTCTGCGCACGGTCGTGCGTTCGACCGTGTGTGACCATTTTCTGACAGAATTTCAACTTAAGCCGCAGGTCTCGCCCTATTCTGGATCGATCGTTTTTCCCGCTCCCAGAGCTCCAGTTCCGCGCCCTTTTCGCCGTCCATCGCCGCCCACCTTCAGGTGGTGCTCCGGGCTTGATCTTCATGCCAATCTTGAGCCAGAGTATCCTCTTGGCCTCCTCCTTCATCCTATAGCTTCAAAGGAGATCTAGCCGCCATTACCATCAAGCAAGGGGAAGTTTGCAACCTGTACCGGATAGTGAGACGAAGAAGATGAGCTCATTGGAGAGTCGTGACAGCTCTCTCTACCCCGGACGTAGTTGCGGACCGAGCTTGGACGCGGATTGACAACCCGGCGATTCCAACCGTGAATCTATAATGAGCCTTAGATTCGGTCGATTTCTTGCCTAGTTCTTCTCTTATTGATGTGTATGTAGTTAGATCTAAACATTATGATGAAGTAGCACTTAAACTTGTTGTATTTCTATACATTTCATGTCTATGTGAATGTGTATTTTTATCTATATGAATGTATGAGGTGCGCCGCCGTCCATTTCCATTCCGCCGTCACATTCGTGTGCCGCACTAGCAATTGCTAGTGGCGTGCTTGTCAACGAGGTGCTTGCGACCCTCATCCGTATGCCTACTCTTCCATCCGCCTAGCGAAGCATGGCATAGCGGCCCGTGTAATCCATTCGCCTAACGAAGCAGCGCGCTCAAGGCCTACACAGTTCGATTCCTCTTACCTACTCGTCCATCCGCCCTTGCGACGCAGTGCGCTCAAGGCCTGCCTAGTCTCCATCCCACCAAGCGAAGCATTGCATAGCGGCATTGCATAGGAGTAGTTGTAACATTTTCTCTTTATTTTCCACAAACTAAATCACCCACTTTGGCACCCATCCGACTAAAGGACTTCAATCTCAAGTCCTGCCTCAATAGTAAACTCCACCTTACTGTGTTCCTTTGAGATCGATACTTGGGGATTCATTCTCATTTTATATTACTTGAATGATCGGTACACTGCCGTTTTGTGCCGCAGTCTTACTACCGCCTATAGCGGTGTGCTAAGATTTGCACATCAAGTTTTTGGCGCCGTTGCCGGGGAACACAGTCATGTGAGTTTTCTAGAGAGGGAGAATCTGAGATTTTAGCCCTTTTCATTTGTGTATTGCATTCTTTTGTTTTATTTCTTCTTAGTCTATTTTCTTGTTTTTATTAGGTTGCTTAGTAAATTTTTGTAGGGTGTATTAATTTGGACATTAGTGTTTATTTTGAATCGTTTTATCTTCACTTTATGTGGGCTGCGTTTAATATTTGCTGCCACTTCTGTGGAGATATATCTCATGCTAGTGATAGATTTTCAACAGGAGATAGAAACCCTAGCACTCAACGCTCAATATATGGAGCACCGACTTCGTCTGGTACTCCATATGGTGCGCGTAAGTCCTATGGTTATTCTGCCGAGCCTCTGCCATCATACTTCTTTTCGGCTTCAGCACCTGCTGTGCCAAAGAAGCCTGTACGACAGTGCTCATTTTGTCAGAGCATGGATCATGCTTTGAAGGATTGTGCTGCTTTCCTTTGTCAGATGGACGAGGATGACGAGCCGGATATCCGGATCATCCCGACTCCTACTTCTGGCAGCACACCTTCAACATCCGGTTATGTGTCCATTTCACCTTCAAGTTTTGAAGGGAATGATGTGGACACAGTCACCAGATGTGTGGCTGATCTAGACTCTGCCATTGCAGAGCCCATCTCCCCTGTACATATATCACCATGCATAGATTCGATTCTTTGTGAGGAATTGGTGCCTGAATCTTTTTCAAGCCCTATTCCTCCCCCGTTTGTGCATTCTATTACATTTATTTCTGATAACATTGTTGAAGATGGGTCGCAAGAGGAGGCTGTCGATCTTTGTGTTGAGCCTATTCCTATGGAGGAGTACAACCTTGTGGGTGAAGAGGATTTTTCCTCAACACCGGTGGAGGAAGTGCAAATCTGGGAGAAGGCCACCATCGATCCCACCGAACCTTGCGACATTATCAACAATGCCGACATTATTTTACTTCCCCAATCTAATTGGAGTGAGACCGGGATCACTCCCCCGATCGATTTTTATTTATGTTCTTCATCCCCTTTATTCCTTGACCCCCCTTCTTCATCTGAGCCTGTGCGGGTTGAGTCTTCACAGGTACTTCAGGAGGACTTGGAGCATTCTGCTCAAGTCAATGATGAGTGTATCCTCTCATGTGAGGAGGTTGATCCCCCCTCCGTAGAGGATGCCCCACTCATTGCCTTCTCCTCCTACTGCCTCCCTGGAGATGATACCTTGCTGGGCAAGGATAGTTTTGGTGAGTTGAGTGAGTATTCCTCCTCTAATTACTTTTTATTCCCCCTACCTGTGACGAGCAGGTATTATTTATATTCGGGTAGAGGCGTGACTATTCTGTCGCCGTATCGGTACCCGCTACCGACACACATATTAGAGCAGTTACCTGTGCACTTTTCTTTTCATAGACCCATTAGCTAGAACTGTTTTCAATTTGAATAAGTCGTGCTGGGAGGACAATAACCCCAGTAGTTATCTTACTTTTCCTGCATTTTTATTTCTTCTAATCATGTTTAGTTAGCAGTAGTTTATTTTAGTTTGTCTTTTTCTTTTGTTTTTGCGGAGCTTACCCCTGCAGGTCTTTCTTCTGTATGGCGGATGCTGCAGCTTTTTCTTGGTTTCCACGCCAATCTTCTGGTATGCTCATTTCTGAGCATTGGGTACTCTCTTCCCCTAGCTCTTTTCTGAATTTCATAGATATATATTGTGTGTATTGTCTAGTTTAAGTCTGGGGGAGAGTAGTTCTGTGTGCCCACTCACGTGCACTATAGCATTGCATGCTAGAAGTATTTCTATTTCATTTATTTAGTATTATTCATTTTCTTTGCACACCACTACACCCACTTTAGCGCGCACTCGCTTGTTTGTATGCTCCTGTATATTCAATTCTTGGCTGTGATGTAGAAATTGCTGTATTAGCCTAAAAATTGCAAGATGGAGTGGCATGTTGACTCTTGTAGTGCTCTAGTTGAGTACTCGTGTCTTGCATAGGGATTTGAGTAGAATTAGTTTTTATTTATGCTTCTAATTTATAATTAGTAGATTTGCGTAGATTTTAATTTATTTTACTCAAAATGGTGAATGTGGTTGAATCTAATGGTAGCGTGGTATTGTGTGTAAGCGAGCACGAGGTTCGTGTTACTCGAGTCGGGAGGAAGGATTACCTTTCTCGGGGGCTAAGAACTTGCCCCAAGCGACTCTCGAAGCATGGGTGCGAATGATTTGCAAGTTGAGCGTGACGTAGGCCATCTATTTGGCAAGTTTGAGCTTTGTTCTACCATTCCTATACGCTAACCGTTGCTAGCCTAATTTGTGCCTACCCGATAATTTGTTCAGCTCCACCATTCTTCACCAAGGCCTAAAAGCTAAGCCTATTATCGCAACCAAAAATTTAGCTAAAAGCATTTATGAATTGTAATTTTCCAATGCGGTGCGGTGATGCGACACTTCAGTGTTGATGTGGAAGTTTTAAAAATGTCTATGTGCTGAAATTTTGCTAATAGATATGAGGATGAAAAGAAAAGAAAAAGAAAAGCAAAGAAAAAAAAATGTATCCCCAGCGTTGTAATTGAAACATCTATTTGGTATTGAATGTTGTAGGTCGTGTGCACATCCGGTTTCAAAGTCAAGTCTGGGGGTGTGTACACGTGCATTATTGTGGCTGCTTTGAATTAGCACTTTTGTGAGCTCTGTTGGGTTGCGATTAGCCTTCACGTTTATCTTTGCATTCCAAACCGTAACCCAAGCCTCATGTAAACCTAAAGTCCTATCGATTCATCTTGTGAGTTCACTAGCACCGTGGAGAGAGTGTGACAGGGCGAGCTTATGGTTCTCGACGTTGATGTATTTCAACGGAGATAATTCTGAGTTCCGGTCTTGGGTAACATTCACCTTCGCGACTTGCTTACTTTCGTACTACGCGTGACCACGAGATTCACCAACATTCCATTTTTGAGTAAAAAAATTCCTTTTTACGCATTTACACTTTTATAAATTAGCTAGCATATTTAGAAACTTATTCTAATAAAGTTCTATGCACGCAAGTATGCAACTTCGCATACTACTCCATGTCGCAAATTTTTTAGATAGCTATGCTTTTCCTACTCCGCCGGATTTGTTTGCTCGGGACGCGCAAACAGGTAAGTCTGTGGGTGTGATGAGTCCCATTTATATATACATTTTTGGACTCATTTGGGCTGGTATTCTAGTCTTTGCACAACATTTTAGGCACGTTTTCATTCATATGTACTATTCCATGCTAGGTGCACTTTTTAGTCCATTCCGGTGTGCAATTGCGCTCCTTGTTGTTGGGGGTAAGCACATTGTGCTCCCTTCCCTTCTTCTATGTTTTTCTGATGCTGGACGTGTATTCCCAGCCATTGTATCTTGTATGCAGGTGACCGGATCGTCCCATTTTCCCCAGAAGTAATGTCTGTGCATATCGCACGGTCGTGCGTTTTAATTAACGCACGGTCTGTGCGGTCGTGCGCTCTCATCTGTGCAGAAAACATGCAATCCGAATTTACTCGTGCGTTTTGACGCACGGACGGATTTGCCCGTGCGTGAGTAAATCGCACGGGCGGTGCAGCGTCTTCCCCAAGTCAAGTTTTATCATTTAATAACAACACGGTCTGCGCACGGTCGTGCGTTCGACCGTGCGTGACCATTTTCTGACAGAATTTCTACTTAAGCCGCAGGTCTCGCCCTATTCTGGATCGATCATTTTTCCCGCTCCCAGAGCTCCAGTTCCGCGCCCTTTTCACCGTCCATCGCCGCCCACCTTCAGGTGGTGCTCGGGGCTTGTTCTTCACGCCAATCTTGAGCCGGAGTATCCTCTTGGCCTCCTCCTTCATCCTATAGCTTCAAAGGAGATCTAGCCGCCATTACCATCAAGCAAGGGGAAGTTTGCAACCTTTACCGATCGCGAGACGAAGAAGACGGGCTCATTGGAGAGTCGTGACAACTCTCTCTACCCCGGACATAGTTGCGGACCGAGCTTGGACGCGGATTGACAACCCGGCGATTCCAACCGTGAATCTACAACGAGCCTTCGGATTCGGTCGATTTCTTGCCTTGTTCTTCTCTTATTGATGTGTATGTAGTTAAATCTAAACATTATGATGAAGTAGCACTTAAACTTGTTGTATTTCTATACATTTCATTTCTATGTGAATGTGTATTTTTATCTATATGAATGTATGAGGTGCGCCGCCGTCCATTTCCATTCCGCCGTCACGTTCGTGTGCCGCACTAGCAATTGCTAGTGGCGTGCTTGTCGACGAGGTGCTTGCGGCCCTCATCCGTATGCCTACTCTTCCATCCGCCTAGCGAAGCGTGGCATAGCGGCCCGTGTAATCCATTCGCCTAACGAAGCAGCGCGCTCAAGGCCTGCACAGTTTGATTCCGCTTACCTACTCGTCCATCCGCCCTTGCGATGCAGTGCGCTCAAGGCCTGCCTAGTCTCCATCCCACCAAGTGAAGCATTGCATAGCGGCATTGCATAGGAGTAGTTGTAGCATTTTCTCTTTATTTTCCACAAACCAAATCACCCACTTTCGCACCCATCTGACTAAAGGACTTCAATCTCAAGTCCTGCCTCAATAGTAAACTCCACCTTACTGTGTTCCTTTGAGATTGATAGAGGAATTTGTGTTCTCCAATCTATACTCGATTAAGGCAAGTGTACCTATCGAAATATAGCATAGGATATAAAATATATCAAGGTCGTATAAGAACTCGGGTCTGGCAAGTACTATTACTCACAATGACTCTATTATCCTACCGAACGATTGATTGGGTTTTGAAAATAAAAATAAACTAAGCTTAATTAAAAGAGAAATAAACTATTACGAAAAGAGTGCTCGATCTACGATTCACTTTGAAATAAAATAACGGAATAAATTAGTTTGACATTTGCAATTTTATAATGACCGCGGCGGATCCGAAAATGAGAAATAATCTCGCTAGAGCATTAAACCTCCTAACTTCTAGACGTTTTGACCGAAATCTCTTTGCAAATCAAAAAAGCCTAAAGTTGCATTATCGAAGTGACTCGCACTATTGGATTTGACTCCAATCCGGAGGATTTACGTCATCCTATCTCTAGGGTTGCGTGCAACTCCTTCCTTCCTTGAGTGATCTTTCACATTCACGAGCCTCTCGGCTACTCAAATATGAGATCGGAATCTACTACCGTATACTAGCAATACGGAGTCGATACGATGAAAATCAAGGTCGGATCAAAAATAAAAAGACAAACGTGAAACATAAAATGAAAGAAACGTTATTTCATTGCAAAGCTTATCGCGATCGAACACAAAAAGATTAGTTACGCATTATTAAAAGAGAAACAACAAGA
Organism: Dactylorhiza incarnata; assembly: GCA_033032865.1. Classification (NCBI taxonomy): domain Eukaryota; kingdom Viridiplantae; phylum Streptophyta; class Magnoliopsida; order Asparagales; family Orchidaceae; genus Dactylorhiza; species Dactylorhiza incarnata. The sequence continues at coordinate 12,325,941 of JAWHQI010000035.1, forward strand.
AGATAGAAAGAAAACATTTTCATTGATGATAAAAAAAGGGAGTACAAGAAATGAGAAGAGAGACAATATTAAACTAAAACAAGAAGTACAATAAAAACTAACTAAAGAAACAAAGAAGAAACACTCTCTTGCACTTCACTTCCAACTTTTTCTAACTCCCTCTTGCTTGAGATATGGGGTCCTTTTATAGATGAGGGGGAAGATTCTAGATGGGGGAAAGGTTCATGAATGAGATTAATGAGGGAGAGAGAGAAGGGTCATGCATGAATGGAAGAATGCATGCATGGGTTTAATGAGGAGGAGAGAGAGGGTGAAAATGCAATGAATATTATTTAAAGAAATATAAAATAAAATATAAAATTAAAATGGAAGAGAGGGGGGATGGATGAGTATAAAGAGGGGAGAGAGAATTGCATGCATGGAGAAGAGAGAGGATAGGAGAGAGAGAGCCATGCATGCATGGAAAGGTGGCAGCATGGTTGGCTCACGGTTTGAGTGGAGAAGTGGGTTGCTTGATGGTTTTGAAGTGGTGGGCCGGCTGCTTTGGAATTGATTAAGAAGGCTGCTTGGTGATGGGGCATCACATGAAAGAGGTTTCACGGGCTGCAATAATCCTTCAAATGAATGTGCTGCTACACTTTGGAGAGCTGGACAGCAACATGGAGGTGGCCGGCTGCATTTGAATCATCAAGGGGGCTGTTTTGGACAGCACAAGGACGGTCGGGCTGCACATACGGAGATGGCTTTGGCATCATGCAAAGGTGGCGGCAATGGCGCGGCCGTGGCATTGCGACGAGCATGGCGTTGCGGCACGAAAATTGACGGCGCGACGTTGGCGTTGCGGCGACGATAACAACATTCCTACAAAATAAAATAAAACAAAACATTACTTTTGAAAATATGAAAATATGAAAATAAAACATAGCAAATATAAAAAATATAATAAAACCTAGGGAATTTTATGCTAAAATATCCTAAAATATTAAGACTAAAAACTAATTATCAAACTCCCTCATGCTTAAGTGTTTGCTTGCCCTCAAGCAAAACAGAAATTAAAATATAGGAGGCTACACTACCCAATATTTTAGTTGCAAAACCCAAACAAAAGTTATGCTATCAAAACTAATATGCTACCAATGAGTGCGGCGAGAAATCGATGTAGAGGAGAATAGAGAAGAGTTTAAAAAACATTACTTAGGCATAAAACTAGATTGCAAATTTTCTACTAACATAACAAAAAGGCATCAAAAGGTTTAAGCTAACAAACATAACAAGAGTAGTCATTCAACCAAAATAAGTGCATTGAGCAAGCAATAAGTTGCTTAGACTACAATTATTCTACAAAACACTCCAAGGTAACCTCCAAAGAAATCCATCAATGATGGTGTCCATAGGCTTGCCCGGTCACACCCTCTCCACTACACGAGTACATTGTCATGGCTTAAAGATCAATAGGACTTTCATTAGGCATAAAGACTTGGCTTAGGTAAATAATAAGGATTTGGAGATCAAAGATAAACACGATGGCTAAATATCACACTAAACCAAGGGGAAGAGTTTTAAATAAATTTTAAAAAAAAGCGCACGAGAATGAGAAATGATAAGAGACGTTCGTCAAATTTCTCAAAATTTAAGAAACATAAGGCCATGAATATTTTTTCCTTTTTCATACTTGTCCAATAATAACTTTTCAATTAATTTTTTTGGATAATAATTTTCCATGATTTTTCCCATTTTTTAAACGCATTGCACATAAGAGCTCCAAAATAAGCTTGAAATAATTTCCTCCTCATTTTCCAAAATAACAACCCAACACAAAATGATATTTAAATAAAACTCAATAATTTAGTTGTGATAATAGGAAGGGTATTTGACTTTGGTGAAAAATGAGAGGTGGAGCTAACAAAGAAAATAAGAAGAAGGCCCAAAATTGTTTTAGCAAAGTAAATGTTTTAGGTGGGCAAAAAAGCACAAACTATCCAAAAGATGGCCTAAATCATTTCTAAAAACCATGACAAACTTATGCAAATGTTTCGAGGATCGCTAGAGGCAAGTTCTAGCCACCAAGAAAGACTACAATGTGAGTGAGTGTCTAATAATATCATCTAAAAACAAATACACGCTACTACACTTAGATTAGAAGAAAAATTACAACATCATTATGATGATAAAATAAAATATGATGCCAAAAGTTATGAAAGAGAAAAAAAAAGCAAAACTAACGTATGCAAAAGTAATATAGTTAAACTAAACTTTATTCTATCATACTACAAAAATTAAAAATACTACATGAGCCTACACAATACTCAAAGAAACATACTAAGGAAATGATAGAAAATAATTTTTGATGATTTTCTCTTTTTTTTTTATTTTTTTCGTTTTGTATATTTTTTTCATTTTTTGGGTTTTGAATTTTCTAGTTTTTTTTTTGAATTTTTGATAAACCTTAAAGAAAAAGTAGAACAACTACAAACTTTTTTTTTTGTAGAAAAGAGAGAACGAGAACAATGAAACTCTCCCCCATGCTTAAGTTTTTCATTGCCCTCAATGAAAAAGAAAAACAATGAAGAGGAAGAGAAAGAGAATAAGGGGAAGAGACAGGAAATGCAGTAAAACAAAAAATAGGACTTCCCCGGGGTTTGTGAGGCCGAATGCAGAAGTCGCTCCCCCATGCTTAAGCTGGACACCGACTCGGGCCTAAGGGAGAGAAAGAATGATGGAGCCAAACAAACCGCCGGGGGTTTTATTCCTGCAAAACAAAATAAAAAAAAGCAAAAACAAAAAGAAAGAAAAGGATAAGCAAGGGGTGCCTCCCAAGAGCGCTCTTTGTTTAACGTCGTCTGAGCCCGACGTTATTGGTTAGCTAAATGGAAAATAAAAACTGAAGTGAAGAGGTAATTCCCTAAGTATGCGCTTAGGAGAGTAAATAAGAAAAAAGAAGAAATGAAGAATCGCACCGACATGAGGTGGAATCTTCAATGGAATGACGCCCAAAAATGTACGGACAGAGTTATAGAAGAACTCCGCTGTATGCGGAACGGGAAAGAAGGGGTCGTCAAAAGAAGATGAGATAAAAGAAGAAGAAATGGAAAGAGGAATAAAAGAAGGTGAAAAAGAAATTTTATCAACAGAAATTTCACGAGGAGAAAGAGAATCTTGTGAAATTTTGGGAGAAGAAGGGGTAGAAAGAACTAAAGATGAGTTGTCTAAAATAAAAGAAGGAGAATTATCTAAAATAGAAGAAGAAGAAAAAGAAGATTCGCTAAAAATAGAAAAATTTGGTACAGATGAATTTAAGACTGGAATGGAATCACCAACGTCATCGGAAAAAGAAAGAGAATTATGAGACATCTCGTCATCCTCAAGAGGTAAGAAGCACGCCAGAATATCCATATGTGTGTCATCCAAAGGAGGAAGGAAACAATCCGGAACATCCGAATAGTTATCTTCCTCGAGAGGAATAAGACAAGTCGGGATATCCGGTGACTCATTACATGAAGAAATTGGAGAAGACGGAGAAGAAGATGAAGAAAACGATGCGGCCTCCCGAGAAAAACAATCCAAAATGGTTTTGAAATGCGTATTAATATTATCAAAAGACGTTTGCAATTCCAAATACTCATTATCGATAGAACTAAAAATTAGAGGCGCGGCGCTTTGCGGGGCAAAATCATGCGAAAAATAAGACGGGTTCCCCATCTCCCAAGTAGGATAAAAATTAGAGTAAGGATCAAATTGGCCACTTTGACCTACCCAAGAAAAATTGAAATCATATGAGGGAGGGCTTCCCGAAAAGCATGCAAAATTAAAATGGTCGGGCGACCCGCAAAGAGCGCAAAAAGAAGATGATTCCATGATAAAGAAAAACTGTTACCAAAAAAGAAAGAGAAATTTTAATTTTTTGATTTTTTTTGCGGATTATGTTAGTCCTGGACTTCCCGAGATCTGCCCTGTGAGGGGTTTGCAACGGTACTAGAGGCTATGATGGGAATTCAAGCCCAAAGCGTCCTTTCCAGGAATTTAGGTGGGGTAGAAAATGATGATGTGGGTTAATTATAATTTATAATAATAACAATAATAATATTTTTTTTTTGAATTTTAGTAGAAGTAATAAACTCGATGCTTTCGTAATATTGCCAAAAATATCCCCGGCAACGGCGCCAAAAACTTGATAGAGGAATTTGTGTTCTCCAATCTATACTCGATTAAGGCAAGTGTACCTATCGAAATATAGCATAGGATATAAAATATATCAAGGTCGTATAAAAACTCGGGTCTGGCAAGTACTATTACTCACAACGACTCTATTATCCTACCGAACGATTGATTGGGTTTTGAAAATAAAATTAAACTAAGCTTAATTAAAAGAGAAATAAACTATTACGAAAAGAGTGCTCGATCTACGATTCACTTTGAAATAAAATAACGGAATAAATTAGTTTGACATTTGCAATTTTATAAAGACCGTGGCGGATCCGAAAATGAGAAATAATCTCGCTAGAGCATTAAACCTCCTAACTTCTAGACGTTTTGACCGAAATCTCTTTGCAAATCAAAAAGGCCTAAAGTTGCATTATCGAAGTGACCCGCACTATTGGATTTGACTCCAATCCGGAGGATTTACGTCATCCTATCTCTAGGGTTGCGTGCAACTCTTTCCTTCCTTGAGTGATATTTCACATTCACGAGCCTCTCGGCTACTCAAATATGAGATCGGAATCTACTACCGCATACTAGCAATACGGAGTCGATACGATGAAAATCAAGGTCGGATCAAAAATAAAAAGACAAACGTGAAACATAAAACGAAAGAAACGTTATTTCATTGCAAAGCTTATCGCAATCGAACACAAAAAGATTAGTTACGCATTATTAAAAGAGAAACAACAAGAAGATAGAAAGAAAACATTTTCATTGATGATAAAAAAAGGGAGTACAAGAAATGAGAAGAGAGACAATATTAAACTAAAACAAGAACTACAATAAAAACTAACTAAAGAAACAAAGAAGAAACACTCTCTTGCACTTCACTTCCAACTTTTTCTAACTCCCTCTTGCTTGAGATATGGGGTCCTTTTATAGATGAGGGGGAAGATTCTAGATGGGGGAAAGGTTCATGAATGAGATTAATGAGGGAGAGAGAGAAGGGTCATGCATGAATGGAAGAATGCATGCATGGGTTTAATGAGGAGGAGAGAGAGGGTGAAAATGCAATGAATATTATTTAAAGAAATATAAAATAAAATATAAAATTAAAATGGAAGAGAGGGGGGATGGATGAGTATAAAGAGGGGAGAGAGAAGTGCATGCATGGAGAAGAGAGAGGATAGGAGAGAGAGAGCCATGCATGCATGGAAAGGTGGCAGCATGGTTGGCTCACGGTTTGAGTGGAGAAGTGGGTTGCTTGATGGTTTTGAAGTGGTGGGCCGGCTGCTTTGGAATTGATTAAGAAGGCTGCTTGGTGATGGGGCAGCACATGAAAGAGGTTTCACGGGCTGCAATAATCCTTCAAATGAATGTGCTGCTACACTTTGGAGAGCTGGACAGCAACATGGAGGTGGCCGGCTGCATTTGAATCATCAAGGGGGCTGTTTTGGACAGCACAAGGACGGTCGGGCTGCACATACGGAGATGGCGTTGGCATCATGCAAAGGTGGCGGCAATGGCGCGACCGTGGCATTGCGACGAGCATGGCGTTGCGGCACGAAAATTGACGGCGCGACGATGGCGTTGCGGCGATGATAATAACATTCCTACAAAATAAAATAAAACAAAACATTACTGTTGAAAATATGAAAATATGAAAATAAAACATAGCAAATATAAAAAATATAATAAAACCTAGGGAATTTTATGCTAAAATATCCTAAAATATTAAGACTAAAAACTAATTATCAGAGATCGATACTTGGGGATTCATTCCCATTTTATATTACTTGAATGATCGGTACACTGCCGTTTCATGCCGCAGTCTTACTACAGCCTATAGCGGTGTGCTAAGATTTGCGCATCAATATGCTTTAAGATCCGTGCAGATCTTAATTTCTTGGTATTAATTTAATTCAAAGCTTGGATTTTTCTGCCTCTATTTGTCAGTCCACTTCAAATATTAATTAAGGCCTCTTAATAGCTGAATTAAAAAAAGTTCCCATCATAAAGGTTGTAGGCCTTGGTCTTGACTTTCATTAGGGCTTGAGTTCAGGTAATTTGGTGACCCACATCTCCCTAGGGAGCTGTTTTACTAGGACTGATCCTACACTAGGTCAGTCCACTAAAATAATTATCTAGCCTAGACCTCTCAAGCTTTGGAGCTAAGATTTTAACCATGGGTAGGTATAGCTTAGAGGCACCCTCTGCCCAAAGATCAGCCCTTGATGGGCAGTTTACCTATAGTTTTTATGGTATTTAAGATATTTAAATAATGTTGATTTTTTGAGCATATGAAGTCCAAATGACACCAAATTTTGGTGGCATGCTCTTTAGTACATGAGTAGTGCCTGCCTAATTATTCACTCCATATGGAGTTGATTTGATATGAAAAATGGGAAACCCTAATGAGGGCCTTTAAGGGTCAAATTAGGGATTGGGTCATTTTAAGGAGTTGAGTGAGTTAGCCTCCTCCCACCTTGATGGTTGTGTAGGTAATGATGTACAAATGCATGTGACACCCCCTATTGGAGCATTTGGAGCCATTAGGGTGGAGTGTCCTAAAACCCTAAGGGTAAACCCTTAAGGTTGCATATTAGGGCTTGTGAAGAACATAGGACCAAATGTCCTTGCCTTGGATCAGATCTTGGTAGACATGATTTTAGGAGCATAAAATGACTTAGGTAATTTAATGGGAATTTTTAGTGTCATTTAAGTATTTTTCTCCTAATAAATGAGATTGCCCTTTTTCCTTAAATAAATAAAGTGCATGGTCATATGACCTTGTATGGCTTTAAAACTTTATCAGTGGCTGAATAGGGATGAAAATGGACTATAATAATTTTGTTATGATTTATTGAAGCATTATACCGTGTGTAGGATTTTTTTTAAGTGCTTACTAGCTTAGAAGAATTTAATTATGAAAAATATCAAATCATTGGGTAAAATTATGACACTTGGATATCTGTCATTTTATGTTGTCATATGCCCATGATAATTGTTTGGAAGCTTGAAGATTTGTATTTCTTGCACCTCATGTAGAAATTGGTATATACAACATTTGGATGTAAAATCATTTTAAAATGTCAAATCATGGGGCAAGATTATGAAACTTGGTTATCTGTCATTTGAGGTTAATATATACCCATGATAATTATTTGGAAGCCTGTAGATTGGTATTTCTTGTACCTCATGTAGAAATTGGTATTTACAACACTTGGAAGTTAAATCTTTTTAAAATGTCAAATCCTATGGGAAAGACACAATCCTTTGGCAGAGGACTCTAGATCTCCATCTGGACACTTGGTAATTTTTGTAGAATTTTCATATATGAATTACTATTTTTCCTAATTATAGTGGCATTTTGGTAATTAAACAACTATAATGATTTAGTGGGCCACATGACATCCTAGGGCCATGAAACTTAGTAAACCACCTTGATATGGGACACTACCTTACTGATAATTTTCATGTAGCATGTAGAAGCATTTTGAGGATGGATCATGTGTAATTTGACTTAAGGCCTTAACTACTTTAAATGATAATAAATACAAAATTAATATGGAAAATTATGGAAAATTGGAACATACCTTATTAAGGTCAGTGGGAGACTAGGATAATTATACCAGACCTTCGTGATGAGTTTTTAGAAGGATTCCCTTATGAGGTTTGAGGTTAGTTCAACTTAGTGGTCTGCGATTAGTAAAAACAGAATTTTGAATTTTAGACTATTCAGATCCCTATGTAGTGTTTAGATCTTATATCCATTCAGTATTTGAGTGATAACTCACAATGATTCAAGGAGGGTCAAACCTAGGGTTAGCAGTGAGTTTGTGCTAGGGTTAGTGTTTGAGGTGTGGAGGTACGTCCAACCCAATTGGGTCGGACGGGTGTTGAGCTAAATCACTTTAAGTATATGAAATAATGAGGGGTGAACCAAATGTTAATCACCAACTAAAGTAATTGTCTTGAGGAGGATGGTGGGGTTGAGCCCATTGAATCCGTAGTACCGTTGGGAACCCCTTTACGGGGTACACCACGGGAAGTCCAAGATTCACCCTAATTATAATACTAACTAAATTGTAGGCAAGAGTAGCCTAATTAGGTCAGCAAACTAGTATGGATCTCCTTCGAGGAGGAGATGGGTTGGTTCATCTTGTGTGTTAGTCCCTAAGCCGGAGGCTCGGGTGGATTTAATAACACCTGTTTCTTATGCAAATAGTGGCGAGTCTTCGGTACTAGGCTTGTCGTGTCACCGACGGTAGTACGTTGACTCAGGTGGGGGTGAGGTTTAGAGGGCCGGTAAGTTTGAGTACCGCGGTCTGGAGGACAATCCCTAATAACCCACCCTGACCTTAAAGTCTGGTGGATTCCAGCAAGAGTACGCAGGAGCTCAGTTGTTGTGTTCTTAGCGTTGAGGTGTACGTGAGGTCTAGGCTTGGTAGTGAGCATACCCGCCTAGGATGTGGAGTGCCCGATCCACTGCCACCGTGAGCCACGACGGTCGGTACCCGAAAGGTTGGCTTCCTTTCTAACAAATTGGGAACTATAAAGGTTTGTGCGCATAGAGTCGTGTGGGTGAGTTGCATTGCATGGCTGCATAATTCAGGTCATGAACATAGCATAGCATAACACACATCTGCATACCCCATCATATAAATTAGTATGGGCTCTTTTATATGATGGGTTACCCTGGACATCTTAACTTATATGTCGTATGGGCGTTCATATAAGTTAAGGTACGAATCTGTGATGGTAGATAGTTTATGTTACTGCACTGCCTTTACTTACTTATTGTTCACTATATTTCCTCTACTTGTTTACTATTTACCGCACTTACTGACATGCTCTTTACTAATACCTTGTTACTGTTAGCTCTACTGTTTATATTTATGTACTGCTAGTTAGTGCCACGTCACTCTTCTTGTTTACCCCTTGCTTGTCCTCCGCTTCTTCATCTCACTCGGTGCCTAGGAGTTGTGGGGGGAGGCGAGGACAAAACGGCTTAGTCTTTATGACTAACGGTTGGATGTGGCCGTACAGGAGTCCGAGGAGACGGAGCTACCCCATGTGCAGCAGGACAAGAGAGATGGACTTGACCCGCAGTTGCAGTATACTACCACCGGACAGGTTGATAGTTAGTTTGTAGTTTCCGCATGTTTTGTAGTTAGAGGGAGAGTACTTTCTTTTGGATATGTATTCCGGCATCCGCCCTTATTTCTTGTACTTTTCCTTTGTGGACATTTTTCTGTTTCATTATATAGTTATATGATGTTGTGACATGTGGACATGCCCCTTTCTTTTGGCATTTACTTACTTATGATTGTATAGCTGGCAGAGTCGGTGCTGAGCGGTGTTGGCCAACCCGAGTGTTGGTGACACCGCAAGGCAGCGATTCTGGGCGAAGATCCACCTTGATAGTGCGATACGGGAGAGGTTCGAGTTTTCAAGTACCCGAACGGGTTTTGAGAAAAGAGATCTTAGACTTTCTCCCTTCACCTTTCTAACAATGTGTTAGATAAGGCCAACACCTCCAAACTCAGTTCCAAGAGCTTATAACACAAATCCCTCAGGATCTCTCAGGTTTTCCCAAACCCTACCTTAAGCTCAACAGCCCTACCTCAGGCTCAACAGCCCTACCTCAGGCTCAACAACCCTACCTCAGATCTCCCAAAGATCCTACACTCAAGATGACCTCTCAGCTCTACTACTCAGGCCAAATAGCACTACAACTACAGGCAAAGATGCCATACAATCATAGAACTGTTAAGTTCCTATAGAGTTTATAATTGATGATTACAATCAGAAGATTAAAGAGATCAAGCCTTGGTCTTCTATTGCAGAACAACTGCTGTAGCAGTCTTGAATCTGGGATGAGTCCAATGGCCTCAAATTTGATTCTTTTGATCCTTTTCTTCAAAGAAAGAGTGAGGATCAACTTGCTCTTTCTTGAGTTGATCAAGAGGAGCAATCTATTCTCTCCTTGCAGCTTCTAGAAGCAGGTATTGAAAGCTTTCTTTTCTACCATCAATGAAATAGTATTTTGTTCTTCTTTAGTAAGTGAGAATGTGAGAGAGTAAGTGACTTACAAAGCCATAATTTATTCTTTTGTACTCCACTGATCTCCAACGTCTATTAGTTGTCCCCTGACACAACACGGACAAGATTAGAATACCCTATCTTGCTTTTCTGTAGCTTGCGCCAAAAGAAAAATATGCCAGTCCTTTTGAATCTATCCCAGCAGTTGGGCTGAGATAGGTTCCAGTCTCAGTGGCTTCTTCTGTCCCGTCCCAGTGAATCCGCTGAGATAGATAGTTGTCTCTGCGGTTTTCTTCTATCTGCAGCTCAGCTGGCCCAGACACCTTCGTAGCGGCCCTAGGCCTTGTCTCAACGGTTTAGCTGAGACTGAGAGCTTGTCTCAGCAGTTTAGACAGCAAACCTACTGAACTTACTTCACACCATGGTATGACCAAATCCTGCATGGTCATGATATAAAATGGGGTTTATCAAATACAACTTGTACTTAACATTGAGTGTGAAGCTTCTTCAAATCAAGGGAACATTGAGGGTCATTTTCCCAACAATCTCCCCTATTTGAAGATGGCAAAACACCCTTAAATGCTAAAGTACATAACTCATAAATTCTTGACATGTAGCATTACTACAAAGAGTTTATTATATCATTCACATGGCATCAAAAATATTATAATAGATAATGTTTATGACATTCATATTACCACAGAGTTTAACAATCCAAAAGTATGATTAGATAAACATGACAATGCAACACAAATTAATTTAACAAATATCATAGAGTAAAATTATGCTAGCTCAGATTAGCTTAGGACATAACATGACTAATATAACAATTCATTCATTAACATTTCAGATAAAGTATAGTTCAATTTACATCCAGTCATTCATAAGACATTTATACATTCATTTAAAGTTTTCTTTTCTTAGAAGTAGAACACTCAGGAATGTCAGCAACCACTTCTTTATCTTTGGCTGAAGCATCTTGGTCTGCTGCAGCATCATGATTTCAGGGGGATTGGTGGCTGTGTCTTTTCATCATTTGCAGCCTCAATCTCAGCTATTTTCCTTTTGTTCTCTTTCCTTTGGAAATACAGATATAGCTTTGGGATATATCTAGAAGGCATTCTTCTTGAGTTTTCTTTTCTTACCAGATTAGCTTTGAATACTCTTTCTCTTTTTGAGTTTCTCTCTAAATGCATTATCCACTCTTCATATGGATAGAGCTTATCAATATCTTTTCGAATTTGACCATGGCTTAGCCAGGCATTTAGTATAATTTCTTTGGAGTCATCACTCCAGTACTCAAAGTTAGGATCTCTATTTTGCACATCCCTTTGCCTGGCCATGTATTCTTAAGTCAGCAATACATGTTCTCTTTCTCTTTTCTTTTTCAATCTCTCATTCTGGGCAATTGCTTCTTGATGTGGTAAATTCCAATCTTATGCCATATTTACATCTAAGAGAGGAAGATTCAGTGCCAGCCTTGTACCTTGTAGAACCTTAAGGGTTAAGCCAGAATTTATGATTATATTTGTATCCTCCCCCTTTCTGGCTTTTTCAAACACTTGTTGATGGAGGTCTTGCTTAGCTGATATTATATTGCCACATAGGGCATGGAAAACATTTTCAAAATCAGCTTGAAGCTTATCGTTAAGTTTGACTACCTCAGAATTCAGTTGGGTAGCAGTGACTTTGTCAGCAATGGATTAAAAGACAGTGGTAATATCTGCTTTCAGCTCTTCCTTGTTCCTATCTGCCTCTTCATTCAACTCCATAACAGTGGAGTATACATATTCTTGGATGTGATTGGCTGACTTTTCTATCACCTCATCTGCCTTACTGACATACTTTTTGACATATGTTCTGTCTTGTTCAGACAACTGGAGTTGTTTGTCCATAGACCTGAGAATGGTATTCTGAGATATTACTATCTTTTCTGCTAGGTCAAACCATTTGGTCATTTGCTTGTTCAACATTCCAGTTTCTTCCTTAATTTCCTTGACCTCAGCCATCACTTCAATCTTCACATTCATGATGGACTGATCAATATATTCTTTGACTATGCTAACTGACTGGTCTGCATAATGCTTCATGGAATTGAGATGAGTCTCTAGCATGAGGTGGATTGCATTTACAATGTTCTCATTGGAGGAAGTGGAGGTGGTAGCTTGTGGATCGGGGATAATTGGGTCATGGAGTTTTGGTGGACTTGGAGGAGTAACTGCTGGAAGTATTATTTGCACTGAAGCTGCAGGCAACACTGGAATTTGATCATCCATCTTCTCATCAATGTGAGCAGGGTGGTCTTCATCATGATCCATATCATCCATGTCCTCATCTGGATTATCTGGCTCCTCCCCCTCAGAGAGAGCATCTTTGTTAGATGAGTCTAGGAATGCAAGAACTTCATCTTTATCTGCAGTTAGATCTTGCTGCTTCTCCCCCTCAGAAGTGGCATCAGATTGTCCTTGCAAACCCTGAGGTGAGGGCCTTTTGTCCTCATCATTATCATTAATGTTTGCAACATCTAAGGAGGCTAGTTCTTGTCGTTGCTCCCCCTCAGATGGAGCACTTAGCTGGCCTTGGGGAGCAGGGGTGCTATCTGTGTCCAAGTCCTATGGATGGACATTGTCAGGAGGCAATTCATCTTTATCAGGAGTACTATATGATCTAAGATCAGCACCAGCATCTTCATTTTTATCTGAGTGGTCAGACTCAGAACTGGATAGCACCATTCTTGGCTTCTTCACTGTTTTGGCTTTCTTGGGTTCTTTCCCCTTTCCCTCAGATGGCTGGCTCATGGGAAGCACCCTGGTAAACCTGTCTAATGTCTTAATATCCATCCTCTTGAGATAGTGGAGGTTTGCTCCTTTGGATTTGCTAAACTTGTCAGGATAAGTTTGGAGTAGGTACAAGGAAAGAATTCTGCCCAAATTGGGTGCCTGCAAACATTCCTTGATCCTTTGAAAGATAACTTCTCCCCAAGAGGTTTTCCTTTTCAGTATTATCCTTGTCATGAGGTCAAACATGTATTGTGAGATTGTGTCATGGGACCCAGGTTTGCAAAGAATATCTTTTCCCACAATATCAGATAAGAGTTTGCCCCTTTGGTTGAAGAATTTCCTTTTTAATGATTGATAGAGATTTTATAGTTTTAAAATAATTCCAACTAATATCCCGATGCAGGCAAATATACCTATCGAAATATAGTATAGGAAAAATGTCGTATTTGCCAGGGGCCTGTCGAGTAATCTTACTCACGCAAAATTCTATTAATTTATCGATTGAAAATTGGATTTTGTTTTTGGAAAATTAAAGATTATTGCAAATTGAAAATTACTAAAGAGAAAAGATCACAATTAAAAAAAAAACCTTAACACTTGATTGAGTGTTCTTGGGAATCCGATTACAAAAGATGCCTTCTAATTCTTAAATTTTCATTTCAATTGGAGGATTGAAAAATACGATAGAAGCTCTCTAGAGTCGACTACCGCCTAATTTTAATAATACTTCAAGCATAATCTCTTAAAATTTGAAATAAATTAAAATCTCATAAAAATTAATCCCAAATCCAAAAGACATGATATTTCCAATTCTCAAAGAAAATACACCAATCTCTTTATTTCCGAGCGATCTAAGGTATCCATGAGCCTCTCGGCCACTAGGACGCCAATCGGATCACAAAATTTATATACCGGCAATATAAACTCCCAACCAAAAATTAATCGGAAATAAATCGAAACGGAACTCTAAAAATTAGAGACGATGGATTATGATTTAATCCTCATCCCAATACTAACCAATCAAGCACTAAGAAAAGATTTAGCTACTCATAGTGAAGAAATAGACAATAATAATGGAAAAGAAATATTCATTTTCATTAAAAAAGAGAGTACAAAAGTAAAAATAACAACTATGATGATAAGATTAAAGGAAAAACATACACATAAAAGAAGAACTTCTAAAATAAACTCTCAAACATGTAGCATTCATACAATGTAAACTCTCTATCTCTCTAACTCTCTACACTACTCCAAATTCTCTTGGACTTGATGCCTCCTTTTTTCTCTCCAAAACCTTGAATTTGTGCTCCTTATATAGCCATCATAGAAGAATCTAGAAGAGAAGAAAAATATGAAGAGACCATGGGGGTGTCCGGCCATGCATGTGGAGGAATAAATTGGAGAAATAAAGTGGGGACATGAAGAGGTGGAGGAGAAGATGAAGGGTTAAATGCATGAATTAAAATGAAGGGAAAGGAGATGAAGGGGTGGAAGATGAATTGAATTTAGAGAAATAAAGAGGGGAAGATGGAAGGTCACACACATTGAAATAAAATAAAATAAAATAAAGAGGAAGAAGAGGAGGGAGAGAGAATTTTGGCCTTGCATGGATGAGGTGGCTAGATGAATTAAATAGGAGAAAATTAAATTGTGGAGGGGAATAGGAGAGATCCGGCCACATCATGATGAAAGGAAAAATAAATGGGATCGATGAAGAAGATGAATTGGTGGAAGTGATTTAAATGGAGAAATAATATAAGAGAGAGAATGAGTGCACATGTTTTGAAATTAATAAAATATTTTATGCATAATAAAGGTGACCATGCATGAAAAATTAAATATAATAAATTAAGGATAATTTCATGTATGGTGAGGAGAGAGAAAAGATGGTGGAATAACATGCATGCAAAAATTATTTGCATGAGAATTATTTCTCGTACAAAAGTTGACAGCGGGCATTTTGCATCGAATCGTGCTGAAATTCCCCTCAGGCCTGTCATAAAATAAAACAAAATAATATTAGTATGAATAATTATAAAAATAATAATAAGATAATTATGATATAATTAATAGAAAATTTATATAATTAATAATAAAAATATAATAATAATGACAAGCATATTTAAGTCAAAATATGCGCCATCAATGATCCAGTTTTGGTATCATTGTATTCAGTCCATTTGAGAGCCTTTTTCTTGTCTTTCTGAGAGATTTCTTCCTCCTCACTTGGACTGCAAGATGGAAGATGTAAGGCTTTTTCAAGTTTAGCAGGAGTTATCTTTATTCTATCTTCTCCTATCTTTGACTTTAGGGATGACTTGGAAGAGGATAACTTAGCATGGCCAAACCATTCCAGAACTTCTGTTCTGAGAATGACACATGGTTCAGACAGAATAAATTCCAGACCTTGGTCTTCTAGGAGTTGAATCACTCCCTTGATTTCTTCTGGAGCATGGGCAAACCCATTCCTGACGATTTCATTTCCTTCCAGAAGGTCTTTAGAGCTTTTGGGAGCCATTGTTGTTGTAGAAGAATAAGTTGGGACGAAAGAGGTTCGTCTCGGAGGCTAGGAAAGAAGGGTTGTGTACCTCTTACTGATTAAAGATTGTTTATTTATATGGCCTAAGTCTATGTTATGATTAACCCTAACAATTAGATTTAATTGCTCTTATAGTTGTAAGAAGAATTGGGCCAATTTGGTTTGCATTTAGACAATGGATAATGAACCCATCCCGTCTCAGCGGAACCGCTGAGACGATGACCTGAACGCTGAGATAGAGTACTATCGGCCGCTGAGACAGTTTTAGTAGTCTCAGCAGTTCTGCTGAGACCTTTCCCAACTATCTTAGCAGCTAAGCTGAAACAACCTTGTCTGTTTTAGCTGATCTTAATGCCTTATCATTAATCCTTGTGATGTCAGAATGTGCTGAGACCTAGTCATGCCACTAAGAGTTGATGTGATAAGATTTTGAATCCTAGCTTAACAAGTATAATAGTATAGAATATTTGCAAGAAGGAATTATTCAATATTTAACATTCCTAATTCAATATTGAAAGAGTTAAACTTGGCTTCATCCAATGGCTTTGTAAAGATATCAACAACTTGATTGTTAGTGGAGACAAACTCAAGGTAGATGTACTTACATTCAACATGTTCCCTTATAAAATGATATCTTATCTCTTTGTGCTTAGTACTGCTATAAGAGACAAGATTCTTAGCAATAGAGATAGCACTGGATGAGTCACAATAGAGAGGAGATTCACTTACCTTGAGGTTGTAGTCCTCTAACTGATGTTGAATCCACAATAGTTTTGGACAAAAACTTCCTGCAGCAATGTATTCAGACTCAGCAGTGGATATTTCCACACTTGTCTGCTTTTTGCTGCTCCATGTTATCAACCTCCTTCCTAGGAATTGACAAGTGCCACTTGTGCTATTCCTGTCTTCCTTGCAGCCTGCAAAATCTGCATATGAAAATCCCGCTAGTTCAAAATCATTGTTCTTAGGGTATAAAAGGCCAAGATGTAGTATGCCTTTAAGGTATCTCAAAATCCTCTTTGCAGCTAAGTAGTGAGATTCCTTAGGGCATGCCTGGTACCTAGCACACATACATGTAGCATACATAATGTCTGGTCTACTAGCAGTTAGATACAATAGGGATCCAATAATGCACCTGTACATGGATTCATCAAAGGCCATGCCCTTCTCATCCTTGTCCAGGGAAATGTTGGACCCCATGGGAGTTTTCATGGTGGAAGCTGATTTCATCCCAAACTTCTTGATAAGCTCCCGAGTGTACTTGGTCTGAGAGATGAATATACCCTCATCAGACTATTTCACTTGGAGGCCTAAAAAGTACTTGAGCTCTCCCATACTGCTAATCTCAAACTCCCCCTGGATAAGGTTAGCAAACCTTTTGCATAGGTTGTCATCAGTAGACCCAAATATTATGTCATCAACATATATTTGGACTAGAAGACATTTGCCCCTTGTTTCTGTTGGAGTTACCATTGTGATCTAGAAGTGGTCAAACATGTAATCTCACTGCCAACGCGATATGAGCCTGCAGGGTCGCACATAAGTGCATGAGGAGAAGTTGGAACATTGACTGTGTTGGTAAAGGTTACCAATCACCATAAAGGATCGGGGAGGTAAAGCAAATGTTGCTGTCGGAATTCGTCGGATGGGATTCGTCGGATTCGTCGGACTGTTCCGTGAAATCTCGACGAATTATCACAGAGACTCTAAAGTCGGCAAATGTTGCCGTCTGATATGATTCATCGAATTCGTCGGATTATTCCGTGGAATCCCGACGAATTGTTACAGAGTCCCTAACTTAGGCAAATGTTGCCGTCTGATTCGATTCATCGGATTCGTCGGATTGTTCCGTGGAATCCCGACGAATTATTACAGAAAACTGTTTCTGTATGGACTGCGGATAGCGATTTTTTTTAGGTCTTTTATACTTCGGGTATAAATAGACGGTTCGACGATTCTTCTTTGAATCCACGATTATTACGCGAAGAAGAAGTGACGAGACGGAAGAAGTTCCGCCTCACGAACCCTAGCCGACGGAAGTGTTCCGTCGTCTCGATCGCCTTCGCAGATCTCCCCTCCGGCGATCGTCGCCGTGATTGTTCTTCCTGGAGCGAACCTAGCAGTTCGTGGAAGTGCAAAGGTGCAGTCGTTCTTCTCCCGGCTGGTGTGGATCACTGCAGAGACGTAGACATTATTCTACGTGAGAACTCTCGCATAACCGGCGCAAGGACTCTTCTTCTTGGAGCATCTAGGTTGGATTTGATCCAACTCCACTAATGTAATTTTTGCCTAGTATTTTATTAACTTCTTGATTCAATATTCATGGCCCGATCAAAGTTTTTTGGGTTGTTTCTCTTTATTTCCGCTGCGCCTACATGTGATGTATGGTTCTAGAAAAACCCAACATTGGTATCAGAGGGAGGTTGCGGTCATGAATGTTGTTTCAGAAGTTTGGTTATTCCAGTACGTGCAAATCTAGGTATTTGGAAGCGTCCTAAATGTCAAGATTTCTTCTTGGAATATCACATTTGATGTGATTTTGTGCTCTTCCCTGCACCCCGCAAGGGCTCTGCCCCTTGACCCCGCTCGCTGATCGGTCAGCGAGACCACCGCCAGGGGCGCTGCCCCTTGGACCCCGTTAGGGGCTCTGCCCCTAAGACCCCGCCAGGGGCGCGGCCCCTTGGAACCCCGCCAGGAACGTCTGGGATTTCGTGGTAATTTCTAATTGTTAGAAATTGTTGTCTCCTTAGCAGTAACCGTCCCTCAAGTGGTTAATGAACCCTTGTATTGTTTTGGATTTTGAATCCAACAATGAGAGACGAGCTTGTCTACTGCATTAAGTCGAGTTATCTTTGCCTTTGTCCAATGCATGTAAATCTGAAGATTTGGAAGAGTTCTCAATGTCCAGATTTAGCCCTTTCGTCTATCAAAGGTTGATAGTCTTATGTTGTGCACATAAGGGATGCATGTGGATTTTAGAAAGCTTGTTTTTCTGTTGATGTGCACTTGATCAAATGTTGATCATGGTTAAGTGTTAACCTATTATTATAATTAAAATCCCTTCATCAAATATTAAGTGTTCGGATGCCTTCCGATGGATGACACTCTTCCTGCCTCGATCGATGAAGTGTGGGCTTGCCAAAGCAAGGTGCATTAATCTATCTTGGTAAGGGTGCGAGCGGATAATTGTGATATCCCACTGTCGACATCGGGTCTAACTTAACTAGGTGACCTCAAAGGTTGAGTGCCTAGAGGCATAGGGTTGGCATGCACCATATGATGGATGCGAATAAGGAGTTATTCACCAACCATACAAGAGTTGCATGAGGATGCAATTGGCAAGCGTTGCCTACCTAAATAACCGCATTATGAGAGGAACGCCAAAGCGGACTCGTGGTGTTGGTGAAATACGGATCTTGTCCACTAAGAGAGTAGCTCGCATGGACTCTCCGAATTGATAGTGAGGGCTATCAATTTGAATAAAATAGTGGGAGTATTTAATTGAAGTCCAAATTAAAATAAATTGTATTTTGAAATTAAGGTACTGATTAAATTCTGCATGAATTCTTGTAGAATTCCATGGCAAGTGGTTCACATTCCACCTTGTCCCTGAGAGCTATCCTTGAGAAGGACAAGCTTAGTGGGACGAACTATATGGACTGGTATAGGAACCTGAGAATTGTTCTCAGGCAAGAGCGAAAGCTCTACGTCTTGGAAGAAGAAGCCCCCGAGGTGCCGACCGGGAACTCATCCCGTGTTGATAAGGATGCTTATAAGAAGTATACCGATGACGCCTTAGACGTCGAGTGCCTTATGCTTGCCACCATGAACTCTGAGCTTCAGAAGCAACACGAGAACATGGGGTGCAAGGAGATTGACGAGCACCTAAAGAAAATGTTTCAAGGGCAAGCTCATCAAGAGAGGTTCGATGTCACGGAGGCCTTATTTCAGTGCAAAATGGGAGCTCGAGACTCAGTTGGTACTCACGTACTCAAGATGATTGGGTATATTGAGAACCTGGAGAGACTGGGTTTTCCTCTGGGTCAAGAGTTGGCCACAGATCTTATCCTGCAATCGTTGCCGGATAATTATGAGCAGTTTTTCTTGAACTACAACATGAATGAAATAGACAAGACACTGCCCGAGCTCCTAGGCATGTTGC
This sequence comes from Dactylorhiza incarnata, assembly GCA_033032865.1. Taxonomy (NCBI): domain Eukaryota; kingdom Viridiplantae; phylum Streptophyta; class Magnoliopsida; order Asparagales; family Orchidaceae; genus Dactylorhiza; species Dactylorhiza incarnata. Next base: position 12,345,607 of record JAWHQI010000035.1, read on the forward strand.
GAACTGCCGAGATAAACATGAAGAAGGCCAAGCCTGCTAGTCCCATATTGATGGTACATAAAGGCAAGGGTAAGGCCAAGGGCTTCAAGAAGATGAAGGTGGGACCTAAGTCACATCTTGAGCCCAAATCTTCTGCGCTGAAAAAGAAGAGCACCGTGAAGGAAGGGAAATGCCACCACTGTGGCAAGGCTGGTCATTGGAGGAGGAATTGTCCTTCGTACATTGAGGGTTTGCAGAAAATGAAGGTAGGTATGACTTCCGCTTCGAATATTTATGTTATAGAGATAAACCTTTCTGCTCCTTCATCTAGGGTATTGGATACCGGATGTGGTTCTCACATTTGTACAAATGTGCAGGAACTAGGAAGGAGGAGATTGCTGATTAAAGGAGAGGTGGACCTGCGTGTCTGCAATGGAGCAAGAGTTGCTGCTGTAGCCGTAGGGGTTTACCGTCTTTCTTTGCCCAGTGGGCTTGTAATAGAACTTAATAATTGTTATTATGTTCCGGCCATAACTAGAAACATTATATCCATTTCATGCTTGGACATGATTGGATTTTCTTTTATAATTAAGAACAATTGTTGTTCTATATTTAAGAATGATGTTTGTTATGATGTAGCTCAATTGTTTAATGGTCTTTATGTTTTGAACCTGGACCATCCGATCTATAATGTAGATAATAATAAAAGACTAAGAACAAATGACTCAAATCCTACATATCTCTGGCATTGTCGTTTGGGCCATATAAACGAGAAGCGCATATCCAAGCTCCATAAAGATGGACTATTGAACTCATTTGATTATGAATCATTTGAGCGATGTGAGTCTTGTTTGTTAGGCAAGATGACTAAAGCCCCTTTCACTGGTTATACTGAGAGGGCTGAGGATCTCTTGGGTGTTGTACATAGTGATGTATGCGGGCCCATGAGTTCTATGGCTAGAGGTGGGTATTTCTACTTCGTTACATTTACTGATGATTTCAGTAGATACGGATACGTGTATCTTATGAAGTGCAAATCCGAAACTTTTGAAAAGTTCAAAGAGTTTAAGAATGAAGTGGAGAACCAATTGGGTAAAAAGGTTAAAGCACTCCGATCTGATCGAGGTGGCGAATACCTGAGTCATGAGTTCCGGGATCATCTGAAAGAGTGTGGTATTGTATCACAGCTCACTCCACCTAGGACACCGCAGCATAATGGTGTGTCTGAGAGGAGAAATCGTACTCTGTTAGACATGGTACGGTCGATGATGAGTCATGCAGACTTGCCTATTTCCTTTTGGGGTTTTGCTTTAGAGACTGCTGCAATGACACTGAATCGCGCTCCAACGAAAACGGTTCTAAAGACACCATATGAGATATGGACTGGGAAGCGTCCTAGTATGTCATTCATTAAAATTTGGGGCTGTGAGGCATACGTACGACGTCAAATGCCTGACAAGCTGGAACCCAAATCAGATAAGTGTTATCTGGTGGGATATCCTAAGGAAACGAAAGGATATTACTTTTACCTACCGTCTGAGGGCAAAGTGTTTATCACAAGGATGGGTGTCTTCTTGGAGAAAGAGTTCTTATCAAGAAAGACGCAAAAGGTAGAACTTGAAGAAGTTCAAGAACCACAAGTAGTGAATGAACCAGAATTGCATTCTGAGCCAGGACTACAAGATGTTGTAGCTAGAGAACCTGCTCAAGAGACACAAGTCCTACGTAGATCTGGTAGACCAAGATTTGAGCCTGAGAGATATGGATTTCTCGTGTCTCAAATTGGTAATGTGTTGCTCATGGATCATGATGATGAACCAGCGACCTACCAAGAGGCTATGAATCGACCGGACTCCGACAAATGGCTTGAGGCTATGAAATCCGAAATGGACTCCATGTATACAAACCAAGTTTGGAACTTGGTGGAACCACCTGAAGGGGTACGACCCATAGGGTGCAAGTGGGTCTTCAAGAAGAAGACCGACATGGATGGGAATGTACAGACATTCAAAGGTACGACCCATAGTGTGGCTAAAATTTCTGCCGTATTGGATTGGAAGACGCCTTCGACGCCTAAGGAGATAAGGAGTTTCTTAGGGTTGGCCGGGTACTACAGGAGATTTGTTCAAGGATTTTCAGTGCTGTCCGCACCCTTGACTAAGCTTACCCAGAAGAATACTGCTTTTGTTTGGAGCGATAAGTGCGAAGAGGCCTTTCAGGAATTGAAGAGGCGTTTGTGTAGTGCTCCGGTGTTGGCCTTGTCGATCGAAGGAGTCGAGTATGCAGTTTATGTAGACGCATCTCACATTGGACTGGGTTGTGTGTTGATGCAAGAAGGGAAAGTGATTGCTTATGGGTCTAGACAATTGAAAGTTCATGAAAAGAATTACCCTACGCATGACTTAGAATTCACCGCAGTAATCTATGCTTTGAAGCTTTGGAGACACCTATTATATGGAGTGTCATGCAAGATTTTCACGGATCATAAAAGTCTGAAGTATGTCTTCACCCAGAAGGAGCTGAATCTGCGCCAGCGGAGGTGGTTGGAGTATGTGGCGGATTATGAAGTAGATATTCTGTACCATCCGGGTAAGGCTAATGTGGTGGCCGATGCCCTGAGCCGGAAAACCGCGCATATCTTCAATCTCTCAGTGCAGTCCTTAGTAGAGGAGTTTATGTTGATGGATATCTCAGTCGGTAGTTGTACCGCACCCTCGAGCTTAGAGGCTGAAGAGCCTTCTTGGATTGCCCTTACTAGGATGCATCAGAAGGAAGATCCTGACTTGCAGCATCTTCGAAGTAGAACTGAAAAAGGAGAATTGCCAGATTTTTCGATCGATGATAAGGATACTTTGAGGTACCGAGGTAGATATTGCGTCCCCGCGTTGGAAGAAATTCGGACAAAGATCTGTAGCGAGGCACATGATTGTAAGGTTTCCTACCATCCTGGTTCCACGAAAATGTATAAAGATCTGAAGCACATCGTTTGGTGGTCAGGTATGAAGAATGATATAGCGAAGTATGTGTCAGAATGTTTAACTTGTCAGCGCGTGAAAGCAGAACATAAGAGGCCTGGAGGTATGTTAAACCCTTTGGATATTCCAACCTGGAAGTGGGAGAGTATTTCGATGGACTTCATTACCGGTTTGCCGAGATCTCCCAGTGGTCATGACTCGGTGTGGGTTATAGTTGATCGCTTGACAAAGTGTGCTCACTTTGTGCCCTTTAAGATTGGATACTCGATGGGGAAAATAGCAGAACTATATTTGGATGAAGTTATCAGATTGCATGGTGTACCTGTGAGCATTGTGTCGGACCGAGACTCGAGGTACACATCTCGTTTCTGGCAGAGTTTGCAGGGAGCCTTGGGTACTGACCTTAGGTACTCTACCGCTTATCATCCCCAGACCAATGGTCAGACAGAAAGAGTTAATCAGATTTTGGAAGATATGATAAGGTGCTATATCTTAGATGATGGTGGAGCTTGGGATAAGCGGCTTGGATTGATGAAGTTCGCATATAATAACAGTTATCAAGAAAGCCTACAAATGGCCCCGTTTGAGGCTCTGTTTGGGAGGCGTTGTCGGACTCCGTTGTTTTGGGCCGAGGTAGGTGAGAGTCCTTTGCTAGGCCCAGAGGCTTTGGAAGAGATGAATGTTGCTGTGACTCATATCTGCGAGAAGATCCGCATTGCTCAGGAGCGGTATGAGAAGTATGCGAATCGAAGAAGAGTGGATTTAGAGTTTGCCGTTGGAGACAGGGTGTTCTTGAAAGTTTCTCCGATGCCAGGTGTTAAGAGGTTTGGAAGGAACCACAAGTTGGATCCCCGTTATGTGGGACCTTTCCAAGTCGTGGAGCGCATCGGAGTGTCAGCTTATAGGCTGGAGTTGCCCGCTACTTTCCCAGGTGTTCACGATGTGTTTCATGTGAGCCAGTTGAGAAAGTGCGTGCATAGTGATCGTCAAGTCCTTGGCTCGGTGCCCCATTTGCAACCTAATCTTTCGTATGTCGAAGAACCTGTCCGAATCTTGGAGACTCAGGAGCGTGTGTTGCGAAAGAATACGATCCCGATGGTTAAGGTTCTTTGGAAGAATCAGGGTGTCGAAAGCGCGACGTGGGAGCTGGAGTCTGCCATGAGAGAGACTCACCCTAGCCTCTTCTCTAAGATTTCGGGTAAATCTTCTGCCAGTTAATCTTTTAAATTTGATTTTGTATCTTTCTTGATCTTCGGATTCCAAGTTTCGGGACGAAACTTCCTTTTAGGGGGAGTGACTGTAACGCCCCTGATTTTCGTTAATTATTTTACGTGCCCGCTGTGACGTAATTTTGGTGTAAGGGCGTTACGTCAGCTCGTCTAGTAGTGTGTTGAGCCTTAGCTTAGTTAAAGTATGTCTTGTAGATCGAGCGTGCGAGATTTCGCATCGTTTCGAGTTAAGGTAAAGATTTTGGGTGGATATCAAGATTTTAGCTTCGGGAGGCTTTAGCCCGAGTTTGGCCCGTCGGAATTGAATTCTGACTTTGCCGTTGGATTCGTAGCGCCGTGTTTCAGTTAAGGTGCGAATTTCGTAGAAATCTGAGGTGATCTAGTTTCCCTCGCGGTTTTAAGTGAATGGGGGAATTAATTAATTAATTAATTAATTAGGTTTGTATATAAAGCCTAAAGTTTTCTTCCCCTATTCATCTTCTTCCTCCCTCGATCAAATCAGCCGCCGAGCGAAAGGGCGAGTGCGGAGCTTCGAGGAGCGTTCGATCGGCGATTTCTAGGGCTGTAGTAGTCGGAATCGTGTTTGGAGAGTAGATTTGGAAAGCTCTCGGCGAGATCTTCGTTCTAGCGGTAAGCTTTTCCCGTTTTATGGAATTTTTGGAGTTAGGGTAGTGACCTAACCCCTTCGTTCGACCCAAAAAGTTTCAGGAATCTGTGTCGTGTGTTTCCCTAGCCGATCCATAGCTTTCGGAGCGGAGATCTTCGAGTTTGCAAGGTTTAAGGCAAGTGGCTTCCTCTTCCTTCTCTTTCGTTTCTTGAAGCATTGTTTCGCTTGTGTCGATTTCATGTCGCACGGTTTAACTTAAGTCTTGGAGTGTTGGTTTGGTAGTAAGCATCCTTGATTGTTCTTCCTCGCTAAGCATCGGATAGTTTTTCTTTGGAGAAAACCGTGAACTGGATAACTCCCATTTTCTTTCTTCCTTCTTGCTAATTCCAAATTACTCGAGAAATCATACGCATCTCTCGAGAAATCATTCTCACCTCTCGAGAAATTGCCTTCCTCTCGAGAAATCGATTTTCATCTCTCGAGAAATCCTACTTATCTCTCGAGAAATCCCTGCCTTCCTCTCGGGAAATCAAATTCCATCTCTCGATAAATCCTACTCATCTCTCGAGAAATCCCTGCCTATCTCTCGAGAAATCCCTGCCTTCCTCTCGGGAAATCAAGTTCCATCTCTCGAGAAATCCTTTTATCTCTCGAGAAGTTCCTTGTAGTTTTATCTCAGCGAGACCACCGCCAGGGGCGCTTCCCCTTGGACCCCGTTAGGGGCTTTGCCCCTAAGACCCCGCCAGGGGCGCGGCCCCTTGGTACCCCACCCAGAACGCATGTGATTTCATTGAGTTTTCTTGTGTTTGAATCTCGTGTCCCCTCGGGTGTACTTGGATGATTGCCAGTGACCCTTCGGTGCTCCTGATCTCGAATCCCTCTCGTTTGAACTTCTTTTTACTCGTTGTGGTCTATTAACATTTGAGTTACTCTTATGATTCATATTGATCGATGTGTACTTTGCCTTGACCCTATTTCTTAGGGCCTTCCAGTGATTATCCTTTCGGGCAGCGTCCCGTGTTTAATTAAAATTTAAGTAATAAGAACTACTGTCTTTAGCCTTACACAGTAGTTGTGTTTGGGGGACAGTGGGGGAAATGTTATAGCCTTGCATGGTAGTCGTGTTTGGGTGGTTGGGTCTAGTGGTACCCCCACCTGGTTTTGGGCTTTGGGTAGCGGAGGTAGTTAACCGCTCCCGTATAATTTGAGCTGATCAGTCTCTTTAATTGATGAAACTAAATAAATGAACGTGTTGTTCCTCTTTTGGTATTTAGTGCACTTGATGCTTGTTGACTCTCTGTTTAGAGCTCTCTTTCGGTAAATTTGGCTTGGGTTGGTACCCCTTACGCCTTGTTTGTTTTTCTGCTAGTTTTCTGCCACTTGTAATTCCTTGCTGAGGCGTTCTTTGTTGTATTGAATGCCTCAGGTTCAGAGCCGTAGCGGCTAGTGGTGTAGCCTGAAGTCCAGAGTTTTAGTAGCTGTTCACCCCGCTGCTGCGAGGTAGTTGTTTTTAGTTACTTCTTGTGCTCAGACATACTAGTTGGTGCCAATGGGTTAGTGTCATGTTGTTGACGCCCATTGTGCCCCTTTTTATACTTTATAGTTTATTTGCCAGATTATGCCACTACTTTTAGATCTTGTGTATCTTACCCTCTGGGAATGATTTATGTTAGGTGCACTATAGTTATAAAATGGTTTTTCTTCATCCTCATTGCATTCTTTCTAACTGAAACCCTTAACTTTATAGTCGCCTAAAGGTATTTTCTACTCTTACATTACGCCTAGTTATGTGCATATCATTTACGTCATGCTCCGTCGTTTGCATACATGTAGGACTTTAAGTAAACTAAATCAAGTATTTTCCGCTGCAAATATATATACTTTCTCGGTGGACTAGTTGATCCACGAACTGAGAGACACAGTTCTTATCTCAAAACCCCTAATAAATGATTTCAAATGATGACTTATCATATAATCATGTTTGTTTAGTTAAGTAATAGGTTCCCGCCTGAGCGTCTACAGTTGTCTCCTGTATGATGTGGCATCATGACGTGTATTTTCTCTTACTCTGATATTCTTAAATTTGGAGAAAATGCGGGTTGTGACAAGACCTTTTCCCCTGTTGCCATGGTAAAGTCCATTAGGATATTGCTTACTATTGCTGCGTATTATGACTACGAGATCTGGCAGATGGATGTCAAAACGGCTTTCCTAAATGGAAACCTCCTTGAGGAAGTGTACATGACACAACCCGAGGGTTTTGTATCCCCAAATGAAGCCACTAAAATATGCAAGCTGAATAGGTCCATCTATGGATTGAAATAGGCCTCTAGAAGTTGGAATCTTCGTTTTGATGAGAAAATCAAAGAGTTTGGTTTTGTCAAGAATGAAGATGAACCGTGTGTTTACAAGCGAATCAGTGGGAGCATTGTTGTCTTCCTGATATTGTATGTAGATGACATACTACTGATCGGGAATGACACACCTACCCTGAAAGTTGTTAAGAACAACCTAGGGAACTGCTTTTCTATGAAGGACTTGGGTGAAGCGACTTACATACTCGGTATTAAGATCTATAGAGATAGATCGAAGAAGTTGCTGGGTTTGACCCAGAGTACGTACATTGAGAAGGTGTTGAAGCGGTTCAACATGCTTGAGTCCAAGAAAGGATTTTTGCCCATGTCTCATGGTGTAAATCTCTCTAAGGACCAGTGTCCAAAATCTTGTGAAGATAAGGACCGCATGAAGTTGATTCCATATGCTTCGGCAATTGGGTCAATCATGTATGCAATTTTATGTACTCGACCCGATGTCTCTTTTGCTTTGAGCATGACTAGCAGGTATCAGTCTGATCCTGGTGAATGTCACTGGATAGCCGTAAAGAATATCCTGAAGTACTTGAGAAGGACTAAGGATGTATTCTTGGTGTATGGTGGAGAGGAAGAGCTCGTTGTAAGTGGTTACACGGATGCCAGCTTCCAAACTGATAGGGATGATTCGAAGTCTCAGTCAGGGTTTGTGTTTTGCCTGAATGGAGGAGCTGTGAGCTGGAAGAGTTCCAAGCAAGAGACAGTTGGTGATTCTACAACTGAGGCCGAGTATATCGCTGCGGCAAATGCAGCGAAGGAGGCTGTATGGATTAGGAAATTCATCGGCGAGCTAGATGTAGTTCCTAGCATTGTTGGTCCCGTAGTTCACTACTGTGATAACAATGGTGCAATTGCACAATCTAAGGAACCTATATCACATCAGTGCTCCAAGCACATACTTCGGCGGTTCCATCTTATTCGTGAGATTGTCGAACGAGGAGATGTGAACATTTGCAGAGTGCCGACTGAGGAGAATATTGCAGATCCACTGACAAAGCCTCTCGCACAGAGAAAGCATGATGGTCATACTAGATCAATGGGTATACGATACCTGAGTGATCAACTTTAGTGGGAGTCTTGTGGGTTGCATGTAAAATAAATATTTTGTTGGCTGTTTATTATTTATTCATATGATGAATTGTGTACCAATCATTTCTTTTTACAATTAATGGCAAGTTCTTTTATTACGATATACTGTTTCTATATGATAGAATAAAATTCGTGATAAATACCCTTAGAATGTTCGCTTCCATAGGACATCAAGTACATGACTTGAATGTGAGAGCCTATGATTTCGAAGCTTCATTCTTAAAAGGTCCCTAGTCGAGGTATCATCGTAGAAGCTAAGGGTGATGATGATACATTAAGACTAGCATGTGTGTTGACAGATGACCGGTTCTCATAGGTCATGATATTGTGATATCAAGTCATCACGTGGGTACTTGTTAGTGAACAAGTTGTACTGTACAGACCCAACCTGAGACTACTTTGTGGATTGTTACTTAAAAGTGTCACAAGTAGGTCTGATTTGACAATGGTGTTGTGGTCCTTTGACCTGAAGTCACAGCATTCATCGAGTGAGGAAGAGCGTGCTTTGATGTCATCTAAAGTCTTCCTTGAAGAAGGTTGATGATAAGGGGTACGTTACGAATCATTTGGGTGTTTGGGTGTGAGCAGATATGGGATTTGTCCTCCTATATAACAGGAGTTGCATCCATGGGCCCCTTGATGGAATTGGACTGGGAAATGCATGGCCATGCTTGGTTGAGTCAATATGTGATATTGAGCTCACCATTCTCTGGAAGTCCGTTCTAGATCAAGAAACTTGGATTGAGCTATTATGAGGGTGACACGGTCCATACCTCTAGTTCTCTCCGGATGTAAGGGACAAAGGGACAGAGACAACGCTGGAACATTGGTCATAAAGGCTTATGAGTTATGAACTCTTATTGCTTGGGGAGCAATGATGCATTGCTAGATGTCGCTCATTGTTTGTGAGGTTTTTGTTTGATACTTTCAAGATCAAGTGGGAGATTGTTGGAGTTACCATTGTGATCTAGAAGTGGTCAAACATGTAATCTCACTGCCAACGCGATATGAGCCTGCAGGGTCGCACATAAGTGCATGAGGAGAAGTTGGAACATTGACTGTGTTGGTAAAGGTTACCAATCACCATAAAGGATCGGGGAGGTAAAGCAAATGTTGCTGTCGGAATTCGTCGGATGGGATTCGTCGGATTCGTCGGACTGTTCCGTGAAATCTCGACGAATTATCACAGAGACTCTAAAGTCGGCAAATGTTGCCGTCTGATATGATTCATCGGATTCGTCAGATTGTTCCGTGGAATCCCGACGAATTATTACAGAGTCCCTATCCTAGGCAAATGTTGCCGTCTGATTCCATTCGTCGGATTCGTCGGATTGTTCCGTGGAATCCCGACGAATTATTACAGAAAACTGTTTCTGTATGGCCTGCAGATAGCGATTTTTTTTAGGTCTTTTATACTTCGGGTATAAATAGACGGTTCGACGGTTCTTCTTTGAATCCACGATTATTACGCGAAGAAGAAGTGACGAGACGGAAGAAGTTCCGCCTCACGAACCCTAGCCGACGGAAGTGTTCCGTCGTCTCGATCGCCTTCGCAGATCTCCCCTCCGGCGATCGTCGCCGTGATTGTTCTTCCTAGAGCGAACCTAGCAGTTCGTGGAAGTGCAAAGGTGCAGTCGTTCTTCTCCCGGCTCGTGTGGATCACTGTAGAGACGTAGACATTATTCTACGTGAGAACTCTCGCATAGCCTGCGCAAGGACTCTTCTTCTTGGAGCATCTAAGTTGGATTTGATTCAACTCCACTAAGGTAATTTTTGCCTAGTATTTTATTAACTTCTTGATTCAATATTCATGGCCCGATCAAAGTCTTTTGGGTTGTTTCTCTTTATTTCCGCTGCGCCTACATGTGATGTATGGTTCTAGAAAAACCCAACAGTTTCCCTAAGATACAATGTACTATCTATCTTTCCCCTCAAGAACTTGTTCTTACTGAGAAAGCTAGACAATGTCTCATACCAAGCCCTAGGGGCTTGCTTTAGACCATAAAGAGCTTTCCTAAGTAAGTATACATGATTAGTGAGGGTGGGATGCACAAAACCTGATGGCTATTCAACATATACCTCTTCCTTCAAGTCACCATTAAGGAAGGAAAATTTGACATCCATTTGGTATACCTTGAACCCCTTGTGGGCAGCATAGGCAAGGAATAGCCTAATTGCTTCTAACCTTGCAATAGGGGCAAAGGTTTGATCAAAGTCTATTCCCTCTTCTTGTCTATAGCCCTTTGCTACCAATCTTGCCTTGTTCTTAATGATTATACCATTTTCATCCAACTTGTTCCTATAAATTCATTTGGTGCCAATAATATTGTGTCCTTGAGGTTTTGGCACCAACTTCCATTCCTTGCATCTTTTGAATTGTAGAAGTTCTTCTTGCATTGCTTGAATCCAAAAGGTGTCTTGGTTGGCTTCTTCAAACTTCTTGGGCTCCATTTGTGATAAGAAGCTCAAGAATAGGGCCTCATTATGAGCCCTGCTTCTGGTCAGTACGCCTTGGTTCTGGTCTCCAATAATTTGTTCTCTTGGATGATCCCTTAGGTGTCTTACAACTACAGGCAATCTGTCCTCAGCTTGATGTAATATTTCTGCTGGTTCAGCAGTGTCTTTAGCACCTTGGATATGTTCTTCTTTAGGAATTGCTGCATCTGTATATGCTTTACTGCTGCTGGGTATGTCTTGCACATACATCTTTTCCATCTCCTCTTCATTCCCTGTCAAAATAGAAGAACTAGAACAACCCTTATAGATTAGGCTGGTCTCATCAAATACTACATGCATAGACTCTTCTACAACATGAGTTTTCTTGTTATAAGCTCTACTATGTGAGCTATAGCCAACAAGAACCCCCACATTGCATTTCTCTGCAAACTTGGTTAGTTGAGATTTTCCATTGTTTAATATGTAGCATTTTGAACCAAAGATTCTAAAGTATGAATTTGTAGGTTATTTGCCTTTCAGAATCCCATAGGGAGTAAATTCCATGAACCTTATTGATGGAAGCCCTATTAAGAACATAACATGCAGTATTGACTGCCTCAGCCTAGAAGTATTCTGGGAGTGAGGAGTCACTATGCAATGTTCTTCTAGCTTCTATCAAGGTTCTATTCCTCCTCTCAGCCACACTATTTTAGTGTGGAGTCCTTGGGGAGGAGAACTCTTGGGTGATACCATATTCTTAACAAAACCTTGTCATGGCTTCAGATTGAAATTCTGTACCATGGTCAGTCCTAGTCCTGACCACAACACATTGTAAGTCATTCTGAATAGCCTTGACATGATTTATAAAGACATTCAATGTATCTGATTTCTTCTTAAGGAAGAATACCCATGTATATTTTGAGTGATCATCAACAATCACCAGAGTATACAACTTCCCTCCTAGGCTCTGAAATGGCAAAGGACCAAACAAGTCCATGTGCAACAGATATAGACATCTTTTAGTGTCTTTGGAGCCAATACTTTTAAAGGTGGCCCTTGTTTGCTTACCTGTTTGGCAAGCATGACAGGGACCACTTTTAATACATTTTAAATTTGGACTATTCCTAACAAGATTTTTAGAGAATAGTCTATCCATTGTCTTGTAGTTAATGTGGGCAAGTCTCTTGTGCCATTGAACACAAAGAGACTCATTTTCATTAGCTACAAGACACACAGATGAAAGAGAATTACTGCATAAGAAATCTAAGCAATAAACATTCCCACTCCTAGTGCCTGAGAGAATGGTATCTAAGTCATTAGACTTTTTGATCAAGCACTTGTCTTTGTGGAATTCAATGACATAGCCTATATCACATAGTTGACTTATGCTCACTAGGTTGTGCTGCAAACCTTCAACATAAGCTACCCTTGTGATTGAAACTATGCTGTACAACCCTGATATTTGCCAGGAGATAGGCATGGCTTGAGATGTCAACATGCAAAAGAAGTAACAAGGAAGACGAGCCAGGCACTCGCCGTAGGCTCGCAAGAAAGTGGGCGAGCCAGGTTCTCGCGGCCGCTCGTAGGTAGGCGGGCGAGCCAGATCCTCGTGGTCTGCTTATAGTGGTCTTCTGGGCCGGCCAGATTCTTTCCAAGTTTCTATGTTCGACGAACTTCAATCTGCATTCGACGAAATCCGTTCTGCGTTCGACGAATGTCACGCTTCAGTTTGTTGAACTCATTGTTTAGCTCGATGATTTCAGTCTTCCAGCCAGCCCCACAGATTTTATCTTCAGTTCGACGAGCTCCAGTTTGAGATTGACGAACTCAGCTCTGCGTTCGACGAACTCAGCTCTGTGTTTGACGAACTCAGCTCTGCGCTCGACACACTCAGCTCTGCGTTCGACGTATAAGCAACATGATGTTCAGTTCGATGAAATTGCTTCTCAGCTCGACGAGCTCAATCTTCCAGCAAGTTCAGTAAAATTTTACAGGGCCATGGGGAGCTCGCAGGAAGGCATGTGAGATCCGGCCTTGGTGGATGTCGCCAGAGGGAGTGCGAGCGGGGCCTTCGCAGAACGTTCACCTAAGAGGCGTTTCGCGCGCCATACTCGCGAGGAGACCCGTGGGAGCTCTCGCGAATAGCCTCCTCGTAGGCCACTCGCCCATAGGCTAAGGAGGCGAAAATACCCCTCTGCCCCTGGTGGTTTGCCGTTAGCCCCTCCAAATAGCGGAGTTTGGCTGTTAGCATGCCAAATTGGGGTGCGTTTAGTAAAACCAAAAGGAGGAATTCTGCTATTTACAGACCACGAGCAAAAAACTATAAATAGACCTTAAAGGGCACCTTGGGAGGAGATTCCAATCTCAGTTCTCTGAGCTTCTTCCTCCCTTGGTTACTTTGGTTTAGCTCTGTAGCTCTCTGACACACTATTTCCACACCGCTAATTAGGGGGCATGAAATGCGGTACGACAGCAGTGCACCGGTAGTTGTCAAGTAATAAAAGTAGGGAGTAGCTCCCCGAATATCGTTCTCAAAGGACCGCAAGTTGCGGAATACGATTTGCCCGTTAGGAGATTAATTATGGGGGTTTCTAAGTTTAACAAAACAAGGGGGGTTGGTTGGTTTTATAGAATGGGAAATGAGAAAACTAAACACTAGGCGGGTCGCAATCACCGCGTCGCTTGGTGAATGGTTTTAGTGCAGGCCGCGATGCCGTGCTTCGCTTAGCGGATGGCCGGTGAGCATATGGATGAGGTGAGTGCAAATGTGAGAGTTGAGGGTCGAAGGCACCTCTTCACTATCGCTTCCAGCTTTTGCTAGAGCGAGTACTAGATCGTGTGGGTGTAAGTGGAGCGGGGGCGGAGCGCATCACAACACAGCATAACGTAAAGAACAAGTTCATAAATAAACTCTCATTCATAGACAAATGGATGCTCATTTAGTTCATTACAGCAATAAAGAGTACAAATCACAAAAAAAAGAAGGGGTAGAAGTAACCACGAGATGAGAAGTCTCGCCGCGGATCTTGGTCGGAATGGGGGGTCGTCACGCCTCCAACGAGCTCAGTCCTTGGTTTCTTCCGGTGTTTAGAGGCTGTCACTACTTCCAACCGTTGCCCGTCTTCTTCTCAGAGCTGGGTCACTTCTCCTTCGCCCAATGGAGATGTCTTCCACTTGGAATGCTGGCCGTAGATGGCGGAGAATGCATCCGGAACCCTAGATGGACCTTAGGATCAATGGATGAAGCTTTCCCAAAGGGAGGAATGGAAGGGGGGACCTTGGAGAGGTGGAACGGCAGAGTCGCGCGCAGGAATCGCGCCCAAAATCGTGCCGGATACCTAAATTCGCGGAACAGCGGCTTAAATAGGGAGCAGAATAAGTACTGCGCACGATCAGTGGCGCACGACCAATGGTCGTGCGCGAAGAAATGCCTATGATCGTGCACAGTCAACCTGTAGCAAAGAAAAAGATAGAAAACAACGCACGGTCAAGGGCGCACGACCAATGGTCGTGCGCGAAGAAATGCCTGTGATCGTGCGCATACCTTCGCACCGATCTCGATCTTGGCTGGGAATTAACGCACGACCAATGGTCGTGCGCCTGATCGTGCGCGAAGGAATGCGCACGATCATAGGCTTTTTAGGCCAAAAATTGCCCTGCACCATCCCGAACGTGCACACGACCCCAGGACCTGCAGGAAAAGTAAAAATAACCCCGATCCGTGCACACCACTGGATCCATAACACAGGCATACAGTAATATATAGGAAAAATATGCCACAAAGGGGGAAGGATTGCACAAAAGGCGCAGAAATGCCATGCTATCAATATAAGCGTATATGAACAGCAAATGAAGTGCAATGACACTAAAACAAACCCAAATGAGGCCGAAAATCACTGTATAAACAAGACTCATCACACCCCCAGACTTACCTATTTGCGCATCCCGAGCAAACAAATCCGGCGGAGCGAGAAAAGACATAGCTGGGTTAGAAATTGCAAGGGCGGAGTAATATGCGAAGTCTCATACACATTTGCATAGAAATCTAGTAGACAAAATTTCTAATTATACATATTAGTTTATAATTTTCTAGGAGCGTATTTATATATTACGTTTACTCAAAAAGTGAATCACGGCGAATCATAAGGTCGTACATAGGAAGAAAGTAAACTGAACGCTGAGGCGAGCATTGCGAAAGATCGGGACTCGGGACAACTCCATTGAAATCCATCAATGTCGGTGACCATAGGCTTGCCCGTTCGCACTCTCTCCACGACACTGGTATGACTCAAATGCGTGAATCAATAAGACTTTAGGTTTGCGATGAGGCTTGGGTTTAGGTGAGGTAAACAAAGATAAAAGCGACGGCTCAGACACTAAACCCAAATGAGCTAGCACAGAAAACTATCCTCATCACCACACAAATATGCGGGTACACTACACCCCCAGACTTGGACTTAACAACATGGGTGCGTGCACCGCCTACACCCAAACTTATACTTATACAAATGAGTTTTTCATTCAAACTCATATCTTTTTCTTTTCTTCTTACTTCTTTTCTCTTTTTCTTTCATTTTTTTCTTTTCTTAGCATTTTCAGCAAATAAACAATAAAACACATCCACAACTTCACAAACATGTCACCACATCAACAACCCAACTCATAAAAATAATAAACAACTAAAGCTCAGATTTGGGTGTGTGACTAGGATTGGCTTTTGGGCTTTGGTGCGATAAAAGTGGGGCTGAATCAAAGAACGGGTAGGCACAATTGGGCTAACGAGGATATATCGATAGGAAAGGGTGCAACGGCTCAACCGGGCCAAAATGATGGCCTATATCACATTCATGCACTTGACTAACCGTATACCCATGCTTCAAGAATCTCTTGGGGCGAGTTCTAGCCACCGAGAAAGATAATCCTTCCTCCCGACTCGGGCAACACGAGACTAATGAACGTCTACACACATTCCTATGCTACCGTTTGATTCACGCCGGATTCACCAAATTGAGTAAAGTAAACAATATTTACGCTAGTAGAAAAATATAAACTAAAAGCATAAAAAGAAATTGAATCTACACGAATTCCTACGAGACATGAGCACTCGACTAGGAGCACTACAAGAGTCAACAAAGTACTTCGTCTCGCAATCCTAACCCAGTACCGTGATTTCCCATTCACACAACCGAGACGAGTTAGACACGTCGCGCACCTACAGTTAAGTGCGCTCACGTGGGTGTCGTGGTGTGCCATGAGGTGAGCAATGCTACAATATAACACATTGTAAATCCTACTATGCTGTGCACTGTGCACGTGCACGTGCACGAGGTAACGCTAACTCTCACTCCCCCAGACTTACACTAAGCAAAAAGCATGTTCGATAGCGGCATAAGCTTAAGAAGGCTGGGATGAGAGATTACCCCATGCTCAGAAATGAGCATACCAGAAGATATGGCGTTTTGTTCAGAAGGCGGTGATCCCGCCGTGCTCCAATAAATGCGGACCTGCGATTAAAGAGATCCCAAGTTCACAAAAATAGCAAAGAAAGATAACAAGAAAGAACGGGACCAAATGGTCCCAAATGGGTTGTCTCCCAAGAGCCCTTTTGTTTAACGTCCTTGAAGGTGGACCAAATACATGTATTAGCGTTAGATAGCAAAATTCTTATAATAGAAAACTAAAGAGACAGTACAACGCAGCAAAAAACATGAAACAAGAAGCACAGAAACATCACAGATGGCACACAGCACAGCCCGGAGATCCCGGCAGGCATCAGCTATATGTTGATTTGTGGTGGTTCTCCCCAGTCTCGCGAGATGGGTAGGAGGTGAAAGCTTTAGGGCCCAAGGAAGATGTCTCTCCCTTGCCCCTAACCTCCTCCTTCTTGCGCCGGAGGGCTGCGAAGCGAGCAGCATGCAGGATTCTTTCCCGCTTCAGTTTTTCCACTGAAGGAGAGCGCCACTGAGCACCACGTGCGGGAGGAGTGATAGTGTTTGTCAGATTGGGATCAGCCGGGGGCTTCAATTCTGCACCCTCAAATAGGGGTAGATCAGCCCAATGAACCTGTTTAGATTGTTTACATTTCTTGTTCTCAATAAAGACATTGCTTGGAAGGCTCATCGCTCCGCCTTGTCCCATGTCTTCCCACTCCTTGGTCACATTGCTTTTCCTCTCTATCTCCAACTCTTTATTTGTGAGCTGCTTTGCTTCTTCTTCCATCAGAGTGATACTTTCCTCCTCTCTAGGATTCTTCACGTCAAAATCTGATTTTTCCTCATTGGACCTTCACTTATTTTTACTTATAGAGAAGTTAGGAAGATAAGATGATCCAGAAAGGTTTGTTACATTGGAAGGTAGAGTGACACAACCCGTGGCGATGTGGAGGGTTGCGCCGCTCTCCTTTAGAAAAGGAACCCCCAAGATTGGCATGGAATCATTTTCCATGGGGCCGAGAATCTGAAAGTTAGTGACTACAGCCGTTCCATTAAGATTTACTACAACCTCACGAATCTCACCCTCAGTTTCGACAGTCACTCCATTAGCCAACACCAGCGACTTCCGGTCCTCAGAGTTCATTGTCAGGTGCAATCTCTCAACATCTTGCAGAGCAAGAATGTTGCGAGATGCCCCGGAGTCGCAAAGCGCGGAAACCTCAATATTATTGATAGTACATTCAACAACGCATGGGCTCACTTGACCACCATCCGCGTCAGCAATGCTTTTACCTTGCTACCGCGGGTTCTTTTCAGTATTGCTTGGAAGAGCACCTTGCGTACGCTCGGAGAGCACCTTGCGTACGCTCGGAGAGCACCTGGGCCAATTGGCCTAGCTGCATCTCCAAGTTCTGCATTGAAGCAGTTTGATTGGCCATATTTGTTTGAGCCAGATTGACAAACTTTTCCATCATTTCTTCTAATGCGCTCTTCCTCTGCGGTGGTGCATTTTGAGCAAACCCCGGTTGTGGTGGCCTCGGTTGGCTACCGGAGGCTTGCACTTCAAATTGATGCGAGCCTCCTTGCCATCGTTGGTTAGGCACATTTTGTCTCCATGAGAAGTTCGGGTGACTCCTCACGGCCGGGTTATAAGCGTTGTTAAATGGCACTCCCCAATTTTGATCATTCAAATAATTCACACTTTCATCAAAAGTTAATTCAACAGGTTGCTCACCTGAGGGGCACTCATATGCATGATGCCCGAGGTTTCCACATCCTTGACATGAAATGGCCATTACTGGAGCAGGAGGGAGGGCAGGCCTCTTAAGTAGCACGACGTTGTCATAAGGTGTTGATGCCACTTCAGCAGATGCGCCCGATGTGCTCACCTCAAAGAGTCCACGAGAATTCCTTGGGGCGTTTCTTCCAGCAGTCCAGAATGAACTATGAGTGGCGGTATCCTGGAGAATCCTCAGTGCATCCTCGGGAGTATGGTTCATAAGGGAGCCACCTGCAGCAGCATCAATCATGACCCTATAATTGGGCTCAATTGCAAAGTAGAAAATTTCCACTAAGTTCCACGGTTGTAGCTCATGCTGAGGGCACTTCCGGAGGAGGTCCGTGAACCTATCCCATGCTTCCGCAAGGGTCTCCTGATAGTGTTGCAGGAAGGTTGCGATTTCTCTCCGCAAGTTTACAACCTTCTCCACCAGGTGGAATTTTGCCAAAAACTTTGTCTGCAGAGCGTCCTAGGTGGTAGCTGCGCCGGGTGGTATTGTGTGGAGCCAAGCCTTCGCCTTGTCACGGAGGGAGAATGGAAACAACCTGAGTTTCACCGTCTCATCAGCAACTCCTGCGTACCGAAATGTATCGCAAATCTCCGTAAATTCAGCTAGGTGAAGATGGGGGTCTTCACTGGTTAACCCGGAGAATTGGGCATTATTGCGGATCATATTCAGAATGGCTGGCTTTATCTCAAAATTGTTGTTAGTGATAGCCGGGCCAAATCCGGGGTACACACTCCCCACAGTAGGAGTGGTGTAATCCCTCATGGTCCTAGGTCGTGGCCTAACCACTTCATTCTCATCAGCCGCTTGAGCAACAGCCGGAGCATTTCCCACTCCTGGATTAGCCTGATTTTCATTAACATCCATGGTGGCAGCAGCACGTAGACGCGCCCGCAGAGTACGCTCTATCTCAGGATCAAATGCTGCAAATTCACCAAGATGTTGTCTATGCATGCGCACACTACACCAAAAAGAGAAATATCAAAAACAAAAATACCCTTAAACTAATTTCCCACGAAAGACAAATTATAGCCGCTTGCAGTCCCCGGCAACGGCGCCAAAAACTTAACACGCTATTTCCACACCGCTAATTAGCGGGCATGAAATGCGGTACGACGGCAGTGCACCGGTCGTTGTCAAGTAATAAAAGTAGGGAGTACCTCCCCGAATATCGTTCTCAAAGGACCGCAAGTTGGGGAATACGATTTGCCCGTTAGGAGATTAATTATGGGGGTTTCTAAGTTTAACAAAACAAGGGGGGTTGGTTGGTTTTATAGAACGGGAAATGAGAAAACTAAACACTATGCGAGTCGCAATCACCGCTTCACTTGGTGAATGGTTTTAGTGCAGGCCGCGATGCCGTGCTTCGCTTAGCGGATGGCTGGTGAGCATATGGATGAGGTGAGTGCAAATGTGAGAGTTGAGGGTCGAAGGCACCTCTTCACTATCTCTTCCAGCTTTTGCTAGAGCGAGTACTAGATCGTGTGGGTGTAAGTGGAGCGGGGGCGGAGCGCATCACAACACAGCATAACGTAAAGAACAAGTTCATAAATAAACTCTCATTCATAGACAAATGGATGTTCATTTAGTTCATTACAGCAATAAAGAGTACAAATCACAAAAAGAGAAGGGGTAGAAGTAACCACGAGATGAGAAGTCTCACCGCGGATCATGGTCGGAATGGGGGGTCGTCACGCCTCCTCCGAGCTCAGTCCTTGGTTGCTTCCGGTGTTTAGAGGCTGTCACTACCTCCAACCGTTGCCAGTCTTCTTCTCAGAGCTGGGTCACTTCTCCTTCGCACAATGGAGATGTATTCCACTTGGAATGCTGGCCGTAGATGGCGGAGAATGCTTCCGGAACCCTAGATGGACCTTAGGATCAATGGATGAAGCTTTCCCAAAGGGAGGAATGGAAGCGGGGACCTTGGAGAGGTGGAACGGCGGAGTCTCGCGCAGGAATCGCGCCCAAAATCATGCCGGATACCTAAATTCGCGGAACAACGGCTTAAATAGGGAGCAGAATAAGTACTGCGCACGATCAGTGGCGCACGACCAATGGTCATGCGCGAAGAAATGCCTATGATCATGCGCAATCAACCTGTAGCAAAGAAAAAGATAGAAAACAACGCACAGTCAGGGGCGCACGACCAATGGTCGTGCGCGAAGAAATGCCTGTGATCGTGCGCATACCTTCGCGCCGATCTCGATCTGGGCTGGGAATTAACGCACGACCAATGGTCGTGCGCCTGATCGTGCGTGAAGTAATGCGCACGATCAGAGGCTTTTTAGGCCAAAAATTGCCCCGCGCCATCCCGAACGTGCACACGACCCCAGGACCTGCAGGAAAAGTAAAAATAACCCCGATCCGTGCACACCACTGGATCCATAACACAGGCATACAGTAATATATAGGAAAAATATGCCACAAAGGGGGAAGGTTTGCACAAAAGGCGCAGAAACGCCATGCTATCAATATAAGCGTATATGAACAGCAAATGAAGTGCAATGACACTAAAACAAACCCAAATGAGGCCAGAAATCACTGTATAAACCAGACTCATCACTCTCCAAGGTGCCCAAGTCTCAGCTTTGGCTTGGGAGGGGAAGCGCTCAACGATCTTCCGGGTTTGTGGTGGGACCTCCTCGCTGCGACTAAGGTCATACTCTATTTCTGAGTCTCCAGTCCGCTCCTTCCGAGAGACCAGTAAGGGCTAGCTTCCCCCCAACTTGTTGAGGTCCCGAGCTTCACAAGAGACCGAGAAATCGGTTTCAACATTTTGGTATGGTGAGCGTGGAGTGTAGCTAGTACATGAAAATTCCAAGGAAGGGACATGGCAGGAGACGAAGAGAAGGGCGCGGAGTTTCGCGGGTCACCCCCGGTGGTGATGCCAAGGATGTTCTCAGACTTCAGGAGGGAAGTCATTGACACCCTCGGGTTCACGGTCGCAGCGCTGCAAAGCGAGTTCGCGACCCCAGCAGTTCAGACGTCCCATCTTCCAACAACGGTTGGCGAGAATGCCTCGGGAGGAAGGGTTGGAAAGGAAGTGGCCGAGGGTCAGCGCAAGACCTAGAGGGGCGAGTGCTGTTTGCCAGCTCATCGAGCTCAGTTTCGGCAGTTTCAGTCCCAGCGAGCGCGGGGCAGGCGAGCGCGGGACAGGCAAGCGCGGGGAAGGCGAGCACGGCGCAGGCGAGTGCGGTTTTGGTGGGCGCGCCACCCATAGGAGCAGCTCCGGCGAGTGTGGATCTCATGAGTATGGCCCCAATGAGCTCTAGCTTGGCGAGAGAGCTCGGGGGCGAGTGGAGCAGGAAAGGATAACAAGTGGGGGAGCCCCTTTTGTGAGTTGGTGCTTTCTGCACCCATCCCTGAAGGGTTTAGGGAGTGGGACAGGGTCTACTACCATGGCAGGGATAACCCTGTCCAGCACCTACAGTCGTTTGAAGACTCTGTCTCTATCAGGCCGATGACGGACGCCTTTAAGTGTCGGCTCTTCTCCGTCACCTTAAAAGAGAAGGCCAGGGACTGGTTCCATCAACTCCCTGTGGGATCAATCTACGCATTTGAAGACTTGCGTAGAAGCTTCTTGTTGCAGTTTTTGACTTCAAAGAAGAGGAAGAAGGACGCCGAGTCCCTCTTCAAGGTGAAGTAGGAGCCCAAGGAGTCGTTGGCTCGCTATGTGGATCAGTTCCAAGAGGAGGTGCTTCTCACCCAGGAGATGCATGGGTTTGCCCTCCAACTCGCCTTCATGGTCGGGATGAAGGAGAGTTTCTTTAAGATGGCTTTGAAGAGAAAGGCCCCCATCTCCTATGAGGAGTTGATGGAGAGGGTGGCATAGGAAATTGAAAGTGAGGAGGACAATCTGGAGCTCACCAGGAGGCTAGCAAAGCTCAGTGAGCCGGAGGTTAGGCAGCAAGAGGTGCGGAGAAGGGAAGAGCCCCGGGCCCCGAAGGGGGGATGGAGGCAACATGGCGGAGGAAGAGGAAGGAGAGAAGGGATAGGTTACGCCCCGGGAGGGGGTAACTTCCATGGGGGTCAAGGAGGACCCCACCAGTTGGGGTGGAGGCAGGGTCCGAGGCAGATGCCTCCCCTGCCTCAGCAGGATATGGCAATCCGATGAGGGAGGGGAGGAAGAGGAAGGAGAGAAGGAGCAGAAGAAGGAGTAGGAAGGAGAAGGGGGAATAGGGCGGCGGAGGCCGAGAGGGGAGAAGTGGCGTTGCCATACTGTGACTTCCATGATGAGGAAGGTCATGCAACAACCACTTACCCTGAGTTTTTGGAGACAAAGAGGGCTAGAATGCCAGCCCCGCGGCAGCAGCAGCAAGTGAGGATTGAAGAGGTCCTACCACGAGAGGAGGAGGAGGAAAGGTGCGAGGACCGAGCTGATGTAGGGACCCAAGGAGGGATCAGAGTGATCCACGAGGGAGTAGGGGTGGAGGCAACCCACAAGGCGAGCCTCCATACCATCTATTGCCGGAGCGTGGCTTCGACCTCCACGGCCCCACCCCGGCAGAAAAAATTACTTTCTCTTAGAGGGACATGCCGGGTCATGAGGACCCTTTCTGCAATGCATTGGTCATCCAGACCGCCATCGAGAACTTCATGGTGTCCCAGATTCTTTTGGACAATGGAAGCTCCATCAACATCATCTTCAAGAAGGCGTTCGATGAGATGAAGGTGGAAACCAAGAGGGTGTTGGCCTCAGATGGCCCGTTGTTCGGGTTCTCCAGAGAGAGGAAAGAGGTAGATGGAGGAGTGGGGCTCCATGTGGTCCTGGGCGGGCAATCTCAGAATTGCCGCTTCATCATAGTGGATGCCCCCAGCAACTATAGTGCCATCTTCGGACGGCCTCTAATCAACGCTTTCTGCTGCGTCCCCTCCACCATCCACCAATGTCTCAAATTCAACTCGAGAGGAGTCCAGATTCGGGTAAGAGGGGATCCAAAGGTAGCAAGGCAGTGCTACGTGATGGCAGTCAACACCATCTCCTAGATGACCGAAGCAGAGAAATGGGATCAGGAGATGGGTGAGCCTGCGAGACTCAGAGAAAAAGGCAAGGAGGAGAAAGTGGAGGAAGGGTTGGAGGAGCCGATGGAGGAGGAGAAGGAAGAGGTAGAGGGTCAGGCTAAGGGGGAAGGGGCGGAAGAGGTGATGAAGGTTCATGGAGGAGAAGGAGAGGAGAAGGAAGAAGTTTGGAGAGAGCAGTCTGATGAGCGAAACTATATCCTCAAACGATAACGGCAAGTGTACCGTATCGAATGTAGTATATGTTATAAAACCAAGGTCGTATAAAAATCTGGGCGTGTTGATTACTCTTACTCAAGACGATCTCTATTGTTCTATCGAATAAAACTTTGATTTGGTTGCAAAAAGAAAAGTATCTTAACTTGAAAATTATAACTATTGAAGAGAGGGAGGGCAAACTTTAGAGAAATGGATGAATAAAACAACAAAAATTTTTATTAATTCAAAAGAGGAATTACAACTATTGAAAGGGAAATTACAAGTGCAAGAAAAAGTAAAACTAGATTACCCAAAACAGGAGAAATAATGCAGAAAAATGGAGGCTTGGACTCCAAATAAGGTTCCTGATCATCAGGAGGAGCTGCCCTTTTATAGCTGAAAATTTGGTGTTACACGCCCTTGGTCACGCCCGTGACCAAGGGGCGTGTAGGGGGCGTGATCGGTGCTGGCGGAGAAGGCGCCGTCTGGCTTCAATACAGGCGTTATGGACGTGTCACGCCCTAGGTCACGCCCGTGACCTGGGCGCGTGTAATCTTTAAAACTCGCTACTGGCGGGAAGCTTTGGCGGGAAATTGGCGCGGGAAGAGTCACGCCCGTGTACTGGATGTTACGCCTCAAATGTCACACCCGTGACTTGATGTCACGCCCGTGACCGGGGGGCGTGTAATTTTAATTGACATGGCATCTGGCTCTGGATGCTTGTGGCGTGTCGCGGCCGTGACATTGGGTCACGCCCTTGGTCACGCCCGTGACCTGGGGTGTGTACTTGTCGATTTCTTCACGGAATGACTCCGGAGTGGCGGAAACAGTTCTGGAACACTTCGTAGGTTACACGCCCATGGGTCACGCACGTGACCTGGGGCGTGTAATTGTACTTTTTGCTCCAAATGTCCAGAAAACCTGAAAACACAAAATAAACTTAAGTTAGCTTATGGAATTAAAATAGGAAAGGTTTATATGATATAAATTAGATAAAAGGCATAATTTCATATTAAAATAATAATAAAACTATACTAAAAGATGAGTAAATAAATTACTCATCAAACACCCCCATACTTGCTCGTTGCTCGTCCCGAGCAAACCATTTTTCATAAGGGTAAGAAAAATTAATGCAAGACAGAATTATGAAGACTAGAGAGT
The DNA here is from genome assembly GCA_033032865.1 of Dactylorhiza incarnata. Taxonomy (NCBI): domain Eukaryota; kingdom Viridiplantae; phylum Streptophyta; class Magnoliopsida; order Asparagales; family Orchidaceae; genus Dactylorhiza; species Dactylorhiza incarnata. The sequence continues at coordinate 12,369,888 of JAWHQI010000035.1, forward strand.
AAAATGCGAAGTATTATGCTGGCATGTGTAGATATTTTAGTAAAAAGATGTTCTTGGCATAAATACTAATTTATGAAATACTTCAAAATGCGTTATAATTATTTATCATTACTTAAAAATGAGTCGACGGTCAATCAAAAAGTTATGTGAAGGGAGAAAATAGCATGATTGCTGAGATTTAAATTACTAGACGTAGACGCTCGGGGTGGCCTCCAAAGAAATCCATCAATGCCGACGGCCATAGGCTTGCCCGTTTGCACTTTCTCCACTACACTTCGAACTAAATCGACTCTATGGATCTTTAGGACTTAAATATGGTACATTTTAAGGCTTGGGATTAAGGGTGAGGTAAACAATGATAAACATGAAGGCGCATTCCACTTAAACCAAATTTTTGAGCTAAAAGAAAATGATGACTACCACAAAATAATGAAGCTTTACTCCCATACTCATATTTTTTCTAAGGGGAAACACTCTCATACTCTTTTATTTAAATCACGAATCTTCATAATTGGGATCATTCCAAGTATGCATGTGCATACCTAGGCCGCATATCATTATGAGATTATTGCTTTTTGAGATTTAAACATTTCTTTTGAATTGATACCCATAATTTTTTTCTTTCATAGAATCGTACCCAATTTTTTTTTTCATTTTAACTTAAAATTTCAAAGTGTTCATTTGGGTTTTGGGCTTTTTAGCTTTGGTTCCGAAATGATGAGGGTGGATCAAATAAAGGTGTAAGGCTCAAATTTGTGTGAACAATGGTGGTAAATCTAGGTTGGGTGCAAAGGCTCAAACTATCCAAAGAAAGGCCTAAATCATTTCCGTAAAGTTAATTTGTCTAAAGTGCACATGTTTCAAAAATAGCTTGGGGCAAGTTCTAGACATTGAGAAAGGACACCCTTTTGTTCAATTCGAGTAATAGCTTTCTAACAATCTTCTACACACTCACCTAAATTACTTTTGGATAAGACCGGATTCGAATTTAAAAGTAAAATAAATTATTACTACGCAAATTAATAAAACATAATTTTAGATCTATGCCAAGAATTTAATTTTACACCAACACTACTCAAAGACATGCATATGACTAGGAGCACTACATGAGTCAACAATTTTACTCAAAAGTTTCAAAAACTATTCTAGCACAAAATTATTTTTAGTCCATATGAAAAACAGTCTACTTAGAACTTACAATTTAGCAAGTGGGAGTTTTGATGAATAAAAAGAACATTTCCTAATAGATTTTTTTAGTTCTTGGACTTCCCAAGATCTACCCGGTGAAGGGTTTGCAAGGTACTAGAAGCTATGATGGGAATTCAAGCCCAAAGCATCCTTTCCAAGAAATTTAATTTCAAATTTTTTTAATAATTTTTTTTTTGTTTTCAAGTACAACTACAAAGAAAGCTATGCTACACCCCCATACTTAAAATTAAACATTGTCCCCAATGTTTAAAACTAAGTATGAAAGATAAAACTAAAAAAATGACAATAAAAAAAATCAAGATAAATTACTAAAGTGTAAAGAGGGCTTCCCTGGATGGTAGTCGGGGTTGCCGGTCAAACACCTGCAGAGTTAAATTAGAAAAACAAACAAGAAAAGAAAGACAAAAATAAAGAGGTTAACATTGGGTTGCCTCCCAAGAGCGCTTTGTTTACCGTCGCGTAGCTTGACTAAGTGGTAATTTTAAAGATTTTGGAAGTGAATGGTTTTGATGTTTCCGGACGCTGGGTCGCCGGGGTGATATAATTTTAAGAGTTGTCCGTTGACTTTGAAAGAGCCTTTTTCCGGGTGCTCTATTAGCACCGTTCCGTATGACCAAACTTCTTTAACTATGAAGGGACCCGACCATCGTGATTTTAATTTACCCGGAAGAAGCCTAAGTCTAGAATTAAATAAAAGGACTAAGTCTCCTGGTGAAAAAGTTTTTGGATTTTTGATTTTTTTATCATGATAAAATTTTGTGCGCTCCTTATAAATCTTATTGTTTTCATAGGCGTTTGCGCGCCACTCGTCTAATTCATTTAATTGCAGTTTTCTATGCTCGGAGGCTAAGTTTAAATCCAAATTTAAAAATTTTAGCGCCCAAATGGCGCGATGTTCTAATTCTACCAGTAGATGACAAGCTTTTCCATAGACTAATTGGTACGGTGTACATCCGATGGCGGTTTTGTACGCTGTCCGATATGCCCATAGTGCGTCGTCTAATTTTAGCGACCAATCCTTCCTATTAACGGACACAGTTTTTTCTAAAATTCTTTTAAGTTCACCGTTCACCACCTCCACTTGGCCATTTGCTTGTGGGTGGTAGGCGGTAGATAGCTTGTGGGTAACTCCATACTTTGCTAAAATTTTAGCAAGTTGGTTGTTACAAAAATGTGTGCCCCGATCACTAATTAGTGCTCGGGGTGTGTCAAATCGTGAAAATAATTTTTTTTAAAAATTTACGATGACTCTCGCGTCATTAGTGGGAAAAGCTTGTGCTTCCGCCCACCTTGACACGTAATCGACTGCAACAAGGATATATTTATTATTAAAAGAGGAGGGTAAAGGACCTACGAAATCTATTCCCCAAATATCAAAAATTTCGCATTCTAAAAAAATATTTTGGGGCATTTCATCCCGGTTAGAAATGTTACCTGACCATTGACACCGATCACAATTACTCACGAAATTGTGAGCATCTTTAAATAAGGTGGGCCAATAGAGGCCCGACTCTAGCGCCTTTCTTGCGGTCCGGTTCGCTTGATAATGGCCACCGGTTGGCCCTTCGTGGCAGTGCCGCAGAATTTGGGCGCCTTCCTCGCGCGAAATACACCTTCTTACCACTTGGTCCGCGCATACACGAAATAAAAAGGGGTCCTCCCAAAAATAATTTTTCAAATCCGAAAAGAATTTCTTCTTTTGCTGAGTTGAAAAGTTTTTTCGTAGGACCCGGGCCACCAATAGTTGGCCAAATCCGCGTACCAAGGGGTGGAAGAAGTCGTTACCTTTTCTATGGCGAGGAGGCGCTCTTCAGGGAATTTATCATCTATCTCGGCCTCCACTAGTGCTCCTGCTGCCGGGTTCTCCAGTCTTGAGAGGTGGTCGGGCGCCAAATTCTCCGCTCCTTTCTTGTCTCGGATCTCCAAATCGAATTCTTGCAAGAGTAGGATCCATCTCAATAGTCGGGGCTTGGCATCCCCTTTATCTAGCAAGTACCGGAGTGCGGAGTGATCTGTAAAAACAATAATTTTTGATAGCGTTATGTACGAATGAAATTTATCAAAAGAAAAAACGATCGCTAGAAGTTCTTTTTCCGTCGTAGTATAATTAGCTTGGGCGGATGTAAGCGTTTTGCTTGCGTAATAAATTGGGTGAAAGTATTTATTCACCCTTTGGCCCAAGACCGCACCTACGGCAAAATCGCTTGCATCGCACATGATTTCAAACGGAAGAGACCAATCTGGTGAAATTAAAATAGGCGATTTGATAAGTTCATTTTTAATTTTTATGAAAGCCTTAGAACATTCTTCATCAAAGATAAACGTGGTTTCTTTTTCTAAAAGATGCGTTAACGGTTTTGTAATTTTTGAAAAATCTTTAATAAACCGTCTATAGAAACCCGCATGTCCTAAAAAACTCCTAATAGATTTAATATTAGTAGGCGGAGGGAGTTTTTCTATAACTTCGATCTTGGCCCTATCGACCTCGATCCCTCATGGACCATAAAATGGCACTTCTCCCAGTTGAGTGCTAGATTCGTGTCTTCGCAGCGTTGAAGAACACGATCCAGATTTTTTAGACAATTTTTAAAGGAATCGCCATAAACTGAAAAATCGTCCATGAAAACTTCCATGACGTCCTCAATTAATTCATTAAAAATTGCCAGCATACATCTTTGAAATGTAGCTGGCGCGTTGCAAAGCCCAAATGGCATTCTTCGATATGCGAAGGTGCCGAACGGACAAGTGAAGGTGGTTTTCTCTTGGTCTTCGGGCGCAATTGGGATTTGGAAATATCCCGAAAGACCATCAAGAAAACAATAGTGCGAGTGACCGGATAAACGTTCTAAAATTTGGTCAATGAAGGGCAACGGAAAATGATCCTTGCGGGTAGCATCATTTAATTTCCTATAATCGATGCATACCCGCCAACCCTTAACAGTACGGGTTGGGATTAACTCGTTATTTTCGTTTTCAACTACTGTGATTCCGCTCTTCTTTGGCACGACTTGCACCGGGCTAACCCAAGTGCTTTCATAAATTGGGTAAATAATTCCCGCGTCTAATAATTTTATAATTTCGTCCATAACGACGTCCTTCATATTAGGATTCAAGCATCGTTGAGGCTGAATAGTGCCGCGAGAATTATTTTCAAGATTTTTTTTATGCGTGCAGAATGAGGGATTTATTCCCTTTATATCAGAAATTTGCCACGCAATTGCGTGACGGTGGTTATTTAAAATTTTAATTAATTCGGAAATTTCCGAATCATTAAGCTCGGAAGAAATAACTACGGGTAATTTTGATTTTTCTTCTAGAAATACATATTTTAGATGATCCGGTAGTTGTTTTAATTCTAGACTCGGCGGCTCTTCATAAGATGTTTTGATTTTAAAAATATTTAAATTTGTTTGTTCAAAATTTTCCTGTCGGGTTGTTTCTTCAAGACATAATAAAGTTTGTAACTCCGGATTTTCATAAAAAGGGGAATTTATTTCTGCAAAAGTTGATAAGTTTTCTTCAAAATTTGATTCTAAAATAAAACAACAATCATCGTTAGTAATTGCATTTCTCATTGATTGATTAATATTGAAGATAACTTCCTCTTCTCCAACTCGCAGGAGAATGTTTCCGTTACTTACATCTATTATAGCTCGAGCGGTGGCTAGGAAAGGTCGGCCAAGTATTAGGGGTACTTCGGCGTCTTCTTCAATATCGAGGATGACAAAGTCTACCGGGAAGATAAACTTATCAACCTTTACTAGCACACCTTCAATGACCCCTATTGGGTATTTAACTGACCGATCCGCTAGTTGGATGCTTATATTAGTTGGGCTTGGGTTGCCCAAACCAAGTTTTTGAAATAACACAAAAGGCATTAAATTTATACTAGCCCCTAGATCGGCCAAGGCGTGCTTGATTGATAAATTACCAAACATACACGGAATGGAGAACCGTCCCAGGTCGTTCAATTTTTGTGGTAATTTATTTAATAAAGTCGCCGAACACTCTGCGTTTAAAGAAATACGCGAAAAATTTTCAAGTTTATTTTTATTTGAAAGTAATTCTTTTAAAAATTTAGCGTACTTTGGCATTTGAGCAATTGCTTCGCAGAATGATACATTTATTTGGATTTGTTTTAAAATTTCAATAAACATTTTATATTGCTCCTCATTGCGCTCATCTTTTAATTTCGAAGGATAAGGAATAGAAGGATTTTTAAATATGCGCGGAGCTAAAGCAACAGACGGTAAAGCAGGTGAAGAAATAACTTGCGGGGGAGAAGATGAAACATTTACCTCGGGCTCGACCAATTTTGAAGAAGTTACCTCCTTTCCGTTGTGGAGTGTGATTGCGTTAGCGCTCTCCTATGGATTGGGCTCAGTGTTGCCCGGAAGTGCTCCTTGCTGGCGTTCAGAGAACATTTTTGCGAGCTGTCCAATTTGATTTTCCAAATTTTTGACGGATCCAGTGAGATTCCGGATATTGGACTCATTGGAGGCAATGTACTTAGGGAAGACCTCTTCAAGTGGAGAGGGCTTGTGTGGTGGTGGTGGTGGAGCAAATCCGGGGGGATTCACTTGTGGGGGGCGTTGAGCATTATTGGGGTTGCTCCATGAAAAATTTGGGTGGTTCCTTAAACCCGGATTATAACTATTGTTAAACGGAAGATTATTATTCGGGTTATAAGGAGGGAGATAAGAGTTCCCCATATAATCAACTTGCTCAGGAATGAAATTATTATTAAAATTATTAAAATTATTATTATTAGCCTAATTTGTGGCGGAGGAAGCAGTCATCTCTGCCACATAATGTTTTGTGAGCATTTCTACTTGTTGCGCTAAGTTAGGGGTGGCCTCGACTTCAAAAAGTCCGTTCGGCTTATTAGGGCGCGACCGTGGCGTATTCCACTGATAGGCATTCATGGCCATCTCCTCAAAAAGCTCTTGAGCAGCTTCAGGGGTTTTATTATTAAGAGTTCCCCCTGCGGCCGCATCAATCATCTGCCTCGTTTGGAGATTTAAACCATTGTAGAAAGTTTGAATTTGTTGCCACAAAGGAAGGGCATGATGAGGACATCTCCGCAAAAGTTCCTTGAAGCGCTCCCATGTGTCGTAGAGAGAATCCGATTCGATTTGCATAAACGAGAGAATGTCCGTACGTAATTTAGCGGACTTTGTCGGAGGAAAATATTTTGTTAAGAATTTCTCCGTCATCTCGGCCCACGTAGTGATGGAACCTCTAGGAAGAGATCCCAACCATTGCTTGGCCTTAGTCCGCAAAGAAAAAGGAAATAAGCATAAATGGATGGCATCATCGGTGACACCATTTATCTTAAATGTATCGCATATTTCCAAAAAATTAAGTAAATGTAAATTAGGATCTTCATCCGGTAAACCATCGAAAACGACGGTTTGTTGTACCATCTGAATGATGCTCATTTTAATTTCAAAATTATAATTCGCCACAGCCGGGTGAATAATACTAGATTGTGTACCCTCCCAATTTGGTCTTGCATAATAGGACATGGTCCGTAGCGGGGACTCATTATGGATGGGATCACCCATTATTTCCTCGTTAGTTTCTCCGACCGACTCTTCGCGAATTATAGGCAGATCACTAAATCGGAGACGCCGCCGCAATGTGCGCTCGATTTCCAGATCAAATCCAAATTCAAAATTAGCTGGAGAGTTGTGTCGGGTCATAAACCAAGAAGAAAAGAAAAGAGAGAAAGAGGTGAGAGAGAAAAACAAAGCAAAAATTTAGATAAATATATTTATCATATAATATTTTTTTGTATTTGGTGATTTAAAATTAGTCCTGGACTTCCCAAGATCTACCCGGTGAAGGGTTTGCAAGGTACTAGAGGCTATGATGGGAATTCATGCCCAAAGCATCCTTTCCAGGAATTCAGAGGTGCAGTTTCCCCTTGGAGACCGCTCTGACCACAGTGAAGATTCGCTGTGGGCAAGTCTTGCTTGCAGCCTAGGCCCGCAAGCCCCTTTACTGCACCCGAGCCCGCAAGCTCGACACTCAGGCCCTCAAGCCCTACACAACACAGACCCGCAAGTCTTGCCTGAAGCCTAGGACCGCAAGCCCCTTCACTGCACCCGAGATCGCAAGCCCGACACGTTTGGACCTGTAAGTCCCTCTACCCTAGCCCTCAAGCCTCACAGATCTCAAGCCCTCAAGCTTGACACACAGATCTGAAAACAGATCTCACATATTTGGCCCGCAAGCCTTACAAAGAAAGATTTACAATAAGTTCTTCTGCCTGGTGGAGATCGGCTTCTTTCTTGAAGAAGATGCTTCTTATTTTGAATCTGAATGGCACAAATCTTCTTCAAGTTTTTCTTACTTTGCCTGATGTTAACTGGCTTCCTTTCTTTAACGATTCTTAGAAGTCAATGAGACTTGACTGCTACTTGAAGAACACAGGATGATCATTTTTTTCTTCCCTTCTTTCTTTCTACTTCACCACAGCTTGTACTATTGTATTCAAAATGCTCAGCAGGATTTTTTTTGTTCCTTCGTTCCTCCGTTCCTCCATTTCTCTTGATTAAGGCATCCTCTGTTCCCTTTTATAGGATGGAGGGGTCGCTTAATGCTCACCTATGATGTCCTTCACTGATAGACGCCCATACATTAAGAGCACGTGCTGATTGGACAATCAGGCGGCGGCATTAACTGCTGACAGCGCGTCTAGCATCATTTGAATCTGTCTCGATGATATTTCCATTATTCCGATGACAAGGAGAATATCTCGACAACACTGGACATCCCTTCTGCACTCGTGCTTAAGATGACATGAAGTCATCTAACTGATGTCGGCGTAATCTTCTTGATTTCTTGATATCATTGTGATCACCTTATCTTCTCTACGACATGGTCGATATCATGTCGAAGATTATTCTTCAGCAACTGCCTGTCTTCACAGCTGCTTCCTCAGTGTTCTCGATGTCATGTCTTTTTTTTGACGATATAGTTGTCATCAGTCTTGTTGGGAAAATGACCCTCAATATTCCCTTGATTTAAAGAGTCCTCACACTCAATGCTAAGTACAAGTTTTATTTGATAAACTCTATTTCTATCTCATAAGTATGCAGGACTAGGGCACACCATGGTGTAATGTATGTTCAGCTGAGAGAAGCTCTCTGCCTCAGCTGAACCGCTGAGAAAGACCAGGAGCTGCTGTAGAAGGCCTCTGGGCAAGCTAAGCTGTAGATAGAAGAAATCGCTGAGACAACTTTTTGTCTCAGTGAATCCGCTGATACGGGCCAGAAGAAACTGCTGAGACGGCTAACAATCTCAGCCCAACCGCTGAGACAGTTAAAACGTGACATGGCGGGTTCTGCTTTTGGCGCAAGCTACAGAAAAGTATTGTGGTGTCCACCAATCACTCCCATATCTGTAAGAAGGATGACTGAGAGCCGTTGAAGATAAAAGGAGTATAAAAGGAATAAGTTAGGGTTGAGGAAAGAACTTTTGCTATCAATCTTTCTCTCGAGCACACAAAGAAGCGGAAGCGTACTGTTCCATTGTCGGCAGCCAAGAACTGAGCTCACACAAGGCTGCAAGGAGAAAAGAGATAGCTCATCTTAATTCATCTCAAGATAGAGCAAGTAGATCCAGTCCTTCATCTGAAGTGCTGATCAAGAAGAATTGAATTGGAGCTGCTCTACTCCTCCCTGATTCAATTCTGCAACAGCAGCTGAAAAGAAGAAGAAGAACATGCTTGATTTTTCTTCTTTCATTCTGTAAACCTCAATATATCATCTGTAGGAGCCTTTGGGTTCTGAGTTTGTAGGGCAGTTTGGCCTGAGTTGTAGGAGGAGGATTCCTCTGAGGTAGGATTAGTGTGTGATCTGAGGTAGGGCTGATTAGCCTAAGTTGTAGAGCTAAGAGGTCAGCTTGATGTAGGACCAGGAGGTGGTCTGAGATGTAGGAGGTGGATTCCTCTGTGGTAGGGCTGCTGGGCCTGAGGTAGGGTTTGGGAAAACCCGAGAGATCCTGAGGGATCTGTGTTGTAAGCTCTCGGAGCTGAGATTGGAGAAGTTGGCCTTATCTAACACTCTGTTCGAAAGGTGAAGTGGGAAAGTGGACTACCCATAGACACACTATCTTAGGAAACTACTATAAACACTTGTGTGTTTTCTGGGTTTGCTTGATTACTAGCTTAGAATAGTGTTAACTATCAATATCATCTAAGTAAAAATACAAAATACCTATTCACCCCCCTCTAGGTGAATTAGATCATATACCTATAATCTATCAAGTCTTAGCGACGACACAGCTTCTTTTCAATGATATCTTCGACACTGACCTTCCTTGCCTTTTCAACGACACGACTTCTTTTCGATGATATGGTCGACACCAGACTTCTACTTGCCTCAGTCTTGTTACTTCTTCTCGGCTTTCTGGTATCGTTGAGAGGTGTTGTAGTGTTGATGTTACAACTATATCATCATGTGTATGTTATGTCGACGATAACCTACATGATCATGTTGCTTTGCTCTGCATATCATTTCAATGATATGCCTATACTTGTCAACGATATGTTCAGTCTTTTTCGACGATATTTTACTTAGTCAATTATTGAAGTACTGGACATATCATCTGATCTCTGCAAGCATGAACTAGATATAACATTAAATACAACTTGTACTTATCATTGAGCTGAGCACTTCTTCAAATCAGGAACACTGTTGGGCACTATTCCCAACAATCTGCCCTATTTGAAGAAGTCATAACCACTCGATGATAAAGTACATCTTAAGCAAATAAGCATATAATAATGATATTTCAGTTATGTTTGAATGAACACAAAAATTGACAATTATCACTTCATTGATAATTTTTAAATAATGACAGATGTTTTAAAGTTTTCAACATTTCTACATTTGCCCCTAGTGATTCAGTCATCTATTTCTCTGGTTCCTTCATAGCTGCTTCACTCTTTGCTTTCTTGACACTGGCTTCCTGCTCCTTCTCAGCTTTTCTGGTGAAGTATTTAAATGGCTTAGGGTAATACTTTAGAGGCTCGGGAGTGTCTGCAGCGATTCTACCTGCTTGCTTGTCCCTTATGTATAATCTCCTTGCTTCTTCTTGCTCTTCATACTTTGCCCATTCTTGAGGACTGTACACTTTGTACCTCTCACCTTTATTTATCTTCACCAGCTCCCATGCCTTTAATATGATGGCTCTAGACTTGGGACTCCATCTCTCATAATCATCCTTTTTCTCCATTTCCTCCCTGTATTTTCTTTTTCTGATCTTTACCTCATCTTCTTCGAATATTTCCTTTCCTATATTCTGATCAGCAGTAACACAGGAATGTCTACATATTGATCTTCAACAGGGTACTCTTCAGCAGGCTCATCAAAATTGAGAGGAGGGAGATTCATTGCTTCCCTGATGGTATTTGTGGCCCAGATGGCATGCTCACCACTGGCCTTTATCATTGATCTCTCCCACTTTATGACTTCATCAGATATCCCCCTTTGGAGGTTCTCATGAAGGACTAGTATCTTGCTTTTTAGCATGTGAATTCCTGCTTCCAAATGGTTCTTGGTCTCAAGCAGATGTCTGTCTAGATCCTTATTGTGGTGATCTAGAGTTTCTTGAATATTAGTTTTGTGTTCAACCATCCATTTGGTGGTTGCTATGTAGGCCTTCTCTATGTTGTTGGCGATCATTATCTGATTATCCCCTACATCAGATAGACCCTTGTGAGTAAGTGCGGTCTCTTTGGCAGTGTATTCTTGTAGGTTCTTCACATCATTTCTTAGGCTTGCAGTTTTTGCAAATAGTTCCCTCCTTAGCTCATTGATGGCTGAGTTAACATGACCTTTAATTTTTAGCCTTTGCTCTTCCAGGAGCATTCTTATCTGAGGCAGTAGGGAGAACTCTACTGGCCTATCCTATGGAGGTGAACTAGCTTGTCCTGGTCCCTCCTCTTTATTCCCATCAACCATTGGAGAGGGAGATTTTCTGATGGGTGACTGGTTTGACTCATTTTCCTTTTTAGGACTTGGCAGATCTCTGCTAGTCTCATCAACAATATTCTCTTGGTTGTCTTCTTGGGGATCTTTACTTGGGTCCTCTTGGTCTACTGATCCAGAATGGACAGCATCCTCAGCCCCAATGATCTTATTGATCACTTCTTCCACTTGAGCAGGGATCTCACCATTCTTCTCCCACTCAGTCTCAGCATTCTCTTGCTCTATTCCTGCTGTTACCATTGTCCCGAAACCCAGACTTAGGGCAGAGGTCTGGAGGGAGACATTCATTTTCTCTACAGGCACTTCAGAGTCAGATGAGTCTGAGTTGTTGCCTGATTCACTTCCTTCAGATGAGCTTTCTCCCTTCCTCTTCACATCCTCTGCAGTCTTCAGCTTCTTGGGAGACTTAGTCAAAACTTTCTCTCACCTTTCCAGTATCTTGATATCCATCCTTCTCATGTGATGGATTCTTACACCATACTTCTTGTCAAAGCATTCAGGGTAAGATATGAATAGAAATAGAGATAGTATTCTTCCCAGATTTGGAACTTGAAAGCTTTTTTCTATTCTCTTGAAGATGATCTGACCCCAGTTGGTCTTTTTACTTAGGATTATCCTTTCCATAATCTCGAACATGGGCTTGGATATCCTATCATGCGACCCTACTTTACAAAGGAAGGCTTTTCCTACAATATCAGCCATGAGTTTCCCTTGTTGATTAAAATTCTTTCTTTCTAGAGACCCATAGGTCTTGCTAGAGTGTACGCACCATGCTGAAGCCTTGTTAAGGTCTTCCTGGGCGACCTTCTCACTTTCCTCCCGCTTGGCGAAGGTCGGCAGCTGAAGGACCCTGGCCAATCTCTTGGGACTCACCTTGACCTTCATCCCGTTGATTAAGCTTTTCACAGATGTTCATTTTAAGCCACCCTTGGCATTCGAGTAGAACTCCAACCCTTCTCTCTTTTTAATATTACTGTTCGCTCAGAGAGAGCGAACTCCAGGCCGACGGCGCCTAAAAGCTTAATGGCGCTCCGAATCTCTTCTAGCCCTTCTGAGAAACCATTCCTCACTACTTCGCTTCCTTCATAGAGAAATCCTTCCTTCTTTGGCGCCATTTCTTACTTGAGTTGAGAGGATTCTAATGTTGTCGACTCGTTCACTCTTCGAAGGCGTAGAGAGCACGATGGCTTTTTAGGGCTAATGTAGAAAGTGTTTTAACCTTAAGACATCTGATCTTATTTATAGTTTTGGGATTGGAATGCGAAGTGTCATTTGACAAAGGTCTGATTTACTTAGATTGAACGATTGCGATCGATTAATTTCAGAACTTTTATGTGTTAGATTGACACTTAGGTATTGTCGTGATCTTGCTTAGATGTCGAGAAATCATTTCGATGATACCAATCTTTATTTCGATGATATCGTTTTGTATTCAAAATGATATTGTTCTTGTTCATTCTTTTTGAATGATCAGTGTTGTGCTTTAGCTGTGTCATATGTATGTGCTCTTTGAGTGATAACTTTTGCTTACTCAAGTCACGATTACTTTTGCTTATCTATAAAGATGAGGTTGTGTAGTGAATATTTAACACAATTACCTTCACCTTAGCTTTGGCTTCTTCTTGAGCTAGTAGCTCCCCCTTGATGTGATGTCTCTTTTATTTTTCTTTTCTTCTCCCCCTTGACCAGTGCATCTTAGCTTGCAATGGGATTTTTCTTAGTCCAGAGATATGCCTGGATCACTTATTGTCTATTAGCCTTGTTTGCTTTTGATTGGCTACATGGACTACCCTACAAGGAAGGTTTAATATCCCTTAGGAACCCAAGGTGACTTGGGTCCTAGGTTCTTGTTAGCATGGTAAGGAATTCTTCTACTCACCTCAGCCTTTCCAGGAGGGTTCTTATTTGCACTAGGCACACTAGGGTTGTGCCAGCAGTCAATGCTAAAGTGTCCCACTTTACCATAGCACCAACATTCATGGATATTCTACCTTCTTTTCTGAACAATTTTTGTGGTGGGTGGAGAATCACAATGCTTATGTTCAGTAGAGAAGGCATCATCATTCTTCTTATCTCTCTCAGCTAAGGACTGACTAGCTGCCCTCAAATAATTATTTCTTTTTGACTTTATCTGTTTGTCAGCAACAGATGTCAGCTTGGTAGCTGACATGGTGTGGATGGCATCAGATATGATCAAGTGAGAGTTGATTATACTGGTGCTACTAGTCTGCTTCTTATGTGGAAGAGATTGGGAAGGTGCTGCTACTTTACCCTTGAAAGTGGGGCTGAAGCACCAAACACAAATGGTCTATGATGGGCCATTTGGATTTCCTCATGGGGAGCCTTCAATGCACTCATCCCCATGCCCTTTCTCCTCCCCTAGTCAGGAGCATCTCCTAGGCTATTGGAGCTTCCATTCATCTAGTGACCATGGACACTGTCCTGGTCATACTTGTTAGAGGGAAGCACTACCTTTTGAAAGGTAGTATGAGGCTCTACCTTAGTTTTGCCCCTTTTTCCATTCCCAGCATCTACTCCCCCTTCATTGAAACCCAATCCCCTCCTATTTCCATAGGAAGAGAAGTTGTCAACGATGGGCAGTATGGTTTTGGCCTTAGAGAATTGAGCCACTAAGCTTCTTTCCTTAAGAAGATCATTCTCAAGTTTCATAATGAATTTTTCCTTTGATTTCCTTCATCATGAAGCTTGCCTATGATCTTCTTGAGCTCACGGGAATTGGTGCCCACATTGTGGGACATACCCATTTCCTCATTCATCTCAGCCTTAATGGGTTTGAGTGATTCTAGCTCCTTAGCTTGCTTCCTAACAAGCTTCTTGCTCTTCCTCAGAGCAACCAAGAGATCACCAAACTGTTCTAGTAGATCAGCATGGTTCTTATTGTTGCATGATGAGAAGTCTTCTGCATCATTTTCAGAAGATGAACAATCATCTGATGCACTCTTGGTCTTCTTAATTGAAGCAGGGAGTAAAGGTGTGTGAGTGATGAATACCTGATCATAATGTGATTCATCATGATTTTCTTCATCTGATAGAGCCATCAACCCATAGACCTCCTCATCCTCAGAGTCACAGTCTGTGAGAGTCAAGGGTGCTCTTATTCTTCTTCTGACTACAGAGCATTCTTCATCTTCCGATTCACTGTCTGAAATAGTCAGGGATGCTCTTATTCTTTCTCTGGCTACAGAGCATTCTTCATCATCCGATTCACTGTCTGAAGTAGTCAGGGTTTCTCTGATCCATATACTCCTTTCTTCTTTAATATAAGAAGAGCTCCAGCTGCTTTCACTTAGAGATCTAAATTTCCTGATGTCAAATCTTCTAACTTTCTCCATGGAGCTTTTAAATTCCTGAGCTGATGATTTGACACACCCAATAGAAGATCTGCTCAAGCTGTTAAGCTTTCTGAGCAACCTCACTTTGATACCAATTGTTAATTACAGGGTGTCGACTTATCACGTAGAGGGGGGGGGGGGGTGAATAGGTTTTTCAAATTGTTTTGTCCCCTTTAGGTGTTCTTGTTTTCTAGATAATAGATTTTGAGTTTGAGAGAGCACAACACAGAAAACACACAAGGACTTATAGAGGTTCCTCATGGCAGGGTGTCTTGAGTAGTCCTCTTTCCCTATGTGCCTACCTAGCAGTGTGCTAGGCTCGGCAAACTCCGCCAATGTCTCCGGCCCGCAAGATTTACAACTCAGACCCGCAAGTCCCTGCAGCCTAGGCCCACAAGCCCCTTCACTACACCTGAGCACGCAAGCTAGACACTCAGGCCCTCAAGCCCTACACAGCACAGACCCACAAGTCTTGCCTACAGCCTAGGCCCGCAAGCCCCTTCACTACACCCGAGCCCGCAAGCTCGACACTCAGGCCCTCAAGCCCTATACAGCACAGACCCGCAAGTCTTGCCTGAAGCCTAGGCCCGCAAGCCCCTTCACTGCACCCGAGCCCCCAAGCCCGACACATTTGGACCCGCAAGTCCCTCTGCCCTAGCCCTCAAGCCTCACAGATCTCAAGCCCTCAAGCTTGACACACAGATCTGAAAATAGATCTCACAGATTTGGCCCGCAAGCCTTACAAAGAAAGATTTACAATAAGTTCTTCTGCCTGGTGGAGATCGGCTTCTTTCTTGAAGAAGATGCTTCTGATTTTGAATCTGAATGGCACAAACCTTCTTCAAGTTTTTCTTGCTTTGCCTGATGTTGACTGGCTTCTTTTCTTGAACGATTCTTAGCAGTCAATGAGACTTGACTGCTACTTGAATAACACAGGATGATCATTTTTTTTATTCCCTTCTTTCTTTCTTCTTCACCACAGCTTGTACTGTTGTATTCAAAATGCTCAGCGGGATTCTATTTTGTTCCTTCGTTCCTCCGTTTCTCTTGATTAGGGCATCCTCTATTCCCTTTATAGGATGGAGGGTCCGCTTAACGGTCACCTATGATGTCCTTCATTGAAAGACGCCAATACCTTAAGAGCACGCATTGATTGGACAATCAGGTGGCGGCATTAACTGCTGACAGCGCGTCTGGCAACATTTGAATCTATCTCGATGATATTTCCATTCTTACGATGACAAGAACAATATCTCGACGACACTGGACATCCCTTCTGCAGTCGTGCTTAAGACGACATGAAGTCATCTAACTGATGTCGGCATAATCTTTTTGATTGCTTAATATCGTTGTGATCACCTTATCTTCTTGACGACATGGTCGATATCATGTCGAAGATTGTTCTTCATCAACTCCCTGTCTTCATAACTGCTTCCTCAGTGTTCTCAACGTCACGTCTTCTTTTCGACGATATAGTTGTCATCAGTCTTAGTGAAGACACAACTTCTTTTTAATGATATCTTCGACATTGACCTTCCCTTTGCCTTTTCAACGACACGGCTTCTTTTCGACGATATGGTCGACACCATACTTCTACTTGCCTCAGTCTTGTTACTTCTTCTCGGCATTCTGATATCTTTGAGAGGTGTTGTAGTGTTGATGTTACAACGATATCATCATATGAATGTTATCTCGATGATAATTAACATGATCATGTTGCTTTGCTCTGCATATCATTTCAACGTATACCTATAATTGTCGATGATATATTCAGTCTTTTTCGACGATATTTTACTTAGTCAATTATTGAAGTACTGGACATATCATCTGATCTCTGCAAGCATGAACTAGATATAACATTAAATACAACTTGAACTTATCATTGAGCTGAGCACTTTTTCAAATCAGGAACACTGCTGGGCACTATTCCCAACACCAGGTCGGTGGACTTTGTTGGAGCATGCATTCCGCACTCGCCCGGTGTGAGAATAATAAATCCCGAATGTATTTAATCCTATTTTTGATTAATGGTGTGCAGATAACAGGTGCAAGAATAATATGTTTTCGATTGGAGCAAAATAATGATTTTCCAGAAATTGGAGCTATCGGATTTCCGATAGCAGTATCGAATTTCCGACAGCGCATGATTTCTTCCGTTTTCCGATCTCTACTCGACTGTTTAGAGCTATCAGATTTCCGATAGCAGTAACAGATATCCGACAGTGCACGATCTTCCCGCAACTCTACGACGTGCAGCAATTACGCAAGCTAATGGATTTCCGATAGTGATTTCGGATATCCGACAGCCCACGATATTCCCGCAACTCTACGACATGAAGCAGTTACGCAAGCTAACGGATTTCCGATAGTGATATCGGATATCCGACAGCCCACGTCTCAACCTTGACCTCCACTTTGCGCAGAAACTTCGAATTAGTGGGACACGTGGCAGCCTCTGGAGATATCAGATTCTGGCGATACCTAGCTAACGGACGGCGACAACTCTTTTTTATTAAAAGGGTTCAGAACTTCGTGGATTTCATGTTTTCAGACCTTCAAGCCTTCTTCCTGAGTGTTAACGTCCAGAGAGCTCCAGAGAACGAAAATCCCCATCCTTGAAGAAGAAAAGAGAGAGCGAAGCCCAAGATTGTACACGCGTTCCAAGGAGACTTTCTCAAGGATTCTTCGCTGCTTTGGTCCATAAATTCTAAAGGGGGTTTTTATTTTGTATTTCATTTATATTTACATTCATCTTGTAATCGTTGTAGAAATCATCGTCGTGCGTGCGACGTCTAAGTCCGTGTGAGGCTTAGGGGAAATCATCACCTTGTGTGTGGTGTTAGATCCTTGTGTGGTCTAGGGTAAATCATCGTCTTGTGTGCGGTGTCAAGTCATTGTGTGGCTTGGGAGAAAATCGCCGCCGTGTGTGCTGCGTCTAGATTAAGATTTGATTTAGGGGGAGGCTAGTGTCTATATCTGGGAGATATAGGCTATAGCAAACCGGTCCTTAGGAGAAGGACCGGTGAAAAGAGACAAGATATTTTATTAATTGCAAGCCTTTGATTCCAAGCTTTATTGGAATCATTTCTACTCATTATCTTTGATGAAATAAAATCTTGTTTTTAAATTCAATTATTTGTCTCAATATTCATATATTTTTTCGATTTTACAAAAATTATCAAAGGTTTAAATTGCCCTTATTCACCCCCCCTCTAAGTGCGCCACAAGATCCAACAAGTGGTATCAGAGCCTGGTTAATTCCTTATAAGGTTTAACCACCTGGAATTATGGCGCACCATGATCATGCATTTTCCGAGGGGCAATGAATAACTAGACCACCATTATTTACAGGTTCCGATTATAATTATTGGAAAACTAGGATGAGGTGTTTTTTAATATCATTAGATATTGAAGTATGGAATATGGTTGAAACAAATTATACTCATCCTACTTTTAGAATTGGTGATATTGTCATGGAGAAACCCAAAGATAAATGGGATGACCAGGACAAATTAAAATGCAAAAATAATGCAAAAGCAATGAAGGTATTATTTTGTGCTCTTGATAAAACTGAATTTAATAGAACCTGCGCATGTCAAACTGCATATGAAATTTGGAATTTATTGGAAATTACTCATGAAGGTACCTCGCAGGTGAAGGACTCAAAACTTTTCCAATTGGAGTCAGAATTCGAAAAGTTCAGGATGGAGGTAGATGAGGATGTGGATACCATGTACACAAGATTCACTAAGATAGTAAATGACTCAAAAGTTTTAGGAAAAAATTTCTCAAATGGTGATTTGGTAAGAAAACTTCTTAGATCTCTCCCCGTAAATTCAATCCCAAAGTGACGGCTATTTCTGAATCTCATGATCTTAAAGCTCTTAATATTGAAAGCCTGATTGGGAACTTGAAAACTCATGAAGTTGAATTGAAAATTCAACAACAAGAGTATATGGAGCCAAAGAAGAAGGGATTGGCTCTAAGATCTAAGAAGGAGGAAAGTAGTGATTCTGAGGAGGAAGAAGAAGATGAGGAAAGTTTATTTGTTAGAAAGTTTAGAAAATTTATGAAAAATCCAGAGAGGAGGAATTCATTCAAGAAGTATTTTAAGAAGGAGACGTTTAGGAAGAAAAAAGGAAAGGAAGACGATGAGGAGGAAGAGAGACCGCCACCGGAGTGCTATCACTGCAAGAAGTTTGGACACATCTGAAGCAAGTGTCCAAAGTACTTAAAAGAACTTATAGAAAAGAAGCACAAAGGGACGAAGACGGTGCTGAAGGCGGAAACATGGGATGATACTACTTCTGAGGATGCAAGCAGTTCAAGCTCAAGTAAAGAAGAGGAGGCCAACATATGCTTAATGGGAAGGAGCGTCATATCTGATGACGAATGCAGTGTCCAAAGTGACACTGAGGTAACTCCTCCAACCTATGATGAATTATTTTCTGAATTTTTAAAGACTTGCAAATTTTTTGAAAATAGTTTAAAAGATAATGATCTTCTTAATTCTGAAAATGAAATTTTGCTTAAAGAAAACAAAAAATTGTTAAATGAAATTAAGACTATTGGAAAAAAAGAAATTTCTTGCCAAGAGTGTGATCACTTTTTGGGAAGAATTACAGAACTTGAAGAATCTCTTTCCAAATCTCATTCTACAATAAAAATTCTTACCAAAAAGAATGAGATTTTAGAGAGAGATCTGAAATCTTCAATTTCCAAAGTCCAAGAGGGAAAGAAATATTTTGAACGTAGATGAGTAAATCTAGTATCCGAGAATACAGAAATGAGAAACCAGATTCATGACTTAACGCTAGCCATGAAAAATTTTGGAATGGGCCGAAGATCACTGGATATGATCTTAGGATACCAATGCCATGCATCTGTAAGGTTTGGACTCAGATACACGTCAGGAAGCTATCGCCCGGCGATAACCACTGTCGCCAGCGATAGCGAAAAGTCCAGAAATTCTGTTTTTAAAAATTTTGAAGTTAGTAAATTGTCTAATACTGCATCCTCATCCAGTAAAAGTCCAGAAAAGTTATACTCTTCTCAATACATTACATGTGCCAAATGCAATAGATTTGGTCACACTACGGACTCTTGCTGGAGGAAAGGAAAAAGTAAAATTTAACAAATCTGGGTGCTTAGGGCTTCTACCTATACTATGGGTGGATCCACTTGGGTAACCAGATCTTTACTCACCTCCTCTTTCTAGGTGTGTTGGCAGGCTAAAGACAAAGAAGACGTGTGGTGCTTGGACTCGGGTTGTTCAAAGCACATGACGGGCAATAAAGAGAAGTTCCTTAGCCTGGAGATGAAAAAAGGAGGAGTTGTTACATTCGGAGATAATGGAAATGGAAAAATCATCGGCATCGGAGTTGTGGGTAACAAAAATTTTTCAATTTCAAATGTTTTATTTGTAGAAAGATTAAAGCATAATTTGATTTCTATTAGTCAATTATGTGATAAGGGTTTAGATGTTTTATTTGAATCTTCTACAAATTTGTGCAAAATTATTAATTCTAAAACAAATGAAATTGTTTTTACCGCACCTAGATGTCATAATGTATATATGATTAAATTTCTTGATTTTTCAAATTCTACTTTAAAATGTTTTTTATCAAAAAATGATGAATTAGAATTATGGCATAGGCGACTTGGACATACTAGTGCCAAGTTAATTACAAAACTTTCAAAAGATAAATTAATTAAAGGTTTACCATTGTTAAATGGAAATTTATCTTCTTCATTATGTGTGCCTTGCCAAAAAGGAAAATTTTCAAAATCATCTTTCAAAAGTAAAAATATTATTTCTACCACTAGGCCACTTCAATTAATACATATGGATTTATTTGGGCCAATTGGAATTTCTAGCTTAGGAGGTAGAAAATATACATTTGTATTGATTGATGATTATTCTCATTTTTGTTGGACTTTATTTCTAACCTCCAAATCCGATGCATTTTCAGAATTTTCAAAATTATGTTTGCGTAATCAAAATGAATTTGATTTAAAAATTAAACGCATACGATCGGATCATGGTGGAGAATTTGAAAATGAAAAGTTTATTTCTTTTTGTACGGAGTTAGGAATTAAACACGAATTTTCTGCTCCACGCACACCACAGCAAAATGGTGTAGTGGAGAGGAAAAATAGAACTCTTCAAGAGTTAGCCCGTACGATGCTATCTGAATTTAAACTACCAAAATCTTTTTGGGCTGAAGCGGCTAGTACGACATGTTATGTAATTAATAGAGTAATGCTTCGCCCTATTTTAAAATTAACTCCGTATGAATTAATCTTTAGTAAAAAACCAAATGTTTCTTATTTCAAAGTTTTTGGTTGTAAATGTTTTATTTTGAATTCTAAAGATTCCTTAGGAAAATTTGATGAAAAATGTGATGAAGGTATTTTTTTTGGCTATTCTTCAACTAGTAAAGCTTATAGGATTTTTAATAAAAGAACAAAAATAGTTGAAGAATCTATTCATGTTAGGTTTGATGAGTTTGTTTCATGTGTAGAAAAGAAAATCACAGGAAAAGAAGATGAACCCCTTCCTTCGGTGGAGAATGATGATGAAGAACTTGGAGAAAATGAAGAAGAAAAAGAAGAAGAGAGAGAAGGAGAAAGAGAAGAAGATAGAGAAGGAGAAGAAAGAGAAGAATATGTGCCTCCAAATGAATTGAGATTTTCTAAGGATCATCCAAAGGAGCTTATCATTGGAGATCCACAAAAAGGGGTTAGTACTCGTTCATCGTTACATGTTTTATTTTCAAACCTGTGCTTTGTCTCTGAAATAGAACCAAAAGATGTTTCCACCGCTTTAAATGATGAATTTTGGTTTTTAGCTATGAATGAAGAACTTAATCAATTTGAACGTAATAAGGTTTGGAATCTTGTAGAACGACCCAAAAATCGTCCTGTAGTTGGAGTTAAGTGGATTTTTAAAAATAAATTGGATAATGGATCTAGAATTGTTAGAAATAAAGGCAGATTAGTTGCAAAAGGTTATGCACAAATTGAAGGGGTAGATTTTAATGAAACTTTTGCACCCGTAGCAAGATTAGAAGCGGTTAGGATATTTCTTGCATTTGCTTGTTTTAAAAGATTTAAATTATATCAAATGGATGTCAAAACCGCATTTGTAAACGGGTATATAAAAGAAGAGGTTTATGTAGAACAACACCCTGGCTTTATAAATGAGAAATATCCAAATTATGTTTATAAATTAGATAAAGCGCTTTGTGGATTAAAACAAGCGCCTCGTGCTTGGTATGATCGATTAACTCAATATTTGTTAAAGCACGATTATAAAATAGGAAGTGCCGATTCTACACTCTTCATTAAGCAAATTGATCATGATTTAGTTATTTTGCAAATTTATGTTGATGATATTATTTTTGGAGCCACTATTGAAGAGTTGTGTAATGAAGTAGTTAAAATTATGAAAAATGAATTTGAAATGAGCATGGTAGGAGAACTTTCATATTTTCTAGGTTTTCAAATTACACAAAAACATGATGGTATTTTTATATATCAATCCAAATATATTCATGATATGTTAAAAAGATTTGGATTTGAAAATCTTAAGCATGCAAACACTCCTATGAGTGCTTCACTAAAATTAGGAAAAGATGAAAGTGGAGTTTCAATTGACCAAACCCTTTATAGAAGTATGATAGGATCTTTATTATATTTAACCGCATCTAGGCCTGACAATATGTTTGCCGTTTGTTTATGTGCTAGATTTCAGGCTAATCCTAAAGAGTCACATTTAAAAGCGGTGAAACGCATCTTTCGATATCTTATAGGAACATCTAAATTAGGATTACGGTATCCTCATAATGATTCCTTTATTTTACATGGTTTTTTGGATTCAGATTATGCGGGATGTTCCTTAGATAGAAAAAGCACTAGTGGCACTTGTCATTTTATCGGCCCTTCACTTATTTCATGGTCGAGTAGGAAACAGAATTCTGTTGCCCTCTCTACTACCGAGGCCGAATATATTGCACTAGGTAGTTGTTGTGCCCAAGCTCTTTGATAGTTGTTGTGCCTAAACAAACATTACAAGACTTTGGCATGCAACAAAGTAGTGTAGAATTAAAGTGTGATAATAAAAGTGCTATAGACTTAACTAATAATCCCGTACTTCATTCAAGATCTAAGAACATTGATGTGAGACATCATTTTATTAGAGATCATATTAAGAATAACCACATTAAAATTTCATTTATAGGCACGGATAATCAACTAGCGGATATATTCACTAAACCGTTACCGGATTCCCATTTTTCTATGATTAGGCTAGAATTAGGAATAAATTTTGCTGGAAATAAAAAAAAATTGAAAAGGATCCTCCACCAAGCACTACTTAGCCTCCTGATAAGTCTTAATGAGCATTGTGTGGTTAAGCTCCTTGGAAAGAATTGTAAAGTGTCTTGTTATGCAAAAACAAAATGGTCCTTTTATATACTTGCAAAGTTTCTATAAGTTCATAAGTTTGGCTTTATGTATATTTATGTTATGTGTAACAATTCCATAATCATGTATATTTTAAATATATTCATATGTATTCTTTCTCAAAGTATCACTACTACACTTCATTGTTATTTATAAAATTTCTTCTTATGAGAATTGGACCGAAATAATTCAATATTCAATATTCTCCTGTGTCTTTCTCTGATAATTGAAATTGAATCTCCTAATGGTTAAGTATATTTGCTTCTATACATTATAACACATTACTAGAATGCTTAGCCTAATCTCTAAGGTTTCCTAACACGATATCATATTACTTACAAAGCTTCCGCTAGTGTACTCCAACTTTCCCTATACTCTTTCTTATTGTTCTTCCATATCTCTATGATACTATTTCCTCGTCTCTATTCATTACTTTTGATAATATCAAAGGGGGTGAAGATAATAAGAAATCATAAGTAATCACTTAAATCACTTAAAATCCTTAATTAATTAAGTGAGCATTCATGTAGGGGGAGTTTATATGTAGGGGGAGTTTATATGTCGGGGGAGAATATTTTGGGGAGATCATATCATATTAAGGGGGAGATCATGGAGATCAAAAGTTCACACTTGTACACACATGATATACTTTTCCAAATCTCTATAGGATTTAGTTGATTTCTTTTTATAAGGATTTGTTATTATCAAAAGGGGGAGATTGTTGGAGCATGCGTTCCACACTCGTCCGGTTTGAGAATAACAAATCCGGAATGTCTTTGATCCTATTTTTGATTAATGGTGTGCAGATAACAGGTGCAAGAATAACATGTTTTCGATTGGAGCAAAATAATGATTTTCCAGAAATTGGAGCTATCAGATTTCCGATAGCAGTATCGAATTTCCGACAGTGCACGATTTCTTCCGTTTTCCGATCTCTACTCGACGGTTTAGAGCTATCGGATTTCCGACAGCAGTAACGGATATCCGACAGTGCACGATCATCCCAAAACTCTACGATGTGCAGCAGTTACGCAAGCTAATGGATTTCCGATAGTGATATCGGATATCCGACAGCCCACGATATTCCCGCAACTCTACGACCTGCAGTAGTTATGCAAGCTAATGGATTTCCGATAGTGATATCGGATATCTGACAGCCCATGTCTCAACCATGACCTCCACTTCGCGCAGAAACTTCGAATTAATGGGACACGTGGCAGCCTCTGGAGATATCAGATTCTGGCGATACCTAGCTAACGGACGGCGACAACTCTTTTTTATTAAAAGGGTTCAGAACTTCGTGGATTTCATGTTTTCAGACCTTCAAGCCTTCTTCCTGAGTGTTATCGTCCAAAGAGCTCCAGAGAACGAAAATCCCCATCCTTGAAGAAGAAAAGAGAGAGCGAAGCCGAAGATTGTACACGCGTTCCAATGAGACTTTCTCAAGGATTCTTCGCTGCTTTGGTCCAGAAATTCTAAAGGGGGTTTTTATTTTGTATTTCATTTATATTTACATTCATCTTGTAATCGTTGTAGAAATCATCGTCGTGCGTGCGACGTCTAAGTCCGTGTGAGGCTTAGGGGAAATCATCACCTTGTGTGTGGTGTTAGATCCTTGTGTGGTCTAGGGTAAATCATCGTCTTGTGTGCGGTGTCAAGTCCTTGTGTGGCTTGGGAGAAAATCACCGCCGTGTGTGCTGCGTCTAGATCAAGATTTGATTTAGGGGGAGGGTAGTGTCTATATCTGGGAGATATAGGCTATAGCAAACCGGTCCTTAGGAGAAGGACCGGTGAAAAGAGACAAGAGATTTTATTAATTGTAAGCCTTTGATTCCAAGCTTTATTGGAATCGTTTCTACTCATTATCTTTGATGAAATAAAATCTTGTTTTTAAATTCAATTATTTGTCTCTATATTCATATATTGTTTCGTTTTTACAAAAATTATCAAAGGTTTAAATTGCCCTTATTCCCCCCCCCCCCCCCCCCCCCCCTCTAAGTGCGCCACAAGATCCAATAAGTGGTATCAGAGCCTGGTTAATTCCTTATAAGGTTTAACCACCTGGAATTATGGCGCACCAAGATCATGCATTTTCCGAGGGGCAATGAATAACTAGACCACCATTATTTACCGGTTCCGATTATAATTATTGGAAAACTAGGATGAGGTGTTTTTTAATATCATTAGATATTGAAGTATGGAATATGGTTGAAACAAATTATACTCATCCTACTTTTAGAATTGGTGATATTGTCATGGAGAAACCCAAAGATAAATGGGATGACCAGGACAAATTAAAATGCAAAAATAATGCAAAAGCAATGAACGCATTATTTTGTGCTCTTGATAAAACTGAATTTAATAGAACCTGCGCATGTCAAACTGCATATGAAATTTGGAATTTATTGGAAATTACTCATGAAGGTACCTCGCAGGTGAAGGACTCAATGCTTTTCCAATTGGAGTCAGAATTCGAAAAGTTCAGGATGGAGGTAGATGAGGATGTGGATACCATGTACACAAGATTCACTAAGATAGTAAATGACTCAAAAATTTTAGGAAAAAATTTCTCAAATGGTGATTTGGTAAGAAAACTTCTTAGATCTCTCCCACCTAAATTCAATCCCAAAGTGACGGCTATTTCTGAATCTCATGATCTTAAAGCTCTTAATATTGAAAGCCTGATTGGGAACTTGAAAACTCATGAAGTTGAATTGAAAATTCAACAACAAGAGTATATGGAGCCAAAGAAGAAGGGATTGGCTCTAAGATCTAAGAAGGAGGAAAGTAGTGATTCTGAGGAGGAAGAAGAAGATGAGGAAAGTTTATTTGTTAGAAAGTTTAGAAAATTTATGAAAAATCCAGAGAGAAGGAATTCATTCAAGAAGTATTTTAAGAAGGAGACGTTTAGGAAGAAAAAAGGAAAGGAAGACGATGAGGAGGAAGAGAGACCGCCACCGGAGTGCTATCACTGCAAGAAGTTTGGACACATCCGAAGCAAGTGTCCAAAGTACTTAAAAGAACTTATAGAAAAGAAGCACAAAGGGACGAAGACGGTGCTGAAGGCGGAAACATGGGATGATTCTACTTCTGAGGATGCAAGCAGTTCAAGCTCAAGTAAAGAAAAGGAGGCCAACATATGCTTAATGGGAAAGAGCATCATATCTAATGATGAATGCAGTGTCCAAAGTGACATTGAGGTAACTCCTCCAACCTACGATGAATTATTTTCTGAATTTTTAAAGACTTGCAAATTTTTTGAAAAGAGTTTAAAAGATAATGATCTTCTTAAATCTGAAAATGAAATTTTGCTTAAAGAAAACAAAAAATTGTTAAATGAAATTAAGACTATTGGAAAAAGAGAAATTTCTTGCCAAGAGTGTGATCACTTTTTGGGAAGAATTAAAGAACTTGAAGAATCTCTTTCCAAATCTCATTCTACAATAAAAATTCTTACCAAAAAGAATGAGATTTTAGAGAGAGATCTGAAATATTCAATTTCCAAAGTCCAAGAGGGAAAGAAATCTTTTGAACGTAGATGTGTAAATCTAGTATCCGAGAATACAGAAATGAGAAACCAGATTCATGACTTAACGCTAGCCATGAAAAAATTTGGAATGGGCCGAAGATCACTGGATATGATCTTAGGATACCAATGCCATGGATCTGGAAGGTTTGGACTCGGATACACGTCAGGAAGCTATCGCCCGGCGGTAACCACTGTCGCCAGCGACATCGAAAAGTCCAGAAATTCCATTTTTAAAAATTCTGAAGTTAGTAAATTGTCTAATACTGCATCCTCATCCAGTAAAAGTCCAGAAAAGTTATACTCTTCTCAACACATTACATGTGCCAAATGCAATAGATTTGGTCACACTACGGACTCTTGCTGGAGGAAAGGAAAAAGTAAAATTAAACAAATCTGGGTGCCTAAGGCTTCTACCTATACTATGGGTGGAACCACTTGGGTAACCAGATCTTTACTCACCTCCTCTTTCTAGGTGTGTTGGCAGGCTAAAGACAAAGAAGACGTGTGGTACTTGGACTCAGGTTGTTCAAAGCACATGACGGGCAATAAAGAGAAGTTCCTTAGCCTGGAGATGAAAAAAGGAGTTGTTACATTCAGAGATAATGGAAAAGGAAAAAATCATCGGCATCGGAGTTGTGGGTAACAAAAATTTTTCAATTTCAAATGTTTTATTTGTAGAAGGATTAAAGCATAATTTGATTTCTATTAGTCAATTATGTGATAAGGGTTTAGATGTTTTATTTGAATCTTCTACAAATTTGTGCAAAATTATTAATTCTAAAATAAATGAAATTGTTTTTACCGCACCTAGATGTCATAATGTATATATGATTAAATTTCTTGATTTTTCAAATTCTACTTTAAAATGCTTTTTATCAAAAAATGATGAATTAGAATTATGGCATAGGCGACTTGGACATACTAGTGCCAAGTTAATTACAAAACTTTCAAAAGATAAATTAATTAAAGGTTTAACATTGTTAAATGGAAATTTATCTTCTTCATTATGTGTGCCTTGCCAAAAAGGAAAATTTTCAAAATCATCTTTCAAAAGTAAAAATATTATTTCTACCACTAGGCCACTTCAATTAATACATATGGATTTATTTGGGCCAATTGGAATTTCTAGCTTAGGAGGTATAAAATATACATTTGTATTGATTGATGATTATTCTCATTTTTGTTGGACTTTATTTCTAACCTCCAAATCCGATGCATTTTCAGAATTTTCAAAATTATGTTTGCGTATTCAAAATGAATTTGAGTTAAAAATTAAACGCATACGATTGGATCATGGAGGAGAATTTGAAAATGAAAAGTTTATTTCTTTTTGTACGGAGTTAGGAATTAAACACGAATTTTCCGCTCCACGCACACCACAGCAAAATGGTGTAGTGGAGAGGAAAAATAGAACTCTTCAAGAGTTAGCCCGTACGATGCTATCTGAATTTAAATTACCAAAATCTTTTTGGGCTGAAGTGGTTAGTACGGCATGTTATGTAATTAATAGAGTAATGCTTCGCCCTATTTTAAAATTAACTCCGTATGAATTAATTTTTAGTAAAAAACCAAATGTTTCTTATTTCAAAGTTTTTCGTTGTAAATGTTTTATTTTGAATTCTAAAGATTCCTTAGGAAAATTTGATGAAAAATGTGATGAAGGTATTTTTATTGGCTATTCTTCAACTAGTAAAGCTTATAGGATTTTTAATAAAAGAACAAAAATAGTTGAAGAATCTATTCATGTTAGGTTTGATGAGTTTGTTTCATGTGTAGAAAAGAAAATCACAGGAAAAGAAGATGAACCCCTTCCTTCGGTGGAGAATGATGAT
Organism: Dactylorhiza incarnata; assembly: GCA_033032865.1. Lineage (NCBI taxonomy): Eukaryota > Viridiplantae > Streptophyta > Magnoliopsida > Asparagales > Orchidaceae > Dactylorhiza > Dactylorhiza incarnata. Next base: position 12,398,278 of record JAWHQI010000035.1, read on the forward strand.
GAAGAACTTGGAGAAAATGAAGAAGAAAAAGAAGAAGAGAGAGAAGGAGAAAGAGAAGAAGATAGAGAAGGAGAAGAAAGAGAAGAATATGTGCCTCCAAATGAATTTAGATTTTCTAAGGATCATCCAAAGGAGCTTATCATTGGAGATCCACAAAAAGGGGTTAGTACTCGTTCATCGTTACATGTTTTATTTTCAAACCTTTGCTTTGTCTCTGAAATAGAACCAAAAGATGTTTCCACCGCTTTAAATGATGAATTTTGGTTTTTAGCTATGAATGAAGAACTTAATCAATTTGAACGTAATAAGGTTTGGAATCTTGTAGAACGACCCAAAAATCGTCCTGTAGTTGGAGTTAAGTGAATTTTTAAAAATAAATTGGATAGTGAATCTAAAATTGTTAGAAATAAAGCCAGATTAGTTGCAAAGGGTTATGCACAAATTGAAGGGGTAGATTTTAATGAAACTTTTGCACCCGTAGCAAGATTAGAAGCGGTTAGGTTATTTCTTGCATTTGCTTGTTTTAAAAGATTTAAATTATATTAAATGGATGTCAAAACCGCATTTTAAACGGGTATATAAAAGAAGAGATTTTTGTAGAACAACCCCCTGACTTTATAAATGAGAAATATCCAAATTATGTTTATAAATTAGATAAAGCGCTTTATGGATTAAAACAAGCGCCTCGTGCTTGGTATGACCGATTAACTCAATATTTGTTAAAGCACGATTATAAAATAGGAAGTGCCGATTCTACACTCTTCATTAAGCAAATTGATCATGATTTAGTTATTTTGCAAATTTATGTTAATGATATTATTTTTGGAGCCACTAATGAAGAGTTGTGTAATGAAGTAGTTAAAATTATGAAAAATGAATTTGAAATGAGCATGGTAGGAGAACTTTTATATTTTCTAGGTTTTCAAATTACACAAAAACATGATGGTATTTTTATATGTCAATCCAAATATATTCATGATATGTTAAAAAGATTTGGATTTGAAAATCTTAAGCATGCAAACACTCCTATAAGTGCTTCACTAAAATTAGGAAAAGATGAAAGTGGAGTTTCAATTGACCAAACCCTTTATAGAAGTATGATAGGATATTTATTATATTTAACCGCATCTAGGCCTGACATTATGTTTGTCGTTTGTTTATGTGCTAGATTTCAGGCTAATCCTAAAGAGTCACATTTAAAAGCGGTGAAATGCATCTTTCGATATCTTATAGGAACATCTAAATTAGGATTACGGTATCCTCAGAATGATTCCTTTATTTTGCATTGTTTTTCGGATTCAGATTATGCGGGATGTTCTTTAGATAGAAAAAGCACTAGTAGCACTTGTCATTTTATCGGCCCTTCACTTATTTCATGGTCGAGTAGGAAATAGAATTATGTTGCCCTCTCTACTACCGAGGCCGAATATATTGCTCTAGGTAGTTGTTGTGCCCAAGCTCTTTGGATGTCACAAACATTACAAGACTTTGTGGCATGCAACAAAGTAGTGTAAAATTAAAGTGTGATAATAAAAGTGCTATAGACTTAACTAATAATCCCGTACTTCATTCAAGATCTAAACACATTGATGTGAGACATCATTTTATTAGAGATCATATTAAGAATAACCATATTAAAATTTCATTTATAGGCACGGATAATCAACTAGCGGATATATTCACTAAACTGTTACCGGATTCCCGTTTTTCTATGATTAGGCTAGAATTAGGAATCCTAGACATTTCACAATATTTATATCACTATTTATAACCTATAAAATTAAAAAAAAAGAAAAACTAAATCTTAAACGATCAAAATATACACATTCACCAACATAAATCATGTCCAAATATTAAAAATTATTACAGAATTTTAACAAAAGAGTACTTAAAATGTCTCATAAAAGAAGTTCACAAAATTAAGGAGAGATCTGGGCTGGGAAGCTATCGGATGGCGACAGTAGGATGTCGGATGGCGATAGCTCCCAGAAGTCTTTTTCATTCCGAATCCTCCTCATTTCGACTCCCTGCTCCACTGCTTTCTGGAAGATCATAATCTGATCTCCTCATTTAACGCGTCTTTTTATATATTTGGAGGTCTCGGATGGCGATATCCAGGTGTCGGATTTCCGACAGCTCCCAAAAATTAAATTTCCATTCTTCACTAACTTTTTCATTACCTGTTTCTATAAATGATCATATGGAAATTTCTTTTTAATCCGCATATATGATTCTTCATGTGTTATCTTTCTTACAAATAGCTTAACACTTAATTATGATGTTCAATCTTAAGTTATCATTGTAATGACACTTTCATATAGGAATTACGAATTGTTTTCGCATGCCTCTAAGTATAAGAAATCTTTTATCTATGACAATGAGCAATCACAAACACTTACTTTGCAATTACATATTAATAAAATTTATTTTTTACATACATCATGATTGCTCGAACATAACAAAATACATTTCATAAATGCTACCTTCAACTTTGCTACTTTGCACTTATTCAAATTATACCATTTTTTGCATGCAAGTGAATTCGGAGATCCTTTACATATATGAATATTCAAAAAAAGGGGAGGCAAATTCAAATGCAAAACATACATTTTGCCAAAAAATTCTGCAGGAAATAAAAAAAAATTGAAAAGGATCCTCCACCAAGCACTACTTAGCCTCCTGATAAGTCTTAATGAGCATTGTGTGGTTAAGCACTTTGGAAAGAATTGTAAAGTGTCTTGTTATGCAAAAACAAAATGGTCCTTGTATATACTTGCAAAGTTTCAATAAGTTCATAAGTTTGGCTTTATTTATATTTATGTTATGTTTAACAATTCCATAGTCATGTATATTTTAAATATATTCATATGTATTCTTTCTCAAAGTATCACTACTACACTTCATTGTTATTTATAAAACTTCTTCTTATGAGAATTGGACCGAAATAATTCAATATTCAATATTCTCCTGTGTCTTTCTCTGATAATTGAAATTGAATCTCCTAATGGTTAAGTAAATTTGCTTCTATACATTATAACACATTACTAGAATGCTTAGCCTAATCTCTAAGATTTCCTAACACGATATCATATTACTTACAAAGCTTCCGCTAGTGTACTCCAACTTTCCCTATACTCTTTCTTATTGTTCTTCCATATCTCTATGATACTATTTCCTCGTCTCTATTCATTACTTTTGATAATATCAAAGGGGGAGAAGATATTAAGAAATCATAAGTAATCACTTAAATCACTTAAAATACTTAATTAATTAAGTGAGCATTCATGTAGGGGGAGTTTATATGTAGGGGGAGTTTATATGTCGGGGGAGAATATTTTGGGGAGATCATATCATATTAAGGGGGAGATCATGGAGATCAAAAGTTCACACTTGTACACACATGATATACTTTTCCAAATCTTTATAAGATTTAGTCGATTTCTTTTTATAAGGATTTGTTATTATCAAAAGGGGGAGATTGTTGGAGCATGCGTTCCACACTCGTCCGGTTTGAGAAAAACAAATCCGGAATGTATTTGATCCTATTTTTGATTAATGGTGTGCAGATAACAGGTGCAAGAATAACATGTTTTCGATTGGAGCAAAATAACGATTTTCCAGAAATTGGAGCTATCGGATTTCCGATAGCAGTATCGAATTTCCGACAGCGCACGATTTCTTCCGTTTTCCGATCTCTACTCAACGGTTTAGAGCTATCGGATTTCCGACAGCAGTAACGGATATCCGACATTGCACGATCTTCCCGCAACTCTACGACGTGCAGCAGTTACGCAAGCTAATGGATTTCCGATAGTGATATCGGATATCCGACAGCCCACGATATTTCCGCAACTCTACGACATGCAGCAGTTACGCAAGCTAACAGATTTCGGATAGTGATATCGGATATCCGACAGCCCACGTGTCAACCACGACCTCCACTTCGCGCAGAAACTTCGAATTAGTGGGACACGTGGCAGCCTCTGGAGATATCGGATTCTGGCGATACCTAGCTAACGGACGACGACAACTCTTTTTTATTAAAAGGGTTCAGAACTTCGTGGATTTCATGTTTTCAGACCTTCAAGCCTTCTTCCTGAGTGTTATCGTCCAAAGAGCTTAAGGGCCTGAGTTTCGAGCTTGCGGGCTTGAGTGTATAAGGGGCTTGTGGGCCTTTGTGGTAGGACTTGCGGTTCCGAGTTTTAAGGCTTATGGGCCAGATAAATTGGTGGAGTTTTTCGAGCCTAGCACACTGCTTGGTAGGCGTAGAGGGTCAGAGGACAACTCATGACACCCTGTCTTGAGGAACATCTATACATCTTGTGTTGTGTGTTGGGATTTTCTGTGTGATTTTTCTGTGTTGTGCTTACATTATATACGTCGCTTACACAAATATTTCAAAATAGGCAAAATCACCTAACCCCCTCCCACCTTTTAGGTGATCGTTCTATAACCTACAGAGGCCAAATACATTGCACTATGAAGTTGTTGTGCACAAGCACTATGGATGAGCCAAACTTTAGAGGACTTTGTTTTCATCTAAAAAATATTGAATTAAAATGTGACAACAAAAGTGTCATTGATCTTACAAATAATACGGTACACCATTCTAGATCCAAACATATAGATGTACGTGATCATTTCATAAGAGATCACATTAAAAAGGAAAATATTAGAATAAGTTTCATTGGCACAGACTCTCAACTTGCTGATATATACACTAAAACTCTTCTCGATGCAAGGTTTCTAATGTTAAGGTTGGAATTAGGAGTCTTAGACATCTTAGGATGAGTTATATGAAAAACGCTAAAGTTGTATGAAATTTGAGCAATCAAGACATCTCCAAAAATTACAAAATTTCTGCATAAGACTACTCTTAAGACTCTTAATAAATATCAAAAAACAAAATTTTATAATTCTCAAAATTTCTCTTACTGTTTGCCAAGCTAGCGTGGGTGTTCAATTTTTCTGCTTTTTAAAATTTCTAAAAATTATTAAAATTATGTTAGTTTATATGTACTACTTAGTTTTTGGTTTTCTGTTTTTTCTTTCATTAAAAATTTCAAAACAACAAAAAAATGTATGATCTTTATTGTTAATATCAAACATTTATGAATTCTATTATTTAGAATTCTTTACAATGTTAAAATTTATTCCTTCAAATTACTATGAACATTGTGTTGTTTATCAAGCTTTGATATATCTAATTAAGTGCATCAATTATATTGAAAAATATGTGTAGAACCAAGCTTAGCATGCCTCTAATTTTGAGTAAATGTTTGTGATTGATAATGATACTTTTTCACTCACTTACTTTGGTATTCTACATGTGTGTTTAAATCTGAAAGTGCTTGCTTTTATATTGTAATTGTACAATGAATTAAAACTTGAATAAGTTTATTATCTACACTACATTTGTATTGCACTTAAGAAATTAAGAAAAGTGTTTGAGTTTAAAAATTATGTTGGGTTTGCAAAACAAGTGTAACCGGAGAATGTTGTCTCACAAAAGTAAAAAAATATAGACAAATATAACTCCACCAAGTACTACTTGGAAAGAATAGTAAAGTCTCTTGTGCAAACCTTGATTATTACACCACTTTTTTCTAGAATATGTGCATTAATGTGTGTGAAAGTTAATATACTTGTGTTTTATTGTGCACTTTGCTCTACATATGTCTTGTATTTTGTGATTTAAATCACTCGTTAACATTGCTCAAAATACACTTATGTGAACATCATTATCTTTTATAACACTTCTTCTCATGAGTATTGGATTCTAATGCTTTATCAATAGTACTCTTTGTATAAGAAATGCACTAGATAACCTAGTATGATCTCTACAATGTTTGGTATCTCTTAAACTTGAAATTATGTAACATTGTAGTATATTCTCTTTTTGATATGTTCATTTCATGCTTGGTAACTTTATGTAAAACTATGAGATTTCGAAAGGTTAAAACATCTTTATATTTTGAACTCACACTCATATTTATCCTTATAATTTTCATGCTTACAAAAAGATGTTTCTTATAATCTTTCGCTTGCCTAAAACTCTTATTTATTTATTTGAAATCTCTTCTATACTATGCTTAAACTCTTTATCATTATCGATATTACAAAAGCTCGATCATGATTTATCATTTATAAAGAATGACTCCTTACTTGCCTTATCCCACCTTCTTTTGATAATACCAAAAGGGGGAGATTAATTGAAGAAATGTAGAAGATTAAGGGGAGAATAATTCATGTAATCTATCATTTAGGGGGAGTAAAACATAAATTGCATTTATGTAGGGAGAGCATTAAGATAGGGGGAGTATGCACAATTCTCATGCTTATCATATACTATAGTATGCACTATTGTCTCGCTTATCATATAATATAAACACCATTGTGGATTTCTTGCTAAGAGGATTTGTTATTATCAAAAGGGGGAGACTGTTGGACATGTGTGTCACATCCCTTTGTTTGAGAATAACAAATCCCAAATTGTATTTGATCTTGCTTGTCGTGTGTTTATACTGTGCAGGAACTATAGGTGCAAGATTCCATAGGAAGAAAGTAGCTTGGAACCAAAATATCTTAATGGAGCACTACCGCCAGCGCTAGTATTATCGCAAGCGTTAGCAATACCGCGGGCGTTAGCACTACCGCCAGGCGCTATCTCCAGATCATTCCACGACGCCACGCCTCGGTTTCACCATGATCTCTAACCGACCGCTACCGCAGGCGCTAGGAGCTACCGCAGGCGCTATCTCCATGTTCTATAAAATGAGAATTTCTCTCTCGTTTTGTATAGATATCCTAGAGAGAATTCGATTGCCAAATTTCTATAGCTGTTACTCTGCCAAAAGTTGATCTCCCACTCAAAGCTAAAGAATCTTTCTGAAGGAGGACGTCATCACGCTACATTCGAAGAACGATCGCTTCAACCACGCTTATGTTACAACAATCCTTCATCTTCAACTTCAGAAATCTCATAGAGGGAGTTTTTATTTGTGTTATTTCATTATATTTGTGAACTTGTGTGGTTAATTCGCCTTGTGTTGGCGACTAGGTCCTTGCACGGCTTAGGGGGAATTCACCGCATGAGTTGGCGACTAGGTCAAGGTGAATAGATCTAGGAGGTGCTCGAGGCCATATCCGGGATAGGATTGGCTAGAGCGGCTTGTGGCCATATCCGAGGAAGGATAGGCTAAAGCCACCGGTTCGTGGGGATACGAGTCGGTTTAGAAAAGGAAAAATTATTTACATTTGTACGCCTCCAATTTCTAGCGAAATTAAAATCAAATTTATGTAAACACTCTTTAATATAATACACTCATGTTTATATTTGTGTTTACTTGATTTCATTCATTTGGCATATATTCTAAAAATTGCAAATTACTTTTAGCTAAATTGATATTTCACTCTCCTTTATTGTAAGACAATTTAGTAAAGTGCTTAAATATATAAAAGAACTTTTATTCCCATATTCACCCCCCTCTAAGGGCGCCTATCGATCCAACAATTATTGCTTGAAAAATATTACAAAAATTATCCCAATGATGCTTGAGATGAAGGCGAATGCATAAAAACCTTTCGGTTTTCTATACCGACCCTTCTCCCAAGGACCAATTGGCTCTAGAATATCTCTCCCCAAATGAGGCCTTGAGCTGCCCCCTAGATCTAAACCTAAACCTAGTCTCCACACCCACGTGGCGAATTCTCCCTAGTCCTCGCAAGGCCCTAGTCGCCAACCACGAGGAGAATTCTCTAGTGACAAAAAGATTACAAATGATAAAATCTAAAACATAGAAGATACTCCCTCAAAGATAGAACTTGAAGATGAAGTACGCGTGATCGATCCTTCTTCAATTCCTTTTGCGTTCACGAGCGTTGACAGAGTTTTCTTGCGCTGCAAAGAGGAGGCTCTCACGAAATATAGGAGTTGTGGATTTGATGTCTCGTCAAATCGGGAAGCCAAAAAGGAGACAGACCGGTCTTTAATAAGACTCAGATCCTTGCGCCAGCGGTCGTGCTACCGCCGGGTGGTAGCCTTTTTAGACAACAATCTAACACGCGGATTGAGTCATTTTTGGCAACATTCTGGCTTCAAAATTGGCATCCACTCCTACCGTGCCGCAGTAATGCTAACACCAGAGCTTTGACCTAGTAGTGAATTCATGGTCTTTCTCTCTCGAACTTATAGGGACCTGAGGACAGAAGATCGTGCACACTATAAACACATGTCAAGTATGATCAAATACAATGGGATTTATTATTCTCAAACCAAGAGATGTGGAAAACATGTTTTAACACCCTCCACATTAGGTTAATTTCAGCTTGACTAGAGGTGTTGAGTTCCCTCCAACTCAGGTTGAGTTCAGCTCGACTAGAGGTGTTGAGCTTCCTCTACCTAAAGTTGAGCTCAGCTCGACTAGAGATGTTGAGTTCCTTCCAAATCAGGTTGAGTTCAGCTCGATTAGAGGTGTTGAGTTCCCTCCACCTCAGGTTGAGTTCAGCTCGACTAGAGGTGTTGAGCTTCCTCCACCTAAAGTTGAGCTTTGTTCGACTAGAAGTGTCGAGTTCCTCCACCTCTGGTTGAGCAAAGCTCTTAGGAACTGTCAAAGTCCTCCACCTCTAGTTGAGCTAAGCTCCTAGGAAGTGTTGGGTTCCCTCCACCTCAGGTAGAGTTCAGCTCGACTAGAGGTGTTGAGCTTCCTCCACCTAAAGTTTAGCTCGGATCAACTAGAGGTGTTGAGTTCCCTCCACCTCAGCTTGAGTTCAGCTCGACTAGAGGTGTTGAGTTCCCTCCATCTCAGGTTGAGTTCAGCTCGACTAGAGGTGTTGAATTCCCTCCACCCCAGGATGAGTTCAACTCCATAAGAGGTGTTGAGCTTCCTCCACCTAAAGTTGAGATCGGTTCAACTAGATGTGTTGAGTTCCCTCCAGCTCAGGTTGAGTTCAACAAGACTAGAGGTGTTGAGCTTCCTCCACCTAAAGCATAGATCGGCTCATCTTGAGGTGTTGTGTTCCCTCCACCTTAGTTTGAGTTTAGCTTGACTAGAGGTGTTGAGTTCCCTCCACCTCAGGTTGAGTTCAGCTCGATTAGAGGTGTTGAGTTCCCTCCATGTTAGGTTGAGTTCATCTCGACTAGAGGCGTTGAGCTTCCTCCACTTAAAGTTGAGCTCAACTCGACTAGAAGTGTTGAGATCCCTCCACCTCAGGTTAAGTTCAGCTCGACTAGAGGTGTTGAGTTCCTTCCACCTCAGGTTGAGTTCATCTCGACTAGAGGTGTTGAGCTTCCTACACCTAAAGTTGGACTCAGCTCGACTAGAGGTGTTGAGTTCCCTCCACCTTAGGTTCAGTTCAACTCGACTAGAGGTGTTGAGTTCCCTCCACCTCAGGTTGAGTTTAGCTCGACTAAAGGTGTTGAGTTCCCTCCACCTCAGGTTGAGTTCATATCGACTAGAGGTTTTGAGTTCCCTCCACCTCAGGTTATGTTCAGCTCGACTAGAGGTGTCGAGCTTCCTCCACCTAATGTTGAGATCAGCTAGACTAGAGGTATTGAGTTCTCTCCACCTAAGGTTGAGTTCAACTCGACTATAGGTGTTGAGCTTCCTCCACCTAAAGTTGAGATCGGCTCGACTAGAGGTGTTGGGCTCCCTCCACTTCAAGTTAAGTTCAGCTCGACTAGAGGCATGAGCTTCCTCCACCTAAGGCTGAGATCTGCTCGACTAGAGGTGTTGAGTTCCCTCCACCTCAGGTTGAGTGCAGCTCGACTAGAGGTGTTGAGTTCAATCCATCTAAGGTTGAGTTCAGCTCGATTAGTGGTGTTGTGTTCACTCCACCTCAGGTTGAGTTCAGCTCAACTGGAGGTGTTGAGCTTCCTCCACTTAAAGTTGAGCTCGACACGACTAGAGGTGTTGAGTTACCTCTATCTCAGGTTGAGTTCATCTCGACTAGAGGTGTTGAGTTCCCTCCACCATAGGTTTACTTCAGCTCGATTAGAGGTGTTGAGCTTCCTCCACCTAAAGTTGAGCTAGGCTCGACTACAAAGTGTCGAGCTCCTCCACCTCTAAGTGAGCAAAGATCCTAGGAAGTGTCGAAGTCCTCCACCTCCTGTTGAGCTTACCTCTTAAGAAGTGTTGAGGTCCCTCCACCTCAGGTAGAGTTCATCTCGACTAAAGGTGTTAAGTTCCCTCCACTTCAGGTTGATTTCAGCACGATTAGGGGTGTTGGGTACCCTCCGTCATAGGTTGAGTTGAGCTCGACTAGAGGTGTTGAGCTTCCTCCACCTAAAGTTGAGCAGGGCTTAACTAGAGGTGTTGAGTTCCCTCCATCTCAGGTTGATTTCAGCTCGACTAGAGGTATTGAGTTCCCTCAACCTTAGGTTGAGTTTAGCTTGACTAGAGGTGTTGAGCTTCCTCCACCTAAAGTTGAGCTCGGCTCAACTAGAAGTGTTGAGTTCCTCCACCTCCGGGTGATCTAAGATCCTAGGAAGTGTCGAAGTCCTCCACCTCTAGTTGAACTAAGCTCCTAGGAAGTGTTGAGTTCCGTTCACCTCAGGTTGAGTTCAGCTCGACTATATGTGTTGAGCTTCCTCCACCTAGGGTTAAGCTCGGCTCGACTAGAGGTGTTGAGTTCCTTCCACCTCAGGTTGAGTTCATCTCGAGTAGAGGTGTTTAGTTCCCTCCACCTCAGGTTGAGTTTAGCTAGACTAGAGGTGTTGAGCTTCCTCCACCTAAAGTTGACCTCAGCTCGACTAGAGGTGTTGAGTTCCCTCCACCTCAGGTTGAGTTCAACTCGAATAGAGGTGTTGAGTTCCCTCCACCTTAGGTTGAGTTCAGCACGACTAGGGGTGTTGAGTTCCCTCCACCTCAGGTTGAGTTTAGCTCAACTAGAGGTTTTAAGTTCCCTCCACCTCAGGTTGAGTTCAGCTCAACTAGAGGTGTTGAGTTCCCATCACCTCAGGTTGAGTTCAGCTCGACTAGAGATGTTGAGCTTCCTCCACCTAAAGTTGAGATAGGCTCGACTAGAGGTGTTGAGTTCCTTTCGACCTAAGGTTGAGTTCAGCTCAACTATAGGTGTTGAGCTTCCTCCACCTAAAGTTGAGATCGGCTCGACTAGAGGTGTTGATTTCCCTCCACCTCAGGTTGAGTTCATCTCAACTAGAGGTGATGAGTTCCCTTCACCTCATGTTGAGTTCAGCTCAAATAGAGGTGTTGAGTTCCCTCCACTTCAGGTTGAGTTCAGCTCGACTAGAGGTGTTGAGGTTCCTCCACCTAAAGTTGAGCTCGGCTCGATTAGAGGCGCTGAGTTCCCTCCACCTTAGGATGAGTTCAGCTCAACTAGATTTGTTGAGTTCCCTCCACCTCAGGTTGAGTTCAGCTCGACTAGAAGTGTTGAGCTTTCTCCAACTAAAGTTGAGCTCTACTCAACTATAAGTGTTGAGTTCCCTCCACCTCAAGTTGAGTTCAGCTCGACTAGAGGTGTTGAGTTCCCTACACCTCAGATTGAGTTCAGCTCGACTAGAGATGTTGAATTCAGCTCCACTAGAGTTATTGATCTTCCTCCACCTAAAGTGGAGCTCGGCTCGACTAGAGGTGTTAAGCTTCCTCCACCTAAAGTTGAGCTCTGCTCAACTAGAGGTGTTAAGTTCCCTCCACCTCAGGTTGAGTTCAGCTCGACTAGAGGTGTTGAGCTTCCTCCACTTAAAGTTGAGCTAGGCTTGACTAGAGGTGTTTAGGTCCCTCCACCTCAGGTTGAGTTCAGCTCGACTAGAGGTGTTATGTTCCCTCCACCTCGGGTTGAGTTCAGCTCGACTAGAGGTATGGAGCTTCCTCCCCCTAAAGTTGAGCTTGACTCGACTAGAGGTGTTGAGTTCCCTCCTCCTCAGGTTGGGTTCAACTCGACTAGAGGTGTTCAATTCCCCCCTCCTCAGGTTGAGTTTAGATCCACTAGAGGTGTTGAGTTCCCTCAATCTCAGGTTGAGTTCAGCTCGACTAGAGGTGTTGACATTCCTCCACCTCAGGTTGAGTTCAGCTCGACTAGAGGTATTGAGCTTCCTCCACCTAAAGTTGAGTTAGGCTCGACTAGAGGTGTTGAGTTCCCTCTAATTCAGGTTGAATTCACCTCGACTAGAGGTGTGGAGCTTCCCTCCACCTCAAGTTGAGTTCAGCTCGACTAGAGGTGTTGAGCTTCCTCCACCTAAAGTTGAGTTCGGCCCAACTAGAGGTGTCAAGTTCCCTCCACCTCAGGTTAAGTTTACCTCTACCAGAGGTGCTGAGCTTTCTCCACCTCTAGTTAAGCTCGGTTCATAGGAGGGTTGTTAAGTGGAGAAAGGTTTATCATTCTTGCATTTAGTTCAAATTGATATGTCTTTTAAGAGTTCAACCACCGCATTGTCAACTTCCATCTCTCCGAACCACAGGTGATCCATTGTTTTTTTATCTCGTGTCAAACCTGAAAGAAGCAGGGATTGTGTATAACCCATAGTTCATCGAGACTACGACGGATATAGAAAGTGTCTGTGATAAGTGGAACGACTGATTGGAGGCATTTAAAACTGACTGAAATAGTGAGATAAGGCATGGGGGAAGGGGCTTCCTCGCTTGGGCGAGTGGACGTAGTCATCCTGTGGTCCACTCCCTCGGGCATTCGGGCAGGTTGACCCCGTGCCCACTCGCCCCTATGGGGAGTGGACATAGTGGTCCACTCGCCCAGCCCAGGCCGTGGACCACTCGGTCCACTCCGCCAGCCCCCGACAAGGGGGGAGTGGACTTCTTAAGTCCCACTCGCTCCCCTCCTATCTCGGTCGTAGCCATTGGTTTGGATTCGTAGTTAAATGCGGATACCAAAATTTGGCTATCCGCAACTCGCTTTTAGGAAGTCTATAAATAGACCCCCCTTGGGCACCTTGAGAAGGACCTCTCTTCTTCTCTCCCTCACATATTACTTGTAAGCAAGCAGTCCAGCCCTCTGTCAGCTAAGGTCGACAGTCAGGTGCTCCTTAGTGCTCTCCAGGGTGCCCAGGCTCAGCATTGGCTTGGGAGGGGAATCTCTCTTTGATCTTCCTAGTTTGTGGTGGGACCTCCTCAATGCAGCTCAAGGGGTCTGTTTTGGGTTTCAAGTCTTTTTCGGTGCAAGGTCCTTTGACTCTCAGCAACCGGTCATATGTTCTAGCTTAGGTGAAGTAAGGGTCAGCTGCATACCCACTACGAACGTCGAATCTAGTTCTTTGGTTTCAACATTGGTTGTATTCCTCGAGAGATGTGTTATCATGATTTTTGAACCTCCACGATCGAGTTATTTTCAATCATCGCTTATGTATAGTAGTTATACTAATTATTTAACTTAAGATTGATTCTCGATCAATTGTTTTCTTTCTTTAATTATTTTTTTCAAGAACTCCATTTTATCTTTCCGAATAAATTATAATAATTTGCGCGAGTAGAAGTACTAAATAGTCCCGTGGAATACGACACTTGATATTTACTTTTTAAATATCCTATATTATGAGCGATAAGTGTTATTGCTTATAGTTCGTAGAATTGGATAAAATTATATCGCAAATTTTACGTATCAATTTTTTGTCACCGTTGCCGGTGCATTTCTCTTTTAAATATCCATTTAGCTAATATTTAACGTGTAGCTCAAAGACGTTAAACAAAGCGCTCTTGGGAAGCACTCCTTGGTTATCTTAATTTTCTTGCACTTTACTATTTCAGCTTTTTATTTACTTGTTGTTCCCTCTCCTACTTGGCTTATAAACATTGGGACAATGTTTATTTTTAAGTTTGGGGGTGGATTCTCTTTATTTTATTTTATTTTAAGATAAAAAAAATCCTATAAAAACTTTTCAAAAAAAAGTGTTTTCCTTTTAATTTTAGTTTTCCGCCTTTTTTATAATAAAATAATATTAAAATATAAAAAACAAAACTAAAAAAATTAAAAATCTAATTTCTTGCGAAAGGTCTGTGTTGGGCTTTCATCCCACAAAACTGCCTAGTACCTTGTAAGCCCGTCATTGGGTATCCCTTGGGAAGTCCAAGAGTAAAAAAATATTCATGTTTTATTTTAATATAAAAATCCAAAAAAATTAAAAAGTTTCTAATAAAATAAATTTTATAATATTAAATTTCTCCAAACTTCATCTAGATAAAATTGATTTTAATTGTGAGTTATCTTTATAGGCTTTTTAAGGAGTCTTCTTTCATATATTTCTTTATTTTATGTCTCTTCAAAATTTGTTAGATTTAATTTTTAGATGATTTTGATTTAATGAATTTTTCATTATCTTGGTTTGTTTAGAATATTTCTTAATTATACTTTCTCTCTTTAAAATATCATTATTCAATTTTGTAGAAATTTTGCTTAATATCTTTAGATTTTACTTATATTAATTTTTAGCTCATGGATGCTTAAGATTGATAAAATTATTTTCTATGCTTTCAAAATATTTTTCTTTGGAATTTTATAGCCTTTAAACCCTAGCCCTTCCCCTACCATTTGTTTAACCTATTGATTGACAATATAAAAGGTTATAAAAGATCTTATGTCATGGAATGAGAGGATAAAATTCATCATTCCTAAACATATGCTCCCAAATTTGTATAAGATTATATGACATAGAGTTGAGATGATAAAATTCATCACTTCTAAACATATACATTTGGGATATTTAAAAGAAGAAGAAATTTAATAAAAGATGGAAATGAGAGGATAAAATTCATCATTTCCCAAATAAAGTAATTTCTTCTATGCCAATTGTTTCCCTATTTTATCCAATATCAATTGTAATCCAAGATTAATATGAGAGATCTTAGATAGTATTTTGAAGTTTTCTAAAAAGTTTCTTATGAAGTTTAAAATTTCTATAATTGAAATCTTGGATTGTTTTGCTTAATTTAATGCAATTTTGATTATGAAATTTTAGTTAGAAAATTTTGAAACAAATATTTATTCTACTCAATTAATTTATGAATTATAAGTTCTTTCTTATGAGTCTAAATTTTATTTTTGATTTATTTTGATTTTGATCATATAATATTTAGAGTGCATGATTAGGAGTAATTCTTTTTGAAAATGTCCTATAGATTCTTCTCATATTTATAAATTGGTTTTGCTCTAAAATAGCAAAAGATTAAGTACGGGGGTATTTGATAGTGCAATATTTATCTATATTTTAGTATAATATTTTTATTTTAAATAACTAATTTTTATATTATTTCAGCTTAATTTCTTTCTAAATTACTTTATTTTGCATTTTCAGGGATTTCTGGGCTGCCAATATCCAATTTAAGCCCACAGACGTGTTCAGTGGAATTAATAGAACAAATCTACAAAAATCCTTAGAACACGCCCTAGGTTACGGGCGTGACCTGGGTAGTGTCACGATCGTGTCCCTCCTTCAGCTCCTGGAAGACCTATGCCATGTATGATTAAAATTATACGCCCTTGATCACGGGCATGACCAAGGGCGTGACTCCATGTCACGCCATGACCAGCCCCAACCATTTTACAGCTATCAGATCACACCACCAGCTCAGCTAAATATTACATGCCCTCGGTCGCGGGCATGACCGAGGGCGTGACCCATCCAATAATCGTCGCAATCACTCTAGATTGAGCCATTCTGCTGCCGTTTTAAGATCCAGCTAGACTCGCCCAAACACGCCCGTGTCCAAGGACGTGTAACTTCGAGTTAATTAATTTTGGCAGTTTTCTCCCCAACATTCTGTTAAAAAACTTGAGGTCCGTAGATGAAGTAAAAAATGTGGAATCACTTCATAAAACCTTCCACAAGTGTAGCACAACAATGACAATGGGAAGACCGTATAGTACTATGATATTAACTATCTCTTTACAAAGTGAGGTATACATGGCGAGACATGATTTATAAGAACACCAGAGGAGAGAAGCACAAAACACAAAGGTAAACAAGCTGCTGCGATCTGACAACTTGAGACCGCCAGACCGCGCGAACAGACAAGCCAAATAAAAGCCCCTAAGACCGCGCGAACAGAGCACAAGCTGCACCTGCCAGACCGCAACCACAAACCACCGACCTGCTGCTCTATTCCTCTACTAAAAACAAATAGTTCGCACTTCTTGATCGCCCAGACTGCACGGTCTTGATCACAGAAGAACCTACGAACTCTGAACAAGGAACTGCTATCTGCGACAGACCGCAACTCAAGATCGCCTGGCCACTTGAGACCTCCTGATCAACTGAGTCCGCTGCTCCAGACCAATAACACCTAAACACAGTCTGCCTGGACTGGTTTATTCAAAGTTGGAAGAAAGGAGAAAAGCTGACCGCGAGCTGCTAACCTCTAACCTGCGAACAAACAAACCGGTCAGACAAAATCTCAGACCGCGCGACCTCAAATTGAGACCGGCATAATCAAGCCAACTTGGGTTCTTACAGTTCTCATTATTAATGACGGACCCTGCACCCCTATTTATATGCGAGAAGATGGATGTCATCACCGCACAAACTGGGATACAATAACCGCCCATCAGATCACGAGCGGTCTCATAAACCAGACCGCCCGAGCTCAGCAAAGCTAAGCAGCTCCCTTATTAACCATACAGTTATGTACAAACCGCCCGGTTACCACGGTCTCCTAAAATAGACCGCCCGGTCTTATTGCAAATGCAAAGAACTCCTTCATTAACCTGACCGACTAGAACAGTCGTCAGACCGCCCGGTCACTGCAAGAAGGCAGACCTACTTTAACACCTGGCCAACTTGAACAAGTCACCAGAACAACTCGCGCAAGCCGCCCGGATAGATAACGGTCTCCCAGATCAGACCACCTCAAACAAACCGCTGAGACAGAACCGACCAGAGAACCTGCGCAGACCGCGCGGTCTCTGCGGTCTCCAACCTGCAGACCGCCCAGCACCTTTCCACTTCCACTTCAAAATTTAACACTCCCCCTTGAAGTGGGAAGTGGAAGTCAGCCCAAGCAAACTCGACAACCGACCAAATGGTCCCTTCACCAGCGGCTTAGTAAATATTTCAGCAACATTCTCCTTGCTCTGCACATGCTCCACAACCAGAGATCCCTCCAACACCTTCTCACGAATGAAATGATGATGAATCTCTATGTGCTTCGTACGTGTGTGACAAACTGGATTGTTCACCAGTTTGAGAGCACTCTCATTGTCACCACGTAGCAGAGTAGGACCACGCACGTCCCTATGAATGTCCTCCACAAGCCTCCTAAGACAAATGGCTTCCTGAGCCGCCAAATCCGAAGCTTTGTACTCCGCTTTTGTGGTAGAGACAGTCACAGAATCCCGCTTCTTGCTGCACCATGATATAGCTATAGAGCCTATCATAAAGACATATCTAGACGTCGATCTCCGATCATATACTACAATATACTGATAGCCGCCACAAGATGAGACTTCCGAGGCTCTGCCATAAACCAACTCACCTTGCCAACTGCATAAGCAATATCTGGCCTCGTGATCGTCAAGTATATCATGCTTCCGACCAAAGCCCAAAACACTAAAGGATCGGTAAGAACCTTCGCTTCATCTCAACGAAGATGAACTCCAACCTCAAGTGGAGTAGATCTGCTCTTTCCCCCTTCCATGCCGAATCTCTTCACGATTTGATCCATATAGCCCTTTTGGTAAACAAGCAAACCGCTCTCTTTTCTCTACACTTCGAGCCCAAGATAATGGTGGAGCTCGCCCAAATCCTTCATCTTGAATTTGATAGCTAGCTCAACACGAAGCTTAGCCACCTCCACTTCAGAATTCCCCGTGAGGATCATATCGTCAACGTACAGCAGCACCAAGACTTAAAGCACCCCCATCTTCTTTACGAATAAGCTTGAATCTAAATCAGAAGCAAAGTATCCGCAGAACTGGAGGTATTCTGTGATCTTCCCGTACCACGCCCGAGGCGCTTGCTTCAAGCCGTAAAGAGCCTTCTTGAGCTTGCAAACATATCTTGGGTGCTCTTCGGATATATAACCAGGTGGCTGCTCCATGAAGATATCCTTGCCAATCTCGCCATATAAGAAAGCGTTCTTCACATCGAGTTGCTAGATCTTCCACCCTTGGCAAGCTGTCAATGCGATCACCACCCGGATTGAAGTCATCTTGGCAACGGGGCTAAATGTCTCTTCATAATCCTCCCCATACTTCTGAGAGAAATCTAGAGCTACAAGGCAAGCCTTGTATCGCTCAATACTTCCATCATCCTTCTTCTTCAGTTTGAAAACCCATTTGCAAGTCACCGGAGTAACTCCCTCAACCTTAGGCACCAAGTCCCAAGTCTCATTCTTCCGGAGGGCAGCCATCCCTTTATCTATGGATCCTTCCCACTCCTTGACTCCAACGGCATTTTCATAACAAGATGGCTCTCTCTCATCCAGGGGACATGCGAAGAAACATGAGACATAGCTCACCTAATTCCCGCCCGTATACCGATCAGGTGGAATAATGGTCCTCTTGGACCTCCTCACAGCTTGGCTCTGAATCACCTCTTCCACTGCAGCTTCTGGACTAGCTCTCCTTTTAGGTAAACATGGAGCATCGCTCCTCCTGCTTCAAGAACATGAAGCACTTACCCAGAGCTAGAAATATCTAGAGCACCTGGAGAAACATGCAACTCCACCAGAACATCCTTTGCAGCTTCCTCTGGTCCACCATCTACCCTGCTTCCTTGTAACCCAACAGAAGAGCTACCTTGGTATGATGTCAGCTCATCAAATACCACATCCCTAGAGACTACATATCTTCATGTCTCGGGATCCATGCATCTCCACCCTTTCTTTCGGTCATCATAACCGACGAAGACTAGTTTCCTTGCCTTAGCATCTAGCTTAGTTTGAAGGGCATCCGGAACATGCACATAGCAGGTAGAACCAAACACTCAAAAGTGTTCCACGCTTGGCTTCTCCTTGAACATCAACTCATAAGGGGTCTTCATGTTGATGGAACTGAGAGGCATCCGGTTGATAACATAGGCCGCACAAGACATTCCCTCTGCCTAGAAGGACTTTGGGATACTCTTGGCATGAAGCCAACATTTGTAGGTCTCTGTCAGGTGACAGATCTTTTGCTCTGCAACTCCATTCTGTTGTGGAGTGTGAGCACAAGAAAGCTCCCTTTGGATGCCATGCTTCCTGCAGAAGTTAATGAACACCTTGGAGGTGAACTACCCTCCATTGTTAGTTCTGAACCTCTTCACCCACAGGTTTAGCCGACCTTCCACCAGCTCCTTAAACTCCACAAACCTCTTGAACGCCTCCGACTTCTCCTTCAGAAAATATACCCAAGTATATCTGGTGAAATCATCAACCAAAATCAGCATATACCTGCTACCTCCAAGACTGGCAGTGTTGGTAGGTCCAAACAGATCACCATGGATGCACTCCAATGGTCTTTTACATCTGCTTTGTGATTTGTCAAATGGAAAGCGCTGAGCTTTACCAAACTGACAACCTGCACAAATGTGACCATCCTCAAAAGATGACAAGCTAGGCCGACCTTTCACCAGGCCTCTTCCCGCCGTAGCTTTCAACTTATCCATCCCAACATGCCTAAGCCTTTCGTGACAGATAGCATTGATGTCGTTAGCTCTCATATTATCAACATATGAACTTGTTGAAAGAACAAACAAGTCCTTCACCCGCCTCACAACATGAGTGACCTCAGCTTTCACCGTTGAAACATTTCGGAGAAATTTCACTTCTGTTGGACCGAACAGAACGTGATAGCCAGCATCCACCGCATTGGTCACCGAGAAGAGGTTCTTCTTCATTCTCGGAACATGATAGACACTCTTCAACGTAAGAGTACCTCTATCATCGTTCAATTAAACTACATCCTCCTTCTCAACTGCATAAATAGTACCATCAGCCGTAATGATAGCGTCATTACCTATATATGCTTGCAATGAGGAGAACTTCGACTCATCCCCGGTGAGGAGATGACCACACCCAGAGTCCACTATCCAATCATCATGATAGTTGATGAATGTCATAGCCCGAACACATGTGCCCATCATTAATGCACCTCCACCACCCCAACTACCTTCAGAATTGGAACCAGCTTCCTCCTTCCATGCAGCATGCCCTGGCTGAAGATTGACCTTGCAGTCTCTTTTGAAATGACCAAGCTTGTTGCACCTGAAGCATCTAGGTCCTTCCTGCTTCTTCCCATCACGCTTAGGAGCATAGCTCCTCTCCTGCTGATATGAAGGAGATGGACCATCATCTCCGGATGTATTCTTCTTCTTATCCCATCTCATCTTCTTACCAGAAAAGAGAACCTCACCTTTTCCCCCAGAGACAGACATACCAGCCATTTGCTTAGCCAAACTTTCCTGCGAAGCAAGTAAGTTCTCCAGCTCCAACAATGAAGGATGATTGGCCCAGCCTTGAACAGAAGTATCAAAGGCCATATACTCCCTCTGCAAGCCGCGGATTATGTGCCTCTTCAGCTTAGCTTCCGAGATAGGCTCACCCGGGTCCAAAGTTGATATCTCTGCGCAGAGGTTCTTTGTTGGGGAAATGATTTATCTTAACCCCTAGAATTAAGAAGAATATAAATTCTAAGTATAAAAAAATTAGGCTAAGTAAATATGCGTCGAATAGTATTCGACGCAACGTCGAAATATAGTCGACGTTTCTCTCAGAATGAGTCCAAGTAACTCTTAGAAGAATTCGACGGACTTCTAGTCGACGCATTTGATAAAGACGACGCACCGTTGTCGACGCACCTTCCTTATTCTCCTCTCGATGTCCAGCCAGGATGAAATCGACGTTTACGTCGAATAGTAATCGACGCACGTCGATATCTATAAGTAAATCAAAAACACGCCAGATCTCTTTCCTTCTTTCTGTAGATCTGATTTTTTATGGAATGATATTATTTTTGTATAGCCGTTCTGAATCAGCCTTTCCTTCTATTTGATTCTTGGCTAATTTGATTAAGATTATTATGGATAATATTTGAAATCAGAATGAATTCTTTTCCTTCTACATAAATATTAATTATGGAAACTCTTATCTCTTTCTATTTTTGTGTCTGCTAATTGATTATTCCCTCTTAGCAATATATTTTAAACAGAGCTATAAATAAGAAGGAGGTCGACAGAGAATAACAAGAAGTGATCCACCATATATATATTTGAAAAAGAGGAAGAGCTCCCAAGTGAAGAGTGAGAAAATTGAGAAAAGAGATAATGTGTTGCAGCAAAGAAAAAGCCTTCATCTTCTCCATCTGAAGCCATTCTACTGCAAATTCTGAAAGATCTCACAAAAGAGAGAAAAGCTTACAATCTCCTTCTCACTATAGAAGAGAGATCATATTCACTATACTTGTGCTTCCAATCTTCTTGCTAGGAAGAAGATTCTTTCTTACATATATCATTTTCTGTTCTTCTACTTGTTTTACTTCTTCTTCTCATTCTATTTTCAAATTGTGTAAAAGAGTTTTTAGAATCTCTCTTCAAAAAATTCAGTTGTAGTGGTTTTAAGAGTCTCCTTACCAAAAGACTCAGTTTGGCTCTAAGAGTCTCCTTATCAAAAGACTCAGTCTGGTTCTAAGAGTCTCCTTATCAAAAGACTCAGTGCAAGTTAGTGAATTCCTACCAAGGGGGTAGAGTGGACTACACAAAGTTTGGGGAACCACTATATTTCCTTGTGTTGTGCTGTGATTTTCTTGTTGTCATTTTTCTTCTTTACTTGCTTAATTCTTGTTGGTGCGTGAGAATTTTAAATCTGTGATTATTATACATATATATATATATAATTGCACAAAGTATTTTTAATCTCTATTCACCCCCTCTAGAGAATTCTAGTGTGGTTAACTGTTCACTTTCAAATGGTATCAGAGCCAGGTTGATCAAACAAGGTTAACTCCTTGATCGAAAAGATCCTACCTCATATATATATATATATATATATATATATATATATATATATATATATATTTGAAAACTATATCTTCTCACATGGCACAAATCAAAGATTATGCTTCCACCAGACCACCAATGTGCAATCTTGAAAAGTTTGCAGTTTGGAAAAAAGAATTATGATTTATATGAATTCTATTGATGAAGAATTATTTAATGTTATTTTGACAGGTCCTCCCAAACCTTATAGAAGAGACTCAAGTGGTGAAGTGACTCAAACACTTGTCCCAAAGGCTGAGTGGATAGCTGAAGAAAAGAAGGCCAGAACATGTGATGCAAAAGCTGTAAACGATCTTGTCTCAACCCTCTCAGATGAAATCTTTCAAAGGGTTGTTGATTGTGAATCAGCCAAAGAAATATGGGAGGCTCTTACAAAGATGGTAGAAGGAAGTGCTGATGAAAGGAAAGATAGAAAGGCTCTATTGATCTCCCAATATGAGAACTTTCAAAAGAAGCATGAAGAAAGCATATCTGAGATGTTTGATAGATTCAGTCTGATCATAAATCAATTAAGGAGCCTGGATAGAGAGATCTCTCTTACAGAGATCAATGACAAACTGTTAATGAGTCTCCCAAGTTCATTGGACTCAAGAATATGGGCAATAAGAGATACAAGAGGAAAAAGGGAAATCTCAACAGATGCCCTCTTAGGAAAACTTAAATCCTATGAGCAACTGCTGAAAACCAGAGAAGAGAAGGAAAGAAGAGGAAGCACTTCAACCTCCTCAAATGATAGAAACATTGCTTTGAAAGCAACAGAAGAAGAGACCCCTGTCACTGAAGAAGAATTATTCAGCCTCCTGGCCAGGAGATTCAAGAAATGGGTCAGGACAGATGAGTCTAGAAGGAGAGAATCAAAACCAAGGTATGATAAAACTCCTACTAAAGAAATCATTTGTTATTCCTGCAGGAAAACTGGACACGTTACACCAGAATGTCCAGAAAATACTGAGAAAGAGAAAGATCTGAAAAAGAAAGATCTCAAGAAAAAGGGGAAGAAGAAAGAAAGAGGCTTCATTGCAGAAGCTTGGAGTGAAACATATTCTAAAGACAGCACTTCATCCAAAAGTGACAATGATGAGTCTAAGCAAGAAGACCTATGCTTAATGGCTTTTGAAAGCTCAAATGAAGAACATGGTGCTAAATCATGGAGTGAGACAGAATCAGAAGGAAGCATCTCTTCTGAAGATGATAAAGAAAATAGCCTTATTCTCATAGAGGAATCTGAGGATAAGGATGAGGTAAGCATTTTTGATGACATAGATTTTCTATGTGATGATTTCAAAAATGATTTTAAAGGATTATATTTAGATCAACTAAAAGCTAAACAAGAAATTAAGAATCTAAGAGAACAAATTAATGTCATCAAAAACCAGAGAAATATAGAGGATACTTGTTCTAAAAAATATGAGTTAAGGGCTAACATCATAGAAAAAGAAATAGAGAGGGCTAAAATAGAAAACCAGCTTCTTAAGAATAAGGTATCCCAAGCAAATGCTTTTGAAGAATCAATAAAAATGAGAAGCCAAACACTCAAAGAAATCACATAAAAACAAACAAGAAGACTTAAAAATCTTGGATTAGGAGCTGATCCCTCAGCTAGTCTAATTCCATCCAACAAGCCTGCTTGGATGAGCCCTGTTAAATTTACTAAACCCATCAAATCAACAAACCAAGAAGAAGACTTACAAAATAAGGGAGAAGACATCAAGGAAATAAACCAATTTGATGAAACATCATACTATTCAGCTGATGACTCTCAAACTTCTTCTGAGAAGGTAACTAGGCCAAGAGAAACAACTCATAAAGAAATAAAATCAGAAAAGGGAAAAATAAAGTTTGTGAAAACACAATTGCATCGACTTCATATCGACGCATGAATGATATTGCGTCGAATTATACTCGACGCAATCTCTCAGATGCTTCGACCTCAATTCGACGCTTGAATAAAAGTATGTCGACTTCAAATCGACGCAACTTCTTCCATGCATAGATTCCAGATCAACGCAATCTGGAGAAAGCACCGAATATAAATCGACGCAACTATCAACATACATCGAATAGATATAGACGCATACAAACTCAGAGCAACATAAAGACAGAACACTTCCATTCTCCAAAAACCTTCCATCTTAACCCCCATTCAGGACTCATTCATCCTGATCATAATTTCTATCCTAATCAAAACTTCTATCCTAACCAAAATTTCTATCCTAATCAAAATCTCTATCCAAATCAACATCCCTATTCCTCCCTAAACTCAAATTTGCTTAGTCAAAAGAAAATCAGGTGTTATATTTGCAATATAATTGTCCACACTACCAAATAGTGTTGGCATAATCAATCAAATTGCTCATAAAACTAGTCCTAGGATAACTTAGAATACTTTAGGATTAGGAAGAAAGAATCCCTCAGGAAAACACAGAATCTATCAAATAAAGTCACGTCGACTTCGAATCAATGCACCGTCGATAAATCAGTTCAATAAATAAAATCGACGCATGCATCGACTCCAATCGACGCATACGTCGATAGGAAACCCTCCAGCCTCCTGCCCAAAATGATAGGCGATAAATATTCTCACAAAGAGAATGCCTACATGAGAATTATGAGCCAAGTTCTCTTCCACTCCTTCCCTGACCTATGCAAGTCAAAAGGAATTCCCATCCCTCCAAGAAAAAGGATGTCCATTGCTCTCTTCTCAAAATGGACAAGGCAAATTCCCAAGCCTGGTGCCACTCCTAAAAGGACTCCTTCTCCTCTAATCTCTCCTGCTCATCCATCTTCACCTCCACCTCGTCCTACTCATACATACATCTCTTCTGTACCATCATCGTCCACACCTTCACAAATACCAACTCAGTCACCTGCTCAACCCTCCTTTATTCCTCCTCCTCCTCCATCAAATATATCTCATCACAATGATACAGTCCCCTCTCCACCTTCATCACATTCTCCTCCTCCACCACCACATTTTGAACCATCTCCATCCACTGAAAACCTCATCACTCAGTGTATCCAATCCACAGCCCAATGATTCCAAGCAATGCTGGATGGGCACTGCACCAAGATTCATTCCTCCATCTTACACATGCAGACCCAAATAGATGGGGTCAGTGCCTCTATGCAAAGCCTGAAGACCTCTATCTCTTCCTCTAAAGTTACCAGGTCTTTCTTAACCTCCTTGGATAAGAAGGTCAAGAAGGGGGAGAAGTTAGATGAAGAGCAGCTCTCCAACCACAAAACTCCCTCTCACAAAACCACTCATTCTTCAAAATCTGACAGTTTAGCTCCACTCAAGACCATTTGGAATGAAGTAGTAACAGATCCACATACTGAAGAGTAGATATCAAATGTACTAATTATAGCAAGAGAAGCTGCAGAACAAGTGGATCTATTGCAAGGGGAGGCAAGTAGAGCAGAGAATGAAGCTGAATAGGAAGCTGAAGCTCAGGGGGAGCCAGATGCTGTTATACCTGAAACTGGAGATAAAAGAGAAACTGAAGAAGAAGAAAAAGGCTCAAAGGAAGTTCCATTCCAGGGGGAGCAAACTACTTTGACTCAGGGGGAGCTGAGGGAATCACCTGCTACTGAGAAGGAACAACCCACAAAAGTATTTACTAGGAAGAGAAAAACTCCTCCTACCCCTGAACAATGATGATATACTCTATTTGAACAATTGTCTATGCTCAAATGTTGATTAGTCAACTGAACATGAAATTTGTTTATGTAATTTCTTATTCTATCTTCTTCTGATTGCTTAGCATATTTTTTCTCTATATAAATGCTTTGCTTTATTGAATAAAAGCTGATACAATTTCTCTCTATATAGGGTTAAGACAAATAGGGGGAGATTGTTGGGGAAATGATTTATCTTAACCCCTAGAATTAAGAAGAATATAAATTCTAAGTATAAAAAAATTAGGCTAAGTAAATATGCGTCGAATTGTATTCGACGCAACGTCAAAATATAGTCGACGTTTCTCTCAGAATGAGTCAAAGTAACTCTTAGAAGAATTCGACGTAATCATAGTCGACGTACCTCTGTCTTCTAGTCGACGCATTTGATAAAGTCGATGCACCTTTGTCGACGCACCTTCCTTATTCTCCTCTCGACGCCCAGCCAAGATGAAATCGATGTTTACGTCGAATAGTAATCGACGCACGTCGATATCTATAAGTAAATCAAAAACACGTCAGATCTCTTTCCTTCTTTCTGTAGATCTGATTTTTTATGGAATGATATTATTCTTTTATAGCCGTTCTGAATCAGCCTTTCCTTCTATTTGATTCTTGGCTAATTTCATTAAGATTATTATGGATAATATTTGAAATCAGAATGAATTCTTTTTCTTCTACAGAAATATTAATTATGGAAACTCTTATCTCTTTCTATTTCTGTGTCTGCTAATTGATTATTCCCTCTTAGCAATATATTTTAAACAGAGCTATAAATAAGAAGGAGGTCGGCAGAGAATAACAAGAAGTGATCCACCATATATACATTTGAAAAAGAGGAAGAGCTCCCAAGTGAAGAGTGAGAAAATTGAGAAAAGAGATAGTGTGCTGCAGCAAAGAAAAAGCCTTCATCTTCTCCTTCTGAAGCCATTCTGCTGCAAATTCTGAAAGCTCTCACAAAAGAGAGAAAAGCTTACAATCTCCTTCTCACTATAGAAGAGAGATCATATTCACTATACTTGTGCTTCCAATCTTCTTGCTAGGAAGAAGATTCTTTCTTACATATATCATTTTCTGTTCTTCTACTTGTTCTACTTCTTCTTCTCATTCTATTTTCAAATTGTGTAAAAGAGTTGTTAGAATCTCTCTTCAAAAAATTCAGTTGTAGTGGTTCGAAGAGTCTCCTTACCAAAAGACTCAGTTTGGTTCTAAGAGTCTCCTTATCAAAAGACTCAGTTTGGTTCTAAGAGTCTCCTTATCAAAAGACTCAGTGCAAGTTAGTGATTCCTACCAAGGGGGTAGAAGAGTGGATTACCCAAAGTTTGGGGAACCACTATATTTCCTTGTGTTGTGCTATGATTTTCTTGTTGTTATTTTTCTTCTTTACTTGCTTAATTCTTGTTGGTGTGTGGGAAGTTTAAATTTGTGATTATTACACACACACACACATATATATATATATATATATATATATATATATAAGTGCACAAAGTATTTTTAATCTCTATTCACCACCCCCCCCTCTAGAGAATTCTAGTGTGGTTAACTGTGCACTTTCATTCTTCATCTTCAAGAAGAACGTTGAGATAGATAGATCTCCTTGAGTTGCTTTCGCCAACTCATTCTCCAAGAACTGTAGCCTAGCTACATTTTTCTTATTGAACAAGCCATCCAAGACTGTCCAAATTTTAGCAGCTGATCCACATCCGATGATGTGATCAAACAACTCCGGAATTCTTGGACTTCCCAAGGGCTACCCAATGACAGGCTCGCAAGGTACTAGGCGGTTTTGTGGGATGAAAACCCACACGGCCCTTTCGCAAGAAATTAAATTTTTATTTTTTAAATTTTTTTTGGTATTTTAATTTAAAAACAAAATTGAAAAAGAATACAAAAGAAGATTTTTTTATGATTTTTAAATATTTTTGAAATTTTTTTTATTAAAATTGTTTTTCTAGTTTTTTGTTGAATTTTTTTTAAATAAAAATAAACATTAGAGAACACCCCCCCCCCCATACTTAAAAATAAACATTGTCCCCAATGTTTTATAAACAAGGATGAAGAGGGAAAAACTTGAAAAGAAAATGTAGATAAAGAAAAGAAAAATTGCAAAAAAAAAAATAAGCAAGGGGTGCCTAACAAGAGCGCTTTCTTTTTCCCGTCTTTAAGCTAGACGGTTAAGTGTTAGCGAAAGGAAATTTAAATTGAAAATGCACAGACAACTCCCTTAATTCACGCTGAGGTGAATATGCTGAAATCTGGTGCCCGGCGACTCCTCCGCTATACTTTTGATTCTTTCATTTTCCGTTAGCGTGAAATTGTGAATCCAAATTACCTAGACATACCTTAGGTAATTTGGATTGTTGGAGATGAGCGGCAAATGGATCAGTGAAGACGTTTGGTTGCAACGACTCATCCTCTACATGAAAATCGTTAGAATCAAAAGAATCAAAATTTAGCGAGTCAAAAAAAATTTCGCAAGGAGGAGGCGCTTGCGAAAACACATGATCAAGCTCCGGTTGTTTATTTTCAAAAATAATTTTTTTATCGGAAAAATCAATACCAAGAGTATTAAATTCACGGGACACAATTTCTTCACAAATTATAAATTCATGAGAAAGAGAAGAAAGGGCGGGCGAAGGAGAAGAAGATAAATTTTCATTTTCTAATGCTCCTGGTGTCTCCATGTCTTCGCGAAATTCTTGGTACAAATGCTCTTCTTGATCATGAGAATAAGCATTTAAAGTGGGAGAAATAAAATTCGGAAAATTCTCAAGATCAGAAGAAGAAAAACTTTGCGGGAAAGGCGAGGAATGTAGATCATGATTGAAGGAATTTTCTTCTTCACACTGAAAACTATCTGGGTGACCTTGCCACCATGAATAATCAACATCAATGCAAGAAGTAAATTCACCTGCATCATTATTTAAAGAAAAATTATTTTCATCATAAAAATTATTATTTTCATTATAAAAATTAATTTGATTTTCATGAGAAAAATTTTGAAATGAAAAATAGCATTCCTTACTAGAATGACGATCCCCACAAAAATGACAAATAATTTGGCGCATTCGTGCAGCTTCCAAAAGATTAACTTTATTTTGAAGCTCGACAACTTTTGCGGCCAACTGTGATAACATCATTTAAAAAAAAACAGAAAATTAAACAAACATTACCTAGTAGAAATGAATTTTAAAAGAAAAAACAAAAAGAGAAATGGGGGTGGAGAAAGAGAATGATAAAAGTAATAAAATTCACACTTTCAAAATATCAACAAAAATAGTTCCCCGGCAACGGCGCCAAAAACTTGATAGCTAAATTTAGGATATAAATAATTTTCTCCAAATTCTACGAACTATAGGCAAGAGCACCTATCGTTCATAGCATAGGATATTTAAAAATAAATATCAAGTATCGTATTCCATGGGTTTGTTGATTACTTCTACTCACGCAAATTAATATTATTTTATCTAGATTTAAGAATATTTTTAGAATAATAAAAGAGAAAAGGAAGAAAAGAGCATGTGATCGGAAATCCTTCTTGAGTTAAATAAATTGTAAAATCTAA
The DNA here is from genome assembly GCA_033032865.1 of Dactylorhiza incarnata. Taxonomy (NCBI): domain Eukaryota; kingdom Viridiplantae; phylum Streptophyta; class Magnoliopsida; order Asparagales; family Orchidaceae; genus Dactylorhiza; species Dactylorhiza incarnata. The sequence continues at coordinate 12,427,458 of JAWHQI010000035.1, forward strand.
ATTCATAACCAAAAGCGATAGAATAATTCGACCGTGGAGGCTCCCAAAATATGGTAGAGCCTCTCTCGAGAGAACTACCACCTAACCTTAGGTTGATCGATTAAGACCCCTCGGCCAGTCGAAACTCCTAAGCTTGCTTTATGCGGTGAGCCCCACTATTGGATTTGACTCCAATTCGGAAGATTTGTGTCACCCTCTCTCGAGGAATGCATGCAACTCTTTCCACTAATGAATGATCTGCACAAATTCATGGATCTCTCGATCACTAGAAAATGGATCAAAATTGATGTTCATATACCGACAATATGAGATCAATCGAGAAAAATCAAAAGTGGTACGAAAATGAGAGATTACAAAATAAGAAAAGCTTAAGAATTCATCCGATCAAATGCTATAAATTTAGCTAAACATAATTGAAAAGAAAGACAATTTTATAACTAAGTAAAGGGAATTACAATTGCAGGAATTGGAAATCTAAACTATGAATTGAAATTTGCACGACATATATAATAAATCTGCATAAAGAAAATACATAAGGAAATGCTGAAAAACTAATCTAAAAATGACCCAATCTAAGATAGGATCGGATCCCTTCATATTGGCAGCAGCTGGAATTTATAGGCAAAAGTTCTGGAAGTCACGCCCCTAGGTCACGCCCGTGACCTAGGGCGTGTAAGGTACGGAACCGACGTGTTGAAAGCCCGGGATCGTTGGGAGAAAAACCGCCAAATTTCATCAATAGGCGGGTCACGACCTATGTCACGCCCGTGACCTGGGGCGTGTCTAGACCGAGTCAGGAAACGGTAGGAAACGGCTCAATCTGGAGTTAATTTGGCAGTTGCGGGAGAGTTCACGCCCCTTGGTCACGCCCGTGACCAAGGGCGTGTAAGATGGAACGGCTCGGCGGCGAAAACTGCTTGAATTGAATGCTTGTCGGGCTAGTCACGCCTGTGACCTGAAGGTCACGCCCCTGGTCACGCCCGTGACCTGGGGCGTGTAACTTTAATCCGATGCGTCAGCGATTTCTGGGAGCTAAATGGGGAGCACGGCCGTGACCATGGTCACACCCCAAGGTCACGCCTGTGACCTGGGGCGTGTACTGACGATTTTTGCAGAATTGCTCTGAAATTTCCCCTGAACACGGCTGTGGGCTTGAATTTGCTATTAGCATCCCCAGATTACCTGAAAACACAAAATAAAGTAAATTAGATATAAATTAAACTAAAAGTATATAAAAACTAATTAATTACTACTAAAATACTATATAAAAATAATTATAAATAATGCACTATCACTATCTCTTTACAAAGCGAGGTATACATGGCGAGACATGATTCATAAGAATCACGGAGGAGAGAAGCACAAAACACAAAGGTAAACAAGCTGATATGATCTGACAACTTGAGACCGCAAGACTGCGCGAACAGACAAGCCAAATGGAAGCCCCTGAGACCGCGCGAATAGAGCACAAGCCGCACCTGCCACACCACAACCACAGACCACCGACACATTGCTTTATTCCTCTGCTGAAAATAAATAGTTCGCACTTCTTGATCGCCCAGACCGCATGGTCATGATCACAGAAGAACCTGTGAACTCTGAACAAGGAACAGCTATCTGCGACAGATCGCAACTCAAGATCGCCTGGCCACTTGAGACCGCCTGATCAACTGAGTCCGCTGCACCAGACCAAGAGCACCTAAACACAGACCACCCAGACTGGTTTATTCAAAGCTGGAAGAAAGGAGAAAAGCTGACCGCGAGCTGCTAGCCGCTAACCTGTGAACAAACAAACTAGTCTGACAAAATCTCAGACAGCGCGACCTCAAATTGAGACCGGCACAATCAAGCCAACTTGGGTTCTTACAGTTCTCATTATTAATGACGGGCCCTGCACCCCTATTTATAGGCGAGAAGATGGATGTCATCACCGCACAAACTGGGATACAATAACCGCCCATCAGATCGCGAGCGGTCTCACAAACCAGCCGCCCGAGCTCAGCAAAGTTAAGCAGCTCCTTTATTAACCATACGGTTATGTACAAATTGCCCGGTTATCGCGATCTCCTAAAACAGACCGCCCAGTCTTATTGCAAAAGCAAAGAACTCCTTCAGTAACCAGACCGACTAGAACAGTCGTCAGACCGCCCGGTCACTACAAGAAGGCAAGCCTACTTTAACACATGGATGACTTGAACAAGTCGCCAGAACAACTCGAGCAAGCCGCCCGGACAGATAATGGTCTCCCAGATCAGACCGCCTCAAACAAACCGCTGAGACAGAACCGACCAGAGAACTAGCGCAGACCGCGCAGTCTCTGCGGTCTCCAACCTACAGACCGCCCAGTACCATTCCACTTCCACTTCAAAAATTTAACACGTTCCCAGGCTTTCAAGACAGCAACAATGCACCTTACACGCCCTTGGTCACGGGCGTGACCAAGGGCACTGTTGAAACCAATAACTGGTCTCTGTGGAGTTCGGGCCCTCAACAAGTCAAGGGGTGACCTCACACTTACTCCTCCCAAGGGAGAGCTCTAGGCTAAGAGGCTAAAGAACTATGAACAAGGCCAAGGGCTTAGCGAGGAGGTCCCACCACACACCCGGAAGATCTTAGAGCGCTTCCCCTCCCAAGCCAATGCTAAGCTTGGGCACCATTGGAGGCTCTCTTCACCCACTAAAGAGACTTGGGGAGAGAGATGGCAAAAAGAGAGAGCCCTAGAGAACCTCTCCAAATGGTGCCCCCTTGGTCCTATTTATAGGATTTCTGGGTTTGGGCTGCGAATAGCCAAAAACTGCCTGCGAAATTACCAAAATGCCCCCGGATTTGGCCTGCGAACAGCCAAATCCCATTGTTCTGCAGCGCTAAATGCAGACCGACCCCTCCCCCGGATTTGGGCTCGCCCATCTGCTGGGGCTGGTCGAGACCCAACCAGGGTCGCCCCCCTGCTGGTCTCGCCCCTCTGTTGGGGCTGGGCGAGACCCAGCCAGGGTCGGCCCCCTGCTGGTCTCGCCCCTCTGCTGGGGCTGGGCGAGACCCAGCCAGGGTCATCCCCCTGCTGGTCTAGCCCCTCTACTGGGGTTGGGCGAGACCCAGCCAGGGTCGGCCCCCTGCTGCTGGAGATCTCGCCTCCCTTGCTGGTTGAGCGAGCGGGAAGCTCCCCGCTCTCTCTTCCTGTCCTGGAACTTGCTGGAAAACAGTGTCAAAAATACCTCATGGGTCCCCGGGGGCCCACTCGGTGAATACAGGGTTGTACATAATCCCCGCTCTTTTCGAGCAAGGTACACGCTCGGAAAGAAACGTCCAACCATGCATATTCGATGAGGGGCGCTGAAAATCTGGCTAACGGAGCTACCTCGGAAAAAATATATAGCCTCCCCGAGTGGTCCACCCACCCTGCCGGCTAGTGAGAGCCCTACGAGCGAGACCTCCTCAGGGAAAAACATTTAGCTTCCCTGGGATGTCAACCTGCCCTGCCGGCTAGTGAGAGTCCGGTCAGCGGAACCATCCGAAGGGAAAAAAACATTTAGAGAACTTCCGGCCACCGAGCGGTTCCCGGCCCTGTCAGCTAGATGGGAGCCTGGTCAGCGGGCCAGCATCGGGGTTAACTAGCTTGAGATCTTTCTGCCACCGAGCGGTTCCCGGCCCTGCTAGCTAGATGCGAGGCTGGTCAGCGGGCCAGCATCGAGGCTAAGTACCTTGAGATCTTTCTGCCACCGAGCGGTTCCCAGCCCTGCTAGCTAGATGGGAGCCTGGTCAGTGGGCCAGCATCAGGGATAAGTACCTTGAGATCTTTCTGCCACCGAGCAGTTCCCGGCCCTGCCAGCTAAATGGGAGCCTAGTCAGCGGGCCAGCATCGGGGATAACTGCCTTGAGATCTTTCTTCCACCGAGCGGTTCCCAGCCCTGCCAGCTAGATGGGAGCCTGGTCAGCTGGCCAGCATCGGGGCTAAGTTCCTTGAGATCTTTCTGCCACCGAGCCATTCTCGGCCCTATGAGCTAGATGCGAGCCTGGTTAGCGGGCCAGCATCGGGGCTAACTGCCTTGAGATCTTTCTGCCATTGAGCGGTTCCCAGCCCTGCCAGCTAGATGGGAGCCTGGTCAGCGGGCCAACATCGAGGCTAACTACCTTGAGATCTTTCTGCCACCGAGTGGTTCCCGGCCCAGCCAGCTTGATGGGAGCCTGGTCAACGGGCCAGCATCGGGGATAAGTACCTTGAGATCTTTCTGCCACCGAGAGGTTCTCGGCCCTGCCAGCTAGTTGGGAGCTTGGTCAGCGGGCCAGCATCGGGACTAAGTACCTTGAGATCTTTCTGCCACCGAGCGGTTCCCGACCCTGCCAGCTAGATGGGAGCCTGGTCAGCGACCCAGCATCGGGGTTAAGTACCTTGAGATCTTTCTTCCATCGAGCGGTTCCCGGTCCTGTCAGCTAGATGGGAGCCTGCTCAGCGGGCCAACATCGAGGTTAACTGCCTTGAGATTTTTTTGCCACCGAGCGGTTCCCGACCCTGTCAGCTCGATGGGAGCCTGGTCAGCAGGCCAACATCAGGGTTAACTGCCTTGAGATATTTCGGCCACCGAGCGGTTCCCGACCCTGCCAGCTAGATGGGAGCCTGGTCAGCGGGCCAGCATCGGGGCTAAGTACCTTGAGATCTTTCTGCCACCAAGCGGTTCCTAGCCCTGTCATCTAGATGGGAGCCTGGTCAGCGGGCCAGCATCGGGGTTAACTGCCTTGAGATCTTTCTGCCACGGAGCGGTTCCCAACCCTATCAGCTAGATGGGAGCCTGGTCAGTGGGCTAGCATCGGGGTTAACTGCCTTGAGATCTTTCTGCCACCAAGCAGTTCCCGGCCCTGCCAGCTAGATGGGAGCCTGGTCAACGGGCCAGCATCGGGGCTAAGTTCCTTGAGATATTTCTACCACCGAGCGGTTCCTGACCCTGCCAGCTAGCTGGGAGCCTGATCAGCGGGCCAGCATCGGGGTTAAGTTCCTTGAGATCTTTCTGCCACCAAGCGGTTCCCGGCCCTGCCAGCTAGATGGGAGCCTAGTCAGCGAGCTAGCATCGGGGCTAACTGCCTTGAGATCTTTCTGCCACCGAGCGGTTCCCGGCCCTGCCAGCTAGATGGGAGCCTCGTCAGCGGGCCAGCATCGGGGCTAAGTACCTTGAAAACTTTCATAACTTTGATTGTAACATTACATGTAAGAAAAACTAAGTTTGAAAGTAGACCATCATACTACATGGGCTTAAAGAAAAAGCTAAGCAAGAAAACTAAAACTTGGTCTCCTACTCCCAAGTCTGATGTTCCTCGACCTCTTCTGGTCGTTGTTGTTGCTGCCTAGGACCCCTTGTCTCCCTCATTTCCAAGAACTCAGGGCAGGCGGACATCGCGTGACCTTCCTCCTCGTGGAAGTCACAGTAGGGTAACTCAACCATATCCCTTCTTTTTCCTCTTCTTCCTGCTTTCCTGGCTCTCCTCCTTCTCTCCCAACCGATTATCATGGTTTGCTGAGGTGGTAAAGAGGGTGCCTTCGGTCATTGCCTCCACCCTGGCAGGTCGGGCCTCTCTCCCTGGAAGTTGCCCTCTTCTTGGTCGAACCTCCTCTTGAGAGCCTCTACCCTCCCAACCTGCTGCTTTGCCTCCGGTTCACTTAGCTTGGCCAACCTTCTTGCGAACTATAGGTTGGCTTCCTCACTCTCGACTTCTTCCGCCACCCTTTCCATCAACTCCTCAAAAGACAAAGGGGCTCTCCTCTTGAGGTCCATCTTGAAGAATACCCCCTGCAGCCCCACGATGAACGCGAGCTGGAGGGTGTAGCCGGGCACCTCTTGGGTGAGGAGAACCTCCTCCTGGAACCGGTCAACATAGTGAGCCAGTGACTCTCCTGGCTCTTGCTTGATCTTGACAAGTGCTTTGGCATTCTTCTTCCTCTTCCTTGACATCGATAAGCGCAACAGGAAACCTCGACGCAAGTCTTCGAAGTCATAGATAGATCCCACAGGGAGCTGGTGGAACCAATCCCTTGACTTCTCCTTTAAAGTTGTCGCGAAGAGTCGGCACTTGAAAACGTCTGACATGGGCCTGATGGAGTCCATGTCCTCAAACCACTCCAGGTGCACGACTGGATCATCCTTGCCGGAGTAGTAAGACATCTCCAGCCCTCCGAATCCCTCTGGAACCGGGGCTGAGAGGATCAACTCACACAAAGGACTCCTCTCGCTCGCCCCCCTTTGGGGCCGGGCGAGTGGGTACTGGATAGCTCCCCACTCGCCCCCTTGAAGCTAGGCGAGTGAGGGTCTGGGACCTCCCCACTCGCCCTCTTGGGGCTGTTAAAATTTTTGATTTAAATCGTTTAGGAGTAAGCAGGAGTTGCATGAACTGAGTTAAAGCCAAACAACCACAATGCCACACAGCAACACAAGAAACTTTATTGAAACACAAACTTCATTTACAGTGCGAGGTATACATGGCGAGACATGATTCATCAGAATCACAGAGGCGAGAAGAAAAAAACACACCAAAACAAATCTGGCGGCTAGACATGCTGAGACCGCAAAGACCGCTCGACTCCAGAAGTCGCCCGGCTTAACCTGAGACCACGCGAACAGAAACCGGACAGACCGCCAGCACTGCAAGACCGCACCTCAGACCACACAAACTGGAGCTTCATTGGAACGAAGAACTAAAGCTGTCGCCAGACCACAACTCAGATCGCCTAACCGCTGAAGGTCGCCTGATCGCTGAGCTCGCTGTGAACAGCATAAGAACGAACATAAACCAGTTCGCAGACTGACCGCTGCCGAACTGTTTATTCAAGCCACTGGGAATCACCAAGGAAGAAGACCGCAACCTTGTTACCGCAAACCTGCGAACAGAACAAACAGTCAACTCGCTTCTAGACCGCCCGACCTCAAAGTGAGACCGCACGAATTAACCTAGGCTCAGTTCTTACAGTTCTCGTTTTTAATGACGGGCCAAGCTAGGGGTGTAAACGAGTCGAGCTCGAGTCGAGCTTGGCAAAAATCCCAAACTCGAGCTCGAGCTCGAGCTAAATATTTCGAGCTCGAGCTCGAGCTCGAGCTCGTCGAGCTCACCCTGCTTGGCTCGAGCTCGAGCTCGAGACCAGTATATTGAGCTCGAGCTCGAGCTTTCGAGCTCGCGAGCTCGAGTCGAGCTCGAGCTGCTCGCGAGCTTTTTGCTCATGAACCCATTTTTATTTTTATTTATTTATGTTTTAAAAAAAAATACCCAAAAAAAAAGCTCGCGAGCCGGCTCGCGAGCTCAAGAACAAGAGTAATCGAGCTCGAGCTCGGCTCGAAATCGAGCTCGAGCTCGAGCTCAACTGGTTCGAGCTCGAGTCGAGCTTTTTTCGAGCCGGCTCATCGAGCTCACGAGCCGGCTCGACTCAACTTGCAGGGCTAGGCCAAGCACCCCTATTTATAGGCGGGTATACGGATGTCGTCACCGCACAAACTGGGATACAGTCACCACCCATCAGATTGCCAGCGGTCTTATAAGGCAGATCACGCGACCACACTACTAGGACGATCATCCGACCAAGATGCAGATCAGCAGACAAGTCGCGCACAGGTCGCGCGAACACGAGACCGCGCACAAGCCGCGCGATCACAAAGGTACTCCTTCCTTAGACCACCAGGAGCAAACCAGGAATCATCTGGCCGACTTAGAACAAGTCGCCAGATCGCCAAGAACAAACCACCCGGACAGGCGGTCACACATAGGAACAGACCGCCCGGTCTTCCAACAAAGAAGACAGGCCAAACCAGCACACCAACTCGAGAACAGACCGCAGCAACAAGGAACAAGCCGGCAGAACCAGCAGACCGCCAGAACAAACCGGCAGAGCCAGACTGGCAGAATACAAGCACAAACCGCGCGGTCTCGGCGGTCTCCCAAAATCAGAACGCCCAGTCTCCTCCACTTCACTTTAAAAATTCAACACTCCCCCTTGAAGTGGGAAGTGGAGACTAGCCCGAGTAAACTCCGCAACCATGTAAACGGTCCCTTCGCTAGTGGCTTTGTGAAGATGTCTGCGACATTGTCTACACTCCGAACATGCTCGACCATAAGAGATCCTCCCAACACCTTTTCACGAATGAAATGATGCTCAATCTCAATATGCTTGGTCCTCGCGTGACACACTGGATTGTTAACCAGCTTGAGTGCACTCTCATTGTCCCCGCGTAGCATAGTGGGACCTCGAACCTCCTCATGAACGTCCTCCACCAACCTCCTAAGCCAAACGGATTCCTGAGCTACCAAGGCCGAAGCCTTGTACTCCGCTTCTATGGTAGATACGGACACCGAGTTCTGCTTTTTGCTGCACGAAGAGATAGCTGTGGGGCCCGTCATAAAGACATAACCAGACGTTGATCTCTGATCATCCACGTCTCCCCCATAGTCAGCATCCATGTATCCATACAACTCCAAGCTTGACCCTCTCCTAAATAGGAGACCCAGATCAGAGGTCGACTTCACATATTTCAAAATCCCTTTTGCCACCAGAAGATAAGGCTTCCGTGGCTCTGCCATGTACCGACTCACTTTGCCAACTGCATAAGCAATATCAGGCCTCATGATGGTCAAGTAAATCAAGCTCCCAACCAGAGCTCGGAACACCAACGGATCAGATAGAACTCTTCCCTCATCCTTCCGAAGTTTATGATGCTGTTCCAGAGGTATAGAGCTGCTCTTCCCTTCTTCCATGCCAAATCGTTGAACGATCCTCTCTGCATATCCTTCCTGAGAAACGAGCACTCCGCTCTCTCGCCTCTGGGCCTCGAGTCCAAGGAAATGGTGAAGCTCCCCCAGATCCTTCATCTCGAACCTAATAGCAAGCTCAGCTCTCAGCCTTGCTACCGCCTCCTTCGAGTTCCCGGTGACAATCATGTCATCCACATACAACAGCACAATAACCCGAAGCGCCCCCTCCTTCTTGACAAACAAGCTAGAATCAGAGTCTGAAGCAAAGAACCCGTAGAATAAGAGATACTCCGCGATCTTTCCATACCACGCCCGAGGTGCTTGCTTCAACCCATATAAGGCCTTCTTCAGTTTGCAGACGTAGTCCAGATGATCCTCTGAGATGAAACCCGGTTGCTGGATCATGAAGATATCCTTGTCAATCTCTCCGTATAAGAAGGCATTCTTAACATCAAGCTGCCAAATCTCCCATCCACAAGATGCCGCCAAAGCAATAACAAATCAGACCGAAGTCATCTTTGCCACTGGACTAAACGTCTCATCATAATCTTCACCATACTGCTGTGAGAACCTGCGAGCTACAAGGCGAGCCTTCTATCACTCGATCATGCCGTCAGCTTTCTTCTTGAGCTTGTAAACCCATTTGCATGTTACAGGGGTAATGCCCTTAGGCCTGGGCACTAGAGACCAAGTCTCATTCTTCTTGAGAGCATCCATCTCTTATTGCATAGCAATATCCCACTGCTTCACGCCTTTAGCTTTCTCAAAGCTCGACGGCTCCCTCTCATCCAAGGGACCAGCGAAGAAACATGAGACGAAGCTCACCATGTTTCCTCCTGTGTATCGATCTGGTGGCTTGATAGTCCTCTTCGACCTCCTAAGAGGTTGTACCTGACTAACCACCTCCTCAGCTGCTTCTTCTGTGCAAGCTCCTCTTCCAGACGAACTTGGAGCATCGCTCCCCCTGCTTCCAGAACCTGAAGCCTCGATCTCAGAGCTTGACACAGCTGGAGGTCCTGGTGAAACAGGCAACTCCACTTGAAGACTTCCCACAGCTTTCCCTGCTTCATTAACCCTGCTCTCCGGTAGTTCAACTCCTGAACTCCCCTTATAGGAAGTCACTTCATCGAACACCACATCCCAAGATACCACTGATCTCCGTGTCTCAGGATCCATGCATCTCCATCCTTTCTTCCGCTCATCATATCCAACAAAGACAAGCTTCCTAGCTTTCGCATCTAGCTTTGTCCGAAGAGCATCAGGAATATGCATATAGCAGGTTGACCCGAACACCCGAAGGTGAGCAACACTCGGTTTCTCCTTGAACATCAGTTTGTGAGGGGTCTTCATGTTGATAGGACTTAGAGGCATTCTGTTGATGACGTAAGTCGCACAAGACATTCCCTCCGCCCAAAAGGACTTTGGGATACTCTTGGCATGAAGCCAGCATTTGCAGGTTTCCGTTAGATGACAGATCTTCCTCTCCGCAATGCCATTCTGCTGTGGAGTATGGGCACAAGTGGGCTCTCTGCGAACGTCGTGTTTCCTACAAAAACTTGAGAACTCACCAGAGGTGAACTTCCCACCATTATCAGTTCTCAATTTTTTTACTCGCAGGCCTAAACGACCTTCCACCAACTCCTTGAACTCCACAAACTTCGCAAAGGCTTCTGACTTCACTTTCAAGAAAAACACCCAGACATATCTGGTGTAATCGTCAATCAACACCAACATATATCTATTGCCTCCAAGGATTGGGGTGGCTGTTGGTCCCATCAAATCACCGTGGATACACTCCAATGGCGCTTTGCATCTTGTTTGCGACTTATCAAATGGAAGTCGATGAGACTTACCAAACTGACATCCAGCACAAACATGACCGTCTCCATAAGAGGACAAGCTAGGCAAGCCCTTGACAAGGCCCCTTACCGCCATAGCCTTCAATTTGTCCATGCCAACATGCCCCAACCTTTCATGCCAGATAGCCGCGCTATCGTTGGTCTTCATCTTATCAACATAGGTACTTATTGATAACACGAACAAGTCCTTCACCCGCTTTCCAACATGGATAACATCTCCCTTTATCTCCGGTTGAGTTTTAAGAAACTTCACTTCTGTTGGGCCAAACAGAACGTGATAACCGGCATCGACCGCATTGGTCACAGAGAAGAGATTCTTCTTCATACCAGGCACGTGATAAACACTTCTCAAAGTGAGTGGACCCTTATCAATGCTCAGGGAGACAACACATTCTTGTTCGAGAGCATGAACAGAATTATCAGCCGTAATGATAGCATCGTTACCTGAGTAAGGCTCCAAAGAAGAGAACTTTGATTCATCCGCGGTGAGATGATGTCCACACCCTGAATCAACAATCCAATCCTCTTCGAAGTTGATGGCAGCCAAGGCCTTAACGGGCATCGCCGTCATATTAGTCGCAAAGGCTCCTCCCCATCCAGCTTCATCAGACTTTGGCTTCTCCTTCTCCGCTACATGTCCCGACTGAAGATTAACCCGACAATCCTTCTTGAAGTGGCTGGTCTTATTACACCTGAGGCACCTTGGTCCATCTCCCTTCTTCTTCCCATCAGACTTAGGAGCATAACCCCTATCCTACTGACCTGAAGTAGAGGGTCCATCATAAGCCGACTTCTTCTTCTCCCACTTCTTCTTCTCCCACTTCTTCTTCTTCTTCTTCCCAGAGAACGACACATCACTATCTCCCCCAGAGATAGAAGTCCCCGCCATCTGTCTTGCCAAACTTTCTTGCGAAGCAAGTAAGTTCTCCATCTCCAACAGAGATGGTTGATTTGCCCAACCTTGAACTGAAGTCACAAAGGCAAGATACTCCTTCCGCAACCCGCGGATGATATGCCTCTTCAGTTTTGCCTCTGAGATGGGCTCATCAGGGTCCAATGCAGAAATCTCTGCTGTGAGGTTCTTCATTTTGAGAAAGAAGGTAGAAATAAAAAGATCGCCTTGAGAGGCCTTCACCAACTCATTTTCAAGAAACTGTAGCCGAGCTACATTCTTCTTATTAAACAACCCATCCAAAGATGTCCAAATTTCAGCAGCAGACTTACATCCAATGATGTGATCAAACAGCTCTGGTGAGATAGCCCTCTTGCGAGTGAACTCTGCCTTAGCATTCGTCCTCCTCCAAAGTCTCACCTCTGCCATATTATCTCCTGCTAGAAACACCTCTTGTGTGTCTTATCCTCCAACTATCTCCCATAGATCCTCGCCAAGTAAATAGCTCTCCATACACGACCTCCATTTCTTATAGTTAGTCAATCTAAGGAGTTCAATACCAAGCCGTCTTGCGAATCCACCTTCCATGGCAATCTATGTGGTCTCTTCTTCAAAAAGACGATGGCAACTCAAGTTGATCACTGCTTATCCACTCAAACAACCTAGCTCTGATACCATGTTAAATTTTTTGATTTGAATCGTTTAGGAGTAAGCAGGAGTTGCATCAACTGAGTTAAAGCCAAACAACCACAATGCCACACAGCAACACAAGAAACTTTATTGAAACACAAACTTCATTTATAGTGTGAGGTATACATGGCGAGACATGATTCATCAGAATCACGGAGGCGAGAAGAACAAAACACACCAAAACAAATCTGGCGGCTAGACAAGCTGAGACCGCACAGACCGCTCGACTCCAGAAGTCGCCCGGCTTAACCTGAGACCACGCGAACAGAAACGGACAGACCGCCAGCACTGCAAGACCGCACCTCAGACCGCACCTCAGATCGCACCTCAGACCGCACGAACTGGAGCTTTATTGGAACGAAGATCTGAAGCAGTCGCCAGACAACAACTCAGATCGGCTAACCGCTGAAGGTCACCTGATCGCTGAGCTCGCTGCGAACAAGACAAGAATGAACATAAACCAGTTCGCAGACTGACTACTGCCGAACTGTTTATTCAAGCCGCTGGGAATCACCAAGGAAGAAGACCGCAACCTGCTGATCGCAAACCTGCGAACACAACAAATAATCAACTCGCTTCCAGACCGCCCGACCTCAAAGTGAGACCGCATGAATTAACCCAGGCTCAATTCTTACAGTTCTCGTTTTTAATGATGGGCCAAGCACCCCTATTTATAGGCGGGTAGACAGATGTCGTCACCGCACAAACCGACAAACAGTCACCACCCGTCAGATCGCCAGCGATCTTATAAGGCAGACCGCGTGACCACACTACTTGGACGATCATCCGACCAAGACGCAGATCAGCAGACAAGTCGCGCACAGGTCGAGCGAACACGAGACCGCGCACAAGCCACGCGGCCACAATGGTACTCCTTCCTTAGACCACCAGGAGCAAATCAGGAATCATCTGGCCGACTTAGAACAAGTCTCCAGATCGCCAAGAACAAACCGCCCGGACAGGCGCTAACACATAGGAACAGACCGCCCGGTCTTCCAACAAAGAAGACAGGCCAAACCAGCACACCAACTCGGGAACAGACCGCAGCAACAAGGAACAAGCCGGCAGAACCAGCAGACTGCCAGAACAAACCGGCAGAGCCAGACTGGCATAATACAAGCACAAACTGCACGGTCTCGGCGGTCTCCCAAAATCAGACTGCCCAGTCTCCTCCACTTCACTTCAAAAATTCAACAGGGGCTGGGCGAGTGGGGGTCTGGGACCTCCCCACTCGCCCCCTTTAGGCTGGGCAAGTGGGGGTCTGGGACCTCCCCACTCGCCCCCTCCTAGGGGACTGGGGGAGTGGGGGCTGAATGCCTCCCCACTCCCCCCCCCCCCCCCACTGGCAACTCCTTCTTGGGCTGCTGTCCTGGAGGGCTCTCGCTCGCCTGCTGAGGCGGGACCTCCGGACCACCTCCTCTCCTACCTTCGCCTATCGCGGCAAAGGTTAGCTGCAAGGTCTGCAGGACCTCCTGCCAGAAATTTTCAAACATCTCCGACATCGCTCCAGCCACCGGGGGCTGCGAGTGGCCTGGGTCGGATCCTCCACCACCACCCATGGAGCTCAGCTTGAGACTTTCTTGAGTTGGTCACTCTCCACGCTCACCGCACAATAAATGTTGAAACCAATAACTGGTCTCTGTGGTGTTCGGGCCCTCAACAAGTCAAGGGGTGACCTCACACTTACTCCTCCCAAGGGAGAGCTCTAGGATAAGAGGCTAAAGAACTATGAACAAGGCCAAGGGCTTAGCGAGGAGGTCCCACCACACACCTAGAAGATCTTAGAGCGCTTCCCCTCCCAAGCCAATGCTAAGCTTGGGCACCATTGGAGGCTCTCTTCACCCACTAACGAGAATTGGGGAGAGAGATGGCAAAAAGAGAGAGCCCTAGAGAACCTCTCCAAATGGTGCCCCCTTGGTCCTATTTATAGGATTTCTGGGTTTGGGCTGCGAATTGCCAAAAACTGCCTGCGAAATTACCAAAATGCCCCCGGATTTGGCCTGCGAACAGCCAAATCCCGTTGTTCTGCAGCGCTAAACGCAGACCGACCCCTCCCCCCGGAACTGGGCGAGGGGATACTTCACGGGGCTCGGCATGCCCTCCTAACTGGTGTGGGGCGAGACCCAGCCAAGGTCAGCCCCCTGCTGGTCTCGCCCCTCTGCTGGGGCTGGGCAAGATCCAGCCAGGGTTGGCCCCCTGCTGGACTCGCCCCTCTGCTGGGGCTGGGCGAGACCCAGCTAGAGTCGGCCCCCCTGCTGGTCTCACCCCTCTGCTGGGGCTGGGCGAGACCCAGCTAGGGTCGGCCTCCTGCTGGTCTCGCCCCTCTGCTGGGGCTGGGCGAGACCCAGCCAGGGTCGGCCCCCTGCTGCTGGAGATCTCGCCTCCCTTGCTGGTTGAGCGAGCGAGAAGCTCCCCGCTCTGTCTTCCTGTCCTGGAACTTGCCGGAAAAGGGTGTCAAAAATACCTCATGGGTCCCCGGGGCCCACTCGGCGAATACATGGTTATACAGGCGTGACTCCATAATTTTCTACCTATAAAAGCTAGTTGCTGCAAATGTGATCAAGGATCTAGTCCATGCTTTGATTGGATCTTTTTTAGCTTCATTTTCTATACTTTTCTTTCATGCATTTTACTTTATATAATTTTAATTCCCAGTATACAATTTTATTTCTTGAAATTGTAATTTCTTTTCCTATTTATAAAATAATTCTTTCTTTTTAACATGTCTAGCTAATATTTTAGCATTTGATCGGATGATTTCTCTCGCAAAATAATTATTTAATTTCTCCTTCATAGCTTTTGATTTAGAAAGCTCGATTCACCTTTGATTTTTAATTTATTGATTTCATATTGCTAGTATATGATAGTCAATTTAGATGCGTATTTTATTTTATCGAGAGATCTGTGAATACGAGAAGATCATTCATCGGTGAAAGGAGTTGCATGCACCCCTCGAGATAGGATGACATAAATCTTTCGTATAGGAGTAAAATCAAATAGTGGGATTTACATCGTAAAGCAAGCTTAGAGGTTTCAACTGGCTGAGGGATCTTAATCGATCAACCTAAGATTAGTTGGTAATATTCCTCGAGAGAGGTGTTATCATGATTTAGGAACCTCCATGGTCGAGTTATTTTCAATCTTCGCTTATGAATAGTATATTTACTAATTATTTTACTTAAGATTGATTCTCGATCAAATACTTTCTTTCTTTAATTATTTCATTTCAAAAACTCCATTTTATCATTCTGGTAAAATAATAATAATAATTTGCGTGAGTAGAAGTACTCAACAGCCCCGTGGAATACCACACTTGATATTTATTTTTAAATATCCTATATTATGAATGATAGGTGCTCTTCCTATAGTTCTTAGAATTTGACAAAATTATATCACAAATTTTATGTATCAGTGAGGAGACCAGCGCACGGGCCTTCAGTTTGATATATGGGCTTTATGGTCAGAAGGACGACACGGTTTACTGAGACCTTCCTCTTCAAAACCATGCTCTATGGAGCATCGCTACATCACTTCATGCCCTCGAGCTCTCGCACGTGGCGGTGAGGCAAGGTCTCTTCTTTAGCCGACAACATGTGAAGTGCGGTGAGAAACTTGAACAGGCTAAGAAGAGGGTCAGTCAGGCTAAGGTTCGTCTCCAGGCCGCCGAGCTCGCCTTAGAAAGGCTCGTCCGCGACCCAGTAAGCTCTATTTCATACCTTGCTTTCCTGCCTACCTCGCCTGCTCGCCTTGCTGACCTCGCTTCTTAATTTTTCGGGAGTTTGTGACTCTCGAGCAGCTAACTAGCATGATCACTGAGTTGGGGCTGTAGAACACCCATTTGAAGGCGCGGCTCGACTCGTCAAGCGTGCGAGAGAGGGTGACTGAGCGATGCAAGTCGCCATCCGTCCATGTGAAGACCCTGCATGTCATGCCTCGCAAGATGGAAAGGATTCTTCGGGAGATGGTCGCAACGACAGCGGAGTTCGTGGTGGATTTCCTCCGCGATGCGAAAGCCCTTACCGAGACCTGGGCCACCACTAGAGCTAACTCAATCGTCCCAGATGTCTTACTTTTGGCTTCAGTCTCTTCTTCAGGCGGTGAGGGTTACTTGCCTTCCTGGGGCAGCGAGGAGGAAGAACTCTCGCATTGTTCCGGGGGTTCGCCCCACGCTTGAAGGATTCCTCCTTTTCCCTCCTCCTTTCTTTTTTCTTTTACTTGACAATTTTTGTAAAGGGCGAGCCCCCCACCTATATTGACTTATGAAAGGATATTTTTGAAATGATTACTATCTCTCCATTTTCTTTTTCCTATACTCTCGCCTCGCTAGGCTTTAGCAAGTGACATATGTTGGGAAAAACTCCTAAGATTTAACATAACAAATTATCTGAAGTGATTTTATCTCTTAGGATTTAATTACCCATTGTATAGTGAGGGTAATATGGTCATTAGATTTCTTAGGATATCTCACTAAACTTAGGGTGACAAGAACAGATCAAGTCAAGCAGAATTTGGGTTAAGTTAACAATTGCGTCGAATAGAAATTGACGCAACATCGAATTCATGTCGACGCAACTTTGACTAGAATTCCAAGCAACTCAACTTTCGGTCGAAGTAGATCAAGAAGATGCTACGTCGAAAGGATGTCGACGTAGAGGAAATCGACATGTCAAAGTATCTTGAGAATTCGACGCATCTTTGACTTCAACTCAATGCAGAAGAAAGAATAGTTGAAGCCATCTGAAGTCAACGCAACATCGACTTCAATTCGACGTAGATAATGAAGTTCAGAGCCAAGACTTCAACTTGATGGTTACATCGATAAATAATCGACGCAATGTCGACTGCAGAGTTCAATCAGAGCAAGGATGAATTCGAAGCTGCTTTTATAAGAACTCGAATGTGCGTCGATAAGAGAGAAAGAGAAATCGACGCAACGTCGAATACAGTCTGAAAAGGAAATCTTTTCAGCTGTCATTTTAGAACTCTCTCTCAAGGCCCAGAATACTGAAGACCATTCTACAACGGCTCATTTATTGCCTAGAATATAAAGAAGCAATAAAGAAGCCATCAAAAGCTTTCTTGGAAAGGATGAATACAGCTGGTGAACGGGTCGAGGACAAATGAGGAAAGGAAGAGATTGTGTCTAGGCCAATACCTTTTCAGCACACTCTTAAAATGGAAATGAATTCAAATTAACGAAGAGAGAATAAATAAGAATATCAGGGAGAAGAAAGCAGAGCATTCAACACACATATTCAAATTCTGTCGATTAGGGTTCTTCTTCTTCTTCCTCCTGAACCCTAAAAGAGAGTGAAGAACAAATACTGCTCCCTCTCAGCATAGTAAAAATAAAAGGCTGCTCTTCATCAAAGATTATACAGCAGCCAGATTTGAATACAAGAAACTGACAGGATCTGATGTTCATAACCTTTGCAAATCATTTATATCAAAAGCAGGGGTTCATCTTTAGCAGATCCAAAAAAGAGAAAATTGAAGCAGAAGGTTTCATCATAATTCTGATAGCAGAATTCATTTCTCTACTTCTTTCTCCTTTCCTTCACTTTTCTCAAATGTAAAAGAGTTTAAAGAATCCCTCTTCCAAAGGATTCAGTGGTTCAAGATCTCCTTATAAAAAGATCTGGTTGGTTCAAGATCTCCTTATCAAAAGATCTGGTTGGTTCATGATCTCCTTATCAAAAGATCAGTGGTTCTAAGAGTCTCCTAATCAAAAGACTCAGGCACAGGTGGTGCATTCCAACCAAATTTTGGGGAACCTCTATAAAATTTTTGTGTTTGTGTTGTGCTTTTCTGTGCTGTCCCAATTTTTCTTTCTCAGCATTTTTCTTTCCTGCAATAATTATTCTACTTGTGTGTTGTTTGTGAGCATAATTCCTTTGTGTGTTTTATTGTCTACACAGTTAGGATAGAAATATTTTAAATCTCTATTCACTCCCCCCCCCCCCCCCTTCTAGAGGATTCTCAGAGGCACACTGTGCACTTTCAATTGGTATTAGAGGGAGGTTGATCATTAAAAGGTTAACACCTTGATCAAAAAGACCTCCTACTCTTATTTCTTTACTACAAAAATATTTAATAAAGAAAATGAGCTCTAAGGATTATGCTTCAACAAGACCTCCAGTGTGTAACTTGAATACGTTTACACTCTGGAAGGCCAGAATTAAATTATATATGAACTCCATTGATGAGGAAATTTTCAATGTCATCCTGATAGGTCCCCCAACCCAGTAAGGAAGAATGCTAGTGGGAAAGTCATCCAAACATCAGTCCCCATAGCAGAGTGGACTGATGCTGAGAAGGAGTTCAAGGGATGTGATGTCAAGGCCATGAATATCTTGGTCTCAACTATATCAGATGACATATTCCAAAAAATTGCTGAGTGCAACTCTGCCAAGGAAATCTGGGAATCTCTCTCTAGATTAGTTGAAGCTAGCTCTGATGAGAGAAAAGACAGAAAGCCACTTCTCATATCCCAATATGAGAACTTCAAGAAAAAGGCTGATGAAAGAATAACAGAAATGTATGACAGATTCAGCCTCATCATCAATGAGCTGAGAGGGATTGCCAAAGAAATCTCTCTAACATAGATTAATGACAAGCTCCTCATGTGTTTCCCAAGCACATGGGACTCTAGAATCTGGGCTATTAGAGGATCTAGATGCCTCATAGAGATCTCAACAGATGCTCTATTGGGAAACCTCAAATCCTATGAGCTTCCACTAAAAAGTAGGCTGAGTCAGAAGTCCAGGAAAGAATATCAACTCCTAAAGAAAGGAGTCTGGCATTAAAGACTATGCAGAGTCCTCCACCACAAAAGAAGAAATGTTCAATCTCCTGGCTAAAAGATTCAAGAAGTGGTCCAGGATTGAGGACTCTAGAAGGAAAGAAAGGAGTTCAAGCAAGCCAAGGTATGATAAAACTCCTAAACAGGAGATTATTTGTTTTTCATGCAGAAAACCAGGACACATCTCCACTGAATGTCCTGAGGAAGAAAAGAACAAGAACATCAAGCTGAGGAAGGATCTCAAGAAGCAATCCTTCAAGTGGATGGACAAGAAGAGAGGAAAAGGTTTCATTGCAGAAACCAAGAGTGATTCAGACTCTGAATTAAGCTCCTCTTCATCTGATGATGATGAAGAAGGCTCTGGAAGACTCCTCTGCTGAGAATGAGCTAACAGTCTTTGATAACTTTGATTTTTCATCAAGAGATTTTAAGGATTGTCTTAAAGAACTATATCAAGATCTTATTAAGAACTAAAAGGATTTTACAACAATCAGATCAGAACTAGAAGAACTTAAGAGAGATAATCCATACACAGTTTACTATGAACTGAGAATTAAGTTATATGAAAAAGAAAAAGAATTAGATATGTTAGATAATGAAAATTCAGACTTAAAGAAAGAAATCACAAAGGCAAAAGCCTTTGAGGACTCCCTCAATGGAAGGATTCAAAAGCTTAAAGATATCTCATAAAATCTCTCCAAGAGATTTGGTCATCTTGATCAGGAATCACAACCATCCACTAACACTCAAATCCCTAGAAAACATGCTTGGGAAAACCCTGTAGCATCATTTAGGTCTAGATCTAATAATATTTTAGAATTAAGTGAAGATCATAATGATAACAACCCTAATAAATTCACCATATTCAACAGGGGAAACATTAGTATCAATCGGGGATCTTAGCAAACACACTTTAGAAAAATCAAATAAAAATAACAAAAATCTTAAGAAAAATAATCATACATCGAATAGAACTTGACGCAATTTTAAGAATGCATCGAATGCAACTCAACGGGGTTCAGCATATGCGTCGACATCATTTCGAAGCAACTATGTGGGTGCGTGGAATTACACTCAACGCAACCAATACCATGCTCTGAATGACTATTGACGGGACTCTGCAGGCACATTGAATTACATTCGATGCAACTCTAAAGATGCGTCGATTTCTTCTCGACGCATGTTTCCTGCACAAAGTTACAAAACATCTAATTCTCTTCATACTCATAGTCCTATATGTTTTTGCTGTCCTAAACTAGGATATATTGCCAAACATTGCTGGCATAATAATGCAACACTTCTTCACCTAAGGGGGTATACTGAAAGACCATCTCAACCTTTCAGAACTACCAATGATAATAGAAGAAAGAGACCCCAACATGAGAGGGTCTATACTAATGTTTGATTCAATGTGCAGAGGGAAGACTGTCCTTCAAAATACCAGCAGTGGTATCTAGACAGTGGATGCTCCATGCATATGACAGGAGCAAAAGAACTGCTGGAGAACTTCAAGCCCAAGGAAGGGCCTAAGGTAATTTTTGGGAATTCCCACTCTGGTCAAACCAAAGGATATGGTTTGCTCAGGATTGGTGAAGTCTCGTTTTCTAAGGTAGCTTATCTTGAACGACTTCAATATAATCTGATTAGCATTAGCCAGCTCTGTGATAGGAAATACAGAGTTGTATTCACAAAGTCCTTGTGTCATATAGCTCTAGACCTGACCAAGTAGTATTAACTGGTCTTAGGAAGGGTAAGGTCTATGTTGTAGACTTTGAGTACACAAAGTTCGAGATCTTCTTATTCAACTCCCAGTTAGAAAATAGTGAGCTGTGGCATAGAAGACATAGTCACCTTAATCTTAAGACAATTGACAAACTCTCCAAGCTCAACCTAGTGAGGGGCTTACCAAATGGTAAGTTCAATAAAGATCATCCTTGTAGAGCATGCTAACTAGGAAAGCAAATCAAGGCTTCATTCAAACTAATTGGTAAGAATGATTCACCCAGAATCCTATTCCTGTTGCACTTGGAACTATTTGTCCCATCTCCACTCAAAGCTTAGCAGGTAAGGCTTACACTTTAGTCATTATTGATGACTTTTCTATGTTTAGCTGGGTGTTCTTTCTAAAAGCTAAGTCTGACACCTTCAAGATCCTCTCAACATTCATTAGACAGATTCAATCTGAATTCAACACCCAGGTTGCTGTGATCAGAAGTGAGCATGGCACTGAGTTTGAAATTCAATTAATATGTATATTCTGTGAGGATGAAGGGATAAGAAAAAACATTTCAGCTCCTAGAACCCCCGCCCCCCCCCCCCCCCCCAACAAAATGGGGTGGCTGAAAGGAAAAAAATAGAACCCTAATTAAATCAGGAATGACATTATTGGCTGAATCCAACTTGCCTAAGTCCTTTTGGGCTGAGGCAGTAAATACTGCCAACTATGTTTTGAATAGGAGTCTCATTCACAAGACTAAGTTAAAGACTCACTATGAGTTATTGAAAGGAAAGGCACCTATAGTCATTTACTTTAGGATTTTTTGGTGTACTTGCTTTATCCTCAACAATGGGAAAAGTCATCTTGCCAAATTTGACAAAAAGGCTGATGATTGGATATTCTTCATCAAGCAAGGCATATAGGTTCTATAATAAGAGCTCTCTCAAAATTAAGGAGTCTGTGCATGTTGTTTTTGATGAAACTAGCATGGTTTTAAGGGGAAGGAAGCTTCCACCAGCACTGTTATGCAGGAAGAAGATCAGCTTGCAGAATAAGTTGAAAGGCTAACCATAGTGGATCATTCATTAGTGGGTCAAGAAGGGGAAATAGAAGGTTGACACCAACTCAGATGAAGATTCTGCAGTAGGTGAAGAGGAAATCACAACACCTGAGCTGCCATCAGCAGAGATCATTCCAGTGAATGAAGATGAAGCTCCCACTATCACTGAGCAAGTGATTCCTTAGGAAGAAGAGAATCTCCAAGATCATTCAACAATATCTAGGATGACTCAAAAAGATCACCCTCCAACACAAGTAATAGGAGATCTGACAGTTGGAGTCAAAATAAGGAAATAACTCAAAAGCGAGACAATGCTGCAATGTTTTCTGTCTCAGTATGAACCCAAGAAGTTTGAAGAAGCAGACAGTGATCCTCACTGGATATCTGCTATGCAAGAAGAACTGACTCAGTTTGAGAGGAACAAGGTTTGGACATTTGTTGAAAGAACAAAGAACTACCCAGTCATTAGCACCAAATGGGTGTAAGACCCCATTTTTTTTTGCAAAAACCACCGGGTCTTAGGCCCAGAACCGCCGTTTTGCGGTGACACCTTCGCTCGGGAAGGTCGCCACTACAAAACGCCGATCCTGCCGGCCAAATCGATCACAAGAAAAGTAAGCTTAACTGAATAAAAGACCAAATTAAGTCCACATCACATATATAAATAAACCATCAGAAGATGTCCACAATATAGCTGAAAGAAAGGAAACAAGATAACTAGGGCTACAGCCCGATACATCAGAGCCTCACTACATAGTTCACTCGCGGAAGCACAACAACTAATTCATCACTCACGGATCCTGTCATCTGAGCTCCTGAGCTAGACTGCCCCGCCTCCATTTGCACCGGCCTCTGGTGCTGCCTCGTCGCCGTGGTCTCCTAAAATGATAAGGTCCACCGACCGTCAGTCATAAAGACTCAGCCAATTCCCCACCCCTCCCCCCCAAGGCTCCTAGGCACCGCATGGAGAGGAGGAAGCGGAGGACAACAAGGGGTAATACAAAAGCAGATGACAAGGTAAGATCTACGCTACACAGGTGTATGTATATAAATAAAACATGAGATATATAAGCAGCATGGTAAAGTATAGGAAATACAGTAAGAAACAAAAGTAGAGGCAAGTAAGTAAGATAAAGTAAACCATTGATTTATAGGAATGCCCATACAAACCTATAGACCAAGGGGTCGTTTAGCAGAGCCTATCGTATAAAAAGTCCCATACCAATTTATACGATAGGTGTCGGGGTTAAATGTTATGATTATGCCATGACATGCAGAGTATGCTTTTATGCGGTGATCAAACAAGTGCAACTCACCCACCACGACTCTATGCGCATAGACCTTTAGTTCCCACTTTTTGGAGCGAGCTAGACTCCCAGGATACTCCCGTAGTGGCAAACGGAAGCGGTGGGTTGGGCCTCGCCCACCTCTAGGTTGGTATTTGCACTACCTAACCTAGACCTATCGTACGCCTCCACAAAACCCGCGGAGCGCCTGCGTACTCTTACTGACTGGACCGCCAGACTTTTATGGCTAAGTGTAAATACCACACTTGCCGAGCCCAAGTGTTAACGTCGGTGCAACGATCGCCAACACGAAGGACCCACCACCTTATGCACAAGCCGTATATCTTTCAACAACACCGAGCTACAAGCTCCCCGGGTTAACCCGCCCGTCACCAATAAACATCTCAGAAACATAAGATCGCCGGACTAAACCGGCTAGACTTCTATAAGCAAAACCTCATAATGGCTTTCCTGTTTTAATAAACTTAGGTGCTAAAAGACGCTAACCGGAAAAGACGATCTTTTGTCAATCTCCGGACGACCTACTCCGAGGGTGGCACCCCACCACCCTAAGACTCATCAAACACTAACTTCTCTAGGGATCCTTACATAATACAGGGTTACCACCCCACATTCAACACTCCAGACCCAAGACCACCAGATCGACCTTTAACCCCAAAGATTGCCAAATTGCTAAACGCAGACCACCCCTAACATTTGATGCTCATGAAGGGAGGTACACTAAATAATCAACTCTATGACTCAAGGGATTTACTGGGAGTCCATGTTACCTGATCCAGATCAAATCTAGGGTTTCATAATTTTCCAAATAATAATAATATTTTAAACAATTTTCCAAAGGGCAATATTTCTAAGGTTTGAACTACAAGTGTACTTTTCTGACCTCTAATGCCCACTCCAATTTTTTAATAAATCAAGAGTACCTCATAAACAGTAGGTATTGAATTTTAGGAAAAATCAGCAAGATTTACTATTTTTAAAAATTCCAAAACACATTTATTTCCAATAAATTCCAAAGGAGGTACCCTCATATGAACTCCAATCCTTATGCAAATTTATACAGAGGTGCATCATAACATAGTATCCAGTCCTACAAAGTTTGACCATGTTCCACAGAGGGTACATTTGTAATTTCATGCAAGGGTATATTTGCAATTTCTTCCAAAATGAACTAGAGGTACCAAAAATATTGATCCATAAATTATGAGAAAATTACAGTGGTTACATATTGATATGAAAAGATAACCAGCAAAGTTTCATGCAATTACAGCAATTTATGTGCCTGAAATAGACCATCCCAAAAATTGTCCACTATATGATATATTACACTTTGAACCCCAAAAAGTCTTCCCATGGCCTAACAGATTCCTCCAGAGGTCAAAAGCATTAAAAACAAGATTATGACAGAAGATGGTAAATCAATAAGTACTCTTTCTTCCTAAAACCCCAAACCCTAATTATTTACAAATCTACCCAAGGGTTTATTACTTAGGATTTGCAACTCCAAATCCCTTCAATTTTTCACAGTGGCATTTTCTGGTCACTAAGACCACCTCCCCAAAATTTCAAGTCAAACCATTAAGGTTTGACCCCTCTTCCTTCATTAGCCTCTAATTGCACCCCATTAGGGTTTAGTCTAGGGTTAGGGTCTAAACCTATCCAAATACACCCAAACTTCTTGTGAGGGTATCATGGGGTCCATAGAGCCCAGAGGAGTCCATCTCACACCTTTCCAAGGACAACAACACCTATGTCCTTCACAACGCCAAATTCCACCCCATAGGGATCAACCCTATGACCTTGAGCAAAACAACTCCAATGCTCACCAAACTCCTCATGGGGTCTCAAATTCATCCCACTGACCTTCCTAAGAAGTCTCAAGTCTCAAAGGACCTAAATGGCCAATGATTCTTCACTTGGCTATTTGCACCCCAAAGTACTCCTACCCCAAATCCTAGGGCAAACCCACTCCCCATGGCTCCATAACACTCTTGGAGGTGATTTGGGTGGGGTTAGGGTAGTGGACATAATACCACTCCAATTGGAGGTGGTTTGGCTATGAGAAGTCCTAAGTGTCCCCTTAGCACAATTTTCCCCTTAAAGGGCAAAACTTTGGCCCAAAGATTACCTAGTCAAAAGATCTCCAAATGAGATGAGATTTTAACCAGGGATTTATCATGACCCAAATGGTACCCCACCAAAATTTGGTGGAGATTGGAGATCATTTGGCCCTCCAAATAATTTGTGTAAGGATTATTAAATTTCTACAAAAACCTTAGGAAAATTAACTCCTAAAAATCTGATACTCAAACCTAACCTAGGTATAGGACATATGGATGCTTAGCCAAAATATCAACTACATCAGATTAGCCATTTAAGAGTTATACTAATTTTAAGGTCTGGTTTGAGTTTTGACCAGCCTCACTAGAATGAGTGCTGTGGGTCCCACACTTAACCAAATAACTTGATTTCACTCCCATTAGAAAGTAGACACCAAGGCCTACAAAAGTTGTCACTGAGCATTTTTCGAATTATGGCCCTAAGGGCCTTAAAATTGGGTCACAAAATCTGTCACAATGTGTGACATATAATCAAAATAAATGAAATAATCATTTCATGCCTGCGAATAGCAAAAGGCGGGCCATCGGACGGCTCACAGCCATCGTCCCCGATTAGCCTGGGGCTGAGATTGCGCGCGCCTGGGCCACTTTGATCGGTGATTTCCCGGCCACCTGAGCGCCGCCCCGGCCGACCAACGCCACCACCACCTCCGTTGAGATGGGGGCCGGCGATGAGCGGTGTTTGATCGGCCGGAGGTGGCCGAAATCGGGGTCTGGGAGAGGAAGCCCAACCCGATCGACGGGAGGCAAGGCTGGCTTGATTCCCAGCCAATTGGCCACGGATCGAGCCGCCGGCGATTGGGATCTATTCCTTAGGGTTCAGGGAGGAGAATAGGACCTGCTGGAGTGCTTGCCGTTGGGTCAATCTCGAGTACACCATGGGAGCTTGGGTTGATTGCGAAGCCATGCCGATTCCTCTTACAGTGCGCGAAATCTCCCGGAAACTTAGGGTTTTCTCTCCTCTCAGGCTTCTGAAGGTGATCAGGGGTTCGAATGGGGGTGGTGGTGGCTTTAACCCCCTTGGCCATTAATGGCCTCTTCGAATTCTCCAAGGGCCGGCCCCCATTCATCTCCCCTGCATCAATGCCTCTTGGAAACTGATGGAATCTCCTCCTAGCCGGCTGAGGAGTTGAATGGAAGAATCAATTGGGGAGGCCAAGGGGTGAATCCTCTTAATGGCCATGAATGGCCTCTTTCTCTCACCTCAAAAATGGGAAAACCTCCCTTTCTCTCTCCTAATCACCATGGCCGGCTCCTACTCTCTCCCCTGAGTTTAATGAGGGTCCACATGGGCTGGTTGACCATCCAATTGAGTTAGCCCAAAGAGATTGGGTTAGGTTTGAGCATTTTGACCTAAATTGGACAATTTTGACTTTTGGTCAAATTGGTCAATTGGGGAACCCTAGGATGGGGCTTTTGGGTTCAATAGGTTCCAAATTAAGTTTAGGAACTAATGGTGGAGTCAATTTGGTCATATGTTTCTTGGTTGACCCAATCTAGGTTGATTTGACCAAAATAGGCTAAATTGACTTGGGTCAAATTGGGCTCTAGGGTTGACTTGGTCATGGGGCTTTTTGGTCCACTAGGTCCCCCATGATATGATAAACCTATGGGTGAGGTCAATTTAATGTGGTGAAGGTCAATTGGGGTACTTTGAGAAGAAATGTCATTTTGACCTAAAAAAGGGCATTTTGGTCAATTTGCACCCCTGGGGGTCCCATGATGGGGCTTTTGGGTCCATTAGGTCTCTCATGGTATTCTAGACCTAGGAGTGTGATCAAATTGACATGGTGAGGGTTGATTGGCTCTAAAAGGGCTACTTTGACCAATTTGAGGGTTTAAGTTGACTTTGGTCAAATTGGTCTCTTAGGTTGACTTCCATGGGCCCTTGGTGCCCCAAGGGGACCCCTAAAGGGTTAGGGACACTATGGTGGGGTCCCAGGGTTAAGTTGAAGTCCTAAATTCCAATCCCAAGCTTGGAGGATGGGGATTGCTATTTGCATACCAAGGTGGTTCCTCCTCCTTTCTTAAGCTCTTAAGGTCAAAAGGCTCTTCCTAGGGTTTTGTCATGACCCTGTCATGACAAAACCAACTTAGGGGTCTAGCAGTTTGGGGGATGTTACAAATCCCAATACATAAAAATAAAAATTTCGTTCTCGAAATTCAGACAAGCCTATGGGGTTTCTACTAAAGGAAAACTGTAACATCCCAGAAAAAGTAAGTTGTACCTGTCACAAAAAGCTGCGGATATTTTTGCTGCATCAAGTCCAGTGGCTCCCAAGTATGTTCTTCCTGCCCATGGTTCCTCCATAGGACCTTGACCAGCGGAACCTTCTTGCGCCGCAAGACTCATAGCTCTGTGTCGTCTATCCGAACCGGCTCCAAGTGAATCGATCGATCTGTAGCTACTGGCCCTTCTGAAGTAGACACCTGCTGCTCAGGCCGAAGTAAAGCCTTCCTAAGTGAAGAGACGTGGAAAACGTCATGCAGTCCCTCTAAATCCGGCGGTAGTTCCAGTCGGTAAGCCAAGGGACCGATCCGCTCCAGGATCCTATAAGGTCCCATAAACCTCGGACTGAGCTTCTTTCGGCCGCGAACCCTCGAGACTCCGTGCATCGGACGTATCTTCAAGAAAACCCGGTCTCCCATCTGGAACTCCACCATACGATGACGTGCATCGTAATACTTGGCCTGCCTACTCTGGGCCTCCAGCATCCTATCTCGAATCAATCTCACCTGGGCCTCCGTATCCTCCACGAACTCTGAGCCAAGAGCCTTGGGGTCCTCATCCTGAATCCAAGACAATGGTGTCCTACACCTCCGTCCATATAATGCCTCGTAAGGTGCTCTGCCTATGCTAGCCTGGTGACTGTTGTTATAAGAGAACTCGACCAACGGCAACAGTCTCTCCCAAGGCTCCCCGCGGTCTAGAATACAAAGACGCAAAAGATCCTCCAAGGTCCGATTGGTGCGCTCCGTTTGCCCGTCTGTCTGGGGGTGAAAAGCAGTACTGAAGGTCAATCGGGTGCCTAAATAGGCCTGCACTGCTCTCCACTCCCTTGACGTAAAACGTCCATCTCGGTCAGATACTATCGTCCTTGGCACACCATGATAACGGATGAACTGTTCCACAAACTTCCGTACTAAAATCCTGACGGAATCATCCTTCCTGATCGGAATGAACCTGGCCACCTTCATCAACCTGTCGACGATCACCCAAATCGAGTCATTCCCCGCACGAGATCGGGGAAGACCATGAATAAAATCCATTGCTATATCGTCGAACTTCCATTCCGGCACTGGGAGTGGCTGTAACAATCCTGCGGGGTTCCGACACTCCGCCTTCACAAGCTGGCAGGTCTCGCAATGGGTCACAAAATAAACAATGTCTCTCTTCATACCCGGCCAGTACATGGTCCTCTTCAGATCTGCCGTCATCTTGGTAACACCCGGGTGCACTGAATACTTACTGCAGTGAGCCTCTGCCATAATATCTTCCCGGATCTGATCTCCTGCCGGCACGTACACTCGACCTCTAAAACTCAACAGGTCGTCCTTCATCGAATAATCTCCAGCTGGACCTGCCTCCAGGGCTCTGAAAATCGGCTCCAGCTTGGCATCCTTTCTCTGCCATTCCCTGATGCGGTCTCGAATGTCATAAGTAGCACCAGTCGCCGCTAGGTACTCCTCGTATAGCTCCGGATCATCCTCAGATACTAGGGAGATCTGCATATCTTCGAACATCTTCACTAACTCCATGGCCATTAGTTTAGGCCCTACTCCTGGCGTAGTAGCTCTCCTGCTCAACGCGTCTGCTACTACGTTCGCCTTCCCTGGGTGATAATGCATAGTGTACTGGTAATCTGATAAGAACTCCACCCATCGTCTCTGCCGGATATTTAACTCCTTCTGCGTGTCTACATATTTCAGATTTTTGTGGTCTGAGAATATGTCGCAGTGGACACCATAAAGATAGTGTCGCCAGATCTTGAGAGCGAAAACGACTGCTCCCATCTCCAAATCATGCACCGGGTAATTCCGCTCGTGGTTCTTCAACTGGCGGGAGGCGTAAGCTATCACATGCCCATTCTGCATCAGAACGGCACCCATCCCCTGATATGACGCATCCGTATACACTTGAAATCCTTCCCTTCCCGACGGAAGGGCAAGGATGGGGGCTGAAGTAAGCCGACCCTTCAGCTCCTGAAAAGCTGTCTCACACTGCGGCGTCCAAGTGAAGATAGCATCCTTTCTTGTCAGGGAAGTAAGCGGGAGGGCTATCTGGGAAAACCCCTGAACGAACTTCCGGTAGTAGCCGGCAAGTCCCAAGAAACTTCTTACGTCGGTGGCCGTCTTCAGCGGCGGCCAATCCCGTACTGCCTGAACCTTTGCAGGATCCACTGTTAAGCCTGCTCCACTGATGATGTGGCCCAGGAAGGCTACCTCCTTCAACCAGAACTGACATTTACTGAACTTTGCATATAACCGATGCTCTCGAAGCTTCCCCAAGGTCAGTGCCAAATGCTGCGCATGCTCCTCCTCCGTCCTCGAGTAGATGAGGATGTCGTCGATGAACACTATGACAAAGATGTCAAGGTAAGGCTCAAACACCCGGTTCATCAAGCTCATAAATGCTGAAGGTGCATTTGTGAGCCCGAACGGCATCACCGTGAACTCGTACAATCCATATCGGCTGTTGAAAGTCGTCTTCGGGATGTCCTCCTCTTGGATCCTCAGCTGATAATAACCTGACCTCAAATCCAGCTTCGAGAAGCAGTGGGCTCCCTCTAGCTGGTCAAAGAGCTCGTCTATCCTTGGCAGAGGATACGTGTTCCGCACCGTCAGCCTATTCAGAGCTCTGTAATCGATGCACAGTCTGAGCCATCCTTCTTCTTTACGAATAACACCGGAGCTCCCCAAGGTGAGGAACTCAGCCTAACGAACCCTGCTTCCACCAGCTCCTGCAGCTGGCTCCGAAACTCTACCAACTCCTTCGGGGCCATCCGTAAGGAGCTTTGGACACCGGCTTGGCCCCTGGTACCAGCTGAATCTGAAAATCCTTCTCGCGGTGCGGTGGTAGCCCAGGAAGCTTCTCCGGAAAAACATCAGCAAAATCTCGCACTACCGGGATACTTGGCACCGAGTCCTTGACTTCAGTCACCTCAAAGAGCACCTGATAAACCTCGTCTCCCTGCAGGTGGGCCTTGACGGCCGGAATGTATGATAAAAAGAGACGAGAGGTAGGTTGAGTACCTTCGAAAGTCACTACACCGTCTTTATGCTCCAGCACGATCCGCCTTGCCGGGCAGTCAATCCTTGCCCGGTTCTCATACAACCAACTCATGCCCAGGATCAGGTCGTAATCCCTCATCTTTAGCACAGTTGCCGGGGCCTCGAACAGTCTTCCTCCAATCTCCAGACTCATTATGCACGTTAAATTGGTTAGAGCCTCCGATCCGTCCGGAAATCGCACCCTCCTATAGTCGCTTTTGGTGTGCTTGACTTGGTCTAGGTCTTCAATAAACTTAGCCGAGACGAACGAGTGCGAGGCACCCGTATCGAACAAGGTAAAAGCAGGTTTGCCAAAAATGTATACTAAACCTGAAGGTTTGATGCTAGGTTCAATGCTAAGGTAAAACTAAAACTTTAAAAGACATTATCAAATTAAAAGAATGTACAACAAAGTACCTGCGATGACCCTTGCTGGGTCTCGGGGCCTGGCAAAGTCTAGGGCATAAGCCTGTTCCCTGTACTGCCTCCGATCGTCACCCTGAAATCCACGGCCTCGACCACGTCCTCGGCCCCCGAGATGCTGACCCCGTGGTGCTGCCTGAGGTGCTGGAGGAGTATTCCTCTGGGGGCAGTTCCTCTTGAAGTGGCCGACCTGATGGCAGTAGAAACACTCCGGAGGTTGCCCATTCCCTCCAATCCTTGGCATCTCTCTCATCTGCAGAGGTTGAGGAGCCAGCACTACCGGCTCCCTTTGCTCCTGCCTCTCCCCCTGACGGGGTCGGACCTCCGTCCTTCCTTCTCCAGCATCTCTGTTTCTCGGCTGATCTCTCCTGCCATTTCTTCCCTGGTCCTCCATGGGTCTCTTCCTCCCACGAACAACTTACTGGTCTCCTTCCAGCTTCTTCGCCATCTCCAGAATCCAGGACATACTACCGTCGGAGACAAAAAGGAGGGCCTGCCTCAACTCATCACGGAGGCCCTTATAGAATCTCTTAGCATATCCCGCATCGTCCAGTTGGTAAGATACCGCAAACCGGGACAGGTGGGTGAACTCCTGGTGGTACTCCAATACTGATCTATTCCCCTGCCTTAACTGCAAAAATCTGTCCTCCAGATCGTCTCTTGCCGACTGCGGCACAAAATGTTCCAGCAGTGCCGTCTTGAAATCTTCCCACAAAACGTCTGCTGCCTCAAGTCCCGGGTAAGCTGTAGCCAGGAACCTCTTCCACCACCTCTTGGCATGAGACTCCAAGCAAGAAACCACCAGTGGCACCTCCATGTCTGCCGGGCACTGGATTCCTGACAACATCTCCTCCATGATGTCTACCCATTCTTCGGTCCTCACAACAGTCTCCGTCCCGATGAATGCTGGTGGGGAGAGACCCCGAAAGATGCTCAGCCAGTTGGCCCCGGGGTTCTGCTGAGGAGCCGGTGCTTGCTGTGCCCTGAATGTCTCCAAAATGGCAGTCAGAGTCTGCCCCAACTCCGTCTGCTGGAACGGGGTAGGAGCCGGTGGTGGTGGAACGACGTTCGGAGCCGGCGGGACTCCATGCTGAGGTGAAGGTTCCGTTGCCGGCTACATAAGAAAGATTGCACTTATAAGGGACTTAGCTAAAGGGAAGAAGAATTCAGTTATAAGTGGACTTTTACATGTGATTTTCCCTATGGGCACACCATTGCTTTCGCTGATAGTTTGTCCGCAAACTAAGCTCGCGCTGGGTGGCCCAGGGTTTGTGGACTTCTTTTCCTTGGATCGATGTTTGGCTCTGATACCACTTGTAAGACCCCATTTTTTTTTTGCAAAAACCACCGGGTCTTAGGCCCAGAACCGCCGTTTTGCGGTGACACCTTCGCTCGGGAAGGTCGCCACTACAAAACGCCGATCCTGCCGGCCAAATCGATCACAAGAAAAGTAAGCTTAACTGAATAAAAGACCAAATTAAGTCCACATCACATATATAAATAAACCATCAGAAGATGTCCACAATATAGCTGAAAGAAAGGAAACAAGATAACTAGGGCTACAGCCCGATACATCAGAGCCTCACTACATAGTTCACTCGCGGAAGCACAACAACTAATTCATCACTCACGGATCCTGTCATCTGAGCTCCTGAGCTAGACTGCCCCGCCTCCATTTGCACCGGCCTCTGGTGCTGCCTCGTCGCCGTGGTCTCCTAAAATGATAAGGTCCACCGACCGTCAGTCATAAAGACTCAGCCAATTCCCCACCCCTCCCCCCCAAGGCTCCTAGGCACCGCATGGAGAGGAGGAAGCGGAGGACAACAAGGGGTAATACAAAAGCAGATGACAAGGTAAGATCTACGCTACACAGGTGTATGTATATAAATAAAACATGAGATATATAAGCAGCATGGTAAAGTATAGGAAATACAGTAAGAAACAAAAGTAGAGGCAAGTAAGTAAGATAAAGTAAACCATTGATTTATAGGAATGCCCATACAAACCTATAGACCAAGGGGTCGTTTAGCAGAGCCTATCGTATAAAAAGTCCCATACCAATTTATACGATAGGTGTCGGGGTTAAATGTTATGATTATGCCATGACATGCAGAGTATGCTTTTATGCGGTGATCAAACAAGTGCAACTCACCCACCACGACTCTATGCGCATAGACCTTTAGTTCCCACTTTTTGGAGCGAGCTAGACTCCCAGGATACTCCCGTAGTGGCAAACGGAAGCGGTGGGTTGGGCCTCGCCCACCTCTAGGTTGGTATTTGCACTACCTAACCTAGACCTATCGTACGCCTCCACAAAACCCGCGGAGCGCCTGCGTACTCTTACTGACTGGACCGCCAGACTTTTATGGCTAAGTGTAAATACCACACTTGCCGAGCCCAAGTGTTAACGTCGGTGCAACGATCGCCAACACGAAGGACCCACCACCTTATGCACAAGCCGTATATCTTTCAACAACACCGAGCTACAAGCTCCCCGGGTTAACCCGCCCGTCACCAATAAACATCTCAGAAACATAAGATCGCCGGACTAAACCGGCTAGACTTCTATAAGCAAAACCTCATAATGGCTTTCCTGTTTTAATAAACTTAGGTGCTAAAAGACGCTAACCGGAAAAGACGATCTTTCGTCAATCTCCGGACGACCTACTCCGAGGGTGGCACCCCACCACCCTAAGACTCATCAAACACTAACTTCTCTAGGGATCCTTACATAATACAGGGTTACCACCCCACATTCAACACTCCAGACCCAAGACCACCAGATCGACCTTTAACCCCAAAGATTGCCAAATTGCTAAACGCAGACCACCCCTAACATTTGATGCTCATGAAGGGAGGTACACTAAATAATCAACTCTATGACTCAAGGGATTTACTGGGAGTCCATGTTACCTGATCCAGATCAAATCTAGGGTTTCATAATTTTCCAAATAATAATAATATTTTAAACAATTTTCCAAAGGGCAATATTTCTAAGGTTTGAACTACAAGTGTACTTTTCTGACCTCTAATGCCCACTCCAATTTTTTAATAAATCAAGAGTACCTCATAAACAGTAGGTATTGAATTTTAGGAAAAATCAGCAAGATTTACTATTTTTAAAAATTCCAAAACACATTTATTTCCAATAAATTCCAAAGGAGGTACCCTCATATGAACTCCAATCCTTATGAAAATTTATACAGAGGTGCATCATAACATAGTATCCAGTCCTACAAAGTTTGACCATGTTTCACAGAGGGTACATTTGTAATTTCATGCAAGGGTATATTTGCAATTTCTTCCAAAATGAACTAGAGGTACCAAAAATATTGATCCATAAATTATGAGAAAATTACAGTGGTTACATATTGATATGAAAAGATAACCAGCAAAGTTTCATGCAATTACAGCAATTTATGTGCCTGAAATAGACCATCCCAAAAAAATTGTCCACTATTTGATATATTACACTTTGAACCCCAAAAAGTCTTCCCATGGCCTAACAGATTCCTCTAGAGGTCAAAAGCATTAAAACCAAGATTATGACAGAAGATGGTAAATCAATAAGTACTGTTTCTTCCTAAAACCCCAAACCCTAATTATTTACAAATCTACCCAAGGGTTTATTACTTAGGATTTGCAACTCCAAATCCCTTCAATTTTTCACAGTGGCATTTTCTGGTCACTAAGACCATCTCCCCAAAATTTCAAGTCAAACCATTAAGGTTTGGCCCCTCTTCCTTCATTAGCCTCTAATTGCACCCCATTAGGGTTTAGTCTAGGGTTAGGGTCTAAACCTATCCAAATACACCCAAACTTCTTGTGAGGGTATCATGGGGTCCATAGAGCCCAGAGGAGTCCATCTCACACCTTTCCAAGGACAAACACACCTATGTCCTTCACAACCCCAAATTCCACCCCATAGGGATCAACCCTATGACCTTGAGCAAAACAACTCCAATGCTCACCAAACTCCTCATGGGGTCTCAAATTCATCCCACTGACCTTCCTAAGAAGTCTCAAGTCTCAAAGGACCTAAATGGCCAATGATTCTTCACTTGGCTATTTGCACCCCAAAGTACTCCTACCCCAAATCCTAGGGCAAACCCACTCCCCATGGCTCCATAACACTCTTGGAGGTGATTTGGGTGGGGTTAGGGTAGTGGACATAATACCACTCCAATAGGAGGTGGTTTGGCTATGAGAAGTCCTAAGTGTCCCCTTAGCACAATTTTCCCCTTAAAGGGCAAAACTTTGGCCCAAAGATTACCTAGTCAAAAGATCTCCAAATGAGATGAGATTTTAACCAGGGATTTATCATGACCCAAATGGTACCCCACCAAAATTTGGTGGAGATTGGAGAACATTTGGCCCTCCAAATAATTTGTGTAAGGATTATTAAATTTCTACAAAAACCTTAGGAAAATTAACTCCTAAAAATCTGATACTCAAACCTAACCTAGGTATAGGACATATGGATGCTTAGCCAAAATATCAACTACATCAGATTAGCCATTTAAGAGTTATACTAATTTTAAGGTCTGGTTTGAGTTTTGACCAGCCTCACTAGAATGAGTGCTGTGGGTCCCACACTTAACCAAATAGCTTGATTTCACTCCCATTAGAAAGTAGACACCAAGGCCTACAAAAGTTATCTCTGAGCATTTTTCGAATTATGGCCCCTAAGGGCCTTAAAATTGGGTCACAAAATCTGTCACAATGTGTGACATATAATCAAAATAAATGAAATAATCATTTCATGCCTGCGAATAGCAAAAGGCGGGCCATCGGACGGCTCACAGCCATCGTCCCCGATTAGCCTGGGGCTGAGATTGCACGCGCCTGGGCCACTTTGATCGGTGATTTCCCGGCCACCTGAGCGCCGCCCCGGCCGACCAACGCCACCACCACCTCCGTTGAGATGGGGGCCGGCGATGAGCGGTGTTTGATCGGCCGGAGGTGGCCGAAATCGGGGTCTGGGAGAGGAAGCCCAACCCGATCGACGGGAGGCAAGGCTGGCTTGATTCCCAGCCAATTGGCCATGGATCGAGCCGCCGGCGATTGGGATCTATTCCTTAGGGTTCAGGGAGGAGAATAGGACCTGCTGGAGTGCTTGCCGTTGGGTCAATCTCGAGTACACCATGGGAGCTTGGGTTGATTGCGAAGCCATGCCGATTCCTCTTACAGTGCACGAAATCTCCCGGAAACTTAGGGTTTTCTCTCCTCTCAGGCTTCTGAAGGTGATCAGGGGTTCGAATGGGGGTGGTGGTGGCTTTAACCCCCTTGGCCATTAATGGCCTCTTCGAATTCTCCAAGGGCCGGCCCCCATTCATCTCCCCTGCATTAATGCCTCTTGGAAACTGATGGAATCTCCTCCTAGCCGGCTGAGGAGTTGAATGGAAGAGTCAATTGGGGAGGCCAAGGGGTGAATCCTCTTAATGGCCATGAATGGCCTCTTTCTCTCACCTCAAAAATGGGAAAACCTCCCTTTCTCTCTCCTAATCACCATGGCCGGCTCCTACTCTCTCCCCTGAGTTTAATGAGGGTCCACATGGGCTGGTTGACCATCCAATTGAGTTAGCCCAAAGAGATTGGGTTAGGTTTGAGCATTTTGACCTAAATTGGACAATTTTGACTTTTGGTCAAATTGGTCAATTGGGGAACCCTAGGATGGGGCTTTTGGGTTCAATAGGTTCCAAATTAAGTTTAGGAACTAATGGTGGAGTCAATTTGGTCATATGTTTCTTGGTTGACCCAATCTAGGTTGATTTGACCAAAATAGGCTAAATTGACTTGGGTCAAATTGGGCTCTAGGGTTGACTTGGTCATGGGGCTTTTTGGTCCACTAGGTCCCCCATGATATGATAAACCTATGGGTGAGGTCAATTTAATGTGGTGAAGGTCAATTGGGGTACTTTGAGAAGAAATGTCATTTTGACCTAAAAAGGGGCATTTTGGTCAATTTGCACCCCTGGGGGTCCCATGATGGGGCTTTTGGGTCCATTAGGTCTCTCATGGTATTCTAGACCTAGGAGTGTGATCAAATTGACATGGTGAGGGTTGATTGGCTCTAAAAGGGCTACTTTGACCAATTTGAGGGTTTAAGTTGACTTTGGTCAAATTGGTCTCTTAGGTTGACTTCCATGGGCCCTTGGTGCCCCAAGGGGACACCTAAAGGGTTAGGGACACTATGGTGGGGTCCCAGGGTTAAGTTGAAGTCCTAAATTCCAATCCCAAGCTTGGAGGATGGGGATTGCTATTTGCAGACCAAGGTGGTTCCTCCTCCTTTCTTAAGCTCTTAAGGTCAAAAGGCTCTTCCTAGGGTTTTGTCATGACCCTGTCATGACAAAACCAACTTAGGGGTCTAGCAGTTTGGGGGATGTTACAATGGGTATTCAAGAACAAAATGGACTCAATAGGAGCCATCATCAGAAAAAGGCCAGACTTGTGGCCCAAGGATATAGGCCAGAGGAAGAGATTGACTTCAACCAAACATTTGCTCCAGTAGCAAGGCTGGCGGCCATTAGAATGTTCCTGGCATATGCTGCCCATATGAAGATCAGTCTATCAGATGGATGTAAAGAGTGCATTCCTCAATGGAACTCTTCAAGAAGAAGTGTATGTGGAGCAGCCACCAGGTTTTGTCAATCCAACTTTTCCCTCTTATGTGTATAGGCTAGATAAAGCAATATATGGCCTCAAGCAAGCTCCAAGAGCTTGGTATGAGACCTTATCCACTTTTCTTCTGGAATACTCCTTTGAAAGAGGGAAAGTGGATAAAACCCTTTTCACAGGAGCACATAAAAACCAGATGCTAATAATGCAAATATATGTAGATGACATCATATTTGGATCTACTGATCAATCTCTCTGCAAAAGGTTTGCCTACCTAATGCAGCCAAGATTTGAAATGAGTAGCATGGGGGAATTATCCTATTTTCTTGGTCTTCAAGTAAGACAAAATGCATATGGCATTTTCATATCCCAATCCAAATATACCAGAGAACTCATCAAGAAGTTTAGGATGGAAAATGCCTCTGTTATGAAAACCCCCATGGCTACCAATGTTGTTTTGGGTAGAAATGAAAAAGGTAAGTCCTTTGATCAAAACACTTACGGAGCAGCCATTGGCTCTCTTCTCTACCTAACAGCTAGCAGACCTGATATAATGTTTGCTGCCTGTATCTGTGCAAGATTTCAGGTTGGCCCAAAGGAATCCCACATAAGTTCTATCAAAAGAATTCTCAGATATCTGAAGGGCACTCCTGAGCTTTGCTTATGGTATCCAGCTGAATCTAGATTTGAATTAGTTGGTTATTCAGATGTAGACTATGCTGGATGCAGGCTTGGTAGAAAAAGCACTTCAAGAACATGTTAGTTTCTGGGTGCTAGATTGATTTCATGGTTTAGCAAGAAGGAAACCACAGTCTCCACTTCTACAGCTGAAGCTGAGTACATAGCTGCAGGAAGCTGCTGGTCACAAATATTGTGGATGAAAAATTAGTTGTTGGATTACAACTTCTCCCTTAATAATTCCACAATATATTGTGACAACTCTAGTGCTATTTCAATAGCTTCCAATCCTATTCTCTACAGCAGAACTAAGCACATAGAGATAAGACACCACTTTCTCAGGGATAATGTCGAGAAAGGTAAGATCAACCTTCAATACATATCTACTGACACTCGTAGGGCTGACATCTTCACTAAGACACTTGATGAAAGTAAGCACAAGTTCTTGATCAATGCACTTGGAATGCTTGATGGAGCACTATAGGTTACACTTATTATGTATAATGATCTATTTTCAATAAAAAGTTATTGCTGGGAAAAACAGTAAATTTTTTGAAGAAAAACAAACTGTTTAACCAGAGCTGCGTCGAATTCAAATCGACGTACTGTCGACTTCTACTCGACATCAGCTTCGAGAGCATTATGGGACAGTTAAGGCGAATAACACTCGACATAACATCGAATACATATCGATGCTTATGTTGACATCATAATTGATGCTTATATTTCAGAGCCACGTCGACTTCATCTCGACGTAGCGTCGACTCGACATAACACATGCCCAGGACATATTTTGGCGCGCTGAGTTCAGAATTCTTGTCAACGCCGCTTCGAATATAACCCTATCTTACGATGATTCATCTATTTAAAGCAAGTTAGGCCTTCAACATTAGTGTGCTCTTTGAATTTTCTCCCTCTTGCTCTCCCTCTCTTTCCCTCCTACGTCTCTTTCTCTGTTTCATGCAAGTACTCGCAGTACAGTAATGGAGTCTCTTCAAGACGTTGCCGATGTAGTTGATCAAGCCCTGGAGACTCTTCTCTCACAGTTCAGCTCTCTTTATCTGGACTTCTCAAAGGATTGACATCGCAAGCTCTGCGCCCAACACAAAAGATTGCAAGACCTTACTTCTGAAATCAAGGCTCTTGATGCAGAGATCAGATTGTCAGTTGTGCCTGCCGATGTATTTATATCTCTCCTCAGAGATATAAAGCAGGGGGAGAAGTGTATCAGTAGGCAGCATCTCCAAGACTCAGTATATACAATAACAATTCTTATCTCTTTTGTTTCTGAAGGGGAGCCAGCCATCACGTCTAGGCTGCAGCTTGAAAGTTCAATAACTCGGGGGGAGTCAACCCCTTCAAGGATACTGCCACCAGCACAAGGGGAGTCCTCAATTCAGGTGGAGATCTCTTAAATCTCAGATGATCAGGTGTACATAAAGACTCTGCAGTAATTCCAGGTAGACACTGAAAGACCAATTCCTGATGCACTTGGATTCAGGGTGCCTTCTGAAGATTCTACAATAGCACCTTCCCCAATCAAGGTGGCTGATCAGGATGTTGTCTCATCTGATTTTTGCCCTAGCTCAGCTTCCACCACCAGTTCAGCCTCCATCTTCACCTGGCCCAATTCAAACAGCTAAACCAATACTTCCAACACCTGTCTTTAGAGGAAGACCTCCATATAGAGGAAGAGGGGGCAGAGGAAATCTGCCAAACTGGGAAAGTTATTCAATAGTGGAAAGAAAGGAATACAAGAAAAATAAATCCTATCACAAAAAACATGGGAGGATTGAATTCCCAAAGAATACAATGAAAACCTACACTGATCCAAAGCTCTACAAAGCTCTAGAGGACATTGGTGATATAGATAGATATGAGTATGAACTAGCTCAAAAGGAAATTGAGGAAAGGAGAAAAAGGTTTATTGATATTCTGCAAAGAGGAAAAGAAGTTGTTGAACAAGAGGAGATGGCAAAAGCAATTCCCATCAAAACCTCCTTGTTTGACCCCACTGAGTATATTACAAAGAATCCTCAAGCAAAGATGTTGGAGGATAAATAGTCCAACTTCACAGAAGGGGTGTTGGATGTATTCCAGAGGATACAGAGGAGCCACCTCAGAAGAAAAAGAAAGAAGAACAACTTCCTGTGAAGAAGAAGAAGATTGTGTTCAAAACTGCTTTGGTATCTGGTAAACCTCAATCACCATTCCTTGTACCAAATCCTGCTGGGGACTCATAGTCAGATGATCTAGAGTTGGAAGTCATAAATCTATTGACAGCAAAAGTTCTTGGTCTGGGTTTCACATTAAAAGTTGTTCACCCTGAAACAGAAAGTGACCTGGAGAAGTTGTTCAAGGGGCATGAAAGAATACAGAAGAATCCAGAGAAAACCACTCCTGCAAACTTCAAGTATGTGGAAAGGAAATTCAGAAAGGTCTATGAGGTCTATCTACTTTTCTAAAAAAGGAAGTAGATTTATACTTGGGTAAACTCTGATAAACTAATGTGATAATTAATTAGATGCATTCCTGTTTACTAGTTCATCCAGTTATTTATTCTATGTCTATGTTATCTTGAATGTATTTCCTGATTATGTAAAAGAAATATGTTAAATCACTTTAATCAATCTGTAAAATTTGTTAAGATAAATAGGGGGAGATTGTTGGGAAAAACTCTATGATTTAACTTAACAAATTATCTAAAGTGATTTTATCTCTTAGGATTTAATTACCCATTGTATAGTGATGGAAATATGGTTATTATATGTCTTAGGATATCTCACTCAACTTAGGGTGACAAGACCAGATCAAGTCAAGCAGAATTTGGGTTAAGTTAACAATTGCGTCGAATAGAAATTGACGCAACATCAAATTCATGTCGACGCAACTTAGACTAGAAGTCCAAGCAACTCAACTTTCTGTCGAAGTAGATCAAGTCGACGCTACATCGAAAGAATGTCGACGTAGAGGAAATGGACATGTCGAAGTATCATGAGAAGTCGACGCAGCTTTGACTTCAACTCAACGAAGAAGAAAGAATCTATCGAAGCCATCTGAAGTCAACGCAACATCGAATTCAATTCAACGTAGATAATGAAGTTCAGAGCCAATCCTTCAACTCGACGTTTACATCGATAAGTAATCGACCCAACGTCGACTGCAGAGTTCAATCAGAGCAAGGATGAATTCGAAGTTGCTTTTACAAGAACACGAAGGTGCGTCGATAAGAGAGAAAGAGAAATTGACGCAACGTCGAATACAGTCTGAAAAGGAAACCTTTTTAGCTGTCATTTTGGAACTCTCTCTTAAGGCCCATAATACTGAAGACGATTCTGTAATGGCTCATTTATTTCCTAGAATAGAAAGAAGCAATAAAGAAGCCATCAAAAGCTTTCTTGGAAAGGATGAATACAGC
Source organism: Dactylorhiza incarnata (assembly GCA_033032865.1). Taxonomy (NCBI): domain Eukaryota; kingdom Viridiplantae; phylum Streptophyta; class Magnoliopsida; order Asparagales; family Orchidaceae; genus Dactylorhiza; species Dactylorhiza incarnata. The sequence continues at coordinate 12,469,034 of JAWHQI010000035.1, forward strand.
TGGTGAACGGGTCGAGAACAAATGAGGAAAGAAAGAGATTGTGTCTAGGCCAACACCTTTTCAGTACACTCTTAAAAAGGGAATGAATTCAAATTAAAGCAGAGAGAATAATATGAATATCAGGGAGAAGAATGCAGAGCATTCAACACACATATTCAAATTCTGTCGATTAGGGTTCTTCTTCTTCTTCCTCTTGAACCCTAGAAAATAGTGAAGAACAAATACTGCTCTCTCTCAGCATAGTAAAAATAGAAGGCTGCTCTTCATCAAAGATTATACAGCAGCCATATTTGAATAGAAGAAATTGACAGGATCTGAAGCTCATAACCTCTGCAAATCATCTATATCAAAAGCAGGGGTTCATCTTTAGCAGATCCAGAAAAGAGAAAATTAAAGCATAAGGCTTCATCATAATTCTGATAGCAGAATTCATTTCTCTACTTCTTTCTCCTTTCCTTCACTTTTCTCCATTATAAAAGAGTTATAAGAATCCCTCTTCCAATGGATTCAGTGGTTCAAGATCTCCATATCAGGAGATTTGGTTGGTTTAAGATATCCTTATCAAAAGATCTGGTTGGTTCATGATCTCTGAAAGTGCACAGTTAACCACACTAGAATTCTCTAGGGGGGCGGGGGGTGAATAGAGATTTAAAAGTACTTTGTGCAAAGTTAACAAATATATATATATATGTGTGTAATAATCACAGAGTTAAGCTTCCCACACACCAACAAGAATTAAGCAAAATAGCAAAAAGAAAATCACAGCACAACACAAAGAAATATAGTGGTTCCCCAAACTTTGGGTAGTCCACTCTTCTACCCCCTGATGAGTCCCGATTATATACACATATATGGACTCATCTGGGCCGTTTATCTAGTCATTCCACTGCACTTTAGCCTTGTTTTAGCTTATATTTGTTATCACTTGCTATGTGCACTTCTCGGCCCATTTTGGTGTTATTTCGTATCTTTCTTTGTTATTAGTTTTCTTGCGATGTTAAGTCCCACTTTCAGTGGCTAGACTGGCGTCGTACGCTGGAACAGGTGTCGTGCAGGTGTTTCCGGTGCAATTCTGCACAGGAACACTGCGCACGATCACCGGTTCTATTGCGCACGACCACTGGTCGTGCGCCACTGATCGTGTGCACTTAACCCTTTTTTATGAGTTCTGTTTGGTGCAGTGCGCACGACCATCTATGCTAGTGCGCACGACCACCGGTCGTGCGCCACTGTTCGTGCGCGCTTATCATCAATTTCTTGAGTTCTGTTTCAATCAGTGCGCACGACCACCTACGATAGTGCGCACGACCACCGGTCGTGCGCCACTGGTCGTGCGAACATTTTATTTTATAATTTCTGTCTTTGCAGGCTCCGTCCAGGCAGAGCGCATGATCACAGGATTCTAGTGCGCACGACCACTGGTCGTGCGCCAATGACCGTGCGCACTGTTTATTCCAGCGCCTATAAATTCCGCTGCTCGCGATTTAGGTTGGGGGATCCGCCGTTTTCTCGCCGAGCTCCGCCGTTTCGCCCCCTTTCGCTGGTTCTCCGCCCCCCTAGGCCTCCTCCATCATCCAAGAGCTTCAAGGAGGAGATTCCACTCATCTTCATCGCCAAGCAAGGAGTTCCTCGCATCAGACGTGGCCGGATTGTAAATCGCTGGAGAAGACGGGTCCATTGGGAGGTGTGACAGCCCTCCTCTACCCCGGACGCAGTTGGGACCGAGCTAGGACGTGGATTGACAACCCAACGATTCCTACCGTGAATCTACAACGAGACTCCGGATTCGGTCGTATCTCTTGCCTTTTTCTTCTACTTGTGTGGTTGTAGTTGTTTGTAATCTCTATATTTAGATGATGAATGCTATGAACTATGTGTATTATTGTTTATTTCATGTTTATGGAATTATTTAGTTCATATGTGTTAATGAGGTGCGCCCCCGTCCATTTTCCACTCCACCACCGTGTCCGGTGCCGCACTAGCAATTGCTAGTGGCGTGCTTGTCGCAGAGGTGCTTGCGACCCTCATTCCGTTAGCCTACTCGCCCATCCGCCTACCGAAGCGTGGCATCGTGGCCCGTACTCCATCCCGCCTAATGAAGCAGCGCGCTCAAGGCCTGCATAGTTCGATCCGCTTGCCTACTCGTCCATCCGCCCTTACGAAGTAGCGCGTTCAAGGCCTACGTAGTCTTCCATCCCGCCGAGCGAAGCATTGCATAGCGGCATTGCATAGGAGTAGCTGTAGCTTTTTCTCTTTATTTTCCACAAACCAAATCAACCCCCGTGTCCGCAATTCATCCGACCCAAAGGACTTCGATCTCAAGTCCTTCCTCGAACGTTAACTCCACCTTACTGTGTTCCTTGAGAGATTCGATACTTGGGGATTTACTTCCTCATATTATTACTTGACAACGACCGGTTCACTGCCGTTCGGATCGCAGTCTCGCTACCGCCTATAGCGGTGTGCAGGATTTGCGCATCACCCCCTTGGTAGGAATTCACTATCTTGCACTGAGTCTTTTGATAAGGAGACTCTTAGAACCATCCCGAGTCTTTTGATAAGGAGACTCTTAGAACCAGTACAACTGAATTTTTTGAAGAGAGATTCTAAAAACTCTTTTACACTGTTTGAAAATGAAATAAGAGTAAGAAGAAGAAGTAGAAGAAGTAATTGAAACAAGAAAGAATCTTTTTCCTAGCCAGAAGATTAGAAGCACAAGAAATAGTGAATGAAATCTCTCTTCTATAGTGAGAAGGAGATTGTAGGCCTTTTTCTTTATCAATGAGAGCTTTCAGAAATTGCAGCAGTATGGCTTCAGAAGAAGGAGAAGAAGAGGGCTTGTTGTTTGCTGCAGCACAGTTTTACTTCTCTCAGATTTTCTCACTCTTCACTTGGGAGCTTTTCCTCTTTTTCAAATGGATGGAGTGGATTACTTCTCATCTTCTTCTTTGCCGACTTCCCTCTTATTTATAGCTCTGTTTATTCAAAGAATACTATAGGAGAATAATCAATTAGCAGTTAGAGAAATAGTAAGAGAGAAAAGATTCCATAATCAATATTTCTGTAGAAGGAAAGAGATTATTTTGATTTCAAATAATATCCATAATAAACTTAATCAATTTAGCCAAGAATCATTTAGAAGGAAAGACTGATTCAAAACGGCTAGAAAAGAATAATATCATTCCATAAAATTCAGATCTACAGATAGAAAGAAAGAAATCTGGCGTATTTTGAATTTGACATAGAAATCGACGTATGTCGATTACTATTCGACGGAAGCATCGATTTCAGACTGGCTGGACGTCGAGAGAAGAATATGAAAGGTGCGTCGACTAAGATACGTCGACTTCACTAGATATGTCGACTAGAAGTCAGAGTTACGTCGACATAGGTTACGTCAAATTCTGTTTAGAGCTACTTCGACTCATTCTGAGAGGAACGTCGACTACACTTCGACGTTGCGTCAAATACTATTCGACGCATATTTACTTAGACTAATTTTTCATTCTTAGAATTATATTCTACTCATTTTTAGGGGTTAAGATAAATCATTTCCCCAACAATCTCCTTATCAAAAGATCAGTGGTTCTAAAAGTCTCCTTATCAAAAGACTCAGGCATAGGTGGTGCATTCCTACCAGGTGGTAGAAGAGAGGACTACCTACATTTTGGGGAACCTCTATAAAATCTCTTGTGATTGTGTTGTGCTTTTCTGTGGTGTCCCAATTTTTCTTTCTCAACATTTTTATTTCCTGCAATAATTATTATGCATGTGTGTTATTTGTGAGCATAATTCCTTAGTGTGTTTTATTGTCTACACAGTTAGGATAGAATCTCTATTCACCCCCCCCCCCCCCTCTAGAGGATTCTCAGAGTCACACAGTGCACTTTCAACATATATGCGCTCGCTTCGGCCGCTCGCCAAGATACGCTGAGAATACTTAATCCTTACTAAAAATTGAGCATACTCTTCCGCTTTGGCATCTTCGTCAAAAAATGATAGAAAGTCATATACAGAGGCATCGAGCACTCGCTAAACTCGGTCGCTCACCGGGGAGCCATAATGCTAAAACCTCAAGTCAAATCATAAAATAAAGGACGCTTCCTCGCCTCGGCCACTCACCGAGAAATGATAGGAAAATGTAGGTCATAAATGACTATCACGAGGACTTGCTTGCCTCGGCCACTTGCCGAGGAGCTATAGTGCCTAAATCATAAGTTAAATCATAAGTAAGAACAAAGGATGATTCCTCATCTCGGTCGCTCGCCGAGAATGATAGGAAAATGTAAGGCATAAATGACTGCTGTGAGCATTCACTTGCCTCGGCCACTCGCAGAGGAGCTGTAGTGCCTTAACCATAAGTTAAATCATATGTAAAAATAAAGGACCCTTCTTCGCCTTGGCCACTCTCCGAGAAACGATAGGAAAATGTAGAGCATAAATGACTGCTGCGAGCACTCGCTTGCCTCGACCACAGATAGTACATTATTTATGTTTATTTTTCTATAATTTTTATGTATTAAATAATTAGTTAATTCCTTATTTTGTATTATTAATGGCCTAAAATATTTTAATTTCATTTTCAGGGATTTCTGGACTGCAAATAGCATTTTGGAGCTAACATCCATAATCAGAGGAAATTTAGAGCTTTTCTGCAAAAAATTAAAGTTACACGCCCTAGGTCACGCCCGTGACCTAGGGGTGTGACTCCTGTCACGACAATATTCGTTCCAGCTAGTCCATAACCGCTTCCGACACAATTCTAGTTTACATGGCCTTGGGCCGCCCATGACCAGAGGGCGTGTCTTAGGAGTCACGACCGGGATGCTACTCGCAGTACAGAACTCCCTGCCAGCTCATTTAAAATTACATGCCTAGAGTCACGCCCGTGACCAAATGGCATGACTCAGTGTCACGTCCATGATATCTCCTGTGATCCAGAACTGCCACTAGCTCAGCTTTACACTTACACGGCCTGTGTCACGCCCATGACCAGAGGGCATGACATCTGATTTATTTTCTGCTTTGTTGAATCATGTCTTGTTCTCCTTCTACTTGTAATCCCATCATTATAATGAGTAGCTAAATTTCTTTTAGCACTTGGTCATGATGAACTTTGGAATGAAATAAAATGAGTCTTGTACTTTTCTAAATTAGCATGCTCTAATTTTATATATCTTCAATTTATCTTTGATGTACTTCGCTTTAATTTCATATGTCCGGAATATGATTTTCAATCTAAGATCCATATTCTAGTTGATCGAGAGATCTGTGCATACGAAGAGATCGCTCAAAGATAAAAGGAGTTGCATGAAATCCTCGAGAGAGGACGACATAAACTTCCGAATTAGAGTCAAATCCAATAGTGGGGTTCACTACTTAATGCAAGCTTAGGGGTTTCGACTGGACAAGGGGTCTTAATTGACCAACAAAGGTTAGTTGGTAGTATTCCCCGAGAGAGGTGTTATCATGTTTTGGGAACCTCCACGGTCTAAGATATTTCATAAAGAGTTTGTGACTTTATCTTTTATAAATTTCTATTTTATTCCATAGGGACTCTATATCAAGTGCTAATCTTTTAATCATAAATTTTCTTCTTAGTTTATTTTCTCCTAATTGTTTTTCGCAAAAAACCCAACTTTTTGATCGATAAAATAATAGCTCGTCTTTGTGAGTAGAAGTACCCAACAAACTAAAAATAATACGACACTTGATTTCTTAAATCCTATACTATAAAATGATAGGTACACTTGCCTTATCAGATTATACGTGGATCATATCTTAAATTTTACGCAACACTATTTTAGCCATCAAGTCTTTGGCGCTGTTGCCGGGGATTTTTTGTTGATATTTTGAAAACTTAGTTTTATTAATTTTACCACTTTTTTTTCATCTAGAGGTGTAATTAAAGTCTTAGAAAAGGAGATTTAGGTTATCATCCCATCTTATCTCCTAGTACCACTATGAACCCTTCACCGAGTAGTCCTCAGGAAATCTACGACTAATTAAATCTTAAAAGAAAAAAATTATATATATATATATTATATTTTTCCTAATTTCTCCTCAAATTCTACATTTTTATTCTTTTTGGTGTATGACCCGAGGGAATCCGTCAGATCTTCTTGAATTGGATCCGAAAATCAAGCAAACCATTTGACGACGCTTACGATTCCAAGGAACAAATTCTCAAGATCTAATTGAGGAATCCATAGGTGACACATCTTTTCGGAAATACCTTTTCTATAATATCTCTAATCCTACTAGATCGCATGCTAGTGTTAGGGCATAACATGTGGTGAAAATGGTGAGTGGAGGCAAGGAAATGACCTTAGGGCCCATTAAGTTAAGGTGAACTAACACAGTGCTCACAATTGAACACAAGGCAACTTAGGTCAAACTAGCCAAATTGAACTCACAAGTACAAATTGACCTCACCATTATGTTCCTAACCCTAATGGAGATAGACTTGACCAAATGCCCTATCAATTGGTCCACCAAATAGGTCAAATTGACCAAAGTCAAACTTAGGTCAACAAAGCCCTATTCAACACAATTAGACTAAATTGACCTTCGATACCTCAAACGAACCTCACATATGTTCTCTTAATCACTAAGGAAGGTCTTTAGGTCAATAATCACTAATTAGTTCCAGTCAATTTCAAAGAATTGACCAAAGTCAACTCTTGGTCAACATAACCCAAATTAACCTAATCAAGGATCAATTGATCTTCAATTGGTCAAATTGACCTCACCCCTAACTTTCTAACCTCAGTAGTGACCCATTGGACCCAAAAGCATCATGAAGTGGTCAGCCAATCCATCCAATTTGACCAAAGTCAAACTTAGACCAATTTGGGTCAAACTCACACCATATAGGTCAATTAACCCAATTGGAGCCACACCATGGCCCAATGGACTTTGGGTAAGGTCATAGGACTCATTCATCAAGTGGGGCTAGCCCACTCACTAATTTGACTAAGTTAACCCAAAAGTCAACCATGGTTAACATTAGGCCTAAAGGAAGAAATCAAAAGCCCAAGTGGACTCCAAGTGGACTAAGGCCCCAACCCAAGCCTAACCAGCTGGTCACATGCTTATTGGCACCCCAAATTCTTGAATTTCGATAGAGGAGATTGACATGAGGGAAAAATGACTTTTTCCCCTAAAAACCTTAAGGACAAAAAGGAGTTTTGAGGAATGGAGGCTCCATGGCCCTCCGCTCCTCTGCACAAGCCCCTAAACAAACTCCTCAGGCTGTGAATAGTCGCCATTAGGGGTTGGCAGCCGCTCAGCAGCTAAGGGGAAAGCAAAACAGCCATGACCGACACCCATACCTCCCATCCTTCACATACAGCTATCACCATCCCTAATAGACACTTCCATCATCTTCTGAAGGTCCCAAGGAGTCGAGCCCCCCTCTGAGAAGAGAGCTTTTGGTGGAGATTCGACAGATTGGGCAAGCTCATCGGAGAAGAGAAAAACCATGGCCAGCTGCCGGAACACCCGTCGCCGAGCCCCAATCGAGGTCCATTTTTCCTCCTCTCCCTTATGCTAGCTCTTCAGCTCCTTAGATAGAGAAATTGGGCACAATTGGGCCGCGATCCATGTGAGCAAGGAGAAAAATTCCGAGCTCTTTCACCCTGCTCGGGATCATCGGAGAGGCAATTTCCGGCCGGCATCTTACCATCAAACGATAGCCACCACCTCAACGGAGGTGGTGGTGAACGGCCGTGGTGGTGGCCGGATGGCCAGGAATTTGACTTGAAAGTCAGCAAAGGATGGGGCAATCCTATACCTTGGCTGGAGGTAAGAGAAGTAATCAGGGTCGTTGATTCCCATGGCTGATGGCAATATGCAGGCCAGGATGAATTAATTGAAATGTTTTGTCACAACTAATATAGTAGATTGATTCCAATATTTAGACTCCTGAGAGGCCGTTTTAGGAAAATGTGCCTGAGACAACATTTGTAGCCCTTGCGGTCTGCTTTCCATAGGATTCTGAATCACCAAATTTGGTGACATGCAGCTCATTGTAGGGCTATTTTTCTGAGATGTGTCCTAAATGGGGACCAGTCACTAAATCGTGAATTTATTTCCCATAATTGTTTTTTGGACCTAATACTTTGGACATGTGAGTATATACCATAAACACACCCCCTGCCCAAAAATCAGAATTTTTGGCCATCATGTTTCCATAATTTTGTAAGAAATGTGATTTTTCATATTATTTATATAAATGTGGCTAGATCTATTCAAAATGACCCAAATCTTGGGTGACATGTTACTTAGGTCATAAATAGTCACAAGTAAACATTTGAGATCATTTGGACCTCTGTAGGATGATATATTCCACATACAAGTGAATGAAATGTTTGGGAAGGTGGTGTGCATATAACACTATTTGGTATATTGTGAATTTGTCACAAATGGCTTGATGTATGCCCTTGATGTTTGGGTAATACACATACTATGATGATGTGTATCACCTCTAAAAAAATTAGGATTTTTGGAGTGGAAAATCCTAGGCATTTAATTAATTATATTAATTATATTAATGTCACTTAATTAAATTAATCAAATGAAAGTGACCAAATTACATAGGAAAATTCTAATTTTCTGTCGCATGATTTAGGATAGTCCACACCTATGGAAATTTTATTAAGATTTTTGGAGTTGAAATCCCTAGATATTTGATCATATTTGATTATGTCACATAAATGCATGAATGAAATAAATATGACCTAATATCTTGGGAATATCCAACCTTCTGTCACAGGGTGCTTTATGTTTAAATATATCTCTAGAAAGTTTGGTAAGATTTTTGGAAATCCTGTACATTGTAAATTATCAAAAAATTCATTTGTCACACTTCTGTATTATTGCAATTTTCATGGTTTATATTACCTGGAAAATTCTGAAAGTTTGGTTAAACTATTTTTAGATCATTATAAACCTATGGTAATTTTTCCAGAATTTTTGAATAAATTATCTTGGTACTTACTGTGTAATGTCATAAACTAACCTAAATATTTAAGTACTGAAATAATGGTCATACTTACTATGGAAAATTATGGAACACTGTAATTCATGACAATTCACCACTATATACCACTAATAAAATATTTGGAGCACTTTGACTTCTGAAATTGATACTTCATGTATAAAGTGATGTATGTTTGGAATTAAAGGAATTTTTATTCATGGCCAAATTAATTAGAAATATTATGAATTTCTGAACATTTCTTAATTTGGTCATGATGAACCTATGGTGTGAATTTTAAAACATTTGGCCAATACTTAGTGAGGTTCACATCATAGAGATCAAAACTAGTTCAACTCTAGTGATGGTCTGCAAATAACAAAAATTTGATATAATGTTTAGACCAAACAAAACACATAAGAATTGAATGAAAATTGGAACACATATGTAGGACATCAATTATATCAGTCCCTATAAGTTGTAGAATATTTGGAGAACTTTTGTCCTATACTTGAATATTAAATTAGAATCATGTCGCATGGTGAATAACTGAAACCATTGGGGGTCCTCCCACCCTAGGAAAAATTACGATGATATTTCGGATGATAACATGATCATGGTGCATCTTTAATATAAGTATTGGACATGTAGATAAGTACATAAGGGTTTGCACCACACACCGTATATAAGTCATCACTTTCCTAAAAGAACCCTGAGTCATCTTAGGATAATTTAAGAGCAACAATGAGAATGGACATGGCATTGGATAGTCACAAATAAACGTAAATATTATGAGAAAAGAAGGTTTGGGATGTCACCCCAACATACCTTCTAGTACTGCTGCGAGCCCTTCACCGGTAGACCTCGGGAAGTCCAGGATTCACCTTAAATCGATATGATAAACTAAATAATAGTCTCGAGTAACTTTAAATAGGAGAACTTAAGAAAGGTAAACCTCATCCCAATGTATGGGATAGAATGGTTCAGGAGTTGTTGATCCTGCAAGCTGGAGGCTTGGGCGATATGATTAGCTTCCACATAGTGTAGTATGATAGAGTGTATTTCAATTTCTCTTTTCGATATGTACCGGGTATAAGTCCTTGCACTCTTATATATTCAAATATGTGCTTGTGAATGTGGACTTATCCTTTTTGGTAATTACTTATTTCCTCGCAATTTGGCCTGTGATATGACCGAGCTAGCCGGCAGGATTGGTGTTGAGCGGTGATAACTAAACTGTGAGTTGGGGTCAATGTAAGATGGCGGTTCTGGGCATATGAGCTGGGAACACTCCGGTAAGGAGGAGGGGGATCTTACATTTTCTTCTTCTTTTTCTCCCTCTTCTTTTTCTTCATCTAATATGGGTGATCTGAATCCAGCTGCGACTGCACAACGGACTATGTCCTATTATGCGCAGCCTAATCTGGTAGATGCCCCTTTAGTATTGTTTGTCTTACTATTGTGAACAATAATTTTATGTTGAAGCTAAACATCATTCAAATGGTACAACAATATGTACATTTTGATGGGCTACAAGGCGATGATCCCATCACACATATTTTTAGTTTTTTAAACATATGCGATACTTTCAAAATTAATGGGGTTTCCAATGACGCAATAAGGCTTCGACTTTTTCCTTTCACCTTGCGCAATAAGGCTAAGCAGTGGATGAATTCTCTTCCAAGAGAATCCATTACCACATAGGCCAAATGACGGAACAATTTCTCACAAAATATTTTTCGTCCGCTAAATCCGCACAATTTCGTAAGGATATCAATTCTTACTCCCAAATTGAATCTGAAACGCTTTATGATACTTGGGAGCATTTTAAGGAATATTTACGTCAATGCCCCCATCATACAATCCTCGATTGGTTGCAAATTCAAACTTTTTATAATGGCCTCTATCTCCAAACTCGTCAAATGATTGACGCCGTCGTCGGTGGTACTCTAAATAACAAAACATCGATGGTCGCGTAAGAGCTTATAGAGGGGATGACTTTGAATACTTATCAATAGAGTACACCCTTGTCCCGCTCAAATAAACTAGCCGGGATGTATGAAATTGATTCAATTTCTAATGTTTCTCTACAGGTTGAGCTTCTTAGCAAAAAAATAAAGGGATGTTTGCTCCCTCTTCTACACCTACCTGGGAGCCTAATCAAAATGCGGTGGAACAAGTGGATTACATGGGTAATCCAAAATGGTCGCCCTTCAATCCGGACAACAACCACTACGACAACACATATCATCCAGGTTGGAGGAACCACCCCAATTTATCTTCGGGAAATCAAGGTAACACGGATAATGATCCCCTTACACCTCCAAATTCTTCTCTCCCGCCGCAAGCCCCTAAATCGCCTTCTCTCGATGAGGTGGTTAATAAATATATTTCCAAAAATGATGCGGATGTTCGCAACTTGCAAGGATCTTTGCTGAATTTGGAGAATCAAGTGGGGAAAATTTTAAAAATGGTCACCGATCAGCCTAAAAGAACACCGCCAACAACTACAAATGTCTTGGCGGTGACCTTTGGGGGTGATTCAGACATGGATCTTAGAGAGGAGATTTCACCTACCACACCATCTCTTCCTCTTCAAGAATTTTAGCTTCGTTTTCCTTATCCCGCTCGTTTGATAGAGCGGGCTAATATATTAATCATAAATTTAAAATTACATGCACTATAGGCACAATTCATTTCCCGGACACTTTTGCCGATTTTAGCGCTAGGGTTAATATTATTCCTTATAGCTTAGCCCAAAAATTAAACTTAGGAGAACCTACCCCCACTGACATCAAATTACAATTTGTTGATCGCTCCGTAAAGACCCCTTTGGGGGTAATTCAAGATTTATCAGTTGAGGTTGGCGAGTCTACTTTACCGGTAGACTTCGTTATCCTTGATATGGAAGAAGACACCGAGTTACCTATTATCCTTGGTCGTCCCTTCTTGGCCGCCACTCGGGCAATCTTTGATGTTTGTGAAGGCACTCTTCTCCTCCGTATGGGGTATGAGAATATTAACTTTCAAGCAACCAATTCGCTCACCTTACATTTTTCTAAGCCTTTATCATCATTTGATGATAAATTAAGAACAAGATAATCTGGCACACCACCATGGTCGAGATCAATGACCTTAACCAAAGCGCTCTTGGGAGGCAACCCTTGTTTTTCCTAATTTATTCGTCATTTTTCTTTTTCTTTCGTAATATTTTAAAAACAACTTATTCAAAAAAAATATAACATTATTTTGTTTTTGTTTTCTTCCCAAATGTTTTCTTTTTAAAAAAACCATAAAAAATGAAAACAACGAGAAAAAAAACCAAAAAAAAATTATGTTCTTGTTTTTATTATTTTGTTTTGTCACTAAGGCTTTGCAGGACTGGAGGCAATTTGCGAGATAACGATCTCCCGCACGCATACATAAAACTGCGCCCTCCAATTGGTATTTTTCCGCATTGTTTTATTTTTATTTATGTTACACAAAAAAAATTATATAAACAAAAACAACAATAAAAAATTTATGGGAAAATTTTGTGTTACACGACCTCGATAATGCCCGTGACCAAGGGCGTGACACGACTCGATTTATTTTTCACTACCGCGCTGTATCAGAGGACTTCCACCACCCGTCTTCCATGAAAGTCACGGGCGTGACCAATATTGGTCACGAGCGTGACCTTCACGAAACCATATTTTCTGTGGATACGGTGGCATCACGCTTCATTTTGGGCAGTTACGCCCATGACGTTGCATGTCACGCCCTTGATAATTTCAAATCATGCTCGTGACATGCCCCGCTGTCGCCATTATTTTGCGAGATTGGTCAAAGATTCCCTTTGACTCTCACGCCTGTGACAGCCAGAGTCACACCCATGACATTGCTGACCTGATCGTGACTGCCTGTGCTTTGTCCTTTTCTCTTTAATGGCATTTAATTAAAAAAAAATAAAAAACATTAGTACACGTCCTGGGTCACGGGCGTAACCCTGGGTCGTGACATCTCGAAAATGCCCTTTTGACCGAGTTAACCTCGAATTCCCTGGAAGAATTGATTCTACGCGTTACCCACCCTCGGTCATGGGCGTGACCGAGGGCGTGACTTGACAAACGATAAGGTTTGACCAGTATTCCCTCAGATTCCTCCCCACACCTTAATTTCACGCGTCATTCGGTTACACGCCCAAGGTCATGGGCGCGACCACTAAATTTTTCCCTATTTAAGTAGCAGCTCCCCCTCTCTTTTCTTCATACCTTCTCGTGAATTCTCTCTTCTCTTTTGTCTTCTAGTAGCCGACTTTCCTCTTTCTTTCCTTCTGAATGGCCCCATGTCAACCATGCCGATGTCAAGTCCTCTTCTGCACTCCCCGATGAGTCCCTCGCTGTGGATTCAATGTTCCATTTTCTTTCTGCTACTCACCAGGATCGGTGTGATCGCCTCCATACCAAAGAATTTGGCGTGTTTCGACTCATTGACTGGAACGTCGTCACTACTTTCAGGCAAGTCGGTGTGGTGCGAAATTTCCTTTCTACTCAGGGGTGGGCCTCCTTGCACTCCATTTCGAGCCTGCATATTTTGAGCTTACGGTGGAGTTTTTCTCCTCCTTCAATTTCTGCTGGGATGGGGCAGACAACGTTATCGAATTCAGAATGGGTGAACTATCGCAATGCCTTTCTTTGCGTTAGTTCAATTCTATCATGGGCTTCTGCAATGACGCCTTTACTCTTACGGAGGCCTACACCACCCTCGCCCTTGATTTCCCCGTGGTTATAATCTCCAAAGATTTTGGGCAGAAATTAGTGAGGAGCCCAACCCGTACTCATCGAAAAAGTTCAAGGAAAGTCATCTCCTCTCGACCGCCTTACGTTATCTCCACTACCTCCTCACTTTCCCTCTCTTCGCTCGCGGCGATAGCCATGGAGTGGTGACCCGGACGGACATATTGTATGTATATAGTCTGTACGAATGGATCCCACTAAATCTTGGTTCGACGCTTGCATTGTTTTTTCGGCTTTAGGCCGAAAATAAGAGGCTTAGTGCGCTTCATGGAGGCCCCTTCGTTACACATCTCGCCAAGCGTATGAGGGTTTGGGATGCACTTCCTCACTTAACCTTAGTCCAAGCTCCCATGCCCATCACTTTTAAGAATTTCCGAGCCCTTGGTTTAATGCATCAGTGCAGACAGGATTTTGAGGAGATTCCTCGCGCGGTTGGTGGCGACCCTATTCATATTAATCTCGATGCGGATTCCGATGATGCTCCTCCCGCTCAATAGTTTCCTCAACAGAAACAACAACATTTTTCCTTCACGTGCAGTCAGTCAGCTTATTTCGATCAGCATTTTGGGCGACTCCACTCGCTGGATCTGATCCAGAACGAGCAGTTGTCCATGCACGCTCACTTCGACACTCATTTTTCTACTCTCGGGCAGCGCCATGCTTCTTCCTCTATGAAGCATCTGCAGAGGGAATTTGCCGATTTGCATGCTTATTATCAGCAAGAGGATGATAGCCATGATGCTTAAAGTTTTTACTTATGGTCGCTTGTAACTTTTTTTTTTCTGTTTAGTATCTTTTTGTATTTGTTTTATTTCCCTTTTATTAATGAAAAAATACAAAAAAATTGTATTGCTTTCACTTTTTATTTTCTTCAGGTTGGCACAGTTATAATTTGTTCTTCTTCAAAAGGGAAGATTTCACTATTTTACTCGCACTTTTATTTTTATAAAACATTGGGGACAATGCTTATTTTTAAGTATGGGGGTGTTTTCTCTTATTTTTGCAAATCAATCGCTAGTTAATCAAAAACTAAAAAAAATTGTTTTTCTTTTCAGTTTTTTTATTTAATTTTTTTTCACAAATGAAAATACAAAAAAAATAAAAACATTAGAAATTTAAAAAAACTAATTTCTTGCGAAAGGGCCGTGTTGGGCTTTCATCCCACAAAACTGCCTAGTACCTTGAGAGCTCGTCATTGGGTATTCCTTGGGAAGTCCAAGATCTAAAAAATTTTTTTTTTGTTTTTCTTTTTCAAATTAATATTAAAAATAAAAAATGGAAAAACCTATGAAAAAAACTTATTTTTACAAAAACTTATTTTTAATATATATTTATAAATCTCGTAATATTTTATTCTTCCTTATTTTTATTTGAGTTTAACCAATTTTTTAATTATGAGTTTTAATTTATATGGTTTTTAAAAAAAAAAGTTTTATTATGTGTTTTTATTTTATATGTCACTTCATAATTTGTTAGATTTAGCTTTTAGATGAATTTGATGTAATAAATTTTTCCTTATTTTGGTTTGTTTAGAATATTTGTTAGTTTTACCTTTTCTCCTTAAAATATCGAGAATAAATATTGTAGCAATTGTGCTAAAAATCTTTAGATTTTACTTATATTAATTTTAATTCATAGATTCTTAAGATTTCTCAATATAATTTCTATGCTCTCAAAACATTTATCTTGAAAATTTTATAGCCTTTAAACCTCAACCCCTGCTTTACCTTATACTTACCCAGTTGATTGGCAATAATAAAAAGTATAAAAGATCATATGTTATGGAATGAGAGAATAAAATTCATTATTCCTAAACATATGCACCCAAAAATTATAAAAGATTATATGTCATGGAATTGAGAGGATAAAATTCATCACTCCTAAACATATACATTTGAGATATTTAAAAGAAGAAGAACATTTAATAAAAAATTAAAATGAGAGGATAAAATTCATCATTTCCCAAATAAAGAAATCTCTTCTATGATAATTTTACCCTATTTACCCAATATCATTTCATATTCAAGATACTTATGAGAGAGCTTAGTTATTATTTTGGGATTTTCTAAAAAGTTTTTAATGATATTAAAAGTTTTAATAATTCTAATCTTAGATGATTTTGCTAATTCAATACAATTTTATTTATGAAAATTTATTAGAGAATTTTTAAACTAATTTTTATTCTGCGCATATCAACTTATGAATCATGTCATATTTCTTATGAACCTAAGTTCTATTTCCAAACTTATTAGTAATATGAGTCATGTATTATTTTAAATACATAATTAATAGTAAAACTTTTTTTGGAATGTCATATGAATTTTTCTCAGACTTATGAATTGGTTTTGCTCTAGAATAACAAAAGCTTAAGTATGGTGGCATTTGGTAGTACATTATTTATGTTTATATTTCTATAATTTTTTATGTATTAAATAATTAGTTAATTCCTTATTTTTTATTAATAATGACCTAAAATATGTTTATTTTCATTTTAGGGATTTCTAGACTGCTAATAGCATTTTAAAGCTAACAACCATGATCCGAGGAAATTTAGAGCTTTTCTGCCAAAAATCAAAGTGACACATCCTAAGTCACGCCCGTGACATAGTTGCATGACTCCTGTCACGCCAATGTTCATTCTAACTAGTCCAGAACCGTTTACGATGCAATTCCAGTTTACACGGCCTTAGACACGCCTGTGACCAGGGGACGTGTCTCAGGATTCACGACCGGGATACAACTCGCAGTCCAGAACTCCCTGCCAGCTCATATAAAATTAGAGTCCCTGAGTCACGCCTGTGACTAAATGGCGTGACTCAGTTTCATGACCATGATATCTCCCACGATTCCAAACTGTCGCCAGCTCAGCTTTAAAGTTACACAGCCTGTGTCACGCCCATGACCATAGGGCGTGATATATGATTTATTGAAGAAATGCCAGATATTTAATCCAGCGTGCGCCCATTTCAGATCCAGCAGACACGCCTGGTTACACACCCGTGACTGAGGGCTTATAATGTCGAGTTACATTGATTTTGGCAGTTTCCTGACCAATGTTCCCG
This sequence comes from Dactylorhiza incarnata, assembly GCA_033032865.1. Taxonomy (NCBI): domain Eukaryota; kingdom Viridiplantae; phylum Streptophyta; class Magnoliopsida; order Asparagales; family Orchidaceae; genus Dactylorhiza; species Dactylorhiza incarnata. The sequence goes on from JAWHQI010000035.1 coordinate 12,485,854, forward strand.
TGGTTTTTAAGAAAGCAGTTACTCCCAGTCACGCCCTTAGTCACGGGCGTGACTCCCCAATTTTCACCTATAAAAGACAGGAATCTCCAGAAGACCAGGAATTCAACTTTGGAGTCTATTTTCATCTTTGTTTTACTATTTTCATGTACTAGCTTGTTTCTTTGCAAGTTGTAAGTTTTTATTCTCGCAATTTCAATTCAAGTATTTAGTTTATTTTTAGTTTTGTTGAATCATGTCTTCTTCTCCTTCTACTTGTATTCCCAACATTATGGTGGGTAGCCAAATTTCTGTTAGTACTTGGTTTTGATGAACTTTGGAAGAAAATAAAATGAGTCTTGTACTTTTCTAAATTAGCAAGCTCTTTTTTTGATATATCTTCGATTTACATTTGATGTACATCGCTTTGATTTCATATGTCTGGAATATGATTTTCAATTTAAGATCCATATTCTAGTTGATCGAGAGATCCGTGCATACGAGGAGATCACTCAAAGATAAAAGGAGTTGCATGCACTCCCCGGGAGAGGTGATGAGTCCCAATTATATACACATATATGGACTCATCTGGGTCGTTTATCTAGTCATTCCACTGCACTTTAGCCTTGTTTTAGCTCATATTTGTCATTCTATGCTAGGTGCACTTCTTGGCCTAATTTGGTGTGTTTTATGTTTATTCTCTTTTCATAGCCTTATCGTATTGTTGAGTGCCACTTTCAGTGGCCTGACTAGCATTTCTGTAGGAACAGGAGTCGTGCAGGTGTTCCCGGTACAATTCTGTACAGGAACACTGCGCACGATCACTGGTTCTATTGCGCACGACCACTGGTCGTGCGACGCTGATTGTGCGCACTTAACCCCCATTTAATGATTTCTGTCTCGACCAATGCGCACGACCACTTACGATAATGCGCACGACCACTGGTCGTGAGCCACTGGTCGTGCGAACATTATATTTTATAAATTTCATACATTGCAGGCTCCGCCCAGGCAGGCGCACGATCACAGGATTCTAGTGCGCACGACCACTGGTCGTGCGCCACCGATCGTGCACACTGTTTATTCCAGCGCCTATTTAAAGACCTGCTCGCGAATTAGGTCGGGGGGTTGATTCCAGGCAGCCATTTTCTCGCGCCAGAGCCCCGATTTCGCCCCTCCATCGCCGTCCACCATCTGGAGTTGCTCCAGGCTTGTTCTTCATGCCAATCTTGAGCCGGAGCTTCCTCTCGGCCTCCTCCTTCATCCTAGCGCTTCAAAGGAAGATCTAGCCGCCATCGTCATCAAGCAAGAGGATGTTTGCAACCTCTACCGGATTGTGACACGAAGAAGACGGGCTCATTAGAGAGTAGTGACAGCTCTCTCTACCCTGGACGTAGTTGCGGACCGAGCTTGGACGTGGATTGACAACCCGGCGATTCCAACCGTGAATCTCCAACGAGCCTTCGGATTCGGTCGATTTCTTGCCTTGTTCTTCTCTTATTGATGCATTTGTAGCTAAATCTCTCATGTATTGATGATGAACACTATGAATCGTGCTTGTAATCTTAATTTAATGTCTATATGAAATTATATTTTGTTCATATGTGTACGAGGTGCGCCACCATCCATCCTCTATCCCGCCGTCACGTTCGTGTACCGCACTAGCAATTGCTAGTGGCGTGCTTGTCGATGAGGTGCTTGCGACCCTCATCCGTATGCCTACTCTTCCATCCGCCTAATGAAGCGTGGCATAGCGGCCCGTGTAATCCATTCTGACTCCGCCGGTGCGAACCATTCCATCTGCTTGCCTACTCTTCCATCCGCCTAGCGAAGCGTGGCATAGCGGCCCGTGTAATCCATTCGCCCAACGAAGTAGTGCGCTCAAGGCCTGCACAGTTCGACTCCGCTTGCCTACTCGTCCATCCTCCCTTGTGACGCAGCGCGCTCAAGGCCTGCCTAGTCTCCATCCCGCGAAGCGAAGCACTGCATAGCGGCATTGCATAGGAGTAGTTGTAGTTGTTTTCTTTTATTTTCCAAAAGCCAAATCACCCCGTTTTCGCATTCCAACCGACTCAAGAACTTTGATCTCAAGTCCTTCCTCAAACGTTAACTCCACCTTACTGTGTTCCTTGATAGATTCGATACTCGGGGATTACTCCTCGTTTTATATTACTTGAACGATCGGTACACTGCCGTTTTATGCCGTAGTCTCGCTACCGCCTATAGCGGTGTGCGAGATTTGCGCCATCAAGTTTTTGGCGCCGTTGCCGGGGAACACGGTCGTGTGAGTTTCTTGAGAGGTAGACGAGAGATTGTAGTTCTTTTTCGCTTGTATATCCATTTTTCTACTTTGTTTTTGTCTTAAAAAAAATTTTAGCCTCTTAATTTTCTGTGCTCTGTTATTTTTTTTCTAGTTTTAACTTTTCTAAAGCAGGTTTTCCAGATTTATTTTGTGTGTGTAGTATTATTTTGCAAAGAATCTTTATTTTCTGTTTATCCACATATTTTTGTGATGTATTCTGAAGCTGAGTGTCATCTTTATGGCACTTTGCGTCGATACATCGACGCCCTGACTACTTTAAACGATGAGCATTATATTAGGTGCTTGCTATGTCAAGGTTTAGGTCATATGGTGAAGGATTGCCCTCGTCTGTGCGATCCTTCCCCCTCTGAGGACGTGTACACAGCATCCCCCCATTTACGGGAGACTACTGCGGACAGGCCCACCAGAGTGTTGCCTGGCCCCTACACTGACATCGCACATCATGCTCGATCTTTGCCCTTGGAGATTACGGAGGAATCTCTCGCCGCGTACAGCTCTTTCATGGGTCCCTCAATCCCCTTTTATGAGCTTCCCTTGAGTTACGATGTGCACTCATTCGATGGTCAACAGGGACAGGATTGGGAACTCATGGATGCACCAGTATGGTGTGCAGATTTTGGTTCTTCCTGCGGGGAGGCGTCTGTGGTATTTTCGCGGAGGCGACTGCTCATTTATTTTCTGATCATGAGAGCAGTCCGGTTCCTTCGCATTCCTTGCAAAATTCATCAACTTCTATCTTCAGTGAGTCGGCTGATGATGTCATGCAGGTGGTTTATTCGGCGCCTGAGGTTGCGCCAAAGTGGGATGAGGATTTCTTTCTCTCTGATGGGGAGTGTGATACCTTTGAACACGATGACGCACCGCAGTGGGATGAGGAGGATTCTCTTTCCGAGGAGGAGGTATTTACTTACCTCTTGGATGGGGACATCCAGCTCACCACCGAGGACCCCGAGATCCTGGGTTCCCCTCGTTACGACTCATATGATACCGACAGTGATCTGTGCTTGGATCCTGCCAGGAGTGAAACCGGGATCACTCCTCCGTTGTTTGATTCTTTTAGTTCTTCGTCCATTTTATTTCCTAATCAACCTTCTTTTAATGCTGATATTGATAATTTCATCCTTCCTGCTTCCCGCCTGCTTTAATTTCTGATATTTCATTTATCCCTCTGCAGATGCTTGAATTTATAGACCCATTCTTGGGTAATTTTGAGAGGCAGTCTTGGCAGGGAAAGCAGTTGGCAATGATGAATTCAATCGTCTATTCCACTTCATCATCATTGCCTGCTTTTTCCTTGAAAGACTGGGTGCAGGGAGGAAAGCGTTACTTCATCCATGACCGCAGGTTGGAGGAGAGGAAGAGGATGAAGAAGGACGAAATATGGAGATGAAAAGCTCCTGATCCTCTTGACTGCTGTTGTTGGGTCTTCGGGCCCATCTCTTTTATTCTTAGTTACCATTTTAAATCAACTTATAGTTGATCATTTTGAGGCATGTAATATTTAGGATTTACCATCTTTTGCTCTATGCTTAGACTATTATTAAAACTGCTTAATACAGGTATTAAGTCCAGCTTAAGGACGATAAACAAAAGCGCTGCTGGGAGACAACCCATGTTTTTGTTGCTAACCTATTAATAGTTTAGTTTTATATATTTTTGCTTGGAGCCTTTTTGCCTGCAGGTGTGCGGCAATTTCTTTTGGTGGCGGACTTGGATTCCCTTCACAGTATTAACGCCAATCTTCTGGTATGCTCATATCTGAGCATAGGTACCCTCTTCCTCAACATTTCTTTATTATCATTGTCATAATTCATGTGATTGTCCAATTCAAGTCTGGGGGGGAGTGTACCGAGTGTTCACTGCACGTGCACTAGTGCTTAGCATGCTAGAAGTATTTTATTTTCAGTTTTATGATTTATTTACTTTCTCCACACACCACTGCACCCACTTTAGCGCGCACTCACTTGTTTGTGTGCTTCCGTTCACACTTATCTTAGTTTGGAATGTGAAATAGGATGTTAGCTTAGGAATTGCAAATCAGAGTGCGATGTTGACTCTTGTAGTGCTCTAGTCACATATTCCTTGCTTGCATAGAAATTTGAGTAGAATTAGATTGTCTCTATACTTTTAATTTACAATTAGTGTTTTTGCGTAGTTTTTGATTTATTTTACTCATTTGGTGAATGTAACCGAAATTTGCTGTAGCACGGTGTTGTGTGTAAGCAAGCGCTAGTTGTGTGTTGCTCGAGTCGGAAGGAAGGTTTACCTTTCTCATGGGCTAAGAACTTGCCCCAAGCGACTCTTGAAGCATGGGCGAGAGCAACTCATTTTGTTAAATGTGATGTAGGCCATTTTTGGCTAGTTTGAGCCTTATTTTCCATGACCTATGCGTTCACCTTTGCAAGCCAAGTTTGTGCCTACCCTTCTTTTGTTTCAGCTCTTCTTTTAAATCACCAAAGCCTGAAGCTTATCCTATTATCGCAGCCAAGTAGTGAGTTAACTGAAATTACCTTTCATATTTGGATGTGATATATGAAAATTTTTGTGATGTGAAGAAAAAGTGTACTGTGTGCTGAACATTTTGTTGTAAACCAACCGGGGGATAAATAAAAAAAAATGAAGTTAAAAGAAAAAAATTTGTAAAGAATAAAAATGACAAGAAATCCCCTTGGGCGTAATAGAAAAATTTAGTTGGTATTTGTTTGGAGTAGGTTGTGTACACACCCGTTTTTCAAGTTAAGTCTGGGGGTGTGGTACACTAGCGCTATTTTTGGCTTGTTCAGGGTAAGCATTTCGATGTTGCTCATTTGGGTTGCGTAGCCGTTTTGTTTATCATTGAATATCATACCGTAACCTAAGCCCAATTATAACCCGAAGTCCTATTGATTTAACTTCTGAGTTTGCTAGTGTCGTGGAGAGAGTGTAACCGGGCAAGCTTATGGTTCTCGTCGTTGATGGATTTCAGCGGAGTTATTCCCGAATTCCGGTCTTTAGCAACACCCTCCTGAGTGGCTTGTTTACTTTCACATCGGGAACGACCGCACAAATTCTTCATGATTCACCATCTGAGTACAAATAAATCTCTATTTACGCATGTATACTTTTGTAAATTAATTAGTATAGCTAGAATCTTCTTTTACCGAATTTCTATTTGCATGGGTATGATACTTCGCATCTGACTCTTTATTTGCAATTCTCTACGCTAACCACCATTTTCCCTACTCCGCCGGATTTGTTTGCTCGGGACGCGCAAACAGTTAAGTTTGGGGGTGTGATGAGTCCCAATTATATACACATATATGGACTCATCTGGGCCGTTTATCTAGTCATTCCACTGCACTTTAGCCTTGTTTTAGCTCATATTTGCCATTCTATGCTAGGTGCACTTCTTGGCCTAATTTGGTGTGTTTTATGTTTATTCTCTTTTGATAGCCTTATCGTATTGTTGAGTGCCACTTTCAGTGGCATGATTAGCAATTCTGTAGGAACAGGAGTCGTGTATGTGTTCTCGGTACAATTCTGTACAGGAACACTGCGCACGATCATTGGTTCTATTGCGCACGACCACTGGTCGTGCGCCGCTGATCGTGCGCACTTAACCCCCATTTTATGAGTTTTGTCTCGACCAATGCACACGACCACTTACGATAATGTGCACGACCACTGGTCGTGCGCCACTGGTCTTGCGAACATTATATTTTATAAATTTTTTACATTGCAGGCTCCGCCCAGGCAGGCGCACGATCACAGGATTCTAGTGCGCACGACCACTGGTCGTGCGCCACCGATCGTGCGCACTGTTTATTCCAGCGCCTATTTAAAGACCTGCTCGCGAATTAGGTCGGGGGGTTGATTCCAGTCTGCCGTTTTCTCGCGCCAGAGCCCCGATTTCGCCCCTCCATCGCCGCCCACCATCTAGAGTTGCTCCAGGCTTGTTCTTCACGCCAATCTTGAGTCGGAGCTTCCACTCGGCCTCCTCCTTCATCCTAGCACTTCAAAGGAAGATCTAGCCGCCATCTCCATCAAGCAAGAGGAAGTTTTCAACCTCTACCGGATCGTGATACGAAGAAGACGGGCTCATTGGAGAGTAGTGACAGCTCTCTCTACCCCGGACGTAGTTGGGGACCGAGCTTGGATGCGGATTGACAACCTGGCAATTCCAACCGTGAATCTCCAACGAGCCTTTGGATTCGGTCGATTTCTTGCCTTGTTCTTCTCTTATTGATGCGTTTGTAGCTAGATCTCTCATGTATTGATGATGAACACTATGAATCGTGCTTGTAATCTTAATTTCATGTCTATGTGAAGTTATATTTTGTTCATATGTGTATGAGGTGCGCCACCATCCATCCTCCATCCCGCCGTCACGTTCGTGTGCTGCACTAGCAATTGCTAGTGGCGTGCTTGTCGACGAGGTGCTTGCGACCCTCATCCGTATGCCTACTCTTCCATCCGCCTAGCGAAGCATGGCATAGCGGCCCGTGTAATCCATTCCGACTCCGTCGGTGCGAACCATTCCATCCGCTTGCCTACTCTTCCATCCGCCTAGCGAAGCATGGCATAGCGGCCCGTGTAATCCATTCGCCCAATGAAGCAGTGCGCTCAAGGCCTGCACAGTTCGACTCTGCTTGCCTACTCGTCCATCTGCCCTTGTGACGCAGCGCGCTCAAGGCCTGCCTAGTCTCCATCCCGCCAAGCGAAGCACTGCACAGCGGCATTGCATAGGAGTAGTTGTAGTTGTTTTCTTTTATTTTCCAAAAGCCAAATCACCCCTTCTCCGCATTCCATCCGACTCAAGGACTTCGATCTTAAGTCCTTCCTCGAACGTTAACTCCACCTTACTGTGTTCCTTGAGAGATTCGATACTCGGGGATTACTCCTCGTTTTATATTACTTGAACGATCGGTACACTGCCGTTTCGTGCCACAGTCTTGCTACCGCCTATAGCGGGGTGCGAGATTTGCGCCATCAAGAGGACAACATAAATCTTCCATCTTAGAGTCAAGTCCAATAGTGGGGTTCACCGCTTAAAGTAAGCTTAGGGGTTTTGACTGGCTGAGGGGTCTTAATCGATCAACCTATGGTTAGTTGGTAGTATTCCTCGAGAGAGGTGAAATCATTTTTTTGGAACCTCCACGGTCGAAGATATTTCATTAAGAGTTTGCGAATTTATCTTTTATAAATTTCTATTTTATTCCAAAGGGATTGTAGATCAAGTGCTAATATTTTAATCATAAATTTTCTTCTTATTTGATTTTCTCCTAATTGTTTTCTGAAATAAACCTGATTTTTTGATCGATAAAAAAATAGCTCTTCTTTGTAAGTAGAAGTATTCAACAACCCATAAATAATATGACACTTGATTTCTTAAATCCTATACTATTAAATGATAGGCACACTTGCCTTATCGGATTATACGTGGATCATATCTTAAATTTTATGCAATCTGATTCTAGCCATCAACCACTCGTCGAGGAGATGTAGTGCCTAAATCATAAGTTAAATCATAAGTAAAAGCAAATGACTCTTCCTCACCTCCTAGGCGAGTGCTCTGGCCCTGCCGGCCTCTGTCCTTATGAACACATGCTATGCCTCTCATGTAATGGGACTGCCCCTCCGGCTTGTGAGAGCCCAGTCAGTGGTACCTTCTCGGGGGCTCAACAAAAACATACTTCCTGCATCTCGAGTGAGTGTATCATCCTTACCGGTATCAAGGAGCCCAGTCAGTGGTCTCTTCTCAGAGCCTTAAAAAAACTGGAAAAAGATTCTTCTGCCTTCTTTTGAAAGTTCTCATATTGGATATGAGAAGGGACTTTTTGCCCTTTCTTTCATCAGCACTTCCTTCAACCATTGTGGTGATGGAGTCCCAGATTTCTTTTGCTTATTAGCATTCAGCTACCTTCTGAAAGATGTCATCTAGCATTGTTGACACTAGAATATTCATGGCCTTGGCATCACATGCCTTGACCTTCTTCTCAGCCTCTGTCCATTCCTTTCTTGGAACAGCCTCAGTTGTTGAGGATTCTCCTTCCTTTTGTCTGACTGGAGCAGGAGGACCTGTGAGAAGAACATCATAGATATCTTCATCAATGGAATTCATGTAAAGTTTTATTCCGGCCTTCCAGAGTGTGAACTTATTCATGTTACACACTGGGTGTCTTATGGAAGCATATTCCTTAGAACTCATTTTCCTTATAAAATATTTTTATTGCAAGGAAATAAGAGTAGGAGGTCTTTTTGATCAAGGTGTTATCCTCTTAATGATCAACCTCCCTCTGATACCAACTGAAAGTGCATAGTGTGCCTCTGAGATTCCTCTAGAGGGGGGGGGGGGTAAATAGAGTTTTAAAATATTTCTATCCCAACTGTGTTTAACAATAATTTACTCTAAGGAGTTATGCTTAACAATCCAGGCAGAATATAGAATGTAGGAAATAAGTGCAGAATAAGAGACTGGGACAGGACAGAAAATCACCGCACAGACACAATGAATTTTATAGAGGTTCCCCAAAATGTGGGTAGTCCTCTCTTCTACCACCAGGTAGGAATGCACCACCTGTGCCTGAGTCTTTTGATCAGGAGGAGACTCTTAGAACCAATGATCTTTTGATAAGGAGATCATGAACCACCAGATCTTTTGATAAGGAGATCTTGAACCACCAGATCTTTTGATAAGGAGATCTTGAACCACTGAATCCTTTGAAGAGAGATTAATAAAATACTTTTACAGAATGAGAAAGACGAAGGGAGAAGGTTGAAGTAATTCTGTTCTCAGAATTCATGAAGATGGTTGTATGAAGATCAGCCAATGAGTTGTTCCTAAGGATCTGCTCTTGATTAGCCCCTGCTTTTGATAGTGATGATTTGCATAAGCTTTCTATTGTCAGATCCTTTCTTCTTCTTCTTCAGATTATGATCTGGCTGCTATGAGATTGTGATGATCAGCAGCATTCAGATCCTCTATTCTATTATATGAAGAACAACATAGCCTTCTTCTCTTTTTGTTTGAAGTGTTAGAGTTCCCTGAGAGAGGAAGAAGAAGAAGATGCCCTAGAAAAATAAAGGAGGCGGCTGATAGTAATGAATGCCTTGACTACTTCTGTCTCCTATTGCCTTTTTATTCTTCCTCATTCCAATTCAAAATCATTCCCTTTCTCATATCTTTGATAAGGTAATCAGCTTATCACTTTCTCTTTCTGTCCTCTTTAATTCTCGGTCCGTCCACTGGAAAGAATATGTTTCCAAGAAACCTTTTTGTCTTCTTCTTTAATGCTTCTTTCCATTTCAGGCAATTATTGAGCCATTCGAGAACGGTCTTGAAGTATGTGGGCCATGAAAGAAACATCAAAAAGATAGGTAAAAAGGTATACTTTTACAGACTGTATTCGACGTAGCGTCGAATTCATTTCTTCTCTTATCGACGCAACTTCGAGTTCTTATAGAAGCAGTTTCGATTTCATCTCCGCTTTGACTGAACTCTGCTAGTAAACATTGCGTCGATATCCTATCGACGTGTACGCCGTGTTGATATGCCTGGCTCTGAGCTTCATCTTCTGTGTCGAGATGAAGTCGACGTCATGCCGACTTTAGATGGCTTCGATAGATAACATCTTCTGCGTCGAGTTGAAGTAGAAGTTGCGTCGACTTCTCCAGTTACTCCGACAAGTCCCTGACCTATACGTCGACATCTATTCAACGTTATGTCGACTTGTGTTACTTCGACAGAGGGTTTGAACCACTTGGACTTCTAGTCAGAGCATCGTCGATATGGACTCGATGTTGCGTCGAATTCTATTCGATGCAAATGTTAACTTAGCCCAATTTTGCTTCCCTTGATCTGGTCCTAACACCCTATGTTGAGTGTAACATCCTAAGACATCTAATGACCATATTACCCTCACTGTACAATGTGTAATTTAATCCTTGTAGATAAAATCACTTTTAAATAATTTGTTAAGTTAAATCAAAAGGGGTTTCTCCCAACAAAGGAGTCCTATAGAAAATATATTATTTACAAGGATGAAGAACTCTCAAAAGATAATCTGAAAAGTACATCTGAAGCCTTATGTAGATGGCCTCTGGACTTAAAGAGAAAGCTTTAAGAACATTTTACTGATGCACAAAAGCTTCCCTTCTATCCTCTTCTTCTTCTTGAAAGACATCTTATCAGTCGGTGATGCTTGACTGGGACTTAGAGAAATGAGAATACGTGCATATGGTTTGCAAGACAAAATAGTTCCTTCTTCTTACAGCCGTTCTGTTCTGATTCTATTCTCTGTATTTTTTTAGGGCACACACTTTGTCTTTTTATATGATGAGGCCTTCTAACGGTCTATTATGAGCACTCTTTCATGTCAGAAGCATATTCCTTAACAACATCCCCTGATTAGTCCCTTAGACGGCATCATTAAATGCGGACAACGCATTTTAAAATTTCTTGGTCTGTCTCGACGATATGAGCAACATCTTGATGATAGATCTTGATGTCTCAGCTATCCATTTGGGACTTAGACATTTCTTCAAGATTTCTGAAATCTTCACCTGAGATAGATATCTCGATGATATGGAATATTTTATCTACATGTGCAATCTCGGCGACATGAAGTCTTTTCATTTATATCGTCGAGATCATCTTACCGATATGAGGTCTTCTCATCGATATCGTCGAGATCATTTTGACTACTACTACAGCTACAAAATATCTCCACGATCACTGACTGAGTCCTCAAGACGTTATAGCTACTTTACGACGATATGTCTTCTTAGACAGATACTTATCAATTCTGAAGGTCTGCAGCAAGGCAGTCTTTTCAACAATATCGTCGTGTAATACTTAGTGTCACGATGATACCTTGACTTAGTTGTTTCTTCTTGTTCCTACAACAATATCACCATGTGTGTCTTGTTGACACAATGATATCGTCAAGTGATTCTTAATGTACAACGGTTCTTGACTGATCTGATGTCTTCTGTGAGTGATCTCAACGATATATATACTATTTAAATGATATGTCCAATCCTTCTCAATAATTTTGGACTTAGAGGGATTAGAGAAATATTGGGTACACTATATAAACTCTTTAGTCATAACTAAGACATACCATCAAATACATCGTGCTTTTATCATTGACCTGAACTCTTCTTCAAATCAGGAACATTACAGGGCACTGTTCCCAACAATCTTCCCCTATTAGAAGAAGTCATAACTCACCTCAATGATAAATGACAAATAGTAAGCAGAATCAAAATTAAAGACACTCAAGTAGTATAGAATGATTCAACTACCATTAATATATAATTAAGAGATAATGTCTTATACAAAATAATCACAATCATTTGCCCAATTCATTTTTGCAGACAAACTTTCTTAAGGATTTGAGTCCTTCAGTTCCTACTGCTACTTACTCTTCCTTTCCTCCTCTGTCTTTCATAAAATCTAATTGGCTTGGGAATCCTTTTAGGAGAGGGAGGAGGACCATGGGGAAAATCTAAGCCTCCTCTTCTCTTTTTGTTGTAAATGAAGATTCCAATCAGCAGAGTAGTAAACTCTTTCTGAACCATCCTGGGGGTATCCAAATTCAATCCAGGCTTCTGAAATTAGGGTTCTAAAATTTGTACTCCATCTTCCTGATTGAGGATCTTGCTCAATTTCCCTTAGCCTCCTCATCCTGTACAGACTGTTCTGAGTTCTCTTCCTCTTCGTTGAAGTTGTTGGCTCTCCAACTTCAACTGCATTATCTTCTGAGTCAGTACTTTTTGAAGTTGCTTGCATATCAAATACAAAGGGTGACTTTTGCATGGCATGCTTGACATGATTGACTGCCCACTTGACCTGATGAGAGCCTGCATTTATTAAGGTCTTCTCCCCCTTTATGACTTCTTCAACTATAAAATCATTAAAGGCAACTTTCACCAAGTTGATCCTTTCATGAAGATTTTGTTCAGCCTCATCGATATTGTTTCTCAATTGGAGCAATTGATCATCTAGAGTTAGAGCATTGGATTTTACTCTGTTAACAATATGATGTATATCTTCACCCATGAAATTTATGACTTCTTGAAAGACTTGTTGAATATCACCTGCCATGGTTATTTGATTTTTAATGACTTGAAGAGTGGATTGCCTGGTTAGGTTCAGCTAATCACCAAGAGCATCCATTGTTAAAGTTTCCAAGTGAATAAGTGAGTATGTTGAGTGTTGCAATGGTGAATGCATGTCTTCTTTCACAGCCTGCTGCTCAGCCTTTAGTTCCTTCCTCAGACCATAAAATGTTTTTAGAATGAAGACTTCCATCTTTTTCCTTTGTGCATCCAGCAGAGATATCATCATTTGAAACATTGATCCTGACTGTGCACTAGAAGTATCAGCATGACCATCTTCAGAGGCATTTTCAGAATCATTGACAATGAATTGGAAGCTGGGAGAGTCTGTCTGCATTTTCTCTCCTTTTGTCATGACTGAATTTCCTTTGAAAAGTATTAGGTCAAGCCCAATCATTTGTCCTACACATTCAACCTTCTCTGGATCATGACCCGCAATCTTCTCAGATTCCACAACCTCCTCATGATCTCCTTCCTCAGTAAAGGTTCCAACCGATCTAGCATCCACATCTTCATCATGATCCACCAGGGCAGAGCACCCCAGATGCGTCTCCCCTTCAAAAGCCTCAGTGTCTTGGGCCGAGCTCCAAAGTAGAGACTCCCCCTCAACTTGATCAGCTACCTGACCAGAGCTTCTTGTGTAGGACTCCCCCTCAACAAGCACTTCTCTTTCCTGATCTCCTTTTCACTTGTAGAAACTAGAGGGTCGCCCAAAGGTGCTCTCCTTTTCTCAAAAACCTCTATGGTAGCAGGTTTATCTCTGGACTCAGGAACTACTGGAGCTTGAGATCTCTCCCCCTCTGTCAGAGTAGGATTTGTGATGAATGGGGCAATTTCTTTCTCAGAACTACTTGATGACCTACTCTCATCTTCAGGATCAGCAGTCTATAGATCTTTCTTCTTCTTACCTTTCAGAACTACATGACTATCTTTAGGGGATTTGTAGATCACCCTATCCCATCTCTCCATAATCTTGGAGTCCAACTTCTTTGAATAGTGCAGTGGCACTCCCATTTTATTTTTCAGAACATCTCTAAGAGAATATAGGAGGAAAAGTGACAGAATCCTTCCAAAGGATCGGGTCTTCAAATTGCCCTTTACTCTTTGAAACAGAAGATCTCTCCAATCTGTCTTCTTGGAGAGTGTGATTCTGCACATGATTTCAAACATCTTTTTTGAAATCCTGTCATGAGAATTAGGTTTACACAGCAATATATTCCCTACAGTGTTAGCTAGTAATTTTCCCTTTTGGTTGTATTCAATTGTCTTACTGGACCCATAGGTCTTTCCACTATGTCCACACCATGAATATCCTTTAGAGAAGTCTTCAACAAATAAGCCTTCCTCCTCTTCTTCTGCCTCCAATCGGGGCAGTCTCAAAGCTTTTCCTAGGCTTTTGGCTGACACCTTGATTTTCCTTCCAGCCACCTCTGATCTCAGAGAGGTTCCATAGTGGTTAACTCTTGCTCCCTCAAAGAAGTCCAGTTGCTCTTTGTCCATCAAGACACATGTCTCACATAGCAAATATTCCAGCCCGACCGCCCCCAACAATCCTATAAATGATCGTATATCCTCTGAGCAGGAGTTGAAGCCTCCTCGCAGAAGCTCAAAACCAAAAATTACTGTAGCCTCTTTCTTTTCCTTATCTTTCCTTGCAGCCATTGATGTTGATTGGTGGGAATGATTGAATGTCGGACACGGAATGGGGGTTTATCGCAGAGATGAATTAGGGCAAATGATAGCGTAATTTTGTCCAAAACATTCATCCTATTTATAGTAGAGGTAGGTGAAGGGGCACGTAACTTTTCGTACTGTCGATATGAAAAATTAATCATCGGATGGCTCTGATTAAAAGATCCAACAAGGTCTTAAGCAGCTGGGATGCATTACAACGATATGCATTGTTTCGTCGAAATATCTCGCCGACCAGAGTCATCTGTGTCATTGAGACAACCAACAGATATTCGTCTGACTTTAGTGAGACCTCATCATTTCTTAAGGTTACCTGTAACACTCAGCATACATGTCATCAATGACTACTAATGATATTAAGATGAAGTTGAGTTAGAATTTACTCTAAGTTCAACATCCCCAATTGAAACTTGAAGAAGTTAAACTTAGCTTCATCTAGGGGCTTTGTGAGTATATCAGCCGCTTGTTTGTCTGTGGGGACAAACTCAAGTATGATATTCTCATTCTCCATATGCTCCCTAATGAAGTGATACATGATCTCAATGTGCTTAGTCCTGCTGTGTGAGACAGAGTTTTTAACAGTTGAGATAGCACTTGAAGAGTCACAAAATAAGGGTGTTTTGGTCATCTACAGATTTGAGTCTTGGGGCTGAAGCTGGATCCACAGTAATAAGCACAACAACTCCCAGCCGAAATGTATTCTGATTCTGTTGTGGAGATTGCCACACTAGTTTGATTCTTGCTGCTCCATGAAATAATTCTTCCTCTAAGGAATTGGCAAGTCCCTGAAGTGCTCTTTATATCTTCCTTACATCCTGCATAATTTGCATCTGAATAACCAGTTAGTGCATAATCATTGTTCCTAGGGTACCAAAGACCAAGATTGGATGTACCCTTCAAGTATCTTAAGATCCTCTTGACAGAAGAGTGATGAGATTCCTTAGGGTTCACCTAGTATCTAGCATAAACACATGTGACAAACATTATGTCAGGCGTATTGGCAGTTAGGTAAAGCAAAGATCCAATCATGCATCTATACTTAGTTAGATCAAAGGTATTCCCTTTTCATCCTAGTCCAGAGATACATTAGATCCCATAGGAGTCTTCATGGAAGAAGCACTCTCCAATCCAAATTTCTTGACTAGATCTCTAGTGAATTTAGTCTATGAGATGAATATGCCATCTTCAGATTGTTTCACTTGGAGACCTAAGAAGTATTTGAGCTCTCCCATACTGCTCATTTCAAATTTTCCCTACATCAAGTTAGCAAACTTTTTGCAGAGATGATCATTTGTAGAGCCAAAAATAATATCATCCATATAAATCTGCACTAGCAAGATCTTGCCTTTTACTTCCCTTAGGAACAAGGTCTTGTCAGTCTTCCCCCTTGAGAACTTGTTATCATTGAGAAAGCTTGACAAAGTCTCATACCAGCCTCTAGGGGCCTGTTTCAATCAATACAATGCTTTTCTAAGATAGAAAACATAATCAGGATGTTCAGAATCAACAAAATCTGAGGGTTGTTCTACATACACCTCCTCTTTGAGATCACCATTCTAAAATGCTAACTTGATGTTCGTCCGGAAGATCGCCACGACAACTATATAGAGGAGGCCGCGCGGTCTCGTCTAGGAGGCCGATTCTTATCTGGCTGATCAATCGACCTCATTAATATAACCGCCCGTTGACCTCATCAGTTCTAGTCATCAGCTACCCTCGAGCTCACACGATCTGGACTTCTCCATCTATCACGATAAAGGTATGACAGGTAACCCATTTTTTCTTACATAACTTCTCCTGGATCACGAGAAGCCCGTGATTTCAAAAGCTACCCGTTTGGGCAGCCTCCTCATCTATAAATAGAGGGGTAGGGTTCCCCAGAAAAGGACTTTGGGAAGTGGAGAGGAGCTAATTAAGGAGCCAAGCGGTCTCAATTTTTAGATCGCCTGCTTCCTCCTGGCCTGGTCTGTTTCAAGCCTCCTCTAATCTCTAATCTTTTCTTGGTAAGATCTTTCTCGTAGTTAGGAATTACCAGATCGGCGATCTCTGCTTGTAGATCACCGACATCGTGTTTAACACTCTCCGACCCTAGTAACTAGCAGTCTGATGTTTCTTTTCCGATTCTCAAGTGCAAGATGTGGAGGTGCAATTTTTGCACCAACAGAATGAACACGCGACCTTCAGATTTTTAAAATCAGACAAGGTGAAAGTGAGACGATAACTCACTTCATCGCTCGTTTTTAGGAAGAAATTCTGAGTATTTGAGATGTCGACCACATCCTCCACCAAGTTGCATTCATCAATACGCTCCGAGAAGGCCCTATGAAACTAAAAGTCACTACAAAGGAGCCTCGATCCTACCAAGAACCAATTTCAATTGTGAACAAGTTTATCGAGGGTGAGATCTGCAACCCAGAGTATGTCTCAAACCTCTCCAACATGGCTTATCAGGGGAGTAGCAGCTCCTCTTCTTCAGCCCCTCAACATCATCAGAAGCCAGCTCGCCAAGAGTATCAGCTATTGGAACATGGTCTTCCGCATCTCCTAGGTTTGAGAATAACAAATCCTATGTGTATTTGATCTTGTGTGTTTAAGTGTGCAGGATAACAAAGTCCACATGACTCAAGGATTACATAAGAAGGTTGCCCCCAAAGTTGAGCCATCAAATCCATATCTCCTACTAGCGCTGGCGGTAGTACTAGCGCAGGCGCTAGGTGCCATTCGACGAACTGTTAGCGGCGCTCGACGAAATGCTCATAACGACGTTCGACGAAAATTCCGTTCGACAAACTCCTAGCGGCGTTCGACGAAATTTTCGTTCGACAAACTCTTAGCGGCGTTCGATGAATTCTTGTTCGACGAAATATTGGATTTAGTGCAATTGCCGGGAGAACTTATAGAAGGAGATAGCGCCAGGCGGTATCCGATAGCGCAGGCGATAGCGAGGAGCACAGTAGGCAAGAGAGAATTGTTTCCTCCGATTGAAGATTCTGCCGCGCAGAATGTGTCCTAATATAGGATAACGCCGGCGGTAGCGCTAGCGCAGGCGCTAGCGCTAAGTCTATAAAAGGACCTCTTGGCTCCGTCTTCCTAAGCCGCTAGAGATCCAGAATTCCAGAGCTTCATGCCACAGCATAGAGAGGAAGTTTCAGAGAGATACTCCCACAAATCCATAAAGACTAAAGGAGATCCGTGGAGAAGATTTCAACACGCGTCATCATCATGACGAAAGACCGCATCGACTACGATCATACTCTGCATCTTCGTCTACTTCTCCAAGAGATCCACATAGAGGGAGTTTTACCCTATTGTCTTTTTATTTCACATCTTTTCTGTAATCATTTAGTAAATTTGCCTCGTGTTGGCGACTAGGTCTCGGGTGTAGGTCTAGGGAGTGCTCGAGGCCATATCCGGGGAAGGGTTGGCTAGAGCGGCTTGAGGCCATATCCGGGGAAGGATCAGCTAAAGCCAACCGGTTCGTGGGGATACGAGTCGGTATAGAAAACAAAAAGAGTCTTTCTATTAGCTTTGATTTCTAGCTTCGATAAGAGATCAAGTTTTGTAATCATGCTTCTCAAGTTAATAAAATCATGTCTTTACTTTTACTTCACTTGATTTGTCTTGATCTTCTCTAGTTTGATAACCAAAGCCTTTTCAAAGTTATTCAAAATATATTATAAGTTTTTTGAAACCCTTATTCACCCCCCCTCTAAGGGCGCCTACCGATCCAACAAGTGGTATCAGAGGGAGGTTATTCCAAATCGGCTTAACAACCGGGAATAATGGCGTCTCATGATCTCGCTTCTACTAGTGGGGTAAATTTTTATGAAGAAGAAAAATCTCTTAAACCACCGTTATTTGAAGGAAGAAATTATAAAGGATGGAAAATAATAATGGAAAATTTTCTTAAACGTTTAGATGAAAAAGTTTGGAATATTACTATCAAAAAACCACCTAGCGTATTAAATAAAAACGAAATGGTTTTAAATGCAAAATCTATGAATAGTCTATTTTGTGCGTTAGATCATAATATTTCCAAACTCATTCATACTTTTCCTACTGCATACGAGATGTGGAATTTTCTTAAAATAGCTTATGATTCTCCTTCTGTAGGTATGGAACAATCACAAGAACCGGAGAATATGCAAGCGTGCACAGGTATTCAAGAAAGCTCCACGCATGATGGATCCATGGAAGGCACATCAAGCGAAAGGGATGATGATATGGCATCAATGGAAGAGGAGTGCCAAAAGGATGTCAAAGGAACTATTAGTTCAAATCTTGCCTCTTCCAATAGCACTGTAAGGAAATCAAATTCCCTTATTGTTTGTAACTCTATTTCTACTTTACGATTGCTACAAATTACAAAGCACAAAATTAAGAAATTAAAAAATGCGAATTGCAAATTGTGCTTAGAAAATAAAGATTTAATAGCAAAAGTTAAAGTAGAATCAAGTTCTGATTTATCTAGCTTTACCCATGTCACTTCAATTGAAAATACAAAACCTTGTTTTGATTGTAATAATATTAAAGAAAAAATAAGGAACTTGAAAAAGAAATTATTTTTGTAAAAGAAATTAATAAAAAATTATCTTTAGAAAATTCATCTTTGAAAAGTGATTGTGCTACGTGCCAAAATTATAAAATTAAATCAAGGAGATGGATGAAACATTTGAGGTATTTAGAAATGATTATCAAAATCATATTGACTCTATTATTTCTACTCTTAAAAATAGCACAATAGCTTATAATAAAGCTAGGCATAATCTAAAGATCAAGAATGATGAATTAAAATCAAAAATCAAATTGCTTACGAAAATTATAAATAAAAATTCACAATATCAACAAATATCTAAAAGCAAGTTGAATATGAATATGAATATCGTAACTAAGTCTAATAATGGGAGTAAGAAACAGAAAGGATTTGTATATCAAAATCAAAATCACCATTATTTACAAAGTTTTGTATCTCCTAAATTAAATTCAAATATGCAAAAATTTCCTATGAAAAATGATTTCAAATGTCATCATTATTTTAAGCCTAAATTTAATGAATATGGAAATTTAATGCAAAATTATAATATTAAACCTAAGTATGAGTGGAAACCCAAAATTAAAGATGAAAGAGTAACTCCACTTGAAAGGGTTCATTCATACTTGTCTCCCCAAAAGCCATCTCGCTATATTTGGGTACCCAAAGGAACCATCCCACATGGTCCCCTTTGGATACCTAAAACACCTATTCATTAGGTATCATCAAATGCATGAAGTAGAAACTTTTCAAAATGAGATATACAAATTTCTACTTCATGATGTGCTTTAATGTCCTTTTTCTTATTGTTTTCCTTTTGAACTATCATGCCATGGTCATCCTATATAGTATTGAAAATATGATCCTATCTCTTAAAAGCTTAATATGTTTATAAAATCAAATTGATCAAAATTCAAAAGTCATATCTAATTTTGATGACCTATCTATATCTCTCATATTCATTATCTATTAATATCTTATATTATCCATATGAATCAAACTCTAAATTTGTTATAAGATATTTCAAATTAAATCCGGTTATTAGGCTATTAGGATTCTTAGCCTTCACCAACAAGTGGTTTAGTGAAATAACTTGATCTAAAAGAAAATTCAAGATCTAAATAAAAACTCAATTTTTAATATGGTTGTCCTTGTTCACAACAAAAATTATATTGTGTTCACTCCTTGATGTCAAACATGATCTAAACAATCACTATTGTTCACTATTCAAAAATCACATATATATATATATATATATATATATTCAAAATTCTTAATTAAAATAAAAATCACTAAAATGTATTGAAAGAATTTATCTTCATAATGAATATTGATGTCACTCGCAACACCATGATCTATTGATGTCCGTTGCTAAAATTCTCTAAAATCATATATCATAACTCACATCAAATATCTTCTAAAAACAACTATTTCTATCACATGTATATGAATTATATGACAACAATTGGCATTATAATTGTTTACCATGGTTGGTGTTATGGTGTATTATGTGTGTATTGTGATTTATTTCAAGTTTAGACATTTGAATCATCCTGATATCAAATCAAATAAATCATCACTTCATTCTAGGTCTCTAAGTTGAAACACAATCAAAACTTGGTATAACATTAATCTCAAACTTATCATTCTAACATTACCACCTAAAGAATATTTGTGTCTATGTTAGGCTTTATTTGTTTACCAAGATATACAAGCTAGGTATTCTCATCTAGGGCTTATCCATGGTATGATTGTGCATGAACATTATTGTTAATCTCTAAAATCATACATATTTGATTTGTTCATTCATGTCCTCTCATGCTTACATTTCCTATCATTTTCAAACTACATTGGTAAATATAAGTCTTAAAAATATTAAAATGAAGATATAATAAAATATATCACTTGCAAAGTTTATTTGGAAAAGTCATATACAAAATCGCTAATGTTTTATGCAATTTGGACTATCTAGACATCTCCTAAAATTCTGAAATTTCTGCATGAAACTACTATTGAGACACTTAATCAAGATCAACAATTAGAAATTTTAAAATCATCAAAAATCGTGTACTGTTTCCCGCGCTAGCGCTAACGCCGGCGATAGTGCACATGTTTGCTTTTCTGAAATTTTAAAATTCTGAAAAATGCTTAAAAATATATTAATCTATATGTACTACTCATTTTTGCAATTCTGCCTATAATTGATTTTTGAAAAATCAAATACAAAAATACAAAAGCCAAATTAAAAAAAAATAAATATACGTTTTGCCTTTGCATTTTTTGTCATTTGTTTAAATTCTATTTCTAAAAGCAAAAATATAAAACAAAAAAATATATCAAAAATTATTATTTTGAACTTAATTTTTCTATTTACATGTATCTTGCGAAAGGGTGATTTGGGCTATCATCCCATCATATCATCTATTACCGGGCGAACCTCTCACAGGTAGTCCTCGGGAAGTCCAAGATCAATCTTATGAGTTCAAACTTTAAATTAAAACTATTTCGCAAAAATATCAAAAATACTATATGGACTTTATTGAGAAAATCAAGCATGATTTAATCTATTATTTAGAACTTCTATAATGTTGCAATTTATCTTTTCAAACTACTTTGAACATTGCTTTCATCATGCTTTGATATATCTATTAATATGTGCATCAATTATATTAAAAAAGTTGTGTAGAACTATGCGTAGCATGCCTCTAAGTATGAGTAAATGTTTTATGTTTGATAATGATCGCTATTCACTCACTTATTTTGGCATTGTCTACTTATGTGTTTAATCTAAGAATACTTGTAAATGTTTTGTAATAGTACAATGAATTAAAATTGCACAAGTATCTTACCTACACAACCTTTATTTGCACTTTTAAAAGTTAAGAAAAGTGGTTATGTTTTCATAAATTCTATTGGTTTGCAAAACAAGTGTATTCGGAGAACTTTGTACAAAACAAAAATCATAAAATAAAGTGACAAAGATAACTCCACCAAGCACTACTTGAACCTCCTGATAAGTCTTAATAAGTGTTGTGAGGTTGAGCACCTTGGAAAGAATAGTAAAGTACCTTGTGCAAACCATATCTTTCTTTCAAAATAAAAACCACTTACTCTAAAGTACACCGGATCACTAGTTTCAATATTAAAATAAAATAAAATATGTGATCCCCCAAGCACTACTTTGCACCCTGATAAGTCTTAATGAGCATTGTGTGTGCAAATCACCTTGGTTGTTGTACATTTTTTTTGTGCATTGAAGTTTGTGGAAGTAAAACTATTTGTGTTTTATTGTGCTCTTTACTTTACATATCTCTTGTATTTTTGATTAAAACATTTATTTACTCTATTCAAAATACACTTATGTGCACATCATTATCTTCCATAACACTTCTTCTCATGAGTATTGGATCGTAATGCAAATTCTATACTACTCTTTATTTATGAAATGCACTAGATAACCTAGTATGCTTTCTACAATGTGTGGTATGTTTTGAAATTGTGAATTAAAGTAACATTGTAGTAATCTCTTTTTGATAACATTATTTCATGCTTGGTTACTTTATTATCAAACTTAAAGATTTTAATTGAAAAATGATTTACAAAAACATCTTCTCTTTGAAATTTAACTCATATATCTTTTTATGGATCATCATTGATTACAATATGTTTCTTGTATTTCTATAAGTCTTCCGCATCATCACCATATAATTGTTTTACCTTGCGCTTTCATGCTTATTTAAAGTCTTTTATTTTGTGTGCATCATCACTTGAATCTTCAAATTCCTTTCTTGCAACAAGTGGTAGACTTGCTTGGTAAACTTTATATTGGTTGCTTTTAACCTGAATTTTTTTAAAACTCTGATTTATTTCGATGAAAATATTGTTATATTAAAAACTCTGATTTATTAATGGATTTCAAAATAGCTATGTGAGTGTTTGCATAAATTCAAATAAAAATATAAACCCATAGGCTATGAACTTATCACTAAAGTTAAACGCTTAATGTTTCCAATAATTATTATCCATGACTTCATTTCTCACCATTGCGGGGGTGTAGGGTTGTAGACATTAGATAACCTTATCTCTAGTCATGTCTTGTCCTTAACTGGGGAGGATTCCAGTGGGGCCTTGCGAGGCACTGGGGGGAAAGAGTGCTAGGTTGAGTTTTGTCTAGTGTTTGCATATGGGACTAACACCCCAACCTACGGCATGTATGCAGCTCCTCATGCCCATCCGTCACTTAGTATGGGGCTAGGGTGTAGACATATTGTCTGGGTAGTTTAGTTACTCGGAAATCATTTACCTTGTATTTGTTTATGCTACAAACTCTGATTTATAAAAATGTTTTAATACTCAAACTCTGATCTATTAAAATGAACCAACATGCAAATTATTCTAAAACTCTCATATACTTGAAAATGTTATATTGCTAAAAACTCTCATCCATCTCTATAAAAAGTATTCTAAAACTCCTTATCATTTCCTTCTCTCTACAAGCTCGATCATGTCTTTATCTTATTATCAACTTTTAAGTGGTGTATCCTTACCCACTTTTGCTAATAACAAAAGGGGGAGAACTAACATGATAAATATTAATCTGCTATCAAAATATAATGCTTAATTAAGATGATAGCTTACATATTAGGAGAGCATTCACTTAGGGGGAGCAAGTATTTAGGGGGAGCAATTCTAAATGCTAAAATCAAAAATTATCCTAAGTCATCACTCTCTCACACACACAAGTATGTTTCTTCATGCTTATATATTAATGCTCTGATTTATCATTAATGGATTTGTTATTATCAAAAGGGGGAGTTTGTTGGAACATGGTCTTCCGCATCTCCTAGGTTTGAGAATAACAAATCCTATGTGTATTTGATCTTGTGTGTTTAAGTGTGCAGGATAACAAAGTCCACATGACTCAAGGATTACATAAGAAGGTTACCCCCAAAGTTGAGCAATCAAATCCATATCTCCTACTAGCGCTGGCGGTAGTACTAGCGCAGATGCTAGCTGCCGTTCGAAGAACTGTTAGCGGCGCTCGAAGAAATGCTCATAACGGCGTTCGACGAAAATTTCGTTCGACAAACTCCTAGCGGCTTTCGATGAATTCTCATTCGACGACATTTTCATTCGACAAACTCTTAGCAGCGTTCGACGAATTCTTGTTCGACAAAATATTGGATTAAGCGCAATTGCTGGGAGAACTTATAGAAGGAGATAGCGCCAGGCGGTATCCGATAGCACATGCGATAGCGAGGAGCACAGTTGGGAAGAGATAATTGTTTCCTCCATTTGAAGATTCTGCCGCGCAGAATGTGTCCTAATATGGGATAGCGCCGGCGGTAGCGCTAGCGCAGGCGCTAGTGCTAAGTCTATAAAAAGGACCTCTTGGCTCCGTCTTCCTAAGCCTCTAGAGATCCAGAATTCCAGAGCTTCGTGCCACAGCATAGAGAGGAAGTTTCAGATAGATACTCCCACAAATCCATAAAGACTAAAGGAGATCCGTGGAGAAGATTTCAACACGCATCATCATCGTGACAAAAGACCGCATCGACTATGATCATACTCTGTGTCTTCGTCTACTTCTCCAAGATATCCACATAGATGGAGTTTTACATTATTGTCTTTTTATTTCACATCTTTTCTGTAATCGTTTAGTAAATTCGCCTCGTGTTGGCGACTAGGTCTAGGTAGGACTTAGGGATGAAATTCGCCTCGTGTTGGCGACTAGGTCTCGGGTGTAGGTCTAGGGGGTGCTCGAGGCCATATTTGGGGAAGGGTTGGCTAGAGCGTCTTGAGGCCGTATCCAGGGAAGGATCGGCTAAAGCCAACCGGTTTGTGGGGATACGAGTCGGTATAGAAAACAAAAAGAGTCTTTCTATTAGCTTTGATTTCTATCTTCGATATGAGATCAAGTTTTGTAATCATGCTTCTCAAGTTAATAAAATCATGTCTTTACTTTTACTTCACTTGATTTGTCTTGATCTTCTCTAGTTTGATAATCAAAGCTTTTTCAAAGTTATTCAAAATATATTATAAGTTTTTTAAAACCCTTATTCACCTCCCCCCCCCTCTAAGGGCGCCTACCGATCCAACATCAGCTTCATGCCCCCAAAGGTATAAATTTTTGTCATCATCGCCCAGTCATCAACCATCAACAACTCACTCAATGACAGCAGCCTGCTCAGGCTCA
This sequence comes from Dactylorhiza incarnata, assembly GCA_033032865.1. Classification (NCBI taxonomy): domain Eukaryota; kingdom Viridiplantae; phylum Streptophyta; class Magnoliopsida; order Asparagales; family Orchidaceae; genus Dactylorhiza; species Dactylorhiza incarnata. The sequence goes on from JAWHQI010000035.1 coordinate 12,510,673, forward strand.
ACCATTAGCTTATCTTCCTCTCCTACCTCTTCCTACTAACCAACCTAAGCTGCCCTTCAACAATTCTCAAGAGTGTTTTGCAGATCTGCCTCTTCCTATTTTAGAGATTTTGGAAATTATCGAAAGACAACCCTTCTTCAAGAGGCCAGCTCCGATGAAATCCGATGTTAAATTCAGAAATCAAAGTCCCTATTGCGAGTTCCATAAAGAGAGGGGGAATCAGACTAAAAATTGCAGAGCACTTAGGTTCCTGATTGAGAAGCTCCTCAAAGAAGGCAAACTGCAAGACCTGATCAATAAGAAAGTTGAAGATCAGTCAAAGAAGACAAAGATTATTGCTGAAGTTGGTTGGGAGTGCGAGGAGGTGGAGAATGCCGGCCTCTTTAGTAGCCTCCACATCGGATATGAGTGCGTGGAGGCGGCAAATGGTTGCTCTTTTGCATCCATGGAGGCGCTCGACTCGAGTCTTCCAAGAAGTCTAGTATGGTCAGAGTCTTCAGGGATTATGTCTCTGTTGCCTCTACCTCGGCCCCTGTTCCCGAGGTGGTTGTCTTCAGCAAGGAAGATCATCCACCCCATGGGAACCTTTTTAATGATGCCCTTGTCATTAAGGCTGTGATAGAATATTTCACAATCGAAAGGATTTTAGTGGATACCGGAAGCTCGGTAAACTTATTGTTCAAGCCTACCTTCGAAGCCCTGAAGACTGGGAAACAAATGCTTTCCCCCAAAGGACCCCTTTATGGCTTCTCAGGGGAAAAGAAAGAAGTCAAAGGGAGAATTTCTCAAACTGTGATGATGGGTTGGATCATCAAGCAGGCCAAATTCATAATAGTAGACGCTCCTAGCAGCTACTACGCAATTTTTGGTAGACCCATCCTCAACCAGTATAGAGCTGTAGTCTCTACTTTCCATCTTGCCCTCAAATTCTCTGCCCAAGGGAAGCAGTTTAGGGTTAGGAGTGACCCTAGGCTGGCTCGGCAATGCTATGTCAAGACTGTTAGTATTGTCGACATAGGTTCTCAGTTGGGAGTCAAAGATGAAGTACTGATACCTCTGAGTTCTGAATGAGGGATCCCAGTATTTGAGTTTGAGTTCATTTTAGCTGATGGTTGTCCTTTTGTTTTTTGTTATTCAGCTCCCCTAAAGCCTCTTCAAGGCCGTTGTTTGTAATTGAATCTTCTTTCAATAAAATGTTCCTTTTCTTCATCTTTTTCAGCTACTTTTATTTCATTCAATTTAAACTAATTTATGGTCTTTTACTTTATTAAATCGCCCTTCTTAAATCACTTTGTAGTTCTCTTTTGCTTATTTTCTTTAACACACTCAGGTCAATAAATGGAAACCTCAAGAGAATACATTTTAGAAGATCAGGAGGTTGAGATTAAAAGTAGAGCTAAGGGAACTCACTTAGAACCTGCCCAAGGTATGCAGGTTATTCCGGTAAAAAGAGATGAAGGCAAGATGCTTTCAATTAACGCTGAACTTTCTGAAATTGAAAAAAAAGGAATTAAGAACTTGCTTATTTAGAAATATAGACGTGTTCGCTTGGTCGGCAAATGTTTTGCCAGGAATGGATCCTGATATAGTTTGCCATCACTTAAACATAGATCCAGCCATCAAACCAGTTGTTCAGAAGAATTGAGCAGTTGCTGTTACCTTGGCTGAACCTATTAGAGAAGAAGTTCTAAAACTTCTCAAAGCTAATTTTATTCAGGAGGTTCAATATCCTGATTGGGTCTCAAATGTGGTTATGGTGAAAAAGCCCGGTGGTAAGTGGAGAATGTGTGTAGACTTCACTAAACTTAATAAGGCTTTTCCAAAGGATTATTATCCCTTGCCCCGGATAGATTCTTTGGTCGATTCAGCGGTCGGATTTCCTTATATGGGCTTCCTAGATGCCTTCTCCGGCTATCATCAAATCAGAATGCATAAACCAGATATTCCTCATACCTCTTTTATAACAAACGATGGGTGTTTTTGTTATAAGGTAATGCCTTTTGGTTTGAAGAATGTAGGTGCAACCTATCAGAGGATGATGGATTTTGTATTCAAGAAGCAGAAGAGTAGAAATCTTGAAGTATATGTAGATGATCTGCTTATCAAGAGTAAGCAGTTTCCAGCTCACTTAAGAGATCTTGAAGAAACTTTCTCGACGCTTCGAGTATTCAATATGAGGCTGAATCCATTGAAGTGTGTATTTGGAGCTAGTAAGGGTAAATTCTTAGGTCATCTCCTGACCCTAGATGGTCTTGAGCCCAATCCAGATAAGGTGAAGGCAATCCTAGAAATAGTACCTCTGAGGTCGCCAAAGGAAGTTCAGCAGCTTGGAGGAAAAATGGCAGGGTTGAGCTAATTTATATCTCGATCAGGAGATAAAAGTGCTCCCTTCTTCAGGATTCTCAGAAAAGCATCCAAATTTGAATGAACCAAGGAGTGTGATTGAGCATTTGACCAGCTAAAGAAACAGTTAACTTCAACTCCTCTTCTCCAGAGCCCTCGCGAGGGTGAAGACTTATTTTTATATTTAGGTGTCAGAGCTGATGCGGTTAGCTCAGTTTTAGTCATAGAAGAAAAGAAGAAACAATTCCCAGTTTAATATGTCAGTAAGAACCTGAAGGATGCAGAAACTCGATATCCAATATTAGAAAAGCTTGCTTTAGCTCTTATCATTTCAGCTAGAAAACTCAGACCTTATTTTCAAGCTCATTCTATTCAAGTAGTCACAGATTTACCTCTAAAGGGTGTGCTAGAAAAACCAGAACACCCGGGGAGATTGGCTAAAGGGACTATCGATTTGAGTGAATTCAGCATCTCGTATGTTCCTCGAATAGCAATTAAAGCGCAGGTATTAACGGACTTCTTAATTGATACAGTAGGCAACGAATCTGAGAATGATATCAAAAGGCCTCTTCCTTGGATAATGTATGTCGATGGAGCTTCAGGGAAAAGTTCTTCAGGTGCATGAGTAGTCTTGATAAATCCAAATGGGATGAGATTAAATCAAGCACTGAGATTTCATTTTTCGGTCACCAACAACCAGGCAGAATACGAGGCTCTCTTAGCAGGACTTCGTTTTGCCAGGGAATTGGGTATTGAGGATATTGACGTAAAAACAGATTCATTAGTTATGGCGTCTCAGGTAAACAACACCTACGAAACCAAGGAACCGGTCTTAAAGAGATATCAGAAGATAGTGAAGCAAGAGATTGGGAAGTTCAATAGTTTTATTATTCAACATAGCCCGAGATTAGAAAATTTAGACGCTGATCAGCTAGCTAAATTTGGGTTATTATCCGGTGGAACCACTTCGAATCTATTTCATCCAGCGATTGAGGGAGAATCAGTGATGCAGATCGATCGTAAATCTTCTTGGATGGATCCTTTTATCTTATATCTCTCATCAGGGGAATTTCACACTAGTATCAAAGATAAGAAAAGGTTCAGACTAAAGGCAGACTATTATTATCTGATTTCAGGTATCTTATATCGGAAAACTTTTTTAGCTCCTTTATCAAGATGTATTTCAAAAGAAGAAGTCCCGGTTGTTCTCCGAGAAATACATTCAGGTGAGTGTGGCAGTCATTCTGGTGTAAGAAGTGTGGAAAAAAGAATTCTGAGGAAGGGATATTTTTGGCCCAAGATGAGGAAAGATGCAGCTGATTATGCTAAGAAGTGTATTTAATGTCAGAAGTTTGCTCTGCTTCAGCATCAACCTGCTCAACAATTAAAGACCATTATGACTCCATGGCCATTTGTTGTATGGGGAATGGATCTTCTTGGGCCCTTTCCCACTGCAAGTGGACAAAGATGTTTCATTCTTGTTAAGATAGATTACTTCAGCAAATGGATTGAAGCAAAAGCTTTAGCAAAAATGACTACTCAGATAGTAAAAAGTTTTATCTGGGGAGAAATTATCAGCAGGCATGGGATTCTTATGGCCATAATAACGGACAATGGGCCTCAATTTAATAATTTTGAAATGATCAACTTCTGTGATGGAATGGGAATCGAGCTTCGATTCGCGTCAGTTCATCATCCTAGAAGTAATGGACAGGTGGAAGCAGCTAATAAATGTATCTTGAATCTCCTCAAGAAGAAGGTAGAAAATATCAGAGGTAATTGGGCAGAGCAGCTCCCGGCAGTTCTTTGGACTCTTAGAACTACTCCAACAAATGCAACTGGTGAGACTCCCTTTAAAGTATCTCATGGTTCAGAAGCTCTAATTCCAGTTGAGTTTGAGGTAAAAAGTCCCAGAGTCTTACTAGCTCAACAAGATAAAGATACCTGGATAGAAGATAATAATGAAGATCTCAAACATAGTCTCGATCTAATTGAGGAACTAAGAGATGAAGACGTAATAAGGCAAGAAGAGATAAAAAGAAGAATGTCAAGATATTTCGATAAAATGTAAAGGTCAAAGAATTCATTACTGGACATCTGGTCTTAAAGAAGGTCGATGCAGCAGCTAGATCCAGCTCAGTGGGAAAGTTAAACCCAAATTGGGCAGGTCCTTATATCATAAAAGAAGCGCTTAAAAATGGGGCTTATCGCCTTAATACTTATGATGGAAAGGAAATCGCCAATACCTGGAGTGGAGACGACTTGAAGCGCTTTTATTCTTAATAAGCTTCTCATCTTTTCAATAAAGTGTATTCATCTCTACGGAACATTTATTCAATATAAATTACTAACACTATCTTCTTATGTGTTTTGAGAGGGCACCCTGAGGTAAAAATAGGATGCAAACTTAAGTCGCACCAAGGCAGATATCGCCGGATCACACATGAACCCCCATGAATTGACGCTGAGCGTAACACCTATATTGACCACAGATTGCGGGGAGATTTCGCTTCTGCGTAGCAGTTGCTCACCAATCTCATTTGATAGGGTTCTAAGTGATATCCCGGATCTTGGATGATATGTGAGCACACCACTGCATCAAGGGAGGTCTTGGTGAATGCCACCTATGTCGTGCCATCAAATAGTGGCATCAAGTCATGATAGCCTATTACACTCGAAAACTACTTGGTTGCTTCTTTTTGAGATGAATTCTATTTGAAATAGGACTTGTCTTGCTTTCAGACTAACAACTATGTAAGGAAAGCAAGTATCCATTTCCTTGAGAATTATAGACCACTATAGTCACCCCCCCTGAACCCTGGCCGAAAGGGTCACTTCGTCTGTTTCTCATCTTATGATCATGTCTAGATCATCTCATCTGTTCTCCCATATGTGACCATAAGGTCATTTCCTCCTCTCTCTCTCTATCTCTCATCCTCACGACCTTTAGGGTTATTTCTCGAAGGCAGCACAACTTTTATGATCTCTCTGGTGAAAAATAATATGGTCGTTCGTTTAGCACACATCTACCAGAGTTAGATATCTTAGGATGTGCCCCCTTTTTTCTTCTCTGAGATCGAGTGATCCGAGGAGTTTTTGCTTTAGACAGGGACGACCTCAGAATTTTTAAAGCCATCACCTAGGTTGTCCTTTCTAGAATCTCAGTATAGAGACCGGGCGGTCTCCGTCCTCAAGCTGTTGTTTCGGGAAATTTTGGTATTATGAAAAATTTTGCAAGTCTTTTTTATATATGATAGTGTCAGGCTCACTGGGTTACAATCTATAAAGATTGTGGCAATTATCGAGGTCGCCAACACACAGATTTTTACGGTTCTACATAGATCAAGAGAGGTCTGAGATTAAAGGTCGCAATATCTAACTCTATATTCAGTACTCTTCGCTATGAATATGCGGTCATCAGGCTCTAGAGCATGATTCAAAACAATCGAATACAAGACAGATTAGGCATATGAAGCAAGCAAGCGGAGCAATTAAATCAATTTTAAGATTGCTCAAATTCATTTCCAGTTCGTTTAGTCATTACAGAAAAGACTTATGAGATTGTTCAGTCTTACATAAAACAACGTAAAACCAGATGCTGTGAACAAACAATGGTATGCAAAACTTTTTTTTACTATTTCATAACAAAATGCACAGGTAGATTGGCCTAAAAAACTTGACCGTTCCATCAAAATTCAAGTGCATCAAGGAAAGAAAATATATCCCTCTACCTTTTCTTCTTCTTGGAGGGAAGGTCTTCATCCTCAGATGAACTAGAATCAGCGCTAGATACGCTCGAGCCAAAGAATTTCCCCTGGGAGCCAATGTCTGACCTTGCCACCGAGCTCAGCTCCTCATCTGGATCGAACTGGCTTCCACTCAGCTCATCTTCACGTCCATCTATTGGCAGACTGAAATTAGCATTAAGGAAATCATCAAGGGTATCAAAATTAAGGGTATCAAAACCGACTTGCGTGATCGCTTAGCATTCTCCAAAACCAACCTGCCTCCTCTCCTCCTCTCTTTCGTGCTCAACTGCAGGCTCACCTCTGCCTTCTTCTCCATCCTTTCGCCCTGCCTCTCCATCTTCATCAAAATTTTCTTCCTCTTCTATCCCTTCTTCCCTTTCGACCTGAAGAGCAGCGGCTTCAGGAAATAATGATGAGAAGCTAGCACCCTCTGGAATCTAAGCACCATCATCTCGCAATTTTGAGATGGTCATTTCAACAGCTTCATTTATTTCTTTCAGCATCACTTTTTGGTAACCTGGATTGTTTTCATCATACATTTCATTCTTCATTTTCTGCAAAGAAAATTACAGGTCAGATCGCTCGAACTAAACAAAACAATGAGGAAAAGATCAAACCACGCGATCTAAAATACCTCCAGTTCAGCCTTAATAACCTTATTCTCCTGCATATACCTCCACAGTAACCTTTCCATGTGATGGCAGAAAACTTGATGCCTGAGGCCAGTCTGCGAACACATGTCCGGGATAAGGCTGTCTTCCCAGCTATAAGCTTCCTTGAAGTTTTGATCACCATACAAAGCAGTCGAGACCGCGCCGACAAGATGGGAAAGCTCGCCGCCCCAGTTTGGAAGGAATGTGGAAACCCCCACACATTTCCCTTTGACATCCCATTTCATGAGCGGTCTCCCTTGAGTGTCCGTCATGGAACTTCTATATCCATATAAATCAAAGGGTCTATCAGAATAGCCCAAAGGGACATCGGTCTGGGAGTAATATCGATCCTGATCTTTCTTCAGCCTCCTCTCCCTCTGGGCAAGCTCACCCTCTAGGGCATAAGGTAAAGTAAGGGGTACTTGTAAGATCGTTGGAGGAAAAAAAATTCTTTTAGTCAAAATTTTTTGTAATAAGCGGCCAGAACATAGAGATCGCAGGAACTCACTGTCTTTCCGTTTGATAGAGGAAACTGTTGGACATGTGTGTCACATCCCTTTGTTTGAGAATAACAAATCCCATATTGTATTTGATATTGCTTGTAGTGTGTTTATAGTTTGCAGGAACTATAGGTGCAATACTCCACAGGTAGAAGGCAGCATGGAATCAAACTTTTGAAAGGAGCAGCACTGACGCCAGTGTTATCGCTACCGCCAGGCGCTAACTCAGGTAACGTTCTACGAACTTCGAGCTGCATTCGACGAAATTTTTGTTCGACAAAAAATTCCGTTCGACGAACTTCGAGCTCTGTTCGATGAATTTCGTTCGGCGAAAATTTTGTTCGACAAAAGTTTCCGTTCGACGAACTTCGAACTCCGTTCGACGAAAATTTCGTTCGACAAAAGTTTGTTCTGCCACGATGACCGACGGTTTCGCAATCGCTACCGCCAGCGCTAGCGCTACTGCCTGGCGCTATCTCAAGTTCGTGCACAACGCCACACCGCCGACGGTTCCGTAACCGCTCCATATGAACGCTACCGTAGGCGCTATGAGCTAAGGTAGGCGCTATCTCCAAGTTGTATAAAATGATGGGCTCTCTCTCGTTTTGAGTGAGTGCTTCCAGAGAGATTACTTGTGCCATATTTCCAGAGCTGCTTCTCTGCCGAAAGTTCATCTCCCACTCAAAAGCCAAAGAGGATTTTCTGGAGAAGGAAGCCACCACGCTGCATTCGAAGAACGATCGCTTCAACCTCGCTTATGCTACAACGATCTTTCATCCTCACCTTAAGAGATCATATATAGGGAGTTTCATTATTGTTAATTTTATTTTCATTCCATATTTCTATTGTAATCGTTTAGTTAATTCTCCTTGTGTTGGCGACTAGGTCTGGGTAGGACTTAGGGGGAAATTCGCCTTGTGTTGGCAACTAGTTCTAGGTGATTAGATCTAGGGAGGCTCGAGGCAATATCCGGGGAAGGATTGGCTAGAGCGGCTTGAGGCCTTATCCGGGGAAGGATAGGCTAAAGCCAACCAGTTTGTGGGGATACAAGTCGGTATAGAAAAGAAAAAGAAATTTACTTTTGTACGCCTCCGATTTCTAGCGATATTGAAATCAAATTTATGTAAACACTTTTTATATAATATAATCATGTCTCTATTTGTGTTTACTTGATTTCTCTCCTTTGGCGTTATCTCTAAAATATTGGTTACAAATTTTTCAATTCAAACTTCTTTATCTAAATTGTTTATTTCAATCTCTTTAATCATAACACAATATAGCAATTATTTTAAACTTGAAAATTATGATATTCACACATATTAACTAAATTGTTATTTTTCCCTTTTCATATTATAAAACAATTTAGTCATTTTCACAATACTATAAAGAAAAATTTTTATTCCCTTATTCACCCCCCATCTGAAGGCGCTTATCGATCCAACAAGTGGTATCAGAGGCAGGTTATTCCAAATGGGTTAAAAACCAGGAATACTGGCGTCTCATGATATCGCTTCTACTAGTGGGGAAAATTTTCTTACAAAAGAAAAATCTTTGGCACCACCTTTATTTGAAGGCAAAAATTATAAAGGGTGGAAAATATTAATGAAATCTTTTTTTAACTCATATGATATCAAAATTTAGAATACGACAATTATAAGACCAGCGGATGAATCAAATTAATTAGAATGTCATTTAAATGCGAAGGCTATGAATACTTTATTTTGTGCTTTATCAATAGACATTTCCAATTTGATTTATTGTTTTACTAATGCTTACAAAGTTTGGAAATTTCTTGATGAAATGTTTGATCTTCCGTGTGTAGGTTTGGAGCATGCACAACATTTGGAAAACATTCAAATTGGCACAAGTAATCAAGAAAGAATCTCTCAGGATGAAACCTTGGAGAGCACATCAAGTGGAAGAGAAGAAGAAATGTTGTCTTTGGAAGAGGAGTGTCAAAAAGATGTTAAAGGAACTTTATGTTCAAATCTTGCCTCTCCCGATAGCAATGTAAGTAAATCAAATTTTTCTATCTTTGTGACTAATTCTATTTCCACATTACATATGCTACAAGTTGCTAAGCAAAAAAATTAAGAAATTGAAGATTACAAATGATAAATTACGTTTAGAAAATAAAATGTTAAAAGCAAATGTTAATGTAGAATCTAATTATGATGTGGCTTCTCCATCTTGCTCTTTAGTTGAAATTCCTACTCCTTGTTTTGATTGCAATTTATTAAAAGAAAAATTCAAGGAAATTGAAAAAGGGCTCTTAATTTCTAAAGAACATAATGAAAAATTGATAGTTGAAAATGATGCTTTAACTTGTAAGTTAATACAATTAAAATCTTTTGTTGAAAAATTTCAAATGTCATCTAATGAATTTCATCATAGGATTTTGAATAACAAGGATAAATAACTTACAAAATTATTTCTAAAAAGGACCATTTTCACACATTAAATCAAAAGGAGTTTAGTTTCAAAAAGAATTATGATCCTCACAAAATTCTTAAGAGTCATTATTATAAGTCTCAATATATTTTCAATCATGACTCAAATTTAAAAACTCCTTTTCATGAAAATCAAACTATACAATATTATCCTTCATATTATAAGAGTATGTCCATAAGAAAGAGTGGAAATGAAAATCATCAAAATAAGAATTAATCATTTAAAACATATTGTAACCCACTCTTTCAACAATCACTTCTAAAGAAAGACAATCACTCTTATAAAATTTCAAAGAATCCATATAATAAAAATCATTAAGATTATCAACATCAATGTATTCTGAAAAATAATTTAAAAAAACATAAATCCCAAATGAATTATTTTTCAAACAACTATCATTCCAAAAAGATGTCAAATAATCATAATATGAATTTAAAAGAAAAACAACCAAAGTATGAATGGAGGCCCAAAATTAAAAATGAAACACTAACTCCACTTGTAAAGGCCCATTCATCTCTATCTCTCCAAAAGCCTACACGATGTATTTGGGTACCCAAAGGAACCATCACACTTGGTCCCCTTTGGATACCTAAATCTCTCATTCACAAGGAATCATTGTATTGCATGAAGTAGATATAAATTAAAAATGAAATATCATTACTCCACTTCATGATATGCTTAATTTTTTTTTTCTTTTATTTTTTTTATTTTTTTTAAGCCAACACGCTAAGGTCACTTAGATATATTATGAAATATGACTTTTACATCTTAAGCCAAATGTTTATCAAATCAAATTGAATTAAAATTGAACATAAAGTCATATGATCTTAAAAGTGACCTACCTTTCATCTTTTAAATTGCTTATATATATCCTTATAAATCCTTTACCCATCTATGTCTTGAATTAACATTATAATTTGAATATAGAAATTATTTTCAAGACTAATGAAATTATTTTTAAAAATGGATTTAAATGGTTTATTAAAAGGCTTAAGCTATAAATTAAAATGTGCAACATTTTTTATTCTTGTCTAATTTCTTTGTTGCATATGATAGCCCCTATTTTGAATAATCATAATCAAAAAATATCGGAATCAAATGATATAAAAGAAACCATGTGTTTTTAAATCAAAAATTGTAACTCAAAATTGTAAATCAAAAACCATGAGTTGCTAACGCCATGCGTTATCACTAACGTCGGCGGTAGCTTATTTTTATAAAAATTTCTGATTTCTCTAATTATTATTTTCTGAAAAATTATGTTAAGTATCGTTATCCTCTTCTTTCAGATATCTTGTATTAAGATCAAAAAGAAAAATTTATAAAGCAATTCAAAATAGCCAAAACATTTTTTGTCCTTTATATATATGTAGTATAATATTCACTTTACAAGCAGTCACTACATATTAAAAGGGATGAATATGAACTATATAATCACCACCATGATCTATTAATATCATATGCTAAAATTCACTATAATCATATATCATAATTCATGATCTAACAAGAATCATCTTAAATCATCTAATATTATCAACATTAGGAATTATGAAATATGTGATGGCTATTGATATTATAGTTTCATATCTTATTTTGTGTGTGATATGTATCTCTATTATTTTAATGTATCTCATTATATTTAGATCTAAGAATTAACTTGATATCAAGAAGATGAAATCAAATAAAATAATCATTTCACTCTAGATCTAAAGAAAACTAATTTGAAATCTTCTCATATTACATGCAACACTATCTCCATTAAATCATATATAATAACATTGCACTCAAACTCATTATTCTAGCATCACTTCTTAGTTTATGCTTAAATTTATATGCTTGGTATAACATTTACAATGTTATTAAAATATCTTGATAACTATGTGATTTGAAATTATATAGAATACTAAAATTCCAACAAACACATAGTCTATGGATTAATCATTAGAATATTTATGAATATTGTATCATGAATCATATACTATCATGCAAAACCAAAGATCAATAAATTCAATTATTGAAAAGCAATCTTATAAATTTCAAAACACTCAATATGTGATCTTTGTCTTTGATATGACTACATGTTCATCATTTTCTAGGCTTAAAAATCAAACATGCTTATTCAAAAGAAAATCACTATATCACTATATCATAAGTCTAGAAAGATTAGAATTTTCATACATCATGATGATCTAACATATATTCTATGCAAAATTCTCTATAATCATAAATCATAATTCTTGGTCTATCAAGAAATATCTCAAATCAATAATAAGAATTATGAATCTTATGATAAAAAAAAATTTGAATAATGTTTTCTTTCCATTATTTGGTGTACTGATATGCTTTTCTATTGATTGCATGTATCTCTCATATTTGTAGACTCAAGAATCAACTTTGCAATGAAGATATAAATCAAACTTAATCATCACTCTATTCTAGATCTATAATTTGAAATTCTATTTTGGAATACATGCAACATTAATATTAATCTTATGACATGACATTAAACCCAAAACTCATCATACTAGCATTGTCACTTATTGAATATTAGTAATTGTGCTAGTTATCTCATATCGTCATCTCATAATAGTAGAAAAACTATGCGGATTTATATAACTCATCACATTAAACAAAACCCATAGTTTATATATCAACCCATAGATTTAAAAGCATAGGTTGTCCAAAAGATTATTTCACCTATGACTTCATATCTCACAATAGCGGGGGCGTAGGGTTGTATGCATTAGAGACCTAACCTCTAAGTCATGTCTTGTCCTTAACCGGGGAGGGTTCCAGTGGGGCCTTGCGAGGCACTGGGGGGAAAGAGTGCTAGGTTGAGCATTCTCTAGTGTGTGCATATGGGATTAACACTCCAACCTACGGCATGTGTGCAGCTCCTCAAGCCCATCCGTCACTTAGTACGGGGCTAGGGTGTAGACATTTAGTCGGGGTAGTCTTTAATCTTAGGACATATATTACTCTTTGCATGATCATTTTATTTACTTATCACTTAAATCATGTATATTTTGGGTTGTTTAATAAAAAAAATTGTCCTCTTGTGTCTTCATAGTTTATATTTTCATGTTTAAATGGTTTTGTAAAACACAAGAATTTGAAAAGCCAAAGTTTCATGCAAATTTGATCCACCTAGAGATCTCCAAAAATTCTGAAATTTCAGCATGGAACTACTCTAAGGACACAATCAAAAAAAAAAAATTTCAATTCTCAAAAAATCACGTACTGTTTGCCGCGATATCACTAGCACCGGCGCTAGCGCGAGTGTTTGATTTTTCTGATTTTTAAAATTTCTAAAAATCTATAAAAATATGCTAGTTCATATGTACTACTTATTTGTTGTGTTTCTGACTTTTGTTATTTGTATTTTATTCATATTATATATAAAAAACTACTATAAAAGTTCAAAATTCAAAAATACAAAAATATGTTTTATGGTTTTCTGTTTTTATTCATATTATGAAAAACCAACTACAAAAATTCAAAATTCAAAAATACAAAAATATGTTTTTGATATTTGTGTTTTATTCATAATATAAAAAATCTACTACAAAAATTCAAAATTAAAAAATGACAAAAATATGTTTATGTGATTTTCTGTTTTTAATTGATTTAAAAATGATAAAACAAAAAATTGTATGATCTTTATTGCCAATATCAAGCATGTATGAATTCTATTATTTAGAATTATTTACAATGTTAAAATTTATTCCTTGAAATTACTATGAACATTGTTTTGTTTATCATGCTTTGATATATCTATTTAAAGTGCATCAATTGTATTGAAAATGTGTAGAACCAAGCTTAGCATGCCTCTAAGTATGAGTTAATGTATTATGATTGATAATGATACATTTCACTCACTTATTTTGGTAATCAACATGTGTGTTTAAATCTAAAATGCTTGCTTGTGTGTTGTAATTGTACAATAAATTAAAACATGCATAAGTTTATTGCCTACACTACATTTGAATTGCACTTATGAAATTTAGAAAAGTGGTTAAGTTAAAAAATTTTTTGGGTTTGCAAAACAAGTGTATTCAGAGAATGTTGTCTCACAAATGGGAACAAAAAAAATTATATATGTAGACAACAATAACTCCACCAAGCACTACTTGAATCTCCTGATAAGTCTTCATAAGCATTGTGAGGTTGAGAACCTTGGAAAGAATAGTAAAGTATCTTGTGCAACCCTTGATTAATACACCACTTTTTAGAAAAAATAGTGTGCATTAAAGTGTGTGAAAATAATATACTTGTGTTTTATTGTGCACTTTACTCTACACATGTCTTGTATTTGTTGATTTAAATCAATTGTTAACATTTCTCAAAATACACTTATGTGCACATCATTATCTTTCATAACACTTCTTCTCATGAGTATTGGATTCTAATGCTTTATCTATACTACTCTTTATATAAAAAATGCACTAGATAACCTAGCATGATCTCTACAATGTTTTGGTATCTCTTGAACTTAAAATCAAGTACCATTGTAGTATAATCTCTCTTTGATATGTTCATTTCATGCGTGGTATCTTTATGAAAAACTTTGAGATTTCAAAAAGGTTAAAACATCTTTCAATTTTGAACTAAAACTCATATTTTTACTTATGCTTTTCATGCTTACAAAAAGATGTTTCTTATAATCTTCCGCTTACTTACAACTCTTATTTTTTGAAATCTCTTATATACTATGCTTAAAATCTTTATCATTATCTATATTAAAAAGCTCGATCATGCTTTATCATTTATAATAAATGCCTCCTTACTACCCTCACCCACCTTCTTTTGATAATACCAAAAGGAGGAGATTAATTGAAGAAATCTATATAGGAGTAATATAGAAGATTAAGGGGAGAATAATTCATGTAATCTATCATTTAGGGGGAGTAAAACATAAATTGCATTTATGTAGGGGAGCATTAAGATAGGGGGAGTATGCACATTATCATGCTTATCATATACTATAGTTGCACTATCATCTTTCTTATCCTATACTATAAACACTATTATTGATTTCTTGCTAATTGGATTTATTATTATCAAAAGGGGGAGATTGTTAGACATGTGTGTCACATCCCTTTGTTTGAGAATAACAAATCCCATATTGTATTTGATATTGCTTGTAGTGTGTTTATAGTGTGCAGGAACTATAGGTACAATACTCCACAGGTAGAAGACAACATGGAATCAAACTTTTGAAAGGAGCAGCACTAACGCCAGCGCTATCGCTAACGCCAGGCGCTAGCTCAGATTCCGTTCGACGAACTTCGAGCTGCGTTCGACGAAGTTTTCGTTCGACAAAAAATTCCGTTCGACGAACTTTGAGCTCTGTTCGACGAATTTCGTTCGGCGAAAATTTTGTTCGACAAAAGTTTCCGTTCGACGAACTTCGAACACCGTTCGACGAAAATTTCGTTCGACGAATTCCGTTCGATGAAAGTTTATTCTGCCACGATGACCGATGGTTTCGCAATCGCTACCGCCAGCGCTAGCGCTACCGCCTGGCGATATCTCAAGTTCATGCACAGCACCACGCCGCTGACGGTTTCGCAACCGCTCCACACGAACGCTACTGCATGCGCTAGGAGCTAACGCAGGCGCTATCTCCAAGTTGTATAAAATGATGGGCTCTCTCATTTTGAGTGAGTGCTTCCAGAAAGATTACTTGTGTCATATTTCCAGAGCTGCTACTCTGCCGAAAGTTCATCTCCCACTCAAAAGCCAAAGAGGATTTCTGGAGAAGGAAGCCACCACGCTGCATTTGAAGAACGATCGCTTCAACCTCGCTTATGCTACAACGATCCTTCATCCTCACCTTCAGAGATCACATATAGGGAGTTTCATTATTGTTAATTTTATTTTCATTCCATATTTCTATTGTAATCGTTTAGTTAATTCGCCTTGTGTTGGCGACTAGGTCTGGGTAGGACTTAGGGGGAAATTCGCCTTGAGTTGGCGACTAGTTCTAGGTGATTAGATCTAGGGGGGCTCGAGGCCAAATCTGGGGAAGGATAGGCTAGAGAGGCTTGATGCCTTATCTGGGGAAGGATAGGTTAAAGCCAACCGGTTAGTGGGGATACAAGTCGGTATAGAAAAGGAAAAGAAATTTACTTTTGTACGCCTCCGATTTCTAGCGATATTGAAATCAAATTATGTAAACACTTTTTATATAATATAATCATATCTCTATTTGTGTTTACTTGATTTCTCTCCTTTGGCGTTATCTATAAAATATTGGTTACAAAGTTTTCAATTCAAACTTCTTTATCTAAATTGTTTATTTCAATCTCTTTAATCATAACACAATTTAGCAATTATTTTAAACTTGAAAATTATGATATTCACACATATTAACTAAATTGTTATTTTTCCCTTTTTCATATTATAAAACAATTTAGTCATTTTCACAAAATTATAAAGAAGAATTTTTATTCCCTTATTCACCCCCCCCCCCTCTAAGGGCGCCTATCGATCCAACAGAAACTTGAGCCCAAAGCCCAAGGTAATGATCCAGATCAGCCCTGTGATCCTTGAGCATTTCTCTTATCTGCTTTTCAACTTCAGAGAGGGCCTTTGGTTTTCGAAAGACCGATTCCTCTCGAATCTTGTGGAAAGTTCAAATATCGCCTAACTTCCCCTGGAAGATCAAATATCTCTCCGCCCAATTTTGGACCTTGTTATCTCTCCGCCCAATTTTGGGAAGATTAAGCACCTTCAGACTGCTGCAGGTAAAATATAGCAAGCCTTTGATGTCTTCTTTTCTCGAACCTTCCTTCAGGATTTTCAGGGTGAAAAGAGACCTGAATAAATCCAGAGTGAACCTAACTCTCGTCGATCGCAAATAGCAGATATAAGTAAAAATCAGTGCGGAAGCCTTTGATCTCAAGGAAGCTGTCTGGGTACGAGACCATAAAATCTGAAAATTTTCCTCATCTCCCACGGCAAAGGAATACGGAAGCCATGATAAAAATGGTCAATAGGTACTGCTATCTCATTCTCCCAACAGAAGTTGAGACGTTCGCCTGTGGCAGGCAGGCGAATCATTATTTACGAACTGATGGAGTAGTCCCTCAGAAAATCATGAAACTCAGCTTGAGATAGTCGGCAAGGCCATTTCTCGGACTCAAGAAAAATTTTGCAGGCACCAGCTCGCGCGGACACCATTCTTCGATGAAATTTAGACCACTTGAGTGAATATTTTCAAAAGTGCCTATTTAATAAGGCCACCAACCGAATATTTATAATTTTAGAGGCAATCAAGGTATAATCATTACAAAATCTTGAACTAGAGATCGTTGATTAAGTTCGTTCGAGCTCAGATAAGAATTCAAAAATCTAGAACTATGATCGCAACAGATAAACTGCACAAACAAAAAAGTCAGACCGAGCGATCTCAGAACAGACTTTCTGGGAGATAAAAATAGATAAAAGCATGAAATAAAATGAACTGCAATATAAATATATACCATAATGATGGATCTCAAATCTATCAAATGAATTTCTCAGCTCATTATTCAAACCACAGTTAGAAAAAAAATGTAAACTATTTTGGAGGATCTTTTTTCTTCCCTAAGAAGGCCACACTGTTTTGAAGCTTGTTGACCGCCGTGAGTGTCATGCAAATGCCCGTGTTAGCATCGACAACATATCGATGGAGATCACCGACATCTCGCTTCAGCTCCTCCCATTTAATGATTTCATCCTGGTCCGCGCGATCATCAGGAGCAGCGTTTGATGATCCCGTAAACAAAGGAGCAAAAGATCATGTCCTCAGTTGAGAAAATACGGTATGTAAAGCATCGACTTTTCCCTTGAAGAAAATCATCTCCTCCTTGAATTCACGGAGACTTCTTCGAAGATCGACCATCTCCTCTTCCAGCTTCTTCCTAACATCTCTTTCTCGTTGTTCGAGCGAATTCTTTTGATCATTTAATTTTTGCTCATTTTGAACTAAGGTCGCCCGAAGTGTTTTAACAGCATCCTCCTCCTTGATCTTAGCAGCTATTAGCGCCTCATCTTTCTCTAGAAACCTTCTCTCAAGCTCTCTCTCCCGGACCTAGAAAGCATGAACCACCTGCATGAAAGGAGATGCAAGTACTGGAGGAGGAGGTAGATCGGTATGAGGGGTGACCAACCCAGTCCCTTCCAGCAACCTTTGTGCCTCCTCATCTTCTCCTATGGTTAGGAAAGAAGTTCAATCAGCAATGGTCAAAAAAGAAGATTAGCAAACATAGCATCCATACTTGGGGAAATAAAAATAGGGCGGACAGGAAAATGACCCCAAGCAGTCTCAAAGACCGCAGATGCAGAGTCTAAAATCAGACGACTAGGACGCCTTCGACGCTCGCGGTCAATCTTTTCTAACTATCTTTTTGTGACTGATCTCCTACTTTTCTCCGCCGTTTTAGCTCTTTAGAGCTAAGAAGAATGTCGTCGGTCTCAATGAGAACGATCTCACATCGTCGAACTGGAGATTGTGACCTAATATAGATAGGCAGAGAGATATCAAGTGGAGCGGTCAAGCAAAGCTTACCAGCTTGGATCGCAGAGATGGAAACTGCACGGTCTGCTGCCTGCCCCGTCACATTAGTATTATCCTCAGAGGTTAGAAATTTTTTGTTAGATAGAATCTCTTTTTCTTGGTGCAGCTGAGCTTCCAAGTCAAGCTGCCCTCCTTTCTCTTCCTCATTTTTCCTCTCCCTCTTTTCTCCTTCTTCGCGATCTTCTTCTTCTTCTCCTTATTTTTCCTCCTGGGTAGAATCAAAGATCATCCTAGCCTCTATTGAGATCGCGCTGACTTTCTCAAAGTCATCCCATCTTTTCTTTCTTTCCTTTTTTTTGGATCCACCCCCCTTGGATCTCGTTTCCACTCTTCTCCTATTTTTACTTTTCTTTTCTTTTTTCCTCTCCTCTTTCTCCTCTTCTCCTTCCCTTCTTCATCTCCATCTTCATCCTCTAGTTCGGGGACATGACTATGAGATCGCGCAGTCTCAACATCAATTATCGCAATCCTACTCTTAGGTGCTGTGATTTCCTCTTCAGAAACATCGAGCTTCTTTTCAAGATCGATCTCTAAGTTATCTCTTAAATCCTTTTTCTTCTCCTCTTCTTCCTTTTTCTTCTCCTCTTTTTCCTTTTTCCTTTCCTCTTCTTCCTTTTCTTTTCCTCTTCTTCCTATTTCTTTTTCTCCTCCTCTTTCTTTTCTTCATCCTCCTTTCTCTTCCGCTCCTTTTCTTCCCTTTGCCGCTACATCTCAGCGTCTAGAGAAGCCCTAGACTGTTTATCTATCAGCTCCATTCTCTGCTTCTCCAGAGCAGCTCGATCTATTGCCCCTCAGTCTTGACAACGACAGGAGCAGCCGGCGTATAGCTTCCCGGATCAAGTAAAGATCTAGATCGCTCGTTCTCGAAGGGGTCAAGGGACTATAAAAGAGAAAAAAGAAACGTTAGCAAAGAGCATCAAGAGAAAGCCTTGAGATCGCAGCTACCTGTAGAGGAGCGATCTTAAGAGGTCCAAAAGGAAATCGAACACCGGCAGGCTTGACCGCGAGGGTCTTGATAGGAAGCTTCATTTTATCCTTTTTTATCTCAGCCTGATCTTTGATTCGATGTCTCATCTTTACAGCTAAAGATACCTGTTCTTTGAGACCGGCCAAGATCTTCTTAGAAGACACCCCAGCTGTCTGATCCAAAGTCTTCAGCTCCTTTTTAGAAATATGAGTCAGAGCTTCAGATCGATCAGTCTCAAAAGCCTCCAAAGAATAATTTGTGTGGTCCATAAAGCTGGAAATCGGTGGAGGGAGAGCCCTAGTCGGAACACTTCCAGGTGCATTCTTTGAAGGGGATGTAATCAATTTTTCTTTTTGAGGCAGCAGTTTCCTTGAAGTCACAGGAGGAATGATCCCCTTCTCAGCCGACACACTCTTCAGTAAACCCATGAGTGATGAGTTGCAGCGAGCTCAGTTCTTAGACCGCTTGGCAGTTTTTATCTCAAGAATCCAATGTTAATGCGAACGAAAGATCCATCAGGTCTATTTATAGTTTGAAAATAAAGATTTAAATATTCAAGATCTTCGCGATCTCCGCGGCCTGAAGTCAACATTTCTGAAGCACCTCGAAACTTGGAAATGTGCGGGGATTATGTTTGCCTGGAAGATCGCCATGACAACTATGCAGAGGAGGACGCACGGTCTCGTCTTACCTGGCTGGTCGCTCGGCCTCATTAATATAACCGCCCGATGACCTCATCAGTTCAGGTCATCAGCTGCCCTCGAGCTCACACGATCTAGACTTCTCTATCTATCATGATAAAGGTATGACAGGTAACCCCTTTTTTCTTACATAACTTCTCCAGGATCCCGGGCAGCCCGTGATTTCAAAAGCTACATGTTTGGGTAGCTTCCTCATCTCTAAATAGAGGGGTAGGGGTCCCCAGAATAGGACTTTGGGAAGTGGGGAGGAGCTAATTAAGGAGCCAAGCGATCTCAATTTTTAGATCGCATGCTTCCTCCTGGTCTGGTCTGTTTCAAGCCTCCTCTAATCTCTAATCTTTTCCTGGTAAGATCTTTCTAGCTGCTAGGAATTACCAGAATGGCAATCTCTTCTTGTCGCTCACTAACATCGTGTTTAACAATATCCAACCCTAGTAACTAGCAGTCCAAAGTTTCATTTCCGATTCTCAAGTGCAAGACGTGGAGGTGAAATTTTGGCACCAACACTTGACATACATCTGCTAGACCTTAAATCCTTTGTGGGCTGCATAGGCCAAAAATAATATTATTGCTTCCAGTCTTGCAATAGGAGCAAAGATCTGATCAAAGTCTATGCCTTCCTCTGTTCTATATCCCTTTGCTACTAGCCTGACCTAATTATTTGTAGTAAATCCATTTTCATCTAGTGTGTTCCTATAGACCCATTTGGTTCCTATGATATTGTGTCCTTGAGGTCTAGGAACTAGATTTCATACTTTGCATCTCTTGAATTGTTTAATTCTTCCTGCATGGCTACAATCCAGAATGGATCCAAGTTTGCTTCCTCAAATTTCTTGGGTTCAACTTGACAGAGAAAACTCAGATACATGGTTTCATTCAAGGATCTGCTTCTTGTTTAAACTCATAGACTGACATCTCCTATACTTTGTTCATGTGGGTGATGCTTGATATGTCTAGTTGCAGCTAGTAGTCTTATGAAGTTTCCTCATGTGATTGGTCTGCAGGAGATTCTTCTTATGATGTATCCATACCTTCTACAGCATCTTCCTCCAAGTATGCTTCCACTGACTAACCTTTAACTCTCACTGAACATTCATCTTGGTCTTCAATGGATAACTTCTTCATTCTTTCATATCCCCTGGTCACCACCTTTTCTGAACCTCCAAATATCAATGAAGGTCCATTCTCCACTGGGTGTAGTCGCTCAAGTAGCTCTTTACACCAGTCATATGTTTGGAGCAACCACTGTCCAAATACCAAATGAGAGATTGGTTGTCCTTTGGACATACCTGCAAGAGAAATTACTTAACCTTAGGTACCCAATTGAATTTAGGTCCTTGGTTCTTGTTAAGAAGATAAGTTGGAAAGCCAATCTTCTAAGTGGTCTGCACTCTTCTTGCCCTAGGCATTGTTGGGTTGAACCAACAGTCCAAGGAAAAATGTCAAATTTGCCACAACACCAGCACTCATACTTATTCTATCTTCTCTTCTGCCTCACCATCTGGGTGGGATGATGATGAGCAGGAGTTAAGACAACTAGCCTAACAAGTCTTGGGTGAAACTCACAAGTGAGAGTGTGTTGTGGAGCTGGTCTCACTACTTCGAGTCTCACCTTCTCAAGGGTTGGCTTGGCAGGAATTGCCTTTCATTTTCCCTTGGGTGTTGTTGTTGCAGGTCTATGGACAAAAGGACCTGGACTCTTCATTTGGATTTCTCCATGGGGTGCTTTAAAAGCACTCAGCCTAAAGCCTGCTTTTCTGTTGGTGGTAAAGGGCTTGCAGCCACTAGTAAAGCAGGCATTGGTTAGATGACCATATGTAAAATCCTGATCAAAAGGATTAGATGTCAGCATCACCTCTTAAAAGTGGGTGATGCTTCATAAGCTTTACCCTTCACTGTCTCTTTACTAAATCCTACACCACCTTTGTATGGTGCAGTGAAGCTGTCAATGTTTGGGAAGACATTCTTGGGCTTTGAAAAGCTGGCAACTATTCACTTTTCTGCCAACATCATTTCCTTAAGGTCCTTAATGACCTTGTTCTTCTGTCCTAATTCAGCTTGAGCTTTGTGTCTTCCTTGAGTTTATCTAGTTCTTTGCTCATAGCAGTCCGCTTTTTAGCTGACTCCTGGAGCTCAGAGTGAGTATTTATCAAGGAACTAACTCCTTAGTTGAACTCTAAGGAGATTCTTTCTTTTCTTTAAGGCTTCCCATAAAGATTCATTTTGCTGCATTAGCTCAGATTTATCGTCATGTAGGGATCTTGAGGATGTGTTGATGTGAGCAGACTCACACTCATCACCATGCATAGAATCTGCAACTGATTTAGAATCAGAGGTAGTCAAAGGAGCTCTAATATGTACCTTCCAAGTATAGGGGTTCTTATCCTGGATGTCTTCATTTATGGCCATGAGCCCAATGAGGGCTTCCTCCTCAGATTATGAGGAACTTGAATCAGAATCACTTAAGGTTCTGATCTTCTTTGTAATGAACCCTTTTTTCTATTTTCTTCTTGTCCTTTGGATCTCTTTTGTCTTCACATTTCTTATATTTCCTCTTTTTGGAGAGGCAGTCAACTATCATGTGACATGTCTTATTGCAGCAATAACACGTTGTATTAGTTAAATCAAATTTGTTGGGTTTAGGTTTATACATGTCATCCCTTGAAGATTTGGATCTATCATGATGACCAGATGTCCTGGAGCTAGAAGAAGATGACCAATGGCTGTGTCTTCTCCTTCTTGACATAAGCTTTTTGAACTGCTTGGAGAAGAGAGCCAGTTCAGTATCTGTGTTGTCTGAATCTGATGTTCTGGCATCAAAAGTCTCACTGCTCTCAGATACATCCAGAAATACTAGAGTTTTGTTCTGGGTTTTCCTTAAACTTTCAGCCTTAAGGGTCATAGACCTCTCCCTGGTGCTTCACCTTGAGCTTTCCTCTTCAGCTTTTCATGTGTTAAGCTGAAGCTCTTGGGACAATAGCTTTCCATTCAGATTCTTGGGCTCCAGGATGCCTAGATGTCCCATCTCCCTGATGGAACATATCGTGATATCCCATTCCTTAGAGAGGGATCTAAGGAATTTGTCATTTAGATCAGAGTTTGTGAACTCCCTTCCATAATTTTTTAATAAATTCATTATCTTGAAAAACCTCTCATAGCAGCTTAAGATGGTTTCATTTTTGCCTTGCTTGAAGGCCTCATACTATTGGTTCAGAAGGGACTTTATTGGGGAAATGATTTATCTTAAACCCTAAAAATGAGTAGAATATAAATTCTAAGAATGAAAAATCAGTCTAAGTAACTATGCGTCAAATAGTATTAGACGCAACGTCGAAGTGTAGTCGACGTTCCTCTCAGAATGAGTCAAATTAACTCTAAACAGAATTCGACGTAACATATGTCGACGTAACTCTGACCTCTAGTCGACGTATCTAGTGAAGTCGACGCACCTTAGTCGAGTCACCTTCCATATTCTCCTCTCGACGTCCGACCCATCTGAAATCGATGCTTCCGTCGAATAGTAATCGACGCACGTCGATTTCTATGTCAAATTCAAAACACGCCAGATCTCTTTCCTTCTTTCTGTAGATCTGATTCTTATGGAATTATATTATTCTTTTATAGCCATTCTGAATCAGTCTTTCCTTCTAATTGATTCTTGGCTAAATTGATTAAATTTATTATGGATATTATTTGAAATCAGAATGATCTCTTTCCTTCTACAGAAATTTTGATTATGGAATCTTTTCTCTCTTACTATTTCTCTAACTGCTAATTGATTATTCTCCTATAGTATTCTTTGAATAACCAGGGCTATAAATAAGAGGGAAATCGGCAGAGAACAAAAGGAAGTGATCCACTCTATACATTTGAAATAGAGGAAAAGCTCCCAAGAGAAAAGTGAGAAAAGCTGAGAGAAGTGATAGTGTGCTGAAGCAAACAACAAGCCTTCTTCTTCTCCTTCTTCTGAAGTCATACTGCTGCAATTTCTGAAAGCTCTCATTTAAAAAGAGAAAGGCCTACAATCTCCTTCTCACTATAGAAGAGAGATTTCAAATTCACTATACTTGTGCTTCCAATCTTCTTGCTAGGAAGAAGATTCTTTCTTACTTCTATTGTTTCTCTTCTACTTCTTCTTCTTATCTTCATTTCATTTTTCAAACAGTGTAAAAGAGTTTTTAGAATCTCTCTTCAAAAAATTCAGTTGTACTGGTTCTAAGAGTCTCCTTATCAAAAGACTCAGGCTGGTTCTAAGAGTCTCCTTACCAAAAGACTCAGTGCAAGATAGTGAATTCCTACCAAGGGGGTAGAAGAGTGGACTACCCAAAGTTTGGGGAACCACTATATTTCTTTGTGTTGTGCTGTGATTATCTTTTTGCTATTTCTTTCTTTATTTACTTAATTCTTGTTGGTGTATGTGGGAAGCTTTAATCTGTGATTATTACACATATATATATTTGTTAACTTTGCACAAAGTATTTTTGAATCTCTATTCACCCCCCCCCCCCCCCCTCTAGAGAATTCTAGTGTGGTTAACTGTGCACTTTCAATTGGTATCAGAGGGAGGTTGATCTAAAAAGGGTAACTCCTTGATCAAAAAGATCCTACCTCAAATATATATATATATTTCTAAAAACTAATTTTTTTTACATGGCACAAATCAAAGATTATGCTTCCACCAGACCACCAATTTGCAACCTTGAAAAGTTTGCACTTTGGAAAACAAGAATTAGGATCTATATGAATTCTATTGTTGAAGATTTGTTTAATGTTGTTTTGACAGGTCCTCCCAAGCCCTATAGAAAGGACTCAAGTGGTAATGTGACTCAAACACTTGTCCCAAGGGCTGAGTGGACAGTTGAAGAGAAGAAGGCAGGAACAAGTGATGCAAAAGCTGTGAACATTCTTGTCTCAACCCTCTCAGATGAAATCTTTCAAAAGGTTGTTGACTGTGAATCAGCCAAAGAAATCTGGGAGGCTCTTACAAAGATAGTAGAAGGAAGTGCTGATGAAAGGAAAGATAAAATGCTCTATTAATCTCCCTATATGAGAACTTTCAAAAGAAGCATGAAGAAAGCATATCTGAGATGTATGACAGATTCAGTCTGATCATCAATTAATTAAGGAGCTTGGATAGAGAGATCTCTCTCACAGAGATAAATGACAAATTGCTAATGAGTCTCCCAAGTTCATGGGACTCAAGAATATGGGCAATAAGGGATACTAGAGGACAAAAGGAAATCTCAACAGATGCCCTCTTAGGAAAACTCAAATCCTATAAGCAACTACTTAAAACCAGAGATGAGAAGGAAAGAAGGGAAAACATTCCACCTCCTCAAAAGATAGAAACATTGCATTCAAAGCAACAGAAGAGGAAACTTCTGTTACTGAAGAAGAATTATTCAGCCTCCTGGCCAGAAGATTCAAGAAATGGATCAGGAAAGATGGATCTAGAAGGAGAGAGTCAAAACCAAGGTATGATAAGACTCCTACTAAAGAAATTATTTGTTATTCCTGCAGGAAAACTGGACATATTGCTCCATAATGTCCAGAGAATGCTGAGAAAAAGAAAGATCTGAAAAAGAAAGATCTCAAGAAAAAGGGGAAGAAGAAAGAAAGTGGCTTCACTGCAGAAGCTTGGAGTGAGACAGATTCTGAAGACAGCACTTCATCTAAAAGTGACAATGAAGAGTCTAAGCAAGAAGATTTATGCTTAATGGCTCTTGGAAGCACAGAAGAAGAATGTATTGCTGAATCATGGAGTGAAACAGGATCAGAAGGAAGCATCTCTTCAACAGCAAAAGCAAATAGCCTTATTCTCATAGAGAAATCTGAGGATAAGGGAGAGGTAAGCATTTTTCATGAAATAGATTTTCTCTGTGAAGATTTTAAAAATGATTTTGAAAGACTCTGTTTAGATCAACTAAAAGCTAAACAAGAAATTAAGAATCTAAAAGAACAAATTAATATGAGAAAAATAGAAGATACATGTTCAAAAAATTATGAACTTAGGTGTAAAATCTATAAAACAGAAAAGGAAATAAATAGTGCTAAAATAGAAAATCAACTCCTTAAGAATAAGGTATCCCAGGAAAAAGCTTTTGAAGAATCTATAAAAGTCAGAAGCCAAACACTTAAAGAAATCATTGAAAAACAAACAATCAGACATAAAAATCTGGGGCTAGGGGATGATCCTTCAACTAGTTCAATACCCTCTACCAAACCTGCTTGGATGAGCACTGTTAAATTTACTAAACCCATCAAATCAATAAACTTAGAAGGAGAATCACAAAATAAAGAAGACTTCACCTTCAAAGAGATAAACCACTTTAATGAATCATCATCATACCATTCAGAAGAAGACTCTCAAACTACCTCTGAGAAGGCAACTATGCCAAAAGAAACAAGTTATAAAGAAACAAAACTCCAATCAGAAAAAGGGAAAAATAAAATCTGTGAAAATAAAATTGCGTCGACTTCATATCGACGCATGAATGATAGTACGTCGGATTATACTCGACGCAATCTCTCAGATTCTTCGACCTCAAATCGACGCATGAATAACATTACATCGACTTACAATCGACGCAACTACTTCCATGCATCGATTCCAGATCAACGCAATCAAGAGAAAGCGCCGAATACATATCGACGCAACTCTCAACATACGTCGAATAGATATCGACGCATAAAACCTCAGAGCGACTTAAATACAAGATATAGCTATTCTTCAAAAACTCTCTATCTTAACCCCCATTCAGGACCCTTTTATTCTGATCAAAACTTCTATCCTAATCAAAACTCTTATCATAATCAATATTTCTATCCTAATCAACAACTCTATCCTAATCACCATCTCTATCCCTCCCTAAACTCAAATTTCCTTAATCAAAAGACAATTAGGTGTTATATCTGTAATTAAATTGGCCACACTGCCAAACAATGTTGGCACAATCAATCCAACTATTTATAAAATTAGTCCAAGGGTGACTTAGAAAACCTTAGGATTAGGAAGAAATAATCTCTAAAGAAAAATCTAGAATTTTCAGACAAAGTAAAAGTCACGTCGATCTCTTAATCGACGCATACGTCGATAGGAAACCCTATCAGACTATACTGACGCATATGTCGACTTCCACTCGACGCAACGTCGACTTCATGAAAAAGGCGGCAATACTAAAATATTTTCGGTCACATCTACTGCTGTACCGAATAAACCTCGAGTTGTGTCTCGTATCGACGTTTCACCTGACTTAAATAGACTCTTCAGTTAAAATTCTGGACACTCCTGAGCTTCTCTCATCCTTCTCATTTCTCAGCCCAGCCATCTCTTCCTCTCTCTCACTGACCTAAATGGCTCCCAAGATAAACTCTGGTTTCGATATTGATCTTGAATTATTCCAAGCCGCCGCCAAAAATAATAAGAGCATCATAGCTCTCTTCACTGAAGCTGGTTTAGACAAACTCATTTCCACAAGATGCAGAATCCTAGAGACAGAACTCACTGAGTTAATGAATCATGTTCAGATATCTGAGTAAGGAGAAATCACAGGAACACTCTATGAGGCACCTGTCTCAATCTCAGCAGAACACCTTAGGGACACTTTTGATCTTCCATCAGGTACATACCAACACTATCCTTGTTCAAATCAAAAAGGGGAAGCAAATTATTTTCTAAAAATAACTAAATAAAACTCTATCATCATTCCCTTATCAGGTGATGAATCTGTGGAACTCACCCCTGAGGAAATCAAAAGTCTGTTAATCACCATGAAATTCTCCATAGATAGACCAATCCACCTGAAGAAAATAGACTTTTCTGATGAATATAGGCTATTGGCAGACATAGTAGGAAAACTTCTACTATGCAAAAGCTCTGCCCATGATGCAGTGCCCAAGCAGCAACTGAACATCATGGGGGCCCTTGTGCTGAAAAAGAAGGTTGACTGGGCTAGCTGCTTACTAAAAATGATAGGCTACAAATATTCTCACAAAGAGAATGCCTATATGAGGATCATGAGTCAGGTACTCCTCCACTCCTTCACGACCTATGTAGGTCAAAAGGAATTCCCATTCCTCCTGGAAAAAGGATGTCCATAGCCCTCTTCTCAAAATGGACCAGGCAAATCCCCAAGCCTGACTCCATTCCTGAAAGGACTCCCACTCCTCCTAATTCTCCTGTGCATCCATCTTCCCCTCCTCCTCAACATACAGACATCTCTTACCTACCAACATCATCCACACCAATAGTCTCTACTACCATCACAACTCCTATCCTACCTGCATCTTCAAATACACTTGCTCAACCCTCCTCTATTCCTCCACCTCCTCCATCAAACTCACCTCATCACAATGATACAGTCCTCTCTCCACCTTCATCACCTCCACCTCCACCATTACCTCCTACTCAAACACACCTTGAACCATCTCCATCCACTAAAACTCTCATCACCCAGTGTATCCAGTCAGCAACCCAAAAATTTCCAAGAAATGCTGGATGCACATTGCTCCCAACTTCACCTCCATCATGCACATACAAACCCAAATTGATGGGGTCAATGCCTCTGTGCAAAGCTTGAAGTCCTCTGTCTCTTCCTCTAAAGTGACCAAGTCTTTCTTAACCTCCTTGGCTAAGAAGGTCAAGAAGGGGGAGAAATTAGATGAAGAGCAGCTTTCAAGTCACAAATCTCTCTCACACAAGTCCCTTCTTACTTCAAAATCTGATAGTCTTTCACTGCTTAAGACAATTGGGAATGAATTAGTACCAGAGCTACATACTGAGGACCAGATAACAGATGTACTCTCTATTGCAAGAGAAGCTACACAATAAGTAGTTCTCTTTCAAGGGGAGGCTAGCAGAGCAGAGAGAGAAGTTGAAAAGGAAACTAATGTTGAAAAAGAAGCTGAAGCTCAGGGGGAGCCAAATGCTGACATAACTGAAGCTGGAGCTGAGAAAGAAACTGAATAGGTAGAAGTAAAAGAAAAGAAAGTTCCATCTCAGGGGGAGCAAACTGCTGTGACTTAGGGGGAGCTGAGTGAATCACCTGTTACTGAGAAGGAGCAACCCACTTCTCTAAAAACTTTAGTATTCACTAGGAAAAGAAAAACTCCTCCTACCCCTCCTGAGTGATGTGTTGAACAATGTTGATATACTCTTTCCTCCATGCTTAAATACTATTTATGAAGTCTGTGTATATGATTCTATTTTTTTCTGATTACTTAACATATTTCTTTTCTTTATAAATGCCTTGCTGTGTTGATTAAAAGCTGGTACAATTTCTCCCTGAATAGGGTTAAGACAAATAGGGGGAGATTGTTGGGGAAATGATTTATCTTAACCCCTAAAAATGAGTAGAATATAAATTCTAAGAATGAAAAATTAGTCTAAGTAATTATGCGTCGAATAGTATTCGACGCAACGTCGAAGTGTAGTTGACGTTCCTCTCAGAATGAGTCAAATTAACTCTAAATAGAATTCGACGTAACATATGTCGACGTAACTCTGACTTCTAGTCGACATATCTAGTGAAGTCGATGCACCTTAGTCGAGTCACCTTCCATATTCTCCTATCGACGTCCAGCCAGTCTGAAATCGACGCTTCCGTCGAATATTAATTGACGCACGTCAATTTCTATGTCAAATTCAAAACACGCCAGATCTCTTTCCTTCTTTCTGTAGATCTGATTCTTATGGAATTATATTATTCTTTTATAGCCGTTCTGAATCAGTCTTTCCTTCTAATTGATTCTTGGCTAAATTGATTAAGTTTATTATGGATATTATTTGAAATCAGAATGTTCTCTTTCCTTCTAAAGAAATATTGATTATGGAATCTTTTCTCTCTTACTATTTCTCGGACTGCTAATTGATTATTCTCCTATAGTATTCTTTGAATAACCAGAGCTATAAATAAGAGGGAAATCGGTAGAGAACAAAAGGAAGTGATCCACTCCATACATTTGAAATAGAGGAAAAGCTCCCAAGAGAAAAGTGAGAAAAGCTGAGAGAAGTGATAGTGTGCTGAAGCAAACAACAAGCTTTCTTCTTCTCCTTCTTCTGAAGTCATATTGCTGCAATTTCTGAAAGTTCTCATTTAAAAAGAGAAAGGCCTACAATCTCCTTCTCACTATAGAAGAGAGATTTCAAATTCACTATACTTGTGCTTCCAATCTTCTTGCTAGGAAGAAGATTCTTTCTTGCTTCTATTATTTCTCTTCTACTTCTTCTTCTTCTTATCTTCATTTCATTTTTCAATTAGTGTAAAAGAGTTTTTAGAATCTCTCTTCAAAAAATTCAGTTGTAATGGTTCTAAGAGTCTCCTTATCAAAAGACTCAGGCTGGTTCTAAGAGTGTCCTTATCAAAAGAATCAGTGCAAGATAGTGAATTCCTACCAAGGGGGTAGAAGAGTGGACTACCCAAAGTTTGGGGAACCACTATATTTCTTTGTGTTGTGCTGTGATTTTCTTTTTGCTATTTCTTTCTTTATTTACTTAATTCTTGTTGGTGTATGTGGGAAGTTTTAATCTGTGATTATTACACATATATATATATATATATATTTGTTAACTCTGCACAAAGTATTTTTAAATCTCTATTCACCCCCCCCCTCCAGAGAATTCTAGTATGGTTAACTGTGCACTTTCAGACTTCCTGTCATCCCTTACTTCTTCTGTCCCCCTCCATGTAAATTATCAAGGAGTCCCACATCTCCTTGGAAAATTTACAGTGAATAATGTTTTGGAGGGTGGAGTCATCAATGGCACTTACTATGATGTTTTGTGCCATTTTATCAAGGACCACCAAGGCAAGTTCTTCCTTACTCATGTCCAAGTACTTCTTTGGTATGTTCTGTTGGGTTTTCTACAGAGACACATCATATGTGCGCAGCGGAAAGAAACAAACAAGAAAAACCCAAAAGAGTTTCGGATCTTGCAATTTCATGAATCAAGAAATAAATAATGCAACAACGCATTGCAATATACCTGAAGTGGATTGAGTCGATACTCAACCAAGATGCTCCAATAACAGATCTGAAATTGTGCGGCTGAGTTCCTAGCACAGAAAGTATATCCGTTCCTCTATAGCAGTCCACGGGAGTGAAGGAGAACCCCACACTGCTTGTCTAACAAGGTCTGGGTCGGAGAAGGAGTTCCCTCAACGTCTCCCATGGATTGCTAGATCCAACCAAGGGAGAGGTGGTGATGGCGGACTGGATCTCGCGGAACCAGTGGAGCAGTTCCGCCTCTATCTCAAAAGGAAGAACGATCGATTAGGGAATACCTAATCGCTGCCCAATTTATACCTAGGGCTAAATTTAGATATCCGCAGACCCCAATCTTTAATACGAGTATTTAGTCAGTATCGTCGTGATCACTAAATATCGTCGAGATCACTAAATACGAGTATATCGTCGAGGCGATCTCGACGATATCCGCAGACCCCAATCTTTAATACGAGTATTTAGTCAGTATCGTCGTGATCACTAAATATCATCGTGATAACATATATCGTCGAGAAGATCTCGACGATATCGTCATGATGTCGTACATCGTGTTGAAGACATATATCGTCGAGGCGATCTCGACGATATCGTCTTGAAGACCTATATCGTCTTGAAGACCAACATATCATCTTGACAATCAAGATGACATTATTCAACACTTAGCCGATTTGACCTAACTCCAGTGAGTCATAGGATTGGTCCTTCACTCATATCCAATATGAGTAAGCCCAACACAATCCTTCCTCCAACTTCTCCAAAACACTCTTGTGTGTGACCTCATAGGCTCATATCACATTGGCAGTGAGACTAACTGGTTGATTGCTTTGAGATCACTCTGGAAATGCCAATAGTCTACCACTTGATCACAAAGTATCAATAAAAGTCTCACAAGTAATGAGCGGCATTTAGCAATACATCATTGCTACCCAAGAAATAAGAGTTCATAACTCAACAAGCCTGTTATGCCTAATGTTTCAGTGTTTTCATGTCCCTTTGTCCATTACATCCGGATAGAACTAGAGGCATGGACCGTGTCACCCTCATAATTGTTCAATCCTAGTTTCTTGATTTAGATTAGACTGTCTGAAATTGGTGAGCTCAATATCACATATTGACTCAACCAAGCATGGTCATGCACTTCTCAGTCTCATTCCATCAAGGGGCCCATGGATGTAACTCCTATCATATAGGAGGACAAATCCCATATCTGTCCACACACAAACATCCAAATGAATCATAGCATACCCAATAACCACTATTATCATCAACCTTCTTCAAGGAAGACTTTTGATGGAATCAAAGTACACTCTTCCTCACTTGATGAATGTTGTTACTTCAGGCCAAAGAACCACAAACACCATTGCCAAATGAGACCTACTTGTGACACATTCACATAATAATCCATAAAGTAGTCTCGTGGTGGGTCTGTCCAGTATAACTTGTTCACAAACAAGTACCCATGTGATGACTTTATATCACAATATCATGACCAATGAGAATCGGTCATCAGTCAACGCACATGCTAGTCTAATTATATCATCATTGCCCTTGTCTTCTTTGACGATGCACGGACCAGGGACTATTTAAGAAAGAAGCTTCTAATAAACATAGGCCCTCACATTCAAGTCACGCACTTGAATTCCTATGGAAGCGTTGTTGGAGATGGAACGTTCACCTAGAGGGGGGGTGTTAGGTGACCGTGGTGCTTTTTGATTTATTAGTGTGAGTTATCAATATTCAAGCAATGTACAAAGTTAACACACAAATAAGTCACACCAGACGACACAAGATCTATAGAAGTTCCTCAAGACAGGGTGTCTTGAGTAGTCCTCTTTCCCTCTATGCCTACCCAGCAGTGTGCTAGGCTCGGCAAACTCCGCCAAAAGCTTCAGGCCCTCAAGCCTTACAACACGGACCCGCAAGTCCCAACAGCCTAAGCCCTCAAGCCCTTACTGCCCCCAAACCCACAAGCTCGACACTCAGACCCTCAAGCCCAACACAATACAGACCCGCAAGTCCTGTATCTACAGCCTAGGCCCACAAGCCCCTACTGCACCCAAGCCCTCAAGCTCGAAAAATCGCACCCGCAAGTGCACTGCCCTGGCCCTCAAGCCTCACAGCTCTCCAGCCCTCAAGCTAGACAAATTTGGCCCGCAAGCCTTACAAGAAAATACAATAATAAAATGTTTCTTCTGCCGGATGAAGATCGTCACCTTTAGCCTGTTGAAGATCGGCTCCTTAAGATTGAAGAAGATTCTTCTGAATTAGATCTTGAGCGCACGGTTCTTCTTCAAATCTTTCCTTAGCCAGATGAGGATTGGCTTCTTAGCAGTCGATGAAGATGACTGCACCTTCTTTTTCTCTTTCTTTCTTGCGGCGCTTGTGATTTTTTCGATTCGCTATGTGCGCAAGTTCTTTTTTTTTATTAACCTTTTAGGGCAATCTCATGTATCCTTTTTATAAGACTGCAATGTCTCCCAACGGTCTTCTAAAAAGTTTCTTTATGTGTCAGACCTCCATTCCTTTTTAGCACGTGCTTATATCTTTATTTCTTTTGGAGTATGCGCTAATACCTCGATTCATTAAGTCCACGCGCTGATTGGACAATCAGGCGGCGCCATTAACTGCTGACAGTACGTCCGCAAGATTTGAATTCTTGTTTGAAGATATCTGCATCATTATGATGACAAGCTGTCTCTGACTTTGTCTTCGCGATCTTCCTTCTCCCTCATGTCGTCGTAATCATATGTTCTCTCGACGATACAGGATATCCTGGCGATTCTCTATATACAACGATCTTCTTTCTCTGACAGTGTCGTCGTGAGCTTTCTTCTTGCATCAAGTCGTCGTTATCATATGTTCTCTCAACGACATGTGTTCCAAACGACGATGTATTGTGCCTTCTCTGCAATTGACAAACTTGCCATCCTTCGCTCGATGGTCGCCATTCTTCGTTCGACGATCTCACCACGTCTCAGCGTTCGACGATCGACATTCTTCGTTCGACGATCTCGCTAAGTCTCAGCATTCGACGAATACTTTGCTTCTCGGCGGCTGCTGCTCTTCCCGTCATTACGACGACAAGCACGCATTGTCGACGATATCGCCTATTTTTCTCGACGATAGGTACTTATATTTTCCTGAGATTATGAACTAGATGTACGATCAAATACAAAGTGAAGTACTCTTGGCATGATGACTTTTTCAAATCAGGAATCATGTGGGCAAGATTCCCAACAAGCGTACATTCTAAGGGCATTTATTATGCTAATTATTCTATCTTATAGAAACAGTTGACAAAATAAAAGAATTTGCCATAAATGTAAAATGAAATATGAAATACTCTATTCATCACATGAATAACAACAGACATAAATATAATCCACAAGACTCCTACTAGAGATGATCATTCAGGTATCTAATACCCATTGATCTAGTATGACCATCATGCTTTCTCTGTGCAAGAGGCTTCGTCAATGGATCCGCAATATTCTTTTCAGTCAGTACTCTGCATATGCTCACATCTCCTCGATCGATAATCTCTCAAATGAGATGGAACCACCAAAGTATGTGCTTGGAGCGCTGATGAGATCTAGGTTCCTTAGCTTGGGCAATAGCACAGTTGTTGTCACAGTAGAGAACTACGGGATCAACAATGCTAGGAACTACATCTAGCTCGCCGATGAATTTCCTAATCCATACAGCCTCCTTCGCCGCATTTGCTGCAGCGATATAATCAGCTTCTGTCGTAGAATCACTAACTATCTCTTTCTTGGAACTCTTCCAACTTATAGCTCCTCCATTAATGCAAAATACAAATCCTGATTGAGACTTTGAGTCATCCCTATCATTCTGGAAGCTAGCATCTATGTAACCCTTTATGACGAGCTCTTCCTCTCCACCAAACACCAAGAATGCATCTTTAGTCCTTCTCAAGTACTTTAAGATATTCTTGACTGCAATCCAGTGACTCTCACCGGGATCAGACTGATATTTGCTAGTCATACTCAAAGCATAAGAGACATCTGGTCGAGTACATAATATTGCATACATGATTGATCCAATTGTCGAGGCATATGGAATCAACTTCATGCGGTCCTTATCTTCCAAAGATTTAGGACACTGGTTCTTAGAGAGACCCACACCATGAGACATGGTTAATAATCCCTTCTTGGACTCAAGCATGCTGAACCGTTTCAGCACCTTGAAAATGTATGTACTTTGGGTCAAAGTCAGCAACTTCTTCGATCTATCTTTATAGATCTTAATACCAAGTATATAAGTCGCTTCGCCCAAGTCTTTCATAGAAAAGCAGTTCCCTAGGTTGTTCTTAACAACTTGTAGGGTTGGAATGTAATTCCCGATCAACAATATGTCATCTACATACAGTATCAGGAAGACAACTATGCTCCCACTAATTCTCTTGTAATCACAAGGCTCATCTTCGTTCTTGATGAAAACAAACTCTATGATTTTCTCATCAAAATGTAGATTCCAACTTTGAGAAGCTTGTTTTAATCCATAAATGGATCGATTCAACTTGCATATTTTAGTGGCTTCATTTGCAGATTCAAAACCCTAGGGTTGTGTCATATACACTTCCTCAAGGAGGTTTCCATTTAGGAAAGCCGTTTTGACATCCATTTGCCAGATCTCATAGTCATAATACGCAGCAATAGCAAAAAGAATTCTGATGGACTTAACCATAGCGACAGGGGAAAAAGTCTCATCATAGTCAACACCATGAATTTGCTTGAAACCTTTAGCCACTAATCGCCCTTTGAATGTCTGTACATTCCCATCCATGTCGGTCTTCTTCTTGAAGACACACTTGCACCCTATGGGTCGTACCCCTTCAGGTGGTTCCACCAAGGTACAAACTTGGTTTGCATACATGGAGTCCATTTCAGATTTCATGGCATCTAGCCACTTCGAGTACGGTAAATTCATAGCCACTTGGTAGGTTGCAGGCTCATCATTATGATCCATAAGCAACACATTACCTATTTGAGACATGAGAAATCCATATCTCTCAGGTTCAAATCTTGGTCTACCAATCTACGTAGGACTTGTGTTTCTTGAGTAGACTCTCTAGCTACAACTGCTTATAGTCCTTGCTCATATTCGAATTCAGGTTCGTTTTCAGTTTGTGGTTCTTGAACTTCTTTAAGCTTTACCTTTGCAGTCTTTCTGGATAAGAACTCTTTCTCCAAAAAGACGCAGTCCTTGCGACAAACACTTTGCCTTCAGACAGCAGGTAGAAGTAAAGTTCTTTGGTCTCCCTAGGATACCCTACTAGATAACATTTATCCGATTTGGGTTCCAGCTTGTCAGATATTTGACGTCGTATGTATGCCTCACAGCCCCAAATTTTAATGAAAGACATACCAGGACGCTTCCCAGTCCATATCTCATATTGTGTCTTTAGAACCGTTTTCGTTGGAGCACTATTTAAAGTGAAAGCTGCAGTCACTAGAGCAAATCCCCAAAAGGAAATGGGCAGATTTGCATGACTCATCATCGATCACACCATTTCTAACAAGGTGCGATTCCTCCTCTCAGAAACACCATTATGCTATGGTGTTCTAGGTGGAGTGAGTTATGATACAATACCACACTCTCTCAGATGATCATGAAACTCATGACTTAGGTATTCGCCACCTCGATCAGATCGGAGTGCCTTAATCCTTTTTCCCAGTTTGTTCTCTACTTCATTCTTAAACTCTTTGAACTTTTCAAAGGTTTCGAATTTACACTTCATAAGATATATATATCTGTATCTACTGAAATTATCAGTAAATGTAATGAAGTAGTAGTATCCACCTCTGGCCATATAACTCATGGGTCCACATAAATCACTATGTATTATACCCAAGAGATCTTCAGCCATCTCACTACAACTAGTGAAAGGAGCTTTCGTCATCTTGCCTAATAAACATGACTCGCATCTCTCAAATGATTCATAATCAAATGAGTTCAACAGTCCATCTTTATGTAGCATGGATATGCGTTTTTCATTTATATGACCTAAACGATAATGCCAGAGATATGTAGGATTAGAGTCATTAGTTTTAAGTCATTTGGTATTTTCTATGCTATAGATTGGATGATTAATGTTCAAAACATACAAACCGTTAAACATTTGAGCAACGCCATAACAAACATCATTCTTATAGATCAAACAACAATTGTTCTTAATAATAAAAGAGAAACCAATCATGTCCAAACATGAAATAGAAATGATGTTTCTAGTTATAGCAGGAACAATATAACAATTATCAAGTTCTAAAATAAGCCCAGTGGACAAGGAAAGATGGTACAATCCTATGGCAACGGCAGCAACTTTTGCTCCATTTCCAACGCGCAGGTCCACCTCTACTTTGCCCAGCAGTCTTCTCCTTATCAGTTCCTGCACATTCGTACAAATGTGAGAACCACATCCGGTATCCAATACCCAAGATGAAGGAGCAGACATGTTAATTTCTATAACAAAAATACCTGAAGTGGAAGTCACACTTCCCTTCTTCTTCAGATCCTCAATGTAGAGGGGACAGTTCCTCCTCCAATGCCCTCCCTTACCGTAGTGGTGGCAATTCCCTTCTTTAGCTAATACTTTCTTTTTCAGTGTAGAAGACTTGGGATCAAGGCAAGACTTAGGTCCCACCTTAGTCTTCCTGAATCCCTTGGCCTTGCCCTTGCTTTTATGCACCGTCAATATGGGGCTAGCAGGCTTGGTCTTCTTCATGTTGTTCTCGGCAGTTCTTAACATGCCTAGGAGCTCGGGCAGTGTCTTATCTATTTCATTCATATTTTAGTTCAAGACAAACTGCTCGTAACTGTCCGACAATGATTGCAGGATCAGATTAGTAGCCAACTCTTGGTTTAAAGGAAACCCAGTCTCTGAAGGTTCTCAATGTATCCAATCATTTTGAGTACATGAGTTCTCACTGGGTCTCTAGCTCCCATTTTACATTGAAATAAAGCCTTAGTGATGTCGAACCTCTCTTGTCGAGCCTGCCCTTGGAAAATTTTCTTCAGGTGCTCGATAATCTCAAAACCACACATGGTCTCATGTTGCTTCTGAAGCTCAGAGTTCATGGTAGCGAGCATGAGGCATTCGACATCTAGGGATTCATCTTGATACTTCTTATAAGCATCTTTGTTGGCACGGGACGTATTTCCAGTCGGCACTGGCGGGGGATCCTCTTCCAAGATATAGAGCTTACGCTCTTGCCTGAGAACAATTCTCATGTTTCTATACCAGTAGAGGAAGTTAGTCTCGTTGAGCTTGGCCTTCTCAAGGATAGATCTCAGGGACAAGGTGGAGTTAGATCCACTTGCCATGGAATTTCTACAAAATTATGCAAAATTAATTTCAGTATTATATTTCAAAATACATTTTATTTAATAAAGACTTTTATTAAATACTCCCACTATTTTATTCAAATTGAGAACCCTTAATATCAATTCGAAGAGCTTATGCGAGCTACTCTCTTAGTGTACAAGATCCATATTTCACCAACACAATGAGTCCGCTTTGGCATTCCTCTCATAATGCGGTTATTTAGGTAGACAACACTTGTCAATTGCATCATTATGCAACTCTTATATGGTCGGTGAATAACTCTTTATTCGCATCCATCATATGGTCCATGCCAACCCTATGCCTTTAGGCACTCAACCTTTGAGGTCACCTAGTTAAGTTGGACCCAATGTCGATAGTGGGATATCACAATTATCCGCTCTCACCCTTACCAAGATAGAATGATGCACCTTGCTTTGGCAAGCCCACACTTCATATATCGAGGCAGGAAGAGTGTCATCCATCGGAAGGCATCCTTATGCTTAATATTTAATAAGGGATTTTATTATAATCGATTAACAATTAATCAATGTGCACATATACAAAATTTCAACATTCACAAACCAAATACATCCCAGATGTGCACAAAAATAAATTTATCAACACTTTGATAAAAAGGGCTAAATCTGAGCATTTAGAACACTTCTAAACCTCCAGATTTACATGCATTGGCCACAGGAAAAAACAACTCCACTTATGCAGTAGACAAGCTTGTCTCTCAATGTCAAATTCAAAATCTAAGAGACTTGGTTTCACAAAACAATCTGAGGGACGGTTACTGCAAAGCAGAAACGATTTCTGAAACATGAAAATCACAACGCAATCACATGCGTTGCTGGGAGGGTTCCAAGGGTTCGCGCCGCTGGCAGTGGTCTCGCTGACCGATCAGTGAGCGGGGTCAAGAGGCAGAGCCCTTGCAGGGTGCGGGGAAGAGCCCCGGCCAATTTTTTAAAACACACCACCAGAAACCGGGCAAAATTACATCAAAATTGATGCTCCAGGAAGAAATCTGGGCATTTAGAACACTTCTAAATTTCTATATTTACACGTAGTGGATCACAACCTATCTATGATACCACTATTGGGTTTTCTACAGAGACACATCATATGTACGCAGCGGAAAGAAACATACATGAACAACCCAAAAGAGTTTCGGATCTTGCGATTTCCTGAATCAAGAAATAAATAAAGCAACAACGCATTGCAATATACCTGAAGGGGATTGAGTCGATACTCAACCAAGATGCTCCAATAGCAGATCTGAAATCGTGCGGCTGAGTTCCTAGCACAAAAAGTATATCCGTGCATCTATAGCAGTCCACACGAGCGAAGGAGAATGCCAAACTGCTTGTCTAACAAGGTCTGGGTTAGAGAAGGAGTGCCCTCAACATCTCCCACGGATTGCTAGATCCGACCAAGGGAGAGGCGGTGACGGCGGACTGGAAATCATGGAACTGGTAGAACAGTTCCGCCTCTATCTCAAAAGGAAGAACGATCGATTAGGGAAACCATAATCGCTACCCTATTTATACCCAGGGCTAAAATTAGATATCCGCAGACCCCAGTCTTTAATACGAGTATTTAGTCAATATCGTCGTGATTACTAAATATCGTGGAGACAATCTCGACGATATCGTCATGATAACATATATCGTCGAGACGATCTCGACGACATTGTTGAAACTGATTTCTCAGCCTCTTGTGAAGCTCGGGGCCCTCACCGAAATGAGGGGCACCTAGCCCTTACTGATCCCTCAGAGAAGGTAGACTGAAGACTAGGAAAAGACTAAGACCTTAGTCACAGCGAGGAGGTCCCTCCACTAACCCGGAAGATCGTTGAGCGCTTCCCCTCCCAAGCCAAAGCTGTGAATCGGGCACCTTGGAGAGCTCTGGAAATGCTAGCCAAGGGGAGCCTGAGGAGAGAGATGCTGAAGTGAAGTCCTCTCCAAAGGTGCCCTCTAGGTCTTATTTATAGGTTTTCTGATCTGGCCTGCAAATAACAGGATTCTGCCTTTTGATTTTACTATCCGCACCCCAAGTGGGTCTGCTAACAGCCAAACTCCGCTGTTTGGAGAGGCTAAAGGCAGACCACCAAGGGTAAAAGGGTAATTTCTCCCCCTCAACCTATGGGCAAGATACTGCGAGAACACTACTGTCGAAGCTCTCGCGGGCCTTCTCGCGAGTCCTGCTCGCGATGCCTCTCCTAGGCGATCGCCCTGCGAGGACCTCGATGTCCCCCCTTTGGCGGTATCTGTCGAGGTCTAGTCTTGCGAGCCTTCCTGCGAGACCGCCTCTTGACTTCATCGTGCACAGAACACATTTTGTTAAACGCAGACGAGCTCGACGAATGCAGAATGTTAAACCGTTCATTGACCGCTGAGATGGGATGTTCGTCGACCGCTGAGATGCTGGGATCGAAGCAAGCCGTTCGTCGAATGCATGAAACAATTTGTCAAACATTGAATTGGGTTCATCGAACACTGAGGCCCGGTCTCGCGAGCCTTCAGCGAGACCGCCTCTTAACTTCGTTGAACATAGAATACACTTCGTCGATCATGGAACATTTCGTAGAACGCTCTTCATTTCATCGCGCTCTTTTCGTCGACCCTAGAAAACTTCCTCAAACTGCCCGCGAGATTTTATCTCGCCGCCCATTATCGCTCGCCAGATAGAGATCATTTAGAGAGAGACTTCTCGCCCGCCCCTCCCGCGAGGTCTCTGGCCCTTTGGCCTTCCTCCTTTATTACTTCTTTCGTAACATCTTCCCAAACCTTGCCCCCTTGCCTGGCAAATATCGGGGTTGTACATAATCCCCGCTCTTCGCGAGGCTATCCAGGCTCGCGAAGAAACATCCAAACCCTGGTATTCGCCAGCTTCTTGATGATCTGTTAGGAATCTTTGGTAGGTCCGACCCTAGGGGCTATAAATATCATCCTGGGCCACAGAGACGCACACCATCCTTCTCTCTTTTTTCCTTCTTCTTTTTTTTTTCTTACTGTAACTGTTGGGAGATGCCGCCTTCCAAAGAGGTTGGGGCTCGCCTAAAGGCTTCCAGGGCTGGTGAATTACCCTCCGCAATGAGGGTCCCCGCCAGGATGAACCGGCCGCCTCCCGCTCAGGCGCCGAAGGCAAAAAAGGCGAAAGCGGTTCGCCTAACTGGGGACGACTCCGTACTGCTGGACTCTTCCCCCGATAACCATTCCCCTGAGAAGGTTTGGACCATCTCTTCAACCAAGCCAATTAATTGGTCTCTATGATTCCTTCTTACTCGCAGGAAATTTTGCCGAACAAGGACATTGGCGAGCTTGAAGGTGGATCTCGCAAAAGTCCGCCAGCGGACACGGAACTCGCTGGCAAGAATTCCGCGGGTATGCCCTTAATCTCGCATATTGACTTCATCTGTTGACCATCGGCTCCTTATTTCCTGCTTCTTACAGTCTCGCCCCAGAAGACCCCGGCTCGCCAGGATTTACGGTCTCCGTCTCCGCCCCTTCCCGATAGAACCGTGGATATGCCAGGGTTCAATCTTCTGGGGAGCGAGGACACTGGCGGCTCTCGACCGTCGAAGATTCCGCCGACCAATAGTGCGGCCTACCCTCCTAGCTTAGGAAAATCCCTCTACCCCGACTACGACAACGTCTTCCAGGGTCTCCATGAGAGTTCTCGCCCCCTCTGGGTAACTATTCTGGCATCCCCATGCCATACGAGAACTTAAAACAGGTTATCTAACCTTTCTGTAATATTTTGCAGAGAATTCCGAGAATCCGCCCACCGATTCCTAGTTTGGGGATGAGGAGGTGTCCCCGCTCCCCGACTAAGTGGAAGACTTCTTGGGGGATCCGCGAGATCCCGAGACGATGAAGCGGCGGACCGCAGAGTTGCTTCAAAAACATGGTCGGATGTTTCTAGGTTGGAGTTACCATTGTGATCTAGAAGTGGTCAAACATGTAATGTCACTGCCAACGCAATATGAGCCTGCAGGGTCGCACATAAGAGCATGTGGAGAAGTTGGAAGATTGACTATGTTGGTAAAGGTTACCAATCACCATATAGAATGGGGAAGTCCAGCAAATGTTGCTGCCTGAATTCGTCGGGTTTACACGGATAGAATTCGTCGGATTCGTCGGGATTCGTCGGATTGTTCCGTGGAATCTCGACGAATTGTTACAGAGATCCTTAACTCGGCAAATGTTGCCGTCTGACATGATTCGTTGGATTCGTCTGGATTCGTCGGATTGTTCCGTGGAATCTCGACGAATTGTTACAGAGATCTTTAAGTCGGCAAATGTTGCCGTCTGACATGATTGGTCGGATTCGTCGCGATTCGTCGGATTGTTCCGTGGAATCTCGACGAATTGTCACAGAGATCATTAACTCGGCAAATGTTGCCGTCTGATGTGATTCGTCGGAATTCATCGGATTGTCCCGTGAAAACTCGACGAATGCTGTTCCGTGGAATCCCGACGAATTGTAAC
The DNA here is from genome assembly GCA_033032865.1 of Dactylorhiza incarnata. Classification (NCBI taxonomy): domain Eukaryota; kingdom Viridiplantae; phylum Streptophyta; class Magnoliopsida; order Asparagales; family Orchidaceae; genus Dactylorhiza; species Dactylorhiza incarnata. The sequence continues at coordinate 12,553,442 of JAWHQI010000035.1, forward strand.
AGAAGCCCCTATTTTGCTGTGTGGTCTGCGGATAGCGATTCTTCTAGAAGCTGTTTATCCTTTGGGTATAAATAGGACTTCTTTTAGGGTTCTTATAAACTGACGAAATAGAAGCCGACGGAAGTGTTCCGCTCGAACCCTAGACGGAAGGAGTTCCGTCTGAATCGTCTCCGCCGACTTCCTCTCCGACGATTGTCGCCGGTGTTATTCTTCCTGAAGCGGATCTAGCAATCTGTGGAAGCGCAAGGTGTAGTCTTCTTCTCCCGGCTCGTGTGGACTGCTGTAGAGACGTAGACATTATTCTACGTGAGAACTCTTGCAAAGCCGACGAAGGCAATCTTCTTCTTGGAGCATCTTGGTTGGATTTGATCCAATCCCGCAAAGGTATTTTCATACCTAGCATTTGATTAACTTCTTGATTCAACATGCATGGTCGATCCGAGTCTTTTTGGGTTGTTTCTCTTCATTTCCGCTGCGCCTACATGTGATGTATGGTTCTAGAAAAAAACCCAACAGTGGTATCAGAGGGAGGTTCCGATCATGAATGTTGTTTCAGAAGTTTGGTTATTCCAGTACGTGCAAATCTAGGTATTTAGAAGCGTTCTAAATGTCAAGATTTCTTCCTGGAACATCAAAAGTTGATGATTTTTCCCATGGGAAATCGGTGGTGATTTTGAAAAAAAGATTGGAACCCCGCCAGGAACGTCTGGGATTTCGTGGTAATTTCTAATTGTTAGAAATTGTTGTCTCCTTAGCAGTAACCGTCCCTCAAGTGGTTAATGAACCCTTGTATTGTTTTGGATTTTGAATCCAATAATGAGAGACGAGCTTGTCTACTACTTTAAGTCGAGTTGTCTTTGCCTTTGTCCAATGCATGTAAATCTGAAGATTTGGAAGAGCTCTAAATGTCCAGATTTAGCCCTTTCGTCTATCAAAGGTTGATAGTCTTATGTTGTGCACATAAGGGATGCATGTGGATTTTAGATAGCTTGTGTTTCTGTGGATGTGCACTTTGATCAAATGTTGATCATGGTTAAGTGTTAACCTATTATTAAAATTAAAATCCCTTCATCAAATATTAAGTGTTCGGATGCCTTCCGATGGATGACACTCTTCCTGCCTCGATCGATGAAGTGTGGGCTTGCCAAAGCAAGGTGCATTAATCTATCTTGGTAAGGGTGCGAGCGGATAATTGTGATATCCCACTGTCGACATCGGGTCTAACTTAACTAGGTGACCTCAAAGGTTGAGTGCCTAGAGGCATATGGTTGGCATGCACCATATGATGGATGCAAATAAGGAGTTATTCACCAGCCATACAAGAGTTGCATGAGGATGCAATTGGCAAGCGTTGCCTACCTAAATAACCGCATTATGAGAGGAACGCCAAAGCGGACTCGTGGTGTTGGTGAAATACGGATCTTGTCCACTAAGAGAGTAGCTCGCATGGACTCTCTGAATTGATAGTGAGGGCTATCAATTTGAATAAAATAGTGGGAGTATTTAATTGAAGTCCAAATTAAAATAAATTGTATTTTGAAATTAAGGTGCTGATTAAATTCTGCATGAATTCTTGTAGAATTCCATGGCAAGTGGTTCAAATTCCACCTTGTCCCTAAGAGCTATCCTTGAGAAGGACAAGCTTAGTGGGACGAATTACATGGACTGGTATAGGAACCTGAGAATTGTTCTCAGGCAAGAGCGAAAGCTCTACGTCTTGGAAGAAGAAGCCCCCGAGGTGCCGACCGGGAACTCGTCCCGTGTTGATAAGGATGCTTATAAGAAGTATACCGATGACGCCTTAGACGTCGAGTGCCTTATGCTTGCCACCAAGAACTCTGAGCTTCAGAAGCAACACGAGAACATGGGGTGCAAGGAGATTGACGAGCACCTAAAGAAAATGTTTCAAGGGCAAGCTCGTCAAGAGAGGTTCGATGTCACGAAGGCCTTATTTCAGTGCAAAATGGGAGCTCGAGACTCAGTTGGTACTCACGTACTCAAGATAATTGGGTATATAGAGAACCTGGAGAGACTGGGTTTTCCTCTGGGTCAAGAGTTGGCCACAGATCTTATCCTGCAATCGTTGCCGGATAGTTATGAGCAGTTTGTCTTGAACTACAACATGAATGAAATAGGCAAGACACTGCCCGAGCTCCTAGGCATGTTGCGAACTGCCGAGATAAACATGAAGAAGGCCAAGCCTGCTAGTCCCATATTGATGGTACATAAAGGCAAGGGTAAGGCCAAGGGCTTCAAGAAGACGAAGGTGGGACCTAAGTCACATCTTGAGCCCAAATCTTCTGCGCTGAAAAAGAAGAGCACCGTGAAGGAAGGGAAATGCCACCACTGTAGCAAGGCTGGTCATTGGAGGAGGAATTGTCCTTCGTACATTGACGGTCTGCGGAAATTGAAGGGAGGTATGACTTCCGCTTTGAATATTTACGTTATAGAGATAAACCTTTCTGCTCCTTCATCTTGGGTATTGGATACCGGATGTGGTTCTCACATTTGTACAAATGTGCAGGAACTGGGAAGGAGGAGATTGCTGAGAAAAGGAGAGGTGGACCTACGCGTCGGCAATGGAGCAAGAGTTGCTGCTGTAGCCGTAGGGGTTTACCGTCTTTCTTTGCCCAGTGGGCTTGTAATAGAACTTAATAATTGTTATTATGTTCCGGCCATAACTAGAAACATTATATCCATTTCATGCTTGGACATGATTGGATTTTCTTTTATAATTAAGAACAATTGTTGTTCTATATTTAAGAATGATGTTTGTTATGCTGTAGCTCAATTGTTTAATGGTCTTTATGTTTTGAACCTAGACCATCCGATCTATAATGTAGATAATAATAAAAGACTAAGAACAAATGACTCAAATCCTACATATCTCTGGCATTGTCGTTTGGGCCATATAAACGAGAAGCGCATATCCAAGCTCCATAAAGATGGACTATTGGACTCATTTGATTATAAATCATTTGAGCGATGCGAGTCTTGTTTGTTAGGCAAGATGACTAAAGCCCCTTTCACTGGTTATACTGAGAGGGCTGAGGATCTCTTGGGTGTTGTACATAGTGATATATGCGGACCCATGAGTTCTATGGCTAGAGGTGGGTATTTCTACTTCGTTATATTTACTGATGATTTCAGTAGATACGGATATGTGTATCTTATGAAGTGCAAATCCGAAACTTTTGAAAAGTTCAAAGAGTTTAAAAATGAAGTGGAGAACCAATTGGGTAAAAAGGTTAAAGCACTCCGATCTGATCGAGGTGGCGAATACCTGAGTCATGAGTTCCGTGATCATCTGAAAGAGTGTGGTATTGTATCACAGCGCACTCCACCTAGGACACCGCAGCATAATGGCGTGTCTGAGAGGAGAAATCGTACTCTGTTAGACATGGTACGGTCGATGATGAGTCATGCAGACTTGCCTGTTTCCTTTTGGGGTTTTGCTTTAGAGACTGCTGCAATAACACTGAATCGCGCTACAACGAAAACGGTTCTAAAGACACCATATGAGATATGGACTGGGAAGCGTCCTAGTATGTCATTCATTAAAATTTGGGGCTGTGAGGCATACGTACGACGTCAAATGCCTGACAAGCTGGAACCCAAATCAGATAAGTGTTATCTGGTGGGATATCCTAAGGAAACGAAAGGATATTACTTTTACCTACCGTCTGAGGGCAAAGTGTTTGTCGCAAGGACGGGTGTCTTCTTGGAGAAAGAGTTCTTGTCAAGAAAGACGCAAAAGGTAGAACTTGAAGAAGTTCAAGAACCACAAGTAGTGAATGAACCAGAATTGGATTCTGAGCCAGGACTATAAGATGTTGTAGCTAGAGAACCTGCTCAAGAGACACAAGTCCTATGTAGATCTGGTAGACCAAGATTTGAGCCTGAGAGATATGGATTTCTCGTGTCTCAAATAGGTAATGTGTTGCTTATGGATCATGATGATGAACCAGCGACCTACCAAGAGGCTATGAATGGACCGGACTCCGATAAATGGCTTGAGGCTATGAAATCCGAAATGGACTCCATGTATACAAACCAAGTTTGGAACTTGGTGGAACCACCTGAAGGGGTACGACCCATAGGGTGCAAGTGGGTCTTCAAGAAGAAGACCGACATGGATGGGAATGTACAGACATTCAAAGGGCGACTGGTGGCTAAGGGTTTCAAGCAAATTCATGGTGTTAACTATGATGAGACCTTTTCCCCTGTTGCCATGGTAAAGTCCATTAGGATATTGCTTGCTATTGCTGCGTATTATGACTACGAGATCTGGTAGATGGATGTCAAAACGGCTTTCCTAAATGGAAACCTCCTTGAGGAAGTGTATATGACACAACCCGAGGGTTTTGTATCCCCAAATGAAGCCACTAAAATATGCAAGCTGAATAGGTCCATCTATGGATTGAAACAAGCCTCTAGAAGTTGGAATCTTCGTTTTGATGAGAAGATGAAAGAGTTTGGTTTTTTCAAGAACGAGGATGAACCGTGTGTTTACAAGCGAATCAGTGGGAGCATTGTTGTCTTCCTGATATTGTATGTAGATGACATACTGTTGATCGGGAATGACATACCTACCCTGAAAGTTGTTAAGAACAACCTAGGGAACTGCTTTTCTATGAAGGACTTGGGTGAAGCGACTTACATACTCGGTATTAAGATCTATAGAGATAGATCGAAGAAGTTGCTGGGTTTGACCCAGAGTACGTACATTGAGAGGGTGTTGAAGCGGTTCAATATGCTTGAGTCCAAGAAAGGATTTTTGCCCATGTCTCATGGTGTAAATCTCTCTAAGGACCAGTGTCCAAAATCTTGTGAAGATAAGGACCGCATGAAGTTGATTCCATATGCTTCGGCAATTGGGTCAATCATGTATGCAATGTTATGTACTCGACCCAATGTCTCTTTTGCTTTGAGCATGACTAGCAGGTATCAGTCTGATCCCGGTGAATGTCACTGGATAGTCGTAAAGAATATCCTGAAGTACTTGAGAAGGACTAAGGATGTATTCTTGGTGTATGGTGGAAAGGAAGAGCTCGTTGTAAGTGGTTACACGGATGCCAGCTTCCAAACTGATAGAGATGATTCGAAGTCTCAGTCAGGGTTTGTGTTTTGCCTGAATGGAGGAGCTGTGAGCTGGAAGAGTTCCAAGCAAGAGACAGTTGCTGATTCTACAACTGAGGCCGAGTATATCGCTGCGGCAAACGCAGCGAAGGAGGCTGTATGGATTAGGAAATTCATCGGCGAGCTAGATGTAGTTCCTAGCATTGTTGGTCCCGTAGTTCTCTACTGTGATAACAATGGTGCAATTGCACAATCTAAGGAACCAAGATCCCATCAGCGCTCCAAGCACATACTTCGGCGGTTCCATCTTATTCGTGAGATTGTCGAATGAGGAGATGTGAACATTTGCAGAGTGACGACTGAGGAGAATATTGCAGATCCACTGACAAAGCCTCTCGCGCAGAGAAAGCATGATGGTCATACTAGATCAATGGGTATACGATACCTGAGTGATCAACTCTAGTGGGAGTCTTGTGGGTTTCATGTAAATTATATATATTCTGTTGGCTGTTTATTATTCATATGATGAATTGTGTACCAATTATTTCCTTTTACAATTAATGGCAAGTTCTTTTATTATGATATACTGTTTCTATATGATAGAATAAAATTCGTGATAAATACCCTTAGAATGTTCGCTTCCATAGGACATCAAGTATGTGACTTGAATGTGAGAGCCTATGATTTCGAAGCCTCATTCTTAAAAGGTCCCTGGTCGAGGTATCATCGTAGAAGCTAAGGGTGATGATGATACATTAAGACTAGCATGTGTGTTGACTGATGACCGGTTCTCACAGGTCATGATATTGTGATATCAAGTCATCACGTGGGTACTTGTTAGTGAACAAGTTGTACTGGACAGACCCAACCTGAGACTACTTTGTGGATTGTTACTTAAAAGTGTCACAAGTAGGTCTCATTTGACAATGGTGTTGTGGTCCTTTGACCTGAAGTCACAGCATTCATCGAGTGAGGAAGAGCGTGCTTTGATGTCATCTAAAGTCTTCCTTGAAGAAGGTTGATGATAAGGGTGGTCGTTGGGTACGTTACGAATCATTTGGGTGTTTGGGTGTGAGCAGATATGGGATTTGTCCTCCTATATAACAGGAGTTGCATCCATGGGCCCCTTGATGGAATTGGACTGAGAAATGCATGGCCATGCTTGGTAGAGTCAATATGTGATATTGAGCTCACCATTCTCTGGAAGTCCGTTCTAGATCAAGAAACTTGGATTGAGCTATTATGAGGGTGACACGGTCCATGCCTCTAGTTCTTTCTGGATGTAAGGGACAAAGGGACAAAGACAACGCTGGAACATTGGTCATAAAGGCTTATGAGTTATGAACTCTTATTGCTTGGGGAGCAATGATGCATTGCTAGATGCCGCTCATTGTTTGTGAGGTTTTTGTTTGATACTTTCAAGATCAAGTGGGAGACTGTTGGAGTTACCATTGTGATCTAGAAGTGGTCAAACATGTAATGTCACTGCCAACGCGATATGAGCCTGCAGGGTCGCACATAAGAGCATGTGGAGAAGTTGGAAGATTGACTATGTTGGTAAAGGTTACCAATCACCATATAGAATGGGGAAGTCCAGCAAATGTTGCTGCCTGAATTCGTCGGGTTTACACGGATAGAATTCGTCGGATTCGTCGGGATTCGTCGGATTGTTCCGTGGAATCTCAACGAATTGTTACAGAGATCCTTAACTCGGCAAATGTTGCCGTCTGACATGATTCGTCGGGATTCGTCGGATTGTTCCGTGGAATCTCGGCGAATTGTTACAGAGATCTTTAAGTCGGCAAATGTTGTCGTCTGACATGATTCGTCGGATTCGTCGGGATTCGTCGGATTGTTCCGTGGAATCTCGATGAATTGTCACAGAGATCATTAACTCGGCAAATGTTGCCGTCTGATGTGATTCGTCAGAATTCGTCGGATTGTCCCGTGAAAACTCGACGAATGCTGTTCCGTGGAATCCCGACGAATAGTAACAGAAGCCCTTATTTTGCTGTGTGGTCTGCGGATAGCGATTCTTCTAGAAGCTGTTTATCCTTTGGGTATAAATAGGACTTCTTTTAGGGTTCTTATAAACTGACGAAATAGAAGCCGACGAAAGTGTTCCGCTCGAACCCTAGACGGAAGGAGTTCCATCTGAATCGTCTCCGCCGACTTCCTCTCCGACGATTGTCGCCGATGTTGTTCTTCCTGAAGCGGATCTAGCAATCCGTGGAAGCGCAAGGTGTAGTCTTCTTCTCCCGGCTCGTGTGGACTGCTGTAGAGACGTAGACATTATTCTACGTGAGAACTCTTGCAAAGCCGACGAAGGCAATCTTCTTCTTGGAGCATCTTGGTTGGATTTGATCCAATCCCGCAAAGGTAATTTCATACCTAGCATTTGATTAACTTCTTGATTCAACATTCATGGTCGATCCGAGTCTTTTTGGGTTGTTTCTCTTCATTTCCGCTGCGCCTACATGTGATGTATGGTTCTAGAAAAAAACCCAACATCTAGACCTCAGCCTACAAGCGAGAGAGGATAGAGAGGCCGCCGAGGATTGGCATGATGTCCTGATGGAGGAGTGTGCGAGGCTCCGTGCCACGAGACAATGTGATCACGACGAGACTGTTACGATGTGGGAGGTGCATATTGCGAGGATGAGGGATTATGCCTACCTCATGGACCGGGAGGGCCGTGCGGCCCAGGATTACTATAATTCCAGGGTACCACCGCAGTCCGTGTCGCGTGGTGGCGGTAGGTGGAAATGGTTGCCCCACGATTCTCGCTAACTTCTATGTTTCTGCTAACTCTTATTATTTGTTAATGCTTGCAGCTACGTTGGACAATCTCATAATTATTTGTAACTTATATTTGTGAGTTCTCGCATAGTAGTAATTATTGATAGCCATCTATTAGTTCTCGCTCGCGGTTTACATATCTGCGTCCTTCCCTTGTTATGTTATTCACGCACCGAGCCGAATTGCTCTCGCTAAAAATTGTCTCGCGATGGCTTCCCTTCGCCATTCCGTTGGCCCATGCCGCCCTCGCAAAGAATTTTCTTATGAGAACTTCGTAGGGAGTTCTCGCACGCGTGTTAATTTTGAAGACTGTTCGCGTTCTCGCGCGTGATCCTGATGTGATGATTTGGCTAACCGCACTCAGCGGCGCTTGGGCTTCTTCCCGCCCTTTTACTTTTGCTATAAATAGGTTGTCATTCCTGTATCAAATACCGCATTTATCGTTGACCTTCTCCTTCCACAACTCCAGAGCTCTCTCCCCTCTCCCTTTCTCGTGCTATTCTCTTTCTCGCAGGACCTCAAGATGGTGGGTGACGTTGCTGAGTCGGACGGTCGGCGGAAGTGCGCTAAAGCTTTCGCCGATCATGAGTTTGCGAAGTGTAATCTGACCGAGCAGGAGTATTTGAGCTCGCTCGCCGAATACATTCGCCCTGACTTCGCGGCGCACCGTCCTAGCGAGGATGAGGCGATCAACGCCCCTTTCGCCGAAGAGCTAGCCATCCCCACCGCTCACTTCGCGGTTGGCTTGCGCCTCCCCGTATGGCCAGAAATACGCCAGGTACCCATCCTTCTTGCCTGCTTCTACATCTTGCTGGATTAAATCTCGCTCGCAACATGCTAATCTCGCTTTGCTTTACTTGCCAGGTGTTCAAACACTTTGACGTCATCCCGGGGCAGCTTACCCCAAACGCCATGGCGGTAATCGTAGCGTTCGCCTGCTATATGCGCAAGGAGCGCATCGAGCTCAGTCTTCCAGTTTTTCAGAAGTTGTTCTCCTTCCAGTTCGTGTTCCCCTTCCAGTTTTTCAGAAGTTGTTCTCCTGACCGCCTACTTTGTGGGTTCGGGTCCCAAGTTCGTCGAGACCGTCAACAAGGCCCACTACTGGGCTCTGAAGTTTCTCATCATCAAAGGGAACTTGGGCAACATCCCTTTCTCGCCCGTCCAGCATAGCGAGACCACCTACCACCCCCCTGCTCTCGGCGGTCACGACGCCGCCCTATATCAGTTCTTCTGCAAGAAGAATTTCAAGGTTGTCCATCTTCGCCGCAACCTCAACTCGCAGCTCCCAGTGCTCGCTGGGGAAGGTAATGATCTCGCACATTAACTTCCATTATTCCATCCTTTTCCGTGCTAACTGTCGACCCCCCCCCCCCCCCCCCCCCCCATTTTAGGCGAGCAATATCTACCCCTCAACCCCCCTTATGCGAGCAACCGGAAGTCTGCCTCCACCTTCGCTCTCACGACCACAGGAGCGGAGGCTTGTCGTGACTCCATCACCCCGGCTACGCCATCTTCTCGTAAGAGTACAGAGGCCTCCAGCAGCCGGGGCCCATCCCCAAAATCTCCGCCAAAGAAAAGAAGTAAGAAGAGCCAGGGCTTGCTCGCCTCCTCTAAGGGAAAGGGGCACTCCGACGCTAACCTTGGCGATATCGATCTCACCATCCTCTCCGAAGAGAGGGAGGTCGATGAGAAGAGCGAGGAGGTCGCAAGGACCGCCGAACCGCCTATTCCAGTTAACCACTAGAACTACGGCCTCGTCCAGAGACGCAGGTACGAGACCGGTGAGCGCCTGGTGTGTTGGAAGCCGGAGGTCAACAGAGTTGACATCTCTATTGTCCTCCCCTCCTGGGTGGAGAAGTCGACTGTCAGCGGCCATGCCTTTGACTTCTCCTTCGCCCTCTATGGGCACGAGGATTTTTGGGCCTATAAGGACGAGACCTCAAAGACCCTCGCCTATGAGAGCGCGAGGTCTCAGATGCGCTCTGTTGAGCTCGCCCACATGACGGGAAGGCGATGCCTGCAACTGGAGCGACAGAATGTGGAACTCACGAGGGCTTATCAAGTGCTCCTCGCCGAGAACGCGCAGCTGAAAGAGAAGATGCTCGCCGCCGGGAGCGGTGTGGTGAGTTACCTAGACCTCGCCACCTTCTCCTCCTTCAACCATTTCGCTTCCTTACCTTATCTCTTACTCGCAGGATACCGAAGCTGCCGGAAGGGCTGACGCTCACATCCAAGGCCTAGAGGTCGAGGTGGCCGGGTTGAAAACTCTTAATCGTGAGATGTCCCGTGCTGCCGTCCCCCCTTCCCCCCCCCCCCCCCCCCCCCCGTCGCCTGAAGGAAGAGCGGCAAGCACGAGATGAGGAAATCCGCGAGGAGTCCATCGAGTCGGTTCACTACATTTTCCAGATGATGAAGGCGACCGACCTCCTATCTGCCGACGCGGCCGACATCACTCTAGAAGACATCGTCCCAGACCTCTTCATTCCGCTCACGCTAGTGAAGAGTAGCGATGATGAGGAGGGGTCCGCGAGTGATCTCTGATACTTGTAATTTTTGCTCTTTGTTTGTTGCTTCATTTTGGCTGGCGAGATCGCCGCTTCATGTAAATCAAACCGTGAAATGCATGTGCATGTTTTTTGGCCTTGTACAGTGTTCACTCTTTCAGCTATATTGTTTTTCTCATGTTGATATATCGTTCTCGTTTACCGCGATATTCATCTTCGCGAAGGTTGTTCTCGCGATGTTCGTTCTCGCACATTATGCTATCGGATAGATAGGTATAGGACGTTTTTGGCTACCCTGGCCTTTCGCTATTTGCCTTAGGATTATAACCCTTTAGGTACACACTTTCCTCTAGGTCTCGCAAGGTACGTTCCTTCCCGGCAAGAGCTCGCCTCCCACTTTGGGACGGCAACCTCTCCGCCGAGTACTAGGTACCCCGGAGTGCTTAGGGATAGTTCTCGCCACCCCTATACTATCATGTGAAATCTTTCTTCTCGCCAAGCGAGAAGGCCCTGGTCAGCGACGAAGACTTGCCAACCTGAGGCTTAACAACTTGCCCTTATGAAAAACTCATCTCCGTGCCAGCCTCTCCAGAGATCAACATGTACCCCCGTCTAGTGAGAGCCCGAGAGCGGAATCGATCTGGGGCATTCCAGCACCAATACTTATCACCTTGCCAGCCTCTCCAGAGATCAACCTGTACCTCCCGTCTAGTGAGAGCCCGGGAGTAGAATCGATCTGGGGCATTCCAGCACCAATACTTATCACCTTGCCAGCCTCTCCAGAGATCAACCTGTACCCCCGTCTAGTGATATCCCAGGAGCGGAATCGATCTGGGGCATTCCAGCACCAATACTTATCACCTTGCCAGCCTCTCCAGAGATCAACCTGTACCCTCCGTCTAGTGAGAGCTCGGGAGCAGAATCGATCTGGGGCATTCCAGCACCAATACTTATCACCTTGCCAGCCTCTCCAGAGATCAACCTGTACCCCCCGTCTAGTGAGATCCCGAGAGCGGAATCAATCTGGGGCATTCCAGCACCAATAGTTATCACCTTGACAGCCTCTCCAGAGATCAACATGTACCCCTGTCTAGTGAGATCCCGGGAGCGGAATCGATCTGGGGAACTCCAGCACCAATACTTATCACCTTGCCAGCCTCTCCAGAGATCAACCTGTACCCCCCCCCCCCCCCCCCCCCCCCCGTCTACTGAGAGCCCGGGAGCGGAATCAATCTAGGGCATTTCAGCGCCAATACTTATCACCTTTGTTATCCTCGCACATCAGTTATAACCATCACACAAAGAAGTAAAATATTCAACAAACGACAAAGTAAGAAACTTTCAAGGGGAGAATCGCTTCAAATTATCTCCACTTCTGGCTCGGCCGAGAGGTACCCCATCCACATCCCGGAGGTGATACCACCCCCCCCCCCCCCCCCCCCCCGACTTGAGCACTTCGCTTACAATGTATGGACCCTCCCAATTGGGGTTAAGCTTACCCACTATGGTTCCTCTTCTGGCCGCGTCGACCTTCTTTAGGACCATATCTCCTTTCTGAAAGTGTTTTATTCGGATGTGCTTGTTAAAATATCGGGCCATTCGTCGCTTGATTTCCTCCTACCTGATGGTGGCCAGGTCCCAAAGTTCCTCTACCAGATCCAAGGTCAGCCTCTGCTCCGCATCATTAGCCACTAGCCATTCTTCATCTCCATCACCCGCAGCGATCACCCTGGGGGTCTTTACTTCGAACTCTATGAGAAGGCGGCTTCGGATCCATGAGAAAGTTTGAACGGGGTCTCCCCGGTGGTGGTGTTGGGAGTAGTCCTCAAGGCCCAAAGGACGGATGGTAGCTGCTCCACCCAGTTCCCCCGGAGGTTCTCCACCTTCTTTTTAGTAGGTTGACGATTACCTTATTTGCCGCCTCCACCTGACCGTTGCTTCTCGGGTGGTGAACTGATGCGAACCTGAGGTCGATGCCGAGTTGGGTGCAGAAGCTAACAAACTCTTCGCTAGCAAATTGCAGCCCATTGTCTGTCACTATAGCTAGAGGGAGCCCGTGCCTGCAAATTATCTCTCCCCACAAAAAATTCTTCACCACTTGAGATGTTACCTTGGCTAGGGCGTTCACTTCTACCCATTTGGAGAAGTAATCGATCATAACTAACAAGAACTTCCTCTGGCCAATGGCTTGTGGGAAAGGACCAACTAGGTCCAACCCCCATATAGCAAAAGGCCAGGGGGCCGTGATGGTCCGGAGCCTCTGGGCTGGGCGGAGTTGGTGCGGCGCGTAGAGCTGACACTTCGAACATCTTCTTGCGAACTCCGCCGCATCTTTGCTGAGAGTAGGCCAGAAGTAGCCTTGTCTCAACACCCTCCCCTCCAGAGTTCGGCTCCCGGAGTGACTTCCACACTCCCCGGAGTGAATTTCTTCTAGGACTCTCGGAACCTCCTCCTCGGAAACACAACGGGCCAGAAGTCCCGAGAGTGTCTTCTTATACAGCCCTCCTGCATGCAAAGCTGACTTATACCTGAAGCGTCATCTATTTATGTCTTCTTCAGGGAACTTCCCTGATGATAGGAAGGTGATGAAGGGATCCATCCATGAGACCCGCTGATCCACCTCCATCAGTTCTCCTTCCTCGATGGTGGGTCGGAAGAGTTTTGAAACCGTCCCCCCTGCTTGGGGACCAAACCTGGCTAGGAGGTCCGCGGGGGTGCTCTCTTCCCTTGGCATGTGTTTGATGGAGAAAGTGCGGAATTGCCTGATGACCCCCTTGACCTTCTCCAAGTATCGCTGGAGGGTCGGGTCCTTTGCCTCAAACTCTCCCTTGACTTGGCATGCTACCACTATGGAGTCCGTCGAGACCTCCACATCCTGCACTCCCAGTTCCCGAGCCAACTGCATGCCCGCAATCACCGCCTCGTTCTCATCTTGATTGTTGGTGATCGGGAAGTGGATGTTCAAAGCTTGTTCGATCGTTGTCCCATGGGGTTCACCAGGATTATTCCCCCTCCATAGGAGTGCTTCCCTGAGGCACCATCCACCAACATCTTCCATGCCACCGGGGGGGGCGATTCTTGATCCCCCACTTTGGTTGTGTAGTCAGCCATGAAGTCTGCCACTGCTTGGGCCTTGATCGACGTCCTGGGTACGAACGTAACATCGAACTCACTCAGCTCCACGGACCACTTCGCCAACCTTCCTGAGTGCTCCACCCCTTCCATGACTTTGCGAAGCGGGTGATCAGTCACTACCTTGATTGAATGTGCCTGAAAGTAAGGTCGGAGCCTCCGGGCTGCCACTACCAACGCGAAGGCCAGCTTTTCCAGAATCGGGTACCGAAGCTCCGCCTTCCTCAGCACTTGGCTGATGTAGTAGATGGGGAATTGCTTTCTCCCCTCCACCCAGACCAATACTGAACTTACTGCCACAGATCCTACTCCCAGGTATAGGGATAGGTCCTCTCCCGGTCTCTTTCCTTGGAGTAGGGGGTTTGGGTGAGTTTCTCTTTCAAAGCCTGAAAGGCTCCCTCACACTCCGGGGTCCATTCGAATTTTTTGTTTCCCCTTAACACCCTAAAAAAGGGTGCACACTTGTCTCCCGCCTTAGAGAGGAACCTGCTGAGTCCGGCCAGCTTTCTAGTGAGGCTCTGAACCTCCTTCGAGTTTCTTGGTGATCCCAGCTCCATTATCGCTTTGACCTTATCCGGGTTAGGCTCCACCCCCGCCGGGGTAAGCAGGTGACCCATGAATTTCCCTCAGCTTTCCCCAAAGACACACTTCAGGGGGTTGATCCTCATCTTATACTTTCGCAAGGTCCTAAAGGTCTCTTCAAGGTCTCGGTGGTGGGATTCAAGGTCCCGACTTTTTACCATGAGATCATCGACGTAGACCTCCAAGTTTCTCCCCTTCTATTCTCGGAAGACCCTGTCCATCATTCTTTGGTACGTGGCACCTGCATTCTTGAGCCCAAAGGGCATCATCTTATAACAATAACACCCATCCCCCGTGATGAAGGAGGCATCTTTGATGTCAGGGGGGTGCATGCGAATCTGATGATATCCTGAAAAAGCATCTAAAAAAGACATTATAGGGAAACCGACGGCTAAGTCAACCAGCGCATCGATTCTATGCAAGGGGTAGCAATCCTTGGGGCACGATTTATTAAGTAAGGAAAAGTCGATACACATTCTCCACTTACCTCCCCCTTCTTTACCAAGACCACGTTAGAGACCCAGCCTGGATACTGGATCTCTGATACAAACCCCGCCTGTATGAGCTTACCCTCCTCCTCTCAGATGGGTCCCACTAGCTTGTCTGCTATGGCCCTCCTCTTTTGACGGATGGGGTGGGTGCTAGGGTTGAGATTTAGGTAGTGGCAAGCCACATCTGCGTCGATCCCTGGCATCTCCACGGCTCTCCAAGCGAAGACATCCACGTTCTCCTGAACGCAGACGAGAATCTACTTCTGCTCCTCTAGGCTGAGCTCCCCGCTGATCCTGAATTTCTCCACCACTCCGGCTCGGGTGGTGACTTCAAGCTCCATGACCTCCTCCACGGCCTCTAGCCGAGATTGTTCTCCCCAGTCTCCTCCTTGCTCCTGTCCTTCTTCCTGGACCTCCATCACCTCTTCCGCCCCTTTCTCCTGGGCTCGACCCTCTACCTCTTCCTCCTCCATCAGCTCCTCCGACCTCTGCTCCATCTCCTCCTTCCGGTCTTCTCCTCCATGTCCTATCGGCTCACCCATCTCTTGGTCCCATTTCTCTGCCTCGGCCATCCAGGAGATGGTGTTGACCGCTGTCACATAGAATTGCCTTGCGACCTTCGGATCTCCTATGATTCGGACTTGGACTCCTCCGTCATTGAATTTAAGGCACTGGTGGAATGTGGAGGGGACACAGCGGAATGCACTGATGAGTGGCCGTCCGAAGATGGCGTTATAGCTACTGGGGGCATCCACTATGACAAAGCGGCAGTTCCTGGACTGCCCTCCCAAAACCATATGGAGTCCGACTCCTCCCTCTACTTCCTTCCTCTCCCCGGAGAATCCAAACAACGGACTGTCCGAGGCCAGCACCCTTCGCACCACCACCTCCATTCCATCGAACACCTTCTTGAAAATATTGTTGGCCGAACTTCCATTATCCACCTGGATTCGGGAAACGGTGAAGTTCTCGATCGCCGTCTGAATGACCAACGCATCACAGAATGGGTCCTCATAACCTGGCATGTCCTTTTGGGTGAAGGAAATCTTCTCTGTCAGGGACGGGGCTAAGTATGTCGAAGCCACGCTACGACGATAGATAGTATGGAGGCTCGCCTTCCGGGTTGCCTCAATTCCTACCCCCCATGGATCACCCCGATCCCCCCTCGGGTCCCCAAATCAGCCTGGTCCATGCACCTTTCCTCCTCTTCCTCCCGAGGCTCGACCTCCTCGATCCTCACCGGTTGCTGTTGTCGCGGCGCGGGCACTCGAGCCCTTTTTGTCTCCAGGAACTCCGGGCAGGTGTCCATCGCGTGACCTTCCTCATCATGGAAGTCACAGTACGGCAACGTCAACTCTCCCATCTCTGCCTCTGCCATCCTATTCCTTCTTCTCCTTCCTGCTCCTGCTTCTTCTCTCGCCTCTTCTCTCCTTCCTCTTCCTCCCCATCCCCGCTTGATTTCCATAGCTTGCTGGAGTGGAGGAGGCATCGGCCTCAGACCCTACCTCCATCCCAACTGATGGGGTCTTCCTTGACCCCCATAGAAGTTACCCCTCCCCGGGGCGTAACCCCTTCCCTGGCCTTGCATTCCTCCGCCATGCTGCCTCCAATCCCCTTCCGGGGCCCTGGGCTCTTCCCTTCTCCTCACCTCTTGCTGACTGACCTCCGGCTCACTGAGCTTTGCTAGCCTCTTGGTGAGTTCCAGGTTGGCCTCCTCACTCTCGATTTCCTCCGCCACCCTCTCTATCAGCTCCTCGTAGGAGATGGGGGCTTTCCTCTTCAAATCCATCTTGAAGAAACTTTCCCTCAGCCCGACCGTGACGGGGAGCTGGAGTGCAAACCCAGGCATCTGCTGAGTGAGCAGTACCTCCTCCTGGAACCGGTCCGCGTAGCGAGCCAACGACTCCTTCAGATCCTGCTTCACTTTGAAGAGAGACTCTGCGTCCTTCTTCATCTTCTTTGAAGTTGAGAATCACAACAAGAAACTTCGGCGCAAATCTTCAAAGGGGTAGATCGATCCCGTAGGGAGTTGATGGAACCAGTCCCTGGCCTTTTCTTTAAGGGTGACGGCAAAGAGCCGACACTTGAAAGCATCTGACATCGGCCTGATAGAGACCGAGTCCTCAAAAGACTGGAGGTGCTGGATGGGGTCATCCCTGCCGTAGTAGTACACCCTATCCCACTCCCTGAACCCTACCGGGATGGGCGCAGAAAGTATCAACTCGCAGAAGGGGCTTCCTCCTCCTACCTCCCTTTCTCGCTCCACATGCCCCCCAAGCTCCCTCGCCAGACTTGGGCTCGCGAGGACCGCGCTCGCGAGAGCGGCATTCGCTTGAACCACCCCCACAGTCGCCACATCCTCCGGGCGTGCACTCGCCTGCGCCGCGCTCGCCGGCACAGAGCTTGCCAGCACAGAGCTCGCTGGCACAGAGCTCGTCGGGCTGGCGAACAGCACTCGCCCCTCCAGGTCATACACTGACCCTCTGGCGACTTCCTTTCCGGCCCTTCCCTTTGGGGCATTCTCACTGACTGCTGCTGGGGGAGGGGTTGCCTGAGGTGCTGGGGTCGCAAACTCACTTCGCAGTGCTCCGACAGTGAGCCCGAAGGTGTCGAGCACCTCCCTCCTGAAATCCGCGAACATCCTCGGCGTCACCACCTGGGGTGACCCGCTGAACCCCTCGCCTTGATCTTCGTCTCCTGCCATCTCCTCCTTGGAATTTTCTTGGACCAGCCACGCTCCACGCTCATCGCACCAAAATGTTGAAACCAATTTCTTGGCCTCTTGTGATGCTCGGGTCCCTCACCGAAATGAGGGGCATCTAGCCCTTACTGACCCCTCAGAGAAGGTAGACTGAATACTAGGAAAATGACTAAGACCTTAGCACTGCGAGGAGGTCCCTCCACTAACCCGGAAGATCAATGAGCGCTTCCCCTCCCAAGCTAAAGCTGTGACTTGGGCACCTTGGAGAGCTCTGGAAATGCTAGCCAAGGGGAGCCTGAGGAGAGAGAAGCTGAAGTGAATTCCTCTCCAAAGGTGCCCTCTAGGTCTTATTTATAGGTTTTCTGATCTGGCATGCAAATAGTAGGATTCCGCCTTTTGATTTTACTATCCGCACCACAAGTGGGCCTGCTAACAGCCAAATTCCACTGTTTGGAGAGGCTAAAGGCAGACCACCAAGGGTAAAAGGGTAATTTGGCCCCCTCAACCTATGGGCAAGAAACTGCGAGAACACTACTGCCGAAGCTCTCGCGAGTCCTGCTCGCGATACCTCTCCTAGGCGATCGCCCTGCGAGGACCTCGCTGGCCCCCCCTTGGAGGTATCTGCCGAGGTCTGGTCTCGCGAGCCTTCCTGCAAGACCGCCTCTTGACTTCGTCGTGCACAGAACACATTTCGTTGAACGCAGATGAGCTCGACGAACGCAGAATGTTAAACCATTCGTTGACCGCTGAGACAGGATGTTCGTCGACCGCAGAGATGTTGGGATCGAAGCAAACCATTTGTCGAACGCAGGAAACAATTCGTCGAAAATAGAATTGGGTTCGTCGAACGCTAAGGCCCGGTCTCGCGAGCCTTCAGCGAGACTGCCTCTTAACTTTGTTGAACATAAAATACACTTCGTCGATCACGAAACATTTCGTAGAACGCTCTTCATTTCGTCGCGCTCTCTTCGTCAACCCTAGAAAACTTCCTCAAACTGCCCGCGAGATTTTATCTCGTCGCCCATTCTCGCTCGCTAGATAGAGATCATTTAGAGAGAGACTTCTCGCCCGCCACTCCCGCGAGGTCTCTGGCCCTTTGGCCTTCCTCCTTTATTACTTCTTTCGTAATGTCTTCCCAAACCGCGCCCCCTTGCCTGTCAAATATCGGGGTTGTACAGACATCATCATGATGTCGTACATCGTGTTGAAGACATATATCGTCGATACGATCTCGACGATATTGTCTTGAAGACCTATATCGTCTTGAAGACCAACATATCATCTTGAAGACCAACATATCGTCTTGACAATCAAGACAATATAATTCAACACTTAGCCGATTTGACCTAACTCCATTGAGTCATAGGATTGTTCCTTCACTCATATCCAATATGAGTAAGCCCAACATAATCCTTCCTCCAACTTCTTCAAAACACTCTTGTGTGTGACCTCATAGGCTCATATCGCGTTGGCAGTGAGACTAACTGGTTAAAAGCTTTGAGATCACTCTGGAAATGCCAACAGTCTCCCACTTGATCACAAAGTATCAACAAAAGTCTCACAAACAATGAGCGGCATCTAGCAATACATCATTGCTACCCAAGCAATAAGATTTCATAACTCAACAAGCCTGTTCTAGCTAATGGTTCTGTGTTGTCATGTCCCTTTGTCCATTACATCCGGATAGAACTAGAGACATGGACCGTGTCACCCTCATAATTGTTCAATCCCAGATTCTTGATCTAGATTAGACTGTCTGAAATTGGTGAGCTCAATATCACATATTGACTCAACCAAGCATGGCCATGCACTTCTCAGTCTCATTCCCTCAAGGGGCCGATGGATGTAACTCCTGTCATATAGGAGGACAAATCCCATATCTGTCCACACACAAACATCCAAATGAATCATAGCATACCCAATAACCACCGTTATCATCAACCTTCTTCAAGGAAGACTTTTGATGGCATCAAAGTGTACTCTTCCTCACTTGATGAATGATGTGTCTTCAGGTCAAAGAACCACAAACACCATTGCCAAATGAGACCTACTTGTGACACATTCACATAACAATCCACAAAGTAGTCTCATGGTGGGCCTGTCCAGTACAACTTGTTCACAAACAAGTACCCATGTGATGACTTGATATCACAATATCATGACCTATGAGAACCATTCATCAGTCAACGCACATGATAGTCTAATTATATCATCATTGCACTTAGCTTCTTTGATGATACACAAACCAGGGACTATTTAAGAATGAAGATTCTAATAAACATAGGCCCCCACATTTAAGTCACGCACTTGAATTCCTATTGAAGCGTACATTCTAAGGGCATTTATTATGCTAATTATTCTATCTTATAGAAACAGTTGACATAATAAAAGAACTTGCCTTAAATGTAAAATGAAATATTAAATACTCTATTCATCACATGAGTAACAACCAACATAAATATAATCCACAAGACTCCCACTAGAGACGATCATTCAGGTATCTAATACCCATTAATCTAGTATGACCATCATGCTTTCTCTGTGCAAGAGGCTTCGCCAATGGATCCGCAATATTCTCTTCAGTCGATACTCTGCATATGCTTACATCTCATCAATCGAAAATCTCTCGAATGAGATGGAACCGGCGAACTATGTTCTTGGAGCGCTGATGATATCTATGTTCCTTACGTTGTTGTCACAGTAGAGAACTACGGGATGATATAGCTTCTTTACGAAGATATGCCTTCTTAGCCAAATACTTATGAATTCTGAAGGTCTTTAGCAAAGTATTCTTTTCAATGATACCATCGTGTGATACTTTTTGTCACGACGATACCTTGACTTAGTTGTTTCTTCTTATTCCTACAACGATATCATCGTGTGTACCTTGTTGACACAACGATATCATCGAGTGATTCTTAATGTCACAACGGTTCTTAACTGATTTCTTCTGCTGTCTTCTGCGAGTGATCTCATTGATATATATCATTGAAATCGTTGAGAAGGATTGGACATATCGTTGAAATACATACCAGCAAATACATTGTACTTTTATCATTGACCTAAGCACTTCTTCAAATCAGGAATATTGCAGGGCACTATTCCCAACACTTAAGTTTTTCCATAGTTATTTCTCCAACTACATATGTTGGAGGAGAATATCGTGTTTCAACCATAGCCCAGACTTCTATATCTAAAGTCATTAAGAAATATTGCATCCTAGTTCTCCAATAATTATAGTAGGATCCAGTAAATAAAGGAGGTCTACAAATCCCTTGCCCCTCATAAATGAGGAGGTTTGCAATTCCTTATGGGATAAGGAGGTCCAACACACCACTGAGGCCTTTGAGTTCTTGGGTTCCCCTTGCTATGATATTTATGATGATGACAGTGATCTATCCTTGTATCCTGCTAGGAGTGAGACTGGGACCACTCATCCTTTAGTTGAATCTTTTAGTTCTTCATCTATTTTATTTCCTAATCACCCTTCTTTTAATGTTGATATTGATATGTTCACCCTTCCTGCTTCCCCTCCTGCTTTAATTTCTGATATTTCGTATATCCCCCTACAGGAGCATGAATATTTGGAACCATTTTTGGGTAATTTTGAGTGGCAGTCTTGGAAGGAGAAGCAAATGGCAATGATGAAATCAATCGCTTATTCCACCTCATCATCATTGCCTGCGTTCTCCTTGAAAGACTGGGTGCAGGGCGGTAAACGCTACTTCATCCATGACCGTCGATTGGAGGAGAGGAAGAGAATGAAGAAGGATGAAATATGGAGATGGAAGGCTCCTTATCCTCTTGAGAGCTGCTTTTGGGTCTTCAGACCCATTTCTTTTATTTTCAGTTACAACTTTAAATCAACTTACAGTTGATCATTTTGGCATGCATGTAATAATTAGGATTTATTTGTCTTCCCTTTTTGCTTAGAAACTTTTTTTTAAACTGCTTAATACAGGTATTTGGTCCACCTTAAGGACGGTAAATAAAAGGGCTAATGGGAGACAACCCAATTTTGCTTATGTTGCTTTATCTAACCCGCTAATGCTATATTATATTATTCCTGATATTTCTTGGTGCGTCCTTTTTGTAAGGTGGTGATATTTTGGCGGCAGACTTTGATTTCCATCGCAGTATTAATGTCAATCTTTTGGTATGCTCATTTCTGAGCATGGGTAACTTTTCTTCCTCTAGCCTTTTATTCAATTTTCATGGTTACATCATTTACGTCTATTGCTTAGATTGAGTCTGGGGAGAGCCGTTATTTGTTACCCACTGCACAGGCACATCTCAGCGCATGCCAGAAGTATTTTATTTCAGCTATATTTTATTTGTTCATCTTCATCGCACATCACAACACCCACTTCAGTGCGCACTCGCTTGTTTGTATGCTCCCGTATATTAAATTCTTGGTTGTGATGTAGGAATTGATGTATTAGCCTAAAAATTGCAAGATGGAAAGGCATGTTGACTCTTGTAGTGCTCTAGTTGAGTACTCATGTCTTGCCTAGGAATTTGAGTAGAATTAGTTTTTATTTATGCTTCTAATTTACAATTAGTTGATTTGCGTAGATTTTAATTTATTTTACTCAAAATGGTGAAAGTGGTTGAAACTAGTGGTAGCGTGGTATTGTGTGTAGGTGAGCGCGAGGTTCATGTTACTCGAGTCGGGAGGAAGGATTATCTTTCTGGGGTGCTAAGAACTTGCCCCAAGCGACTCTCAAAGCATGGGTGCGAATGATTTGCAAGTTGAGCGTGACGTAGGCCATCTATTTGACAAGCTTGAGCTTTGTTCTACCATTCCTATATGCTCACCTTTGCTAGCCAATTTTGTGCCTACCCGACCTTTTGGTTCAGCTCCACCATTCTTCACCAAGGCCTAAAAGTTAATCCCATTATCGCAACCAAAAATAAGCCAAAAGCATTAATGAATTGTAATTTGCCAATGCGGTGCGGCGATGAGAAATTTTAGTGTTGATGTGGATTTCTTAAAAATTTCTATATGCTGAGATTTTTGCGAATAGATTTGGGGATAAAAAAAAAAGAGAAAAGAAAAAGAAGCAAAGAAAAAATATATCCCTAGCGTTTTAATTGAAACATACAGTTTTATCGATTGGAGTAGGGCGTGTGCACACCCGGTTTTAAAGTCAAGTCTGGGGTGTGTTACATGTGTATTATTGGGGCTGCTATGATTTAGCACTTTTGTGTGCTCATTTGGGTTGCGATTAGCCTTCACGTTTATCTTTGCATTCCAAACCATAACCTAAGCCTCATATTTACCAAAAAAGTCCTATTGATTCATCTTGTGAGTTCACTAGCATTGTGGAGAGAGTGTGACAGGGCGAGCTTATGGCTCTCGACATTGATGGATTTCAACGAAGATAATTTCGAGTTCCGGTCCTAGGTAACACTCCCCTTCGCGTCTAGCTTACTTTCGTATTATGCGTGACCACGAGATTCACCAACATTCCATTTTTGAGTAAAAATAAATTCATTTTTATGCATCTACACTTTTTATAAATTAGCTAGCATATTTAGAAACTTCTTCTAATGAATTTCTACGCACACAAGTATGCAACTTCTTATACTACTCCATGTCGTAATTTTTTAGCTAGCTATGCTTTTCCCACTCCGCCGGATTTGTTTGCTCGGGACGTGCAAATAGGTAAGTCTGTGGGTGTGATGAGTCCGATTTATATAGTGTTTTTCGGACTCATCTGGGCTAGTTTTCACTCACATGCACTTCACTTTTAGTTCATTATTGCTTATATTTCACTTGAACACATTTCTTCACAAAGTGCACTCTTTGGGCCCATTTTGGTGTGCAATTGCGCGCTATCTTTTTTGGGGGTAAGCACATGGTGCTCCCCAACCCTTTTTCTATATTTGGATTGAGCTGGAAGGGTATTCTCAGCTGTGTGATTGTTGTTTGGTGCTTTGTCAGTGGGCAGATCATCCAGTATGCCCAGATTTCATGTCTGCATGAATCGCATGGTCGTGCATTTCCTTAACGCACGATTGCGCCGACCGTGCGCGTTCATTTATGGCCCAAAAATGACATTATGGATTTGGTTGTGTGTTTTTACGCACGGTCGGTTTTGATCGTGCGTGAGTAAAATGCACGAGCCCCTCTTTTGTCAAAAAAATCTTATATTTTATTTAGTTCACGCACGGTCCTGCGTTTCTAAAACGCACGGTCGTGCATGAACAAAATTCTGCAACTTTTCTATTTAAGCTGCGATTTTTAGGTTTTCAGGGTCCGATTCAGTCCGTGTTTTTCCGCCGCAAAGGGAGTTCCAGCTCCGTTTTTCTCTCCTTCTTCCTCCACCTTTTGCCCAAGGCCATCTCCATCATCCAAGTGCTTCAAGGAGAGGAGGCTACACTCATCTTAATCTCTAAAATAGGAGTTCTTCGCAGCAGACGTGGCAGGATTGTAGTTTACCAGAGAAGATGGGTCCATTGGGAGGAAGTGACAGACCTCCTCTACCCCGGACGATAGTTGGGACCGAGCTAGGACGCGGATTGACGCCCCGACGATTCCTACCGTGAATCTACAACAAGCCTCCGGATTCGGTTGTATCTCTTGCATTTTTCTCTTCTTAGATTATTATTGTTAGTGTAAACTTCTGTATTTGATGATGTATGTACTCTAAACTTAGTTTAATCTTCATTTCATTGTTTTGCAATGTTATTATTCGTGTATGAGTGCTTGAGGTGAGCTCTTGTGGTGATTATGGTGTGAGCGATTTGGGTTTGCTACACTAGCAATTGCTAGGTGTGAGCTTTGTGACGAGGTGCTTGCGACCCTCATTTCGCCGGTGCGATTCACTCCATCCGCAAGCCTTCTCTTCCATCCGCCTAGTGAAATGTGGCATAGCAGCCCGTGTAATCCATTCGCCTCATGAAGCAGTGTGCTCAAGGCCTGCACAGTTCGATTCCGCACTTACCACTCCATCTGCTTGCGTACTCGTCCATCCTCCCTTGCGAAGTAGTGCGTTCAAGGCCTACGTAGTTTCCATCCCGCCTAGCGAAGCATTGCATAGCGGCATTGCATAGGAGTAGTTGTAGTTATTTTCTTTTATTTTCCATAAGCCAAAACCCCCCTTTTCCGCAATCCATCCGACCTAAAGGACTTCAATCTCAAGTCCTTCCTCAAAAGTAAACTCCACCTTACTGTGTTCCTTCGAGATAAATACTTGGGGATCACTTCCATTTTATATTACTTGAACGATCGGTACACTGCCGTTTTGTGCCGCAGTCTTGTTACCGCCTATAGCGGTGTGTTAGTTTCGCGCATCACATTCGTTCCTCGCGTTGAATAAGCGTGATGAATCCTCCTTTAGAAATACTCCTTTTGATCTTGAAGTTGTAGATGAGAGTACTCTCAAACGTCTGAAATAAGGTCCTTCACAGAGTGATCGGCGTGGTTGAGTTAGGGTTCCTCAATCCTCCACTAGTGGACCAAAAATTTCCTTTTTATAGATTAAGATCTCTACTGCCGGTGGTATTGATAATGCCTGGAGGTAACACTTAAGGCGATATTTTGAGCGCCAGAATCTTCAACCTGGGAAGGAGATTCTGCGCTTTAGGGAACATTCATTTTAGGCAATACTAACGCTCGGCGTTGGTGATACCGCCCAGTGGTAATATCCTTACATATGTTTATCCATCTTCCCGCCAGAGATTTTCCTTCAAAATTCATTTTGGCGCACTTGCATATTCCAGTGCTAACACCTAGCATTAGGAATAATGCCCATTGGTAGTGGATATATCATCGAGATGCATATCGTCAGGAAGACTACAAGTCAACTAGAAGACTTCAGGTCAACTTAACCAGCATCCGACATGAGGAAAATATTGACCAGATGCTAACGATAGTGTTGGTGCTAATGCCACGTGTTAGTGGTCACTTTATATCTTTGTCCTTGATAAGTTCCCCAGCTAGCTTGTAGCATCATAGTATCATACTTGTGAGTTCCTACAGGCTATAAACACAAAACAAGTTTGATCAAAATTAATATGGGATTTGTTATTCTAAAACCAAAGAGATGTCGAAAACCATGTTCCAACACAAACCTCTGGAGGTGACGGATGGGATCATCCCTCCTAGAGTAATTTCTTAACACAGGTTCTGTGAACCCCTCCAGAACTGGGGCAGAAAGCCTTATCGTAGAATGGACTTCTCCCACCTTGTTGGCAATGATCTTCAACTTGGCGAGAAGTACCACCATGCTTGCCACTTATGTGAGTATCTTAAAATCTCTCCGGATTCTCTACATCTCAGAACATGATTCCCTGAGAGTTCACAGGGTAGAACTGTGACTGCACTAGTCGCTCTGGCTTTTTCACCACTTGCTCCTTTCCTGGTTTCCTAGAGGGACCACCATCGTGCAACGGAGTCACGCGATGAGTTGTGTCCTCCATGCAAGGAAGTAATGCTACTCACAAGGTTCCCTCTATTCGTTGTGGGAATTCTTCGAAATCCGACCTTGTCACATACTCTCCTCCACCCACCGAGTTGCCCAATATCCCTTCATTCTCACCAACTTCCACCATCTCACCTTCTTACTAGATTTTCCTATCTAGCTATGATCCACGCTCATCGCACCAAAGTGTTAAAGCCTAGAAAATTTTGGCTTCAAAATACTCTGATTAATGCATCCAAAGATACTGGTCCTACGATCTGACTTAGAGGTCTAAGGGGCAAGGACAATGAGACTAAGGGAATAAGAGAAAGACCGCAAGTACTATGACAGGGAGGTCCCACCACGTACCCAGAAGCTCAAAAGAAACTTCGCCCCCCCAACAAAAAATGGCCGAACAGTGTACAAGTAAGGCACTAACTTGGCGATTATCTAAGAGGCCAACCAAGGGGGGGATGGCCATGATCTCACGGTCCAAGTCTTCGAATGCAGGGTCCAAAATCTCAGCCTAAAGTGTCATTCCCGGTACCCCTGGTGTCCGATTTTTAGGCAAATCCAAAGGATGGTGTGTTATTTATAGCCCGACCCTACTCGGCGACAATGCGACATTGGGAGGTTTTCGCCTGGCTTCGCCGAGCATCTACCATGGTCGACCACCTGGTGAGTATGGAGGGATACTCGCACATACTCGCTAAGGCCTTCTACTGCTCCTGTTGGCTGATTTTGTCTTTGATCTTCTACCATTGACTTCTGCCTACGTGGCTTGAATGGGTCCACACTTGATGTATATATGTATATATATATGTATATATGTATATATATCATGTTTACATACATATATATGTACAACCCCGTGTTCGCCGAGGGGCAAATTAAGACTCAGGCATATACGACACGAGCGAGGGCTCGCCGCCTCACGACGAGCAGGTCGCGAGAGCGGGGCGAGCAAGGCTCACCTACTTGCGTGGAGCAGAATGCGATGGCAAGGCTAGAGGGCACTCGCTGCTTCGGGGTGCGCTTAGCAATGGCTAGGATAGCAGGGATCACCACTCTGCGTCGAATGACTCAGGAGCATGCTCGCACTCGCATGGGTAGGTCGCTAGGGATGAGACAAGGACCAGGTTCACCAAACCCTGGGATCTTTAGTGTAGTATTTTATTCGCATTTATTCAAGTCTATCTGATAGTAGCTCATCAGAACAACGGAGGTTGACTGTTAGCAGACCATTTTGGGGTGCGTTTAGCAAAACCAAAAGGCGGAGTCACGCTATTGGCAGATCCAGTTGATAAACTATATATAGACCCTGAATGGCACTTTTGGAGAGGATCCCATTTTTTGGCTTCTTCCTCGTAAGGACATCATTGGTTAGCTCCTCAGGCTCTCCAAGGTGCACAACTTCAGCTTTGGCTTGGGAGGGGAAGCACTCTAAGATATTCCGAGTATGTGGTGGGACCTCCACGTTGTAGCCAAGGGTCATTTTTTAGTTTTAACTCTTCGGTCAAGTTCTTCTGCTGGATCAATAAGTGATAGTTTCCCCCTCTTAGGGGTCCGAACTCCTCAAGAGACTGGTTGACGGTTTCAACATTTTTTGTGTGGTGAGCGTGGAAAGCAGCTAGTACAAGATGGTCCCAAGGAGGTAACATGGATAGAGAGGATGAGCAAGGCGCCGGCTATGGCTGTTCGCCACCATCCAGCTCGCCGGCGATAGTAGGGATGCTGGCAGACTTCCAGAGGGAGGTACTAGAGACGATCATTCTCGCCTTCGCCGCAGCGCAATGTGAATTCTCAACCCTCACAGCCCAAGTTATCCCGCTGCTGGGGGCATGCAAGAGTGCCCCAGGGCAGAGGCACGGCAAAGAGCAGGTTGGTGAGGCACTGGGGTGAAACCTCGCCAAGGTGAGACCTCGCCGGGCGATATCTGTTCCCCATCCCGGCGAGTGCGAGCCCGGTCGGGGAGCTTGTAGGGCGAGTGGGGCAGGCAAGAGAGGCAAGTGGGGTAAGCCTGTTCTGCAAGCTGGTTCTTTTTGCACCAGTCCGGGAAGGGTTCAGGGAGCCGGACATGGTCTACTACACTGGCAAGGATGACCCGGTCCAACACCTGCAATGGTTCGAGGACACGGTCTCCATCCAGCCTATGTTGGATGCTTTCAAATGCTGACTATTTGTCATCACCTTGAAGGAAAAGGCACGGGACTGGTTTCACCAGCTCCCCGCGGGGTCGATCTATGCGTTCGAGGATCTGTTTCACAGCTTCCAACTACGCTTCTCAACGTCGAAGAAGTGGAAGAAGGTTGTCGAGGCGCTCTTCAAGATTAAGCAAGGACTGGGGGAATCGCTGGCCCACTATATGGATATGTTCCAGTAGGAGGTCCTGCTCTTCCAGGAGATGCCCAGGGTTCACCCTCTAGCTTTCCTTCACAGTGGGGCAGCGGGAGGGGTTCTTCAAGATGAACCTGAATCGGAAGGTCCCCCTATCCTTCGAAGAGATGATGAAGAGGCGCTGGAGGAGATCGAGGGAGAAGAAGCCAACCTAGAGTTCATGAGAAGTCTGGAGAAGCTGAGTGAACCAGAGTTCAGGAAACAGGAAGTCAGGAGAAGAGAAGAGCCAAGGGGCCCAGAGTTGGGGTGGAGGCAGAATGGAGGGGGCAACTTCTAGGGAGGTCAAGGAATACCCAACCACCCAGGGTGGAGGTAGGGCCCGAGTCCACTCCCTCCCCCACCTCAGCAATCCATGGCAATTGGGAGAGGAAGAGGAAGGAGAGTGGGAGCAAGAGGAGGTGGAGGAGCAGGAGCTAGGAGAAGGAACTGAGCTGCGGAGGCCAGAGGAAGGGGGCGGCGATGTCGTATTGTGACTTCCATTCAGAGGAGGGTCACACAACGGCCACCTGCCTGAAGTTCTTGGAGATCCGGAGGGCAAGAGGCCCTGGGGAGAAACAACCACCGATAAGGATAGAGGAGGTGATCAAGGGAGCAAAAGAGGAGGATAGGTGCGTCAACAGGGCTGACGTGGGGAGTCGAGGATGGATCGGGGTGATCCATGGGGGATTGGGGATTGAGGTGACCCGGAAGGCAAGCCTCTACACTATGTATCATCGGAGCGTGGCTTTGACTTCCGAAGCCCCGTCCCCAGTAGAAAAGATTACCTTCTCTCGGAAGGATATGTGATACGTTTTATTTCTACTTCTTACTTAGGGATTTGGAAATATGAAAGAGCGAAGAGATTGATGATGTTTTCCAAACTATATCCAATGAAGGCAAGTGTAGCTTATCGTTTATAATATAGGATATTTTGAAAATACCAAGGTCGTATTCCTCGGGGCGCATTGATTACTTCTACTTCGATGAGATCACTATTATCTTATCTAATGATTTCTTAGGGTTTGTTTTACCTAACTAAAAGAGACAATTTGCAAACTAAATTAAGGTTTAAAGGATGGAAAAAAGGATTAGTGCTCATTCTAAAATCACCTTGGAGTGGGAATAATCAAGAAAAGGAAAAATAAATCTAATTCTGTTTAAATAAACTACTCGACCGTGGAAGTTCCTGAAGCTTGGACATGCCTCTCTCGAGGGAAATGCCCAACTAAGTTTAGGAAAAATTAATCGAACTCTCATTCTATAATCGATTACCTAAAACTTGCTTTACGTTGTGAACCCCTCTATTGGATTTGACTCCAATCCAGGAGATTTACATCATCCTCTCTCGAGGGGTGCGTGCAACTCTCTTTACTTTTGAGTGATCGATTCATACTTTCAGCCTCTCGGCTAGCTAAGTATGAAAACTTAAACGAAAACCATATATCGAAAATATGGTCTCGCTAATTAAAAATCAAGAGTAAATCAAGTGTTTACAAAAATGGAAAAAGAGATCTAGAAGATCATAACTTGATTATCTCATCCTCGGATCATTTCGATCGAGCACTAATGAGAATTAGATAATCATGGTGGAGGAGAAAAAGAGAGAAAAATAAAAGTGCATTAAGGAGAAATTAACTAAAGTAGAAAGAGAGAATGAATGAGAGCAAAATTAAATTTTACTGAAATAAAAACTATTACAAGCCTTAAAGCGGATTATAATACTAGAAATGAAGAGATTACAAGCTTAAGCTAGGCTATTGCAAGAAAGAAAATTATAATATTGCTTGACATTAAGAGAGAGAGAAAGAAAATAATGACATGAACAAAAGCATGAAAATGATCACTAACAGCTCTAGCAGCACCTCCCCCTCTCCAAAATTCTGAACCCTGGACTCAAGGAGATCCTCTGAATTTAAGGAAAAAAAATTCAAGTTACACGCCCTCAGTCACGGGCATGACCAAGGGCGTGTAATCATTGTTAATCTCAGCTTCGACATTGGCGTGGGTCTTGCGTAACGGCGCGGGGAACAAGGACATGGCACGGCCGTGACATTTGGGTCACGGTCGTGTACTAGGACGGCTTCATTTAATTACAGCGTGGGCTTGATTGTGGCGCAGCGGCGAGCAAGGATCACGGGGGAAAGTCACAGATGTGACATAAGGGTCATGGGCATGACTTGAGTTGACTTCTCAATGACATCTCCACGTCTCGACGGTAGCTCCGCTGGGAAGATTCTATGTTTACACGCCCTTGGTCACGGGCATGACCATTGGGTCACGGGCGTGACCGAGGGCATGACTTGCTGTGGATGAGCTCAAATTGCGCGGCATCAATTCTGGATGCGTGACCTAGGGCGTGTAATGCAAATTTTTCCAAACTTGTCCCAAAATTCTACAAAAATGCAAATAAGCTAGATTAGAAATAATTTTCATAAAAGAACTAGTTATAAGCTAAAATTGACATGAAAAAAGAAAAGTTCATATTAAATAATAACTAAAATCTATACTAAAAAGTTTATATAAAAACTACTTATCAAATACCCCCATACTTGATGTTTTGTTATTCCAGAGCAAAAGTATAAGACATAATTCATAAGACATTCATATAATTTTTTAATTTTAAACTAAAATTTCATTTACATCAAAAGTTAAGTTAAGAATAAATTATAGGAGGAGTTAAGTCCTAAATTATGATGATGATTTGAAAAGATGAGTGTTTAGGCAAGGACTTCTCAAGATAATTAATTAGCAAATAAAATTGTAGAAATTATAAAACTAAATTAGATTAAAATTATAAGAACTCTATCTTAAAAGAAATCTAAGGAAAATTAACATACTAAATATTGCTCTCTCCATAACTTAAATTAAATCTAGATCAAAGATATTGGCTAGGGGGGTTTACAAAGATTGGCTTAAGAAGAGATCTTAGAAAAGAGGTGATGAATTTTATCCTCTCACCTCACTATTTTTTTCTTTTTCTTTCTTTTGTATATGTTTAGGAGTAATGAATTTTATCCTCTTACTATGTGTCATATAATCTTTTAAAATTCTCTTCTAATAAAAACACAAAAATGTATATGTTTAGGAGTAATGAATTTTACCCTCTTACTCCATGCCATATAATCTTTTAAGTGATTTTGGGTGCATATGTTTAGGGAATAATGAATTTTATCCTCTTATTCCCATGACATATGATCTTTTGCAACACTTTTTATGCCATCAAAAGAGGTGGGTAGGAAAAATTTCTAGCTTAGAAATTGAATTATATTCAGAGCAAATTCTAGTAAATTTAAATTTCCTAAGATCTAAAAATCTAGAAGCAAATATAATAGAAATCTAAAGAGGTTTAGCAAATTTACTACAAAATGAAGCCATTATAAAATAAAAAGAGAAGTCATACTAAAAAAATTCTCTAATCAAGCTCAAATCGTAAAATAATTCTTAAAACAAGATTACCTAAAATTTAGATTTAACAAACTATGATAAACAAAATTTTAGCCAATTAAAAACATAAAAATGCTTATAAATTTCTTAACTAAATTTCTAAGAAATCACAAAAACAACAAGTAGGGACTTTATAAAATTTTTTATTTTTTTGTTCTAAGTTTTTCATTTTTTTTTGGAATTTTTGATATTATCTTTTTTTTATAATGAAAGAAAGGAAACTAGTTTTAAACCTAACATTTATTGTCAACTCTTGGACTTCCCAAGGTATACCCCATGAAGGGTTCTCAATGGTACTAGGAGGTGTGATGGGATGATAGCCCAATGTCCCTTTCTAAGATTTAAATTTTTTATTTTCTAAATTTTTTGAATTTTTGGGTTTGAAAAGTACTTGAATAAAAGAAGACATAAGAATTTTTTTTTTTTTGAAAAGTTTTCTAAATTTAAAACTACACACTTTTTAGGAACTATTTACACCCTCATACTTAAAGTTAAACATTGTCCTAAATGTTTAAAACTAAGTATGAAGAAATAGAAGACGAAAAAAAAAGCAAGCTAAAACATGAAGGAAGGAGAAGAGAGAAAATTGGGCTTCCCTAGCTATGAAGATGTGGGGGAAGCGGCGGTTACCTACAAAAACAATAGAAAATAATAAAAAGATAACATTGGGGTGCCTTCCAAAAGCGCTTTGTTTAAGGTCGCGTAGCTTGACCCAATTGGCATTCAGATTATAGGCGGAAGAAATATTGTTTCAATCTTTTCATTAGACGAATCCCCTGGAAGATACAACTTAAGACGGTGGTCATTTACATTGAAGGAACCTTTTTCCAGGTGGGAAATTAGAATTGTCCCATAGGACCAAACCTCTTTAACGATAAAGGGTCTGGATCATCGAGATTTTAGCTTTCATGGAAAAAGGCGAAGACGAGAATTTAGAGGAGGATGAGATCGCCCGGCGAAAAAGTTTTTGGAATTTTTATGTGTTTATCCTGATAAAACTTTGTTCGCTCCTTATAGAATTTGTTATGCTCGTACGCATTCGCTCTCCACTCATCTAGCTCTTTCATTTGAAACTTTCTTTGCTCGACCGCTAATGAAGAATCGAGATTCAAAAATTTAAGCGCCCAAAATGCACGGTGATCTAATTCGACCGGAAGGTGGCAAGCCTTGCCATAAACCAATCGATATGGTGTACACTCAATAGCGGTCTTATACGTCGTTCGATAGGCCCATAGCGCGTCGTCGAGCTTACGAGCCCAATCCTTCCAATTAATAGAAATAGTTTTTTTCTAAAATCTGCTTTAATTTTTTATTTACGACTTCGACTTGGCAGCTCGTTTGTGGGTGATAAGCAGTAGATAGTTTGTGCGTGATACCATATTTTGCTAAAATGTTTGTGAATTGGCTATTGCAAAAAAGGGTACACCGATCACTAACTATAGCGCTCGGCGTACCAAATCAACAGAATAATTTTTTTAAGAAGTTAACGATGACTCTCGCATTGTTGGTGGAGAGAGCTTGCACTTCCTCCCACCTCGACACGTAGTTGACCACAACTAGAATATAATTGTTTGAATAAGAGGGAGGGAGAGGAACAATGAAATTGATACCCCAAAGGTCAAAAATTTTGCATTCTAAGAAAATATTTTGGGGCATCTTATCCCGGCGAGAGATGTTCCCTGACTGTTGGCAAGTGTCGCAAGTACTCACAAGGTTGTGAGCATCTTTAAAGAGCATGGGCCAATAAAAGCCAGCCTCCAGTGCCTTCCTCGCGGTAGGTTTGTTTGATAATGACCACCGGTTGGTACTTCGTGACAATGCCATAAAATTTTTAGACCTTCCTCAATCGAGATGCATCTTCTCACTATCTGATCCGCGCAGACACAGAATAGAAAGGCCTCCCAAACATAATTCTTTAAATCATAAAAGAATTTCATCTTTTATTGACTCAAGAATTATTTTGGCAGGACCCGGGCTACTAGATAGTTTGCCAAATCCACAAACCAGGTGGTGGAAGATGTATTTATATTTTCGAGAGAAAGGAGGCGCTCTTCAGAAAATTTATCATTAATATCGACATCTATTAACGCTTCCGTCGGGTTTTTCTAAACGGGAAAGATGGTCGACTGCCAAGTTTTTAGCTCCCCTTTTGTGCCGGATCTCTAAGTCAAACTCCTGCAAGAGGAGGATCCATCGCAAAAGACCGGGCTTGGTGTCTGATTTTACTTAAGATATATCTAAGAGTAGAGTGATCTGTGAAAATGATTACTT
The DNA here is from genome assembly GCA_033032865.1 of Dactylorhiza incarnata. Classification (NCBI taxonomy): domain Eukaryota; kingdom Viridiplantae; phylum Streptophyta; class Magnoliopsida; order Asparagales; family Orchidaceae; genus Dactylorhiza; species Dactylorhiza incarnata. Next base: position 12,587,229 of record JAWHQI010000035.1, read on the forward strand.
TAGAGAGAGTGATGTATGACCTAAACTTATCAAAAGCAAAAATGATCGCTAGAAGCTCCTTCTCGGTAGTGGTGTAATTCACTTGTGCCAACGTGAGTGTCTTGCTCGCATAATAAATCCGGTGGAAATACTTACTCACTCATTGGCCTAATACGGCGCATATTGCAATATCACTCGTGTCGCACATAATTTTGAAGGGTTGCGACCAATCCGGTGCAACTTGAATCGGGGAGTTTATAAGCTTATCTTTTATAAGTTTAAAGGCCAAATGGCATTCGTTGTTAAAAAGGAAAGAAGATTCTTTTTTGAGAAGATGGGTTAAAGGCTTCGTGATTTTGGAAAAATTCTGTATAAAACGCCGATAAAACCCTGCGTGGCCTAGGAAACTTCTAATAGCTTTTACATTCGTTGGCGGGGGAGTTTTTAGATAACTTTGATCTTGGCCCTATCAACCTCGATCCCTTTGCCCGATATTTTATGGCCATGAACTAATCTTTTTTTGACCATAAAATGGCATTTCTCCCAATTAAGAGCTAGATTTGTTTCCTCACAACGTTGTAGAACACGCTCGAGATTTTTTAAACAAATTTTAATAGAATTTCCGAAGACGGAGAAGTCGCCCACGAAAACTTCCATTACTTCCTCTACTAACTCGTCGAATATCGCCAGCATACATCTTTTGAATGTAGTCGGCGCATTACAAAGACCAAATGGCATCCTTCGATAAGCGAAGGTGCCAAACGGACAAGTGAATGTTGTTTTCTCTTGGTCGTCGAGCGAAATAGGGATTTGAAAATATCCCGACAAACCATCAAAAAAGAATTAGTAGGAGTGACCTGAAAGACATTCTAAGATTTGATCCATAAAAGGCAACGGGAAATGATCCTTACGGGTGGCATCATTTAGTTTACAATAATCTATGCAATGCCGCCAACCCGTAACGGTACGGGTTGTGATCAATTCGTTGTTCTCATTTGCTAACACTATTACGCCGCCTTTCTTTGGCACGACTTGTGCGGGCGGAAGCCCCATTAAGGGCAAAAAATACCAAGCTAGTATTATAATATTATTTGCAGATTGTTTAATAAATAAATAAATAAAAATACATTGCAAGGGTCGCCGAGTGGGTGCAATTGCGAGAGGGATCAATACTACATCCACCTCCATCGGCCTTGGCCTCGCACCCCCGAGCTCGGTGGCATGCGAGGATAATGGTTGGCACAGACAGCACGAAGCTCCTGCTGCAGTAAGCGTACCTAGTCCTCCGCTCGCGAAATATGCACTCCCGGAGTGGTGACCTCGTCGCAGGCTTCCAGTCGCAGCTCGACAGGAAGTCTCCCGTAGTCATCCTCGAGAGCGGCGAGACATTCCTAGAAGGATGCCCTGTCCTCCCGCACCTGGTTGTACAGGTCCTGCAACATGAGGCCATACTTCTGGAGCACCTCGGTGGTCTGTCTCTTCAGCTCCTCGGGATCTCAGGGATCACCCAAGAAGTCAGCAATCTTGTCCGACGAAGGCGATGGCGACATCTCTTCTTCCCTAAAGTCAAGATCGACGACAGAGATCTCGCGGGCACCTGCAAAATAGAAATCAGACGGGCGAAAGCAAGGTACAAATAATCACTAGTGTCGACCAACCTGGCTAGGCTGTGGTCGCTTGGTAGGGGCACTGGCAGGAGGAGCTCAGCTATCCCTAGAAGGCCTCAGTGTAGGTAAGCGTGACAGATTTCCCTAGGCCAGGGGGTGTAGCACGTTGCTGGCAATCCAGAAGGTGGCACGTAGAGAGCTGTCAGGGCTTTTTTGGCTAAGAAGACCAAATCCTAAGGAGAGGATGGTCGCACCAGGTGGAGCCGGCGAACCTGTTGGGGTGGTGTTCTTCAAGGGTATCGCGAGGAGGGTCTCTGCAAGAGGCGACAGCATAATAAAGTCAATGGCCAAGGGAATCCAGTTAGCAGGGAGGAAGGTAGGCAACTCACCAGGTCGCGGCGAGGAGTCGTGCAGGGTGGCAGGGTCCGTATCTATGACCGTTGAACCGGCCCTCCCAGGAGATCGAGGGTGAGCTCCCTTCAGGACCTCGCCCGTGGCAACTCCCTTGAGAAGCGCATTCTGCGAGCAAGTGAATAATGTTAGCTTATTTTCATGTGAGATCAAGACCTATCGGCTTGAATACCTGCTGGGCGAGCCCGGCGTTGGGTGACAGTTTCGGGAGTGAGGACCCATCTTGCCCTGGGTATCGCCTGACCGGCTTTGCTTTTTAGGGCTTTTAGGAAGTTGCAGGGGCCCGCCGGTCGATCCAAGGCGCGAGCTCAATGGTGAATGACCGTCTGGTCGCCCGTGATGCGTCCAGGTGAGCTTGGGCTTCTACCAAAAGAGGAATTCTGGTAGTTACAGTAGTAAACAGAGAAAGAAGGCGAAGGGCTCGAGGGGTTACCCATCACCCATGATTGGTTGTATTTATAGCGCTGGGGATGGGGCCCACCCAAAAGATTTCTTCCAGGTCAGCAATCGGCCGAGGAACACCAAAGGCTGGACATTTCTTTACGAGCTTAAGATAATCTCGCAAAGAGCGGGGATTGTGTACAACCCCGTATTCACCGAGGGGTAAATTGAGACTCGGGCATATACGACGCGAGCGAGGGCTCGCCGCCTCGCAATGAGTGGCTCGCGAGGGAGGGGCGAGTAAGGCTCACCTCCTTGTGAGGAGCGAAATGTGATGACGGAGCTAGAGAGCGCTCGCCACTTCGGGGTGCGCTTAGCAACGGCTAGGCGAGCGGGGCTCACCGCTCTTCGTCGAATGACTTAGGAGCACGCTCGCACTCACCTGGGTAGGTCGCCATTAATGAGGCAAGGATCGGCTTGGCCAGACCCTAGGATCTTTGGTGTAGTATTTTATTTGCATTTATTCAAGTATGTTTTCCAATAGCCCATCAGAACATCGGAGTTTAGCTGTTAGAAGACCATTTTGCGGTGTGTTTAGCAAAACCAAAAGGTGGAGTCACACTATTAGTAGACCTAGTTGATAAACTATATATAGACACTTGTTAGTTTTAGGATGTTGTCTAATCACCTAGAGGGGGTGAATAGGTATTTCAGAATCTTTTGAGCATTTTTCTCACTATGAAGGTTCTGGTTTAATGATTTAGAGAATAAAATTGCATCACAGAAAACACTCAGAGATTTAAAGTGGTTACCCTAGACAAAGTGTCCAGGGCACTCCACTGTCCCTATGCGCCTATCTAGTAGTGTGCTAGAGTCAACAACCACCACCAAAACTCAGGCCCTCAAGCCCTACAATCTCAGACCCTCAAGCCCTACAAACTCAGGCCCTCAAGCCCTACAAACTCAGGCCCTCAAGCCCTACAAACTCAAGACCTCAATCTATACAAACTCAGGCCCTCAAGCCCTATAAACTCAGGCCCTCAAGCCCTACAAACTCAGACCCTCAAGCCCTACAAACTCAGGCTTTCAAGCCCTACAAACTCAGACCCTCAAGCCCTACAATCTCAATCCCTCAAGCCCTACAGCGAAGATCTATTACAGATCCTACAAACTCAGGCTTGTGAAAGACCTAAAGCTCAGATCTATTACAGATCATACAAACTCAAGCTTGTGAAAGCCCTACAGCTCAGATCTATTGCAGATCCTACAAATCAGGCTTGTGAAATCCATAAAAAGGAAATTGAGAAGTTCTTTAGCCGGATGAAACTGGCTTCTGAATTTGAAGAGAAAACTATAGATCTTATCTTGCTGAGAGCAGTCTTCTCTTCAATCCCTTATTCAATCTGGAATAATGCCTATCAGTCGAGGTTGCTAGACTGAGACTTGGAGAACTCAAAGCAAGATCATTTTGTTCTCAGGTTCTTGTTCCTTCTTCTTCACAGTCGCTTTTACTGTTCGATTGATTTTGGTATTCTGTATTCTTGCTATTCTTTTAGGGCAAACACTTAACCCTTTTATAATACTGAGGACCCATCTAACGGTCTACTCAAATGTTCTTTAAGTGTCAGAGGCCCATTCCTTAATAGCATGCGCTAATTGGATCATTCGGCGGCGGCATTAAATGTAGTCTGCGTGTTTTGAATTATCTTGATCTGTCTCGACGATACTAGCAACATCTCGACAACAGAGCTTGCCATTAAGCCGATCCATCTTGGACTTAGACAATTCTTCACGTCTTCTTCAATCTTTTTCAGAGAGGGATATCTCAGCGAAATGAGATATCTCAGCTAAACTTGCACTCACGACGACATGAAGTCATCTCAATGATGTCGTTGTGAATGTCTTGATGACTTGATGTCTTCTCAATGATGTTGTTGTAATCATCTTGTCTTATACACGTTATCATTTTGTTCATTCTGACTTCTCGATGATATCATCTTGATCATCTTGACGATAAGAAATACTTCATCTATGAACTGTCTTCAAGAGTTCTACCTCAGTTTTCTTGACGACAAGGCTTCTTTACGACGATGTCATCGACTTAGTTGAATACTTACTTGAGTCTTCTGGTGAGCTTCATTATACCAGACATCACAACGATATTGTCATGTGATTTTTGTTGACACGATGATACTGTGACTTGTTCAACTCTTCTTGATCTTATGACGATATCGTCGTGTATATTTTGTTGTCATAACAATATCGTCGGAATGTCCCATATTATTTTGATGATAGTTATCATAAGCCTTCTGCTGAGTCCTACGAGTTGTCTCAACTATATATGAATGAATTTTCAATGATATGTCCAGTCCTTCTCGATGATTTTAGACTTAGAGAAATAAGAGAGGTACTGGACATATGGTTTATACTATTTGGTAAGCCTCGATCCTTCATGAGTCTTATCAACGATGATGCTTACTCTTTCAATGATATCGTCATGTGAATTTTGTTAATCTGACGATATTTGTTGTAGATGTTTTTTCTTGATCCTAGTATATTATGCTTAATGAATATGATATTCTGACATGTTCATGTCACATCAAATGCACATCAAACACAAATTGTACTTTATCATTGTCCCGAGCACTTCTTCAAATCAAGAACATTGTTAGGCACTGTTCCCAACAACCCTGAAGGGAACCTTTGGAGAGGATCCTAGTTTTTGGCTTCTTCCTCCTTAGGACATCTTTGGTTAGCTCCTCGGGTTCTCCAAGGTGCCAAGCTTCAGCTTTGGCTTGGGCGGCTAAGCGCTCTAAGATCTTCCAGGTGTGTGATGGGACCTCCACGCTACAGCCAAGGGTCGGTATTTAGTTCTAAATATTCGATCAAGTTCTTCTGCAGGATCAGTAAGTGTTAGTTGCCCCCTCTTAGGGGTCCGAACTTCTCAAGAGACCAGTTGAAGGTTATAATCAAATGTATTAAATATTTTAATAAATTCTAAAATGAATTTTGAGTCTATAAATAGCTCTCTTTCGGCCTTTGAAAATCGCATTGAAGATCTCCTTCAGAACTCGATGATCTCCTTCGGCATTTGAAGATAGCTCGAAGATCTCATTCGGTGTTTGAAGATCGTCTTAAAGATCTCCTTCAGAACTTGAAGATCTCACTTGTCTTCAAGTTGTGAGTCCAGAACTTTAGTTGTTGCATTCATCATCTGAAACTGCTCCAGAGCGTGCATCTCTACACTCCGCTTTCAGCAACTTTGGCAATTTTGATATCTCATTGTAACGAGCGGTGACCTATTACCCTCAAGAAAATAACAAGTTATTACACTATGAAAGATAGTGGATATTGGCTGGCACCGATCCGACCCTATGGTTTTTTCTCTTTTCGTGTTTTTTCACGTCAAATGCTTTGTAGTCAACTATTAGTCCTTTATATGACTGTTTACGCATTGGCATGAGCATAAAAATTGTTGGGAATATTGCCATCAATGTTCCCTTGATTTGAAGAGGCATTACTCATAATGCTAAGTATATATTGTATTTGATAAACCCTACTTTGCATCAGGAATGTGAAGGGTTAAGATATTCTAAACATTGGAATAAGTTCAGAGATTTGTTATCAAAACCGCTGAGAAGGAGTCATTGTCACATCGGAACTGATGAGACGAGGCCAGGAGACGCTAAGAAGTGATCTGCCTCAGCTGAGCTGCAGATAGAAAAAATTCACTGAGAAGACTATCTGTCTCAGCGGATCCGCTGAGACCAAGACAGCTAAACAGGAAGAAGACAGTGATGCGACCTGCTTTGGGCACAAACAGCTGAAAAGAAGAGATAAAGCATTTTATCCTCTTCCAAAGTGTTAGGGGCTTTTCTAAGAGTCGTTGAAGACACATAAAGTATAAAAGAACATCTTAGGGCACTTTCATAAGTATCTATTGGAGTGCGGAAAAGAAGAGAGTCATTCTCAGTGTTCCATTGATGACTCTCAAGCTCTCTCCTCCTCATGCTAACTGAACCAGCAAGAAGACACAAGGAGAGAAGATAACTCTTCTATTCAGAAGATCTTTTTTTCCTCTACTGAAGAGAAGGATCAAAAAGAAGCATAGACTGAAGTTTACATTCAGCCAAGCTTCAAAGAAGCACCAGCTGTGCAGGAATAATAGAAGACATCATTCTAGTGTTGTCTACTATTGTAAGCTTAACACTTATTCACTGTAGGAACTGTATTGTTCTGAGCTTGTAGGGCACTATGCCTGAGTTTTGTAAGGTTTTGGAGCCTGAGAAGTAGGGCATATTGCCTGAGAAGTAGGGCCTCCTGATAGGCCTGAGGTAGGAGGTCAAGGGGATCTCTGAGCTGTAGGAGTGGGAGCACTCTGAGTGGTAGTGCTAGTTGGACTGAGGTTGGGCTTGGAGCAAGCCTGAGAGATCATGAGGGATCTGTGTTGTAAGCTCCAAGAGCTGAGATAGGAGGAGTTTGCCTTATCTAACACACTATTAGAAAGGTGTAGATGGAAAGTGGACTACCCATAGACACACTGTCTTGGGGAACAACTATAAACACTTGTGTGTTTTCTGTGTGTGCTTGTTATTTTGTTTACTAGCAAAAATAATTAAGTAAAAAGCAAAGAGACCTATTCACCCCCCCCCCCCCCCCCCCCCGTAGGTGAATTAGACTACATACCTATAAACTATCAAGTGGTATCAGAGGGTGGTTGGTCAAAAAGGACTTAATAGTTTGACCAGGTCCTACATAGGTATATTAAGATCTGAATCCAATGGCTACCAATGGAGTTCAGAAGGATATGGGCTCTATGAAGCTTCCTATATACAAAAAGGAAACCTTTGGCATTTGGAAGCAAAGGGTTAGGCTTTTCATGGAGGCCTCGGACCCTAGGATATTTATCACTGTCCAGGAGGGCCCCTTTCTTATCACAAAGCCCTCCACCATTGATCCTACTAGGTAGGTAGGCAAGTCATACACTGAAATTTTAAGGGATGAGATAGCATTAGCAACAATGGACAAAAGAGCTCAAAACATTATAGTCAATGCTATTGATGATTCAACATTCCAGAACTTGGTACATTGTGAGTCTGCCAAGGACATGTGGGAGACACTGGTAGTGTACATGGAAGGGACTAAAGAGGTAAAGGATGATAGGAAATCCCTCCTTAATCAGGAATATGAAGCCTTTAGGCAGCAAAGCTTGGAATGCATAGCTGATTGCAATGAAAGATTCTTCAGGATAGTGAATGAGTTGAGGACCTATGAAAGGACCTTCACTCATTATGAGCTGAATGAAAAATTCCTAAGATCTCTAACTAGAGACTGGGATACCAAGATTTGTGCCATCAGGGAGGTGGCAAAGCTAGGTGAGACTCCTCCCCATACATTGTTTGGAAAGCTGCTCTCTTATGAGATTTAACTATCTGCTAAGAAGGAGGAGGACAC